>OY293305.1:14518746-15960227 GCA_958502075.1 Orchestes rusci | reverse complement strand
TATATATAACAAAATATATGAGCACGTTCTGCATTTCTCAGCACAGTAGTTACAGCAGCCGTCAAAACATCTGTTGAGCGCCATTTAAAAAAAAAAATCTGGCCAAAAATTGGAACGAGACAGTGACCTCAAACTTCCAGGGTGTTATAAGAATGAAAAGACCTTTTGAATGAGGTATCACTTGACCCCCTTTTTCATTTGAAAAAAAGTAGGTCTGTTGAATAACTTTTTCAAATCCTCGTATATCATTATTTGTTTCGATAACAAAATCAAAACATGTCAGGTAGCCCTACAATTTATTCTCTGGTTGACTTTGATCAAATAAAAAGTGACAAACCTACACAGGTTTAGAATGTGGACAAGATAAATTGACCTAACTGTACATATATTTTAAAAACAATAAGAGATATGAAAATGATTCGAAAACCGTCCTGAGGTACCTGTTATACCTCATAATCCATAATAGACGTGAAAAACATTTTGAGCATATTCAAGAAAACTTCAGTTTGTGGGAAGAGAGGAGGGATAGTAAAGCAAGAGAATTTTAATAGTTATTTCTTCATCATCCTTTATACATGAAGTTCATCAATGGATTGAAGTTTTTAAATGCACCATTATCACTTCTTTGATATCTGATGCATGATACAAGTTTTATCAAATTTTAGGAAGTTACTCTAATTTTGTCTATTATAGTGTATATCATCTCCCAATAAGGTGTATAATGCGAAGTTTCCCTGCTCAAAAATATAAAACATTCTTATGGAAATGTTTATTATTTTATTTTCATGTTTTTTTTTAATAATATGTGAATAAGAGTGGTTTATATCACATACTAGTTGAACATAGTCATTTTTTTACAAAACAATATAGAACAAAGATACGAAATAGTCTTTTTTCTTTGTACTTTTTCATTTATGGACCGTTGATTTTGTCCAAATATATCTCATTCCACTGAAAAGTTTAGCCTTCACATGATAATATGAATTTGGAGTAATTTGGAGCACAATTTTTTTAATAAGCTTAGGAGGTATAGGTAATAAATTTCACTCATCTTGATTTTTTTTTTTCAATATTAGTAATTTTGCATCAATTTTGAGAAAAAAACATTGCAAATCCAAATTTTTGTTGGTACAGATTGTTGCTTTTTAATTCAAGAATGTAGTGCAGATCATTGAAATGTGTTCTTTCAAAATCCTGGAAAATCTTATACAGTCACCGGTTAAAATATGAAAAAAAGTCATAGCAAATTCGGATTTCTCAATTTTTTGAAAAACGCTCCAACATGTCGATTTTTATTTTTGGATGCGGTTTTTTGCATCAAAAATAAGTCACGGCTATCAACTTTTTTTTTTTCAAACGGAATTACCTTTTTTTATAAAATTTTTGAATTATGCGTGAATTTCTAAGTATATTTCATACAATACAGCTCATACTTATTTCCAACCGGTATCGAGAAAATGGCCTTATAAATCCATAATATCATTTGTATTTAAAAAACAGGTTGATGTTCTCATTGGTTTAATAATTCATTAACTAAGCAACTCAAACAAACAGAATCGCGTAATTGCTTATTTCTATTTGTTAATCCACCGCCAAGTGGCAGCAACATCTTCACTCTTTTCACAACCAAGCCACCAACGTGAACAAAGTACACGGCGTGATCGAACAAAGAGAAATAATTGGAAAATCACTTGAGATAAATCAACACATGTGATCAGTTCAATCTTTTCGCTATGTCTAATCACGTGTAGTTTGTTCACTTCTGGTTTCTTTTGGTTGTGAATCAAGAATCAACCCTAGGTTGATTATGTTTTTTTTTAAATGGTTACAACTTATTCACATTGCTGAATAAACATTAAATTCAATTTTAAACTAATAAAATCATTAACCAGTTTTTAAATAATTAATACGATGTGTATTTATTATTCCGTTTTCTCGAAAACAGTTTAATATAAGGTGTTGGGCATGATACTATATCAAACAAGATAAGCTCACGCGCATCTTTCGGCATAATTCGGTGACCTCTTATCGGTACCTCATGGCAAAATGCATAGGGTGCCCTTGCTAGGTTATGTTTTTAACACCTATCTTCACTATATATTTTCTATATAGACTTGGGCAACCATGCGCCAGTCAGCCCTAATTTTTTCCAGCAGGTTAGCTCACCTTGTGTGTTTTAGTACCAAGGGTGTGAGGCTCGGTGTGAGGTATGTCACATAAAATATACTTAGAATTTCACCTAAAATTCAAAAATGGTTGAAAAATACATGTTTCCATTTGAAAAAAAAAGTTGATAGTCGTAGATAATTTTGGTTCACCCTGTATAGAGGAGTTTGCTATTGAAATAACCGCATCCTAAAGAAATCAACAAGTCCGAGCGTTTTCCAAAAAATCAAAATTCTGAATTTAAAATGAATCTGTTCTATATTTTAGCCGGTCACTGTATTTTTATTCGTAATGGAGTGAGTTGAGGTATTTATGTGTTGCTTGAATCATTCCCATCAGAAAAATCTTCTAGTCCAAAAAAATTGCTTCAAGCTGTTCTATATTTTGAGAGGAAAGTCGGTATACCGGGTTAAACAGGAATTAATATTGTCCAATTCTTTGCGAAATCTTAGACAGTTTTCATCGAAAAAAAAAAGAATTGGTTCATTATATTTCATATTATCATGTTCATGTTGATAAATCCAAGGACTTTTCCAGTTACGTACACTAATGTTGAAAAAAATGTGATTTTGAATGCTTCGAATGACACGAATGATAAAAAAACTCATGAAAGTTTGAAAAACCAATACCCCTTTTTTTTATTTTGTCAAACATTTAACATGCCTATTTTGGACATCCTCCAGTGTTGGTTGGAAATAAATCAGAGTAGTTCTGATTATTTCATGTGAACAAGAAAATTTCCATTGTAACAATTATTCCTTGCAGGTAACTCCCAATCCATTGAACGATCCAAGTCTTTCTAATTTGACAGAAATAGACATCAGTTCAGTATATAAACACCAGAAATGGATGATGGATGTTTTTGCCAAGTGCAAGAACTATATGCAACTTCAAGATCATCTACTCGAGATGCAAGAGCTTTATATGAGTGAAGTGTTGGAAAACGAAGAATTCAAAAAAATATATTTGAATTCCAGTCGATCGTTTGATCTGATTATGGTAGAGGCCCTTAACCTACTTTTTCCGGCTTTTAAAAGACATTTCAATGCACCTGTTATTGGAGTATATAGTTTAGAATCGGATGTGAATATGTACCGATCGATGGGTAAGTTGAGATATGGCAGCAAACAGTTTGGGAATTTTTATTATTACAATATTACATTCACTTTTATATATTACAGGTGCACTCCTTCATCCTTCGGTATACGGTGGCATGTTCATTGATTTTTACTATCCCATTCCATTATGGAGGAAAATCTCGAATCTATTCAATTTGGTTTACGATAAACTATTTTACACATTCGTCGTACCACCGCGTGTAGATGCTCAGATTCGTAAATATCTAGGAGAAGGATTCCCGAGTTACAACGAATTGACAAAAGAAGTTGACATGATCATCTTCAATAAGAACAAAGCAATGAGTTCCGTGAGGCCTCTTCCTCCCAATGTGATTATGGTTGACTTTATGCATGTTAAACCACCCAAGCCTTTACCTGAGGTAACCTTTTCAGTATCATTTCAAAATATGCGTAACCAACTTCTATCAGGATTTGAAAAAAATTCTGGATGAATCCACTCAAGGAGCAGTCTATGTTAGCATGGGATCAAGTTTCAAAAGCTCCAGACTACCCTTGGCAACAAGAGAAGCGATTACAGCAGCTCTTTCTAGTCTACCCTATACTGTTTTGTGGAAATGGGAGTCGGATAATGACCCTGGAGTGAAAAAAAATGTTGTTACAAGAAAATGGTTTCCACAGCAAGATGTTCTGGGTAAGTTGGTGAACTCATTAACGATTTGCTGACTTATCTATTTTCATCAGCTCATCCAAATGTGAAAGCATTCGTGATGCAGGGCGGACTTCAATCTAGTGAAGAAGCCATTTCACGTGGTGTACCCATAATTGGAATACCCCTCATAGGCGATCAAGAGGATAATGTTGAGATTCTCGTTAATCTAGGTGTAGGTCTAGAAATCAAACTACAAGATTTGAATGCTGAGAATCTCAAAAAAAGTGTTATGGAAATTATGGAAAACCACACGTGAGTTCTTCAAATCAGCCAAATATCTACACTGTAAATTAGTAGAGCTTTTGACTTGGGAGCTGAAGGGGTTGGAAAACATCGCGCCATTCTAAGGTGTCCCAAAATTTGAAGATTTATTGAATCATTGTTTTTTTAAAATAAAACATTGAATGACATTTGAGAGTTATACCGAGTGGGACACAACAGACTTTGCACCCAGTTGATGAGATACCCTCATATACAGGGTGGGGCATTAGTGTGTGGAAGTCCATTTTCTCCCTTGTCAAAAGAGATAGGAAAAAATGTTCAAGTCAAAACTTATGGGGTTCCAGCAGGGTCACAATTTAAAAATATTACTGTGTATACAGAGTGTTCTAGGAAACCGTGGCATCAAAAAATACACTATTTTCAAATAGCAACCCTAACGTTTCATTAGAGATTTGGATTCAGCGTAATATTCTACGTATGATAGCCTTATTTGCCAGAAAGTTACAGTGACAGATCCAAATTGTAGGTTGAAGGTTGGCGTTGGCAAACATGTTCCATAGACCGTGGAAGTGTGACGTCACTGACAGCTACTTTGGGTAAAAACAAACTTTTGGCCATTTGGTTTATCCAAAAAACAATAAACCCTTATCTTGGTTCACTGGCTTATTCTATCTAACATAATTTTCTGGGCCTCAATGAGCATTTTAAAGCTCAAGTTGTAGAGTATAGAAGTATATTCTTCAATAGTTCATATTTGCGAATGTGGTTTAACGTCCGATTAAGTGATATTTTTGAAAAATTCAAAGACGAATTATTATGTCTTCAAAATATTGGAAAAAGATTTGAAAGAGTGCACGTTTTCAAAATGGATTTTGATGGTACCTTAGGAATCCTGAGAGAAGAAGTATTGGCATTTTGGAAGCTCAAATCACGTTTTCACTGCGTAAAAGCAATTTGGATTGAGGAGTCTCTTTTCAAATGAGAAAATCAATACACATTGGATCTGAGCTGATGTTTGTTTTTAGCCAATTTTGAAATGTCATCTGACAGTGACGTCAACACTTCCACGGTCTATTACGATAACCCCAGACTGTGGCGAATATTCGCGGCGACATTTGCCGCGGCGAATTTTTGACACTCTATGTCACATTCTACATGCAAATGTGTTAAATTGAAAAATCAGAGAAAATTCACCACAGCAAAAGTCGCCGCGAATATTCGCGTCAGTCTGGGAGAGCCTTTATTCTACTAAGATCAAAATGTGTTTGATTTGATAAAAAAAAACGTTCGAGAATAGACAGTGATTATAAATTTGGACTTGATAAGCAAAACCCTTCTTCAATCGAGAAAATGAAGTCTATAATCAAATATTTTATCTTTTCATTTTAATTAGCGAGCACTTCTTGGCATTTAATTTTTTTGCAAACCTTCAACCAAATTTGATCTGTCACTGTAACTTCAAATAAAAAATGAACTGTGGTCAAAGCTGGGACATTACCTTGATCTGGGTTGTCAAGAGACGGTAGAATCCAAATCAATATGATGTGATTTCTATTAGACTTTTAACTTAAATAGCGCAAAAACCGCTGATCCAAATATCAGAAGGAAAAGATCTATCATAAAAAATATACAGGGTACCACATTTAAAAAATACCTTGTTGTGTAAAATTTTTAGGTTTTCGATGTCTTTTCGTATACTTCCAAGTACCCGATTCTGAATTTCAATTGGCTCATTTAAACTTTTTAACCAAACCAAACGTAAAACCAAAATCATCTAAGATATCTATTGAGTGAAATATAAACGATCACCCTGTTCGGGTGTATTCGGAATCAGATGAAAAATATCTATCATTCTAGTCAAAAATATCAAGGGTGTCTCATTTAAAAAATACCAAGTTGTATTAATTTTTTTTGTTTTCGATGCATTTTTGCATTTCTTAGTATCAAATTCTGCGTCTTCATGAAAATTATTTTCACTTTAATTTTTCAGGTTGATTCTGAATCTCCATGAAAAATACAAGAAACTTGCTCATTTGAACTTCTCCTCATGATAAATATAAGTTGAGATATCTATTGAGTGAAATATAAACAATCACCCTGTAGTGGCTAACCTCGAAGTCAAAAATCCAAAGGTTGGGCAACAGTGCACCGGCCAATTCTCATCATGCACAAAACCTCGAAATGATACGATTACGAAGGACTCGTGCAAAAGCGCCAATGGTTCGCGGAAAGTATGGTTGGCCCTTCTGAAACCATTTTTGTCTTAGACACATTGACAAAATATAAAGGAGGACTCGTAATACCTTATAAACGTGTTCTGTTGAAATTGTCACCTTATTTGCCTTTGCTTGGCACCAAAAAGAGTGGCGTCAGTGGGTTTCTATCATTGTGTATCTTACTGACCTTGAAAATTTAACATCTGCAGTAGGTAATCAAGAAACAAAAGTGAAATTTGAGATATTTGATGAAATGAGGTTTGTTCCAACCCGACTGAGTATGATTGATACCTTTTACCGTCCAGTTAACGGTACCAACCTGACCTTACAACGTTCGGAAAGCGATTCCTGAATGAATCTTTCGATAACTGACTAAAAGTTAGAATCGATTGAGACGGAATGCGCACTCTAGCTAGCACCACCATTCTCGTTTATTTATGTATGTTTTGGCTTGGTATTCACTGTATGGTGTAGCATTCAGGTCTTGTTTATTTATTGATAGTTCAGTTTAGATTTTTGTTTTATCTATTTTTGAGTGGAAATATATCACTATGATGTGTAATGCAGAAGGTTTGAAAACCGATTTCTGAAATCGGTATCTAATGGCCGATTGCACCAACCTATTTTGAGGAACCTTAACGCTAAGCGACCCTTAACTTGACATATTTGCATGCAAAACTGCCAAGTTAAGGGTCCCTTAGCGTTAAGTATCCTCAAAATAGGTTGGTGCAATCGGCCATTAGTCCGTTCCAACTATAGGTGTGATTCTGGGATCGAAATGGAAAAGATAGAAGTCTAGATCATCCGCAATAAATCAATTCTAACAATTCCAGTAACAGTTTTGGAACGATACCAACTGTGTAGGTTGGAACCAACCCTCGAAGATAATTATTATCACAGGAATCTTTCGCTCTCGTCAATGTGAGCTCAACCTTCAAAATGCATAATTTCTTAGGTTTCTTTTCTAGGTTACTATAGGTTATGTTTTTGATGTCTTCAAAGCTACTTTCTTTCACGACAACTGACGGCATGCGATACCACAGGCCACTAACTAATAGTTTACTGTGATGCGATACTAAAACACACAAGATAATATGATCATTTGCTGGACGACATTAGAGAAGACTCGCGCATGTGGTCACTGCGTGTTCAAGATATATAGAAAAGATAGGAAAACATCGAAAACCTTACCTAATAATCATGCATTTTGAAATTTGGGCACACGATGTTATCAGCGGAAACTACGCGAGATGATATTGTATATTATTATCATATTTGTCATAGTATCATGATTAGCTCGATCACATCTACTTCGGTCGTGTTTTTCCACCAGACATTCACCAGGTGGAATTGTATTTTATTCGTGGTGCAAATGTGACGCCCCTCACACCATGTGGATACGTTGTGTTTCCATCAACAAGATGCGAGTGACAGGATCAGCTGATGCAACAGTAAATTTTTGATGGAAGTCATCACACATTTTTGATAAAAAAAAGCACACAACTGACAATCATTATCAACGTATTGTTGACAACATCAAGAGTGAAGAACATAATGATTATCATTGCTAATGAATGAGAAAAGCACGGTAATTTCATCAAAATGAAATATCTAAACAAGAAAATCAAAAAAATATCAAAAAAAGATGTTCCGATTTTATTAAATCTGTGATTGATACATAGGTAAATGGGGATCCTAGACAATATTCAACTTCATTTTGAGATGGGCATTTTATTTCTATACATAGCATACTTTCCCTGTCGATAAAAATTCTTTATTAAATATTCACAAAGAATAGATTCAGTGATGGAAGTTCTATACTTTGGCTGTAATCGAATTCTATGCTGCGTCTCGAATGCGATTTTGTTTATAAACATGGTAAAAGGCAACGGAAATGCCAGAAGACGAATTTTTTTCTCAGAAGATTGACAGGATCGCTATCAGTTCCAATTCAAGATTCAAGTCTCTGTTCTCACGTATTACGTGATTAACAAAGAGTAATATTGAGTCATAGCGTTTTTGAGAGACTTTGAGTTCCACATTCTAGTTTGTGTGCCCTTTTAGGTTTTAAACTAAATAAGATGAGTTATGTGTCATAAGGACACTATTTCACGAATTCCTTGGCACCCTGTATCAAGTTAAATCAATGTTTAGGTTATTTATCCACAACTGTCAAAAAATAGTTGTTTTATGCAACCATCTATAGATATAAAATGTTCCACATATTACACGGCCTGAGAGAAACCCGTGGATCATAGTTTTTTATCCACGGGCAGGTTCTTTATTCACGGGCAGTGGGCCAATCATAAGCGAGTATCACCAGTAACGCAGCGATCATAGTTCTTTATCCACGGGCAGGTTCTTTATTCACGGGCAGTGGGCCTAAACATAACTATTTTTGGCTTTATTTAGTGACTTTTTTTTCCAAATTTTATGACAGTTGTAGATAAAGCATTGTATTTGACCCGCATATAATGAACATATATATATATATATATATAATATTTGGCCCATTATAATATGCTCGTTAAATAAAATACTATTCATTGACATGTTTTATTATTCAATACGCTAGGTTTCTGTGACGTCATGACGTCAGCTGTCAGACGGAAATATCCAAACAAGCTATTTTTTATTACCTCAAAAGCTGACTTTTCGCTCGGCTAATCATATACGCACTAACGGGACACACGATATATGTAATAAACCCAAAAATATAGTCCAAAGAAGTCCAAATTGAACACAAACACTGATTTAAAACTCACAGAATACAAAACCACAAGTCACAAAAGCTTGTTTGGATACCAAATTCGGCCACGACCAATCATATGGTGCCTGTGACGTTTTCAAAAACGTCGCGTATTGGATACGCGACGTTTCTGAAAACGTCACAGGCACCATATGATTGGTCGTGGCCGAATTTGCTATCCAAACAAGCTTTTGTGACATTTGGTTCTGTATTGTGTGAGTTTGAAATCAGTGTTTGTGTTTAATTTGGACTTCTTCGGACTATATTTTTGGGTGTTTTACATATATCGTGTGTCCCGTTAGTGCGTATTTGATTAGCAGAGTGGAAATTCAGCTTTTGATGTAATAAAAAATAGTTTGTTTGGATATTTCCGTCTGACAGCTGACGTCATGACGCCACAGAAACCTATAGCGTATTGTCTTGGAAACGACAAGCAGTGGAAATTTTTTATTTGATAGATATAACTTGGTTCAGATTTTAAGTAAAACTGTTTGCATTTCAAGACAAAGATCTTGACTGAAAAAACTCTTCAGTTCAAAAAAGTTTCTTTTGTTGACTCCATGATTATTTTTGTGTCGCTGTTATGTGAAGACTAACTGTCTCATCAAATGAGAATGAAATACAGGCTAAAGATTCATTTAGATGAAGTTAATATAAGGTCTGTTCGTAGAACAATCACAAACCAATCAGAGCCAATCAGCATTCAGCATTTGCAAAATATTTCTGATTATTTTGACCAATCGATGAAGCGCTGATCGATTTGTGATTGTTCTACGAACAGATCTATAATTTTATCTAAATGACCTTTTATCAGATCACATTATTTTTCAGATATGCTGAAAAAATTGAGAAGGTCCGTGAAGTTGTCACTGATGAACCCATGACAGGCCTAGATCGAGCTGTTTGGTGGTCAGAATACGTTATTAGAAACAAAGGAGCTCCAGCTCTTAGAAGTACTTTGGCTGATGTTCCTTTATGGGAGTATTTGATGTTAGATATTTTGGCCCTATTGATAGGCATCTTCACAGTAGTTTATATGATTGTGAAGAAAACACTTTGCCTGATATGTCGAGTTAGAAAACTTAAAGAAAAATCCAATTAAATCATGTACCTACCCGCATACTACACGGTGATTTTCCAGTTAATACATTCCTTTGAACACTGTATAGAATGAAAGAAAAAGAGATATTTTTAAATAAAATCATGTCCGAAAATGTCTCGTTTCCGAGATACAGGGTTCTGTTTCTGAAAATTTGTTTTTGTCTAATTTGTATCAAAGTAAGGTCAATTATATATATTACTACAATTCAAATTTGAACATAAATTGATCCTACTTCATTACAAATAAGACAAAAACGAATTTTACATACAAAAAACCATATCAGATTTTAGCGATTCTGCCTTGTTGTTTGGCAAATGGCTTTTATTTCTTTAAAAGAAAACCGTTAGTGGTACGAAAAAATATCAAAAGACAAAGTAAATCAGTATTTCAAAAATTATATCTGTATATTGCCGAAAAAAATTGCGGAACACCCTCTTATCATCCTAGACTATTACAAAAATACATTTATATATTATCTACTCTCAAGGGTTTTACCTAACGTTCCACTTTTAAATTTTTAAAATCCTTTAGGTACCTATTTGGAGTTTTTTTTATAGACTGGGAGCTCCAATGGATATATACCTATTTTTTTTTTGGCGCAACTGTACATACAAAAAATGACAATTTGTAGTTTATTCAACTATATAGTAAATTATACTGAGGTATAATTTTTAAGGAATCTCTCATCCCCTATAATTTTTAATTTATCAACTTTTTTTAAGCATTAACTCGCTCAAAAATACTTCTGCCTGTAACAAATAAAATCTGATGGTTTGATCCCGTGATTTTTTTATTGATATTTATGCTGTTAGCCAATTCCCTGAACTCTGGTAAAAGAAAAATTTCAAATTGGTACAAGACAGAAAACTTCTGTGTTACAGGAATGTATCAAGCATGCCGAATGCACCACTGAAATATTTTTATGGTGCTGTTGCCTTTGCACTTTACATATAAAAATGAGGCAATGTCACCAAAAGATTAAAAGATATAAATGTTCACCATAAGTGAATTTCATCATTAAGAACAAAAATAAGAGGAGATTGTCCAGAGATTGAATATTCTCAATAAGCTTTTGTTTGATGATATTTTTTGACAAAAAATATCATCAAACAAAAGATATTTTTTGACAAAAAATATCATCAAACAAAAGCTTATTGAGAATATTCAATCTCTGGACAATCTCCTCTTTCCTCTGATCATCGCTGTTTGTTTCTTGGATGTGTTTATGCCGTTGTTTAGTTTACGAACCGATACTTCATACTTCTTCTCTTTTTGATATTATATATGTCACAGTAAAACCTGGTATAATCAGTAAAAGCTAACTGTCACTAGGAAAAGTGAGCTTTTCCTAATTTGGAAACATTTAGCTAGTGAAAGTTGAATTCGATCGACTTCATCATACTTTTACTAGTAATTGTTAGCATTCACGTAACTATTCTAGTGAATGCTGCTACACTTAAAATTATTGTCGAATTCACTGGACGTAATTATAAATATCCTTTTTGGTCCGAGTTGGAATTCGCCGACAGATTAGACGCTCGGGAAAATACGAGAGTTATGAATCGCAGGTGTACAATGTGAACATTGTTCAGATACCGTATTATAGAAAATACTTGAGTATTCTCAGTAGGGGTTAGTCTGGGTTAGTTTGGGTTTGGCAAAGATTTTGATGCCGCGTGAGCGACATCATTTAGAGCCCCGTGCACCTTGGGTTAGTTAAAAGGCGGAAATAAGTTGTAAAAAGTACTTTTCCAACTGCTTTCAGTAAAAGTTGATTTGATAAAGTTTCTCCAACATTCACTAGTGAAAGTGTACAATATTCTTCAAAATTTAACATTTCCTAACGGATCAAGTAATTGCTAGCATCAACTAATGAAAGCTAGCTTTCACTGAATTTCTAACATTTACTGTAACATATATATCAAAATCAGCTCCAGAGATTTTTCCAAAAATATAATCTTTGAGCGAACAAAACAAAGAATAATATCAACAACAACTCTATTAAACAGTAGTATTACGAAATATACATTATACAGAAAACAGAAATTTCTAAAGGTCAAAAATACTAAATATTTAAGACTATCCTGAATCTTGTTATAATGGTATCAATAAAATTTATCATTAAACAGAAAAGAACGACCGATCATCGGTTTGATATCAATATATTCACAATACAATAAACGAGATTCAACATAAATAACATGTGATGCATTATATTGCTTTCATTAACCATTTCTATGTTTCTAATTTGAAAAATATCTTCTAATAACTAGTTTTTGCTGTTATTACGTGTTTTTCGTTTTTTCTCATTCAATGACTTGGTGTCTTTGGTTGTTCCCTTGGCGGGATCATTGTTTCCACCCGAAGAAGCTAGATTCAGATCAGTGTCTGCAAGAGATTATTATTTTTTACATTATCAAGGAATTGGTCTTCGTTTCATTTAATTATGTTGAAAAATCAAGCATTTCGTCTGTTTGATGCTTATCTAGTCGCTAATTCTTTCTTTCTTGGTGATGAAGTTTCAACATTGAAAGTGATAGACGATATATAGAACTTGAAGCAAATTTGCATCGTCCCTATTAAGGTCGTTTATCGTCTTCCATTGTGAACACTTGAAGACGATCAAAGATAGTATTGCTCGAAACATCATGTAACCACAATTAACTCAAGACGATGAAAGAATCTTTTAGGATACTTTTGGGTATGTATGTAAAAACAACTTCGTCCGAAAGTCACTGATTTTGATTTGTTGGATCTCATTTTAATAAAAATGACAAAAAATGTTCTTAGACCATTGTAGTACTGCTCGTCAATCTGAAAAACATAGCATTTGTTTTGCCAATTTCCAATAAGAGGAACGAATAAACAAATTTTGACGAGTGTTTTGACGTTTTGAAGGCTGAACTTGGTTAGTTAAGAGTTAAACTGACTTCTGTAGGTTTTGTGTGAGATAAGGTTTTCTATTATCGTCTCCGATCAAGTCGGCACTATTCTAACTTCTTTATTATTGAAGATACGAGGTATTTTTACTAGAACTAGAAGTATTTTTTCCGCTGAATAACGTGATTAACAGAGAAACAATAATTGAACATCGCCTTCACAATTTATTTGAAAAAATATAATTTTTGCAAATGGGACACAGTGTATATTCTTATTATAATCGATTGCCCACTTTTTCCTAAATATAAAAGATTATTATGAATTTTGTCTTCGAACCAAAAATAACGGAGTTATGCCTTTTTAATTTTTTGGAAACTTTGCCATGAAATTTAAAATTTTGACAAAATACTGGATATCCGTTGTCATATTTGCTATTTAACTTATTTCGTGCTCAAGTATTTTGCTTTTTGATCTCATCTTGAAACAATTAAATCATTGAAACTTGTTACTCTGACGTTTATAAATTAGTCGAGGAAAATACGCATAGCTCCGTTGTTTTTGGTTTCAGAAAAAAAATCATGGTAACCTTCAATGTTCAGAAAATAATGGCTTATCAATTATGATAAAAATATACACGGTGTTCCATTTGAAAAAAAAATCGTTTTTTGAAATAGATC
This sequence comes from Orchestes rusci, assembly GCA_958502075.1. Lineage (NCBI taxonomy): Eukaryota > Metazoa > Arthropoda > Insecta > Coleoptera > Curculionidae > Orchestes > Orchestes rusci. The sequence goes on along the minus strand of OY293305.1, from coordinate 15,946,427 downwards.
GAGAACGCGTTGTTCAACTGTTTTTTTGTCAGCATAACGTTAATTCGCAGAAAAAAATACTACTAGTTCTCTCCATCAAACGACCTCATTTCTTCAATAATAAAGAAGTTAGCAATAGTGCCGACTTAATCGGGGACACCCTGTATACCTTGAGGATTTGGAAGGGAAGGGAAGTTTAGTTGTAATGGATAAATAATTCCAACTCACCATCGAAAATTATCTCTTCCACTGTGATCAAGTTGTTTTCTGGATACAGAGAAGTGGATATTCCACAATCCACATTATACCACCAGTCACAAACTAAATGTCGTTGGTTGAAAACACTGCCTGTAGGGCATAGAAACGACAGTTTACTATACTGGGTCTCGCACACATGGAAAACCTTGAAGTTTCAGAACAAAAATGCAGCCAACCATAAAAACTGGAACCTCTCAACTTACCTGACAATCTGTCTCCAAATCAGCATAATAATTCCAGTTAAGTTTTCCTTGGCATGTGAAGTCAGTCTTGGGCACAAACTTATGATTGGGATAATCCCCTGGTAACAAATCAAAGTCTTCATCATCAAGTTGATCACCAGCCGCAACCTGATAAAACGAGATTTTATAATTAGGTAAGGTTATCGTGTTTTTATTAAAGAAAGATGGAAACCATCATTGACAACAAGTATTATGATTCACATCAAATATATATGTATGTATCTCATAATACCTGGAAAAAAAACAGTCAAAAATAGCAGTCTCAATGAATACATGAACAGATCTCGAGAATGTTCTACTTTCTTGAAGCCTCAAAAATAGGCCACATTTTTGTTTGTGTTTTTCTTCGAATATTGAACCACTAGAAGCATAAACAATAGTCCTATATTGTAGTCTTAGGCGGTAAAGTGACATTTTTCCAGGCTGAAAGAAGAACTGTACACCTCTTGAAGCCTGGAAAAATAACTTTATTGCCGTGGTCTACACATTATTTTTTTGCTGACACCCTGAACCCAGGTCTTTCCGCACGCCAGGTAAAACAGACAGCGACTTTACTTTGTATCCTGAATATATAGGATTTAATTTACTCAGAATCCATAAGAAATATCTGAATAAGATGGTATCACATTCCATTGAATATTAATATACCTATAATATGCTTCAATCGCATGCATTCACAAAAATGATCTTGTAACGCCCTCTATTGGAAATAAAAAATATTTTAACTTTTGTTTATTTAACGATCCAGCAAATTTGTAGACGAGTGTGGTTAATTTGTTGGGTTTGAGGATCAGTGAAATTAAAGTCCAATTTGTTTAAAAATGGCCGACGTTTCGCAATATATAATTGCATCATCAGGGCGATTTTAACACTCTGGACTCAAGTCGCAAGAATACATATTTACACGACACACAAACAGGAAAACTTTTAGGTACATGGGACAAAATGCGGAAATACAGACAACTTATCTCCATCAAAGGTAGTGCAGTATTGCATACTTTGATGGAGATAAGTTGTCTGTATTTCCGCCACACCACACTCGTCCAAAAAATATTTTACCGTCTAGCCATTTTTCACTACTGTGTCGGCCTAGCCTTAGAAAGTCCCACTTTCTCGTCTCTTTGGCGTCAGTAAAATTCAGTTTTATCTAATGTCGTGTCGGCAGAAAACACTATTGTGTGAGTCGAACATGTCAATGTAAACATGGGGAAAAGGAAAAAAGCAAGCTCCTGGTTTGCCATATTTACTTCCTTGAAATACACCAATCCAATAACAATGACTTGAAGTCCACTATGATCAAATAAATGTATTCCTCTTCAATATTCAAGGAGAGTGTAGCCATTTTTTTATCACTATTACAACTTGTCGTTGAATACTCGAACGATTCTCCTTGATCTTTCACACTAAAAAGTTGATGATAGGATCTTTTAGCACAGACGGCAACGGTGGGCATCAATCAAGCTATTTGAAATGCGTTGCCATGACGTTAATGGATTCGTCAAAGTGACGGTTGTTGTCATTTTCCAGTTGAAAATAATTTATTTGTGCTGGAGAAGAATATTTGATGTGGCAATTATGCCAATAAAGTTCTGTTTTTGTGGAGCTTCTTCAAGGACGGTTGGATTGTATAGATCTTTGTACAAATAAGACAAAATAACATTACATCAATATGAATAAAAACAAAGTATTATCGTTTCAAACAAATCGCGTACGTTCGGCGTGCTATGCTTGTTCTAGTGGTTCAATGTTCGAAGGTGTTTTTACTTAGTATGTGAGTGTTTCTCCTTATACAGGGTGTCCGGAAAGTCAACGTAAATACGTGGAGTGCTGGTAGAATATCTCATAATCACTCTGAAAAACGCAAAGGGACGTTGGTTAAAAATCGAAAGCTCAAATAATTTAATTTTTAAATTTCAGACTACTCATCAATAATTGTTTTAACCAGTTTTTTCATATTTTTTTATGTTTTTCTAATGCTAATGAGTTTTTCTACCATCCCTTGAAGTATTATCGTTGACTTTCTGGAGACAATGTATACAGGATATGTTTCAAAAATAGTGTTATAAATGTTCACAACAGCTTTATCTTGCAAAGGGAAGAGAGAAAGTTTCTATAAGGATTGGTCCGGAAATGCGTATTTTTTCGGAGATACATAAAATATTCGCACATTTGACAAATGCGGTTCAGGCAGATGCTATTTATTTTGACTAGGCAATTAGCAACATCATTTTTAAACGAATAAAATTTTCTCTAGGCATTTCCCAGCTCTACATTGGATAATTGACAAGCCTAATTTCAAAAGCATTTTCGCGCGTATTAACGATTTTGAGGTTGAGTGTTTGCCAATCTTTTTCATAAAAAAAAACATAAAGAAAACTTGACTGGAATGGTTGGTGGGATCTTCCAGAAAAACAAAAGCCTTTTCTCGATCCTTATCGTGATTAGAAAATACGGATTATTTGCAGCCCAGTTCCGGAATTAAAAGCCATAAGGAGACATAGATAAGAATCCCTCAGTCACAAGCCAGTTTCTTGTCTCTAGTGTAAAGAGTAAAGCCGCTGGGACTGATAAGATCAAAGAAAGGTCGTTTCAGAGTGGAAAGACACTGGACACGCCCGACTGAACAAGTGACAACCATCATCGAGGCCGTTGATTCTCCAAGCAGCTTTTCACCACAGCTCCCGTCCTCAGGCCCCTTATTCTTGTCTGTGACGGGAGCACTCCCGGGAATGCTCCCAGAAATCATCCTTTTTATTTCCATCCACTCTTCATTGTCTTCTACATCTTCTAGATCATAATAGGATTGAAATCATCTACAATCATCTCACAAACAGCACACAAAATCGACTTCAACAACAAAATTTAATAATCAGATTGTGAGGTCACGCCCACTTCCCGCAAAAGTTCTCCTCCCAGATATTGAAGAATACGGGTCCAGGAGGTGTCACATCATCCCAAGCTCATCTGAATTGTTCTTTACACAGGTCTGCGAAATGATATTTTTTGAAAATTGTTTGAATCTTGAAGGGTGGATTCTATTTTTTATTGTGTTTCCAAAAATAAAAGCCGTTTTTCACCATCCCGAAAGGTTATTTCATAAAAAAAGGGACCTATCTTGGGGAAAGCTAGATTTAACGCAGTATTCGTAATAGGTCATGATTTTTATTCAACAGGTAAGAGTACTTTGGTTCACAAGGCTAAGAGAATACTAACGGAGTATCAAATTCTGATTATTAAGTCTTTCTAAAACACTTTCGTTTTGATGTAGAAACGTTCGGGATCGTTTCCTTTTCAATAGTTCTGTGGAAAATGGAGAAAATGCACTGGCTCGTATTACAGTTAAATTTCTGGAAATTGTCAAGCATAGTATTGACGATCGCTTGGTGGTTTGAATCCTTTTTATTTTCCAGAAAATTGGTGAAGACTTCTTTAAATGATAATAATAAAAAGATAATAAGGTCTACATTATTTAAATCACGAAAATCAGCAAAAAATGAGAATTGTGAAAAAAACGGTACGTGATAGTTTTTTTTTCATGCATTTTACCGTGGTCAGCGCTCAAAATAATATAAAAATCACTGATTATGTTCCAGACAATTTTTATACGCTTTCATAAGAAACTATCAAGAGAACCCAACTTATATACTAATATATCTTATATGTATAATCTAATAAACGTTCTGAACAAAAATTTGACCTCTCGTTACCAGCTAATTTTGAAAATGTAAGGTTTCAAAATTTCGTTATACGAGAGAGAAAATGGATATAACGTAGTGAGAATGAGAAAGAGAGCTAAGTATATACCGAACAGAATCTTGGAACTAGATCTTTACCCATGCACTTCAATTTCCCAGATTGATTCGAATCTTTGCACACTTGTCAAGAACCGATGACAATACAATAATGTCAATTAAAAAAGACCTAAAAAGAAATCAATCATTTTTTTGAATCAAACGAAATCGTGGTTTTGTTGAATTATCTGACTTTTGGCTTGTCAAACAGATGGTAAATGAAAGATTGGTTAAAGGGATTTTGATTCTTACACTTGAACCGCGTCTGATATGCAAAGTTGCCAAGGTAATTTTCTTTTCAAGAGGCTAAAAAGATTATAGCTGCAACTGAAAGTGCTTGTATATGAGTTTGTTTCAAAAATGCCCAGATTGTTACAGTCTTACCAATTGAAGCACCAATCGATGATATAGTGTAGATAATAAATAAACCGAATGTTAATCACAAAAAATTTGTGCTGTCATGTCATGATATTTTTTGAAGTCATCATTTTCTCTCTGTGTCTCTCTCTCTCTCACTCTCAACAACAATTTCAATCATTTTCTAGTTTGGAAAAACAATCAGTGGGTTTTTAAGTGGGTACAATTTTCGCATTATCAACTACATTGCAAGATATTGATGGGTGTTTCTGCGCAACATATTATCAATACTAATTGAAAAATCGTTTTTTTAGTTAATACATATATTTGATTTTGATTAACCTATTAAACAAACAACAGTAGAAATAAGTTCCAATTCACATGGCGAAATATAATGATTTTTATTATTTTGATAATATCATTATTATATTACTGGGACGTCGCGTTAGTAGTTAACATCAAAACATCTCTCTATACCTACGTACAGGTTAAGTATAGGTATTAGTAAGGAAATCACATATTGCAACATGCAAACCACCTACAGAGTGAACAATGAGATTCCGACACTAAATTCTTGTCAATGACTATTTCCAGAACAATGGTGACGATGACGCAAATTGGTTAGTAATGTGTCATTAAACGATCTTGCCGCAACTGATTATTACGCTTTAGATTTACGATCAAATTGGAATTTCTTCAAGCAATAAAACCTAACCCAGTCAAGTTAGAGGTAGGTGAAAAAAGTTTGATAAAAAAAATCTTGCTTCAGTGTTTTAGTCCTGAAAACCTGTACATCAATAGTCACGATTATTATGTATTTTGAATAGGCTAGATCACCTGAAGGTCGTTAGTTTGGGTTAGTTTGGGTTAGTTTGGGTTAGTTTGGGTTAGCTATTTATTCGGATACTTTGCCATCATAACTTTTTCCTAAACTGAAAGTATTGTGATCTTTTTGAGTTCGAAAATACTACTCATATCTAATTCTCGGTCTGCGTTTGTCTTCTTCGTGCTCAGCGATAATCTTCAAATTTGGCCTACTGAATAATAGGGAATTTACTATGTCAAGTCTATTTTTGTAAAAATAATAACCTTCGAGGGAACCGGGCTTGTTGGATATCACATTGAAGAACAATGACAAAATATCACGGATGATTAAAAAATGGTCAAAAAAGAGACTCGAAAATTGGTCCAATATTTTTTTTCGAAAAGTTTAACACCCAGAGTATAATTTCAAAGAAACTGACCACTAGATTCTGATGCGATAGAGAAAAGTTAAGGATATTTTCAATTAATATGATCTCTACAATCAAAAAACTTCTATTTCCTAAATTAAATGTAGAATAAGATATTTTTTTTCGTCTAGATCTCTGATCTCAACAGTTTGTCAAAAATAGTTTCTTCATGATATTTATAAACGTGGAATCTCATCCTAGTTCATTATGACATATTGAAAATACTCGATATGAAGTGAATGCTGGTATAGATAAAAATGAATAATTATTATTATTTTAATGAAGAATCTTATAAAAATACAAATACATGTGTTTATCAAGATAATTAAAATTGGAAAAACATTCTTTCTCATTTCAATATAGACACTCAATAATTCCACAAAACGTTATAAAGGTCTAGTTTATTATGTATTAATTTTATAATATGTTGAAAATCGACTACGACTTTCATACAAATAGAAATTGCAGGGTGGGTGGACTGTTTTTAGTGTTTTTCGAAGATCTCGGTAATTATAATCTTCTGAAAAAAATCATGTAAAAACTGTTATCGAATCAAAACTTCGAAACTAGGGTTCAATATTATCATTAGACAAAATATTTTGAGTAGTGTTTTGAAAAAAAAAACAGTTTTATAGATACACTGGTCAACAAGAAATTCATTTTATAACATGATGTATTATTGTTCTTATATGCATCTAGGTGCATCTATTTTAATTCAACTTACACAATCAACTCGAGCGAAGCAAATAACAAAAAAAACGAAATACCACATCATTTTTTGTAACCAGCTTTCTATTAAAAGTTCCACTTGTAAACTAACTGTATGACGTAACACACTTGATGCACTTTCAACTGCAACTTCTCAGTAGTCAAAGGACAAATACCGCATCGCAAGACACTTAAATAGGAAGATGCACCTCTAGAAGAAATTTTGTTATGTAATCGTCGATTATTCATGAATCTTCTTGATTTGCAATGTAGATAGCAAATACATTGAAGACAATTTCTTACGTTAAATCTTTGATGTTTTCTAGGAAGTCTATGAATTTGAATATAAATAATTAAGATCAGACATAAGAATACCTAATCAAAAAAGAGCTAAGAATCGGATTTTTTTTATAAAAGTTGTCTAGAAGCCAAAATGAATTTCCATATTCATGTTTAGCATTCGTTTTAGTTTTCAAAGAAAAAACTGCGAGAAGAAACACATAACAATACAGGGTTCGCCAAAGTAAGTGGCCCATCAGAATATCTCGGGAAATAAAGCGATATTTGGATTCTGAAAATTTGTAGAGAGAGATTTTTGGGGATGCTCTTTTCCGGTTATACTGGAAGTAGGTGTCAACTCACCTGTTTCAAATAGATTTTTTTTGATTTCTTGTTTTTTTCTCGAAAACTATCAAAGCAGATCAGATGAACTTCGGACGTAAGAAAGAACACCGAAACAAATCTTTATATTCAAAAAAATACAGGGTGTCCCGTTAAAAAAAAAATGTCGTCACTTGTTTTTGGACCACTCTGTATATTTTTTATATTTTCCTGAAATACACTCATATGTAAAGTATAGGTCTGCGAAGAACGAAATTCCTAACCTGAATGGTATACGAGCTATGGATGCCTGACGCACTATTGCAGGACCCTGTATATCATTACATTTTTGGATTCTCCGTAAAATTATAGGGAGATTTGATGTATGTCCTTCACTTAAGTATGAGCGTTTTTGAAATATTTGAGTTTTTATGTCAAAAATAACGTTTGTAGGTTCCTATTTAATTGTAAAGTTTTCGTATAAGAAAACCTTAATTGTTTACGGGCAGGTCCAAAAATAAGATCAAAATTAAATCCAAGAAAACTGCCAAAATTCATTTTTTTTTTCAAATGAAAACCCCCCAATTTTTATTATTTTATCTTATTGAGCATTGGAAATAAAGGTGAGTTTGTATAAGATGGTCCATTCCAAAAATTCTTATTTTTATTCATTTTTGGAATTCCATTCCAAAAATTCTTATTTCTATTTATTTTTTGAATTTTTGGAATGGGCAATATTATATACACTCACCTTTATTTTTCCCAATCGCCTAATTTCTCGAAATATTCTTATAGGCTTGGCGAACCCTGTATTTTTCATATTGCTTAACCTGGCTTCAATATGTTTCGACATCGGCAAAACGGCAAAAAACAGTATCACAGAAAAAAAACTTGCAAATAGATGTTTGTAATTGTCGAACCGGGTGGACTGCGTTGAACAAAGACATCTTGCATGTTGGAGAAATATCAAAAAGTGTATAGTTCAGACAAATCTATGAGTGATTTGTTCAGATGAAAATATAATTAGCAATAATATATATCAGCCCTTGAGTATCTCTCCATATCAAGCAATAGAAAAGGAGATCCATTGTTTTAATGATACAAAACCTACAGGATTATATAGAAAATGAGAAAAGTCACAATTTTCGATAGCATAATTCTATAATTAACTGAACTCAGTCAAGAATGAAGCGGATATAAAATATGAAATGCCAAATGACCTTCGAGGTCAAATGATGATATTTTCAAAGATAATGCGTCTCGTGATCTTTGCGCACGCAATATACTCACATATACTATGATTTACACCACTTCTCTACTTGCCAGTGACATATTGATTAGAAAATGTAGGTATTCCATTGAATCCATTGCTACAAATAGTACAAAAATTACATTCCTATCCTAGATATTGCAAAATCCAAGTTTCTGGCTACAATATCTCCAGTATCCCAAATTTTTTCCAATTGCCATGTTACTCAATAAAAATATGAGCAAAAAACCACACGAAATAGTCTGTTTATCCCGGTTTTTGTATCTCAGAAAGTGAGCCGTTCTTGAACCATGTTCACAATATGAACTTTTTGTCTTAAAATAAGTCAAAAATTCACCCTTAAAAGTTTGAACAAGTACTTAATTCACACCCTGTATATTAGCACAGTAAATCCATACTTAAAATAGGGTCATCTGAGAATTTCAGCAAATACGCAAAATAGTTATTTTCCTAACAAGTTCGCAAAGTGATGCTTTCCCGCACGCAAAAGCAGTTAGACGAACGACGCGAAGCGGAGTTCGGATATGCTTTAAGCCAATTTTTTTCTACGAGCGTTCACAGATTAGACACGAAAAACTTTAGATAATATATTATTTGAACGCACTTAAAAACATAGAACTTGAGAATAATGATTATTTATGCTTAACAATATATTTATATTGAAAGAACAGTTTGTGGCGGCAGCTGGAAATTGGATAATATGGGTATAGTCAAAATCATAATTGATTTATTTTATATTTGAAATGCAAGGGCATGTCCGATCACTGTTCATAAAATTTCCTCTTTTGTCGCCTTATTCCCTGCTATTGGCAACACTGTTTTGATTTGACATGACACTCTAGACAGCTGCGTCATCAAGATGAGTCAGTCTTCGTTTAATCGTTTATGATTTTATAAATTTGATTGTCCGTTTGTTTGTATACATGATCAGGTTTTTTTGATGCCAGTATTCAGCTCAAATCTTTCGAAGATTTCCGATAAACACAGTTATCTGCACCAAAATCAAGCAAGAACCACTCACAAATGCCGATTGAAAGTCGTCATTATCAATGTTTGTTTACGTTACTGGCGAATGCGTTTTTAACGCAAAAAAAGATTTGTGTGTTTCATTTTGATTTTGACTGAAAAGGGAAAAGTAACAAGAACATTATTTTGTGCATTACAAAGTGCATTATCTACAGTTTGGTTGGTATGGAAACGAAGTTTAAAACAACAAATTGGTAGGTAGTTATTTGAGCTGACATTTGAGTGCGGGAAAAATTTTTCCCGCACTAGTGGGTTACTTTGCACACGCAAATGAGTGTGCGAAGTGGCTACTTTGCGCACGCTCGTAGAAAAATTTGTTTTTAACATGTTTGGGGGGCTCTCATTAGCTTAACTCTGAGTTTTCGGGAAAATCGAAGATCATCATTAAATATCATACAAACAATGTTACCCGAATTTCCATTCTCAATAACTTTTCTATAAAACATTTTTTTCCAAAATCAGTAATGAAAACTCTTTATCCCGAACATATCGGTGATTCATCTGCTGAGATTCTGCTCAACAATATTTTTTATATGAGCTTGCAAAAAAGTGACCAACCTGAACGCAGGATCGTGAAGATCGAGATACAAGTGAACTTCACTCAAACACTGAACTCCCAAATATTAATTCAAGTTTATAACTTACAAAAGGCAAACGACTCCGAAATAAACGCACGGCTATCTGCTATCGATTGGAATCAACTGAATGTCGTCAATGATATTGATAGCATGATGAAAAAATTCTACAGCATTATTTATGAAATAGTCAAAAAATGTGTTGGAAAATGTTCAGTCATGAACCACAAGTAGTATCCAAAATGGTTCACATATTATGACCTGAAAAAGCTAATATATGAAAAACCGTTTTTATAAGAAATTCAAGAGAACGCAATCTGAATCGATTTGTGAATATTAGTATGTCAGAAGAGAGGTTTATTATTTAACTGAACTGTGTGACTTGATGTTTGTCTCCATCACAGAACAAGCGATTCCAGAGGTAATATAAAAGTTTTTTGTACAACCTACACGTAAAGTCCACTTTTCAATGCATGCAAAGCAGGCGGAAAGTCGCTGATTTTGACAGCCTGGCCTAAAAGTACTTTCGCGCCCGCTTAGCAACGGTTCCTTGGATCCCAACGCCTCTGAATTTAATAACCACGTGACAGTCTAGCATACTAAAAGGAACTTATCACGTGACAATCTCGGTGACAATGAATGCGCACCACAAAAGAATACAGGAACACACCTATTGTAACCATGAATACCATGATTGACGTTTTTCACTCGTCAGTTGTCTGACTTGTCAGCAGTGTAGTGCAGTGTATCGGATCGACTATTTATTTTTGATTTTCATAATTATTCAAATGATTACAAACTGGTTGTACAAAAAGCACTGTTTGCATCACGGACGAAAGATGATTTTGACTCGGCTAATATCTGCCCTCGCTTTGCTCGTGCTGCTACTTATACCCTCGTCAAAATCATCAACTTTCCGCCCTTGATACAAAATGTACTATTCTGGTCATTTGTCGCATCATTCCGAAAAGATTCGAGAATCCTTAATATAATCACATTCAAAGATGCCATTTATGACAACCCAGCCGATATTGAAAATGCCTTCGTCAACCACTCTCAATCCTGCTTTGTTGAAGAAACACTCGAACAAGACACTGGAGAAACACTGGAGCGGTAGCTACATCCTCAGAAGAAAATATATCAAACCATATTCACGAAGTCTCAGATTATAGAGAAGCTTGCAAGGCTGGCCTGCACCAAAGGAAAAGGATCTGATGGATTACCAGAGAGAACTTGGCTAAGTCTCTGCGTCCTCCTTTCAGTGCTTCTTCAGCAACTCCCCTTTTCCAGCAGTCTGGAAGTTTGCCAATATATTTCCCATTTTCAAGAAAGGCTTCAAGTCAGTTGTTGAGGACTATAGAGACATCTCTTTGCTCTTAACAATTCCAAAACTTTGCGAATCCATTATAACAGATGAGCTGTTCAACATTTCCAAGCACCATATCGTGCCATCGCAGCACGGCTTCTTCGCAAGACGGTCAATAACGATGAACTTGGCCTGTTTTAAAAACTCAGTGGTGGGAAGTATGGGAGAGGAACATCAAGTGGATGTCATTTATAAGGACTTTGCTAAGGACTTTGATAGTGAACCCCATGGTAAACTCCTCACGAAACTCAAGTCAGTAGGAATCGACTGACAGTATCTTGACTGGAAAGAGTCCTACTTCACTGATAGGAAGCAGTTTGTCACAAAAGGAGGTGAAAAGTCACGTGATATTGTCGTCACTTCTGGTGTACCGCAAGGGTCGCGTGTTGTAAATCAACGATATTGTCTTTCGAAACTTGTTCATGTCTTTTGTATGCTGACGATCTCAAATTTTTCCACACAATCGAAAGGAGGACTATATTCTTGTCCAAGACGAATAAAACAAGCTGATCCAATGGTGCGAGAGTAACCAACTACACTTGAACGTGAAAAAATGCAAAGTGATGAGATTCTATAACATTTGGGACCCCTTTTTACAAAACTACAATGTGAAAAAGGCAATAATTCAAAGTCCGTGGAGTCCATCCGCGATCTGGGAGTCATTTTTGACAAAGAACTCACCTCTAAAGAACATATTGGCAATTTTGTTTTGCAAAGCTACAGAATGCTTGGCTTTATTTGCAGAATCATACAGAACATCCAAGACGCGAGGGCTATTACAACACCTTACAATAGTCTTATCGTCAGCATGCTGGAATACAACTCCTCTACAGTGTGTCCCCGGATCGACGCATTGATAGGTGAAAAAAACAGGGCGGGGAGTGTTGAAATTATTTATTTCTTGAAATGATTCAAATCTAAATGCCGGTATTTTCTAATGAACCATAGCTTCAAGTCACTGACCTTCTTATAAGGTATTCCTTTCAAAAATCTAGCATCAGCTCACCAACTCCAAACATCGCACTCCACCTATTAACTCTAATTGCGAATTATTAAAGAATTCAATCAACAGTATCATCACCATCTACATTTTCAAAAACTAATTAACTCAAAATATGAAGAACCCTACATTTACCAAATCCCTTATTACAAATATTCGCCGCTAAGTGTCACAATAAGCCCCAATCCATACCTTTTTGACCATCTGGCACGAGACCACTTTAAAATCCTCTCCGACACGCCACACTCGAGTAATCAAGCATCCCAAATACCGCTTTTTGTTCTTGCGTTGAATCTCTATAGAACCTTTCAATTTGTTCTATTTTTGTGTCGAATATAATATTATAATATAAACTGTAACAAGTTTCGCTATGGAAAACACTGTTCAGCTTTAATTAATTTATTTTACAAGTCACTATGTACAGAACTCACTATTCACAAACAAAATCACAGCTTATTTATGTTTCACGATTTATATTTCACGACGTATTCAGAACTGAACTGACTCCTTGAAATGACGGATCTCATTATATACCCTCGCCAGGATTGAGAGAACAATCCAGATACTTTTAGAAAAGCGAAGAATGTTCGACGCCATCTAGCCTTGCTAGAATGTACCAGAAGCCAATCGATTCCAAACAATTCTACACAATGTGGTGATGTCTTGCGGCGGCGCATTCACCATGCAACGTCACATTGCCCCCTTCTTAAGGCAATTCGTCCCGAATTGCCTTCATGTCGGTATCGGCAACTGTTCCCAAACCGGCAGCCTGATGTCCTATGGAAGTAGCAGTCCACTGTCCTCTGGATCGTCCTCCGGGAAGGATAGCAGCACACCAGGATGTCAATGCCGCTTTCTTTGAAGATTACCTCCAGCATGCTCCGTACTACACTCCAGTCCAGTTGGTCGTTCGTCATTTTCGGAATTGCCAGATGGATCAGGTCCTGTGACAGCATCAAGTCACGAAGATGACTGAGGGCTTTCCAGACATCACTGTAGGTGGTCAGATGATGTGGAAGCTTCTTTGTCACAAGGTAGAACAGATGTCGTGTACCTTCCATGATTTCCAGTACCCTCCCCACCTCTGGTTTTTGTCGTCGTAGATGTTCCAGTTGTCCAAATTTCCGCTTGAAAGCAGCAGCAAGACCACTCCTCATACCAAGGTCTTCAGTGACCCAGTGAGCCAACGAATATTCGGCCGGTGCTTTGAACAAATCCAGCTGCCTTTCTTGGACAACGCCATTCTGGACTTTCTGGCCATTAAAGTGTAGAGGCATGAAAGTTTCCAATGACATGTCTTTCTTGGGTAACCTGATCTGCCTCACTTCAGCGTCCTGATCGTCGTGGTTCCTAGCATACCGAGCTAAACGATTGAAGTGAACAACCCTCGGTTTTCCTCGTGGTGGCTTTCGAATCCTGTAGACGACGTCATTGATTCGCTCCATAATCTCATACGGGCCCTCCCAAGAACTTTGCAGTTTTGGGGAGAATCCACGTCGCCTCTGTGGGTTGTGAAGCCAAACCAAATCCCCAACCTGGAACCCTCCTTCTTCGGCCTTCACGTCGTACACCTCCTTAATCCTGTTGCTGGCACTTTGGATGTTTAGTCGGACTCGTTGATGGATATCGTCCATTTTTCTACGAAGATCACTTGCGTAGTCTTCCCCAGCGACATCCTCACCAGGTGGACAGCCAAACTTCAAATCGCAGGGCAGCCGGAGTTCACGACCCATGATGATCTTGGCAGGTGTTTCGCCCGTCGATTCATGAACTGCTGACCTGTACGCCATGAGGAATAGGGGAAGATGTTGATCCCAGTCTCTTTGATGGTCAGAGACAACTTTGGCCAAGTGTCGATTGATGGTTCGGTTCATTCGCTCCACCATGCCATCCGATTGTGGGTGTAACGCCGTTGTCCTTGTCTTCTTGATCTTCAAGACATCGCAGACGTTCTGGAATAGCGTCGATTCGAAGTTCCTGCCCTGGTCCGAATGCAGCTCCAACGGGACACCGAAACGGTAAAACCATTCCTTAATCAAGACATCGGCAACAGTAGCTGCCTCCTGGTTTGGCAAGGCATACGCTTCAGCCCACTTGCTGAAGTAATCCATGGCGACCAAGATGTATTTATTTCCTTTGTCCGTTTCAGGGAACGGTCCAGCCACGTCGATTGCGATCTTTCCAAAGGGGCTTCACACGTTGTATTGGCGCATAGGAGCTTTTGGCCGTTTCTGGGGTCCGTTACTTGCCGCACATACGGCACATTTTCTGCACCATTCCTTTACATCGGCTTGACAGTTGACCCAGTAAAACCGTTCTCGCAGCTTTCCCAGCGTCTTGGTTACACCCAAATGTCCACCCGTGACGCCATCATTGACCTCTCTCATCACCTCTGCCTGTCTGTTTCCAGGCACGACTAACTGCCTCCGACCTTCCGTGCCATCCAGATTCTTAACCAGCCTCTTCAGGATGCCGTCATCAAGAACCATCGAGTCCCATTGAGCCCAGCAGGACTTCACGGTGGTCGAGAACCGCGCGACTTCTTGCCAGGTTGGTCGTTGGCCTGCCTGTTTCCATCCGATGACAAGCTTTAGATCTGGATCTTTCTCCTGGTCCTCGCGAAGCGCCTTAGACTGCCAGGAATCATCCACTACAGTTGTCCTGCGAACGCTCGCTTCATTTTCCTCGGCTGTGTGAGGAAGCTCTGGTCTCCTGGACAAGCCATCCAAGATCTTGAGGCTTGATCTCGCTCGATGATCATTCTTTTCCCATGCCAACGCAGGTGCCCGTATCTCTTTCCTACAGTGGCTACGCATATGCCCAAGCTCTCCACAATTCCAGCATCGCAGCTCCTTTCGCTTAGATACCTCCATTTCCTTGACGACTCTCCTCACAGTTGCTTCGACGGTGTCTCCTTCCAGATGATCCTTCTCTCCCATCATTCGCACACGCGTAGGAGGCTTGCAGCACTGCTTCGCCGCTTCGAGTTCCAAGGCTTTGGCCAGAGCGTCGACAAGTCTGTCGGGTCGATGGAGTATCAGTGACTGCCGAATCTCCTGGTCTCCAAGTCCATCCAAGAAGGCCTGAACTGCAAGCCTCTCCATAACGTTCTCTGGCGTGGTTGGATAAGCCAGTCGTGCAAGGCGAGCAACATCCGCTTCAAACTCCTGCAAGGTCTCGTTGGTCTTCTGAATGCGATTTTTCAACTGAGAGTGGTAGACGTGCTCCAAGTGAGTTTGCCCATATCGCAGTTCCAGATGCTTGACTAGTACATCGTAGTCCTTCTGCTCCTGGGTGTTGAGCGTCTGCAGGATTTCTGTAGCTTCCCCATGAAGTGCCAGAGTCAATGCCAGGGCTTTTTCGGTTGCGGTCCATCCATTTGCCCTTGCCGCTGCCTCGAACTGACGATGGTATTTGTTCCAGGACAGCTTGCCATCAAACTGAGGGGCTTTTATGTGGACTCGCACGGTATCAGACTCCATTTTAGCCCCTTTGCTCTCGAATGGAACGTCTGGTTGCTTCATGATCACTGTTACTTGCCTTCGCACTTCCTCGATTTCTTCTTCCAAAGTCTTCATTGTATCTCCAAGTTTTGCTTCAATTCGTTGCTCAAGGTTCTCAATTTCTTCCGTTACCTGATCCTTCCAGAAGTTGTAGTTGTCCACCAGCTGTTCCTTGATTTTCTCCTCCATAATTCTAGAAGATTCCACAAACTTTTTTTCCAACTTCCTGGAATTCTCTTCTATTTTTCTCTTCCATGGCTCTAGAGGATTCTTCCAGCTTCTCTTCCATTTTTCTGGAATTCTCTTGCACTGCTCTGGACAATTTCTCAACTGCGATGGGATCAGGAATCTCGAATTGGAACGTATCGGGGTTCATGCCTTCTTCCATTAAAGCCTCACGAAGCCTTGTTTGTAGATCGGCTTTTTTTCCGCTTGCATCCAGGTCACGCTCCTCCAGCTCCCTCTTCAACTCAGCGACCTTCAATCCGGTTAAAAACACTAGTTTCGCAGCCATTAAAGCGAATATTTATGTCCGTTTCTATAGCACACAATAAATCCCACTTCTGACACCAATGTAACAAGTTTCGCTATAGAAAACACTGTTCAGCTTTAATCAATTTATTTTACAAGTCACTATGTACAGAACTCACTATTCACAAACAAAATCACAGCTTATTTATGTTTCACGATTTATATTTCACGACGTATTCAGAACTGAACTGACTCCTTGAAATGACGGATCTCATTATATACCCTCGCCAGGATTGAGAGAACAATCCAGATACTTTTAGAAAAGCGAAGAATGTTCGACGCCATCTAACCTTGCTAGAATGTACCAGAAGCCAATCGATTCCAAACTATTCTACACAATGTGGTGATGTCTTGCGGCGGCGCATTCACCATGCAACGTCACAATACATAATAATTAACATTATATTTTCTTTTCTGAAACTATCAACAGGTGATAAAAGAGAATCTCTAATGACTCATAGTATCTGGTTAAATAATTAAACCCCTCATAAAAATGCTATAAGTCATGAAAAATCTACACATCTCTCTCTTATTAAATACCTTACAAATCGGATTACTACTACTTATATGATCTTTCATATGAGACAACACACAAACGTCCACCATCCATCATACCCTATAACATTTAAATACAATCACGAAATCTTCATTGGAACGATAAAACATCACAAACGCCAACGTCACATCAAAAAACCTCAATTCCTAGAACCCCTTATCTCCCAACAAAACACATCTTTTTCCTTAAAAAACAAAAACAATAACAAGATATAAAACATAAATTTCTGTTACATGCAAGGTGAGGATTCTTGTTCAAGAGATGCAATCAACTTACACACCAAACTATGAATGATAAACAGATTTTCACCCCAAGCGATTGGTTAGACTGAAGTTTTTGGACCAGAAAAATTCACACAATAATTTAAAGTGGATATCCATGTACTACATTTCTTCACTTTTGTGCGATTGTTGAATAATTATTTTAAATTAGGAATAACTTGCTGACGAGATTCTTTATTATCGTTAGATGTTAAATCTACACTTTCATCTGCATCACTATCATCATCATCATCATCATCAACATCATCATCATTATCATCATCATCATCATCATCATCATCACCATCATCATCATCATCAACATCATCATCATCAACAACATCATCATCATCATCAACACCATCATCATCAACATCATAATCATCATCATCATCATCAACATCATCACCATCACCATCATCATCATCATCAACAACATCATCATCATCATCATCATCAACAACATCATCATCATCATCGTCATCATCATTATCAACATCATCATCATCACTTTGTCATCAACATCATCATCATCATCATCATCGTCACGTTGTTGTTGATTGAAAATTTTTCCCTGACGCGCGGCGTCGTGGTGCGCATGTGTCACTGAACTCAACAATCAAAGGCATCTGGCATACTGATATCCGCATCCGTCATCCCCACTCCTACCCCCGACCCCCACGGCATCCGGCATACTGATATCCGCATCCGTCATCCACACCCCCAGCCCCCAACTCCAACCCCTACCCTCGAACCCCACCCCCGCTCACGTCCCTCACCCCCGACCCCCACCCCCCACATATCACTAGTCGAACTTTCCCGATAATCTCATATAACTTCTGTACATCTCAACAATTAATAATCTAAAAACATATGAAACTTAAATTTTCTAAATCTATAATATTACAAAATTATAATGACATCGCTGGGTATCCTAAACAAAACATCAAAATACCACTCAAACAACAAATAAATCAATCAACACTCATGAACATCGCATCAGCCAAAATTCCCCAATCCAATAAAAAGTACCAATTCTACTTCTCATAATCCTTAATTAATTAATAGCCTTCGTGGCGCAACGGTTGAAGCGTCTCCCTCATAATCATAGTGGCACCATATACGTATTATTAAAATATACCTCGGGTTCCCTATTTCATCAATGAGCGGCAAGTGAAGCCGATTTTCAGCCGATGAGAAAGACAGGAATAATCAAGCCTATAACAATGCCTCATAAGTGTATTTCATGTGTATCTGGAAAAGACTGCGATTGTGCTAAAAGCTGTTTCCTATAGGTTACTCGTGATTTTGGGCCTATCTCATGCTGCCGCTTTGGTGCCGATACTCCCGTTTTTCACGGTAGATCTACCATTAACACATATTTTTTTGGTAGTTAAGCGTTTTCCTTGTGAGATATTGAACTGCCAAATTTATGATAAAGTGAAATAGAATGTTGCTGTACGCGGAGACGTTCTTCTGAAATCGTAATTTTGATGGCTTTTTGAATTACAAACTTAACGTTAAGGCGATCTAAAGTCTAGGCGGTTTTAAATCTGGCAGCGCTGTTGCACAGTCTCTGTTCTATGTTCAAATGATCGATAACAGCTGATGACCGTACCTTCCTATTGGTTGTTTTCCAAATTCGGACTAAAAATATACCCGCCTACCGACTAATCCTGAAATTTTATATTGGGGCATGTGCATTGATATGTGAGTACACATGAAACATACTTATGGGAAATTATTATTTCTGTCTTTTCCGATTTGGAAGAATTTGGCTTCATCTTGGGAGGACTACGGTGGGTATATTTTAATAATAAGTATATGAGTGGCACAGGATCGAATCCCATCAGATGCTGAAGATTTTTCCCGATACAAGGCGTTGCTGTGCGCATGCGTCGCCGGTACAAAAAATGATAGAACCGACCTGCGATTTTCTTATGGGGATTTACATGTAAAAATGGTCGAAATTTTTCCAGAACTCTCATTCCTTATCTACTGAACACTATTGGAAACAAGTTTTTCCATAATCCAGTAGGTTTTTGTTGTGTCAGAAAAGTTTTTCAAGAATGTCTCGCATTTTTCATCAAAACTTCCACCTCGCTCTAATTTACACTGTAATGTCACTTTAAATCGCTCACTGCTGTCTCCTTCATAGTGCAAGACACAATATCCGACACAATGGAATTTATAAAGGTTTCACATTGTTCTTTATTCATTATTATTTCAAACAATACGAAATTCAAATATATTTTTGGTTATGTACGTAAAGCTACACTCGTATTTGAACAAATAATACCTAAGCCTAACAACAACAAGCAACAGATTTTGACCCTTCAAGTGAAAAAATAGAAGAGCCGAAATCGATACGGATTTACTAACGCATTCACTGCAAATCTAACAAGAAAAGCGTCTCCAATACGTCTCCCTAAGTTGACGATTTGGGTACGTTTCTCAAGTACCTATATTTTGTGTTGATAAATGCGTCCTTATTTCGGCACCACGCAGGGGACGAATTGAGGGACGAATTGAGGACGGCTTTCGAAATACGCCGCCCGACTACCGAACGTATAATAACGACGCAACCTTATTACTATCTATGAAAAATATGAATATGAAGGAAAAATATGAATATGAAGGAATGGCTGTGTTGCTCATCTCAGAATAGCAGGAAGGAAAGAAGTTGAAGTACTCTGAGCAAGTTTATTTAGTAATAACTGGCAAAGCGCTTTCGGCTAATACGCCATCTTCAGTGCCCCAATAGTCAGTGTAATGTGGAGGTGACCTTATTCAACATCAAAATTATGATTAGCATCTGAGCCCCTTTTTCAAAGGTGTTTGTCGGTCAGACATAATGGTCCGTTATGGTTCAAAAATTAGTTTAATTGGTATGGTCAATTGATCAAAGCGGGTACAGGTTTTTAAAATAACATTAAACAAAGCACGTACAAGACATCACAACACTTTAAAATTTGATGACTAGTCTAAACTACGCATTTTTTTTTTTTTTTTTTTTTTTTTTTTTTTTTTTTTTTTTTTTTTTTACTATCTATTAACCTTGAGGAACGTCAATAATGGAGGTCGGTGACGTCACCTATATATGATCGATTCGGTTTAACGTTCGTGAATTTCCGATTCCATAGCTACGGCATAACCTTTACATATCAATATCAATTAACCTTGAATACTCGCTCCATGACAAAGATGATTGAAAACCTGATACCTACCTATTATTAATTTGCCATAAAATGGAAAGTACATCACTTGTAGGTCCGTTGACTACAGACACATGATGTTTTGTCACAATATTCTGAAGAACTAAAGAACGATGTCATCTGAAGAAAATGAGGACATCGGATCTACCAACTCACCAATAATAATTAACTGAATACACAGGAGGCTAGTTTGGTTTAGGGTTACAGGTGTTGTTTTGGAAAGGAATCTTTTCCAAGCTACTTGATTCTATATTTTTTCAAATTTGGAGAAATGCTTCGTCACAATTATTTTTTCCATCAAATTATGACACAAATTAGCATATTTCTTCTTAATTTTTTTGTTTACATACACCCCAGTCAGAAGATTTTTTGAAAATACTATTTTTCAGCCTTTTTTTCTTTGCCAAAGTTTCGAATTATTTTGAATCATTCTCAGGGCTCTGCAATTAACAAAAGAAAAATAGGCGACGACTGTCAAGTGCCATTCTTGGAGATTATTGAACAGAACAGTCAATTGTGGCATATTTATTATTCGCATACAAATGAATATGAACGTTTACAAACTTGTGCAGTGAAAAGAAATAAAAAAAGAACAAAATACATAAAACAAAGTGGAAGATATTATGATGATGTATAAATCCCAGTAATCAAGTCACTGCCATAATTTTTGTGATTTCATAAAATGATTTGTTATTTTATCGTCTGCATTTTTTTATTTCGCATTCTATGTTCATATCCAAAATTCCAATTTCTCAATCCACAATCATTATTTTACCAAGAGTCATAAGGTCTGGATCCATATGTATCATAAAGATTATTCCAGAATCTATACATTTCATTTTTTGGAACAGTATCGTGAAGAACAAGATCCTCAGCAATTTCCAAACAGCGAATTTTTCCAGCTTGTACAGTGGGCCAAATTATGTTCTGGAGAATCTCCTCTTTGCGTGGGGTTGGATTCCTAAAATATATTTGTACATCTGATTTTATCAAGTATCGCCATGTGAACTCACAATTCCTTAGCAAAATTAGTAAAAAGAGACATGAATCGGTAATGTACATTGATATCAGCTTGTGGGAAATGTGAGAAGACACTGTTGTCGGGAATCTCTGGACTGTACCATCTGTTGAATATGTAGTTCTGTTCTTCAGC
Source organism: Orchestes rusci (assembly GCA_958502075.1). Classification (NCBI taxonomy): domain Eukaryota; kingdom Metazoa; phylum Arthropoda; class Insecta; order Coleoptera; family Curculionidae; genus Orchestes; species Orchestes rusci. The sequence continues at coordinate 15,924,805 of OY293305.1, read as the reverse complement.
GTGTCCCACTTGACCTGATCCTGAAAAAATATCAAAATAGTCCCCATACTACAAATAAATTTTCATCGGACAGGCACAAATAGATTGATCAATAGAACTCACCCTTAAAATGTTTCCAGTAGTTGCCCATCTTTCCACTATAGGTGAATTCATATAAATATACTGGAGTATGAAGGCCAAGTAGTTCGGCTGTCTTTATAACAGACTTGTCAAAATCTTGTGTAGAATGATACTAAAAATGTTTTTCATAACATTATAAATTGAAGAAATTTCAGAAAATCAATTCTATTCTCACTTGAAGTCCACCCAACTTATTGTCTTCCAGATTTTTATTTGGGGAATAAAACTTTTTGATCTTGTCACCGACCTCCAGAAGCACAACTTGATCGTTGATATGCATGTCGAAAGGAACCAAAAACCTGGTGTTATTGTCGTAAGCTTTCAGAATTCTGTGGAAATCACCTGAGATCAAATTTGTTTGGATACTTGTGTAACATATATTTTCAGAATACTCACGTATTAACATGAATAAACTTTCTTCAGCGTTAAATCCAAGAAGTACAGGAACTTTGATGAAATTGCCGCTTTCGAAAGCTTCATACTGATGCTGAGTTAAAAAAGCTTCTTCGTGCTCGTGTTCAATGACTGGAGTGTAGTAGAAACCTTTGGAGAGTTGTATATTACCTGGGTTGTCCTAAACAAAGCAACATAAATATTTCAACTGGCATGATTATTTGCTATATTTCACCAGTTTTTTAGTCAAATTATATGATGCTTCATCCAATTGTTTCGCAGATACTGTTTGCAAAAATGCCAAAAGTTCAGTGGAGTTTCTATTTGTCTTGAATTCTGGATTCAGAAGAGCAGCTGTTTTGTATGTTATTTCTATCTGATCCCTCTGATAAGCCCATGGACTAAGAGCTGAACCACTTTCCAAGATGACTGCTCTGAATAGACCTAAAAACAGTTACTAATCGATATGAAGAATAATTCTCTATCATGGTGTAACGCAATTTAACTAACCTTGTGCTGCAGGACTCAATAACAAATAAGAACAGGCTGCTGCTCCAGCACTTTGTCCAAAAATGGTTACTTTATTTGGATCTCCTCCGAAGTATTGAATATTTTTCTGTATCCATTGTAAAGCCAGAATTTGATCTTTTTGTCCTAGATTTCCAGGTATGACATCATCACCGGTTGACAAGTAACCTTTTAAGGAAAAAATATATACTTGGGAACTTGGGTATTTAAGCCAGTACAGAAGAAACTTCAGATGTTACTCATTATTTCAGAAATCTTGAAATTGGATGTCATATTTATACAAAGATATCAAATTTATGCGACTGGAACTAGGAACTATATTTGCACGAGTATTATCTTTTCTACTGTCATATAAGTAACAAAATTTAATCATATCAGATATAAATATACCTATACATTGCTGTCCGCAACGTGTTTGAACAGACAGTCAATGGACAATTTGCACATTTTTGAAAATATGAAAAATATAAGGATAAGTAAGCACTGATGCCATTGATGTTCAAAAAATCAACCTACGACCTCTAATAATGTAGTAATTACCGATTAAAGAGCGCCAATCAACATTCACTACGTCACAGAATACACTATCTATCTCCGTCTGACGTATTGACTGAGATGACTCTCTCTCTCTCGGGAGGGTAATATGGCCCCACCCCTTTAGCGATAATGCAGTGAAATTCGCGTCTTCTTTTTCATTTATTTAGTATATTTTTGGGTATTTCGGAAAAAAATCGCTGGTGACTTTCAAATGATGTCTAGAATACGTATGTAAAATTTCAAGTCATTTGAAAATGTATGCAAATTGTCCATTGTTATTTTCTCTAACTATTGTTCTGTTTTCTTGACATATACACATTTTCTGTGCAAGCAGCAAATTCCACTCCTTTTAAATCAAGTTCCTTACACAGCTGCGTAGCTAACGAATGAAAATCTGCGAGAGAGTAATTATGAGTTGAACAAAATTCACTTCCATGAATTTTCACACATCAATTCTGATGTGTTCTCTCATAGCTTAGAGTTTACCAGTACTAGGACTCTTGAATAAAATGGAAGTCACATGCAAATTTCAGTTGGCTCATTATCAAAGAGATTGAGATAAACTCACCAAAAGGTCCAAGACGGTAGTTGATAGCAACCATGATTACATCGTATTCAATGAAAAAATTGGGTCCAACTCCCCAATATTGAATTCCAGCGCCTTCAACAAAGCCACCACCATGGATGAAGAACATAACTGGAAGACCAGCTGAAGCATTGTGTTCCAAGTCCTGGCAAAAACCGTAAAACATCAGAATTTCCATATTGGTGTTCTTACCACAACTGGTGTGTAGATGTTCATCAAGAGACAGTCTTCCGTTTCCCATTCATAATCTTTAGGAACTTGAAAGCAAATTCCCTTTTCAACTGTCGCATTGAAAACTCCATTCCATGAATCTACGGGCTTTGGCGGCTGAAATTATGTTTTAAAACCAATTAGCGCCTGGTGTCGAGGTCATATTCGAGAGATTTGAATTTGCGAAATGATGTATGGAATCTTTAGAGCGCCAGATGAGGATCCGGATGATGAAGACGCATATTTGGCTGATATGTTTATATGTTTTCCTCAGCTCACTGTTGTATTTAAAGTTTGGATTATGGATTCTGGAAGATTTGGCAGAGACGAAGATGATCCAAACATTGGTTTTTCGACTTTTCTCAGAAGACAATAAGCATATAGTTGTCCTGATCTGCAATTGTCTCGAGAAAAGATGAGGATCCATAGCAATGTTCTTGGGGTGTGGATACAAGAAAACTCTTTAAAAAAAAAGCTTAGGAAATCTTCAAGAAACATGCGAAATAATATTATCAACAGGGTGTCCCAGATCAACTGGTCACTACTTATACAACAAATAAAATAAAAAGTTTGAGATGGGGAACCCATGGCCGGAGGTGCCCCGTTTGCTAGATACAGGGTATACAAGTCGCTCAATCAATTCTGATGAAATTTTCAGGGTTCAAATACTAGGTAGTGGCCAATCCAAAATTCAGAAATTCATTTTTTTTTAAAAGAGGGCACAATCACAGTTTTTGTGCCAAAGTGAGGATATTTAGTGAATTGTCCAGGGGGTCCTCAATAGCTGAACTCTGAGTTTTCGGGAAAATCGAAGGTCAGCTTACCCCATGCACCATCTTGAAAATAAGTATCTACAGGGTAATTCCTCAATATGGCATGTGAGAAAAAAACGTACAGGAGGAAAGTACTCAAGAGTAGTGCAAAATTACATTCCCAGCAACTTTTTTTCATTTATTTTGATGGTTGCTGGAATCTTATCCTGCACAACCTTCATCCTGTACGATTCCTTTCCACCATGAAATCACCCTGTAGATTTTTTAAAACTGATTTTCGAAAAAAGTTTTATAGAAAAGCTTTTGAGAATGAAAATTCGAACAATTTTGGTGCTATGATACCTCATGATTAGTCTGAAATAGGAACGGAGGAAATAAGTAGCGCCCTGTGGCAGTATAAGCTCACCTTTGATTTTCCCGAAAACTCAGAGTTAAGTTACTGAGAGCCCCCTTAACATGTCAAAAACAAATGTTCACGTTTTTACCGAAATTCTCAGATGTCCCTTTTATAAGCACTGATTTACTGTACTAGAGCAACAATCCAAGATAACTATGTACTACAATTGACATTTGAGGGTCTGTATTGAGATTTTTAGCGATTTCCAATAGTAATTTCGAACAATTATTATAGTATTTCCTAGAAATTCTATTTAATGATTCAATTTTAATTCAAGAATTTGACAACTCACCTGTAGTCGCAAAGGGCCGGTAGGATTTTGCCCATACCGCACACCATAGAAAGAGTTATATGGTACACCAGCTGTGGTGTACTGCGTCAATCCCTCCATTTTTCCATCTGGCAATGAAACAATCACTGCTGATGTCCATTTGAGCTGAAAACGGCCTCATATAGATAGCTTTAGTACTAAGCTTAGAGGACTCACCATCAGTAAAACAAAACTCAACGATATCCGTAACATGTTTTTAAAGATTAAGACTTAGCACCACTGAGAATTTGATTGATCGATAAAATCTGTCCAGTATCCGGTACCTAATATTAAAATACACGACTGATAAACCATTTGAGGTTGACGATATTGAGTGGCACTTGATGTAATCATCAAGTCATCATACAAGGTTGATCATAAAGAATCGGTACCACTTGAAATCAAATGTTTATGGAGATTTGTAAGTACTGGTCCAGATTCATAATGTTCATTTTGACGATTTTTGATATACAATGGCAGATTGTTACCTACCCATGTTATGTTATTAAAAATATGAAAAACATCATCAATCATCTCTATGAACTAATCTCGAGTATGCCAAAATCTCTAATCAAATCAACGTCAAAGTTTGAAAACATGGAGCGAGTCATACAGAGGAAACCCGCAGAGTTTGGAGAGTTTCGTGAAAAAAAAATACTTCATTTTTTACGAAAAATGTTCCTTTATTTATTTTATTCATGACTTTTGTTCCTTTATTTATTTTATTCATGACTTATTAGCCCTGTTCTAGCAACGATTCCAAACGGTACAGAATCATCCAGAGCTTGCATGCGCATACCAAAGTTCGTGTTCTAGCAAATCAAAACTGGGTTTTTGACTGTCAGTCAGATGCTCTAGCGATAAACAACTTTAGTTTTCAAACTAGTTGGAAACTGTCAAAACAGTCCACAGGACTTCGAGCGGATTTTTAGTTAGTTCTTAGTTTTGCTATTGATCGATTTGTTTTGTTGTTCTGAATTATTGGTTATAGTCTGTTAAGTTCATTTAAAAAATAATTACCAATCAATTATTTCTTTTAATCAAGTTCCGTGAATGATCAAATTTTTCATGTTTGAAACACAGGTAGGATAGTTTTTTCAATGTTTAGAAAATACCTTGTTCAATAATTATGTTTCTTGGATTGAGGGACCAAAATGTCATTGGAGTTTTCAACTTTCAAGTTCAAATGAGTCAAATTGGTGCTTTGCTTCTGATTTATCAGATGCACTTTCATAGAGCAGTTCTAGCGAATAAAAATTTCAAACCGTTTGCCACCCAATCCCTGGATAAACATGCACAGTAAGACAATCCACAAAATTGGTTTCAAACCGTCAACGATTTCATGCTAGAACAAACCCAATGCATGTTTAATACTTGTGAACTTTGCAGTATAAAGCGGGGCATACACGGACGTAGATGTGCTAATACATCAACGCGCAAACAAGAACGCCGTGCATCATGGTGGACATTTTTTAAGCACAGACGGTGCGGAATCTTTAAAGACATGATTGCACGCACGTTGAGGTTGAGGTATTCAGGTTCTGACGGAATACAAGAACGACGTACTTTTTGTAAGCACACACACACTTGTACGTGATCAAAGAATGACCATAGACGGACGTTTACGGATGCTTGCTGATGAATGCACGTACTTGTATTAAGTCATCTGCGTCCGTGTAGCGGGGCATACACGGTCGTAGATAAGTTAACACATCAACGCGCCACCAACGTCGTGCATCAACGTGGACATATTTTAAGCACAGACGGTGAGGAATGTTCTCGGGAATGTTTGAAGACATTATTGCACAGATTGCGGTTTTTGTAGGGCAGTGCGCAACACGGTCGTCCAAAATTGACCCGAACACTGCAGAACCTCTAACTGAATGTACTTTTTCACGACATGGATGTTTCATCGCACACTCATGAACGCACATTGATTTATTCAGGTTCTAAAGGAATACAAGTACGACGTACTTTTTGTATGCACACACCTGTACAGGGTGTACAACTTAGAGAGGTCGCCGGCCATATCTCCGTAAGTATTCATCGCACATTTTTGGAAAAAAAAAATTATTATAAAAGTTGCCAAGAGAAATTGCTGGAAGTTATTTCCAAGTTCGTGCGATGTCCGCTAGGGTTCGTAATATAATAGTGAAATAGAAAATATAGGTTTTATAAGGAATATTGAACGGTAACCTACCTGATAAATAATTTCATATTAAAGAAGGAGAAATTATGAACATTTTTCATATTGAACTTTTTTTGTAATCTGTCTAATAAAGGGTGGGGGAAGGGTCGAATGTTAATTTTTAAAATTGTTGATATCTTTTGATTGGCTTAACCGATTCCAATAAGCTTAGCGTCGTTTTCAAGGTTTACTGCTATGATTTTTTATGGTGTTATATCACTTAACGAATTATTTTATTGCTGAACGGTAGAGGGCGCTTTCTGTTAAAATAATAATAATAATAATAATCTTTATTTTTGCAATAGGCAAGATACAGTGTAATACTTAATCTACTTTATATATATATAGTATATGCTTGGCCGGATTGCAAAAAAAGGAGCTGAAAGCAATTAAAAATTGATCAAAGTTCAGCTCCCTTGAAATATGAACTAACAAAAAAAAACCCATTTTAATACAAAATCCGCTCAAACTTAAAACAAAAAAATCAAAAAATTAATAACAAAATAGTACCTATCGTGAGTATACCTACATAATAACATTTCAAAGGACCACAGAAGGATGACGCTGCAAGAAATTTCTTCTAACAATAGATTTGAAAATTGACGGCTTGATTGACTTGAGACTTTCTGACACAGTATTATAGACTTTATATACATTATAAATGAATTATATGATCGATTTTTTCAAAAATATTAAATACAAAGGTGTTCTTCTTTCACGTTAGTTTGAAAGAGCGTGAAAAAAATATAAAAAATGGCAGAAACGGCAAGTTAATAACCTATTTTGAACCGAAATTAGCAATGAAAACGTAAACAAAGTGAGAATGTGGCCGCGCTGGCCCCACGGAACTCGATCTGTGCAGAGTAGACTTGGAAAACCAATACCTTATGAAAAAGTCGTCGCTATGGTGAATGCGTATATTATTTATTTTACGTCAAAAAAAAAACAAAAAAAAGTAAGGTATTCTTCCACGTTAGTTTGAAAAAAGAGCGTGAAAAAAATATGAAAAATGGCGCAAACGGCAAGTTAATAACTTATTTATTTTTTATTTTTTTTGACGTGAAATAAATAATATACGCATTCACCATAGCGACGACTTTTTCATTAGGTATTTGTTTTCTAAGCCTACTCTGCACAGATCGAGTTCACTGACGCCAGCACGGCAACATTCACACTTTAATTACGTTTTCATTGCTAATTTCGATTCAAAATAAGTTATTAACTTGCCGTTTGCGCCATTTTTTATATTTTTATGCTCTTTCAAACTAACGTAAAAGAAGAACACCTTTGTATTTTATATTTTTGAAAAAATCGATGGAATAAATCATTTTAACAGAAAGCGCCCTCTACCGTTCAGCAATAAAATAATCCGAAAAGTGATATTACACCATAAAAAAGCATAACAATAAACCTTTAAAACGACGCTAAGCTTATTGGAATCGGTCGAGCCAATCAAAAGTTATCAACAATTTTAAAAATTAAAATTCGACCCTTCCCCCCCCCCTTTTTTTGACAGATCACAAAAAAAAGTTTATTATGAAAAATGTTCATGATTTCTTCTTCTTTGATATAAAACTATTTATCTAGTAGGTCACCGTTCAATATTTTGATAAAACCTATATTTTTTATTTCACTATTGTATTACGCCCTTTAGCGGACATCGCACGAACTTGGAAATAATGTTCAGCAATTTCTCTTGGCAACTTTTATAATAATTTTTTTATAAACGGACGTTCATGGATGCGCGCTGATGAATGCGCGTACTTGTATCAAGTCATATACATCCGTGTATGCCCCCCTTATGCCCCGCTTAACGCCAAACATTATTCCATGACAACCGTTGCGAAGGTGTAATGGTTCAGAAAACCACGATCATGTCATAAAGAACCATGGAAACTCATTCTACCACGATTGTGGAACGCAGATTCAACCTAAATATGCTCATGAACCGCTCATAATCAACCATTTGCTTTCTGGTCATTTCACTGGCTTTTAATTTAATTTTCCATAGAACTGCCACCACCCACACCTTCTCTCAGAAAAGGTTTTTACATCTATTTCGGAAATAAATCTGTTTATTTCAACCATATCATTGAATTATTTCGATTCGAAGAACACTATATTATTCACCAAGACATCCAACCTGGAGATGCACCCTGGAATTCCTTTCATCGCTGTCTAAATGCTACCCCAAAGGCATTGTAGGCCCTCTACCACGTAAAATATAGGTGGCGCCCGAGACTCGTGAAAACCAAAGTGACGTTACAGTAGCCCGCGAAATTTGGATTTACTTTTTTTTGAACAGATATAATATCCGGAATAGACCGTAAGACTGTAGTCTTTCACCTTTGCCTTGTAACCATCTTGTCAATACATCAGCTCTTATGTACTTTTTCAAAATAAAAAAAAACAAGCTATTCTATATGAAGCTAATACCAACGTCCTGATAATCAAGATGGTGTTTTCATACAAAATAATGAAATTCTGATCTCACATTCTATATTTTCAAAATTGAAATTTCAATTTCTCGATTGAGAATTTTTTTACCAAGTGTCATAAGGTCTGGTACCATAAGTATCATAAAGATCATTCCAGAATGTATACATTTCATTTTTTGGAGCAATTTCGTGAAGAACAAGATCCTTAGCTATTTCCAAATATCGCATTTGACCAACTTGTACAGTGGGCCAAGTTATGTTCTGGAGAATCTCCTCTTCGCGTGGTGTTGGATTCCTGAAATTAATTTGTTCATGATATCTGACTGGACTTTTGAACAGTGAAATGTTCAACGTTGTCATATAAACTTACAATTCCTTGGCGAAATTTGTGAACAGAGTCATGAATCTGTAATGTACATTGACGTCGGCTTCTGGGAAATTTGAGAAAACACTGTTGTCTGGAATTTCTTGGCTGAACCACCTGTTGAATATGTAGTTCTGCTCTTCACCGTGGCCGACTTGACCAGATCCTGGAAAAGATATGTTGTGTTTTTTATAAAAATATTTCTATTAGTATAATTCTTTTTTGTTCAAGCTTTCAAGCAAGAAGGCTGGAAAAAGTAGATGAAATGGCGATAGAACTCACCCTTATAATGTTTTGGGTAATTACCCATCTTTCCACTATATGTGAATTCATATAAATATACTGGAGTATGAGGACCTTGTAGTTCAGCTTGCTTTATAACAGACTTGTCAAAGTCTTGTGTAGAATGATACTAGAAATGTTTTTGATATCAAAAACTGAAGAAATCTTGAAAGATCAATTCTCACTTTAAGTCCACCCAACTTATTGTCTTCCAGATTTTTGTCTGGGGAATAAAACTTCTTGATCTTTTCACCGACTTCCAGAAGCACATCTGAATCGTTGATATGCATGTCGAAAGGTACCAAGAACCTGGGGTTAGTGTCGTAGGCTTTCAAAGTTCTGTGGAAAGTACCTGACATCAAGTTTGTATTAATATGTAACACATATCCAGAAATACTAACGTCCCACCATGAATAAACTCTCTTCGGCATTAAATCCAAGAAGTACAGGGACTTTGAGAAAATTGCCACTTTCGAAAGCTTCATACTGAGGCCGAGTCAGAAAGGCACCTTCGTGCTCGTGCTCAATAACTGGAGTATAGTAGAAACCTTTGGAAATCTGTAGATTACCTGGGTTTTCCTAAAAAAAGCCATACTGATTATAGCTGGAATATGATTTTGCTAAACTCAACCAGTTTTTTTGTCAAATTATATGAGGCTTCATCCAATTGTTTCGCAGGTACCGCTTTTAAGAATGCCAACAGTTCAGTTGAGTTTCTATTTGTTTCGAATTCTGAATTTAGCAGAGCAGCTGTCTTGTATGTTATTTCTACTTGATCCCTCTGATAAGCCCATGGAGTAATGGCTGAACCACTTTCCAAGATAGCCGCTCTAAATAGACCTAGATGGAAAAAAAGTATAGTTTTAAACTGATTTGAAAACCCATTCGTCTTCCACTGAAGTATAATCAAACAACACTAACCTTCAGCTGCAGGACTCAACAACAAATAAGAACAAGCTGCACTTCCAGCACTTTGTCCAAAAATGGTCACTTTATCTGGATCTCCTCCTAAGTATTGAATATTTTTCTGTATCCATTTTAAAGCCAGAATTTGATCTTTTTGTCCCAGATTTCCAGGTATTACATCGTCACCAGTTGACAAGTAACCTGGTAAGGAAAAAATCTATAAGTATTCAAAGCAGTACCTCTAGTTAGTAAATTAAACGTTTGATAAATGCGGAACATGTGTAATTATGAATTAAAAAAATTAAATAATTTCAAGAGCTAATATTATTTCGTTTAGTTCACAGAACACATATACAGAGTTCAGAACAAAAACGTAAATGGAGGGCGGAGCATAAGTAAATGCTCTGATTCGCATCCACGGAGGGGCGCTGAAGCTCGTTAAATCTCGAGAAGATGGCGGTACGTAGAATGCCACATGACTTGTCTTTTATGCTTTGATTCCTCTCTAAGTGGAAAAAGGTCCAGGTAATCAAAAAATCTCTAGAGGTGCGAATCCAAACACAATGAGAATATCTCATGAGATTTTTGACTCTTGCATTAAAAATCTCAAGAAAAATTGAATTTCAATGTCAAAACAAGTCTGCAACACGAGATGATTTCATCAAAGAATGTTACATGAGAGTTTTATCTCATGAAAAAGTTTCATCGTGGAAACATGAGCTATTGCGAATCTCGCTGGAGACATATATCTTACCTGCTGTACGTGAGATTAGTCGTGAGAGACATACAGTGTGACCCATTTGTTTTGGGAACACCCTGATAAAGTGGGTAAATTATTTCTTAACCGATTTGGTTCGTTTTTTTTTTGGATTGTAGAGCTCGAAAAATTGTATATTTTTGGCAAAAAGTTACCTTCGCCATTTTGACTTCAAGGCCTACTATGTTAGTTTTTAAGAGCAAAATTTCAGGAAACCATATTAGCGATTTTTTTAGAAAAAATCTGTGTGCGCCACTGGATTCAGCATCCTTTAAAACGGGTCTATACAAATTTTCAACCGAAAATATCAAGTTGAAAAAAATTAAAAATTCGCACTTCAACAATCTTTGATTCTATCAAAACAAATGAAAATGCATTGAAGTTGATGGTGGTTTGGTAGAAGTTAGAAATTTTTAGTTTCATGTCATTTTTATTTGTTTTGATAGAATCAAAGATTGTTAAAGTGCGAATTTTTAATTTTTTTCAACTTGATATTTTCGGTTGAAAATTTGTATAGACCCGTTTTAAGGGATGCTGAATCCAGTGGCGCACACAGATTTTTTCTAAAAAAATCACTAATATGGTTTCCTGAAATTTTGCTCTTAAAAACTAACATAGTAGGCCTTGAAGTCAAAATGGCGAAGGTCACTTTTTGCCAAGAATATACAATTTTTCGAGCTCTACAATCCAAAAAAAAAAACGAACCAAATCGGTTAAGAAATAAACTTTTTATCAGGGTGTTCCCAAAACAAATGGGTCACACTGTCCTATATATAGTTATTTTTTTAGTTATTTAAATAGTAACAAGCGTACTTTTACTTGGACGAAAAGGAGGACATCTACTGCAGTTTATGATTATTGAACGGTTTATGAATCTCATCCAAATCTGTGGGACAGGTCCGTAGACTATAAAAACAAATATCTTCGGGTTCGGGCGTCAGCTGTGGACAAAAGTGGACTTTCCTCGTTACATATTTTCAATACATCACTCCACACCAAAAATGTCTGTATCTTAGGTGCATGCACATACTCTATTTTGAGGAGGTTCGTAACAGCAGTCCGACCCCACATGGAGCCGTGCACCGCAGACCTCCGGAGTGAGTGGTATTTTCGCAGTCACCATCACACAGGGTCAGCGCCCCGCAGCGCAGAACAGGGAAGCCCACACTGACCACATCACCAGACAAATAAAGACAGTTTCGAAGTCAAAGTCAGTGCTTTTATGCATAGAAATCTGTATAATGTATTGCAGAAATCCTTAATAATACATAATTCAAGGCTGATAGTTCGATTCGTATCCACTGCATTCCGTGGAGCATTTTTCCGTGAAATTTTATACGTCAGTTTGTCTTCTAGACTCTGTATATGTATTCTGTGGTTCAGTTAATCTTCTCTAATTATCTTGGACTGGAAAATTCACCGCGGAGCTTAAAAGTGCAATTTTATTGGTACCATATAGTATAAGTATCATCGTTGGAGTCACATCCAAATTTCAGAGTCACACCACCAACAGAACCACAAAATTTTATAGAAAATAGAGATTGAGATAAACTCACCAAATGGTCCCAGCCGGTAGTTGATGGCAACCATGATTACATCGTACTCAATAAAGAAATTGGGTCCAACTCCCCAATTCCAAATTCCAGTACCTTCAACAAAGCCCCCACCATGGATGAAGAACATTACTGGGAGACCAGCTGAAGCGTTGCGTTCCAAGTCCTGTGAAAAATTGTAAACTCCAAAATTCCCATACATTGGTATACTTACCACAACTGGTGTGTAGATGTTCATCATAAGGCAGTCTTCCGTTTCGAAATCATAGTCTCTAGTGACTTGATAGCAAATTCCTTTTTCAGTGGTTGCATCGAAAACACCATCCCATGATTCTACCAGCTTTGCCGGCTGAAATAATGATTCAAGTTGGAAAAGAAAACGAAGTTCAAGAAGTTTTCAAGAAGAAGAAGAAACTCACCACCCACGTTCTTGTAGTAATAGACCGACATTTTGTGGAATTCTCCGGAACACGTCAACCAATTTATTGATGGGAAAGTTATTTACGAAAAGTTTCATGATAGGTAAGTATGCTGTTATTCAATACCAGGGCTGCCATTACAAAAATTTCAAATGATACGTGGGTGGGTGAGAAGGTTTAAAACTACCCTCCTACAAGTGTGCGTCATCAAATAGGCTACTTATGCTATGTTACTAATTTTCATTCATATCTACCCAGAATAGCTTTACCACCGATTGCACCATCTCTTGAAACATTAAAATGTGAGACAAGAGATGGTCACAATACTCAGTCTGTCGAAGATCCTACCAGAATGGCAACCATAAGAAACCTTACCCTTATCTTATTTTAATCGTCACTAGCAATCCAAGAACTCACTTGTAATCTCAAATTTCCACTAGGATTTTGCCCATACCTCACGCCATAGAAAGAGTTATATGGTACACCAGCTGTGGTGTACTGCATCTTTCCCTCCATTTTTCCACCTGGCAATGAAACAATCACTGCAGATGTCCAATGGACCTGAAAACGGCATCATGATTGTTTTACTACGGAGATGCATAAAGATCTCACCATCAGTAAAATACAGCTCAACGATATTCCCAACATGTTCAAATCGAGGCACCACTGAGAATAAAATGAAATCAACTGTCCAGTATCCGATGATATTATCGAAATGAACGACAAACAAACCTCTTATGTTGACTAGATCGAGTGACACTTAGATTAGTACAAGGTTGAGCATAAGGATTCAGGTCCACTTGAATTTAAATAATTACAATATCTTTCCTGGTCCAGATTTATTAATTTCAAACGACCTTTGAAAGAAAGAGATAGAATCTTACTTTATAATAGATTATGTATGGTTATGATGTCCTCATAGTCCTCAACATTTTCAAAGGGATAGAAAATCTTGTATGTAGAACTCGTCCATGTCTCAAAGAGGTCCTTATATTCAACGTAAACATATAAAATAAGAAGTCTTTAGGCCTCAACACAATTCCGTAGAAAATCTTTATCCAAGGTTTTCTCCAGCGAAGCCTAATAATAGCGGCTGTCCATATTACATAGTGTGAATAAATAACTGATAAGTACTCATTAACTCTTCTTTGAACAACATATGAATTGAAATGTTTGATAAAAAGGCAATAGCTAGGTACTTATAATTCACAAGAGTCGTCAAACGTCATCAATACATTGTCAGGCAATGAAATATACAATGAATATTGGAGTTCATAACAAATCACTTGAAAAGGAATAATTCGAGAATGCTATATGATTTGATCAATTGATAAGGACCCATTATGAAAGATCAGTACTGAAAGAACATCAGGAAATGTGGGTGCTTAAGTTTGTTGTGCTGGTCTTGATCACCAGGGTGAGACAAATTGGACAAATGAACACCCCGATTATAATCTTTACCAGGTTATAGACGCTATAGTAGTTGATCTTCCCGATGGCCAAGTTGAAGGAATAACAGGAACGACGTTAGCGGGGACAACTTTCCACAGCTTCTTAGCTTTGAGATATGCCCAGCCGCCTGTGGGAGCACTGCGTTTCAAAGTACACCTTATCAAAAAAATGATTCAAGAACTTATTTGAAATCAATTTTCTGTTTAGCCTCCTTTACCAGTGAAGTCATGGGATGAAATATACGATGGTACTGCCGAGAAAAACGTTTGCTATCAACTATATGAAGACAGTTATAAAGAGAATGAGGACTGTCTCTTTGTTAATGTGTTCACTCCTGTGGTAAAAATATGTATACAATTTTTTTCAATCGTACTAAACTAAATAAGAAACTTCCAGTTTCTTTGGTCTTTTTCGCCTACCAAGTTGTTCTTAATAAGTTATCGAATGTCAACTATGTTGCAGGATCTAAATAATTTGGGAGATTCCGCACCTTTACCTGTAATGGTATGGATACATGGGGGTGCTTTCATCTCAGGAGCAGCTTATATGAATGAAGGAGGTGTAGGACCCAAATTTTTCATGGATGAAAAGGTTTTACTCGTTTCAATCAACTACAGACTAGGACCATTTGGTAAGGATCCCATCAAAACACACAAAGATTGGATAAAATATAGTTTTTAGGATTTTTATCAACTGGTGATGTAGTTCTCCCTGGCAATCTGGGATTGAAAGACCAGGTTCTTGCCCTGAAATGGGTTCAGAAAAATATACGCTATTTTGGAGGAGATGCCGATAAAGTAACCATTTTTGGTCAAAGTGCGGGATCTGCATCTTGTTCATATCAGCTATTGAGTCCACAATCACGTGGTGAGTAGTCTGAGAAGTTTGAGTAGGATATTCAAACAGAAAGGTGCCGAAGTACATCCTATGACTCTGGTATAGTGTACTTGATTGATGAAAGATATCTGTACTCACTACATACCTATAGGTACTGAGTTCAGAAAATGATTAGATATGTGCCCAAAACGTTATGAGATAAATGATATAACTCATTATAATAATTCTTGCTACAGGTTTGTTCAGATCAGCAATTCTGGAGAGTGGTGCTGCACTATCTCCTTGGGGTTTCCAAAGAAACCAAGCCGAGTACACATACAAGACTGCTCAAATCATTGATCCAACATTCACTAGCAGAAATTCCACTGAGCTTCTCCAGTTTCTGCAAAGTGTTCCTGCGAGTGCTATAGATAATGCATCTTCATATTTGGCTGTTCACACTGTAAGCCTGATTATTTTCTTGTCTCTACCAAAGTAACTGCCTGATTCCAGGAAACCCCAGATTGTTATCAAATTTCCAAAGGCTTTTTCTATTCACCGGTGATCGAAATTTCACATGACGATGCTTTTCTAACGGAACCACAATACGAACTTTTTCTGAGCGGAAACTATACTCAAGTTCCAGTTCTCTTTGGAATGACAAATGAAGAATCTTTGGGTCTCTTGGAAAGTAAAGGTTGTGTGAATCGATTTGTAGAAAAATGGTTATATTTTAAATATATTTACAGAATTATTACCATATTTATGGAATGCTAACGACGCAGATCCATCTACATTGGTACCTTTTGATTTACACGTGACAGATCCACAGCTGATTAGGCAGATTGGTGAAGAGATAATCAATTTTTTCACGGATAGTGGAAAGTTCAACGGGAACTTGACGGAGGGCATTATGGTGGGTATGACAATACGATAGGTTCATATTACAGCTTTCTTCCAGTACCACAGTATGCAAGATTTTGATAAGGCTAATATCAAACAAGCAGAACTCATGTCAAAATACAGCTCAGTATACTTCTATGAATTCTCGTACCACGGCCCTATGGGGTATTTCACGTACGACGTACCTGGTTTGTATACTGAATTCAGTTTCTCAATCCATACAACATGATGTAATATTTCTTGCAGGAGCAGGAAACACGACTCATGCTGAAGAAGTAAACTACTTTTTCAGTAAATGGTACAGTTATGATATTCCGGACAATACTAATCTGACCTACTTCCCAGAGTCGGATAGAAATGTTCACTACAGAATCATGTCGCTGTGGACCAACTTTGTTAAATATTTGTGAGACCTTTCCGCTGCTTGATTGGTGGATTCACTATCAAACTTTTATTATTGCAGAAATCCCACCCCACCAAATGTCGATGTAGATATCCTTCAAAACATCAAATGGGAACCTGTCAAACCTGATAGTTTCCGATACCTGAATATTGGACAAGATCTGTCAATGGTTCGTGGATATCCAAAGGAAGAGAAATATCTATTTTGGTTTGATTTGTACAACAAATATGCTGTGAGGCCTTTGGACACTTTTTAAAGAGCCTATCGATTTCAAATGAATGTTGAATAATAACAATCATCTTATCCACCAAACTTATTCATTGTCTTATTCACCAAACTCATTCATCCTCAAACTTGAAGAAACTGGTGTGACGCTACCCGGGATTTTCCAGAGATTTTCAACGGGAAAGGAAAATCTTGGATTCCCTATCTCGGGCGCCACCCTCTGTATTAAGGTGATAAAGATCCCACAGTGCCTATCTAGTAGCTTTGAACAAAGTCTAGGCGTTTCTGGTTTTCCAAATTACGCCAAATCCGCTATGGAATGGAGTACTAAACTTCCAATTAAAACACGGGTCGCAGAAAATAACTCTTTCTATTGTCCGACAGTTTCACAGCAACGGGCCCCCGACAAGTTATTGGAGTAAATGTAACAAGAGCCAATTTGTTACGCTGGCAGGGATTTATCCGTCGTCCCCGATTATGAGATTATTAATAAAAGAAACAGAATAATCTCTCCAAATCGAAAGAGAAAAATTACCAGGAAACAGAATAATCAGCATGTTTTCGTAAGTTTCACAGTACAGTGACCAGTCTCATTAGTATATTGAATGATATAAGGAACTACGAAGATTCAAAAATGGTTACTTGCATGGCACAGCTTGACTTCAGCAAAGCTTTTGCTCTTGCACTATTTTGGTTTTTCGGAGAAGACAGTTGTTTTTTTCCAGTCCTATCTTGGAGACAGGTGTCAATGTGTGTTGAAAAGAAATAATGAAGGCACGGTTAAATCGGATTTTCTACCACTAAGAACGAGGGTCCCTCAGGGATCTATTTTCGGGCCCACTCTTTTCTCCATTTACGTGGCAGATATGAAGGGGTGCCTGCAATTTCCAAAACTACAGCAATACGCAGACGAGTCTCAAATATATATTCCGTTCGTAACATCAGATGCTGAAGAGGCTTAAAATAAATTGACCACTGACTTAAATAACGTTTGCCAGAGAGCACAGTTTAAAACTGAATGCATCAAATCTTCCGCTATGTTATTTGGCAATAATAAGCGCATATCGTCTGTTACTTCTACTTCCATGTGACTGCAAACGATGAGAATCTACCTATCGTTACTAAAGCAAGAAGCTTAGGAGTCGTTCTTGACTCATCTCTTTCCTTTGAATCACACTTTAAAAAGAAACTTCAACTAGCATATATGAGACTGAAAAACTTGAATCGTTCCAGGGATACGCTTTCTTCCAAACTTAAATATGTTCTTTGTGAAACTCTTGTACTGTCTGTGCTTGACTTTGGTGATGTTGTTCACTCTAGTTCGTTAACTACTAGCATCTCCAGATCAATTCAGAAATTACAAAATGGTTGCATGCGTTTCTCTTATAAAATACCATTTCGAAGCCACATTACCCCCTATCTGAATGAAAACGGAATATTGAATGTGATTAATAGAAGAAAATTGCATATTTATACTTTCATAAACAAAATCTTGGTTACAGGTCAGCCTCAATACTTAAAAAAATGTTTCAAATCTCTCACAAATTCTCATAACACCAGAAACGGTAATATTTTTAGGGTTCCACGTCATGGAACAAGCAATTTTCAAAAGTCATTCTCATTTTCTGCCGTCCATATGTGAAATGAACTGCTAGTACAATTAAAGGAGGTCTCGCCAAAAAAGTTCACTGTTTTAGTGAAAAAATATCTGCTGGACAAACAAAACAACCAACGACGTTAGTTGAAATTCCAAGTGTTCCCTGCGTCCCATTTTTGCTGAGCTCTCGGTAAAGCTTCGCGCTTCGCGCTTCCGCATCCCTTCCGCCGCTCCCTCCCGCGTCGCCCGACTCTGTACACGACATGTTTTTTTTTTGAATATTTTATTTAGTTTTTTGGGTGAATCATACTGTAGGTACTGGATATCAAGTGATATGATAAATAGTGTTCTACTTTCTTTTTGTTTGTTTGGCTTTTCCCGAGGCTTTTCCTGGGTTTGCATCACATAGGCACACACTTTCAGTGGCTAATGATATCGGTTTTTAGAATCGTGATGCTGATCCATATTGTTATAGCCAGATGCTCTTCCTTTCATCATGGTAGTGTTCCTTGTCAATTATTGATGTAGTATCCTGGTTTGTGACAATAAAACTATTTTTGATTTGATTTGATTTGATTTGAAGTTTGTTACAGTAGAAAAAACAGCAGTAAGAAAATTTTCCAACGACCTGGTGGTACGTTTGGTACGCGGATCACAATAAACACGGGCGCAAAACACAGCGTGGAAATGCAAAAGACAACAGCTGATACGACTGCCGTGTTTTATTGGTGATGATTAACCGTTATTATCGAAGGACTTCAAAAAATCAGTTGAATTTAAAATAAAACGCGGTTTTGAAAGACTTGCTCCAAATAAACTTACTAAACAAACTGTACGATATCCCTGAATTATACGGCTAAAAATAATATAAATACCCCTGAACATTTGAGAAATAACATTTCCCAGGAACTGATTCTGCGTTTCCTTCAAACTGTGCGCCCCACGAAAACTGAAAAAGTTCCGGAAAATTCCACTACTTCATGATGGCCTAGGCGAATTTTTATTTCGAACGAATTTTGGAAAATATCAAAAGTTGAAGTGGTCTTTAGTTGAAGTTTTGAAAATTGAAACGGGGTCAATCACGTAGACGGGATGGCTCTTGCGTGTTTCGTCGGCTCGTTAGGTTCTCTCCTACCTCTCAGCTAAACAGTTCCGTTCTTTGGGAGTAAAATATGCATTCCGATGCGCTTGGTACTGTGGAATGTGCGACGGGTTTGATTTGTTAATTGAACGATTGTTTCACGGAATAGTCACGTGGACTTTTCCGGACAGTTATCAGATTGTAGATAAGGCACGGCGCACGGAAAAATATATTTTAGAGAAAATACGGGATTAATTGACTAGACAATAGCCGAGTTACGGAATAACGGAAATAACTTGAATTAAACTGGAGTATCGTAATTCGTTATACTTTGACTCATCTGATATAGTTGGAGGAAAATAGCTCATCAAAGATTTGAACACAATTTCAAAATATAAATAATAGTTGTTGGCATAATAGCATATAGCCACTATTATGAATACTATATATAATCTTGATGTTTAAGGTTTTTTGATGGTGTCTCCATTTATCAGTATATCAGCGCCAGATACATTATTTGTGAACATCGAGCTGGCTAAATTAAAGGTAGAAGAAAAAGTTAAATGCTGACTGTATAACCTGTTTTTTGTATCTAATGTCAGTTTTTATTCCTTTTAGAAACATTTGATACATTATCATACGTAAACTTGACTATGTACTATTTGCAATAATCTACATAGCAATAATAGTTTCAGTACTAATAATAATAATCTCCGATACCGGAGAGGATAACATATAAACTGGTCACAGTTTGTTATTTAATCGTATCAAGACTTATCAGAAGTTAGAAACAAGAAAATATAGTTAAAAATTATAGAAACAACTATGGCAGTACTCATGAGCAACACTGAACAAAAAAGCCTGAGGCACCATGATGTAGCACAAAATCAAAACCATGTATAGAGTCATGTTATGTGCTTTGTAGGTACCACAAACACTGACGGACAAAAGTAGATTGACAGCCTAAAATTTCATAAATCTTTGACCTGCATCAGTTATCAAACAAGCAATGGTGCATTAAAAAACATTAATTCATCTGTGACTTCGCGTGTTTTAGCGATGTTTTTCAGAAAAAAAAGGCAAAACCTTGCACTTCTTAAAAGTCACACATTGATTATTAAAAAAAGGTAGTCGCTAGGACACGTTAACGGACAAATGAATAGATGTTTTTGAATGCAACATTGCTTTTGCTCAGGTTTTATTCTTGAATTTTTTAAGAAATCCTTAAAATTAAGTCATTTTTTGACATCTTCACAATCTTATAGCTAGACTATCGTTCGTTCAACTATTATGAATAATTCAGAGAGTACACAATTTTTGCTCCTCTTTTGAATGATGCTGGTTATTTTTTTTATCAGAAATCAAACCGAACGTGGCAAAGGGTCACTGAACAAGTTTGTGAAAAAGTTATCGGATCGATCGAAATTGTGACGAATGTGAGGACGATATCTAAAAACCTCTTTCTGGAGGTAGCTTTGTCAAATTGCCGCTCCATCAAGAAACGAGGCGCGCAGGGATCATCTGACGCCGTTGAATCTGCACTGTGTATGCCTTAGTCCTTAGTCCCGTCTTGATCGAACGAACATTCCCAAGGCAAGGCTTTGTTCTTCAGCCAACCGTTTCATTTTCTTTGAAAAAGTACGGTCCAGAAAGTTACTTATTTTGGAGAATGGAGAGACCTTCGTGGGTTATTGTCTGACCAATAAAATAAATTTTGCTCTCCGCTTCAAACAATTGCTTCGACTGAAAACGGGTACCGGACACAATGAGTTGGTGCTAAACCTTTGAACCCCTTTCCCAAGCTTCTTTTAAACGTATTTCATTGACATAGGTCATAGGTTACATTTGGTTCTGATAACCATGGAAAATAACTTGATCAATATCCATGTTCTGATATCCATACAAGCTGACTAACACAATAGACTCACACCGACAGAGAGAGTGGCATCATAGATTTGAACATCATTATTTTCAAATGTTGGACACCCCAGAATGTATTGAACGCAATAATCTGCAATTTTTGCAGAATTGTAAGACGTCTTCTTGAATTAAAATAGAAAGTCAGTGACAACAATTTTAAAACGAGATATTTTTACGATATTCGTTGTGCAGATTGTATTTTGAACAATCAAAATCACTGGAATAGCAAAAAAAGATTATATTATAGATGCCACTTCAAAACATTATCTGACAAGTGGTTGATAATGATATACGTTTTGGTGAACACATTTTTAACGATACTCAAAACACTCAATGTGTAGCAAAAATGGAGATACGTGCCATTCTCTTTTCCCTATTCTTACTCGGAATCCATAGAAAAGCTGAAGCTATTTGTGGATATCAGGTTGGTCGGATGATAGAAATTTCCTCAGATATCAATAGATTTTTTCAGTCATGTAATCCATGGAAAGAAGATCGAATCAACATTCATTTGGTGCCTCATAGTCATGATGACATGGGATACCTCAAGACTGTGGAGCAATATTATTATGGTGGTGAGATTTTGTTCAGTCAAACTATTTTGATAATATTGTAGGGAAATAAAATGAATCACAGAGTTTATCACGAGTCTACGTTTTGAATAATTGATACTATTTTCAGAGCAGTAACAACACAGAGAAATGACTGTGGTAATATTGGGGTCATACTCACAAAAAAAAACAATTTTGTTGATAATCACTCACAAAACCCATAAACAATCAATGTATCCGTCTCAATCAATCATTATTATTAAAGTCAATGACTGTGCTATTTGATGATCGTCTTTTATAATAATATGTTCTAGGGTGGGAAGACATCTGTTATGTCTGTATGATTTTTTCATTTCATTTCTGCTCTTCTTCCCCCTCCATTCTTCTCCGGAGTTTGTGCTATTATTTTCAACAGGTGTATTTTTTTTTTCGTTCTCCATCAAGTTGACTCCTTGATAGATTTGTTTCAATTGTAGAAGAATTTGGCCCTCATAGAATAATAATTATTTCAAAGGCGCTTATTAAGCCCTTACTAGATTGAAATTATGATGATTGATCGAGTGCAGTCTCAGTGGTCACCGCAGTACATATTATTGAGAGAGAAACTACACCACTGACTTTTTTTTTAGTTTTTATATTTTTTCAGATTAAGGAACTGAGAATACAACTTGTTGGTCTCTTGTGCTCACTTTATACGCACCACTGCATGGTTTCAGTAAAAAAATCAACTCCGGACATAAAAATATGTTTATGGGTTTTTTTTCATGCAACCTCTTAAGTCTCGTACCAATTTTTTGAAAACAGTGTATATTTTATAACATGTTCAAAATCTGCGTCAATCGATGTGGTTTTTTGTCATTTTTTACATGTTTTCACATGTTTCAGTGTTGATTTTACCGATCTTGCATCCCTGAAAATATTTTTAAATAAAAAGTAAACCTGCCTCCGAACAACCTGTCTTTTAATCTATTTTCCTACGATATCAAGACAAAGGACTATGATTGGAAGAATGAAACTATACACTCATTTATTTTTCTAGCACACGACGAAATTCAACAAGCTGGGGTTCAATATATTTTGGATAGTGTTGTTGAAGCCCTACAAAAAGACAGTACCAGAAGGTAAATAACTTTTTCTTTCTCTGAAGCTCTGTCACGAGAGCTCACAAAATACAAAATTATGAAAACTGATTTGAAAATGATTTTTTGGAATTTGCAGTTAGGTTCATGGCACCTGAACTATTCATCATTCCAATTTAAGTGCTTGAGAATTTGCCTTTCTCCAAAGTATCTACACTACTATTATTTTCAGAAAATATTGTTAGGACTTAGGTTTTCATAATTTTTCCTAACATATCTCATATCTTCCCTGAAAACATAAAGTCATTATTTTTTTTGTAAACTTATTCAATAAATAAACCAACAGCTTAAGGTGTACAAGCTCTTCACTTGAAGTAATAGGTATAGGTGCCAGTTCTTAAAGTGAGTTTCTGATTTAGAACACCATAATAGATGAAGATACTATCTCCATAACTTGACCAAAGTTTACTTGATAAATAGAAGTTCACTCCCCCACACTCTTACCCCGCCTTGCCATTTCACTGAGGTCAGTGAAACGGCGCCAATCGACCGTAAAATTGTTTCGCATAGTGGAGCGTGAAGTGAACTTATATTTTTGCTTTTTGACCCTTGCTTCCCCTGCTGTTTCCGTGACTGCGGTATGCTTGTGATCTGGGTTTTTCAAAGTGCCGGCGAGGAGTGATCCAACTTCTATTTATCAAGTAAGCTTTGCCTTGAGTGATTCATTGAATAATTGAAAGTGAAACACGACTCACATGTGATTGTCCTGAAAAAGTTAATATTGAAATTTATTTACTGAGTAGGTACTGCTGAAAACGAAATTTGACAATAACGATTCGATTTTGGTAAAAGTAGTTCAAAATAATATCAATATACCAGATTTTAAAAAAAGAACTATCAATTTATCGATTTGTCATCAAAATCGACACTGAAGTCGATGTATCCTTCAGAATCATATCCATCCTATCAATTCAAACAAAATGCAGTGATTTTATCAATGTTACAAAGAGATAGGTATGAGGATTAGTCAAAAATCAAACAAATGCTGAAGTTTCGAATACTCAGTTTATTCAAAAATATCTTCGTCGAGCAAATCTCGTTCTTTTTTTTTCATACCTACATTTCGAGAAAATGATCATTAACAAGTTTTGAGTTATCGGGAACTTCCAGTAAGACGGAGCTTACTCCAAAAGAATAATTTGTATTAAAAAAACATTGTCCACCTTTTGATTCAAGGAAATATTTAGATTTATCCAAGTTGAAACTGGCTTTTTTTGGAAATGGTGGCAGCAACAAAGCGAAGAATCCAAAGAAATTGTAAAACATTTGGTCAATAGTGGGCAGCTAGAGTTCGTTGGGGGTGGATGGACCATGAACGATGAAGCATGCACTTACTATCAATCTATCATAGACCAAATGACTTGGGGATTGAGGTAAGACCACGAAATAAGAATGTTAACATCAAGCACCCATAATACTTACATAGAAAGCTAAACGAAACGTTTGGAGAATGTGGAAGACCAAGGGTTGGTTGGCAAATCGATCCTTTTGGGCACAGCAAAGAAATGGCCAATATATTCGCGCAGATGGGATATGATGGCATATTCATCAATCGTATTGATTATCGGGATTTGGCTGTAAGAACGAAAAATAGGTCGCTGGAGTTTATTTGGAGGGCTTTTGCCGGAAATTACCCAGGTGAGTCAAGAGATAGTGTAGGGAAAGTACTGGAAGTTTGAGTTCACTTAAATCTTGTTATCTTTATCCGTCTTTACATTTCTCATTGTGAGTCAAAATATGTCTATCAATTTAATAATGGTGAGTAGTTTATGTTAGGCTTTGAATCAGCAAATTAGAAATGGATGACTTGAAGCATCATGGTTTGCAATAACGTTTGGAGTATGTTCGTACATACATCATTTTATTCTTTTGAGTATTTTAATTGGGTGAGAAAAAACCATAGTCAAACTATACCTTTGCTCATTGCGTATTTTTTTTTATTTTCGGGCCATAATTGTGACCGATAACGTCATGTTGGTAAATTCTTTAATAAATTACAGCCATTCTATTACTTGAAATCGGGCATCTCGGAAAACTTTTTGCGTCACGAAGTTTCATAAACATTTTTTCATAGAGACTTCCAGTGATATATACACTAACGTTCTCTTCAACCACTATGAAGCTCCGGAAGGGTTGTGTTTTGATGTCAGATGTAACGATGATCCAATCATAGATGATCCAGATAGTCAAGAATACAACATTGATAGTAAAGTATGGTTTATATAATTTCGACTGTGAGCACATTATTTCATAACTTTCTCAGGTTGAGAATTTCCTGAATACTTGGGTGATTCCTGCAACCGAAGGATATGAATCTAATAATTTACTGGTACCTATGGGCGGTGATTTCTATTATCAATATGGCGGTAAATTTTTCAAGAACATGGACAAGTTAATGAAGTAGCTATATTTGATTGAATATTGAAAGATTTCTCAAGCGAATATCCAACAGCTTCATGAACACTAACGAATTCAATGGAACCAGATATAACGTCCTATATTCGACTCCTTCCTGCTATTTGGATGCTGTAAGAAAGGCTACCAATGGAATATTGAATGCTCCTATCAAAACTGATGACTTCTTTCCTTATGCTTCTTCTGAGCATAATTTTTGGACAGGATATTTCACCTCGAGGCCTCATGGCAAGAGATATAGTAGATATGCAAATAACTTTTTACAGGTAAGTTGCACAAGTTCCTACCACAAAGACCAAAATATTCGATATTTAACAGGTTTGCAAACAACTGAGTGCATTTTCAAATGTATCTGTAGAGGACCCACGTCTTAATTCTTTGAGAGAAGCGGTAGCCACATTTCAACATCATGACGCTGTCACTGGAACCGAACGAGAGCACGTTGCTCATGACTATATACGAATGCTGCATGATGGCATGGTGAAATGTGAGGAAATCGCGAATGAGGTACTTTTGTAAGTAGTTTTATCATATTTTTCAACGTATACAAAATCGCCACCAAATTTTCTTACAGAAAACTAGTCAAATCTCAAGATATGACCTTTACGACTTGTCCGATGTTGAATATTAGTGAGTGTGGCGCAACTGAAACTCTGGAAAAATTGATACTCACTATATACAATCCATTGGGTAAACTAGTTAACAAGTTCATAAGACTACCAATTGAAGATAATACCAGCCACTACACCGTGAGGGATCCAACAGGTATTTGATAGCTTTGTTCGGGGAAGATCCTGAACTTATTTGGAAAGCATTCCGAATTAGTAAGCATCCACTGCATTGCGCATGTATTCTCCCAGACTTATTTGGGATCTAGGTAACCCGCGAACGCGTTTTAGGAACAGAGTATCCTCCAAGTAGCTGTGTATATACGGCTCCTCATGACTTGCAATCAATCCTTCCAAATCCTTATCGCTGGAGCCTAGAATATGCATCATCCTCTCAAAAAACAAATCTGAAAATTTACTTAAACAAAATATTATTTGGTTTCATGTAACATTCATTATAATCCCTAGATACTTGAATCAAAATATACGAATTACTTTCACTGAATGCATTTAACTCATACAGTTCATTTTTTATTTAAAGTTACAGTGACAGATCATAATTGGAGGTTGAATGTTGGCAAAAAAAAATTAAATGTCATAAAGTGCTCGCTAATTGAAATGAAATGATAAAATATTTGATAATAAACTTTATTTTCTTGATTAAAGAAGGTTTTTTATCATCAATTTCAAAATTATCATCACTTTCTATGCTCGAACGTTTTTTTCTATCAAATCAAATACATTTTGAACATAGCAAAATAAGGTGAATCACAGTTCAATCTATGACTATCGTGAAAGAACATGTTTGCCAACCTTTAACCTACAATTTTGATCTGTCACTGTAACTTTAAATAAAAAATGAACTGTATGTATAAAGTTCATTTTTTATTTAAAGTTACAGTGAACTTTCCGAGATGAAGGCCAAGTTGCCAATCTTTCGCTCAAGAAGCAGATCTTTTCGGCGAATGTTCAATGTTCAAACAAGTACATTGATTTAAGAAATGATTGTCAAATGGTACTACATTTGAAAATAATTTCTTGAATCAACTTACTTGTTGTACCTACTCAAAAATAGTGGAGAGAGTAGATAAACCAATAAAGTTTCTTTCTTGGTTGTTTATTATTATCAATGGCGATAGATTTCACTCACTTGTTATGATAAATAAATTGGCATTGTCATGATATCGGTAAAAGTATAATCCGTCTGTTTCCGAGAAGACCCGCATAAATCGAAAAATAAAGCCATTTTCGATTTTCAACACTTCTCAAACTTAAAAAAAATCAATACTATTTCCAGAAAAATCGACTCAAGTCTACTTCAAATAGTTCAAACACAGCGCCACTGTGGCTAAGTTTCGATCGGTGGTTCGAATATGATATTCTATACATTATTCCAAAGAAAACCGTCACAATAATGACTTTGTGCCAGTCTTTCCCCATAAATAATACCTTTGAATGCCGATTGTTCTAGAAGACCGTCACATTTTCGATTTTTTGGATATTACTTATCACAAAGTTTAAGTTTAAATAGATATCATAAAACTACAAAAAAAATATGTCTCATGATATGCTACAAGTGACCAGTGAAGATAAAAAGGGTGGATCACCAGTATCACCTGGGCCCGGACTTTGTAAGAAAATAGCGATTGAGATTCTTTTCTCTTCGCATAAATATCGGTCGTTTCTTGAATCCAAAATAGCCGCCAAGCAACAGCTAGGCCCGTATTATTTACTTCACCCTGAATCAAGTAACGTCGGATGTTTATGAGAAGCGAAGGGAATCTCTATTGCTATTTTCTTAAAGAGTCCGGGCCGCATATTTACAGATGCTAGCGTGTGTTGACACCGGGGTGTTGAAATCAGCTAGGCTTTGAAAAAAATATTAATCTACAAATACTAGCCGATTTGGACACTAGAGTCAACTAGAGTGTTGTAACCAGTGAGCTTTCGTAATGGATATACAGGGTGTTACTTAACGGTATGTCATGATTTCAAGGGAAAGTTCCTGGATAAATTTTAAGTCGAAAAGGTCATATAAACTTGTGTCTAAAAGAAAAAATTAAAAAAAAAAAAAAAAATTAAATAAAATAAAATAAAAATGAAAAAATAAAAATAAAAAAAGTGTGTTCCTATACCATAATATCCTGTGGCAAAATTCAGTTCAATATCTCAACCCTCTTTGGAAAATGTATTGAAAACTGAAAATAAAATAAATCTTTAACACCCTGTATCTTAAAAACAGCATTTTAAGACCCGAGTTTATGTGACCTTTTCGACTTTAAATTTATCCAGGAACTCCCCCTTAAAATTATGACATACCATCAAGTAACATCCTGTATATTTACAGATGCTACGGTTGTTAAATGCGGTATAGCTGGTTAGTCAAAAGATTGGGGGGATATACATAATTAGTCCGTTTAAAAAGTGACGCTTCTGCCCAGCGTAGCCGGTGAATGTTCTCTTAAATATCGTTTAAAAAGTGACGCTCCTGCCCATATGGCTGCCCCTGCCCGAGTAAAAAAGTACGCTCCTGCCCAGCGTAGCCGGTGGATGTATTGTGTGAATGTTCTTTTGAATATCGTTTAAAAAGTGACGCTCCTGCCCATATGGCTACTCCTGCTCGAGTGAAAAGGTACGATCTTGCCCAGCGAACCAGTTCGTTGGTTAGCAACAGGTTAACATTTAAATTATTATTGTAGATCATAATTCATGTGTTTTGTATGGATATTATGAGAATTCTGTATTTTACCCACTATACCCACAACATGCAACTACGAAAGCGCACTGGTTTCAACACTCTAGTCGGAGTGTCCAAATCGGCTAGTATTTGTAGATAATTGTTTTTTTCAAAGCCTAGCTGATTTCATCACCCTGGTGTCGCCAGCATCTGTAAATATGCGTCCGGGCCTAAACTCTTATTTGAATAAATCTTCAAATGCGAATATCTCGAAAGTGGAAATTTTGAGTGGTACCGGTCTTCGGAGGCAAGGAATTGCTGCAGTATTTTTTTTTGTAAAGAGAATCAACGACTCAATTAGCACAGTAAAAATGTCGGTTTTTCAAAAAAAAAATCCAAACAGAATGATATTTTCAGGGTTTTTTTGAGACTGCCTACTGAGTATTCAACCAAAAGATCTGACTCGAACTCGTGGTACGTTTTGTGCTGAAGAGATGGTTTACTTAACATTTTTTTAGAGCAAAATGTATAGAGAATTAAAAACTGAACAACTTTGCCCATAACATCTTTTTATAGCTCTAGTACTAAACGAGTTGCAGCGCATCAATTGACAAATTAATTTAAGATGATAACATGGGTGGTTTTAAAAACATTTTTTACAAAAAAATCACCTCAAAGAAAATTTCAGTGAATCAAAGGCTGAACAACTTTTCTTAATGAAATTTTTCATAATCTTATAAAAAAAAATCAAACCACCCCGATTGCCAGCCGAACTTTGTCATTTGTTGCGCTGTAATTCATCAAGTGTCAGAGCTGTCAAAAAATGTTATGAGGAATAGTTGTTCGGTTCTTGGTCCTCTATAACTTTTATCGAGGTCATTTTGCTCTAGATAAATTATTCTCGAAATTATTATAATTTGCAAGGAAACCACCTCTTCAGCGCAAAACGTACCAGGAGTTCGAGTCAGATCTTTTGGTTGGTTATTCAGGAGGCAGTCCTCAAGCATCCCTGAAAATATCATTCAGTTTGGAATTTTTTTTGTCTACTCCTATAAGCCGACTTCACTGGGCTGAATCACGCCGGTCTCCACCATCTTGCGAAAGTCTGCCCACTAGAACTCCCCTGGGGTGCGTTCACAAATGTCGTCGGGCGATCGCACGGCGACGCTCTGACCTTTCCCGGCTGTTCACAATTCTCGCCGAGTAAGATTCACACTCATTCACAATTCGGGTAAATATTCTCCGGGCGATCAACTTTTCAACCCACTTTTTAGCTGGTGAAGATTTGTCGCGTCTGCGTTGTGTTTACAAACGAGTGATCCTAACCAAAAACCAAAAACAACAAATTACACGGCTGATCGTCGATACATTAGGGCTGGTGTTAATTTAATTAAAAAATGAATATTATGTCGTCAGAATCGCACAATCTTGTGGTTGATGCGGATACCAATTATGTCAGACGATGGAAAAATGTAATTAAACCAAATCAAAGGTAAAAAATTGTAAGCTAAAAAAACATCATTGTCAATTAACTTTTTTAGACAATGCTTTAGAGTATTTCCCTGTGACAATGGCAAATAAGAATGGGAGGCGCTATCTGACGACGAATCACGGTCCTGGAATGCCGGGATCCATATTTTACATTTATTCCTTATTCCACACGCTTATAACTTCATAGAAACACAGTATAAAATGAAAGCTCAGAAAGTATAGCTATGGTGGTATTATTTAGAGTTTTTGTAAAATGGTTGTATTATTATTCAATGACCGTAACAGTCATATAACACTTTCAAATTTTAAAGGTCATGATAAACCATAACAAGTCGAACGATCGTGAACGAGGATAATTTACCATACGTCATCTGTCAGATGAAACTGACATTTGACGAAAGTTCCGGGTTAAGAATTGTGAACGCACCCCTGAAGTTAATCGAAGGTTTGTACTTTTGTACTACCGTTGCTTGGCTTACGCGATCCTGAGCTCTTATTATTTCTACCCCTAAAGATCCTAAAAGGCACAATGAATGGATGTTGGTCATGGTACTAAAACACAAAAATGATCGATTACTCGACGAAATTAGAACCAACCCGCGCATGTCGTCATCGCGAGCCTGGAGTGAGGTTAGATGCAAAACATCAATAACGTAACCTAGTAACCATTTGCTGGTCGAAATTTGAAATGGCTCACACATCACTTCCCCGCGTGACATTGCTTGTATGGGTTTGAGGAAGGTCACGTGATGACTTCTGAGGAGGATGTGCGACAGTTATTTTATTATTGCGTGGTTTTATCTTGCTTGTTTTAGTATCATGGTAACCCAGCTACCTGGGTAACCTATGACTTTTGAGGGTCGGGCTCACAATGACGTCAGCGGAACCTGCACGTGAGCATATCTTGTTTGTTATAGTATTATACATTGTATTGTGTCTGAGTTTGAAAATTATTTTTGTCTTATTTGATGTTTTGGTTTCTGGGCGCAAAGCCTCTGCTTCCAGCTGGATATGTAGAGGGGGGGATAAAACCAGTTGGTACATTTTCGATGGCTGCGGATGGTGTAGTTGTCATTGCAGGCTTTTCACCAATTGTGTCCTTTTACAGGTCATGAAAAGCTTTCATTTTATGTTTTCTATGTGCTTCTGATATTTGAGTTGCTTGTCTAATCTTACTACCAGATATTTGACAATCCTTCAGAAGCAAGGTTTCCCGTGACATTTCTCCCGGGAAAGCAAATAGAGTGTTTTTTTTTCAGAAATAATCCTAAGATCCTACTCGTTACACCACTTTTTAACAATCTTCAGCGCCCTTTGCATTCTGGTGAATAAATGGGCAGCACTACAGACTACAGCCTCTATCCCTCTCCCTCAATCCTGTACCAAACACGTGCATTACCAAAGTTGATCGTACTATAAGAAACTGCTTTTTATTTATAGGTCAATACCTTGTAATACAGATCGTACCAATTCATCCCGCTGTCCTTAAGATACCCGGTAGGAATAGCACTGCCAAATACGAGCTCGTTTTCAAGGCACAAAATATTCCAGCGTTAGGATTCAAATCGTATTATTATGAAAGAAAGCGAAACAGTGATGGAATTGTTTCAGAGGTCATGTCAAAAAAGGTATATTTTCACAGATTTTCCATAATCAAATCATTATATTTCTCCAGCTTTCTACTATAACTGCTTCGAAAAAAGATATTGGTTTCGAGTCATTCGATGTTTTCCACTATAATGGATATGTCGGCAACTACACATCCGAAGAATTCAGTCCATCTCAACCTTATGTATTTCGTCCTGATCCTGATAATCTCAAAACTACAGTCATCTGGCCCACATATGAAGAACGTTACGTGGGGCCTGTGGTTACTGAAATTCAAAGAACTTATGCGGATTGGCATAGCCATATAGAACGTACTTACATCGATAATGACGACACCATGAGTCAGTATGTTATTTTGTCAGGACCATTACCATAGTAAGTTATAAGAAGACGTATAATATTATTGTTTAATCTAATTGCACATATTTCCATGAAGTAACAAACAAGGCGTAGAACCAGTCTTTAGCTTCTCATTCGAAGGTCTTTCTCACAATGGTACCTTCTACACCGACATGAATGGTAGAGGCTCAATTCGGAGAAAGAGAGACTTTCGTGAAACTTGGAATGTTTCTTTGTCGGAACCAATAGCTGGGAACTATTATCCTGTAGGGTCAAGGCTTTATATAAAAGATAACGAGGAAGATATTGATATAACTGTATATACAGATACTCCTCTGGGTGCTTCCAGTGTTAGGGATGGACAAATCGAGTTTATGGTGCTGCTGCTGGACGTAGTAATTCTCAAGTGATTTATTCTTAATTATAGCTACACCGCAACACTATGAGTGGTGGACCAGGATTACTCAAAGAACCTTTAAACGAGACGGCTTATGGACAGGGAGTTGTGGCCATGTCAACTTTAGTTCGAAGCATAAGGAACTATAGTGAGTTGATGCGGAATTCATAATGCTGTTCTATATTATTCTTTTGATACTATTCTCCCACCAGGTAACTCCAACCTGTACTCTGATTTCCTTCCCGAAGAAAGAATTCAAAATATGACTTTGGATGCTTGGATGTTTATTGCATCACTTAGTAACATCTCTTTCGAAGAGTATCAAGTGAAGCACGTAATGGAGGTAAGGTTTAAATAAATTTATAATACAATCCATTATGTGGTATAATACACAGTTCTCAGCTTTGAAAACTGAAATACCTCGACATGCTCACATCCTTACTCTGGAACCATGGGGTCCGTCTCAAATATTACTAAGACTCGAGAACTTCGTGGGAAGTGACAATAGATTTGCTGAAGCATTGTCTTTGGATATTGATGTAGGATTGAGTTTTTGAAAAAGACAATAACGTAATTGAAAAATTTCAGGATCTTTTCACAACGTTCAACGTGACTGGTGTAAAAGAAACAACATTAGGAGCAAACCAATGGTTCGAAGATAGTTATCAAAACAGGATCAAATTCTCACAAAATAATGAAAGGGTCGTGGATTATGATAATTACAGCTTCTTATTGAATCCTATGATGATCCGAACGTTTGTTCTTGATGTCCATTATTGAAAGTCCAACAATATCATCGCAGGCTATAGAATCTAAGTGGTTGTAATGAAAATATTATTGTTGTAAACATATTATTTCATATTGATTCCCAATCAGATTTTCCAATAACTGGCAGAAATGTGTGTTTGTATTTTATTTCGCTTTTCCAGAGATCTGTGTTTTTTAAATTTGAGCGATGATGCTATTAAATGAGGACTCACAGTCTACTTTTCTAAAAAATTGAAGAGATGCACCCAAAACCGCGAAATCTCAAATCTGCGAAAACGCAAAACCGCGAAAATCGATATGGGACTCGGCATGTTTCAGAGAGCTTTATCAGAAAGAGATCAATAGGGAGAGAGGTAAATATGTGACTCGAAGATTTAAATGATTTTCTTACCCATGTTTTCCTTGATGAACAGCCCATAACCAAACATTTGTTTCACAAGATAAATTGGGCGGGAGCGTTACTTTTTAAACGATACTTAAGAAAACATCCACCGGCTACGCTGGGCAAGAGCGTACCTTTTTACTCGGGCAGGAGCAGCCATAAGGGCAGGAGCGTTACTTTTTAAACGATATCAGGAGAATAAAAATGTCAAAGACCAAAGACTCTTTCAAATACTAGTTTTATTTCAACTTCCTCCTTCTCGTTGATCTTCTCTTTCCAACTTACGTTCGCAAAAATGGTAAATACGGACTAACGAGCATTTACGAAGGCGAACGAAGTGTTCGCATACGTGGGTTTTCGCGGTTTTGGTTTTTCGCATACGTGGGTTTTCGCGGTTATGATGTTCTCCCAAATTGAAATTCATTGCACTCGCTCCATAATATCGCGGTAGAACTATCAATACTATACTCTATACTCTATGATGGGCAGCTCCGTGATCGAGTAGCGTAAGGCGTCAGACGCATATGCAATCGGACCGGAAAGCGGAATCTCTGATGGTCGTGGATTCGGTTCCCAGGTTAGGCAGAACAATTTTTTATAGAAAATAGAAAATAAGCCGTGGTTCCCCTAAAGGCTGATGGACCTCAGTAGGCTGTTGATTACTAAGCAGCCAAAAAGTTGATAATCCAGCCTTGATCATACACATAGATTCAGAAGTTTTGCGTCGGTGTAAAATGTGTTACAACTCGGATCCTACATCAGTTATCAAAAAGTAATGGTAAATTTGCAAACTTCAATGAATTTGTCAGTTTACGTGTCTTGGCGATTTTTTCCAAAAAAATGTTTAGTGTCCTTTTTACGCGTTCAAATAGACACTTTTCAAAACTTTGTTCTGTGTAATTTTTGATAAAAATGGCTAGCACCATTCGAAAGAGGGGCAAAAATCATGTACTTCCTGAAAATTTCACAATCATTGAACAAAGGATAGTCTAGCTATTAAAATTTGAACCTGGAAAATGAGCCATTTTTGCCAATGATGCATTACTTTTGGTGCCAAATCATTGGCAAGAATGGGTTTAAGCAAAGTAATATTAAATTAAAAGAATTTTTTATTTGATACACCACTGTTTGATGAATGGTTTTGTCAAAACCCATGTGTAAATAAAAAAACAGTTGTTTCACGAGGGAATTTCAAAATATGTGTCCGAATTTTGATGCTGTTTACTGTACCTGGAAGGTACCTATGTGTTGTCACAAAACATAGGTACCTATACCATAGGTACTGCCTATGATTCATGATGAGTCATAAATATATCCAAATATTATTTTTGCTTCCCCCCCTCCCTAATTATTATATATTCCAAGTCGCCGATGGTCGTGAGTCGGAAGCCTCATATTACTAGCGGTGCACAAAATAAAACTGCATTTTTGAGTAAAACCAAGAGACTTTGCACGTCGATATTTAAGACCATTTCCCAGATTTTTGCCCGTAGTGATTTTTGATTTATCCCTTGGGAGCGGATTTTTAGGGGCCCTCACCCCCTAAAAATTGAAATCGTAAATTCTGACCGATATAATTGATCTAGGAGTCGTTATTGCCTAATTTGATGGTATAGATTTCAAATTTGAGGTCAAAAATATCATATGGTACAAACATTTTAATTTTCCTTCGCTTGTCCTTGATATAATTACAACCCTGTAGTTTCCGTGAATCATGTTCTCGGCACGACGCCGACGTTTAGAGCAAAAAATGTTTATTTTGCACTTTCTTATCACCTCGCCGGTCGATGGGTGGCCTGACCGTTGTCGTTTCAAGGTATGCGTCGAAATTTTTGGTGTTGTGAAAATTATTGTGCTTAAAATGCCAAAACGTAAAATTCGCAGTGGTGATAAAAGTGACGTGAAGAGACTTAGAAAAAACTAAGAAAAATTCAAGACAAACTGGAGTTGTTGGAGTCGAGCTCTCCAAGTGCATCATCAAGCAGTGAAACATCAGGTAAAAATAACACACCTATAAACATAATGAGAGTAAAATCGCTCGATTGTAAAAAGACTCTTGTGCAGCAATCGCTTGCCAATTGATAACACTCGTTATTACATCAAAGTTATGATAAAAAATGAGGTTGCAATCGCTCGATTTCAGCAATGACCTCTGGTAGCACTCGCATACCATACAAAAATTGTACCGTGCGTGACTTACAAAAGGGTTGTTATTTTTCTCTTTCTTTTGACTTAGATTCCTCCTCGGAAATCGAACAACAAGCCGAACCGGATCGACAAGAAGTCGAAAATGCCGAGATAAATTTTGATTCTTTTTGTATTAAACCATTGGATAAGGCACAAATCGGAGCCCCCATTCACAATGAAATAGCAGTGCGCTGGAAGGCAGTTTTACAATCAGGGTTAACCAGTGCGCAAAGAACAGAAATCACGGAAAAGTTCAAAATTCCGGAAAACTGCATGCCATTAATCCCACCCAAAACAAACGATGAAATACAGCCATGCTTACCGGACGGAGCCAGCAAGCATGACAAATTTATCACGGCGTTGCAGTTGCAGCTAGCACACAGTCTTTCGGGCATTGCTACAGTGATTAATCAAACTCTAGCTGTCGCAGAACAAATCAATTACACACAAATTCTTGGAGAGGCTTCTCAGTTAATTGCAAACGTCCACTATGCACTCTCAATTCATAGGAAATACAAGGTCATGCCGCATTTACATCCTGAGTGTGCTCAAGTGGCAAAAACCATAAAAATGGACGAGAACCTTTTTGGAAAAGACTTTCACGAAGTTTTTAAAAATGATCAAGCCCTGAGAAAATACAGCACTCAGCTAAAAAAGAGGACATTCGTCACCCCATCGATCGCCAGACCATCTGGCATCCAAAATCAAAAGTACCGTCCACGCCAGTCTTTAAACTACCAGGGTCCACAGTACAAGGGGAGGTTCAAAGGACAGAAGAAGGGGGAGAAGTCGCCAACGAGGAAGAGCAAATGGAGTCACAACAGCAAGGAGCAGAAATATTACCACAGGAAATAGCCTCTGAGGTAAACAAATATGCAGGTCAATTGAGTAAATTTTCACATTCGTGGAAAAATATTACAAATGACCGTGTTGTTTTAGAATGGGTCCAAGGAATACACATTCCATTTAATAAAAAACCCAAACAACGCAAAGAACCTAAAGTCAACATATTATCAAAACGTCAACTTAAGGATTTTTCAAATTCTATTGAAAATCTTTCAAATATAGGTGCCATTTCAAAATGTCTTCCAAAAAAAGGACAATTTCTGTCTCCGTATTTCTTAAGGAAAAAACCCAATGGGGAAAATAGATTTATTTTGAATCTAAAAAAACTTAACAAATATATGGACGCTCCGCACTTCAAATTGGAAGACCACAGAACAGTATTAAGACTAATAAATGATAATTCCTTCCTGGCAAAAATAGATCTCAAAGAGGCCTTTTTTTAATCTCAGTACAGAAAAAATTTAGGAAATATTTAAGATTTAATTTTCAAGGCTCATTGTATCAGTTTAATTCGCTTCCATTTGGTTTAAGCATAGCCCCTTTCCTGTTTACGAAAATACTAAAGCAGGTGGCGGGTTTTCTGAGAAAATTAAATATCCTCCTAGTCTTCTACTTGGATGACATCTTACTCATTGCTGATAGCAAAGCAGAATGCATGAGAAATGTCAAAATTACAAAAAACTTATTAGAAAAATTGGGATTCATAATTAATGAAAATAAAAGCATTTTAGAGCCGCAACAAAGTGTCACCTTTTTAGGGTTTCTATTTAATTCAATAACAATGAAAATTTCATTACCGGAAGAAAAAATCCAGATCATTAGACAAAAAATTAGGGATTTTAAAAAACATGACCAATGCACGGTTCGAGTCTTGGCGCAATTAATAGGTAAATTAGTTGCTGCATGCCCGGCTACAAAATACGGGTTCACACATTTAAAAACTTTGGAAATGCACGTAAATACTCAGTAATTCAAGATGACTATCGAAATTATAACAAAATAATTAAAATTCCGAATTCAATTAAAACAGAATTATCTTGGTGGGAAAAACATGTAGGATTGGGGACTGACATAAAACCCAAAAAATTTGAGCTCGAAATCTTCTCAGACGCCTCACCATCAGGTTGGGGAGCCTTTTGTGGGGAAAAAAGTTTTCATGGCTTTTGGGATAACAAAGAAAGGCAAATGCATATAAACTCATTAGAAATAAAAGCGGCATATTATGCTTTACGGTCTTTAACAAAAAATAAAAAGGATATAAGGATCCTGTTGAGAATTGATAATCAAACCGCCATCTCCTGCATAAATAAAGGAGGCAGCGTCAAATTTCAACATCTAAATAACATTACAAAACTCATTTGGGAATGGTGCGAAAATTAAAATTTATTAGTTTTTGCAAGTTATATCACGTCGTCGGAGAACATAAAAGCGGATAAAGAATCTAGATCGTTATCAATTGACACAGAATATCAATTAAGTCAAATCGCTTATACGGAGATCGTTCAAAGTTTAGGTGATCCAGAAATAGACCTTTTCGCTTCACGAATTAATAATAAATGTAAAAATTATATCTCTTGGTTCCCCGATCCAAACTCACTTTTTGTTGATGCCTTTACAGTTCCCTGGAACAAATACTATTTTTATGCATTTCCCCCATTCTCATGCATAGCGCGTGCATTAGAAAAAATCATTCAAGAAAAAGCGCTAGGTATAATGATAGTACCAAATTGGCCTTCACAACCCTGGTTTCCCGTTTTTCAAAAACTTTTAACAGAAAAACCAATAGTCCTTAAACCTAGTCCTAAATTACTCATATCTCCCTTTAGATCCAGCCATCCATTATCCAAGAAGCTTTCCCTGGTGGCGGGGAAATTGTCAGGCGCGCTTTCCAGAAGAGAGGCATTCCACCAGCGGCGATATCAATAATGATAAATTCATTATCCGAAGGCATCTTAAAACAGTATTCCAATTGTCTCAAAAAATACTGGGCTTGCTGTCAAAATAATACGGACCCCTTATGTTACGACATAGGCAGGTATCTAGA
Source organism: Orchestes rusci (assembly GCA_958502075.1). Lineage (NCBI taxonomy): Eukaryota > Metazoa > Arthropoda > Insecta > Coleoptera > Curculionidae > Orchestes > Orchestes rusci. The sequence goes on along the minus strand of OY293305.1, from coordinate 15,886,195 downwards.
ATTCTTAGGAAACTCGTTAAATGAAGAAATATCATACTCGGCCATTAATTCTTATAGATCGGCCTTAAATCTGATTTTTTCACCGGATGAGAAAGATTCAAAATACATAAATAGATTTCTTAGAGGCGTCGCAAATATCAGACCTCCGCGACCAAAATATTCTTATATATGGAATCCAGATTTGGTGTTATCAGTTTTAAAAATATGGTACCCTGTAAACTCAATAAAATTAGAACAACTAACCTATAAACTCGTTTTCCTAATGGCGATTTCATCGGCCAGTAGAATACAAACTCTAACTAAAATAAAAATTGGAAACATTCAGAAAATCGAAAATAAATTAGAAATACAAATTTCAGACAAAATCAAAACATCAAAACCCAACAAAACCCAACCACTCTTAATATTTCCGTTTTTTAATGAAGTGCCGGAGCTATGCGTGGCAAACACAATTGAGGCTTACATAGAAAAAACTGCACCATTTCGGAATAATCACGAACAGTTGATACTAACTCACAAAAAGCCGTTCCATCCGGCAGCATCGCAAACCATAAGTCGATGGCTGAAACATGTATTGTCATTAGGGGGAATCGACACAACAGTTTTTTCTGGACAAAGCACGCGCCACGCATCAACCTCGGCCGCTTCCAGAAAAGGAGTAAACATCGAACTAATACGCCATACAGCAGGTTGGACTCCGTCCTCCAACACATTTTTTAACTTTTACAATAGACCCCTGATTAAACCTCGAGAGGAATTTGCCAAAACAATATTAAACATGGGAAACCAAAATGGATCAAGACCATAGACTTTGGTTTTAAAATTAACAACATAAATTCTTCTGATTGTCCGATTATTACAAAGACATATTTAAATAAATTACTACTTACTATACTTAGTTTTTGGAAAAAAAAAAAAAAAAAAACTAATAGTTATTATTGTGCACATGTCAGGAACATGCTTATAGAAATAGTTAAGCTTCATAGGCATAATTTGGTAGCTACTCACCGACCTAGTTACCTAAGCCGAAGTTTACTAATGTAAACTTTGCCTAAGCTTTATAGAAGTTCTAGAAATTAAGAAATTGTTCAATTAAAATTATTTTCATTATTATTTTATTATTTCATTATAAACATTTTGTGCGAATTAGCCGTTACATAATAATATCATAATATATGCGTGAAATAAAGTTTTCTCCGCTACAAAATCGCTTTTCTCTAAACAGCTACAGGGTTGTAATTATATCAAGGACAAGCGAAGGAAAATTATAAGATTAATCGAATAGCATACTTACCTGTATGAAGATTAATCGTAATTTTCCGAGCTTGTCCGTAGATATAATTACAAACCCACCCCCCACTCTCAAGTAGGTACCCATAGAAGCGATTTTGTCCGCCAACGGAATGAATCCCAACGGTCAGGCAACCCATCGACCGGCGAGGTGATAAGAAAGTGCAAAATAAACATTTTTTGCTCTAAACGTCGGCGTCGTGCCGAGAACATGATTCAGGAAACTACAGGGTTGTAATTATATCTACGGACAAGCTCGGAAAATTACGATTAATCTTCATACAGGTAAGTATGCTATTCGATTAATCTTATAATTTTTGGGGGGGAAGGGGGATTTTGACTTCAATATGTTTTTTTCCCTCTTCTGGCACACCAGCGATATTGTAGTCGATTCCGACATTGTTGAGGATGGAGAATCTTGATTTAATATTAAATATTAAAAGTGCAATTTTTATGATTTTGGGGGGTTTAAGGCTCCCTGCAAAATTTCAAAATTTCAAAAATTTGTACAAAACGGCGAGTTTGGTTTTGTTTTCGACTAATTTGGTGGTGCTGAACACAAAAACGTGATCCTCCATCTCTTTAGATGTAAGGTTTGACTGGTTTGTGTTTCTTTGGGAAAGGTAAGTTGGCAATTGTTTCCGAAATATGAAATAATTATTTCTCGGTGGCAGAGCCGGGCAGTATTTGTATGTTTAAATACTTTTCAGTATTTAAACACAAAAAAGTATTTAAATACTTTTTATTTAAATACTTTTTCGGAGAAGTATTTGTATTTGTAATTATAAATACTTTTCGAAGTATTTATTATTTAAATACTTTCGAGAAGTATTTGAAATACTTTTGAAGTATTTAAATACATTTAAAATATTTAAATACTTTTAGTTCCGCAAATAATCTTTTCAATTTTACCTCTGGCCATAGAAATAACACTACTAGAAGGCTAGTAGAGGGAGAAGTCTCTCACGGAGAAAGGGAGAAAGGTGTTGGGTTTGGTTGACACTGCGCTTGCCCCAGTATGTATAATGCATATAAGTGTCGTCAGGCAATCTGTTATATGCTCATTATATGCTAGAGAATAGTCAACATTGTTGCCAATAATAACAAAACATCTCATTCTCTATGAATCCTGAATTACCAAAAGAGAGAAATATGGACCAAGAAAATTGTTTTTCGTCAATGCGATCAATACTAAAAATCATTCTCAAATATTTTTCAAGTATTTTGTAGAAAGATTCATTATTCACATCTTTTGTGATAGAAGTCATACTTCTCTAGAACTTCTTCTTTCTTTTACTTGGCAACACTGCGAGTGCTAGGAGTATCAACAGCTGTGTCGACGTCTTTTTACACTTGCGACTAGACGTAGCTCCCGTTTCATAGTTTAGTTTTATTTTTGAATACATATTATTTTATGTTAATTTTTAAGAGAATCTTCTTTTGTTATTTTTTATAATATATCAACGATTTATTAAATCACATGATTTCCAAAGTGTTTTAATAACCACAAAGTATTTGAATAAAGTAGTTGCATTTCAAAAGTATTTAAATACTTTTTGTATTTAGTAATTATTATTTAAATACTTTATTTTTCAGTCAAAAAGTATTTGGTATTTAAATACTTTTAGTTTGTAAGAAGTATTTAGTATTTAGTATTTAAATACTTTTGAAAAGTATTTTGCCCAGCTCTGCTCGGTGGTCCGCATGTTTTGGCGTGTAGGTTGAGTTGGGCAGTGCACGGGCGACTCGTCGTTGCTTGAGCCTTGCGTCGCACTTCACGTTACATCGCGAATACACATAATTATTAAGGAATCGTATGAATGTGCTGTTTTTCTAAATAAATACAATTATTACAAATTGTTATTCACATTTTTGTATTCAGCACCACCAAATTAGTCGAAAACGGAACCAAACTCGCCGTTTAGTAAAAAAAAATTAAAATTTTGAAAGGGGCCCAAAACCTCACTCAAAACCACCCAAAATCTTAAAAATTGCTATTTTTCAAGTCAAAATGCCCCTTCCCCCCTCAAAAATTGAAATGTTTGTATCATATGATATTTTTGACCTCAAATTACTATCAAATTAGCTAGAAACGACTCCTAGATCAATTATATCGGTCAGAATTTACAATTTCAAGATTTAGGGGATGGGGGCCCCTAAAAATCCGCTCCCAAGGGATGAATCAAAATCACTACGGCCAAAAATCTTTGTAATGGTCTTAAATATCAACGTACAAAGTCTCTTGCATTTACTCAAAAATGGAGTATTATTCTGAATTGTCTGATGTACCGCTAGGACTATCAGCTGTTTACGAAAAGCTGTGTACTCTGTTATTTCAGAAGGTCGAAAGCCCAGTAAAGGTGAAAAAAAAGCGCAGTTGGTCGGAAGCCACAAAAAAAATTCACTGCAACAAGTCGTAACCCTAAGTACCAGTAAAGCTGTTGTTTGTGAAACACAAGAAAATGCTGCAAAAGGTTAGTTTTTCGGATATTTCTGTCAGTTTTTAGTGTTATACGAAAGGTAAGCAATGAAGCATAATATTATCATCATAAACATCAAAAATATCATACATTTTAGTTCTTTGTGTGTATTTTCATGGTTTTATTTGTTCAAGTAACTTTACTTTGAATTTGTGGGCTACGACGTTACTATTTTACTGACTTCTAATACGTCGTATTCCACATTTGCAAGTGGATTAAAGCTGCAACAATCATATTTTCTGTTTATTAAAGGATGTTCAGTCAGGGTGCTCGATTTTCAGAAGCTGCTTGGAAATCAATAGCAGTAGCTTGCCTGACCCTGTAGTCAGACCCTGTGATCGAAGTATTTGTGTTAAAAAAACCATGGACTTTCAAGAACTCACTTCAGTATCGCATTGCCTTCAGAAGTGAAGGATTTTTACACAAGTTTACCCTAAGATACTGATGATTTTGACGAAAGTCCAGGAAATAGGAAGTCCAAGAAAAACACAAAATATGCGAAGACTCAGAAACGAAACAAGAGAAAATAGCAAACAATGAAGAGACTGATGGTACAAAGAAAAAAGTTTGGAAGCTAAAATCTACAACACAATAAAAAAATCGTCAGTCAGGAAGAAGACGGTTCAATTCAAAAAGACGGCTTGAGAAAAGGCAACAAGGAAAAAAAAAAACAGGTGAAATAAAATTTTGATAAATAATAATTTCGTGTTGATTCTTGAAAGGGTGTCGATATCAGGAAGAGAAGCCTCAAGTGTAAACGCTCATTTTAGACCGAAAAATAGACGATCAGTGCATGTAACCAGTTTTATCACTTGAAAGATACCACCGATATTGTGTATAATAGAGAAAAATGAAGGATCATACGCATGCTCGCCGATATCCGATATTTATAAAGTGAAAATGAGCAATCAAATATCTGTAAGGGTGATTTAGGGACTAAGTGCCATGACATTCTAGGCGATAAAACGCAGAATTTTGAGATTTTCCGCCAATAATTCCATTAATAGGTATAGACATAAAATGTGTTTTAATGGAATTACTTGGTGTATAGCCGCAAAATTTGGCGTTTAATCGTTTAGTATGTCATGGCACTGAGAGTGGAATCAGAAACACTAAATCCACCTATCTTAATAGATCAAGACTACATATAATTGGCGTATTTGCAGCAATGCTCGATCTGTACATGCACAATTTAAGCAGCTGCATGAGAGAAATGCAATTGCTCATGTAATTTCAGTAGCCTCTCGATCTATTTTAACAGTTATTTTGACTGGCGATCTTCATTAACTTTTGTTATACGGATGCAAAGGGCCTCATGCAATGGTATCTTCTTCAATTGTCTCCGAGCGAAACACACACTGAAAGTTCGACAGTTCCTTCTCGAAGTGAACACTTGAATTCATTTAGAGCGTCAACTAAATGCTCCAATTCAATGAGATAGGGATCATTTCTCAGTTCAAAACACTTTGTACTTGACTGATACTGTGACTCTCCCCGAATTATTAATTATCATAGATGTCAAATGAAAGTCGGGCGCCAACCTCTGTATTTCACAATGTCTTTCGGGTAGCTTTAAAACAGTGGAGAAAATCCAAGCGTCCGTTGTTTTCAAAATTCCGCAAATTTCCGTTCTGAAATGGACTATCGAACTTTTAAATAAAAACTGGTTTTCAAACAGCAAAATAAATAAAATAAACCAATATTGTAAGGAATAACAATTATTATTGTGAAAAATCAGTCAAAATTCTCCCGTGGGGATTCAAAACTAGCAGCTTGATAAAATCCAATTTAATAGCAGCCACATACCGGCGAAACAAAACGTATTATATATAACTAACTAAAAATCCCCAGAAAACAGAAAGCATCTGAAAGGATTTCGTCGAGTCTTGACCTTGGGAAATTTTCCTCTAAACCCATCGAAGAATTCTAGACATCCGTCAAGTTGATTCCTTGAAAAACCAAAACAACCACAATGAGTTTTCCCAAAAACTGTCTCGAGACAACTCACATCTAAACTCATGACTTGAAAATCATGTTTATTCCTACCCGGTTTTGACTAAGGTACTCGACCCGAATTCCGCCACCTTAAGGCGTTAGAGATCTTCAGTGTATATTAAGGGCACGATATTTCCATGCTCTAGAGCTTTTTATGAACATTTGTTGGTATATTTTTATTTATTGATCATTTTAGGTAATATGATTCAAAAATTTAATTCAAATAAATAAATACAATTATTTAAAAGTTATTAAAAAAGAAATAAAACCCCATGTTCCTAATTCCGCCATATGAAAATCCAAATTCCGGCCCACTTTTAACCCTAATTCCGCCATACCTAGCAGCATACTATTAAAAAGCTACTTAAATGAACTCAATGAATGTTTTATTGAACTGCGAGACTTGATCATTGCAAAATATCCATATTTAACATAAAATAAATAAAATAAAATGAATATCCAGTTACTAATTATCAAAACAACACAAAAACAAATTTCAAGTTAAAATAATACATATAATTAAGTATTGAACAATAACATAATCATGGTTATTTTTGGAGTCGTATTAGTTTTCTCTTCCCGATCATTCTCTTCCTTTGGATTTTCTTCACTTGTTATTTTTGTTATGTTTTTATCTGCATTATGATCTCGGTGCAGTGTATTTTTATTGGTTTCTTCATTACCATTTTCTTCTTGTCCAATGTGCCCCTCCATGGCCTTGTTGGTGCCTTTTTTATACTTTTTATTTTCTGTTTTATATTCTTTTTCATTTGATTTTTCCAACTTTTTCTGCTTCCGATATTCTTTTACCTCTAGATTTCCAAGTTTCTTTTCTTCCTTTTTTGTCGAATTTTTGCCAGTCCTCCGATGACACCACTGCTAGAATCTTTTCTTTAATTTTTTGCCTTTGAATGTTTTCAGTTTTTGGGGGTTCCCAAAATAGATATCTTTTAAACGGTGTTGGTGTGTCTTCGCCTTTTCTAATTTGCTCATCTGATTTCCTTCCTGCGTTCTCCGTTACATCAGGGTTATGTCTCGTTTCGGTGGTCTTCTCAGGGGTTTCTTCGTCTTTTCTAATTTCTTTCTCCTATTTCCTTCCTGGGTCCTTTGCTATATCCAAGTAAGGTCTTATTTCGGTGGTCTTCTTTGGTGTTTGTTTGTTTTTTCTAATTTCCTTTTCTTATTGCTTTTCTGGAGTACTTTTTGTTCTTTTTGTGCTCCATTTGTCTATCTGAAAAATATTTGAATGTTTTGCGAATACTTGCGAATACTTGCTGAAATAATTTTAAGTTGAATACAGGAACTGAAAGTTGTCTAGAAGAAAAATAGGTGTGAAACTCAGGGGTCCTGTGGAGTTCTGTGGCCCCAAAGAAACCTTAAAAGACGTTATAAATTATTAATATAGCCTATGGTCAGTTGCGCTGCCAAGTTAAGTTTTCATGAGCTGCTTGATATTTTGTTTTTCTTATAATAATTTTTACTTTAAAGTTAGTTTTCTAAACTCGTCTTGATCTGTTCTTCAAAAATACATTATATTAACGCAACCACAAAGCCATCATATACATGACCTGAATTCCACCATATAAAACTTTATCAAACATTATTTAAAAAAACTACGGTAAAATCTTTATGATGGAATCTGAACATTCAAAAATATGATCCATTGGGAACTTTGTATCCCTCAATTATTGATTTTTGATCACTTAGAAGTATGAAAAAGACTATCTTTAAACGAATATATCTTTGATTGCAGTCCCGCCACCAAGGCAACCCGAATGCCGCCATAGCAAAAACCTGAATTCCGACCCCCAACTTTAGTATAATAATATTTAAAGAAAAAATCACAAAAGCCTATGACGGAATTTAAAAATAGAATAAATTTGTAAGTAACAAATATTTTGTCACCAAATTTGTTTTTCTTTTTATAAGAGGAAGTATGAAAAAACTGGATTAAAGGAACTCCGTATTTGACTATAATTCCGCCAACCCTGGCGGAGTTCCGGCTCCATGCATTTTGACAATCCAAATTCCGCCAACCCTGTTTTTTTCAATAATATATGGTAAAATACAACAAATATCGGCTGTACGCTTATCGCTGAACATTAACAAAGTCGATTATACCAAAATATTGCTTTATAGTAACCTATAGATTACCTAAATCATGCATTGAGAGTGAACGTACAAGTGGCTTATCTTATAAGGAAACGTACCTTTTCACTACAACTAGCGGAGCACAACTAAAGTATCGTTTTTCGCGGCATTGGTTCTCAATCGATATTGTTGACGTTTGGGTACATTGTTTCCAAATGTATCCCAACTTGATTTAAAAAAATTTAGTCCCAATGGAAGTTATAGTTTGCTTAATATATTGGAATAATAGTGGAAATTGGCGGAATTAGGGTAGGTGGTGGAATTCGGGTCGAGTACCTTACTTTACATTAAAGCGGCTCTACTTGAGAGAATTTTGGCAAGAATCAGACACATTAACGTGTGGAAAAGTCTTACCTCGTGGTAAAAGAATTGTGATTAGAAAAACGCGGATTTGAAAATCACGAAACGGGTCTTTAAACTTTAAACACAAATGATACAAAATTTGACTTCGCAACTCTGTCAGCGGTCAGCAGCCGATCTCTAGACTATATTACCATTTCGCTGCATTTTGATTGGGCGGTACATTTGTAAATTAATGTAGGCATACTCGCTTAATAACGTTTGTCATCACGTTATTACACCATTTGCCGCAATACCCGCCCATATTTTTCAGGTACTTATTCCTATGTTTATTAGAACTATAATAGGGCCAATTCCTCATCAACTTTGAACGTGAATAATAATCGAGTTGAATGGGAATATGGTGGATGCTGTAAAACAAGCAGAGCAAAAAAATTGTCCTAGAAGGAACCAGAACAATAAAGCAGTGGTGACAGGACCAAGAAGATGATGAAGGAGAGAAGGAAATTGCAAAATAAATATGACCAAAACGTTCCTGAACTGAAGCAACGCAACTCAACAAGGATATTACTGAAGTAATACGAGATGACATAATGTTGGATACGTTCAACACAAAAATGGTTGCCAAAACAATCGGAGAGAATGAAAGCCTGAAAATACTTAGACAGAAACTCTCCACAGAGTGAGAAGGGATTCGTATAGAGTGAAACAAAGAAGGCAAAACAACAACTGATAAAAAAAACTCAAAAAATAGTGGACGAGTTATATAAAAAGCTGTACGCTCTACAGATGAGCAGGAAAATGAACGCTTTCCGATTGCCAAAATTCTGAATTCAGGGTTCAGAAGAAATTCCGGAAATCACGATTCAAGAGATCCAAAAGTCGATCTCGGAGATGAAAAACAAAAAATCTCCTGAGGAAGGGGTGATCATTGAATCTCTAAAACTAGGGGGCGAGAAGCTGCTGCAAAAACTTAAAACACTATTCAATGGGTATCTTATGCAGGGCAACATCCCGCTGAAATGGAACAATGCAGTTATTCATAAAAAGGGCGACATCACCAATCTTGCTGACTACCGCGTCCTTTGTCAGCCTGATGTCACACATGAATATGAATAAGCTGTTCACTCGAATCATGGCAAACAGATTCATCGCAAAACTAGACCTCTCCAGCCAAGAGAGCTTCCGATCAGGGTACGGCACCAACGATCATCTCCAAGTACTAAAGAACCTTATAGAAAATTCCATCGAATACAATAAACCAATTGTTCTAATATTCGTGGACTCGTGGACTAAGAAAAAGCTTTTGACTCTATGAATCAGTACCTAACCAAATGTTAAAGTCACTGTCCGACTGTATAGTAGAGACCACCGATATACCTTATTGATAGAGAAGTATAATATACAACAATGACAACAATGATACAGCTAACGTAACAACTACAGGAGAACACAAATCAATTGAACATACACAGAGGAGTCAGGCAAGGCGATTCTATCTCGCCGAATTATGAATCTGCTCGAACAGCTAAATGCTGCCTCCCATGAGTTGGAGTTGAATTGAAAATGAATGTGGCAAAAACTCAACTTATGACTGAGTAACCTCGTACTCAATGAAGGTATTACATATGGCATCCAGGTGGAAGAAACTACCTCATAAAAGTATTGTGGCCATGAAATACTGGTAGGAGAGCCAGTGACATTTCTCAGTGATGATCTAGTTGATGCCTATTTTTTGAGAGAATGTTTTACGGTCCCCAATTGTTATCCGAGAGGATTCGCCCTGATCGCGGTTCCAAAAGGGGTTGGCGGAACGCCCTCAAAATGTAGTTTTTTTAATATTATTATTTAGTTCAGGCTGAATTTTTCACCAGTATAGGTATTTTTTCGGTGATCTGCAATCATCCAAAAAAATTGGCGGGTCGATTAGCCAGTTCCTTTAGGGAGCCAGATTACCGTCAGAATGTCGTTGCGGGACCGATGAACTTCTTATGATTTAGTTTAGACTGTATTCTTGAACAGTTCTTATTTGGAAGCTCACAATCATGAATAAAAGTTGGCGAATCATCACTGAAAAATGACACCAGCTCTTAGGCTATACGTATAAATAGAGATGATAAAACACACGAACTATTTGAACGAATAGGATTAGCTTGGGCCGCATCTGGATATCTGAGGCAGGTATTCATGGCAGATTTGGCAATATGTTCTCAACCAATGTGTTTTACCTGTCCTAATTAGGACTTATAGTGCCGAGACCTTGACATCAAGAAAAAAGTCTGTACAGAAAATGGGAGTGACACAGCGTGTGATGAACAGGTCAATGCTGGGACAGACTCTGACAGACCACATCACAAACACTGAGCCGCGAAAACCAGACTGCTTGACGCGGTTGAGAGAATAGCTACTCTTAAATGGAACTGGACGGGACACATTGCGAGAATGACGGACAAGAGGTTCACGGAAAGAAGGCCTAGGCAGGACGCTTTTAGAAGCAGGGGACGGCCACCAACTAGGTGGTCCGACGACATAAGACGTATCCTCAGTCCACACAAATGGCATACAGGAGGCACAAAACAAAAAGATATATGGAAGCAAACACGGGAGGCGGCGGACGAATATGAGCTGACTGATATATTATACGGAGTATCGCTTATACCAAGGATATACTTACTGGGATTGTAGAATCGGCACTTGAGTCAGCTTCTGATTTTCCATGCTTGCTGGATGATCTGCGGAGAAAATCTCTGTGCAGTCTAAAACGTATACGATTCTACAATTTCTAAAGATTGTGAATGCAACAGGGGGCAAAGGAAGGGTTTCTTTGTTTCTTTGATAAAGGAGAACGATTGAATGGTCACGTGAAATAAACAAACACATGTGACCAGTTCAATCGTTTCGCTTTGTCTAATCACTTGTAGTTTGTTTTCGCCGATGAACAATGACTTTTGGATTTGAATCAACTGTAGGTGTACCCAAGTCATGACAATATACAGGATACAGGGTGTCCCAGATCAACTGGTCACTACTTTTACAGCAAATTAATAGAGGAACCCGAGGAGGAACCATAAATAAGAAGTTTGAGATGGGGAACCCATGGCCGCCTGGGCGTACCCGTATTTGAAAAAAAACCTCGTCCAGGGCCGGAGTTGCAGAACATGTGTGCACTTTTTTTTAGAAAAAAAATGGTATATAACATAATTTTTTCAGAACAATAGTAATAGTAGTAGTCCTGAAACCTCGTTCAATTATTTGGTTTCTGGGTAGGTAAAGCTGAAGTGGCTACCTGGCTACCAGTGGCGTTCGAACATGATTTGTATTGATTTTTTTTAAAAGAAAAAAATAGTAACCCACTGCTTTTTCTCAATATAATAATTATTATTGAAGTATTCATCTACTTTGAAGTTGATATTTGGTCTCATGATATTTCTTCCTTTTCGTTTTAAGAAATGAAAGCCATTGTAATCAATGCATGGCAAAATCGCTTAAATCTGTTATAAGGTTTTGTATGTAGAATTCGGTTTGGTCCAATCAGTATTAAAGTAAGGTCGATTAAATACATTACTTACTACAATTCATTTTCATTAAAAAAAAAAAAAATAATAAAACGCACACCACTCGCCTTCTTCTGGATATGAAAGGTGTACGACGTATTTTAAGTTCAGGTTTTCCTTGTTACAGAGGAGACAGGACTTTGAGATTTACCACACTTTTTCTTAGAATTTCAGCTTCTCTTTCGTAACAGATACAGTTTTTGCCCAGGGAGTGTATTTAGCCACATCATCCTCTTTATTTTTGAGTTTTCGAGGAAATGTTGTTTGTATTTCTACTTCCCAATCTTACACAATAAAAGGCAATAATGGTGTAGGCATATGATATACAGGGTTATTCAAGTTATTCGACACGAAAAATTATGGCTGAAGTATCTGATTTTGAAGAAGTTTTTTTGTATGGATAGGGACCCTTCCAGGCTACATTTTGAAAATATTTTCATGTTATACAGGGTGTCCCCAAAACACGAAACGTATCAAAGTTATATATTTTTAAATGGATAACCCCCTTATATTAATTGATATTTCAATTCTTTCTTCAATTTGTAATTGTGATACAACTTAATGTTCCTAAATTCAACCGTTGTCGAGATATCGCGTCATAAATATGGCATTTTTGCACCTTTGACATGCTATAAGACTTAAACTATTCAAGTTAAAGAAAAATGGTTTGCACTTGCGAATCTTAACTTCTCAATAGCTATTCAAGCAGATTAAATTCATTCTTGTGAAAAAATGTCAAAATGTTTCGAAAAAAGTTGACAGTTGACGGTACCTACTATGCAAATGACAGAATAGCTCTTGAAAGGTTAAGATGGGAAGGTGCAGACCATTTTTCTCTAACTTGAATAGTTTGAGTTTTTTGCATGTCAAAGGTGCAAAAATTACATTTTTAAACCGCGATATCATGAACTCGGTTGAATTTGGGAACATCATCAGTTGTATCACAATTTTTGTTCAAAATTGAAGGAAAAATTGAAATATCAATTAATATACATAGGGGGTTCCATTTAAAAAAATACAACTTTGATGCGTTACGTGTTTTGGGGACATGCACCCTGTATAACATAATGTTTCGTGTCGAATAACGTGAATAACCCTTTTCATTCAGTTTTACTTTGTATGCCATGAAATGCTCGAGCACGAGCATACAGCTTGGTCTTCGTATATCTACTACTTATACCTACGCAAATATTTAATGTAAAACTTTCTAGTCACATCCACATTTCTTTAGTGTCCCGATTAAGGACATAAAGTCAGTCGTTAAAGCTTTCCACCAATGCTGAACGACAACAAAGACACAATCAATAATAAAATAATATTCAAAAAAAAATCAGATCCTTCAAATCTCCTCTGAAAATATCCTATATCCATATATTACGTCATCGCCTTAAATAACCTTGGCCAACACAAGAGGGTAGAACAGCTGATTAGACTAATGCCACTTCAAAGGCAGAAGAACTGCTCTCATAACCTCATTTATACTTACTCAAGTGTCAAAATATTACAAATTTGTCAACATCCTCTTACAACAACACAAAAACTTTTCCTAAAAGTGAAATTCCAATTTACAAAGTGTTTCCTAAATCATGACCTCTAGAAAAAGGAGTGGTAGCGGTTCGAAACGACAATTCAAGGAAAAAGTCGTTCAAATCTATGAAACCATATTAAAAAGCGAAGATATTACCACAAACAATCCTCTGTCATGGGAAGAGTTTTTCCTTTTGAAACCCAAATTAGCAATATTGGAAACAGAAATCATGAAGTTGACTATGGAACAGTTGCAAATCGCAAAGCCAAATTTGAACGAACTGTTTCGGCAGTGTATAGAAATTTTAACAGACAATACCAGCATTAGGGCTGCATATGCCTTGCAAACTGTATGCGGTTTTTTGCATGCAATTTTTAAAAAACTAGGAGAAAATCAGGATGATAGTAATTTACAGGCAATAGAGTTTATGTCCGGCTTTGATAACTATACAAGTAATATTCAAAAGCTTCTTGACTACTGCCAGATTTTCTTGGAAGGTGAGTGAATGAGATCGAAATATCTATATTATGTATAACAGAATTTTTGAGCGTCCTAAAATATTCTTCGTTTTTTTACTATCCATTAATGTCAATCTCGATGTCAATGAAACCGTAATATGCCTCGTTGAAATAACCTTATCACTTAATTTCAGTTGAAAAAATGTTCACAATGACTCTAATTTCAAGCTTTAATTCAACTAATTACCTAAGTACCTACTAGTCACTTATCCTTGGCGAAAACACGGATACAATTTATTTGCAACGTTGCCATTTTTTGTATCGACAGTCTTTCGAGGTTATACAAGATCTTGGCACAAGATAGGTTGGGAAGGAGCGTTACTTTTTAAACGATATTTAAGAGAACATCCACCGGCTACGCTCGGCAGGAGCGTACCTTTTTACTCGGGCAGGAGCAGCCATATGGGCAGGAGCGTTACCTATAAATCTGCAATATATCTTAATAATTGAACCTCTACTCGGTGACTTGGTATCCGTGTTTTCGCCAAGGACATTACCTACTAGTCCTACTACCGTATAATAATATTAATCAATATTATGTACAAAAAGAAAATTCATAATTCCAATTCTACACAACTACTTATTTATATACAACTTTAAGTCCCTCATAATGTTTTTTTTCAATTTTTAAATTTTTAATATTTTGAGGCAGTTTATTAAAAACAGAGGATGCTTGTGTAATCGGAGTCTTTTGTGTTCCATTTAGAATTCTACACATAAACCTTGGCTTGTTCAAACTGCATTAGCTTTCTGAGATCAAATGTACCCAAGTCGTTGTACAGATGTTCCGTGTGAGTTAACCGATCTAGATTAAACAATGTTTTCAAGATTTTGTTTTGTAAAATTTGTATATCGCTAAAGGCAGGCACCTAATCCCTATATGGGGTAGGTGGTGTATGTACCCCATATTGGGATTAGGTATCTAAAATGCGCTAGACAGAATGCGTGATAAATCGACAGTTTAGTTTTATAATCAACATAATCCCTTATTCTAAATATTGCACTTATCATTGGTGAAATTTTATTACTCATGTAATTTACATGTTCCCTCCAGTCAAGACTGTGATCTATAAAACTAATCCTAGATATTTTATGTTTTTGACTTGTTGAATTTGTTTCTCATTTATCACAATGTGTGGATCACTAGTAACTTTATTCTTTTGTTTAAATAGCATAAACTTTGTTTTGTCAATATTTATCCTTAGTCTATTCCGTAATAACCAACCTGTATACAACTTTAAATCCATATTAACTCTAACCTCTAACTCTTCGATTGAGTCTGCGATATACAGTAATACAGTGTCATCCGCAAAGGTATAGTACTGACCCTCGAGTCCAGCAATTTTCAACCTTAAAAAAAAGAGCGAGTATAGTAGTGGCCCCAGGACGGAACCCTGAGGCACTCCACATCAACTAGCCCTTAATTCACTCAAGTTGTCATCCAGTTTCACATAGTGCTTTCTATTATTCAAAAATGAACTTAAAAGTTTGTGTATTGCTCCCCGGAACCCCATACGCCATAGTTTATCCAACATTATGTCAGGACTTACTACATCGAAGGCTTTTCTTAGGTCTATAAATACTGCAATTACTAATTTGTGTTTATCTAATCCTAATGAGATACTGTTGATCAAATCCATACATGCACTTATTGTTGAACTGCCTTTAACAAAACCGTACTGGTACCAATCAGAATCAATATATTTATGTATGAACATCAACATCCTTAATTTAATAATGTTTTCAATTATTTTTGAAAAAACACTGATCACGCTTATAGGCCTATAGCGAGGCCTATAGTCATTTTTATCCTGCCTACTACCGGATTCATAAATAGGACTTATCTTTGCGATTTTGAGTTCTTCAGGAAAGTTTCAAGTTTCCAGGATCTTATTTATCAGTTTTACCAAAATTGGTATCAATGACTTAACTATATCTACAGGGTCAGTAACTGTGTTATTATCAGAAATAATCTTATCAATTTTGGTCTTTGTATTTTTGCTAGTCCCTAGAAAATTATTCATAAAGCGTCATTGTTTTTTAATGTCTTTCCCTGTGTTTTCCCATTTGTTTTTGAAATGATTATTTTTTAAAGTTTTCATTTTATTATTTATTTTATTTTTAAGGGATTTAAATTCACTTACACTACTGAGATCATTTTCCTTACACTTTTTTCTATAAAGCCTATCACGTTCATACATAAGGTTTAGTAACTCATCAGTAATCCATGTATTGTCACCTTTGCACTTGATTGTCTGAACATACTCGCACTGGGGGATTTTCATCTATGATAATGGTACAGTTCTGATTGTTTTTCTCACTTATGAGAATATGGTCTATTATACTTCTACGATTTGGTGTTATTCTGGTACCATGTTCTGGTTTTATTTGATTTCCGATCACAAAATTATTATGATCTATAATGTTTTTATATCTTTGTATTAAATTTGTGTCATCTCCTAGTAGGTTTATGTTGAAGTCGCCCAATATAACATGATTTTTGCCAAATTTCAACATGATGTCTTCTAGGTGTTGTAAGAACTGATTATTATCATATGAAGGCGGTTTGTAAAAAGCACTGATTTTCATTTTTTTTTCTCCAATTTGCGCACAAATCCAACTATAATTATCTTCAGAGGGGGACTTGGCAAGCTCTGTATATTTAATACCCTTTTTCACAAAGATTGATGCGCCACCCCCTCTCTTTACTCGACAGGAGCGCAGTGCTTCATAGCCATTTAATTGGTAATAGGCAATATCTGATTCGCACAGCCACGTTTCAGTCAATAACAATAGATCACATTTATTTGCAAGAACAAACACTCTATTTCCTCAAATTTATTTCGAATGCTCTGTATATTCATATAAATAATCATTAATGCTTGCCTTTTTGAGTTATTACTTAGTTTTTTAGGCTACCCTCAGTTTCAACTAAGATAACTTTGCTATTATCCTCCTTTCTCAGGAAAATAGAACCTCAGCTGATCCACAGGTATTTATAATTCTATGCTTTACGAAACTCTTGTGCTTTCTTGTACAATTCGAGATTATTTTTGGTCAGGTCGTGGTTCAGGAAAATTTTCTTTTCTTCAGTGAATCCTAAATTTTGAGCATTTAGACTTCGCTTTCTTGGAGACTTCATTATTGATGATTTAGCGTAATAAGTAGTGAATGTTATCTTAATGGAGTTGTTTTGTGGATTAGCCCCTCCAATTCGCCATGCCTGAAACTGTTGCTCCTCTTTTGTCACCTGGAGCTATTTTCCAATATTTTTCACTATTTCCGTGACCTTTTCGTTGTTCCTATATGGTACCCCATGAATGATAATGTTGTTGTTACGCTCCCTTTGTTCTCGCTTGTTCAATTGTATTTTTATATCCCTGAGTTCTGATGCAAGTTCTTCATTCACTTTAAGCTGGAGATTATACTTCTCAAAGTGAGCATTATACTTCCCACCCATCTCAATTAATTTGGAGATAACATCGGCAATTGTAGAAACCTGAGTTGTTTTTCCAGCCATGGTTTTTTGCACACATATATCGCAGATCCACTGTTCTTTAGAGTTGGTCAGTTTAGCATAGTTTTTTTTAGAAACTTTAGCACATTCACGATGTTTCCAATGACTGCATACCTCACATAGTAATCCATCCACATTATCCGGCACTGTTTTGTTACATATATCACAGGTTTCACATACCTCTGGCATTTTTCTGTGTATTGCGGAAGTCCGGTAACCTTGGACACGACAAGATGAAAAAAACGTCGAAATTCCTTTCTGATTCAGATATATTATTCGAGCGAGATAATACGAATCACTGTAGTACAGTAAATCTGGCACTTTGGGTCCCATCAAATGACCCCCGCTCTGATTTTTTGTCAGTTGTTATTGACCCATTAGAAAAGCTTAAATTCAAAAAGTTGTATCCCCCCGCCCCCCGGTTTTTGAGAAATTCAAACAAATTTTGGATTTGATTTTCTGGCGAAACCGTAGGTCGCAAAGAACATTTTATTGAACAAAAAATGAAGACAATCAAATTCTCTACAATTTTTGTCACCACTAAAATAGCTCTTGAACTTACCGTGACAAAGTTAGAGGGCGCCAAAGTCGACAAATGCGATTTTTTGCATTTTTGAGGGTCAAATAAAAATTGTTTGCGGTCGCAATGTTTTTTAAACTAAAGATTATGAAAAAACCTACAAAATGTATTCAATTTTTTTTTCTAAGACGCACAGTTCGCGAGATATATTGCATTCAATGTCAAAATGTGCATGTGTAAAATGCATGACATCGATAACCGACGTTAGTTTGCTACCCGTGACCTTTCAGAATTAATAAAACGTCTTATTAAAACGTGGAAATTTGAAAAACTTGGAAAGTAAAATGATTTTGAATGAATATTATAAGCGTAAAGATTTTGTCTGACTCAGAAAATGGAAGAAACATGGAACGGAAATTTTTTTAACAATTAAAAACCAGCTGCCTAGTGCGTGTAACTGTAATTGAATAAAATTAAAATTAGATAATTAAAATTATTTATTGTCAAAATAATTATCAAAATTAATCAATTACTAATTAATTAATTATTATTAAAAAGGAATGACAGGATAACGTAGGAGAAAAACATTGAAATACAATTTGTTACTTCGGTTGCCGGACTTTCTTTTTAAATTTCATTGGTGGCTCCTCAACGCGATTCGTGTCTGTAACTGTCGTCCACGACATCCTCATCACATATAAAACAACGAGGCATTTTTTGTCGGTATACGAGAGACGTGCTTGTTAAATGTCAAAAGACTTTGAATCTACGTCATCGTTGACACCAAGCACGTTGTTTTGAAGTTTGCTGGTATTCACATTTGGTCACCAGCAAATCACATAACAACGCGCTTGGTTCCATCGATGACGTAGGTTCAAAGTTGATTGGCGTTTACCATACGTCGAAACTCTCGCATCGACACTGCCAAACAACGCCAGCTGATCCACTGGACTCCAAACAGTTTGGTTAGAATGCGGGCCAGAGAAAGGGAACGCTACAATAGGCGCGTTTTCGAGTGCTCTCGCAGCAGCTCGCGACATGTCTCGCGTCATATCTCGCGAACTGTAAGTCGTAGAACAAAAAGTTGCATATGAATTTTGTAGGTTTTTTCATGATCTTCACATTTAAAAACATTGCGACCGTAAAAAAAAATATTTGAACTTCAAAAATGCAAAAACCTGCAAAAAAATCGCATTTGTCGAATTTGGCGCCCTCTAACTTGGTTACGGTAAGTTTAAGAGCTATTTCAGTAGAAACAAAAATTGTAGAGAATTTAATTGTCTTCATTTTTTGTTGAATACAATTTTCTGTGCGACCTACGGTTTCGCCAGAAAATCAAATCCAAAATTGTTTTGAATTTCTCAAAAACGGGGGGGCGGGGGGATACAACTTTTTGAATTCAAGCTTTTCTAATGGATCAATACCAACTGACAAAAAATCATAGCGGGGGTCATTTGATGGGAGTCAAGACCCTTTTTGAAGCCAGATTTATTGTACTACTGGCACACAATAGAATATTTGATGACTATGCTCTGCAGATAAAAACTTTTTATGAATTTACTTTTCGATTTTACATGTTCAAGTATATAAAATATTCTTTTTATTTTTGGTCGTTGGCTGTTAAAATCGAAGTAATATCGGGACACTCATAATATGATACAACAAACATCACTTTCACAAATTATTATGAGCACACTGTATTATATTCAATCATAAGGATGCGAATACATCAGATATTTGAGGCGACAAAGTCAAATTCGTTCATATACATTTTGTGACACTAAGAGACGGCGCCAACCGCGAGCTTGTTCCAAAGGACACACTTATTTTTCGGTTCACTTTATCGATTTGACTATTCAAGTTGTTGGAGCTGCTAGGATTAACCGTTATCGAGATACCTTGATTATTCGTCTATGCGCTTATTTAAAAAGTTATGTAACAGTCACGAAACTAGCAACAATACTTATTTAAAAAAACATCTTTTTGATATTCGGGGAAATCACCGCCAAATAGTTGTGTTCTTTGAAACCTTGACGAACTATGGGTGGCTCTAGTTGTGACGTTGTGTTGTGGTGATGTTTTATTCTATAAATAAAAAAATTGCAGATCGGAATTTCCAGATTTGGAAGAAAGCTGCTCAAGAACACCACTAATTACTGATATTTATTTATGTGATTTTTATTGTTGGGGTAGTATGTAGTGATGTTTTATTCAATTCACTTAACACATAGTTACCTGATAAAAGATAGGGTTTTGAAAGTCCAATTGTCATGAAGTGTACGATTTGTTATTACATTCTAATAAAAGATATAAAAATACATCTAAAACGTCAAACGAATTTGACTTCCTAGCTTCAAAACAGGACACGAATCTCCTAATTACGTGCCATTATTCTTGTTTATTGTTTATCCTTATCCAGAATTTATCAACAAAAAAATACAACTTGAGTTCTGACTGTATGTTGGTTATAATCAACTTTTGGACTGGGGTAAATGTAGTTCAATCCACGATTCACCTAAACACCATCGGCTATGAAATTTCGTCTCCACGGAGCATGTACAGTTGTGTGCATTAGTCCATTGGACAAAAAACAATTCCATGTGTGAGTTTGGCTGATAACCTATCTTGTTATTGTCTATCTGACAATGTTTTTAAACAAAGTCGAAAACATCCAGAGCGAGATCCAGAGTCAAGCCATACCGAGATCAGCTCAATATAAATTTGAACTTGAAAGAGCAAAAATTATGCAATATGTTGAAGACGGATTTCCAGTGAAACACAAGACCAAAAATCTGTGCCAATGAACAAACTGCGATATTTAGCTTATCAAGAAATGCTATTTATGCAGCTAATTTTCCTGCTTCATGAGGAATATTATTATGAGATAAATCGAGCGTATGTTAACCCTTCTTGATATTTATATTTATAGATATCTTGAAAAATTTATTTTAGCCGGAAATGTGTTAAAATTTTTTGATTTATATTTTGTTATGAGTTTGATAAACATCACAAAAATATCGAATATGTGACTAATTTATTTATTAAACAGGCGGACATTTATAGTACTTACTGTTATTATTGAATATTGTCGTTTTATGATAAAGTATTTGCAAAAAAGATAAAAACATGAATTATATCCCAATAGCTACTTTGTACAACATATTTTTGCACTTTTGAGGAGTGACAGGCAGGTTTACACGATACACAACACACGACTGTACGTCACCTTTGAGAACAGTTGTTGTCATTGGGCGCGTTTGGAGCCGCTTTCCAGCTAGTGCTCATTGAGTGCTTCAAGCTCAAGCACCGATAACACCGTGTTTGGAACCCAGAAGTGATCCCGGAACACGTTTGAGCTTTGACGTTACACAAACGTCAAAACAATCAATGGAGTGTTTGTTTACGTTTGAGCCGCGAGACATCTCAACATTGTGAAAATATTGTTTATAAGAAACCATGAACTGAAATTTGTATGTTTAAGCATAGATCCAGACAAAAAAGATAAAACCTGCCAATGTTTTGATTTTTAAATATGACAGAATCTAACTGATTTGACATTTGGCTAGTTTTGCGCTTCAAACTCACTTTTTCCGGGTGGGCCTTCAGGGGAAAGGGGAAGGTAACGCGGAGCTCCAAACGAAATACAGCTGGAACACGCGTTTAGTGCTTTTGCGCGAACAAGTGCTCGAAAGCGGCTAGGGAACTGTGGCGCTGAACAGCCTTATTCAAACGGTCCTACTGAAATGACATAAATGATGTTTTCTGCCGCTTCATCGCACCTCCAGCGATAAGCGAAGGAAATATAGGCTTAACCGCTGGACTACTTATAGCGCTGCATCAGAGCTGATTCATGTCATTCAGAGAGACGGCTTGAATAAAGGGCTGTAGCGCTGCTTTCTCGTGCGGGACGTCACTTCCGGTGGCACGAGTCAGATATCATGCGCAAGAGCGAAAGTGTGACCTGATATTGTTCATAAGAGAAACTGTGGTTCTGCTTTGTCCCATTAATTAGGGGGTACCCTGTACATTATTACGCAATCTCCTTATCGTGTACTTTCGCTCGTTTGGCTATGCCGGTTTCAGCCGGATAAGCTTTTTATAACGGCACGCATAAATGAAATAATTTTACACCTGTTTCGATACTGTTTTTTTTTGTTATTTCAGGGGACTATACCGACTCACTCAAAGGAATCTGCTTAAAACTTATTATCATCTTGACTGCAGGAACTGATAATTTGAGCCAAAACACTTTAATAGAATACATTATAATGTCACCCTTATTTGATTGTCTCGCCAAACTGCTTTCCGATGTTCCGACAAGACAGAAACATGGCTATGATGTTGTACTCATCATAACTTTATTGGTCAATTATAGAAAATATGATGCAACAAACCCGTATGTAGTGAAGTTGTCGATTTTGGACGATGAACTAGCTTTGAACGGCTACGGACAGGTCATCACAGCTTCTTTAACAGATTTTTGTAATCAGTTTAACCTGGAACATACAGAGACTCAGAATGCGAGCTGGTTCTCTTCATTAACTAACATGGTGGGCAGTATGTTCATATCGGACGAAGGAGGGTATAGAAATCAACAAATTAGGTAAGATTAGATCCGTCCTTCATTATCTCTTCTCTCATAAATAAAATGCTTGTTATTTTGAATGTTCATAACAAATAAACAGATTCCTTAATTTTTAGAGCAAATAATGCGCTGCTCCTGGCATTCTATGAGGCAGTACATCTGAATAGAAATTTCATCACAACACTAGCACAGACACAGACTGATGCCAGCAGTCCTCCATCGCCTAATAATACCCTGCATAATAATGTACAAGGCTTATCAGAACTTAACAATGTTCCTGTCACTTTTGATGCTACTTTGCAACCTTCTAATTTATTAGTTACTTTCTTCCAATATTGGTAAGTGTTTGTCAACGCATTTGGCAATTTTGTCTATTTTGCAAGATTATCTGTTGAAATAATAGTTACAATGATCAGGCTAAAGCGGAAAAACAATCAATTCAACAATGGACAATTTGGACGCATTTTCCAATGACAATGAAATTTTGTATGCGTATTCTACTCAGTATTTGAAAGCCATCAGCAAAAAATGTTTTCAAAATTCCCATACTATGCTGAATAATCAATAGTTTTGATAGAGCGAAAATTACTATACTGTTTCGCTGAATCAAAAAGGGGGTGTGACGTATATGACCCGATGTGACGTCATTACCCTTGCTATAAGTCGTCCTTACGAGCAGCGAGCCCGGTGAATCGCTCACTTGTCAATTTCAGTTGTTCTCATTCTATGTGACCGTAGATTTTGGAGAATGGACCAGGGTTTCAACAGGGACAGATTGTCAGTTTGCCAAAAGTGTTGTTGAATGTCAATGTACAAAATCCCGTTTTTCTTGGTGTTGAAAGAAGAGGAATTTAACCTGGAAAAGTAAGGAATCATATGATTGTGTTGGGTGTAACGGCATTGAATAACTGAACAACTGATAAAACATGTAAATTTCTTTGTGGTAGATATGTTGGTCTTTTGCACTAGAGTTATGACACAACCTTGATATTTCCTTCTTCTCCGATTGTACTACTAGTATCAGTTTATGTGAACACGCCACAAACAGAACAATCTGTAGGTTATTCTTCGCGAAATCATGTGTATCAGATCAGAAAGCCATATTTATAATATGATTAACAAGAACAAGTGACTTGAAGGATACTGTATTGAATGTCGGACTCATACCATGACGTCATGAGTATCACAAAGGGATACGTTCGTTTTCAATAATAATCAACTAGGTACTTACTAGGTACTACACTATTTAAGGCCACAGGTTTATTTTTCAAACGTTAATGGCATTACTACTCCCTAATCTTGATATTTTCCCTATTTCCAAAAATTGTGAAAATTGTTCGCTGGTTAGACAAAACCTATTTTTCAGTGGATGATAACAACTGAAAAATAGGTTTTGTCTAACCAGTGAAAAAGGGTCTTTGCATAACTTTGGCGAAACATTCGTTGAGTGAGTCCGGTACTTTTATGAAAAGTTCCTATTAATATTTTATCGAAATTGGGGCAACCTAAAGACGGTTTTTCGTCAATATTTCCGAAATCGTTCATGAAAAGCATGAAATTTGATACGTCGCTTACATTCATATGGTGAATCAGAATTTGGGCTCTGAATTTCAAGATTGTTATCAGGAGAGTACCGCACTGGAAGGTTTAAGGGTAGATCAGGTCACTTCAGGGTGTAAGGGTTTGCCCTTCACCGCGAATTTCGCTTTGCATCGCCTTCACTCGGAGGCCGGATGGCCCACCGTGTTTCCTTTCTTTAAGAGTTGGTGTATCGGTCAATTAACATGTAGCCTTTCATTTATTCTTCGTTCTCGAACTATCCCATGCTTCTTACGAAGTTTAGAATTTGCACGATCTCTATGTTTGCCGCTTCTTCCAAGTCTTCAAGGTAGTTTTCTTTTATATTCATGAGGCGTCTATCGTTTAGAGCTGGATAGTGGCATAGTGAGGTTCTATAGTTTGATCCTCCTCGTTGCAGTCCTTGCAGAGATCATCGATTACATTACTAAAGCAGAGTAAATCCTCTGAATGGCAAAACAAGTTAATTCCAGTCACCATTCTTCATCTCAATCGTGAATTTTTTGTGTGTTTTGTTCTGATCAGAAGAGATGAACATGTTTTCATTTTTGCTTGAGTGAGCGTGGAGGAAATACTATTCCCTTACCTAATCTTCAAATGTTGCCATCCCGGATTGATTTTCAAAAATGTGGAAATAATTTTGGTGTGGCGTCTCAATCAATAAGTCAACAATGCAGGGTGTCCCGAAATGGACAATTTGCATAGATTTTCAAATGACTTGAAATTTAGACTGGAAACACCTCTGTAAAATTGTAGGTTATCAACCGATTTCAACAATTTTTTTTCAAAAATGTTTAGTTATGAAAGGTCTACTACGGGACAAATTTTAATCTGTTAATTTCAATTTTCAAGGCATATTACAATACTTTTTCGTGATAGAAAATGGCGAATTTTCAATAGCGATTTTTTTTTTAATTGTATTAATCACTACGCCACTGGATTCAAAGTGCCTTCAAAAAGATGTGATCAAAATTTCATAAAAATATATTCATTTATAACAAATTTACGACAACTTGGAATTCATACATTTTCTAAGCTAACGGTCACAAAAGAATACCTTGCACCATATATCTATTAACTCTATATGGGAACCGTCCCATTTGAACAACGAGCGGCGCTTGATGCCAGGATGAGATAGAAGATCCCGCTGTACTGTATAGTTTCCGCTTGGTTTTCGCATAAGTATCCTTTTCTATCGCGAGGGGACCAGGGGAAAAGGATAGACTTTTGCGAAAAATATACAGTACAGCGGGATCTTCTATCTCATCCTGGCATCAAGCGTGTAGAATTGCTTCCCATATAGTTATTAATAAGATATATGCCTTGCACCAACAGTTGGCATGGAAATTGAATTTGTTTCATTACCTGTGACAATAAACTACAAATTAAATAACAAGATGTTTAAAATAGCATCATTTAATAAAAGTAACGGAACTACATTTGCATTACAATCAAGATAGGTTTAATACTGTTTGCCCTGAGACATCGCCGAATATTTTCTCGATGTCAATTCAAATCTAAACTAGCATTCCGTAAACTGGCATTATGATTATTTTTGAAATGATCTAAAATAACTATTATTCATTGGTCTTCTTTGCATAGTATATCGTTTCAAACGCATTTTTGATGTTGCACCAGTTTAACAAAAAGTTTTGTTCATTTTATTCACCGAACCGGAGCTAATTTTATGGCGAAAATTCTTCAGAAACTGCTCTGTCACTTTTATCGTTACAATTAACGATCAATTAACCATGATACAAAAGAATCAAACAAACTGTAACTAAATAATTTTGCCGATAATTAAGTAATTTTACAATGACACAATGACGAATTCGACTGGCCCGAATGTTCTCATTTCGCAAGATCTGTGATCATGCTCCACAGTATGAAAATCTAGCACTATATCAGAGTCAGTGAAAAACTACCAGGAAGCAATAACTTAGTAGAACCGCTCGAGAGTGGATTTACTCTTTTGTCAAATTCGGCTGGGCTATAAACTCAGCTGCAATAGATCTACACACTTACCTCAATATCTAAATAGATTTCTACATTGATATAATATTATGTAATTTCTTGAATCTTCTCCTTACCGTTGAGAAGGATACTGATAAGTTCTTCACCTGACGAAATTTCTTCTTCGCTACTACTAGATGAGTTCAAAATTTTGCAAAAGAATTACTTTTATATTTATTTTAATTTATATTTTCCATGCATTTATTTATTATTGATCAAAAAACACAAATAAAAACCTAAAAAAAACAGAATGCAAAGAACTGACCATGTTCCAAAATAATTGCCCTGAGTGCTAAGTTACGGAATCGCTCTGACGCAGCCGAACAAAAAACCAATCTGCATCGGGTCAGTGCAAAGCTAGTCGAACACGCACCTTCCATTGATCTTGTTCTACTCCCACCAGTCAAAATTGTAGTTTTGTTCGAGTTCGCACTGAGTGCAGCTTAGTGCAGCCAGTCGCTATAAGTGGTGGTAACAAGAAACTCCATCTCCATGGCAATTCTTGATGCAGGGTGTTCTTTTGTGAACGTTGGCTTAGAAAATATATGCATCTTAAGTTGTCGTAACTGTGTAATTAACGCATATTATATTTTAATGAGATTCTGGTCACAGCTATTTGGAAGCACTGCAAATCAAATGGCGTATTAATTCATGTAATAAAAACCCCTAGTTAAAAGTCTTCATTTTCTATCACGAAAAAGTAGGTACCGTAATAAATATGCCCTAAAAATTGAAATAAAGATTTCACAATTTGTCCCATAGTAGACCCTTCATAACTTGGCATTTCAAAAAAAATGGTGGAAATCGTTTAATAACCTGAAAATTAACAGGGTTGTTTCCAATCTAAATGAGTATTGTACGTATTCTACTCTACCCAATATTTGAAAGTCATCAGCGAAGAAAAAATGGTCTCTCTCTCTCTCTCTCTCTTTCTCATTACAGACACATACGCCAGACGGAGATAAATTAATGGATTAAGTGACGTCGTCGACGTCTCTAATCTTTGATCAATTAGAGGTCGTAGGTTGGTTTTCCAAACATTAATGGCATCAGTACTTACTGAACCCTGAACCATATTATATTTTCCATATTTTCGAAAAAGGAGGCGAAGAACTTCACCAGATACTATGACCAAGAGAAATGGCATACAAGGTGGCTAGAGAAATTTAAAAACGAACTCCTGATGATGGTTTATTGCAAATATTCGCAAAACTCTTTGTTATAAAATGATGAAATTTTACACATTGACCAGACTGTTCATGTCCGAATCTTTAGTAATGTCCTTGTTTTTTCCAAGTCCAAGTTTGGCCAGAGTGCCCTCAATATGTTGCAGCCATTTCGATTGCTCCACCTGTGGCTTTGTAGCTTTATCTATGGCTTTATCATGGTTTTATCTACTGTATCCTTTAATAGTTTGATCGTTGGTGATTTCGCCAATTGTATGTACCCTGTATATTATTGGATATTTCAAAATTCTTGGTGTATTGTAGAAAGCATATTATCGTACCTATCCCAACGGTTTGTGCGAAAATGTGATCGAAGCTTATTGAAAAAAGTAAATAGTTCACAACTGACAATGTAATGAAGAATCTGTGATGCGTCAAAGCAATTCTTAAGGCGATATGTCAAAATATAAACAATTTTGATCGTTCATGGCACACTTTGCGATCAATAAGAACACAAAATTTATAGTATAAGTTCGTGTGTGGCGCCCTCTTCAAAATGCAATAAAACGGTGGGCAAATTTGAATACCTTATCCCGATAAAGCCCCAAATACGAGATTTCCTCAAAATATTATGAGCGTGGCAAAAGGTATTGCAAAAAGCTGCAAATAAAATGCAAACACCCCGTTACTCCGTCAATAATCAATAAAAAATATTATATGAAGAGGTAACATTTAGTTTTTGTCTAGAATTCTCACCTGAATTTTTTGCTCATCATTTCCGGAGAGCCTGTAATTTCGAAACCACTCACAATGAAATATTGATATTCGGTACACTGCATACACGTTTGACGCCAAATTAGATTCTGAGCTCCAAATTTCAAGATTGTTATCAGAGTGGTATTATACTGAAGTAGTTAAAAGTAGAATCATTTCCATTTTTGTATGGCGGATTTTTGTTAAATAACATCCAGTGAGTATATTATGTGAGTGAAAGATGACTAGAATTTTTAATTATCTTTCCAATCTTTTCCAGTTCAATAGTAATGCAAGATACAAAGTCGGATCCAGGCACTAATACAGTGAAACTGTGTTTCCTAATCTTAGGATGCATATCAGAGGATCAATATGCCAATTCTTTGATGCATGATGTGAGTCTGGCCTTCAAAGTAAGACTGCATAGATTACCTATGAGACATAGGAAACTATCCAACGATAAGACTACTTCCAGTCAATCATTAGTTTGTACTCTTCTAGGTAAGTTTTCGTAGAACTAGTTTGCATAGTGTTAATCCCTATCTATCCTTATATTGATTTTTCGAAAATTTTCTCCGACCCGCTATGGTGTCTGTATGTCTGCAGTGTGCAGTTGAACGAATGTCCGTTGCGTAAGTATGGTGGCTGCATGTTAAGTACATTATTGAACTATTATTTCGAAAAAATTGATATCAGGTTCTACGGATAATTGACATAATAACCAGCGGACATCTTTTGATCAATTATATAAGAAATAATCCCTGGGGTTATGGTGACTCATAGGTTTCTCAAAAACGCAATTTTTTTATTGTTTTATGGGAGATTTCCAAAGAAACGTTCGAGCATATATTTTCTTAGTTTGTTGAAATATACGAAATAAATCGGACGTTCTAAACTTGAAACCCTTCATGTATTTCTAATTTTCTGATATCATTTAAATTTTATTTTAATTTGACATGTTTTCTATTTTCTGTTGATTTTTTTTATTTAATGGTTTATCATTATCGCCCGTATAATATTTTATTGTAAATATGCGAAGGCAATCGGACGTTCTAAACTTGAAATCCCTTATGTATATTCAGTTTTCTTATATTATTTATGAGTAGTTTGAATCAGGTAACATGTTTTCTATTTTTTGTTTATTTTTTTTATTTGATGGTTAATCATTATCGTCGATAATAAAACATCTAAATCGGTACCCAATTATTCTGAATAGTTTTTTGATCTTTTTTTCAAATGACAGACTTTAATCTGAACTACGCATCAAGTGAACTCGAACACCCCCACCACAGCTTAAATAACAACCAGCTAGGAAACTCACCGGCGGCGCCTTTGTTCTATAGAAACGAGGTAAATAAGCATGGAAAAGCGGCTTCTCTCTTCAACTTGGGATACAAACCAAACCCGGATCAAACATATTCATTCAATTGAGTCTCATGCACAACAGTACCGTATATTATTTTAAGTCTCTTCACAAATGTATTTGAGAATTATTAATCAAGAGTGTATTTTTACAAGATCTAACGGCACAAACGTGTCCTCCTTTTCGATCACTCCTCGGTTCACTCATTATAAAATTGATATAACCCGTATATTCATTGAACACAATTTTCGAAAAATCACAAGCCCCAAGTTTCAATTTCACAATGGCAATATGCGGAAAAGAACACTAACATCCGGTCACTATGATAGCTGAACAAAAATTGTCCGTATACCTCAAATATTTCCAAGATACCTCTTTTTCCTCTTAAGAACATATTACCTGTGACATTACGCAAAACTTTTTACCTAAATAGATGATAATTGAAGCTTCAAACCATAAACTCATACATAATACATTTTTACTCGAGCGAGTTGAGTATATCTAACGATATAAAGACTAGATATCGGATTTATACAGTGATACAGATATACGGATTTACAGAAATATTTCAACCTACGCCAATGGTATCTGTTGAGATAAATTATGAAAATAATGCTAACCCAGCCCCCATGATCGTTCTATTCCAGAAGGCGGTGCGCGAAAGAATCGGCGTTAACTTGTTCCCGCCAAGAGAGTGTTTCAGCTGGTTGTTATTTAAGCTGTGCCCCCACTATTAGATAGAGTGTTAGTCAAAAACTACTTGGACGATTTATCTGAAATTTTTCGGGGTGGAAGGTTGTTCTTATGGCTTTTTATCTTCTAGTTGGCATTTCATTTCCAACACCTGCCAAAAGATACAGGGTAAAACTGAAGTTGGCGTATTTTTCACTAAAATTTGAGTAGACTCGATTTTGTTGGAGCGGGTACATCGCGCATCTTTCCCGGTGACCCCTCATTCAAAAGGCATAGGGTGTTCGGCATTGAGTTCTATAAGGCTTTAGAGAAGGAAAGCTTCAAAAATAATGCCACCATCATCCAATTCTGGACGTATGTCTGAGAAATTCACTGTATCGCTATCCTTGTCGAGTTATAGAATTAGAATTGTTCATTTTTCGAGTAGGTGCATCACGGTTCACTTTTCTATATTACCGCATAATGAGACACATTTAAAACCATGATTTCGTGTGAATAAACCAATGTTGAACAGCGCTGATAGTGTCTAATGATGATATTATTTCAAATCATGAATAATGTGATATATTTTTATGCTATACAAAGATTAATAATGAATTTTGTGGCATTGAATATAGGGTATAAATAGTAAATATGAGTCCAAGTATACGGCAACGCTGCTCCTGAAAAGCACCTTTTTTCAGGTATCGATTTTGAAGGTAGTGCGGCGATGCCAATCGAATAGCGACTGGAAAAAGTTTCATTTTGGTGGTTGTGAAGTGTTATAATTGTGACTTTATTTGTGCAAAATGGTTAGAGTGTGCTTTCTGTATCAAAATCAGGACCATTCAGATCCAGAAATTAGTTAAATCACCTTTCACAGGTTAGTGTCAAATTTGCATTGAGCATTGACTGGAGAGGGATCCAGTGGTGTATCATATTTCATTTATGAAAATGAGAATTTTTCAATTTTTGGGAAGTTTCGAGATTTGTTTTTATTCGTAAATAACAACAAAAAAATTAAACGGATTTGGAGAAAAATAATAATTATTGTAAGCGTAAGGATTCCTGGATGGTAGTTTTTAATGCAATTAGAACCGATTATGTAACTTGACAATTATTATTGATACCTAGTTCTCAAACAAGAAAAGGAAATTCATATCACTTGAATATTCCATTATTTCATACACAGTCTAGATGAGTTACTTATTGGATACTTCCGCAACTTTCTCTTATTTTCGTTCTTTTTTATCACAATCTGAAAGCTGAAATCTCAAGTAAAAATGCTTACTTTTTCAATTATTATTGCAAGACCTGCGGAAATAAAAGAATGAAAAATAATACTCAAAATAGAAGACGATCATGTTCTATATGTTGTTCATCTGACAAACTCTCTTGATTTTGATAAAGATTAATTTTTCAAAATTATTAGGGTTTTTGAGTGCTCTAGAATGTTTTTTTATTGTACAGGGTTTCCTTTTTATATATTGATACCCCCTTTATGTTTTTTATTTTACGTTTTTGAAAAAACTATCTCAAATAAGTTGATTTAAAAAATATTTCACATTGAGGATTTATCACGAGACCAGTAAAAAAGTGACATCTCTTTTATAGGCCGGACAAGGAGCAACATCACAAAGACAATTTTCCTTAGAAACGAGTAGATTAGGCCGTTGAGAGTGTTACTTTTTTATTTCTGTCTAACTATCGTCATAATGGGGAACTTGCATGAAAATCAAATCGACTTTTTTTATTGCAAACTATAGAAAATCGCGAAAAAATCAATACGTATTTTTTTTATTTCGTTCAAATATGATTTTTTCAAAAGTAGGTAATTCAAGTTTCAAGTTCTGCATACAGTGCGGATCTAAAAGGTCCCCCCCTTTTTTTTTTTAATGTGTGCACCAAAAATTCTGAAACTTGGATACTTCAATTGCTGTCGAAATACTACTTTTTGATGTTACTGACTTACTTTTAGTATTCAAGATGGCGGCTGGGCGCCATTTTGAAATATTTTTTCAAATGGAAAAGGGGGTCGTGTGACACCTCATTTTGAAGATCCTGATGAGTACTTTATAACCCTAGAATATTGAGTCGATATCTTCAAGGACTACAAAGTGGCGGTACATTTAATTACTACATTGATACATACACTTTTTGAAAAAATCCGTCTTCAATTCAAATTTTTTTGTTTGCTTACTTTGAAGTTAATTTGTTTTAGTTCAGTGAGATTTGGTGACTGACTCGAGTATATTTTGGTACAAATCTTAATTTAATGATATAAAAATATGAATTATGGGAACAAATACCTATTGAACCATTTTCCTATGGCTTTAGCTACGAACGGCGGACGGCAAAAGATGGAGATGAACGATCTCTAGCGGTGAGCCAACGGCAGACGGCATGATATAAATGTATGCAGGTGCGTCCATATGTCTATCTCGGACGTCAAACGTCAGCGTTAGCGGTAACGGCGAACGGCGAGTTTATAAATCCCACTTAAGATGTTTTCTACGTCACATGGAATCGATCTATTCCTAGACGAGTAGTTTAACACGTTCGCGTTGTAGTCGATTTCGAATGTGGTCATCTACGGCCGTAATATTTTTTTTATGGAATATGTGAATATTCGTGTATTGGTGTGACCAATAAACATTCAAATACTTATGATTTGTGTCTTTTTCTCTATTTTTAGTGGTACACGACGGCTGTGACTGAAATTTTTCAGGAACGGCGTGGTACACGCTCAAAAATCACTAAAAATAGAAAAAAAGTACATCACATATTGCGTTTATTGATTTTTATACTATATTTAGGTTTTTCTTCAAGTTTTTGTGATTTGTATTATCAAAAGTATTTGTTTGTTTGTTTGTTGAAAAAAAAATCCTGGAAATTGTTTCTTTTTGAGAAGTTGGGTTGTCACAAATGCTGGTGGCATGAAGGCAAAAACTGTCCGATCCAGAAACGAATTTACCACAGGTGGTGTACCATCTTCACGAACAGCCTTTACCTATTTGGGAGGCTTCTTTTGTAGCCGTCCCGTTTTTACAATGAATGTAAAATGAAAGGCTCCGTGTACCACCATGTGGTGCACGACTGCTAGTGAAGCCGACCGCCGGTCGCGAACGTGTTTATTTAACGCATGATAGTTATAGGTGTCATTATTGATCATTTTGGACAAGTAAAGTGTCATCTCACTAGTCACCATTGAGTTATGGATTATAACTCACGTTGCCGTGGCAAACAAACAATCAATCTATCACGTGCCCATGGCTATCAAACAAACCGCCTACTTTGTCTAGTCGTTCTGACACTGACATCAATGTTTAATGATTCTCATCTGATAAAAGAACGATTTTTTCTATTTGTTAGTCAAAACATTGTACGTCACTCGTGTTTTATGTTTCCTAAGTTACTTGAGAATGTATACCACTCGACCCAACGGCCTCGTGGTAGATGATGTCTGCCAGTCTCCAGGGCATACAGTGTATCAAAGCTCTTATGGTCGATCAGATTAATATCAGGCGACTTTGCAGGCCATCCCATTTTTTCGATATTCTTATCTTAATCATTTTTTTCGAAAAGAAAAAATTACATTCGGAAAGTAATAAGTATGGCATGAAAAGCTATATTTTACCTAACGCCACAAATTTAATAACTTCTGTACTTCCTGTATTTTTAGCAGTTCAAAACCAAGGGTCATCGAAGTAAACAAACTACACGTGATAAAGCGGAACGATGAAACTGGTCACATGTGCTGGTTTATTTCATGTGACCTTTAACTAATCATATGTAGTTTGTTTTCATCGATGACTTTTGGTTTTGACTGGGTGTAAAAAATTGAAAGGTCATCAGAACAACCGCTCAAACCGGAAAATTTCCGAGAAATCGGACAAATAGTTTTTGTATAAAGTTTTTCAGACTGTGTGCACGTAAAGTAGTAGATGAATAAATTTCATCAAATAGTTTTTGAGTACCAGACTTTCGAAAAGTGTTATCAACCACAGCACATACGACACTTACTACTTGAATAAAATTTATTTTTGTACTTTTTAGATTTATTGGTAGAATTTATGCTTAGTCATATGATGAAGAAATTCCCAATGGAACTGTATATTCTATGTATCGGTATTATCCAAAGAATTCTGTGCTATCAGAAAAAATGCCGTATTCGCGTGAACTATGCTTGGAAAGAGCTGTGGACCGCACTGATCTCGTTACTTAGGTAATAATCTTTCTTCCCAATTATTGGAATCCCAAGTATTGTATTCCACTTAGTTTTTTGCCGTTAACTGATGTAAAAAGTCATAATTACCTTGAGAACATATTAGAAAGCAGCTCACAATACTTTTATATTCTTTAATTCAATGACATTTTTTGATCAACAGTACTTCAGAAAAACATAATGTATTAACATAATTAATCTTTCGTCTTTTGAAGGTTCATTTTGCAAAATGAAAACTACTTAGGAAAGAAAATGAACATCTTTGAATTGAGCATAAAAGTGGTAAATATTTTGAACTTTTTCATCACATATGGAGACAACTTCTTGCCAACGCCGGGCAGTTATGACGAGCTTTACTATGAAATTATTAGAATGCATCAAGTTTTCGACAATGTTTATTCAATGGGTAAGTTTATATTTTTTGAATTGATGGTTTTATTTTAAATCAATATGATCAGGCAACTATTGTAAATTATGTAGAGAACTTCCTTGGTATCTTTTTTTGAACATGTCCGACAAAAAAAAAACAATACCCATTCTGAGCGGATCATCCACCTTAGTAACGTCTATACTTTGTAGCGCTTAGGTATTCAATGAACGAGGGCGATTTTAAAGAAGAAGCTTTGAAACTTAACAATGCACTTTTTAACGTGAGAGCAATAATCAAACATTTCAATCCCAAAATTGAACAATGGCTGGCCAGCAACAATCTTTCTACTCCTACAGAAGAACAAATCTTGGATATTGTCAAGAAGAACTATGATAGTTTGACTCTGAAGTTGCAAGATTTATTGGATCACTATGAAAGGTAAGAACAAAAAAAAATCCGCTCAGCATAATTTAGAAAAAAGCGGTTAATCTTGATATTATCGTCCATAGTTTTTCCTCATAGGTACAGTGGAACACCCGATATACTATACAGGGTAGTCCAATAAGCGCGCGTCTGTCTATAGCTTGTTAACCGTTGGACGTATGGGAAAATTTCCTGGATGAAACTTTAACTGTTTCACCTCTGCTATAACCCAAAAATATTTATCATCTTGTGTATTCAACCAACAATTTTCATGTCGATCGAATGCTGCATTGCCAAGTTATCCAATAAAAGAAAAAATCTTCCAAAAATGCTCTTTTTACAGTGTTATATCTTCCCCAATATTCGTTATTTCTTCTACAAAATATGAATGCTATGCAATCATGGCAAAATGCTTTCTGAAATATTATCACTTTTTAATTTTGTTGACTATAAGTAATAATTATTGACAGTAGAATGGCAACAACTGACCATTATGTCGATTTTTTTGAGCCGCACCGACTACGATCTTGCTCATTTTTTTGGCGAATTTAAGCAAATACCATATACCAAATATCTCAAAATTAAGAATGCGATAGATAGCGAACCATAATATTTTCTAAAAGGGCTACGTTGAAGCTTTCTAAGGGTATAACATCATACATGGGGTTGCATTTAAAAAAACTGAAGTGAAAACAGGGATGTTTGAACATACACTCATCGACAATAAATTCCGGACAAGAATAATTTCAGTCAATTTGATATCCCTGTAACTTTTTTAATTTTTGTCCGATTTTCGCAAAATTTCTACCAAAGTGTAGCCCTATGTCTCGAGATATTACCCTTTATTTTGGTTTTGGAAAATACTGATGGCTTGATCATTATACAGGGAGGAATAGAAGCCACTTTTTTACCCTCAAGTTTTTAACACCCTGTGGAAAAATTGAGCGGCAAAATTGATCTTTATTATGTTCTGTTGTGAAGTGCAATCTTTTCTCAACAAAATGTTGTTTTGGTCATGTCGATATCGGCTTTTTCAGAGAAGATACAGATATTCAAATGAAATGCTGCAGTTTTTCGATATTTTATCAACAATTAATGAAAACATTCTTATAGACTTGCATGACATTTTTTTCTAAAATTCCATATTGTTCCAATTTCCCCAATGTTCCATATTGGGCAAATTGTTCTCCTCGAACACTCTTTGGAGGCGGTAGTATCATGGTGTGGACTGTGGTACCACTACATGGACGTACAGATCTTTAATTGATTGGAAATGGGAAATCAAACACATGGGATAGGTATGCTAAGATTGCTAGGTAGACATGTTTGCAATAGACATATTATGGAAACCTTGCCTGATTTGCGACAAGGACTTCTTCATTGGCCGAACCTGCAGAACTTTGGAGATCAGAATCAACGAGCATCTAAAAAAATCCCAATCGTCCAAACACAAGTTTGATCCTGGGAAGGACTCTACAATTCTCGTGAATGTTTGCAAGAAAAATTTCATGAGATTGGACTTTTTTGAGGATTTGGAGATTTCCAAAGAAATAAAAAGCAACGAAGCCTTCTGTTCAAACTCACAAATGAACCTGAACAGGCCTTTCCTTCCCCTACAAAGAAGACTCAATTCAATGTGAACAAGATCATGTCGTCTCAGCCTCTGTTCATGTTGCTAAATTTCAACATACTTTCATATTTTCAAGCTTGACATAACCTCACATCTTCAATGATTCTTTTGATTTTGACTTCGATATTTCAATGTGTAATTTGTTATTTGTAATTAATCAATGTTTCATGTATCTATGCACCTGTTTGTGAAGTTCGCTCAGTGTTACGTTCTTTGCCTGACTATGTAAGTTAACAACTTTTATTTTGTACGTCTTAGTAAGATAGGCTGTATTTCTTGAAGATAAGCACTGATGGAGGTGGACACACCGAAAGCGCTTTGCTAAATAATTTTTCCTCTACATACACGTTATACAAATCTTTCCTTTCACATACTACTCCAC
This sequence comes from Orchestes rusci, assembly GCA_958502075.1. Classification (NCBI taxonomy): domain Eukaryota; kingdom Metazoa; phylum Arthropoda; class Insecta; order Coleoptera; family Curculionidae; genus Orchestes; species Orchestes rusci. The sequence continues at coordinate 15,849,182 of OY293305.1, read as the reverse complement.
GTGTACCCAACCATTCTAATCCCACCTTCTTGAAGAATAACAAGAATATTCCTCAAGAGGCATCAAAAGCATGCCATTCTCATGGCAGAAGTCATCGGGATACGATGTGACGATACGCGCTATTAATTTAAGAACATTTTTTTCATGCAAGTCTTTAAAAATGTTTTCATTCATTGTTGATAAATTATCGAAAAACTGCCGCATTTTCTTTAAACATCTGTATCTTCTCTGAAAAAGCAGATATTGACATGACCAAAAAAACATTTTGTTGAGAAAAGATCACACTAGGTGATAGCATGCTATTAGATTGTTGTTTCAGATGGTTTACTCTTACAAAAGGAAAACGGATAAAGGAAAGCACTAATGTTTGAGTTTTTTTGTAAGTATTTCCTTTTTTTTATAGAAGCGATGTTACAAATATATGTATTTGGTTTTTGTTCTTTTCTTTCTGATAAAATTAGAAAATATATTTTTGAGAGCTTTTTTTACCTACTACCAGCTTTTTTGAAGTATTACGCCACCCCTTTCAAAAAAATCCGGGAAAAATCCTCACTTTGCTTGAACGCGAATTTGAATGAAAAATCACTTAATTAGAAATCTAAGATCTTTCCAAGTGACTGTTTCCTCAAAAAATCAATCAACGCTCATATACCTAAGAAAGTTCCTATTTTGGTAAATAATAAAACATCTTACATATTATCAAACGTTTTGGAAACGAGTCCACTTCCGTCGTCATTGGAACAACATATATTGGAACCGACAACTGAATATAATGGAGCTAGATTTTGCCGCTCCATTTTTCCACAGGTTGTTGAAAACTTAAGGGTAAAAAAGTAGCTTCTACTCCTCCCTGTATAATATCCAAGCCATCAAGATTTTTCCAAAACCAAAATCAAGGGTAATGTCTCAAGACATAGGGCTACACTTTGGTACAAATTTCACTAAAATCGGACAACAAATAAAAAAGTTATAGCGATATCAATTTGACTCAAATTATTCTTGTCTGTAATTTATTGTCGGGGAGTGTATATTGTGGACACTCTGTATAGCAAAATTAAATAATGATAATATTTCAGGAAGAATAAGGAAAAAGATTGCAAAGCACCCGTATTTTGAAGAAAAAATAACGAATATTGGGGGAGATATAACACAAAAAAAGAGGGATTTTGGAGGTTTTTCTTTCATTGGATAACTTGGTAATGCAGCATTCGATCGATATGAAAATTTGTGGTTGAATACACAATGACCAGGGGCTTGGTTCGCAATGTAAAAATAAAGAGTAGTAGTAGACTCAAAAATATTTTTGGGTTATAGCAGAGGTGAAACATTGAAAGTTTTATCAAAAAAATGTTCACATACGTCCAACGGTTAACAAGCTATAGACCGACACGCGCTTATGGACTACCCTATACATCATCATTTCTTTTCAGATATACTGAGAAGCCCCATTATACAGGATTTTTTACAAATATGGTGAAGAGCATCTTGAGTGATACACGAAGCCATTTTAGTTGTTCTTTATTGAACTTTTCAAATATTGCTAACGAATATCCTATTCTATGAAAGGGTCAAAGTGATTCCAGGGTTATGATTGTTTTTCGTTGTATTACCAAAGCTATATTCAGATTATGACCAAAAATTTCTCCATATTTTTTTTAAACGTATTTAGCGAAAGTTTACTTTCAAATTTCATTGAAATTGGCAATAAAAGATAGATGTGATGGATTCTGTGAACAATATGCCACTATTGTTTTTAAATTGTTGAGAAATATACACTTCCGAAGGAACTAACGTATCACCAAAAAGTAACCAAGTCTAAAGTAATTGTCCAAACCACTATTTGCTGCATTGTCTTTTCTATTAGATAGGAAACATTTGATATCAAAACATGATTTTATAGAAGATTAATATCTAAATTTTATCAACGAGAGACAGAAACAATATACAAAAAAACAAATCAAACGAAAATGTTTGTTTCAGTTTACCGCTTGAATAATTTTCAATCAGTTTCAGACTGCTGTTATTTATCATTACAATGAATCGTGCATGTAAAGGGTATATCAACGTACGAATGGATTCCAATACATCGCTCCACAAACATCTAAGGCGCTAGCTTTTTACTGGAACATATCGAATAATAATTATCAAATCCTAGTTTCCTTTTGATAATAAAATAGGATTGATTTGGGTTAGTGGCTGAGCCTTCAAGAAAATCAAAAGAGGTTTTCTTCAGCGTTCAATAAGATGTATGTTGTCCAAAGACCATTGGATCTTCTTCCATTTATTGCATAATAGACCGATTCCATGTGACGTAGAAAACATCTGATTCCTGAAAAAGCATGTTACACGTTTACACTAATTTTTTGGAAGTACAGTGACAGTTCAAAATTTTAGGTTAAAGTTGTCAAAGTTACGCTTACGCCTAATTCGATGTAGATGGTTACATGAGATTCCCGTTTGCCAAGCGGAAATTTGACTGTTCCACTTCGAAATTAAATTAAATGTAACTCAGGCATAACTTAAACCTCAAATTCTCAAATGTCACAATGATTTTGATGAGTCATTTTCAGGAATCAGCTTGGAAACGATCTATTCCTACTGTTACGCCCTAGTCGTTTCTTCCGAAGTCGCGCTTCTTAGCAGGAATATCAATTTTTTTGAAGGCGTTGATATTTTCATCAAACGATCCAAAAAAAGGACAGGGTGTCCGGATATGGGTACGGAGTGGCTGTATCTCGATATTAGATGTGTTTGTTCGGTGAAGGATAGTGTAGTAGTGCTGGGGAAGAATTCCGTGTTCCCTTGGAGTGCTAACAACACGTCGCTTTCCCATCATTTTACACAGAGAGCGACGTGTTGCTATGGAATTCCACAGTACACGGAATCCAGCCCTTGGTGTCACTTATGGCTACCAGTGTCAAGAAAATTCGCCAAACGCGTTAGTACATTCAGTGCAGATTCTCTAACCTAAAAAACAGACAAACACCGATCGATTCTGTTTCAAAACGGGATTTGTTTCAATTGGGGATTATGATGTCGGAAATTGTAGACGAGGATGAAGGTACTTCTATTACGTTCAAGATCTGAAGACAGCTTAACTGAAATAATTCAAAATACTCATCACCGCAAGAAGCGAAAGAGTATCTTGTTTGAGCAGATCCACACTGATTTTTCACTCCAAATTTTCTTTTATCTTTATTTTAGGTTAGCTTAAGAGAAGCTTTGTTTACAAAATACACGAAATAGGCTCCCCACCGTTGCTACACTACACTTGTTACACCTTGCACCTCTTGACCTGGTGTAACTAGTGAAGTAATCTGCATTCTACACTGATATAAAAAAACACTCTACACTGTTTGCACTAACCGCGTAAGACCCCCGCATTGTAAAAAAGTGTGAGCCCAGTGTGACTCCGTGTGCACTAGTGGAGGATAACAAACAAACCTTATGATAAGACTAACAGGTTTGGAAAAAAAATATCTGTAAGTGAAGTGGGCAAGATTGACTGGAAATTATTTTCAACTTCGCAGATCGACCGCTAGGGGGCGTAACTGGTATGAACAAACAAAATCAACCAAGTTATAAAATGGCGTTTCCAAGGTTTTAGCTCATCGTGTATCTTTCCGAGGCAGCGTGAAATTTATGTTTCTTCATTGAACTTACACCCCCTAGCGGTCGAATTACGAACTTCAAAATAATTTACAGTTATTCTCTAATGAAGTGGGCATTCTCTGATAATTTTCCCCAAACCTCTGAGTCTCTGAGTCTTACTATTATCGAGGGACAGCCGTTCCGTACCCGTACCCGTTCATGTTCATTTTTGTGGTCCACATCTTTGATCTCAGAATGGTACATAGGGAAGCAAGAGTTGATAAAAAACTATAATTTTCACGCAAATATTTTTAAAAAAGAGCTTCCTTTGCGAATACCGCAGTTGGTATTTCCGAGTGTTAGGAAAAACAAAAAGCGGACATTTGGTTTGAACGAAAATTCACTTGAAACATTTGGTTACGGTTTGGTAATGCCTTTATGTCTTAGAGAAGTGTATGTATGTTATGTAAGTGAAAGTATATGAATAAGATTATTTTATGTAATTCTGTGTTTTATTGAATACATTTCAAAAAGTTGTATCCCCCCGCCCCCTCGTTTCTGAGAAACTCAACAGTATTTTGGAATATTTGATTTTCTGGCTAAACCGTAGGTCGCACAGAAAATTTTAAAGAACGAAAAAGGAGACGGATCAAATTCTCTACAATTTTTGTCTCCCCTCTAAAACTTACCGTAACACAGTTAGAGGGCGCCAAAGTCGCCAAATGCGATTTTTATGCTGTTTTTTGGATTTTTAAGGGTCAAATAATTTTTTTTACTGTTATAAAAATTTCTGAGTAAAGATCATGAAAAAACAGGTGAAAAAACTTACAAAATTCATTCGCATCTTTTTTTTCTACGACGCACTGTTCGCGATATATGCCTATTCTCATAACGATAATTTAAAATATGAATATACAGTGCGGCTCTAAAAGGTCCCCTTCCCTCTTTTTTTTTAATGTGTTCACCAAAAATTTTGAAACTTGGCGTACTTTAATTGCTGTCGAAATACTACCTTTTGGCAACAAATTAAATGGTCAGTATTTCAATTTTATGGACAGTACTCTTTGCCATTATTTTATTTCCCTTGGTCAGTATGATAATAAATGGTCGGTTGAAATAATTAACGGTTAGTAATTTAAAGAAATGGTCAGTAAAAATAATGAAGGGTCAGTAACATAAAGAAGTGGTCAGTAATAATAATAAATGGTATATAAATAATCAAGAGTCAGTATCATAAAAAAACGATCAAATAAATTAGTAAATGCCTGGTGAAAATAATGGACAGTTCATTAAATTAATAAAGCGACAGTAAAATAATGAATGGTTGGTCATATATTTTATTTCGTATAAATACAAACATTTTTACAACGGAACGAAACACAACTTAGTAGAGAGAAAACACTCTGCCTTTATGTCATGATGAAGTAGTCAGATAGGTTCCTTTGAGAGGCGGATTTAGTTTGGATTAGTTTGTGTTGGTAATAGAAATTGATCAAAAATATGCAGCGGCTCGTTGGTTAGCACTAGGTTAACATTACAATTATTATTATGTATCATAATTGACGTGTTCTGTATTGGTATTATGTGTATCAAGTTTGAGTTAGTTAAAATTATTACTGACTATTGCATACTGGCCATTTATTATTTCTTTTTGTACATTTGTGGAATTATTACCAGCTAAGTCATACTGACATTTCATAAATTTTTACTGACCATTAGAATCACAATAGTGAACATAGAAATACCGGCCAAATAGTCCTTTTAATGCTCAAAAATTCCATTTTTACCTATCATTTTTAACAGAAATACTGAGTCTTCTACAATATTATACTGACTGCTTGTGATATTATACTGTACATGATGAATTAAATACTGTGCAGTTTATTACAACCCCTACTTTTTGATGTTACTGGCGTACTTTTAGTATTCAAGATGGCGGTTGGGAGCCATTTTGAATCATTTTTATAAATGGAAAGGGGGGTCGTGTGACACATCATTCGAAAGGTCTTATCGAGTAGATTATTGTGTGAAAATTTCATAGGATTAAACGCATCCGTGCGGATATGACAGCCTGCCAAACTTTTAGTTTTTAAAAATGTCGTTTACATTGAGTTTCAACTTTTTAACGAGCTGACACATGAGATTCCGGAAAAATGATGGTGAATCTGAGCAAAACAGTACAGGTTAGCAAATAGGAATGCTGATACAAAGCGGATGAAGAATTTCAAGATGATAAAAAAAAATGGAAAGCATTTATTAGCATTATAATACTAAAATCCAAATTAAGATGGAGATACATTTTCCACACTACCTCGCCACAGCACTTAAGTTTAACCAGATGTGAAAATCTTGAAACGATATGAGCCAGTTGTTTGATTATTGTGTTGATTAGGAAGTGTTACAAAAATGATTAATTCGCGTCCCTTCGCAGAAAAAATTGAAGCAATTTCTATTTATGGCGGAAATCGTAATTTCCAAGAGACGGAAAGAATCTTCAATGAGCTCTTCCCGGACCGTCCGATATGCACGAAATATCTTCGCGAATCAGTGCGGAAATTTATCGAGACTGGTAGTGTTCAGAGCTTGAAGAATCAAGGGCGACCATCTATTTCAGAAGATAAACAAATTGCAATCATTGACGAGATGGTGGTAAATCCTGAACAGTCGACTTCTCAGGTTGCAGACATCTGTGATACTTTCGTCTGCTTCTGTAAAACGATTGCTGAAAAAACAGAAATTGTATCCTTATTAATTTCAAATGGTGCACCAGTTGACTGAAGATGATCCTGACAGACGTGTGGAATTTTGCGAAATTATGACCGATAGAATAGGCCGAGAACCGAGATACGTTCAAAATATTTGTTTTAGTGACGAGTGTACTTTCTTTTTAAATGGCCGTGTATACAGGCAAAATGTTCGTTATTGGAGTGACGTAAATCCGCACGCAATATTCCGAAAAGGTTAACGTATGGGCTGGCATATTGGGGTCCATGTTGTTGGTCCTGTTTTCATTCATGAACATTTGACAGGGGACCTGTATTTGAACTTGTTAGAAACTACAATAGAGCCTTTGATTGTACAAATACGTCAGAATAATCTCAACGAATTTGGCATGGCACCAATTTTTCAACAGGATGGTGCGCCTCCTCATTTCAGCAGATATGTAAGGCAGTATTTGGACATAACTTACCCCAATCGTTGGATTGGTCGTCGGGGTCCAACCGAAGGGCCTGCCAGGTCGCCCGATTTAACACCATTGAACCTTTTTTTATGGGGATATTTGAAACAGAAAGTATGTGCAACACAGCCAGACTCTTTTAGATTTACAGCAAAGAATTACTGCTTTTTGTCAAAATACACTCACCGACAATAAATTCGGGACAAGAATGATTTGAGTCATATCGATATCCTTATAACTTTTTTATTTGTTGTCCGATTTTAGTGAAATTCGTACCAAAGTGTAGCCCTATGTCTTGAGATATTACTCTTGATTTTGGTGTTGGAAAAATACCGATGGCTTGGTCATTATACAGGGAGGAACAGAAGCTACTTATTTACCCTCAAGTTTTCAACACCCTGTGGAAAAATTGAGCGGCAAAACCTAGCTCCATCATTTTCTGTTGTGAAGTGCGATATCTGCTTTTTTAGAGAAGATACAGATGTTTAAAGAAAATGCTGCAGTTTGTCGATATTTTTACCAACAATTAATGAAAACATTTTCATAGATTTGCAAGCTATTAGGTCTACAGAGACGGTTCTGATCTCAAATCGTAGCAAATTTAGTTTACTTTAAAAAGTGTTGTATAGTTACAATCAAAAACTTAGTCGTTCAGGGCTAAAATTGCCAAAAACTGAATAAAAGGTAGAAATTTGGGGATTTTTTTGAAATTTGACAATGTTGCGTTCGGCGTTAGAGGTCGAAAACGGGGATTATTCATTGGGCCAACATCATAAACAAGTCTGCAAAAAAATCTGAACTACCGGATCTAACACAAGGTCCCCCCCTTTTCAGACGACATGGATTAAAAAAACAGTGGCGTGTAATTTTTGTTTTTTCGAATAACAAAACACCCTGTATCTTGGAAACTGGTGACTTCCGGCTCCGGCCATGGGTTTCCATCTCAAATTTCTTATTTCTGGTCCTTCTATATGCAGTATAAGTATTGACCAGTTGATCTGGGACACCCTGTATACGAAATTATGTAATACAAAAATACTTGTGACTAGTGAGTTATGGATTATAACACACTAGTGGGTTATTTAACACTTCACTTGTCCAAAATGGCATCAATAATGACACCTATAACTATCATGCGTTAGATAAATAGTTTTTATTATTTAATTTTAATCTTATTTAATTTTTAGAATCTTTAAAACAAACGTACATAACTTTTTCAACGCACAAATGTTCACGAAAAGAAGCAAAGTAATTGCTTGATTTGATTGAAAATAATATTTGAATATTTATAATGCAAATGATTTTCATCGTGCATTCATTACCATTCATGTTTAATTAATTGTCTTTCAAATGCATGGATACTGGATTCCTACGAATGTTCAAGCAAGACTACAATGCAGGTAGGTGATTATTCACATTATTTTGAAAGAAGTTTCAATTTCACCAGTTACACTCACTAAGCAGCTGGTTTTTCATTGTTAAAAATTTTCCATTTCATGTTTTTTTCATTTTCTGTGTCAGACAAAATCTTTGCCGTCATAATACACTGCCGAGCATAAAATCGGAGTCACCCCATAATTTGCAATCATTTTTGAAATTTCGCGGGTTGGTTGGGGGTTGGGATGATTTTATCATGATTGCTTGAATAAAAACAGGGGTTTTGTTATTTTGTTCAAAGTTTGACAAAAAAGGAACCATCACCCAAATTCCTGAAAACCATTATCAGCATATTGGTGCGATAGTGTTGATGTTATTGCTAAAGTTAAATGTTGTTGCGGCTCGAATTGTGGCAGCCCTAGAAGATGGCTGCGGTCAATGCGAAACTGCGAGAATCTTTGGTGTGAGTCTCTCCAGCGTGCAACGATACGGAGAGACTGGTCTGCTCACCCAAAGACCTGGCTCAGGACGAGAAAGTACAACAGCTAGAGACGATCGCTTTCTCGTTACTTATGCTTGAGAAACCGAACGGTGCTGCAGTGTACCTTCGAACTGCCGCTTTTCCGTGAGCATCGAACTTCAAGGCGGAATTTTGCACGAGAGCACTTGTTTTGGTCGGGGATGGTTCTTCCATGAATCGCAATTTTGTATTACGAGTTCGGAAAGACGTGTAAGTGTGTGGCGTCGACAATGCGGAAGATATGCTGAAGCATGCATCGCCGAACGAATTCCATTTCGTGTAGACTCATTTATTGCATGGGGAGGCATATCGTTGGATGCTCGCACGGAGTTGGTCTTTATCCAGAATGGGTCTTTGAAAGCGGATAGGTATCTCATCGACATTCTGGAAGATCATGTTGTACCGTTCATGGGTTTTTTGAACAACACGGAACATTTATCCAGACTTAAATCCCATCGAGCATATTTGGGATGAGATAGGGAGACGTTCACGAAGACATGTTCCGGCACGCAGAAATTCTAGAGACCTTTGCAACATACTGGTGCAAGAATGGGATAATCTTCCGCAAAAAATTCCTGTAAAAATATTGTTTATCAACCGATTTTCAATTTTTTTTTGTTTTGTTTAATAGGTCTCGACAAAAACTCTTTTTGCGCATATGCCAAATTGGTTCCGGGAGGCGTATTGGCATTCGTTACATGTTCCGGCACGCAGAAATTCTAGAGACCTTTGCAACATACTGGTGCAAGAATGGGATAATCTTCCGCAAAAAATTCCTGTAAAAATATTGTTTATCAACCGATTTTCAATTTTTTTTCGTTTTGTTTAATAGGTCTCGACAAAAACTCTTTTTGAGCATATGCCAAATTGGTTCCGGGAGGCGTATTGGCATTCGTTACTACGCTACAGAGCATAGATGAGCTGTATCGCAGTAGAGTATGGCTGGGCTGGGCGCACAATTTGTTCAGCCATTGTTTACTACGATACAGACCAAATGCGCTGTATGGAATAAAAGTTTGGTAGGGATGGATTTGTTCACTCAATCCATTAATTATTATCGTTCACTACGATATATAATGGAAATTAATTACATACATATATGAATATTTTTTTTATAAAGGTGAATCTAGAAATATCCTACTATTATTATATGTGACGATGTGTGAAATGGCTTCACGGAGCCATTTTTAATTTCGCAAATTTGAACTGAACAAAGTTTCAACTTTTTTAATTTGAGTACACAGGGTGCTACTCAATGATAGGCCGTAATTCCAAAGACGCATTCCAGTAGTCAAGTAGAAAAGGTCTTATAGGTAAACATATTGTCATTGTCATTGTGTCTTGAATATAAATATTCTGGTTTTCGAGATACAGGTTTAGAAATAAATCGTAAAATCAGCAAAATCGGAAATTTCCCTCCTGCGGTTTTTGTGCAATCCTGTAAGGACCACAGGATCAATTGTGCTCTAGCATAATAATTATACTCAAATTGTACATGAGAAAACTCTTCATGACTTTACATCATGATTTTTTTTTTTATTTAATTATTTTCGGATTTAGCGGCCTGTATTTTATCCCCTAGTCCGATAGAGAATTCTTTCCTGATTTCAAATAGTCAGTTCAGTTTTTTATACATGGAATAGTTGGCTTAGAGATATCACCCCCAACACTTTTACATTTGAAATCAAGAAAAAATCCTCTATCTCTATCAAACTAAGGAATGAAAACCCTGTATTTCATCCCTTAGTTCCATTAAAAAAATGAAGATGCTTGATTTTTTTTTCGACTTCTGTTGTTCAATTATTGCTTTTTCTGATAATTTAGAAAAAATACTACTTTTTGCTAATTTGAACCACTCCCTAGGGTTAATATTAACGATGATTGCTATTGGCCAAAATATACGTGAACAACTTCTACAATCCACGTCTAATTATTATTATTTTGTTCTGGCACATTTCAAAAGACCAACCTTTTTGCTCAAAAACCGCAACGGGAAAATTTTCGATTTTGCTAATTTTTCACTCAGTAGGCAGTTGCTGACAAATTCTGAAAAAAAAAACAGCTTTCCCGTTTTTTTTTTCACGTTAAAATCTTATTGGATTATTATTGTTTACCGAAATTTACAGCTTCACCACGTTACTTTTCCGTCACATGAAAATTTCACGAATGAGGATAGAGTCAACTTTATAAGACCAATTCAAACTATCCCTGTATGCCGTAAAAATAAATTGTACTGGCAAAGAATATTCGACTGTCGTAGTAGAATATTCTTTGGTAATGGTTAGTATAGGATAGTTTTATTTTTACGCATAATGATAATGTAAGTAGGTATTTTGATTCGACGCTCTAAAATTGAATCCGCATGTTATGGTGTGCTTCTAATAAGCCTATACAGGGTTTTATTCAATGATGAGCCAAAGTTACAAAGACGCGTTCCTGAACCAATTTCAAGATAAATATGTGTCCTTAATAGTCTGGTTTTCAAGATACAATGTGTTGGAAGTCTACTTTTTGACCACATGAAAAATCATAGGGTGTCAAGGAGAGTCAAAAACATTATGTTAATAACAACAAATATAACAACGAGCAAAGTTGACTCGATTTACTAATCATAAATCCGATTCTTTTCTTAACCTGTATCTCGAAAACCAGAATATTTATATTCAAGACACAATGACATAATGACAATATGTTAACCAATGTTGACCTATAAGACCATTTCTGCTTTTCTACTTGAATTTGGTTCTGCGTCTTAGGAATTACGGCCTCTCATTGAGTAACACCCTGTGAAGACGCAGATTATTGTTGTTGAAACTTTGTTCAGTCAGACGCACACATCGTCTCATGAATAGGATATAGTAGGATTTTTCTAGATTCGCCTTTATAATATCTAGATAATTTTTATATACATATGTATGTAATCAATTTTTTTTATATATCGTACTTAGTGAACGATAATAATTATGAATTGATTGAACAAATCCATTCCCACAATATATGTACCTATTTCTTACATGCAGCGCATTTGGTCTGTATCGTAGTAAACAATGGCCGAACAAATTGTGTGCCCAGTCCAGCCATACTTTACTGCGATACAGCTCATGTATGCTCTGTAGCGTAGTAAGGAATGCCAATACGCTTCCGGGAGGTACTTATGGGTGAGTGTGAAGGTTCCAAGGGGGTCAAATTTGAGAAAATGATAGTAGGGCATTTTAAGAAAAAAAAAAGACAACGGAATCTTAATCAGCATGACCAAAAACCCTCTCTTTGGATAATTTGTAAATTCAATATATACACTGCTTATTGAGTCTTCCTGTACTTTCTAACTCACAGTAAAGATGTTAATAGAATCCCTGAATGTGTGTTTCAAACAATAAATCATCGATACCAAATACAGGGTGGGCGACAATGGGATTCAATTAACGATTTTTATTTAACTCAGGACCATTAATTCGGGTGCCTCGTAAATTAGAGAGTTGAAAATTTGTACATATTTTATGCTGATTGAGATTCCGCTGTCATTTTTTTTTTTTCTAAAAAATGCCCCATTATCATTTTCTGAAATTTGACACCCTTTGAACCCTCACAATTACCCGTAAGTACGCCCCTGAAACCAATTTGTCGAGACCAACAAAAAAAAAATTAAAATTGGTTGATAAACAAAAATTTTACAGGGGGTTTCACTTTAGGGTGGACACTCTGTATGCACATTTTGACATTGAATGCAGTATATATCTCGCGAACAGTGCGTCGTAGAAAAAAAGTTACTCATGCATTTTGTATTTTTTTATGATCTTCACTTTGAAGCATTGAGAAAAACGTTGACTTTCCAAACAGAAAATTGAATTTAACGAAAAAGCAAAAAGATTGCGCTAAGCGATTGTCAAGGCCTCAATGAATATAGACGGGATGCAATATTTTGTTTCGAAACAGATTGTTCTTTTATACAGGATGTCCCCTTTTATCTAGTCCAGACTTCTAGAGTAAATTGAGGAACCATAAACAAGTGATGTGTGACACCGATGGCCGCGAACGCGACGTTTCCCAGATTCAGGGTGTTTGTTCTCGAGAAAAACCGACTGAAACTTCCGGTAATGAACGCTTTGAAGGACACACAGGTATGTTTTTATTTTTTCACTCGAAAACCGTGCGTTTAAAACTCGATACCATTTTTTTTGAAAATGAATAATTCGAAAAAGAATATCTATTTCCAAAAAACAGTGAAGATGGTACCATTTTTTTCCTCAAATACATACCCAGTGGCAACAAACCTATCATACAGGGTGTCCTATAAGTCTGGAAACGGGTCAAAAATCTCACAAACTACGCATAGAATTAAAAAAAATTAAAATACGTGTCAAATGAAAATTCAAATGGAAATCCCCATTTTTTACCTGGTTCTATGGCAAAAAAAAAATTTTGTTATGAACTTTTTTTCCGAATATCGACAGATGTCGCTGTAATCGTCAAAAATTAAATGAAATTCAAAATTATTCAAATTTAATGTATTTAAACTTTGAATTGAAAAACTTTCTTTTCAGAAAGACATCAGTTTGAACATATTTCTAAAATTTCATTTGATTTTTGAAGATAACAGCGACATCTATTGATAATCGAAAAAAATGTTCTGGTCAAACTTTATTTATTTTTTTGCCATAGAACCAGGATCTGCAATAAATAATGGGGGTTTTCATTCAAAATTTCAAAGTTGCCCCCCGCTTTCCCCACTGTGTGTGAGGTTAGGAATAAAATAGTGGTGTCAATAAATAGTTTTTCAAAAAATATTTGACACGTGTTTTTTTTTATTCTATGCGCAGTTTGCGAGCTTTTTGAGCGTTTCCAGACTTTTTGGACACCCTGTATAATACACTTAGAAAGTGTTGCACACTTGTGCAAGCGTTTTCAAGACAGACTGTCTGTCTTCAACACCCTGTATTTTCTATTACTCTAGTAAAAAAAAACACCTCTATCATTGCATTTAAGATTTTATATTTGGTACTTATTTCTTACCACAGCTATTTCATTTCTCGTAACAATAGTATTGTCAAAAGGAAGGTTGGTACAGAGGCATTGGAGAAAAACATTATAATGGAGCATCGAGCAGATACCATAAAGATCTACACTCCATCGCTTCCCTTCTGACGAGTCTCTTTTTGTCATCTACGCACAATCCTAATTGATGGATAACTTTTTGCTTGAAAGGTAGTAGTCGGTACGTCTTGTAAGATACTGCGACTTGATGTAAGCATTTGATAGCATCTATTCGTACTGCCTGAAAAATATATTTGAAATTGAACTTGTTGTGTTTGGGTGAGTTCAATATAATTTAAACCATTGAATTGTCGAACATAAAGTTTTATTATGGGATTGGATTGTGTGAGTTTTCACCACTGAGAATTGAAAAAATCAATTACGAGATTCTTTAACGTGACAGAATTTTTGTTCGTTATTTACTCGATTTTTCTAGATGTCCTTTGAAATTCAAGGCGCCTTTATAAATGCTACATAAGACACAAGACTGACTATCTAACAACAAATTGATATTAAAGGCAGAACATTGCCATATTAATAAATTAGACTGAAAGCGTAGAACAAATTATTTATTGTTTGACAAATTAAAAAAACAAAGTGGATGATGGCGGCTCGGAGACGAAACGTCGGATCAAAAATTTTGCTGACGACATTTTGTAAAGGGAAAAAGTGACTGTGCAGACGTGATATTTATTTTGCAATATTTCATTAAATAAACCTAGGACAAAAATAAGAACTACATTTCGGAAGTATTCGGAATTATCAAAATATCTAAACTGCATTTTATGAGTACCAATATGCGCAACTTTGTCATGATTCAAGCTTCGCTCTATCTACTGGCGTTTCCAACCATGGTGAACTTTGAATTTGTAACATTTAATATTAACTTGTTTCATAAGGCAGCCAATACTCACCATTGAGTCTTCAAATCTAGTCAACTGAAGAATCCTATTCACAATGTCCTCCAAGTGATCTTCAATATCTGATTCACTTCTTGCTATAAACGCTGTTATTTTTCTTATAATCAAGATTAAAGCTGATGAATCGGTACTTTTTTCCAAAGACAGCAAAATAAGCCTTGAAATCTAAAAAAATATATTTGCTGAATATGATCTATGACAAACAAAACTCATCCACAAGATTTTGACTTTGGAAAGAAATAATCATTTTTGATAGGTTTGATAAGATAAGAATGAAATGAATGAAACTCACATTTTTTAACTGACCAAGTATAGCCACATCTGGAGCTTCCTCTATCAAATACCCTAGAGCACTATAGCTTGCGATATTTTCATTTTTCAACTCACTAAACTTTTTTGCACAATAAATGAAAAATTTTTGTTTAAAAAGAGGCCTAGAAAAATGGTCATAAAAGAATAAAGTGATGATAACCTTTTCAACTTACATAATTTGACAATTATTTTCCATCGTTATAACTTCAGACGTTGTATCCATCACTATTTTGAAGCCTTTAGCAGCTTGTATGCTAAACTGAAGATTATTGATTAGCTGAAAAAAAAAACAAATGAATTGTTTCAAGAAACTTTCTCTGTTCTATGTATTTTGTGAAAATTCACCAACCATGTCCGTCCATTGCCAAGCTTGCGGATGATTTCTAGTTACAAGACCTTTAGTGATCCAAGATATTATCCACACCTTAGTATCGCTGTGAATATCATCACAGATAGTATGTATTTTGTCAAGCTGCTCATTCAGTACATCGTCTAAAGTTAAACAAAATAGAGTATTGAGATGATAGACTACGCTATACCTAATATTAAATTAAGTTTTGTCGAGGCAGCATTCGTTCATTAAGAATTATGGTGCATAGAACATTATTGATTGAACAATCTGTATTTTTTACGTTACAGTATCATCTGCGCATAATATTACAATATCTCAAAACCAACTCAATATGATTGTCTACCATTTAATGTTACAAAAAAAGTAATGTGATAAAAGTGAATAGTTTACGCAAGATGCGAATGACTACAGAAAAGGGGCAATTGAAATGATCTACACGTGATTTCCTCCAAATTAATTCCTCACAATAAATCACAAAATGAGTATCCGACATTCATTGTTTTCGAAATGAAGCATTACCGGACGTATATTCATGGAACTTTTCGAATTAGGAGGGTATTAGTTCGAAAAGTTCCATGATACGTCCGGTAACGCTTCATTTCGAACACAACTTGGCATACTTATACTTGAGAATTTGGTATAAGAACACTCCCCATTCAACTTGTAGGCTAAAAAAGATGTTTTTCAGAAAACCACTTCAACTAGCTGCACCAAATGGCGGGGATGATTTCCAATGATTTTATAAGCATGTCATTGGGTTTATAAAGTCGGCCTCCTTTTAAATTGAGATTTTCAAAAAACTTATTTTAAAAACATCTTAATCCGAAATGATCTATGTTTCTCTCTCTTGATTATTTCTTCTTCGTCGGACTGTGTCTACTGCCAGGGCTAATCACCGACGCCAGGAAATTTGTCTCACCCTATCTGCTAATTTTGCCGAATTCCTCTGTGTAGAGGATAATCCGAAATTGTCAACCAGAACTCTTTACGTAAATCTTCATGAATGCTTCAAAACAATGAACCAGAACTTCTGTCAGCACGAAATTCCCGGAATTATTAGATTACATGTATTACCTGAATTTTTTGATCATTTATCACCACCTCTACATATTAGCACCGAACATAAAACTCTATAGAAGCAAAGTTCACTAAATAAATATTGGTTGCGTCACTTCTTGTTGGCACTTTGATAAATCCCGATCAGAAGCAGTGTCGGCGATGATTGTTCAAATCTCCCGCCAAATTACGCAAGAGTTGTTCAAAGCTTCCTATCTACTAATGCGGCAAATAATACGTATATGCATTGATGGGGTTTGAGCTTTGACTATATACTACTAGACCAGGAAACTCATTCATAAATCGTTGTTTGTTTTGACGCCATTCGTGCAATGAGAACAACAAAGAAAGAGAGTGGTTTTTGAGCTATTGTTGGCAATATCGCATTTGCACTTGAATATGTGTATTTCACCAAAACCTACGTTAATATTGCTGGCAACTATGTACTGTAAAACAGAAGCCCCGCCTTCCTGGGATTTGTTTATGAATGAGCAAAGTTGTCCGATCGAATATTTATGGTTTTGTCATAAAAGCTAGGTTGCCGTGTTTAGATGATGATTAATCCTCAAAAATCATAGGATATTTGAAAACTCTGATAAATTATCCTAATCATGATTTTCTGTTTGGGTTATTAAAATAATATAATATGCAATATATTGAATGCAATCAATCGAGATAAGCAATAACAGAATAAAAACTATGTGAAAAAATGTTAATAAACCTAAATAAATATGTTATCTTGATTATTGGAAGACACATAGGTAAGCCAATCTCGACAATTTGGCAACGCACTCTATAATCATCCGAGTCAAGCTAAGCTCCACGTACGTCTACTCGCTGATGTTGGCGTCAAGAGAAAATTGTTTCCACGCAGTGAGTCATAGATTTTTTTTTCTCTCTTTCTCCGTCACGTCAGTTTTGATATTTTGAGGTTTTAAATATATTGAGTGCAAACATTATTTATGGGACTATAGGATATATAATGTTGTTTTTATCTATATTGTAGTGATTATCTCATATTATCATATTTTATGTCAATCATTGAGCTCACTTGAGAGAAAATTTCAACCAAGGTATCACTTATTAAAGATGTGGTCTATAGGGAGTCAAAGAGGGTTGTAAAAGCGGACATTCCAAAATCTCAAGATATTCAGGTTCACGTCAGGGATAATTTGTTAACTCTTTATAAAGATTTCGTTGATACTGTTGCTAGTTGCTGTAAAGATATTGATGACGTTGAAAACAATCTAACATATAACATTTTTGGGACACGGTATTTGTAATTGAACTACTCCGAAATGGATCGACCGATTTTCGTGAAATTTTGTGTGTATATCGGTTAGGTTTGCGAATCGGACATCTATTTTTCATAAAGAAAAAGAAAAAAGTTAACCTTTTTTAAAACTGATGTCAGTTTGAATGATCGTGTGAATCGCCATTCAGTCCATCAGTTTTCCTGACTCATTGAGTGACGGACTGAACTGATGCCAGACTGATCGTGTAATCCCTGTCTAAGATTCCAATTTTACTGTTTTAGGATTTGTTTGGTTTTGTGAGATGTATTATATTTTCTCGAAGCTTGGCCACGCTTACTTGATTGAATGAAATCCATTGAGATGAATTCCATTAAAAAAGAAAGGGGAAGATGTAGTGCATCATCAGCACATTACTAATTATTGCTATAAACATGTTACCAAGATTAATTATCATTTATATGCATAAGCAAAACATCGTAGACATCACTATTTGCTTTTTAAAATACTTTCTTACTGAAACAACCAGTAATCCCTGCGAAGCGTACATTGACTTTGCGTTGAGATGCCATGTTTGATTTTGAAGATATTCGCGAAAATGCGTATCTCGGCTTCTAATTGTCGAAAAGCCAAAGAAGACATATCTATGTACTCGTTATAAAATAATGTATAACTTTTTCCTGTAACTGTTCTTGTTCAAATGAATAGAAAAAAAGTGATTGCGCGTCAAGTCAAAAAAAATTGAAAAATGGTTTTGATAATTTTTATTTTGCAAAAATGGGCAACACATTTTCACTTTAGGGCAAATGTTGCCAAGTAGTTTTTTGTAGGCGACGTAATTTCCGACAATTAAAAAAAAATAACCCGATACGACTTAAAGGAGCTGAGCAAGAAGTTGGGCATGTTTATCATACTTTCGCGCATCAATAGATCGGCGTCTATTTTACAGCCGTATTCTAGTAGCTGTTTATTCGACGGATGGAGGAAAATGTTAAATTGTTCATTTGATTGTTAACAACTTATCCGGTAACTATTTATGTTTCAAAAAGTGACAAAAATGGCGCGTGAAAGGTGGACAACCTCGGGAAATGATTATTAAATTCGTTATTATTCATTCATTTTGTTTTCCTACAATGAAATTGTCGTTAACTCTTTTCACACCACCCAGGAGGTCGAGTTTTTTGCGCGTTTTTTTTATTGTGGTTTCCCCAGTAGGCCTATTCCACATCAAACTTTATGTTCTCCTTTCTCTCAGCGTCATCTAATCTTTTTTTGATTTTGATGGTACATTTTCTACGTTTTCCGTAACGCTCGATAATCGGGGAAGTCATTAGACGAAAGATTTCTGCTCAGTTGTGGAAGTGGTACTACCGTGAGTAACCCGTACACGTCTTCGTCATCGTCGTCGACGTCGTCATCTTTTCCATCCAGTATCTTTTCCATATTTGTGCAGGTTTGGCCAGAACAAGTTTTGAAAATTGCCGAACATTTCAAACCCGCCTTTCCGCATCCGCATGCTTCACTGGGCTACACCGCAATTTTTCGTACATGAGCATGAGATTATCTTCAGGACTGACATGGAATTACGGTCTCCAAAAACATTACGTGTTCCAATTCTCCCCCGCTTCTTTTAAAGCCCCAATTCTCCGTTTTTTCATTTTCATCGCTCTGTACGGAGGAGAGGCCTCAACTATACCTCTGAATGGTTTCCGTTTCAAACTATTTTCACGCGAGTGAGAATCAAGTTTGATCTCTCTTCTCTGCCTCCAAGCGAATCTGCTGCCGAACAACATTCATATCGGACCTATCCTCAAGTACAGGCGTGGCTTGAGAATGTCTTGGAAGCGAAAGATTGGGACTGGAAAAGAAGCGGAGGTGAATTGGAACCCGTAATATTTTTGGAGACCGCAATTCCAACGTCAGTTCTGAAGATAATCTCATGTTTATGTACTAAAAATTGCGGTGCAGCATGAGGATGCAGAAAGGCGGGTTTGAAATGTTCGGCAATTTGCAAAACTTGTCTTCGATGACGAAGACATGCACGACTTACCAACGGTAGTACCAATCCACAACTGAGCAGCAATCTTTCGTCTAATGACATCCCCTACGAATAGAGCGTTACGGAAAGCGTGGAAAATGTACCATCAAAACCAAAAAATATAAGAAAACGCTGAGAGAAAGGAGAGCATAATGTTTGATATGGAATAGGCCTACTGGGAAAACCACAATAAAAAAAAAACGCGCAAAAAACTCGACCTCCTGGGTGGTGTGAAAAGAGTTAACGACAATTCCATTCTAGGAAAACAAAATGAATTAATAATAACAAAATTCGCAAAAAATAATTTCCCGAGGTTTTCCACCGTTCCCGCGCCTTAATTCTTTTATCACTTTTTGAAACATCAATACCTAGTATTCGGATAAGTTGTAAACAATCATATAAGCAATTTGACATTTTTCTCCAGCCGACGATTAAACAGCTACTTGAATGCGGCTGTAAAATTGACGCCGATTTATTGACGCGCGCTAGAATGATTAACATGCCCAACTTCTCGCGTGAATTGCTCCGCTCCTATAAGTCGTATCGGGCTATTTTTTTTATTGTTGGAGATTACTTCACCTACAAAAAAGTACTAGGCAACATTTGCCCTCAAGTGCAAGTTTGTTGCTCATTTTTGCAAAATAAAAATTATCAAAATAATTTTTCCAAATTTTTTGACTTTGACGCGTAATGACTTTTGCCTACAGCCGTGCGGAAAATTCAATTTTCCGCACCGATATCCGTGTGGAAAAGCAGATTTTCCGCACCAGTGCGGAAATTCCTACAGCCGTGCGGAAAATTCAATTTTCCGCACCGATATCCGTGTGGAAAATCAGATTTTCCGCACCAGTGCGGAAAATTTTTTCCGGATATGTCAAAATTAACAATATCATAAGCAAACAGCAACCAGGTTTCCAGGTAACTATGGTCGCTTAGTTACACATTTCGACATTCATTATTATTTATTTGTCATTAGTTGCATCAGAAACTTTTAAATTACGAATTATATCCTTATTTCCGCTACGCGTCGGTGGGTGAACGGCAGACTCGTGCGGAAAAACTAATTTTTCTACGAGCGTGCGCAAAGTAGCCACTTCGCACACTCATTTGCGTGTGCAAAGTAAAAGTAAGTAAAAATTTTTCCCGCACTAAAATGTCAACTCAAATAACTACCTACCAATTTGTTGTCTTAAACTTCGTTTCCATACCAACCAAACTGTAGATAATGCACTTTGTAATGCACAAAATAATGTTCTTGTTACTTTTCCCTTTTCAGTCAAAATCAAAATGAAACACACAATTCTTTTTTTGCGTTAAAAACGCATTCGCCAGTAACGTAAACAAACATTGATAATGACGACTTTCAATCGGCATTTGTGAGTGGTTCTTGCTTGATTTTGGTGCAAATTACTGTGTTTATCGGAAATCTTCGAAAGATTTGAGCTGAATAGTGGCATCAAAAAAACCTGATCATGTATACAAACAAACGGACAATCAAATTTATAAAAGTATAAACGATTAAACGAAGACGAAAACTGACTGATCTTAATGACGCAGCTGTCTAGAGTGTCATGTCAAATCAAAACAGTGTTGCCAATAGCAGGGAATAAGGCGACAAAAGAGGAAATTTTATGAACAGTGATCGGACATGCCCTTGCATTTCAAATATAAAATAAATCAATTATGATTTTGATTATACCCATATTATCCAATTTCCAGCTGCCGCCACAAACTGTTCTTTCAATATAAATATATTGTTAAGCATAAATAATCATTATTCTCAAGTTCTATGTTTTTAAGTGCGTTCAAATAATATATTATCTAAAGTTTTTCGTGTCTAATCTGTGAACGCTCGTGGAAAAAATATTGTTCCTAACAAGTTCGCAAAGTGATGCTTTCCCGCACGCAAAAGCAGTAAGACGAACGACGCGTAGCGGAGTTCGGATATGCTTTAAGTTAGGAAAATAACTATTTCCGCACTTGTTAGGTAAATAGCTATTCTGCACATTTCCGTGCGGAAAAATTTTTCCGCCCGGATATGTCAAAATTAACAATATCATAAGCAAACAGCAACCAAGTTTCCAGGTAACTATGGTCGTTTAGTTACACATTTCGACATTCATTATTATTCATTTGTCATTAGTTGCATCAGAAACTTTTAAATTACGAATTATATCCTTATTTCCGCACGTCTGTAGAAAAACTATTGTACCTAACACTTGCGGAAAATGCTTCACCGAACTCCGCTACGCGTCGGTCGGTGAACGGCAGACTCGTGCGGAAAAACTAATTTTCCGCACTTGTTAGGTAAATAGCTATTTTTCTAATCATTTAAACGGAAAAAGTTACAGGACAAAAAAAAACATCATTTCATAACGAATACATAGATATGCTTTTTTTGGCTTTACGACAATTAGAAGTCGAGATACGCATCAAAACGCATTTTCACGAATATCGCACGAGGTTGCAAATCTGGATTTAAGCTTTTCAAATGGTGGCACTCCGATTGGAAAAAAAAATCAAACATGGCCATCTCAACGCAAAGTGACCCCCCCACCTATGTCATGACGCTTTGCCTGGACTACAGCCTATCATTACTACCCTCACCTTTTCGACGATATATCTTTTTTTTAATCCGAGATTCAAGTGTTTGGTCAGTAAAAATGTATGTAGTTCTTCTCCTTCATGATGATTCCCAAAGTCCTCTAATGGTTATTTACCATCCATAAATAAAATGAACAGTATTGGATACAACTTTGCCCTCTTTAATTGAAGATTTGATACCCCTCTTGGGAATATCGCTAATTGCGTAGTAACAAACAATACAGAACTATAATTTAATAAATCAAACTCACCTTTGTCAATTTTATTTACAACATTAGCTATAGTCTCCATACACTTCTCTCTGACACACTCTTCCTTAGAATTTATAGCACAAGCGACAAGAAAATCCAATTTATCGTAGTCTTGAAAAACACCAGCTCTCAAAGGTTTCATTACACCATTCAAAACCATTCCATGTATATTCGAGTTTTTGAAATTTTCAGACAGTACGAAAGTTAACAACTGACTTTGATCATCTTTAGCCAACTTTCTGACTATATGTAGCAATGTATCAGCGATTCCATTCAAAAAATCTTTGGTAACAGGTTCAGATGAATCTACAGTGACCAAGAACCCCAACAATTTTATGACAAAGTTTTGTTCTAACAAAAGTTTGAAAATTGTTTCGGATAAATGGAGCAGCTTACTCAGATTTCTCAATGTGACTGAGCTAAAACCAATATTCAGCACAGAATACGTCATATAAGTTTCAGTGATGTAAACGTCGTGATGTTGGGCTTCAGAATACGCCATAGCATTGAGACATTGCAGATAGTTATCTAGTGAGCAGATATCTGTAAAAACCTCCCTATATAGGAGATATTTTGAGACTTCATCAGGATACTGCTCAGCAAATGTCCTTACTGATCTTAAAATTGCGCTCCTCCCCTTGTCACTAGTCACAAATATTACTGACTTTTGCAAACTTTCCAAATAAGTCTGTAAAACATTGTCAGAAATATACGGGGATATTTTTGCAAAGCCCTCAAAACCTTGTATATTGACCTCCTCTGAAGGATCTAGTATAGCTTTGGCACATAAAGATGGACAATTTGCTATTTCCTCAACACAGCTGAATTGTTTATTGGAATTATGTTTCAGTACCAACACCGAGAAACTCACAAACAACTGCAATATTTTCGCTCTGTGTGTCTGATTTGTGGTTATTTTGAATGCGTTTTCCATCAATGGTCCCACTTTTTTAGCTACTATCAAAGAGGAAACAGCACTTGCGTCTGCAACGTGAAGCAACATTTGAAAGCTAGGTTCAAATAGTTTGGCGTCTGGAAGTACATTTGCCCTTAAGGTATCAACAATGTCTATGATTGTGTTTTCAAATTTTTTCTGTTCCGTTGTGGAAAGCTTTGTTATTACTGACTGGAAAGTATGTAGATATTGTTGTCGCATATCTGTATTGTTGAAAATTTCTTTCTGTAATGTAGACCAAATTTCTATGGAATGCTGATAATACGTTTCGGTTTCATATGACTGACATCCAAGCCTCTGCAATTCTGAATAATTAACACTAACCCTTCTAGACAAGACAATTGAATTACCAAAATTTCCAAAGAATCTAGTTTGGCAATCTTTAACGCTGATTCTAGTTTTTCCAGAGCCAATGGTATAGCGAATTGGCCAAACTCTGATATGGAAGTCAAACATCGGGACAAGCCCACCGCTAAATCTTCACGGGTTATATTCTAAAAAACCATGAAAAAGATTATCGTTATAGAATTAAAATGACAAGTCGACGGCTTAATCTGCAAACGCGCTAACTCCATTTATACACATTTTTCAGGAGCAACATGAAACTGTATAAATTTTCAAAAATAGTATTAGCAATTCATCTTTGATTGTTAACTTTTTCCTCCTATGTTTAGATGGTGAGAGAAATTGAAATACAGTGAGTTAAGTGACTCAATTCGTTTTTTTTACGTAAAAAAGGAAGTTAGCTGTTTATTTTTAAAATTTTATTGAATGGAATGCATGGAGTTGACGTCTTTTCTGTGCATGTTGGAATGAAATTAAGTTACCTCCATTCCAATAAAATATGTACCTACTTTAATGTAAAGGAGCTAACTCAATGCAAAATGGCTGACCGATCAGGAGTTGGCGCTGTTTTCAAAGCGGTATGTTTATGAATGGAATTAGCTTGATTTTGTGCGGGCAATTTAAACACTTTCTGATTATTATTGGGATATATCGTTCTGTAGAATGATAGACAGTTAGACATTATGCCGATTGCGCAAAAAACCATTTTCTCCAAAAAGTGGAGTTAGCGCGTTTGCAGACTAATCCGTCGAAGTGCACTTCTTACATGTTTGCCACTAGGCGGCGCCTTGAAATCCACAGGAAAATAGCATGAGAAAATATCAAACATTTCCTCAGTCAGATGAGCCAGTTTTACTGACTTGAGAAATACCGGCAGCCAATTAAATAAAAAATACAAATTTTTTGGATCCCTCTCTCCTTCTATCGAAGATATTACGCCATAGACAAAGTCAATTCCCATAGAATCGATAACTAAAATGAATGATGAGTGTTTCTCAATTTTATTAAAAATGTTGTGAAGGTATTGTGCGAGAAAATTCACACGTAACTCACCATTCGGGTGCTTTGCTAAAGCTGCTTCAAAGATTTCAAAAATCAAATATCTATCTGGTTGTTGCTGCTGCTGACAAGTGATATGATTGAATATAAATGATAACAACATAACCAGAGATTCGTTAGGGATATTGGTGAATTCCACAAGCTCCCTCACACCTCTCAACGATGTTGTAGCTACCTGTAATGGGCGTTTAATACCTGTAATAATATAACCAAATATTTTATACTTTTTATTTTACAAATAGATTTGGCTTTTGTTTCTTCTACATAGAGAGGTGCAGTTTAAAGTATGTGCATATTTGACAAAAAGCGGTTTGGGTTCATGTGAAATTTCGTTAATCTATATTCAGACTCATTCTCACTAATAGGATAAAGTAGGTAGTGAATCTTATCTTATGTCACACGGAGTCACGGAGTCCAAAATGTTATGGAAAATTATTCATCTCATATGTGTTTCCTCAGAACATGTGTTATTTCTGTGGAACAGTCCAGTCAACAAATTTTCCTCTCATGAGACCAGAGTTGTTTTCGCAAAAAATGTACAGGGTGATCAGTTAAGGATAGATATCGATTCAAAAACTATATTCATTCATATTCACGTTTTATAATGTTGTTGGCTTTTTATTGTTTTTATCTGCTATGTTTCTTATTCTCCATTTCATGTTTTTAATCATTTCAAACACGTTTGTGGCCTGATGATGCACTTAAACTGGGCGAAACATATGTAGCCATCAATTAAAGATTTGAGACTTTGACTTTGAGTTTTACAACCCGGTGATTTACAGACACTACTTGCCGAGGGGTGAACCTCGTGGAATCGTTTGGATTTTCATTGGAATTGTAAGAATTGTACCTGGAATTGTTGGAATTATTAGAATTGTAATCGGAATTGTTGGAACTGTAATCGTAATTGTTGAAATTGTAACTTGCATTGTTGGAATTGTAACTGGAATTGCTGGAATTATTATTGGAACTGTTGATTTTTTTTTACTGTAAGGGGTTATAACAATGTTTTCAAAATAATTTGACAAATTGTATGTTTGTTTTTCTTGAGAAAACTTGAGAATGATAAAACATTTCCATTTTCGTTTGATATTTTGATAGCCACATCTCTAGTAACGCTTTTGTACTCACTCGACGTCCCTACTTTCTATTTAGTTAGAACTTTAGAACTGTCGTCTGTCATTTGTCAACATTTCCGTTTCCGTTTCGATCGGCTTTTTGTGGAATCTCGAAATCGAAGAATCATTTACAGAAACTCAGCCCTTAATAAGTGGCTAAAAATGTCTTGATTTAAATGTAGGAATGCGCGTACTTACTTGAAAACATTCTTTACAAAAATAAACTACTTACCTGCCTGAATTATTTGGTTTCAATCGAGTCCACCAAACTCTATAGGTAATAATAGGTTTTTTCTAACCAGAGCTCCAAACTAGGTAGTCCAAGCCAATGAGCATTTTTCATTACAGTTTGTGAACCGTAATAACGAATGATTATTGGCTCGAACTAGTTCGAACAACATGTTCGCATAACAAGTTTATTGATTTATACTGGGATTTATACTTCATGAACACACAACCTGCCTACCTACATTCATTTACATGCATCTACTTCTCAGATAAATCAATAATTAAAGATACAAAATATAAAATATTTTCGACGTCGACAACTTTCGTTGTTATTGTCTTATGGCATTTTCCTTAAAACTTTACTTTTACAAAACAAGAGAAACAATATTTATTGTTGTTTGGTATACACTTATAATTCAGGTATTAGGTGATACACTAAGAACGGTAGATTACATTTTGGAATGTTTACGGAATTGTCACTGGAATTATTCGAATTGTCCATGGAATTGTCGGAATTTTTGTTGGAATTATGGAATTTTTTGGAATTGGTGTACAAAATTGCGAAGCACGGTTTGCCTATCCTATAAAACAAAATATTCCACCGGTAAAGTCGGGTTACTTTGGCACTGGAGGGTAACTTTGGCATCACGTGAATCTTTTTATTTGAAAAACTTTTTCGATTTTGTCAGAGGATTCTATTTGTCATAAACCTGTAACGAGAATACGTTTCAAAATAATTAAAAATTAAAAAACCTAGGTGACAAAGTTAGCCTGTAACCCGACTTTACAGTACCCTTGGTTGTACCATTGTAGTCATAGAAAAGTCGAAATTCAACTCGGAATTCAAGAGAACAATAATCTGTTGAGTTGAATGATACTTATTCGTTTTTTAACTTATCCAGAACGGAAAAAATCACATTCTGAATATTTATAAATATTTCAGTCAATGACTCACCTGATGATGATCTTTCAATTTTTCACAAAAATAGGAAGAAACTACTGTTAACTGTTCTAGAGTAAGACTATCCCTTTGTAAACTTTTCAGTGAATCACATAATAACGAAACACCAACATCCCTACTTGAAAACGATGAATTCAAGAGAAGACACCCCAATTTTTCAACCACTTGAAGAATTGAAATTTTGTGCGATTGAACATCTGCAAGAATCTTGATATTTTCAATGATTTATTAAAATGTACAAAAAATCACCGTGTCCTAGTTGTCTGGATATATCATTGTACTTGTCATCGTCTTTGGATAGATTCTCTATTATTTTTTTCTCCAAGTATGAGAAATGATCTTCCGTTTCCATCATTATTTAAAAAAATGGGGTGAATGAAATGGAAAGATAATGAAAATTTGAAAAAAAACAAAAACTACATAACCCCACTTTAAATTACAATTACCGTCATATAACCTTACATTTTCTTCTTTTATTTTGCTTCTGTTGGCGCATCGGAATTATGCGTCTATAAATTGAGACTTTGTGTAAAGATGATTCCAGCTCTGACTGGATGCGGCGCCATAGGTCGCGTTCAGGGTACTGCATTGATTAATGACACTTGGTGTCATTAATCTATGGGGTACTGTGGCGCTGCAGCGCTTTATTCAAGCGGTCTCACTGAACGACACAAATGATTCCGCTGCGCAGGCGGTAAAGCGTATATTTTGTTCGCTTTATCGCTTGAAATGTCATGAAGCAACGGCAAACCGGCAAAAGGGTTCAAATCTTTAGTTGTTAAAAATGTGCGATTCGGCTACTGAAACAATTTGCCTCCAGTTTGGAGATGAAATTGTTCATATACAGGTTTCCTCTGATGAGAAGAAACAGAAAAAAATGTCGATTCAGGGAAAATAAAGCGTGAAGCGGAAAAGCGCTGAAGCGCCACAAACTACCTGAACGCGCCCATGATAATACAGGGTTTTTCACTTAAAAATCCGCACGCTAATATGTCGAAAACGAATAAAAGTAAGTATTCAATTTCTGTGAAAAGTGGTCACTGTATGGGCTCAAGTGGATATTTTTTGCGGTTTACAAAATTCGAAGCCTATCGAGAGCTAAGCGCAAACGACGCGTTGTTGATATTTTTGACGCGTCGCGACGCTCAGCCTACTAAGAAGTGGGCTTCAAATTTTCAAAACCTTGGAAAATATCTACTTGACGTCATACGCGGAACACTTCTTAGAGAATGAGACTAGCATTCTTGTAAAAATCATCCGAAATCACATTGGAAAATAACTACTACTTGACTATCGGAAATCAATGTATGGAAATTGACTTTTTTCTACAGAAATTGAGACTAGCTTTCTTGTGAAAATCATCCGTTACCGCATTTTTTGTCAATCATGAAATGTTTATTATAAACCGTTATAACTCAGTACTGATAAAGATAAATGAGTTCGACCAAATAACAAAAAAGTTCAATAATAACACTTACTTTTGCATGCGTGTAATTTCAAAGTCCCTGCAATCGATTATTATTTTCGATGCGTCGCGACGCTCATCAACTCTTGGTATGTGTCGATTTTTTTAACTGTGAAAAACACCTACTGGACTCCGTACATTGACTACTTTTCACAAAAATCAAATATCTCTATCCTTTCCCGAGATATTGCCGTGCGGAGTTTTAAGTGAAAAGCCCTGTACCCCTGTATATCTATGGATGCGGCGGATTGTTGCAACAATCATTATTCAATGTATTTTGGTTTTGGCACGATGTTATGATGTAGTCTCTAATCATGTGAATATAGGGTTGTGGGTTGTCAAACGAGATTGGCAAATTTCGGTTTTCTAGGCATACTATCTCCAGAACTACCTACTCGGAATTTCAAAACTTTCTAAACGGCTTAATGTTAGACTTGAAAATGCGCAACTTTTCATTTATTTATCTTCAACCGTGCAATAACTGATGTATACCCTCGTGTATATCGCACGATCCTGTGTGTGGTAAGTACCATATTATTATCGATCGCCGTGCTGTAATAATTTTGTTATCGCTCGTTGCTCTTATTAGCGGCGTGCGAAATCTTCATCATAGACAAAAATAATCTTCATTTTACCTCACAGCATTGCTATCAGCAACGTGCGAAACTTTCATTTCACCACACGTTGCTGTTAGCAACGTTTATTCTGTCAAGGCGGTGGCAAGATGCCAGAGACAAGTTTTTATTTCTTGTAAACTTTTGGGTATTTTGTCACCATACGGCTGTGAATGAAATACTGTGTATGATTAGTATGGTAATTATATTACCGCCCTCCAGTGATTACAAAACTCGCCTCTCCGGCTCGGTTTGCCGGTCACGGTTTCACACTCGTGCAGTAATATCCCCCAACAAAGACAACAGTTGGGGGTATTATTACTGCACGAGAAAAGTATATGCTACGTCTAGAACGTTCACTGGTGGCTGGAATGCTTTGGGCGCCGCGGCGTGTATTACGCCTACGACCGCTTGGGTGCCAGTAGGCCGACCGGCGGCATGCCGTCAGTATTTCGCCTACCCGCGGAAATCCGTCTTCTGACCGCTAGCCTATATCCTATATATTTTCCACTTTTGAAAAGCGTTTAGTCGAAGAAACACCTAAGTATGTAATACGGTGGCGGAAAGTTGGTGTCCAGACTACATTTTTTGAGGTGGTAACACGAAGCTATTTATTGAAATCATTGTCATGCTAGGACTATCAGTAAGAAGATCTGTGTGGTGTAGGGTGTAGCTGCCATCTTAGTCCAGACTCCTAGCAATCGTGAATATAAAATATAGGTACTGTGGGATTCAAGGACGATTTCTCAATTATGCACAGTATCAAGTGCAAAATTAACTTGTGAAATACTCACATGAATCATGAATATACTTCTAAATAATACACATTTTAATATAGAAAATAAGAATTCTATAGTATATAAAACCAATATTGGAAACAACAATTCAGCATAAAATAAATTCTAGATTCAACTACACCCGAGAAAAAATAACAAATTACACTATAAAACGGTACACAGGCACAACAAATTAATAAATGAAAAGTCGACTTGAATTAAATTTTTACTCTCAATTCAATTATTCATTTTTTACCCTTACGGTGCGGCCTCCTTTTCTATCTATACCCAGTTTTTTTAACTATGTTCTTATTACTTGGTCGATTTTTTCATTAGTAGAGTAATGTGGATTTCTCCTCAAGATGAAGAATGGAAAAGTTTGGATAATTATAGAAAATACTTTACATTAACGGATAGTACACCTCAACACAAAAGAGTATTTATGGAAGAATTCATGTCAAGCTCAGTCAAGCTGTAAATTTTCAAAATAACAATGGCCTCTGTTCCGTGATAAAATACAAACTAATTTTACTAGTCTTTGTAACTTGTACAGTGCGGCTCTAAAAGGTCCCCTCCCTTTTTTTTTAATGTGTGCACCAAAGATTTTGAAACTTGGCATACTTTAATTGCTGTCGAAATACTACATTTTGATGTTACTGACGTACTTTTAGTAGGTATTCAAGATGGCGGCTGGGCGCCATTTTGAAACCTTTTTTTATGGAAAAGAGGGTCGTGTGACACCTCATTTTGAAGATCCTGATGAGTACTTTATTCTTAAATGATAGGGTTGTGGAAGTCAGATAAGGGGAGAAAACTTCTCAGAACACAAGCAATTGAAGTCAAACACCTTGGTGAATCAAAATTAGCTTTTTATTACTCGTTTTCAGTAAACACGTTCATTTCACAACTTAACCCTATTCTTCCTTTTTTACATCCTACTAGCACAAACCGCAATGTTCCGTTCACATATGTTTGGCACATTTGGCAACGTGGCTAGAGTCTGAGTAGATTGCTATTCTAACACCCCTACCCAATCTCACAACTCTACAAAATTCATCAAAATCAAAAATACACCTTAACTCAATTGAACCGTATATAAACTGAAAATATGCATGTATCTTAACTTTTTACAATCAAAAGTTTTTCCATGAAATAATTAAATTTTACTCTTTCAAGTGGCTTCGTGAATATATCCGCTAACTGTTCTGAAGTTGCTACATACTTAAGTCTGATCTTTTCATTTAAAACACAATCTCGAACAAAATGATGTTTAACATCTATGTGCTTAGTTCGCTTTGTTTCTAAGGTACTAGCCATCTTTATACAAGACTGATTGTCTTCATATACCGTTATAGGATATAATTCAATATTGAGAATTTCTCTTAGAATTTGTGCAACAAAAATACATTCTGTAATACACGAAGTTAATGCTATATATTCAGCTTCTGAGCTTGATAAGGACACTGTTACTTGCTTTTTAGTTTTCCAAAAAATTATGTTTTTATAACATCGTATCATATAACCCGTTATACTTTTTCTATCTGTGATATCATTTGCGAAATCAGAATCGGCATAAGCTTCTATAACATGTTCCTTAACTTGGCTCTTAGACTTGACAAATTTTAATCCATACTCCTCAGTTAATTTTAAATATCTAAGTACATTTTTCAAATTCTTCCAATGAACTTCACTAAAACATTGTTGAAATTGACTAAAATACGTTATTGAATAGCTGAGGTCAGGCCTACTCCCTATCATCAAATACATCAGACAACCTATCAAATGTTTATAAGGATAGCTCTCGTTGTCAGTAACTTTATCACCCATACTCAAATTCAAGCCTTTCGGAATTGGAATTGAACTGGTTTTCGCATCTTTCATATTAAATTTTGACAAAATTTTGCGTATTAGACCTTTCTGACTAATAAAAATACTGTCCTGTGATCTTATCACATCTATTCCTAGGAAGGTTAATTTATCTTCACTAGTTAAGTTTCTCATTTGAAATTTTGATTCTAACTTTTGTTTAATTCTTTCCAATTTCAAATCTGATTTTGAAACAACAATTAAATCATCAACATGAATCAGCAAAAACAAATCTACATCATAATAAAGACATGGATCCGATAAAGATCTAGATAAATTCAAACTTACAAGTTCTTCATGAAGTTTGTCGTACCATAGTTTAGGGGATTGTCTCAGACCATACAGAGACTTGTAAAGCTTGCATACTTGCTTCTGAGGATTTCCTTCTACTCCCAGTGGTAGCTCCATGAAAACTGGACACTTCAATACTCCATTCAGGAATGCACACTTGACATCCAATTGAAGTATCTTCATGTCATACTCAACTGCTAAGCATAAAAGTATTCTCATCGTCAGCATTCTCGCCACAGGTGAATAAACTTCTTCCTGCAAATTTGATTGCAGATATCCCCTTGCCACTAGTCTCGCCTTCCTTATCACTTCTCCATTCCTCTCCTTTTCCGAGAAAACCCATTTTGAATCAATGACTTCCTCATTACGTGGTCTGGACACTACTTCCCAAGTATTATTTTGTTTGAGGGACTCCAGTTCTTCCTTTATTGCGGGTTTCCACCCCTTTTTAACTGCTTCTTCAAAGGTTTCTGGAATATCCATATTTCCTCCTACAGATAGGGCTGTCATAAGTTCAACTTCATAATCGTCATATCGCCTGGGTATCTGTGTCTTTCTTCTTGGTCTTGTCGGTGTTTCTTCCTCATCTTGTTCTATGTTTTCCTGATCACTTTCTGGATTATGGTTGTCATCATTTGGATCATCGTTGTCCGTTATAATTAGTTTCTGAAGTTTTCCTGTTTGTTGCTTCTCATCAAAAACTACATCTCTGGCTTCTATGATTCTCTGTTTATTTGTATCCCATAGCCTATATCCATTATCTGTGTAGCCCATCATGTACATTATTTTTGACCTGCTGTCCAATTTTCCTTTCCTTTCTTCCTTGGCCACATGAACATAAGCTTTACAACCAAAAACTTTGATTTTATTCAAATCAGGTTTTCTTCCATACCATAATTCTGCTGGAACTCTCCCATCTTTTAAAACTGATGTTTCTGTTCTATTACAAAGATAAATAGATGTGCTTACGGCCTCTTTCCAGAATTCCTTGCCCAATCCAGAGTCAAATAGTAAGCATCGAGCCTTGTCCAGTATTGTTCGATTGAACCTTTCCGCCACTCCATTCTGCTGTGGGGTATATGGGATTGTGTATTGCAAATGAATACCTTTTTCTTTACATAAAGCCTTGAATGCATTTGATACATACTCTCCTCCATTGTCACATCTCAACCTTTTCAACTTTCTTCCAAACTTGGTTTCTATCATAGCCAAAAATACCTTGAAATGGTCCAGGACTTCATTCTTGTTCTTCATAAAATAACAAACTCCAAAGTGAGTATAGTGGTCCATGAAAGTTACAAAGTAACGCACACCATCCCAAGCTTCTGGATTTATTGGTCCACATACATCTGAAGACACTACTTCCAAAACATGTTCCGCTTTCCTGTCTTCTTGGATAGATTTGTGAGGTTGACATGTCTGTTTTCCCTGCAAGCATGTTTCACATATTCCATTGAAAGGATATTTAGATGAATGTCCCATTCGTCTATGCATCAGATTATTTTCTTCGGTTCCCAGGTTTGCTTCACACACACTTCTTGTAAATAACTTCAGCTGATACAAACTTCTTATAATTTCGCCTTGAGCAACTGTCCTTTGTTTGTTTTGTATTTTCACAACACCTTCTTCAAAAATTATTCTCAGGCCCTTTTTCTCCATCATTTTCACTGACAACAAATTGTGAGACAAGCCATCACATTCCAGAACATTCCCAAGAGTTACTTTTGTTCCATTTTCAGTTGATAGTAATAAATTCCCTTGTCTTGTAGCTATTACAACTTCACCAATTTTCGCAACATTTATTCTGTGATGAACACTTTTGACATCCGTGAGATATTTACCAACTGTTGTGTTTACCAAGTGGTTTGTACATCCACTATCCACTACAAATAAGATTTCACCCTCCGATGTCTTCATTGCACATTTTGTTTCCTCCATTTCTTCCTGTTGAAGTTCAACCTCACCCAAAAATGATATACCAGCATCTTCATCACAGTGTCCTGCTGTTTTCTCAATGAGATGACAATCTTGAGAGTTTTTCAACTTTGGACAGTCCACTTTCTTATGTCCCTTTTTTCCACACTTGAAACACTTATATGGAAATGTACCTTCATAATTCTGACCTGAATGTTGCCTTCCATTGTTCCATGACTTCCTGAACTGATGTTTTTTCAGTCCCATGAATGCTTGTGATGATTCGACCTGCGCCGCCTGTTCTTTATTCTTCAACTGTCTACTTTCTTCCAACAAGAGTTTGCTTTTAACAAAGTCTAGGCTAATTTTGTTCTCTTGACAAAAATATATGTCAATGGCAGTAGTCACTGGTTGATATTCGTCAGGCATACATGCTAACAATTGAGTGATTACTTCAGACAACTCAATTTTACCACCACAGCACCTCAATTCCGTTACAGTTTTTTCAAAATCAATAATGAAGTCATTCAAGGAGTTTTTAGCATCATACTTCATTGATCTTAACTTTCTCTGAAGTTGTATTTGATTTGCCATACCTTTTTTCTGATACGTGCCTCTGAGTTCTTCCATAATTTCCTTTGCTGTTTTCTTTTCCTTGATCATTTCGAGAACATTATCAGCTAAATGATTCACAATCAGATTTCTAGCGCGAACATCATCCTTCCTAAATTTGGTCACAATGTCGGCACTTGAACCTTCATTTGGGGGATCCGAACTCAAAACATCCAATACACCATGCTGCTCTAGGACCAAAGTCACCCTGAATTCCCAGTTGTTGAATCCTTGTCCATCGAATGGTTTTATTCCCAACTGTCCCAACGTAGCCATTTTTTCTTCTCCGCCTTCGTTTGAATCAATTTCCACTTAGCTTCACGTTTCTGCCTCAATATCTGAGATTATAAGTATCTGGGACCATAACCTCTTAAATGATAGGGTTGTGGAAGTCAGATAAGGGGAGAAAACTTCTCAGAACACAAGCAATTGAAGTCAAACACCTTGGTGAATCAAAATTAGCTTTTTATTACTCGTTTTCAGTAAACACGTTCATTTCACAACTTAACCCTATTCTTCCTTTTTTACATCCTACTAGCACAAACCGCAATGTTCCGTTCACATATGTTTGGCACATTTGGCAACGTGGCTAGAGTCTGAGTAGATTGCTATTCTAACATTTATAACCCTAGAATATTGAGTCGATATCTTCAAGTACTACAAAATGGCGGTATATTTAATTATACTACATTGATACATACACTTTTTGAAAAAATTCGTCAAGTTCAATTCAAAAGATGCTTTTTTGACATTTCTGTCATTTATTCCTAATCCAAACTTTATGTCAAGAATATCTCCAGCATCTTTTGAATTGAATTTGACGATTTTTTTGAGAAGTGTATGTATCAATGTAGTAATTAAATGTACCGCCATTTTGTAGTACTTAAAGATATCGATTCAATATTCAAGGATTATAAAGTACTCATCAGGATCTTCAAAATGAGGTGTCACACGACCCCCCTTTCCATTTAAATTTTTTTTTTTCAAAATGGCCTCCAGTCGCCATCTTGAATACTAAAAGTACGTCAGTAACATCAAAAAGTAGTATTTCGACAGCAATCAAAGTACTTATGCCAAGTCTCAAAATTTTTGGTGCACACATTAAAAAAAAAGGGGGGGGACCGTTAGAGCCGCACTGTATATTGTAAAACTCTGTCTTAGTACAGTTCTACAAATTACTTCTTGTTAGATCGAAATAAATTATTGAATATTACAACTTTCTGTTGCAAAATTATTAAGTTTGAGAAAGTTACTACTGCTTTAATATATCAAATCAAATCAAATCAAATATGCTTTATTGCCACAGAAAAATTTAAATAAATTTTATGGACAAAGCAAATACAATTGCAAAATGCTAAAGTATAAAAACAATACAAAACATGATAATAGTATACATTACGAGAACAATATCGTGAACAATAGAACAAACTAATACAAATATATTTACCCAATATTTTGTCAAATTTAAATTTATTTGGAAATTGCTCATGGACAACAATATAAACATAGGCACACTTCCAGATTTGTTAAACAATAACATAGCAAAATCAACAATTATTGTAGAACAATAATACTGCGGTGTTAAGAATCGAACAAGGAACCAACGATTTCTCACGTTTTTTTTTTCATTCAAAAAATAAACATCAGGTGGGGTGAGCGAAATCGGTGAACTCGAAATTTAATTCATAATCACCACAAGCGTGTATTAACCCATATTATGCCAAATTTGACACAAAAAATGTTGCAACCTTTACTTTTTGATTCATCTAGTGACGCGAGAAAGAGGACGTGAATGTTTATCGACGGAGGAAAATATTCAGAAACCGTATTAATTTTGATTTTAGTCTGCTTATGAATACAAAGATCCGAGCAAAGAACGATTTAGGATGTCGTCAGGTAAATAGGAGATTGCATTGCAAGAAATTGGGCCTCATATATTGTGCATCAAACAAGAAAAGGTGGAGCACTGACACCCAAGCAACAAATTTGCATAGCCTCACATTTTATGACCAGAACATTTGGCGGCTGAAATGAGTCGGTTTTACAAAGTGGTAAATATTCTATATGGAGTGATAGATGGATCGCTCATACCAATAGATGCACCTATATTGAAAATTAAGCTGCGTTTGTGGATCGGCACGGAAACCAGCCGATAAACTGCATGTTTGTTTGTGGTCCTTCTTACATGTTTTATCACGTGAGTGCGAGGTGGCCAGGAAGTGTTGACGATTCCCGTGTCCTTCGCAACAGTACACTTTATCAAAGGATGGAAGCAGATAACAGTTTTCCCAATGCAGTACCATACTGGGAGATTCTGGATACTCATTGAAACGATGGCTCATGAGTATGACGCCTTTGCATCATGATCCCAAATGCGGCTGAAAGAAGGTACAATCAGCGACTCAAGACCACAAGACAAACAATATAGAACGTGCACTAGGAATTTTGAGAAACAAGTTTCCTTGTTTGCATCACCTTCGATTAGACGCAACTTAAGCTGCAGTAGTGAAATGTTGCGCTACTCTTTGCACCTATGCGAGGTGAGGACGATGATTGATGTGGTTGTCCCTCTGAATGAAAATGATGAGGAAAACCTACATTTGGGAGACCTTGAAAAAGAAGAGTTTGAAGTGCTTCCTGCAGCAAGAATTTCTTCAATTCCCAGTTTTCGGCACTCTAGTTTGCTTTTATAGATTTGTATTTTCAAAAATTTTATTTGTAGATCCCTTTTATCATTCACTACATCAGGTTTATCTGAAAAATCATGTCCTTATGAATGTCTATAAATCGTGTTGGAAAGAGTGGTGAAAGGTAAAAGTGAGCCATCAATACATAAATATATCGCCATGAGCATGAGGCTACTGCTTCGTGTTAAAATTGCAATTAACATTACATGCATAGTAAAGTTGACAGGTTGATTGCACAACACATAGGGTAGGTCATACCGATATAATAATGCATCGATCGCTCATTTATGATTCAAAAACCATGTAAAATAACACGTATAACATACTCGATGACTCTTTGAAAGGCTACTTACTCCATGCGTTCTCGTTCTAGAGGTATGTTGGCTTGACCTAGTTGAAGCATTAGTGGCTCGTTGGCGATGGGGAGTTGTAGCAGTATTTTCCACCTCGGCATCTTTTGTTGGCATCTCCACATCATCAACTTTGATCACCTTTGTGTCTTCCATTGACTCCGTTACGTCAAGACCCTTTATAGCGGGTGAATGCTTCCCTGGGTATATAGTAGGTCTGTTTTGGTTCCAAGTTATTTCAGTTCCAAACCAGTTCCGAACTGTTCTACACATGCGCACTTGAATATAACCATGACAACATTTAAGTGCGCATGTGTAGAACAGTTTGGAACTGCATGAATTTCGAACCAAAACAAAGCTAGTATCAGCAAAGTCTATTGGCGATTAAAACAGCTCAAGCAGCGCCACAGCGGAACGCGCGAGAACTTTCGAGAGCGTGACAACTGCATTTTACTCATAGCCCTTATAAGGTTTTCGCGCCTGAATTTATATTTGTTGTTCGTATCAGTCGAGTGTTTCGTACCGGCAGAGTGTTGTCAATTGAGAAATGGTGCCTTTAATGAACTGGAACATTTAGTGGACGCTCTGAATGGATTTGACCGGCCTCTTCGTGAAGGAAGATCATCTGTGGAAAATTTAGTGTGTATCGGGATTCGATCAAGTTTTTTTACGACGTGGGTCCTTTGGAAAATTATGCAGATGATTGCCTTCTAGGCTCATTGCAGTGAGGTACGCGACAATTATGCCTATTACGAACTTTCTTCGGATATCGGCGAGCATTCGTATGATCTTCCATTGTTAATGATGATTTTTATCACCAATATCGGTGGGATCTTTCAATCAATGAAATATATGTATATGTTACAGTAAATGTTAGGAATTCAGTGAAAGCTAGCTTTTACTAGTTGATGCTAGCAATCACTTGATCCGTTAGGAAATGTTAAATTTTGAAGAATATTGTACACTTTCACTAGTGAATGTTGGAGAAACTTTATCAAATCAACTTTTACTGAAAGCAGTTAGGAAAAGTTCTTTTTAAAACTTATTTCCGCCATTTAACTAACCCAAGGTGCACGGGGCACTAAATGATGTCGCTCACGCGACATCAAAATTTCTGCCAAACCCAAACTAACCCAAATGAACCCAAACGAACCCAAACTAACCCAGACTAACCCCTACTGAGAATACTTAAGTATTTTCTATAATACGGTATCTGAACAATGTTCACATTGTACACCTGCGATTCATATAACTCTCGTATTTTCCAGAGCGTCTAATCTGTCGGCGAATTCCAACTCGAACCAAAAAGGATATTTATAATTACGATAATAATTTTCAGTTTAACAGCTTTCACTAGAAAAGTTACGTGAATGCTAACAATTACTAGCAAAAGTATGATGAAGTCGATCGAATTCAACTTTCACTAGCTAAATGTTTCCAAATCAGGAAAAGCTTACTTTTCCTAGTAACAGTTAGCTTTTACTGATTACCAGGTTTTACTGTGACATATACATTTAATAAAATTAGATACCTTTGATCTATGCACTATAATCGTCTATTTTGTTGGCTAAAAGCCACTACACTTGAGGCTTTTTGATATCGACACCCTTCAGACTGATGCCGATAAGTTTATGATTCCAACAATAACAACAAAACCCGAAAAATACCATTCAAGTAGCACACTATAATCATTTAACAACGTGGTTTATCAAAATCTTTCCATAAATAATAACAAAATCGGGAATATATCTTCAATAAGTTATCACGATTTCAATAGAAACAGCATGGAGACAGCTGATGTCTATCACGCTCTCGAAAGCTCGAGCTCAAAACGCCAGAGGCCGCTCCGCTGACTCTTTGAATCGCCAATACAGTGCGGCTCTAAAAGGTCCCCCCCCCCTTTTTTTTTAAATGTGTGCACCAAAAATTTTGAAACTTGGCATACTTCAATCGCTGTCGCAATACTACTTTTTGATGTTACTGACGTACTTTTAGTATTCAAGATGGCGGCTGGGCGCCATTTTGAAAAAAAAAATTAAATGGAAAGGGGGGTCATGTGACACCTCATTTTGAAGATCCTGGTAAGTACTTTATAACCCTTGAATATTGGGTCGATATCTTTAACTACTACAAAATGACGGTACATTTGATCACTACATCTGAGTAGAACTACCTATTCAAAATATAGTTTTTGATTCATGTTGATTGTGTTTCTGAATGTTTCATACAACTTGTAGAAAATAACGGATCATTCCATATCATGACATTGATTTTCTGTGACATAAGGAGTGTTCCGTAATTTCGTTAAAATAGAATAGTGGCCAGGGAAAAGAAACCCAACAAACACCGATTGGCTGGTCCGGAAACGGGACATAAGCGATTTGCCGAACTGCCGGTCTCGGCCCAAACACGCTTGCCGGCTCGGCGTGTAGGTAGGGCATGTCCGCCAGGCCGAAAGACGGCTAAAAGGCGGCTAGCCAACTATTCACTGTTCAGCCGCGGCAAATCCTATGAATAACCGTGAGCGGGCCGATAATGGATAGCTGGCTGCCGGATCGGTTTGTGCACGGCAGGCCAGCGGTGGCTCGCAAAGGGCAATACTCCATTAATCGGCCAGACGAAAGCGCAGGCGCCTCAAAATAATTTTGTTTTTGATTAGTTTATTAAAAATCGCCAGTTGACATAGATTAGGTATTGTTCAATTACCATTTAACTTCATAGAAAGTTTGCCTTAAAAAAATCAACCACTCTAAAATTTAAGATTGGTTTATTTTTCAAGACAAAATCTCCGTTAAGTTAAAATTGCATACAATACATTTATGTAGACTAGTTATGTTTATACCAATCCGGAACAAAATATTTATATTGATACTTCATGGTTGCTGTGAAATATGTATAAAGTAAAAATTGAAATTATAAACTTATTATAACCCACTATTCAAGTGAATTAATTTTGGCAACCCGTAGTAATCTGACAATCCTTGATTAAATGAAAAAAAACTTTGAGAACGCATTAACGAACTTTAGGAAAAAGCTTCTGCGAAACATCCCACCATGTTATTGAAGAAGTATTGAGAAAAATATATTTTACATTTTTTCTACATCAAAATCTGAAATTTTGTGCAAGTAACTTCGTTATTGAAACAATAATTCATAATGACTACTAGTTTGTAGAAGTATGAAAGAGAAAGCACTTTTCAGCAGACAGTTTATTAGTCACAGGTCACACTACATAGAAATGACATAGGTACCTATTTTCAGAAAAAAAACTTATTTTTTTAAAAACCAACAGATTTTTGAAATGTGTCAATATCCATTGAACAATGTAACAATATTATAAGTAACGGGAAATTATGAATAAAATGCACAGGTAGACTTAAAAAACAATACTAATATTATTAATGTAAACAATAAACTAAGTATTAGATATAAAAAAATCGGACGGGAAAAAATACATTGATGTACATTATGCCTATATTCTAGCTCTCATTATTCACATGAAAATATATGT
This sequence comes from Orchestes rusci, assembly GCA_958502075.1. Taxonomy (NCBI): domain Eukaryota; kingdom Metazoa; phylum Arthropoda; class Insecta; order Coleoptera; family Curculionidae; genus Orchestes; species Orchestes rusci. Next base: position 15,807,947 of record OY293305.1, on the reverse strand, counting down.
ATGGAAAAAAATATGAACTTTGTGTTCAGATCATGTCTAGAATCGAGACTTGAATGTGTCTTTGGGTAAACTAAGTTCAAACACAAACGTAATTTTAAAAAAATACATGAGTTTCTAAAACTAAGTCATAAAAAATGGCACAGTTGAACCAAAAACCCTAACAAAAAACCATTTTTTTAACCAATTGCCTTCAGCATCTATTTCGGAATCTGTCCCGTTCGATGATGCCTCGGCCTGGTTTCCTTAGCTCCTTAGAACAATAACACTTTAATGAACAATACTTCAATACATTCACTGGATTTTGCTAAAATCTGTGACCATAGTTAGTATAGTGACAACAGAAGTTACAAATTTTAGATTAGGAACGGACAATTTGAGAATTTGATTGGGAATTATTGATAATAACATCTTGTTCGAATAAAAATACACAATAACCCCTTTAGAAAAGTACCTAGATCCCTTTATAAAAGTAAAATCGATTGACAGATTCCAAGAAAGCTATAGAGTTTGTATGAATGCGTACTCACAGATTATTTTGAAGTGTTATTCATTCGTCTGCGAACCTGCCGGTGGCAAAGCATCCTTGAAATCAGGAAGTCTTCAATAGAAATGTGACTGAAGCAGGTTTAGTACAAAAATGATAATCACTATCACGGCACATAACACACGAATTACAAAAATACTGGTAAAAGTGTCTAACAGATCAAAAAGATTCCCAAAGAAAACCAAAACACAACACACAACAATGGACGCCGCAATGACACTCATGGAAATGAACATGTTTGTTAATTTCACGGTGGCGTGAAAAATGTAAAATGAAGCTGCGCGGTTTACGTAGCCGGCAAATCATCTTGCGGGCCTGTGCCACCCCGAAATACGGCATCCCGGTAGCGAGTTACCGAGAAGTAGCCACTTTCGGCCCGAAAACCAAAAACCGTTCTCGGTTTGCCATCAAGGTGCCGGCGGAAATCCGTTCTCTGTACAATTATGGAACGGTATTCCCGATCTGGGCCGACGGAGGTCCAGATCATGGCTACATCAGCCACCAGAGAACCGCGCGTGCCGAATGGCGGCCGCTTGTTTGCCGATCGCGCTTGGTTTGCTGGGAAGGATATGGTTTGGTTGCGAGGGAACGAAAAATAACAGAGTAGAGGAATTGGGGGCTTTTCGATGGATGGAAAGTAACATTTTTTGGGATGATTGTAGATTTTGAAGGTGAATAATTGTGAATTGTGGTTGATAATCAGATATCTGCAGGTCAATAAAATGAAATTTATAATAATGTTGATTATCCAATTTGTACTGATGGTTTTGGATTTATTGTTCCGTAATTGCATTTACTGTATTTAATCAAACTGTTTTATGCTGTGTGAACAACTTTGATTCAAATTATTAAAGTCAAGACAAAGAAATTGCTCTCTTTCCGTACTGGAATTTTTGTTACAACAATTATTACTGCTTTATGCTTTATGCATGCTTTATGTTGACTGGACTGATTTACTAGAGTTGGGTTGCCTCCCGTAGTTAAGGGACCTCATGTATAGGCTCTAGATTTAACATTTTATCACCCTGACGAGTGAATATTCTAGTAAAACTACAGATCTTCTAGTCATCATCTAGAAATATTGTTTCAATTTACCAACTCTAATTGGGTTGCCTCCCGTACGGGACCTCATTATTTTCAACAAACAATCTAGAGACATTGACTCAAATTGCCTGGTTTTGCCTCCCGTACGGGACCTCAGAGATTCCCTGTTTTTGATCCCATGTATATTTGCTTGAGCGTGGAACTTCAAGTTTCGATACGGAAAACGAGTATTTTATTGATTGCATTAAAAATACAAAACAGTTGTACAGCATGGTTCGGTTTTTGGAATTGTGATTGTGGGTTTCTCTGCCGTGCTCTTTCCCCGCATGAATTCCAGGCTGAGTACGGCACTATTTTTTTTCACCATATTTTCAATAAAGTAGGGTTTCTTACAAATGTGTATTCAATTTAATAGTCCCACCTTCTAACTCAAACTTCCCAAATTATTGTTTTGTCGGGCGCATTCGAGGTAAGTAGCTTTATGCAAATCACAACGTAGGTATCTCTTCTTTTGATCAAACTTACCTCATTCAACTTTGTTGAACGGACCCGGGGTTGTTATAGTACACATTGATACATACACTTTAAAAAAAAAATCGCCAAATACAATTCAAAAAGATGCTGGAAATATTCTTGACATAAAGTTTGGGTTAGGAATAAATGACAAAAAGGTCAAAAAAGCATCTTTTGAATTGAACTTGACGAATTTTTTCAAAAAGTGTATGTATCAATGTAGTAATTAGATGTACCGCCATTTTGTAGTACTTGAAGATATCGACTCAATATTCAAGGGTTATAAAGTACTCATCTGGATCTTCAAAATGAGGTGTCACACGACCCCTCTTTCCATTTGAAAAAATGTTTCAAAATGACGCCCAGCCGCCATCTTGAACACTAAAAGTACGTCAGTAACATCAAAAAGTAGTATTTCGACAGCAATTGAAGTATGCCAAGTTTAAAAATGTTTGGTAACACATGTAATGTGTAAAAAAAAAGAGGGGGGGGGGAACCTTTTAGAGCCGCAATTCTCAACAAGTCAGACCACCCTCTCGAAGACGCGAGAATCCACAATCCACCTCCTGCCGTCAATATCCGTCTCGCCGGCAAAACCCACATCTGATGTGTGAAGGAATCTACCGGGTGCAATTGAGAAATATGTGTACATCGCTCTTGTTTTGGAAAACATTGCCTATTCTGCTCTGACAACATGTCCTAACTACTTGAAAGCAGTTTTGAGAAATAAAGCGTTTTGTAATTATTGTACGCACTTTTTTCCCAAATTAACGAGAAAAGAAGAGTTTTCTGGATTGTAGGTATATAAATGAAGATTATAAGTCTTCAATATCTGTTATCTATTGAATCAAACTTAGGAGATATTTGTAGATAGGACAATTTGAACTGATAGATGAACATAAATTACAAAGCTGAATCATCCCAACTGAACAAAAACAAAGCGATACATTTTTATAATGACGTGGAATAGTCTAAATTATCTCAACACCACGAATATTTCACTAGATCATTATTTGCGTAAGACAGACATCTTATGTTGAAGCTGCTTATTCAGTAACTATACCACAAGTTTCAATCTTTTGTTATATAGTTACCATCAGATGAACAGGGTCTTTCCTTATGATTTGGCACCACTTTAGAAACTCTATTCACAGAGATACAAAGAGATTGTTCAAATTAAAGTTTCATGATTTTTCCTGAAGATTTTATAATAACTATGCAAAAAAATAAATCCACTATTATTGGAAATTAAGAAAATGTGGGAAAGTTTGATTTTTTAAATAAAATGCTCTATATTTTTTTACAGATTGGAGATCTCCTAATTTTCCTCTCTTCAAAAATATACAGGGTCTGAAGAACATTGGGCGAAAATGAAAGGAGTGATTCCTGAAATCATTCTAAGAAAAAAGTTCCAATAAACATAGGTCTGAAAACGCATCGTTTTTTTTCAAAAATTGATGCAAGATCCGCCCTCATTGCCACTGGACACATTATTTTTTATCTATTGGGGTTAAAATTAGCCCCTTATTACTTACAACCACGCTGCCAAAGTTCAAACAAATCGGTCAAAATTTAACTGAATTATATAAAAAAAAATGATTTAAAAAAAAACTTTGCCACCCTGTATAGTTTGCCTATGTTTGGATTAACCGTTATTGAGTTATTTGACTTTGAATAACCTAGTGTTTAGTTGCAATAACATGCAATAATGCAATAATTTATCGCAACCACCATGAGACCAATCTGATACAGTTAGGACAATCAGATTGATGACTTCAGCTGTCCTGCTAAAGTAAAATGTCCTATATGAGCAGATAGGGCTATTTTACGTAGTAAAAGCCATTTAAGACAGTTTGCTTAAGAAAAGGTTAGAATTTTTGCAGTTTGGACGAAATAAGTATAGATATTTTTCGTATTTGGGGTACAGATGGGACTTTTCGGCTTAGTTCAACTTGAAGAAAATTGTGAATCATGTACCAGAATGTATTCAAGCAAAAAAAAACATTTTTTGCAGTTAGGACAAGTTGTCTCAGCAGGGCAGTATTATTCTAGATTACTTTTTTAATGCTACAAATGATTTTTCGATCATTAGCTATGATGATTGTGTACGCACACGTAAAGATAAAATTGTCAAAAATAGCTATTATAAATGCTTAGTAACTTTTTAGAAATTTCGAGAACACCGAGGAATATGAAATGAGAAAAATCGTATACATAAACTTTCATTAAATATAACTAATAGAACATAATGATCAAAATGTCGGCAAATGAATATTTGTGTTGATCTAATCAATGGAGGAGAGAATAACTTCGGAAATAACACAATCGAACATCTATAATAGAGAAGAAAAAGTAGGTATACAAATAACCTATTATAATAAAATATAAACTAACAAATATTATGTACATTCTTAGCAATTGATAAATACTTACACATTTTTCAAGATTTCTAGTTTGGGATGTTTTTTATTCTTTCTAGAGGTTCTTAGTGTTGAATTTGCAAATTTTAACGTATAATAGTTTCGCACCCTTATATAAAGATAGCAGGAACCCAGATAACAAGATTAACTTGAAACTTGCTAAAAAAGCACTAAGCTTAAGCAGAGGTTTGCTTTTGGTGCACTGCAAAAAAGCGCTTGGCTAGTCGACCGGCGTCCCTCCGGCCGACGCAAAAATAGCATTTCATAAAAAGCACTTTAAATAAGTGCCGTCTACGCACTTCGGATATGTGCTTAGTCTTCGCTTCAGAGAAATGCGTATTTCACGCTCAAGAATTCTGCTCGTCGTGCGTTCAAATATACTGCTCGATGTAGGCTAAAATATATGTAAACACTGATACAGAAGACTCCAGTACATAATCAACAATGGACAATTATAAGAAACAAACCATGCATACCTATATTAACCAATTTGAAATTTTACCAAGTACCTACAAGCTGATGATAATATATTATAGTGTAAATAACTAGAAATAACCTCATACATGATTTAACACTACATGTATAAAACCCTTGAAACAATATTCTCAGCATAATAATTGTCCAGTATAATAACAATCATTCTCTAAAATTTTATTATCGAGAACACATCACTACTTATCAGGCCTTCGGCCTTATTATTACATATTTAACTGGTGTATCGAACATGGCGTATTTCCATCTTCATGGAAGGTTGCTGCAGTTGTTCCTCTCCCTAAGGTGGGCAAACCAGAAGACCTTTCGGACCTACGACCTATCAGCTTGCTGTGCGTTTTATCAAAGGTGCTTGAAAAGATTGTTGCCACTCAGATAGTTGAGCACTTTGATCGGAATAACTTATTCAGTCCATCTCAGTCGGGTTTTCGCAGGGGTTTTAGCACAGCATCGGTTTTGACACGGGTACTGGATGAAATTATTGTGGCTGCTGACAGGAGGGAGACTACAGCGTTAGTATTACTTGATTATAGTAAGGCTTTTGATACACTTGACCATAGGTTGTTGTGTGCTAAACTGAAGTATTTTGGTTTCGATGAAGGAGCTTTGAGTTTCTAAAAAGAATATCTGAAGGAACGTACGCATTTTGTACTCCTAGAGGGTGATCGCTCAGACACAGGAACTTTGACGAGAGGTGTGCCGCAGGGTTCCATTCTTGGGCCCCTGCTGTTCATCATTCACACCATTGACATGGATTATCACGTCAAGTTTTGTGAAATGCAAAGATATGCCGATGAGACGCAACTTCGCATCAGTTTTACCAAATCTGATTCCATTGAGGCTTCCGCTAAACTTACCCAATGCTTGGAATCACTGTACAATTATTCTTATAGAAATGGTTTAAAGCTTAATTCTAACAAGTCAGCAATCATCTTCTTTGGACCTGATAGTCGGTGGGCGATGGAGAATGTGAGAGTGGTGATGGGCGAGTCTGTTATACCTGTTGTTAAAGATTATAAGAATCTTGGTGTCATATTTGACAATAAACTTAGGTTCAGGGGTCAGGTTGCTAAAATAGTCCAGAGGTCATATTATTTCCTTCGAAATCTTTACAAAAGCAGACATATATTGAGTCCACAATTAAAAAAGGTTTTGTGCGACACCCACATATCACTCAAAATATATAGGAAACTCCCATACTATAGTTTGAAATGAAATTCGCCAGCGCCCTACAACGGGTAGTCCTCGTACTTTTGACTTTTTTTTCTCAAAAACGTAAAGAAATCTGTTTTTATTGCATACGGTGGAGCCATCTATTGGATAAAATAGGATTTATACCACGTTCAAAATTAAAATTCAAATATTTATCACATGGTATATCAAAAGTTATCCTGAAAAAATGCATAACTAGTTTTCAAAAACGTTCATTTTATAATGTCTAAAAACCAACTATGTCCTGGACAAATACAACCTATGCATATTTTCAGTTTATAACTTTTGATAAGCCATGTGAATCAATATTTAAATTAAATTTCGAATGTTGAGTCTATGAAATGCAAACCACAACATTTAGTATACCCAGTTGTGCTTCAGTTTTGTTGTTCAAAATCGGATTTTTAACATGCTGAACCAATTTTTCTAAAACAGTGGAAGAACTTTTATTGGAAAGGATGTGTCTTGTTGAAAATATCCACACATCCAGGGAACGATACATTTCTCAAAAAACTCACAATAAGCTTACATAATTGTCCAATCCAAGGTTCAAACACAAATTTCCAGATGATCTAGGTACTGAAAATTAGAAACTTCCGGCACAGAATTCAAATCACACGTGAAATGACAATGACGTCTAGGGCATAGAGAAATATAAAAAGAAAGAGAGTAGTCGTTCCCATGTATGCAAGTTGACATCCAATTTCCCTTGCGATAGTGGCGCACCGAGGACAACCAGTTGAACTATACTATAGTAGCTTCCTGTAGAACCAACTTATGTCAAATAAAATGGCGGGATATTTGAACCTAACAATTGGCGGGACATTTGAATGTTAGAGATTTGAAGAGTGGAATAATTGTTCGGTGTTATGCAATAATGAGTTATGCCATTATAGCTATATTTTCTGAAAAATGGTTCTAAAGTTTATTATAATATTTTTTTATAGAATGGGTGTAAGTGTACCTCAGGGTAAGTATATCTAAAAGTAGACATTGAAACAAAGTCTATTTCTCGACATATTTTTTGATCCTAATCTTCAGAGTGTAATAAACTCAGCTTTTTTTCAAAAAATATTTGTGTAACAGCATTTCCCATGAACACAGGACCGTCCAATTGTGGAGTCAAAGAAGACCGGCTAAACTCAAACCTATATTTAATCAAAAAATAAACAAAAATAGACATTTCCATGTGGATAGAAACAAACATTTTAATATAATAAAAAACAAAACATAATTCTTCTAATTCACACCTACAGAGAAGGGAAAACTATAAAAATCGCTACAGGTACATATTTATCAACTGAATATAAATATTCAAGCCTGACAATGTTATACAAAACTAAATACATAGATCATTCTCAACAGAAATATACATACAATTTTTTTTATATAATAATAATAACTAACAAGCGACTTTTATGCAAAAACGAAAACATGAAAAACAAAACTTACAGAATAAAGACAAATAATGCAATCGAGATGTGACAACAGTACAAAATAAACCGAAAATATACATATTCTAGGCTTGAAAATTAATAACAAAACTCAGCAGCAGGAACATAGATTATACAGTAGGAACATCATATCAATGTGTTAAAGGAACAAAGGTAAAGTTTCACTCTTTTCAAGATACATTCCTAATTAAATTTCTTGTTCTTTGGTTCAATCTTTTTTTTATTGCTTTGAAATGTTCTGTATAGATCATCATAGTACTTTTTTATGATTATTGCTATATCTAGAAAGTGATTTTGGATATTTTCTAGATGTTTCTTGCAAGTGAACCATTCAAACAAAATATATTTTCTAAGAAGAATTTTAATTTTCTTTCTCGTTTGACAGATATGACCATATATATGGAAGCATTGTCTTATGTGACAGAATGAGGCCACTTTAGTTCCATATTTAATATCATACTTCAAAAGAGCATTCCGTGTTCATTTCAATAAATGTGGCACATCAAATATTGTAAATATTTTGTGTCCATTCATAAAAAAGTAAGGGCCTGGTCTTTCTTTCGTTTTGCTGAGTTTTTTTATAGCAGCGCGGTTGGGAGCTGCTTGATCACATACAGTGCATAAAATAGTCAGGCCAGTCTCCTCAATTTTGGAAATAACTTCTAAAATAAGTGATTCAAGTTCGACAGATTTGATGTCACGGGTGAAAAAGTAACAAATTGGTTGCTTCCACTTTTTGTGCAGTCCATTCAGCTTAAAAATTAGAGCATGATTGGCAAACCGATTTTGTCTGCCCAGAGGCCCCAAATCGACATACCCATCTTTTTTATCATTGGACCGATTATACAGTAGTTGTTCGGATAGAGAAATTTCATCAAAAATGAGTGAACAATATTTGTCAATGGGTTTCATTTTGGTAACACGCATCTTTAATCTTTCAAACAGTTCACTTTCTAGCCCTGCATCAAAAGGTATATCCTTCAACAGTTTCTGTAAAGTACTTTTACTGGGTAATGCTAAACTTGGTTTTAAAAATCTATAAGACTTTGGACCCCTTTTGTACAGGGCTAACGCATAAACCTTATCCCGGGTAGTCCATGTTGGCCTTTTTGCTTTCAAATTTCTGAAAGAATTTTGAAAAAAAGAAGCAACTGTACTATCCATGCAGTTTTCAATTACATTTAACATTCCCTTTTCAGACAGCTGGTAAGCAGTTTTCAATTTATTCTTACAATTTAAAATTTTGTTCTTTAATCTACAGATTTTATTTCTTTGAATCTTGTTACACTGATAGAGTTTCTTTTTTCTTGGAGTGAGATTTTTGATCCGTGTTTCATTGATTTCAGATAGAATGCCTCTCTTTCTCTTGATGGTTGGTTCATTTGACCCCTCAGTTTTGTTTTTACGTTTCGAACCAGCTGGTGGAAGAGAACTATTTGATTTTTGAGCATAATTATGCTCTTCAAAGATTTGCTTAGCAAGTATTGGATTTCTATTCTCGTCAGGTTTTTTCAAGGTTTCAATTGGCTCGAAAGAATCATTGGAAATAATGGCATCTTCTAAAAGGATTGTCGGCAAAGTGATGGAACTAATTATATTAACTTTTTTGATGCTGACGCTTATTGGTAGGGCGTATTTCAATAGTCGTTTCTGAAGTGATGATGTAAATGCCTTCTTTTCAAAATGATCTTCACATAGAACATGTCGCTTAGTTGAAAAAGGCAAATTTAGAATTTCAAACCATTTTTCATCTTTCCAAGTCATTTTCAGGGAATTTGAAGAATTTTTTTATATTTTGGACGCTAGTGTCTTTAGTTGTTGGCCTATAATAAATGCTAGAGCAATTTGGTGCCATACACCTCCGGTTAACTATACCTGGTTCTGACATTGTCACAAAAAGTCTCCTATTTTAGCTTAAATAGACAAACCATTAATTGCGAAACCATAAGCATTGGCGTTCACGATAGGAGTTTGGGTTAACTATAGTATGTCTGATTTTTACGAGTACTTATTTATAATTGAGTAGCACAACAGAACAGACAGGAGACTGTAAGTTATATTATAAACACACAAAATATGGTCATATCTGCTGAAGTGATATTAAGTATAAGAAATTGTCAATTCAAATTGGGAATAAAATGTGACATAATTCCTCAATACCCAAACTATTCAAAAAAAAAATTGAAACATCCTTGATATTATTCCCCCTACTTTAAAATACTTCTCCTCCTAGTACTTGCATTTTTAACCTCGTCGCTGGAAAAATATCTTCTACACTCTCTCTTTCTGCTTAGTGAAGAAAAAATCCAGCTATTTTTTCTGCCATAATCTATGGAAATTCTGGCTTATAATTTGTCCCCGCCGACGCCGCGTCGAAGGTCTTGATCAGATAGAAAAGTCCTTGACTTTCGAGAACAAATCTGACCAAAATAAACTCTACAAGCAAAATCAAAATGTCCACAACTTCTGGACTAAAAAAACAAATATATTATAGGTAACTTGCCTGTTTCAATCAGTTATGAAATAATACAGTGCGACCGTAAAGGTTGGAATAAAATCATTCAAAATTCAGAGGTTTATTGTTTTGTGGTAAAACGCTCGGACACGGGTGAAAATAAGTTACGACCATCAACTTAATTTTTCCAAATAGAAACCCCGTTTTTTTATTCCATCTACGAATTCTACATCAAATTCTAAGTAAGTTTCATGTACAGTTATTGAGAAATTGAATGAATTTATTCCAACCTTCACGGTCACCCTGTATAATAATATTACCTTTTCATAATCCTGCCGGGAAACAAAGCCAAAAACGTCTGGGTTAGTTATAAACACAATCTTATATAATAATATGCTTATAACTTATTAAACTTATCCAGTATTCTCCATTGGTACAGGATTTAAATTTTGTAATGAATGATTGACAATCAATATTGACAGGGGTGATGGTTTGTGGACATGACAACAGTAATCATGACAACAGTACATATCATTCACTTGTCAGATCTCTATCCTGGCGCCACCCTAACTAGCCACGTAAACTAAGCACTGTCAAAACAAGATGCTGGAATCTGGCTATGTTTTGACTACTCTCTTTTTTTTAAAATTCTCTATGGTCTAGGGTTAGGGATTGCTTATTTATGGCAACCGTTGTTAAGGAAAACCTTCGTCTCTAGCGCCATCCAACGGGTAGTCCTCTAAACAAATCCGACTTGATAAACTGGTTGCCTAAAACTTTATTTACATTGGCTCCCATTCAAGTTTCCTATATATTTTGAGTGATATGTGGCGACACCCTTGTTCTTTCCCATACAAACTACTGCAATTTTGTTTACGGACCCTGTCTTGATCAGCAATCAAGAAAGAGACTGCAGCGGATCCAAAACTCGTGTATAAGTCTTATTTATGGACTGAGAGCAAGAGATCATGTCAGTTATAAACTGCCTGAGCTTAAATGGCTCAATATTCAAGACAGGGAGAAGTTGCATTTTGCATGTTTTCTTCATCGTCTGCTCGCTGATGGTATTCCTCCTTATCTGCGTGAGAAGCTCAGTTTTAGATTTTCGACACATAATCGGTCTACACGCCACAATAACTGTTCAAATCTACCCAAACACAGGACTGCTTTGTTTCAACGTAGTTTCTCATATGGTGCACCCAAGGTATACAATGAATTTATTAATAAAAAATTTGATAATCTCAGTTTAGCATCCTTCAGGTCAAAGGTTAGGGATTTTTTGCTGGCTAGATATTAGATGTATTATATTTAAGTATTCTCATAATTCATTTTGCTTTCTATACATATTATTCTTGATCATTATTATTATTGTTATATTCTTGTTTAGTATGTATACTCGGTTAAGTTAACAGCATTGCTGCCCTTCGCCGAGTTTAATAAAAAGACGTTTCTATCTATCTCTCTATCTATCTATCTATCTATTATTCGTTGTCCTCGTAAGCCATGTCGTAGGTCCACAAACACAAAAATACAAAGCCGTTCCAAAGGATCACAATTCACAATCACAAGAAAACTAATGTGGTTCACCAAAGCCAAAAATATCACGAATAACTTTGTCAATTGGCTATACTTCTACAAATAGCCGAATAAGTTGGAAAGCTGATGTGCTTGTCTTGTTTGGCTGGTCTCTGACTCTGCTCAGGGCAAATGCAAAATGCAGATAACAAAGACCAACGCGGTGGTCAACCAATCAGGCAACTAGGTAATACGTACATGTCCGAGATTGTTCGGAAAAATGAAACAACAAGCCTAGCAGTCCTTGAAAAGCGATTACAGGGCAGCATAAAAGCATAATATGTATTTTGAATGCGCATTGCAAGAAAGAAGCATTCAATAACCGCTTATTGAATAATGATATAAAATACTATCTTTTTGCTTGTCGGACGCAAGAAATTTGGCACGCTGCAATCGGCTTGCTGTCTTTGAAGCATTTATTCGGCAGTCCTGATGTGCTTCAGATTTTATCAAAATTAGAAGCTATTTAGGAAGCGCTGGCAAAGTATGTATCATTCGCATAAAAGTGAATGCATATTATAGGCACATATCTTTCGCTTTTGATGTAGTCTTGCCAAAAATAAGTATTTGATAAGCGCTTAGTGAGTAGATGATATAAATTGCTTCCTTTTTGATTGCCGGCCGTAGGAATTCAAGCACCTTGCAGCAGAGTGTGCTATCTGGGAATTCTAATAGGAAGCTTGGGCAAGGGCAAGGGTGAGAAAATGCAATAGAAGACAACCTGGTCTTCAAATGAATCATTAAAATCTTTCAATCAGGTTTTCAATGAATATTTTCTAAAGAAATCAGATATTCACTGGGTTATTCACTGTAATTTTTGGAGGAACTGTCAATCCTCCGCGTTCCTGCACTTCCTTCATAAACTTCTTTTTTACAGAATGATCTGGATTGGTCACATTATTTCAAGATATTGTTCTTGATCGAATATGAAAAAAAAAATTAAGCCAAGAAAATTGTTTACGGCTGTTTATATAGGTAATTTCTTTGAAGCTGGAATTGCTGGAAGTTTAATTTCAATAAAAATGCCGGAAGCATAATCACAATATCCAGAACTAATAATTCTGATCGGATCATTTGTATGTCTGTATCAACAACGACGCTTTGCTAAATAGATTCACCGTCCGCGTATCCGCACCTCGCGTACCTAAGACACCTCGCAAAAAATGCCGGTATTTTCAGACGGATATCAAAGGAGTGACCGGACTAATTGGAATATATAGACTTTGGTATTAGTCTAAGATGCTTCCCAATTATTGACAGTACCTCATTATCAACGTCCGTAAAAACTTCGTCTTTTCCTCCACCGATCCGCGTATTGGCATTGTCTCCTATATGGTACGACGCAACGCTAGAAAAACATCTGCCAAAACGCGGGAGACGAGAATCAAATGTCCATCGATTATAATAGCAAAGTCTATATATTCCAAATTCCAATAAGTCCGACCACTCTCTCGAAGACGCGAAAATCCCCCTCCTGCCGTCACTATCCGTCCCGCCGGCAAAACACACATCGGATGTGTGAAGAAATCTACCGGGTGCAATTGGAAAATATGTTTACTTCGTTCTTGTTTTGAAAAATATTGCCAATTATTCTAGATTACTTTTTTAATGCTACAAACGACTTTTCGATCATTTGATATGATGATTGTGTACTCACGTGAAGATAAAATTGTCAAAAATAGCTATTAATGCTGAGTAACTTTTTGGAAATTTCGAGGACACCAAGGAATATGAAATGAAAAAAATCGTATACATAAACTTCCATAGAATATAAACTAATAGAACATAATGATCAAAATGTCGGGAGATGAATATTTGTGTTGATCTAATCAATGGAGGAGAAAGTAACCTCGGAAATAACACAATCGAACATCTACTAGAGACAAAAATGCATACAAATAACCGAGGGGTAAACAGCTGACCCAAATTCTGTACAACAGACTTCCTACTTCCCGGTACATCCCATATACATCCTGGGAAATCCTGCATACTTCCTGGTACTTCCAATATACTTCCTGGAATTCCCACATACTTCCCGGTACTTCCATATATACTTCCTGGTACATCGAATGTACTTCCCGGTACATCCCATATACGAAATCCTAGGAAATCCTGCGGTATTTTTGGTACATAAGTACAGTTGATTAGAACTCAGTTGAAACTTAAAACAGCATTGAACGCCCGGCCGGCAATAGGTCTTATTATTGCAATTCGGTATTATTCGGCGTTAACCAATCACAAGCATCGACATCACGTTGATTCGTACCGGTTTGTTTCAACCTCGGTTTCAACTTAGATCAAAATACACTATACACCCTGGGATATCCGAGGGATTATCCCAATATTCAATGGGAATAACTTTTGATACTACACTGCGCTCCGCAAAATAAATGCACAATTATATTTTCTCGATTTACCCCAATGCAAAAGCATGATAATAATGTAATGATTACTTGGCTCACCAGATGTAATAGTGGTTCAAAAACTAAAATGATCAGCAAGACTAAGACTACAACCCCCTGATAAAAACCATATTGGTTGATGTTACTTTTTTCAGTACATTCCAGGAAGTTCATTTAGCATACGAAATTTTAAGTTTGTATCAAATTTTCCTGAAAGTTAAAAAAGAAATAGCAATGATAAAAAAAACATATGGATATATTTAATTATTTATTCAACACTTCTCAAAAATAGCCAAGCACAACAAAATATTGAAAAACTCTGCAGTGATTATACAGTGTGTCCAAGATAAGGATGTCTATCATGGGGATCTTGGAAACCGTAAGGGATACGAAGATGGTTAAATCAGAGAAAAGTTGCGGATTTTCAAGCCTAACAATATCCCGTTTAGAAAGTTTTAAAATTTTGAGTAGTTCCGGAGATATGCCTAAAAAAACGAATTTTGCCGATTTCGTTTTTATTTTTTTCTCACGTTATTTAGAGAAATATGGAAAAACAAAAGACACTTTCTCATGCATGGCCACTTCTCAAGTTCTACAAAACAGCGTTGAGAGATTTTCCGTATTTTCGTTTCGGAGAAACCATCATCAACTTTGTTTTTTTTAAATATGGTCCTGGATTTTTTTGACGGATTCTAAGAGCCTGTTATGTTCCTAAACCAACAATGTATCGCAATTATTCAAAAAAATAATATTGGTGGATTTTTCCATAAGAACTCATGTGTAAGAGAGAGACAAAAAATACATTTTAAATAGGATTTAAAACAAACACTTCTTTTTTGCTATATGCGATACATCGTTGGTTTGAGAACAAAAAAAGGCTCTTAAAATCCGTAATAAAAAATCCAGGACCGTGTTTAAAAAAAGAAAGTTGATGATAGCTGCCGATAGACGAAACCTCGGTTCTTCAATTCAATAACGCTATCTTGTAAAGGGCAAAAAGTGGCAATGAAGAAGTTCCATTCATTTTAAAATATGAAAACAATTAATTTTTAAAAATTTCGGTTTTTTTCGGATAGTTTAGATAGTTTTGCCTCTATTCAACCGACCTTGTATCTCTTACGGTTTCCAAGATTCCCATGATAGACATCCTTTATCTTGGACACACTGTATAAACAACAAACTGAACGAACAATAAATGGTTAGTAGTGAACAAAAATAAATAATCTGGTATCTCTTTACATAACATAATTGTTTAAATCTGTCGTAGGACCAAAGATTAATAATTTGACAATATATGTTCATCATTTCAAATTTATACATTCTTGACAAAGCTCTCAACTTTTACACACACATACATTTTCTGATGTTGCACGGATGAATTAAATTTATTTGTCAAATGTGCTTAATAACCCGAGGACAAATTCAAACTACAGCAAATGCCAAACAACTTTCGTTTCACGTCATAATTGCCACCAAGCGAGTTATTATGTGATTTGTTGGTGACCAAATTTGGTCACCAGAAAACTTCATAGCCACGTGCTTGGTGGCAATTATGACGTAGGTCGAAAGTTGTTTGGCGTTTGCTGTATGTAAGTACATACATATACTGCTAAATGAAAAAAACTTAACACCTGTTTATTAACCTAATATGGAAAGGTCAAAATAGGTTATACTCTCGGTGATGATTTTAAAAAAGTAATAAAATCACTTCAACTTTCGTTTTAGTTTCTTATAAAGTTCATCTATCGTTTCTACCCTGGTTTCTACCTCATCAAAATTCAAAAATAATGTACCATTCTTTTGAGTTATCTTCGTGGGTACAAAAATGAATAGGACCGTGAAATATGTACTGCACAAGTTTTCGCCTCAACCGTTTCAAAAATGCGTAATTTTGAAAGTATATTTTGCATCTTCACATTTTTCCATAACACGACCACTTGTCGTGAAAATAAACTGCGTAAAACTTTCCAATTTCAATAGTTTCAATCCGATTTTCAACGATATTATCAGCTGATTTTTGTTTCCCAATGATATTTTCTTCATAAAAATTCAATTCCGAGGACCTTTCCGTATCAGTGCTATCATCATAAATGATCCTCGGAAGATGTTTCGGATTCTTGATCAGAAGATGATTGGCTTTTAGACTTTTTTGAATTTGAATTTTTTTGATGAACCTTCAAATTGTTCCCCCTTTTTAAATCTAATCTCTGCAGAACTTGCTTCATCCCTCGCTGTCGGAAAATTCAAAACTTGCTCCATTACATTTTGGTGCGTTTGTTTACAAACAGGCATTATGTTTTATGCGTTTTCCAGCTTATTGTTTTTATCTCGGTCTGGACTGGTTTACTCGTTACGAAAGCGAGCCCAGGAGTATTGATCAATTCACGGTTCACGATCTGCATCGTATTCTGTCGAGGTATTGGAATTCCATCATACTTCCTGGGAAATCCTGTATACTTCCTGGGAAATCCTGTATACTTCTTGGGAAATCCTGTATACTTCCTGGAAATCCTGTATACTTCCTGGAAATTCCACATACTTCCTGATACTTCCTGGTACTTCCTGCATACTTCCTGATGCATGTACACCTACTTCCTGCAGCTGTTTACCCCTCGCAAATAACCTATTATGATAAAATATAAACAAACAAATATTATGTGCATTCTTAACAATTAATGAATACTTATACATTTTTCAAGATTTCCAGTTTGGGATGTTTTTTATTCTCTCTAGAGGTACTCAGTGTTGAATCTGCAAATTTTAACGTATAATAGTTTCGACCCTTATATAAGGATAGCAGGTATTCTAATGGGAAGCTTGGGCAAGTGTGAGAAAATGCAATAGAAGACAACTTGGTCTTCATTCCTGCACTACCTTCATAAACTTCTTTTTCACAGAATGATGTGGATTGGTCACATTATTATTTCAAGATATTGTTCTTGATCGAATAGGAAAAAAAATAAGTCAAGAAAATTGTTTACGGCTGTTTACCTATATAGGTATAATTTCTTTGAAGCTGGAATTGTTCGAAGTTTAATTTCAATAAAAATGCTGAAGTCATAATCACAATATCCGCAAATTAGAAAAAAAGGTCATTTCAACCGTGGACGACAAATTGGAGCCGACATCCAAATTCACACGTTAAATGTGACCTGGATTGACATTTGTATCAAAGAGAATCAAGTCAGGAAGACCCTCAAAGAATGAATCGAAACAGGTAACCAAAAAGAAGAGAATCTCATCGGCCAACGTGAATAAAAACTCAGCCAATTTCACTAAGAACACCTGTTTTTCCCTGTAAATTGATTCAAATTGATATATTTTAGACAGCAAAATATGTACTTGAATTCGGTTTTCATCTATGAAAACTACTTACAGCTTACACCTATACTGCTTCAAGACGCTTCAATATTTAGCGCGTAGCGTCCTAATGCAGTAGAGAATGTCGAGCCTATTATAATCAAATCAAGGTACATTATCTCCCGCGATTCGGCAGAAGTCCCCTAGCAGACGTTTTTCTAGCGTTGCGTCTTGCGTCGTACCACAGGAGACAGTGGGGGTATGATTGAACGTTTACGTTAACCTAGCGCAAGGAGAAACCTTGAGCTTAGCGTATCCATTTCACCATGGTAACGCTGTTAGCAAATGGAACATTTGCATAAGTAAACATTCTTAACAGATACGTTAAGTTAACGTAAACGTTCAATCATAGTCCCCAATGACAATACGCCACCGGTCCCAGTAGTATGTGCATTGTCAACATTGAACAGAAATACCATGTAATTCTACTGACTCAAGTCAATAGAACAGACTTCTATCAAAAATCAGGAGTACAATATACATATTTTTAAGAGAACCACGCCTAGTCCAATCCCATGTGAAACAGATAAAAATGAAGTATTGGGGCTTGCGCGAAATTAAAAACATTTAATATGGCAGAATGCTCGTTTTAAGGTTGGGGGATTCGGAATATTCGGATAAAAACAATATACAAACTTGATCCGTCAGATCGACTCATTTAATTTAATTCCCAAAATAATATCCGATGATTGATACTACCACCGAACAAATATGTTGTTCGGTGATACTACTATACATATATTTTCAAATAACTCATCATGGATGCACCGGTATCATTTTTGTGCCAACTTTTTGTTGAAATAAACAAGAGTGCAAACAAAATGATTGTATTGAAATTCAAAATAATTCAATGCAGCAACAAGAATAAGGAGTTGAAACACTTAATCCGTGTAAAAAATGAAACTTTCAAGTCAAATCACACCGTGAACCGATCATAAAATAAAAAATATGAACAATCAGACATGCTTGGATTGTCAGGTTGGATAGGTCGGGCTAACAAAAAAACTTTCCAAGTTTCTTTGTTAAACACCAAGGGCCGATATTTCAATATCCATTCAAGACTATATAAGGCACAATTGAAGGGTTAAAAATATTTGGACCTTGAAATGACTGTCTGCCATGAGTGCTGAGTTTCATTTGCGACACTCACATTATATCCTTATAACTAAATGAAAGGAGTGGCGCAACCACAAGGTGCAACTGAAATAAGGCACTTTTGGTAGCCAATTTTTGAAATTCACATCAACTTAAAGTATACTGTAGCTAAAATATGTCATTTATAAAGTGACATTGAAAAATACAATATAATATTTAATTCAAAATGAAGGATCGAGGGGAAAAGTTTTAACACTAAGGAATACAGCAATAAAAAATATGAGAGGATAATTACACACAATTATTGACTTTAATACTATAATCAAACATTAGGTATATAATCTTTGCTATAATACATACAGCATAATACCATTTTATGATAAGATGATACATTATTGTACATACATGGTGATTGCGTTTATATTTTACTCAAAAAGATATCTCAGTTAATTTCGGTTCTACAAAGAAGTTTAAATGATACCAAGAAATGCCAAAAGGCATCGAAAACGCAATTTTTTTTTCACAGCATATGGTATTTTCCAAATGGGAAACCCTGTATATTTTTGGCTAGATTAATAGATCTTTTTCTTCTGATTCCAAATATACACTGAGAAAATTCAGGTAATGATTTTTTTATAAGAATTTTTTTTCTCACCACTATAATATTTTTATTCATACTGGGAAAATCCATTTTAGGATGTCCATAAAACTGGATTTTTTCAAAGTGACTCTATGTCCACCAAGCATATATATCTTTTGATAATGATAAATATTTTGCTGACACAAAAAATTCATTCTTGCTGCAATAAGTTTTTTGTTAGCAGTCAACAATTCTTACTCATAGCGAAAAATAAAACAAAAATAAATTCCTTTACTGCTCATCACAGTGAATTTTTTGGTCATCGGTCATTTTCGTTCAAGATATCCTGACTAGTGTTGTGAGTGGAAATATTTCCGTCGGTAACGGAAATATTGGAAATTTCCGAAGGGAGGTCGGAAATAATGGAAATATTGGAAATATTGAATTCGTGTTCTCTTATGCATTTAGAAGATTTAGTACATTGAAATTACATAGATTGACTAAGAAAGTTGATGAAAAACTCATCAATCAGACAAAAAAATTACTCCTATAAGTCTTATGCCGTATATTAAAAATTGCATAGGCTCTGGCAACTCGGCATTCGTGCTTGGGCTTGATGCAGACTGAATGCGAAACGCCAGATTTCTTCAAAAAGACCTCAGAATACTTTTTCTTGTTTATCCACTTGTTTGTCCACTCTGAAGTCGCCCACCCTGTATTAGGTATCGATGATTTTTTGTTTAAAACACACATTCTGATGGGATTTTATTAACCAATTACAACGAAAATTAGAATTAGAACGTACAGGAAGACTCAATGAGCAGTATATAAGTATTAAATTAACAAATTAACAAAAAAAAATAACCAAAACAGTAATTTTTTTTTTTTGAAAATGTGAACAGGGAGGTTTTTGGTCATTCTGATTGAGATTCCGTTGTCAGTTTTTTCCTAAAACGTCCCCTAATACGATTTTCTGAAATTTGACCCACTTTGAACCACCGCCATAATCACCCAAAAGTACGTTCCTGGAACTGATTTGGTATAATGTTCAAAAAGTGTTTGACGAGACCTAACAAACAAAAAAAAAAATTAAAATCGATCAATAAACAAAAATGTTACAGGGGTGGGACACTTCAGAGTGGACACCCTGTATTACTTTATTATTTTTTTATACGTTTGTATAATGTTTTGACTTTAATAAACATTCTTGAAAACAAACCCGACACTTGCTAATTTATATTTCCAATATTTCCATATATTTCCAAAATTTCCAGAAATATTTCCAGTAATATTTCCAAATTTTATATTTCCGGAAATTTTACAACACTAATCCTGGCCAATAAGAGAAGTATTGGAAGAAAGCGTGGTCGCCATGACACGTCTCTGGAACGAGCGATTAATACGTTACTTATTGCCGGTATATCCGTATCGTCTTGGTTGTTGCCGGAACAATATTTTGAATTTTCGCAGTATTCGTCATAACAGTTCGTTCTATAGTTCTTCTTTTTCTTCCGTAGTGATTGAAGTGAAAAATGCAGCCGGATTTCAAGAAAATGCAAAGCTTTTAACCATCATCAGTGGGCTTTTCACACCAAAGTGCGACGTGCGACTCATTGCAAACATATGCTACTTACATAAAAACCTCTCCAACCATATGGCAATCAGGGTTGCGATGGTTGTATAGGTTTTAATATGAGTAGCATGTTTGCAACGAGTCACACGTCACATGATTCTTTTTGATGTGAAAGCCCAATAAGATTATTTTAAGCACCAAAAATAACTTTATTGATGACAACAAAACCTTTTCGTTCATAATAAATAAGAATATTCAGCATAAAAAATAATAATTTTCGTCCTGACAAAAAATCTTTTTGACATTCAATAAGTTTTTTATCCCTAATAATAATACCTATGTTGACCTTTTCACCGCTAAGAAGTAACTTTCATAAAACGAGTTTATTGGGGACTAAAAGTAATTTTGTGAGTTCCTCCATCAATACAGTTGGTATTTGGTTCAGCCGTTTTTGCCCTATTCAAGTTCAAAGTCTCCGATCTCATTTAGGGGACATGATCATGACTTGATCTTTGTTGCTTAGATACGGTAGAATCCAGATCAACGTAATGTAATTCTTATGAGACTTTGAACTTGAATAGCGCAAAAACGACTGAATCAAATACCAACATATATAGAATATTTGGAATCAAAAGAAAAATATCTATTAGTCTATCCAAAAATATACAGGGTTCTCCATTCAAAAAATACCATGTTGTGTAACAATTTTAGGTTTTCGATCCCTTTTGGCAATTTTTGATATCGGATTCTGAATGTCCATGAAAAATACTGCAAATCTGCTAATTTAAACTTTTTTGTAAAATCAAAAATAACTGAGATATCTACTGAGTAAAATATAAACAATCACCCTGTACATCACAATGAACAATTTGCATACATTTTCAAATGACTTGAGATTTTATATACGTATTCTACTCAATATTTGAAAGTCATCAGCAAAAAAATGTTTCCAAAATACCCAAAAATACGTAATAAATGAAGAAGAAAACGAAAATTTCACTGTATGTTCGAAAAAGATGCGAGGCTATATTATTAGAGGCAAAACGCCAGACGGAGAGAGATAATGTATTCTGTGACGTAGTATGTATCTTGATTGGCGCTTTTTGATCGGTTATTACTACATTAATATTAATTGGCGATTCAAACAGCTCAAGCAGCGCCACAGCGGAACGCGCGAGAACTTTCGAGAGCGTGACAAATGCATTTTACTCATAGCCCGTATAAGGTTTTCGCGCCTGAATTTATATTTGTTGTTCGTATCAGTCGAGTGTTTCGTATCGGCAGAGTGTTGTCAATTATTGAGAAATGGTGCCTTTAATGAACTGGAACATTTAATGGACGTTCTGAATGGATTTGACCGGCCTCTTCGTGAAGAGAGATTAGCTGTGGAAAATTTAGTGTGTATCGGGATTCGATCAAGTTTTTTTACGACGTGGGTCCTTTGGAAAATTAAGCAGATGATTGTCTTCTCATTGCAGTGAGGTAAGCGACAATTATGCCTATTACGAACTTTCTTCGGATATCGGCGAGCATTCGTATGATCTTCCATTGTTAATGATGATTTTTATCACCAATATCGGTGGGATCTTTCAATCAATGAAATATATACATTTAATAAAATTAGAAACCTTTGAACTATGCACTATATTCGTCTATTTTGTTGGCTAAAAGCCACTACACTTGAGGCTTTTTGATATCGACACCCTTCAGACAAATGCCGATAAGTTTATGATTCCAACAATAACAACAAAACCCGAAAAATACCATTCAATTAGCACACTATAATCATTTAACAACGTGGTTTATCAAAATCTTTTCATAAATAATAACAAAATCGGGAATATATCTTCAAGTTATCACGATCCCAATAGAAACAGCATGGAGACAGCTGATGTCTATCACGCTCTCGAAAGTTCGAGCACAAAACGCCAGAGGCCGCTCCGCTGACTCTTTGAATCGCCAATAGAGTTCGTGGGTTGATTTTTTAAACATCAATGGCATCAGTACTTACTTATCCTTATACTTTTCGATATTTCCAAAACATGTGCAGATTGTCCATTAAAATCACAAGTTTGTACAAGTCACAGCAAACCCGCTAAGATACAAAGATATGCATTTTTGCGCTTTCTTATCGGAGTCGGTACGAAGTCTGTTGGCCACCATCGCTAGAGCGCCTTCTTTTAGATCGACTTCCGTCGGCTACGAAACGTCGCCATCGCCGGAATCAACCCTGTGACTCTTTTGGGTTAGTTTGGGTTAGTTTGGGTTAGTCGGTACGAAGTCTGTTGGCCACCATCGCTAGAGCGCCTTCTTTTAGATCGACTTCCGTCGGCTACGAAACGCGCCATCGCCGGAATCAACCCTGTGACTCTTTTGGGCGCCTGCAGAACACCAGCAATGCACCAGCTAGCTTCGTAGTTTTCGATTTTCCCGCTTTTTGTAAGTGGAAACCACACAAACCAGTTGTAGTTGCACCAAGCCAAGCCAAGCCAAGCTGTTATTGTTTTGCTTCCTCTCGAGGATCGGAGACCCCTGAGATAAGAGTAGGCGTGGTTCTCTTAAAAAATAATGTATGCTTATTCTTGAAAGTGGGATCAAAAATGTTCTCCTGATTTTTGAATTTTGATAGAAGTCTGTCGTGTTGATTTGAGTCAGTAGAATCACATTGTATCTCTACAATACTTTGAACAGAAATACAATGTGGATGGTAGCAGATTGCCGTTTGGCAAGCGGAAATTTGACAGTTCCACTCAACTACAGCCTCCCACGTTTCAATAAGAATAGGTCTGGAAAAGGGAAGAATGGAGTAAAATCATGCGATAAGAACACGTCTGCTCCCTCAAAAATATTCTCCCTTTTATCAAGTTCAATAAGGGAGCGTTGTTCCCCAACTGGAGGATTGGGTCCCTGGGGCCCGATCCTCGAGTCAGTGAACAGTAGAAACGTAATAATTTATGTAGAAAGGATAAAAATGAAGAATTGGCGATTGCAAGGAATCAAAAACATTTTTATCGTTTCTACATAAATTGCTACGTTTCTACTGATACAACTGTCATTTGGTGCGAAAACAAGGGATTACCTGAAAATTGGTGATTTTATAGATTTCGATGTGCTCTTTCCAAATTTCAACTTTGCCCCCTCGTATCTTTGCCGCTCGCACCGCGATATCCGAAGAATGGTGCCTAGAAGCAGTTTTTTGACAATATCTTTTTTTCCGACCCATTTCACGATAAAAACAAAATAACCAGAAAAATTCCCTACAATATATGTAATAATTTTTTTTTCGTAATTGAATCGTTTTGACGTACGAGCGCGGTGAAGTTTAGTTCAACATGCATTTTGGCCAAAAAAACAAATTCCACACCATCATTAGAAAGAGTGAGCGACGCGTTTTTTTAATTGTGATATTCTCAGTCGACCACACTTTCTTCGTATCGCCGATCTTCATTGACCAAGTGGTACGACGTCATTAATTGTCTTTATTGGTACGATCGAAACTTCACAGACCAAAATATTTTCCACATCATCCGCATCATTGCAAGATAGCGATGAAGAGGAAGAAAGGGAGACTATTTTCGAGCAAACGTATGATTAAATCAGAAATGAAGAGGATTGCGATGAAACTTGCGGTTTATGTGCGGTTATTATGCGGTTTATGTGAAAAATATTTCGGTCTGTGAGGTTTCGATAGGTACTGAAGACAATAAACTCGTCACACTTGGACAATCGAGAAGCTCCGCCTAGGTGAGGGCCATGGTTGCGAGATGTTTCACCAAAGATAAATGTTACCCCATCTAGAGAAGGAGCACTGCTTCTACAGTCCAGCTCTGCCCGGGCAGACTAGGGCTCCAGGGTCTAAGGAGTCCAAGCTCCCGAAGCTGAGCTCGTCGGACTCTCAGGGTCTGATGCCCCAGGGGCCGGATTTTTGAAAACCGGGAAGAAGAACAGCCAAAAGAAAGTATGCTATACCTAGTAGGCTTCTCTCGGCTGTTCTACTTCCCGGTTTTCAAAAATCTGGCCCCAGAAGTCTAGTGTGATCTTACGCTGGAGGATGCGAAGAACTCAGAATGGAGAGAAAGATAAGAAGAAGGCGCAAAAGGACCAAGAAGCGCAGGGTGGAGCGGAGGCGAAAGGGGGAACAGCAGGCATTGACCGGCCAGCTAGCTCCTCAAGACGCCGACGCTCTTGAGGAGCCCGAGAGGGTAAAGAGGGCTCCCGAGTAGAGACTCACCACTAGAGGCCCCTGACAGAGGGACGCTAGACGTGCAACTAAACAGCTAAGCCTTTTGTAGAGATGAACAAGGGTCATCCACGCCCAGGGACATCGAAAGTGGGAGGAAAAGGGAGCGTCCAGATAAGCTGACGCCCCTCAAGAGACAGGCAGAAAAGGACCAAAGGTGGGAGCCGAAAGGTCTTTGGCCGGGTTGAGAATTCGGGCAGGTCTCCTCTGTTGAGGAATAAACCGAGCTCGACTTGGTCGACGCCTGCGGATCCGGCCACTGGCTCTTACCGATCGGTGGTCGAGATAGCAGAAGAGGTGGTTATCCTCCTGGAGGTAGAGGCCACCTCAGTAACACCGAAAAAGAAAGCGGTGGCAATCCGAGGACACCTCATCACCCAGATGAGGCTGACCATGGCGGGCCCCGCGGAAGGCCCCCGAGGTCCAGAACTTCGGTTCCGGAATTCGGGACTCCCGGAGAACGGTTGGTTTCTGATGACGGCTGAGGACGATGCTTTTCGCGACTGGCTGTTGACGGCATGTCCACCACTAGTCAGCGGGGGCAAGGCTTTCAAGGCTTACCGAGCCACGGAAGCCCCTCTTCCCGTCAAGATCGCTTTAACGATCAGGATGCAGGACCAACCCGAGGTCAGGACGATTCTGGAGATGTTGGATTTCCAGAACAGGTCCGTAGGTACCACTTGCTGGCATCACCTAGGCACAGAGGGAACCCCAAGGGAATGGCGTCTCGTCTTCCGAGTGAGTCGGGAGACGACGAAAAGGCTCGATGCAGTGGGTTGGACCATGTTTTTCGAACTGGTTCTGATAAGGGTCTTCAGGTTTAACACCCAACGGAGACCCGCCCAGCCCACAACGTCGAAAACTTCCAAACCCCTGGAGAAATAAAGGGAGCCGACAGGCCAGTAGAGGGAGGCCCAATCCATTTAGTCTGCCCGTGGTGACATTTCGAGCATCTAAAACTGAAACAAAAAGTTTGTCGACATTTTATGGTTGGAATGTGTTGGAGGCGTCAGTGGTGAGATCCTCTCAAAAATGTGACATTGTGATTTCATAGCGTAACTTTTGAAGCGCTTGGGAGTAATCGGAAAATCGGTTTTCTTGATATAGCGGGAAAACTATAAGACATAAAAAAAAGTTCTCAATATACAAAATGTGCGCAATAAAAACACCTTTCCAATGAGTACTGGTAGGTTCAAATCGGATAATTCGTTCAAAAGTTATTGCCAGACACTAATTCAACCTTGTATTTTCGTAGAATATCGATTTTTTTGTTTAGGGCTTCTTATTTATAACATTAAAAATGGTTAAAAAAAATCTTAATAAACAAATAGAATTTCTCCAAAGATCTTAACAATATTTTCATGGAATTACTGTTTTTTGATAGCCAGTACATAAACACATAAAATAAAAATATAAAAATCGCAGCACCTTTGTTTATTGATTTCGGGAGCTGAAATTATAACTTGTTGTAGACAGAAAGTTAAACTTCATATTGAAGTTTCTTACAATACCATTTGCAATTGATAGTTTATACACGGAAGCGATGAAGTGAAGGCAGAATCTCAACCGACTTACCTAGTGGAAATGAAAGAGCCGTCATCTCTCGGTGATCACGCGACAATCAAAAATAAAAATCATACATGGTCAAGAGATTTGCAATATTGCGGCTTCTAATCAACGCAGAACCTTCATTTTTTAAAAAAAACTGTGGTAGGTTGACGAAAATCTTCTATCTGGCTTGTTTTTATGAATGTAAAAAGACTGTGAGGCCCTCTAAAAACGACATTTTGAAAAATGTCTATTCTTGTTGCATGTGTTTCATCAGTTTTATGGATAAATTCGAGTTTGAAGTTTCAAAATTGAAGTTTATAACTGATTCATAACACATAGCGATAATAAAACTAATGAAAAAAGGCAATAAAAATCTAAATTTATGAAAATATCATGTTTAGAGGCCCTCGTAGTCCCGATATCAGGTATCATTTTTGTCGAGCTGCCCCAGCTTTGAAAAAAAAGGTTCCAGGTTAATATCTAGAAGCCGATAATGTATTGCAAATTTTTGGAGCATGCGTGATTTTTTTGTTTAATCGTCGCGCGATCACCGAGAGATGGTGGCTCTTTCATTTCCACTTGGAAAATCGATTGATATTCAACCTACACTTCAACGCTCTCGTGTATAAACTATCAATTACAAATGGTTTTCAAAACACTTTCAGCATCCGAAATTAACAAGAGGGGCTGCTGCGATTTTTTTTTTTGATAAAATGTTAGCACCTGAAGTTGATAAATGAAGGCGATGTGACCTTTTAAAAAAAAGGGCTAACTCGGGCCCTATAAGTCGTACAGTTTGTTTTTTTTTAATTATGTGTGTTTTCCACTGGCTATCCTTCAATGATATTTTTACAACAAAAGTTTACCAAAATTTTCAGACTAATTCTATTTGTTTATGAAGAAAAAATTCTCCATTTTTGATGTAATAGATAAACTGCCCTAAACGAAAAAACGCCATTCTACAAAAAGTGAAAGTTAGGTTCGGGTCTAATTTTACGAAAAAAAAGGCTACGAACCGAATATTGGTTTGTAAAACTTTTCAAATGACAGCATTTCTCGCACAGTGTGTGTATTTTGCAAGATTTATTTGTCCTATACAGTGTGTCCAGAATGAAACTATGTACAGGGTGTCCCATTTTGGGTACTTTTGCGGGGTATCTCCGTTATTCTTAAAGATAGAAAGTTGTGATTTTCGCGACAGTATGCTACTGTTTCGTGAAACTAAAGATGCCGTTAACAACATTTTCATTGCCCTTTTAGTTTTCAAGATACAGGGCTAAACTGAAAATGTTGCATTTTATCGTATCTTAACTATCAGACAAGTTATGGAAAATGTGAAAACTGTTTTTTATATAACTTTTCCCGTAGAACTCGTTTCGGAATTAGTATACAGGGTCAGGTCAAAAAGTTATCGGACCCATCTTTATTTTTTTAAATGGAACAACCTGTATATTTATAGTTCATAAGATTTGTCTTTTCCTATAGCTTTTTGACCTGTCCCCGTTCACTTATTCCGAAGCCAGAATCGAGTTCTACTGGAAAAGTTGTATAAGAAACAGTCTTCACAATTTGCATAACTTATCTGATAGTTTAGATACGAGGGGTACCTTAAAATGCAACATTTTCAGTTTAGCCCTGTATCTTGAAAACTAAAAGGGCTATGAACATTTTTATCAGACCCTCACAGGTCAAGAACGGCCCAATGGCTGAACAAGAGCAGGAAGAAGCTGAGCACAATCGTTGGCATTCTGACAGGTCATTGCAGGCTCAACGACAGACACCTGCATTTGTTATGAGAAAGCGAATCACCCCTATGCCCCCACCGCAGAAGGGCGGAGGAAACCTTCTCCTACCACCTGCATGGATTCGATTCGAGTTTGCGACAGGTGTGGTCGCTTGAGAAAGAAGGTCCTATAGGAGCAGTCACCATCCCCAGGGAAGACTTGGGGTACCTGAGCTGGGATGGTCTGGTCCTATTCACGACAAGAGCGGGCCTGTTTGAGTAGTTGGGTTGGCCAAGCGGGGATGGCGAAAAGGGCCACTAGGCCTAGTCGCCGGGCTTTGACTCCCCACCTTCACCATTACCATTACCATTACCATTACCATTGGACACTGAAGAACAGCGAGACGAAGAAGAATACGATACATTTTGGAATTGTGAGGTCGACTGGGGATACCAAGGTTTGCCTGATCTGCCTTATGTCAAAACGGGACTGAAGATAAAAAACGAAGCAAAAATCCGGGACAAGCAGGAAAAAAACGGGACATATTATTTTAAAAATATATTAATGGCCGATTGCGCCAACCTATTTGAGGAATACTAAACGCTAAGGAACCCTTGACTTCAAGATCTGAATTGCAAAACTTCAAGTTATAAGTATTTCTTATTAAATAGGTTGGTGTAGTCGCCCATTAAACTCTTGAAATGATACATAAAAACGTGTAACATTTAGTTATTAGTGTAATATCAAATATACCTATTGATTTGCTGCGCAGCTTTGAGGAGATCTTTATCATTTTTGATTTTAGAATAAGATTCTTTGCATGATCCCTAACTTGAAATTAATTTTAACGAGCAATACACTTTTAATCAAGTCCGAAGAACAACGGTATTCGTTGTCACGCCAGGAAGTGTTCATCAATGAAAAACTTCTTCCTGTTTCTTCATTGCTTACTGGAAGACTGATTAGAAACTCCAGAAGTGTCTGAAGGTGGGGAAGCTTTTCGTTTTATTTAAATGTTTAGCCATTTTTCGTAGATACTTCCAGGCATTTTTTTAAATGAGCGGCAATGATATAAAAATATGCGTTTTGACGTCAATGAATATCAAGTAGTTTTACGTTTTTTGTGTTGTAGTTCGATTACTTGAATGTACAACTCTATTGAATTTTTGTGACAGCGAAATACGGGCGGACAATTGGCGTCCTTTAATACATTGCCCGGGACGCGGGACAAAACATTAAAAAACGATACAATCCCGGAAAATACGGGACGTCTTGCAACCATAGATTCCACGATTAAAAAACTCGTCGCTCACTCTTTTTCAAGCTGGTGTGATAATATGTTTTTTGGCCAGAACGCATCTTGAACTAAACTTTGCGGAGCTCGTACGTGAAAACTATCCATTCTGAGAAAAAAAAGTTTTCACATAAATTGTAGGAAATTTTCTGTAGTCTCATTTTGTATTCACATGTTTTCATCGTGAAATGAATCGGAAAAAAGATATTGTCAAAACACAGATTCTAGGTACCATTCTTCGAATGTCGCGGCAAAGATATACGAGGGGGTAAAGTTGAAATTCGGAAAAAGCACATCGAAATCTATAAAATCATCACTTTTCAAAACTCCCGGAAAACTTCCTAGGTGAAAGTACCAAATGACTCAAGTCAATGGAACAGACTTGTCAGAATATCAAATATCAGGAGAACATTCTTGATCCTACTTTTGATAGACATAAATAACATTTTTTCAAGAGAATCACGCCTAATCTACTCCCAGGACGCATTGTTCCCTGACTCGAGGATCAGGATCCCCTATCTCTTCTAACCGATGCCGATGAAGAAATATCCTCCCGTGTGGAAGCAGCTTTATGGAACATGATTTCAGATTTTGCAAATAAATACGACAAAAGCGCAAAAAGCTGTGAGCTTCATTCAGCACTCTGTCAGTTACTTCATTCTGTCAATCTGTCTGTCGTGCTGTGAGTGAATTTGTCTTTCCATAGTTTTATCAGTGAAGGTTGCCGATTCCCAGTTAATCGATCTGTATAATATAATATAATATATATCTTTAACGTTAAATTGTGCTGTGCTTGTGACGCTTGTGTATTAATTATTAATTATAGTTTGATAAGACTTTGAATAGATTGGCCAAATGATTGGGGCTGACCAAAATGACAACGTGGAAGAATCTGCTGATCAAAATGTGAGTATTTCAACCGAGATTTCAACATTTGTGTACACTGTATCAGTAGTGGTTTTCTTTTATTGGGGGATATAAACGTTATAAACTGTTTTTTTCCTATTTTATTATGACCCTATTATGACCACGTGTAAGATTTGTCAGTTGGAACTATGCTTGCTACGTTGCCGCGTCGTGCTCAAAATCTCAAATGAATTTCTCATATTCCTCTCATATTATGAACCATGGTAGATGCGCCAGTAAGCCGGCCACCTCCAGTAGTCGGCCAAAAGCGACAATATTTCTTAAAAATTTGAATTTGGCGCGATTTCTTGGTAGAATTTTATATTGGCAGTCTTCCATACTTTCAAGCGTATGTCCAGGGAACTCTGGCGCTGCAACGCTTCAAGCGGTCTCACTGAAGGACTTAAATGAGTCCGAGGTGCTGCAGTGCTTTATTCCAGCGGTAAAGCATTTATTTTGATCGCTTTATCTCTGCAAGTGTCATGAAGCTGCGGGAAACCGGCAAATCAGTTCAAATTTGTGGTTCATAAAATGAGTAGTTCTTGGCGAGAGCACGGATACAATTCTAAAATCACAAATCACAAGGCACGGCATGCTGTGTTGCCGAGTCATCGAGTACAGGTTTAGTTATTAAGTTTTATTGCAGATTTATAGGTAACGCTCCTGCCCATATGGCTGCTCCTGCCCGAGTAAAAAGTTACGCTCCTGCCCAGCGTAGCCGGTGGATGTTCTCTTAAATTTCGTTTAAAAAGTAACGCTCCTGCCCAACTTATCTTGTGCTAGGATCTTGTATAACCTCAACTCGTTTTGTCGTTTTCCTGAAAGACTGTCGATACAAAAATGGCAACGTTGCAAATTAATTGTATCCGCGCTTCCGCCAAGGATAAGTCATAAAATGTGCGATTTGGCAGATGAAACGATATTTCTACAATTTTGAGATGAGATTGTTTATGTACTGGCTTCCTCCGAATTATGAGAGACAAAGAATTCTTAGTGAAAGTACCTAGGTATCTACTTATCCACACAAGTTATAAGCTATAACTAGGTATAAGCAAAATAGGAAATTGAATCTATCTCCATTGTGCATTATTGTAATTACTGTAGAAGAAAAATAAACTATTGAATTTGCGGGATTTAAACATTATTGATTATATTTCTGATATTATGCCAGAAAGTTTTTTGAAAATCATGATGAATCGTGCAAAGTATTTCAACTGTTTCTTAGAATAGAAACAAAAGCTATTGCTTCTTTGTCGTTGATAAGAAATACGACTGGTATAATTTGTTATTTTCTCGCAAAAGTAGAAAACTCGACGACTTTTTGCTCGGATGACAAGATAAACTAAATGACATCTGACGATTTGACGTACAGCATTACAGCATGTCGTTCGGGAGAAATCGAGGGAAAAGTGAAGCGTACAGCGGAAAAAGCGCTGAAGCGCCACAAACTACCTGAACGCGCCCATCAAAAATTGGCGCCAAGACTAGTTCAGTCCTTGGTTAGCGACGTCAACCAGTTGGCCATAGAGAAAATAATAACAAGTTGTTATTATTTTCTCTATGCAGTTGGCGCAAACTTGTTCAACATCGGTGATAACGTTTTGAAAGTCTGTTTTTTTGTGGCTGTATTTTCTGTATCCAGGTAAGTCTTTCCAGGTATGAACATGTTCTTTTTAATAAAAAACAGTGTCAAAACATGGATTAAATCATTTTTTCCCTTAAAACATGGGTGGCCGGGGACTAGCATTGAAATAACAGTGGATAGCTAGTAGTCGGCCAGAGCTGGCATGTCTAAGATGATTTTGTTTTCATTTTTTTTACGTTCTCGTGTATCTGTAAAAATGTCTGTATCTATTGAAGTCATTGAGTCTTATCAATGATTGAAGTAAACAATAGGATGACTTGAATATCTGTAAAAAAAGTCGGCCGTGCAAAAAATGAAAACTGCATGAAGCCGCAAAGCTGAATTGAAACAATTGGCCGACCACTGCGTTGACATGAAAATCCTATCACATTGCCAGTTCTCGGCCATGCATCAGTAAGTCATTGAGAGCACCTCTTTTTTCCAAAAAAAAAACGATTTTCGACTTTTCGGATAATGCTACGGACTCGAAAAAGAAATGTCATCAGTACTCTAATGAATATCTTCAAAAAGCATGCAACTAGATGCAATCAAAAATGGTGCCAAAATTAGAGAAGCTTGCAGGAACTTCGGAGTATCACGAGCACCCATACAGGACCAGCTTTCGGGTCGAATATCGGAGAAGCCCCGACGAATGTGGCCAGATTCGAGATTTACCTAAAAATGGAAAATGAAAAAAAAAAATGTTAACTGGGTAATTCAGTAGGCGAAATGTAAATTTCCCATAAAAAAAGAAGAACTGTTATCCACAGTTCAGAAAATTGTTCTGGATGGAAATGTAGAAACTCCGTTAGAAGACGGAAAACCCCGCGAAAAGTGGTTCAAATCTTTTCGTAAACGGAATCCGGAGGCGTCTTTTCGTTTAGCTGAGTTTATAGACAAATCTAGAGGTAAACTCACCAAAGAATTCATAATGCCTTGATTTGAAATTATTCAGTCATATCTCGATTCAATTGGTGCTAGTGGTATTTTGTTAGATCCTCGAAGGTTATTCAATGCAGACGAAAGTGAGTTTTGCCGTTGTCCTAAAACATCAGGCAAGGTGCTGGGAGTTAGAGGAACTAGAAAAATGCTTGAAGTTAAATAAGAAGGGTAGCGAGAAAGAAAACCTCACAGTTTTAGTAACTTTCTCTGCCAATGGCGAGATGTGTCCTCCCTGTATTGTTTACCCATATGTCAAACCACCCAGAGCAATAGTTCACAGCATGCCCCCCAACAGCAACCATTTTTTTCAGTTCAACCAGGAGCAAGGGATAAGTTTCCCGTTTTTTTGCTTCTTAGTACCTACATGTATTTCAAGAAAACATGTACAGGGTGTTTCCGTATATTTCGTCTGCAGACCAACTCGCTTATTATGCAAGATAGATAGGGACTTTGAATACAAAGTTGGTGGGCGTTAACATGAACCACCAGAAAAAAACTTTTTGTATACCGGGTGCACGAGAAAAGTGTGGCTGACACAACTTGCATTTTTTTAAATGGAGCACCCTATATATCATTTAACAATCAAATAGACATAATTTTTCTGATCTCAAAAATATACAATATGTAGGTATTCCTTCCAGTCGTTTTCAAAATATTTGAGTTTTAAAGTTGATGGTTTTTTGGTATTGCCAAATTGTAGTATCTGTGACTACAATAATTGTTTGAACATTATTCATTAATTTTTATCCTTCCAATAATAATCTAAAACAACGAATAAAACAAGGGAATACATTATACAGGGTGTTACAAATTCGATGGGATAGCATTGCTAATTCCTAAACCATAAGAGATACAGCGTCGGTTAAATGGAGGCAAAGTTGCGCATTTTTATGCTCAACAAAATGCCGTTTTGAAATTTAAAAAATTCCGACTACTTGTCACGCCTGTGGATAGTTTTGGAGCTTGAATAATAAAACTCCAGCTTAAAAACAGTTTCTCGACTAGTTTTTTATCATCAAAACTATTCATAGGCGTGACAAGTTGTTATTGTTACCATGACTACGATACGCGCATTGCATTACAAAGAGATCAAGAGGTTTGATTTTGAAAAATCTCGGATTATAATTCTGCATATTTTGGAATGACAAGTGTGACACATCATGATGTTCAGGAAGTCAGGAGCTATCCAAAAATGCATAAAAAAAGTTGGGTTTGTATTTGAAAAAATTAAGTTGATGATGGTTGCGGAAAATCGAAACGTCGGATATAAATTCCGACCACCCTACCTTCAAGAGGAGAAAAAGTGGCCATGAAAATGTGCCACTCGTTTTCAATAATTCCTTCAAACTAACTCAGGAGGAAATAAAAAAGAATTTTGAAAAAATTGATTTTTTCCGGATATTTTCGGAAGTAGTCGGAATTTTTTAAATTTCAAAACGGCATTTTGTTGAGCATAAAAATGCGCAGCTTTGCCTCCATTTAACCGACGCTGTATCTCTTATGGTTTAGGAATTAGCAATGCTATCCCATCGAATTTGTAACACCCTGTATATTATTGATAAATTGATATCATAGAATGCATTCAAAATGGACTTCCACACACTAATGCGCCATATGACATTAGCGATTACAAAAAATTTATCCACCGCATGCGTTGCGGTAATAACTCCGCGTTATCTTATTACGCCAGGCGTTAAAGATATCAAACAGACAGAAAATCAAATGTTTCATACTACACAACCTAAACAAGATAATCAATAGCCTAGTTTACACCGACAACTTCGTCCGCGGACCAAGTACTAAATTCGAACTATATCAGAACCAAATATTTGGTTCGAATGGTGTAAATAGTTGCGAACTAAGTTAGTCCGCTCTTGGTTCGGTACTTGCCAGCAGGTGTACCGAACTAAATTTGGTTCGATCGGGATCAAAATTATGAGGTTATGTTGATTGTTTTGTTATTATTGTGAATTGTGTTCTGAGTTTCTCAAGGCAATCTGAGCGAACTCACTTTTTCTTTTTGATTACGAATTGTGTTGATAATAATTTCGACTTGTTTTTGACGTTGGACGAATTGCGCGCGTACTCATTTAGTTCACGCGTTGCAAGGCGGTGTAAACGGACGAGAAGCAAGCATTAGTCCTACCGTACTATCCGTACTATCCCCACCCAACTAAACGAGTTATCGGTGTAAACCAGGCTAATGTCATTGAAAATTATAGTGGTATTAGCATCATGAATGAAGCAGCAGTGATATTGGCCGGAGCTAACGAAAATAACATGGAATATCTTATTTTGCACAATAAACTTAGGAGGGAACCAGTGCCGTATTTTCCATTACGCACAATACGCCTCGGCGTAGAGCGGTAAAATTTGAGGGGCGGCAAATTTTCAAAAAATAATCAAAGAAAAAATACGACGAAGGCCAGCGCAATTATTATAAAAGATTATTGAAGGATGTTCCGAAATTTAATCAATTAAATAAGTAGGTATCTTAAGAGTCAATCCAAAGCGCCAAAAACGTACAAGAATGTTATATGACCTGGAAGATGTTTTTTCAAAAGACTCAAAATGTTTTGGAAATAGTTGAAAAAACTCGATATTCATATATTTGTACTCTTGATTTGGAAGCAGTTTTTCCGAACGTAAAATTTGCTTTTTTGGCCATGGCGGTAATAGTTTGCTCAGCGGAATGCTCATTTTTCACCATAAAACGTTTTAGCTTTTATTTAAGATCTACCATGGAGCAAGACTAGTGATGTAAGTATTTCCGTCGAAAATAATGGAAATATTGGAAATTTCAAATTCTTCAAAAAATCGTGTTTCCATATGCATGTTGGAGGTCTATATATAGTAGATTGGAATAACATAATATGAGTGAAAAAGTCGGGGAACCCTTATCATACCTACGAAATCTTGATATCGTGATATAGTGTTAAATACAGATACTGGCAACAGTGGAAACTCAGTATTCGTGGTGGTGAAGAATGATCTGGGAACCGAAGGAAGCAGTCGAGGAGGAGGAGAACAGTGGGGGATCTACGGGGGGTGACAGGGGCTCTAGCCCCCCTCATAGTCTAATAATCAACAAGAACATTTAAACATATTGATAGATTGAGAAGGTGACAGTGCGATGAAGATATGCCCGGATCAGCTATGGAATTATCTGTGGAGCTGAAAATGCTGTTTGCACACTGAAAGAATGCCATGGATATAATTTTTCCCAAGCATAAGAATGTTGCTTCACGTTTTACCTGTAACAACAGTCACTGCGGAAACGAGTTTTTCGGTTTTGAGGAGGATAGAAACATATCTCCGGAGTACAAGGGGTGAGAAAAAGTTGAATGATTATACCTGCGGTTCTACCCACCCCAGAGCAGGGTACATACACAAAAAACAAATTTATATTATGTTTATTTCTTTGGAACGAAAAACAGGACAGCCATATCAGAAACAAAATCATCCAAACCACTTTCAATGCTGAAGAAACCCAATTTATTCATTTTTGGTTGCCGAAAATAGGAGGTTCAAAAATGTAGCGCCTGCGGCGCATTCGAAAGCCTCTCGCACAAATAAAAATGACATAAAACTAAAAATTTGTAACTTCTACCAAACCACCATCAACTTCAATGCATTTATCATTTCTTTTGATAGAATCAAAGATTGTTAAAGTGCGAATTTTTAATTTTTTTCAACTTGATATTTTCGGTTGAAAATTTGTATAGACCCGTTTTAAACATTGAGTTTTATAAGGCTTTAGAGAAGGAAACCTTCAAAAATAATGGCACCATCATCCAATTTTGGACGTATGTCTTGAGAAATTCACTGTATCGCTATCCTTGTCGAGTTATATCTATCTGCGTCGCCGAAAACTGACCTGCTTTGGACGCGGTTGCCGATTTGGGCAAATCTTCATCAATGAAAATTCCTCTGTGTACGAAATTGATTGATAAGACATGATACAATGAAATTTAAGGAGGATTGAGTATTGTTCATTTTTCAAGAAGGTGCATCAAGGTTCACTATTCTAAATTATCGCATAATCAGACACATTTACAACCATGATTTCGTGTGAATCAACTCAATGTTGAACAACGGTGATAGTGTCTAATGATGATATTATTTCATATCATAAATAATGTGAAACATTTTTGTGCTACTCAAAGCTTAATTACTAACATTGATTAAATAATGATTTTTTGTGCATTACAGGCGATACATAGTAAATATTAGTCCTAGTACACGGCAACGCTGCCTTTAAACAGCTGGTTTCGATTTTGAAGGTAGTGCGGTGATGCCATGGGGTTTCAACTTGAAAACTTCTACTTTCGTGCTTGTGAAGTGTTGTATTGTGACTTTATTTGTGAAAAATGGTAAGATTGTGCTTGCTGTGTCAAAAACTGGACCATTCGGATCCAGAAATCACCATTCACAGGTAAGTGTCAAATTTGCATTGAGCATTGGCTGGAGAGGGATCCAGTGGTGTAGAGTGTAGGCATCATCATCATTCATGAAAATGAGGATTTTTCAATCTTCAGGAAGTTTAAATGTTTGTTTTTAT
The DNA here is from genome assembly GCA_958502075.1 of Orchestes rusci. Classification (NCBI taxonomy): domain Eukaryota; kingdom Metazoa; phylum Arthropoda; class Insecta; order Coleoptera; family Curculionidae; genus Orchestes; species Orchestes rusci. The sequence continues at coordinate 15,770,386 of OY293305.1, read as the reverse complement.
TCGTGAATAGGTAACAACGAAAAAATGAAACTGATTTGGAAAAAAAGCCTGAATGGTAGTGTTTTATGCAATAGGAACCGATTGTTCTCAAATAAGAAAGGATATTCATATTACTTGAATACCTATTACATTATTTCCTCGATTATTTCATACACAGTCAAGATGAATTATTTATTGGATACTTCCTCAACTGTCTTATTTTCGTTTTTTTTATTAATAATAAGGTTGAAGTCTTCAGTAAGAATGCTTACTTTTACAATTATTATTATAATCACTTTTTAGAGCTCTTAAAACCTCGCGTTTATCTCGAAATTAACTTTTTGACATTTCGCCCTCTTTGCCTGTACCTTTCAATTGGAATTAAAAATTTTGACGACGCCCAGTCTTTCTTCCTGTAAAAGCGAAATATAGTTTTTCCAACAATTTGCTCGAAACCAATCAATAGACTTTTATGAAGAGACATTTTTGTCAGAAACGTCAAATAAAAAAGATAAAGGGGGTCTAAATTAATATATAAAAAAACCTTGTACAGGGCACAGCTAAATGGACCCCGCAATTCACTTTTTAATTTGACGTTTGGAAAAAAGTTTTAAATAAAAGTTCAATGGTTGAAAATAGATATTTACCCTGTTCCCAAGGCTTCCGAATAAACCTTTACATTTTAAAACGTGCCAGAAAAAATGGCAATTTTTTTTTTTAAGGTAGGTATAGGATATATAAAAAATGTTTAATTTTCTGGATAATGCGAAAAGTGAAGAGAAACTGCAAATATTGGTACTTGCAAATTGAAGCAGGGTACCTACGCATTATGTATTGTTTATTTGCCCATACTTCTTTGAATGTATATCTAGACATAAATGTTTTTGGGCCAAATTTATGTCTAAACATACAAAATTAAATTTATGTCTAGACATTAATTTAAAGAAGAATAGACCAATAAACAATATTGCTTACCTGCTTCAATTTGCAGGTATACCAATATTTGCGGTCTTTGTTTAGTATTACTCCTGCACCATATTTCTTTGAATTTATCTCCACTCACTTTCCAGCACTGATAATCATTTTGGTATAGTTAAAAATAGTTTTTCGGCCATTTATTAATAATACTTTTCGCCTGTACATATACTTATGTATTAGAAACAAGAAAAGTAAAACGTTGCTGTTTCCTATTTTTTATATTTTTTTCTTGTTATCCAATTTTAGATTTCCAAAAAATGAAGAGCTGCGAAATATTTGGTGTTCTTTGGTGAGGATTGACGAGGACCGACTTCGAATCAAACCTCCCTTTTTGTGTTCGGCCCATTTTAACCCACAAGACTATTTACGTGACATTGATGGAATCAAATATTTAAAACCGGGAAGCTTGCCAATCATGACTCACCGGCAGACCATACAGTTTCCCGTTTCCAAAAACAAAAATCATATGAAAAATTGAGTAAAATGGCCTAAGAGATATGTAAGAAAGGCGAAATATATTTTGTATTTTGGTTGTCATTTTATTCGGAACCGGAATTCATTATTGTCGGAAGAACAGCAGGAGATTTAATTTTTAATGTTATGAAAATTTCAATTTTTATTGATTCAGAAAGTCAAAAATGTTATATACTGTCATATAACAATAGCGACATAGGTACCTACCCAAATTATTATTCATTTATATTTTTCATACAAAACGGTAGAAACTCGAAATGTGCCGCCGCTGTTCCAGATGAAAATCGAGTTCGGACGTACGTATTATAAGAATCACATGTTCTCATGCGTTGTTGCCCGATGGGTTCGGATTCCTCGTTTTATCTCTTTCCACTCATAGTGTTGTCTCTTTCGCACTTATTGTGATGTTGGCGTCAAGACTAATACCATTTTATGAATGGGATGCCCAGTCTATAGTATTTAAAGTCAATGGTTTTAAAGGATGCTGAATTCAGTGGCGCACACAGATTACTTCTAAAAAAATTGCTAATATGGTTTCCTGAAATTTTGCTCTTAAAAACTAACATAGTAGGCCTTGAAGTCAAAATGGCGGAGGTCACTTTTTGCCAAGAATATACAATTTTTCGAGCTCTACAATCCAAAAAAAAAACGAACCAAATCGGTTAAGAAATAAACTTTTTATCAGGGTGTTCCCAAAACAAATGGGTCACACTGTATATTAGTTTTGTATTTTAATAATGTATGAAAATATTATGTTACAACCTTTTGTCTTACTAAATTTTCCAAAATAACGATAATTTATACGAAACAGTGGGTCCATAGCGACTGTCCTACCAGGCAAAAGTTCTAACAGGCAAATGTACTAAAAATATCCTACGTCATCGGGTTTTGTTGCCAAATTGTATGTTCTACTTTTCTCAGGCAGCTTTTTCATTTGTCCGAAAAAGGCGGAGCCAGATTGACTTGACACTCTTGATGCATGCAACATGTGATTGTGATCAGCTGTTGATTTGATTGTTTACTTACGAAGAATATATATATTTTTTATCTATGTTACTTACTTATTGTTGGCACTTTAAAGTCGGATTTTCAGTCTGTTGCATAGACTAATAGTACCTACTATATGAGGATGTTTCAAGGTAGGTAAATTGTCAAAAATTATAATAGAATGGGTATTATGTTAGTAGTTGATGTTGAATGTATTCCTTCCACCTTCCAATTCTGATATTCACGAGGCGGTTAGTGCGGGCACAAATATCTCAAAAGCATATTATTATAGATTAAAGTAGATGCAAGTAGGTAGGACACTTGAGTTCCATTATGTTTAAGGTATTTTAGATATCAAGTTAACAATCAAAAATGTGATAATATACTGCCAGTTTTTCCGCAAAAAAAATGAGGTTGAGGTATATAGTCAATGATGGACTTCATCCTGTTTAAAACTACCTGATCTGAATGCAAATCACGTACATCGAAAACCATGGGCATTATCCTTTATCTTTTATAACTTTTGATCAAATTTACAGTGACTATAGAAGTAGGTACCTATGGAGGTACCTACTTTTATTCCAAAAAAATATTTTATGAACTGTCCACTTCTTGTAAATGGAATAGGTACCTATATAATATTGCTTCGTAGGTTACTTGAGAAAAAATATGTAGAAGTATAGATCACATTGATATTATACAGGATATTATACTTGACTTAGGGCCGTTATTTTAATGTCAACTTTAGTGACAATTTTTATTTTCAAGGAAAAATGATTTTGATTTTGAGTGGTTGATCCACATAACGTATGTAACATATTGAATTTTAAATGCATGTTGACGTAGCCCTAATAAGAATCTGTTTTTTTTTGTACATGTACAGGGTTATTCATTACACTTTGACCCCCACCTACAGCTCTTATTATGAGTGGTAGAAAAAACTTTAAATACAAATGCTTTAGTTTTTTTCCCGTAGTATCTTTTGGTAATAGCGGAAATAGAGAATCGAATTTACAAAGTTGAAAACATCGATTGAAATTATATTTTTTCAAATGGAACATCCTGTTATATTCTGTTATATATTTCTGGCAAAAATGTTTGATATTTTTCTGATTCTAAATTGAGCTAAATATATTAATATATGTTGGTTTTGGTCCAGCTGTTTTTGCGCTATTCAAGTTCAAAATCTAATGAAAATTACACCACGTTGATCTGATGGATTCTACCGTATCTCAGCAATACCACTCAGAATAAGAGCTGGTGGGGGTCAAAATATAATGAATAACCCTGTACATATAAAATTTTATTGATGCTTTCTGAATTTCAAATCAGTATAGATCTTGCTTGTGAGTGGATTGTAAATCTTGCTAAGAAAGTTGTATGTTTAACGCCCATTTGCATGGTTTCTGGTGATTATGGTAGAGATAGAGACAGAACTAGGTATCAGAATTGGATTCATATAATTTAAGTAGACCATTTTTGTCAAAACTGCTTTTAAAAACTCACTTATTAGGTGAACTCGCTATTCGCCACAAGTCACAACCATACAAATGGGCATATTCTATTCTACAATAATAATTGAATAAAATATAATAATTTATAGGTACAAGTCAGAATAAGAAGGAACGCTAGAATTCCTCTCCAATCTACGTCATTGGAAAGACGGAAAAAGGCAAGGACGAATACTGAATAATAATACTGAATAAACCTAATAAATATATTCCTGAGTTTTATTCATTAATCGTCAAAATATCAAAATAGGTTATGTCTAGAATATGAACTGTAAAAGGAAAAGTCTACTGGGTCTGAGTCTGAGTCTGAGTCTACTGGGACTGGGAAAGCCTGATTTAACATGAAAAAATTAATAACAGTATCATTAAATGAATGTAGATCTAATATTCCATACCTAATAGTATGTCATCAATGCCAATCAAAAATCCTGAATATTTATGTTCATCAATCAATTGAAATGATAATAACCTACCTTCTATTATATTTATTAATAGTGATTTTTATTATACAGGATGTAACAGAGTAAGTGTTACAACGTAGAACTGTAGATTCGTTATAAAAAAAAAAAGATTTTTCCTAAACGAAAATTTTCCGCGGGCTTTCTTTTTCGATATACAGAGTGTCTCATATTTACGCCACTTATTTTTTTTCAATAAAATGATACTAACTAGTAAGCTTCGACACTGTATCAAATCTGATAAAAATATTCCAAGTGGTTTAGAAGTAATTAAAGTACAAACTTTTTTTTCATAACTTTGACACCCTGTATATCCAAACGAAAGCCGTTAATAACGAATCTACAGTTTCACGTTGTAACACTTACTCTGTTACACCCTGTATATGTATATGCATCTCGTCAAAAAATTATTGAAATGTTTTAACTCTGACGTATTGAAAATGATATGGGTAAGTATAGAAAATTAATTTAACTTTTTCCAAGTATCATGAAAATACTACTCATCTAGAATGATACGAACACAAATAAATTATTCAGACTGAGCATGTCGGTTTGATTTTGAAAAATCTGTTGTGAAAGTAAAAAAAAAAATTATTTACAGAAACTGTATTTCTTGAGCTTTATCTTCACCCTAATTTATATTAGGACTAGCTCAAACTAACCACCAATATACAGGGTGTTTAATTAATATTACGAAAAAAATCAGTATGACTTTCCCAGTCTAAAAATAAGAAGAAAACTTCCTATTGACACGTATCCGGAAATGCTTCATTACAGAGAGTTAAAGTTTTAATTTTTGTTTTTTCCTAATAATATTTGAAGCAATGTCGATATTTTGATAAAAATTGGTGTTCAGGGTTTTTTTGTCTGATCTTAGTATGGCTCTAACTTGTAGAGGGCGCCACCTAGAATTATTTTTCCAATTATTAAGAGCCATAAAATTTTGACAAAACAGATTTATTTGTATTTTCTACGCAGAAAAAGTAAACTTGTTAAGAGTCGCTACAGGCAACCATTCTCGAGATATTCGGATTTGAAATAATAAATACATATCTGATTTTGAAATAATGGCGGAGGTAAAGTTATAAATAATTATTTCGTATGAATACTACATATCTTTAGTAAAAAGATAAAATTCAACTGATGAGTGATGTAAACAACAATTTTTATTAAAATATTATAAAAAATGGAGAAAATGAAAAGAATCAACAACCTGTAGCGTAACGGAGCATATCCGGACACATGTTTATGGAAAGTTTTCTTCTTATTTTGAACAAGGGAGACTCATCCTGATTTTTTTGTCAAAAAAAATGCAAGACCTTGCTTGACGATATTCCCAAAATCACGTGTATTTTTTATTTCAAATCCAAATATCTCGAGAATGGTTACACTTAGCGACTTTTAACAAGTATACTTTTTCTGCGTAAAAATGATGAAGAAATCTGATTTTTTACTTAAAAATATAATACAGGCACGTCCAAAAAAGTTGCGGCTGTTAATAATAGGAAAAATAAGTGTATACAAGTTAGAGCCATACTAAGATCAAATTCAAATTTTGCATGACAAGAAACCCCCCAACACCAATTTTCATCAAAAGATCGACATTGGTGCAAATACTATCCAGGGTTAGGATAAAGTACCAGAACGGTCGATTATCTCAAAATGTACAGGGGCTGGCAAAAAGTGTCTTTTACAAAAGTTGTAGGGCTTTTAAAAGTCTACATATCAGTGATAAATTGGAATATACGGGGTCGGGCATAAAGTTGTGGTAGACCAAAGTTGCATTTTTTTAAATGGACCTTCTGTATATTGATAGATATTTCAATTCTCCTTTTATTTTTGAGCAAAATTTGTTATAAACGTAATGTTCCTAAATTCAGCCGTTTTCGAGTTATCGCGTTTTATAAATGACATTTTTACATCTTTGACATGCTATAAAACTCAAACGGTATAAGATAGAGAAAAATGGTCTACACTTTCTTATCTCAACTTTTCAAGAGCTATTCTGTCATTTTAATAGAAGGTACTGTCAAACTGTCAATTTTTTCCGACACATTTTCACATTTTTTGACAAGAATTTATTTAATGTCCTTGGATAGCTTTTGAGATGTAAAAATGTCATTGCCGGCATTTTCTTATCGGGTAGATTATTGTGTGAAAATTTCATAGGATTAAACGCATCCGTGCGGATGACAGACTGTCAAACTAACAAGATAAAGACATTCGTGAAATAAGAACAAAGAAAGCATACTTCAATTTTTATTGTAAAAAATGTTGACCCCCAAACAATGAAATAATCTGTCTGAGAACTCCTGACGGACTTTTTCGAAAATATCGACATAAAAAAAATAGATTTTTAAAAACTAAAAGTTTGGCAGGCTTCATGTATCAGGACAGCAGATGGGTGGAGGTCAACGCACTGAGTCCCCGTTATCGTACAGCGCATACCTGCTGGGAGGTTACTTTCCACTTTCAGGTGGGAGGAAGGGCGTAGGGCACTGCAATCTGCCAAAACCAGGGCAGCGAATCCGACGACTAGCGAGGAAATTCTCAGGGTATATTGGTGAAACGAAATGGAGATTCATAAAGATTGCAATTCAATTAAACATCAATGACACCGGGACCTAAGATTATCCCTCCGGGATACAATATCGATGAAAATCCCGGAATTATCGCGATACACTCAACTAACGGAATTCTCACGAGCAGGTGGCTGTGACGTCATATGTGAAGGAATTCAAAATAATAACCATAAGAAACTTCGTTCCCCAACAAAAACCATACTTCATATCAGACCATAACAACCTTCGACCATACACGCTTCGTGTATGGTCGAATATAACAACCATAAAAAGCTTCGATCCGCATATTATTATGGTAACCATAGAAACTGCGTAATTAGCAATTTCCACAATTATAGTTAGCGGGGCACGCGTTGTTTGAAAAAAAAACACAAAGGTAATACAAACTCATGAACGACATTTTTTGGAGACAAAGAAGTGTTGGGGTAGATTATTGAATACACTTCTACTTAATTAACTCTTACCTTTGTAAAAAATGTCATATTGAAATATACATCAAGTTAAATGTTGAAAACGTACTATAAAATTAATATCTGCGACTCTGAATATTAACTGGAAGAAGCCAAAAACTTTCTTTTGTCAATGGTATAAGAGCATCGACTATAAAAAAAAGAGTATAAGTCGTAACGGTTAGTATTGTAACTTGAAAAACGCCTTCGCCATCGCAACATGAATAATTATCTGTCAGTCCATAAACTTTCCTTTGTACTTTTCCTATATTATTTCTACGTTTGAGTTCCGGAAGCACGAAAAATATCGTATATTATACCTTACAACTAAAGTACTTTTGATCCCTCAGGAAAAGTATGCCCATTTCCACGGTTGGGCCTTCAACTCGTTTTTCTGGATCTAAAGTGCTAGTCAATTCCCACGGCATATACTATACAATTTTGTACTTCCGGGACTAAAGTGACCACTCCAATCACTTATTACCAAAACTAAAGTATCACTTTTTATCATCATGCCAAAGATCTAAACATTTAAACACACAATAGATCTTTGATCATGCTTTTTATCCATCGGGAAATATTGGTAGCTATGATTTAACGTTTACGTTGACTTGACGTATCTGTTAGGATTTTTTACTTATGGGAAATTTATTATTCCATTTGTTAACAATACAAATTTAACAGCGTAATGACAGTTTATTCAAAGCTTTTTTGCGGTTACGTCACACAGTATTTGACGTTTGCCATTATGTCGTCGTAGAGTCATCGCAAAAGTTTCTGACCAGAATCTTTTTCTCTTTTTAATTGATCAATTATTAGCTTTAAAATTATTATAACCTGCATTGTGAAATTTATAGATTGTCGTCTAAATTCGAAAATTTCAAAATAACGGTCGCGTTCATAAGACGGTACAGTTGTGGAACTGGCCGCTCTTTCTTATAATAAAGCGCTTATTTGGTAGCAGGTTCCCATGGGAACATATTGAATCTAACAACGACGTCGAATATAAATTAAGTCGTTGGAATCTAATGACAGACGTTCATAAGACTCAACAGTTACCAATTGAGCGCTCCCGGAGCGTAGTGGTCTGTTCCGTCTTATGAACGCAACCAATGAATATTATTGTCAAAACGTGACATTTGTCAACATTTATGGCGAACGACTTTGACGTCCAGTTAATTCAAGACATACGTGAAATTTTTGTAAATGTTTGAGAGACAGACGGGGAAGTATGACGTAACCGCTGAATAGCATTGACCAAACTATAGGTGTTTCTTTTGTTTTCCCTATAGGATTCTTTATGCAGCGTAACCCACGCACGATACACCTAAACACACACGGTATGTCGAAAACCTCGAGAATGAAATGCGAAGTGACACAGTTTCGATAGTTACCATAATAATATGCGGATCGTAGCTTTTCATGGTTATTCTCATAAGAAGTTGTTTTTGTTTCGAAACGTAGCTTTGTATCGTTATTATATTAATTTATTCCTTCGCACATTTGAACTGAACTTTTCCGGGCGGGTGCCAAATTTTCAAGAATACCATTTTCATCATCGGCATCGTACAGTCTACAGCTTTGAGCTTAGATCATATATTTATATGATATGGGCGTCCACAGTGGTGCTATTTTTATTTAGACTCACGACTAACTAAAGTACAGTCTAGAACACAGAATACATATACAAAGTTTGTAAGACAAACTGACGTATGAAATTTTACGGAACAATGCGCCATGGAATGAGGTGGATGCGAATCGAACTATCAGACTTGGATAATGTATTATTGAAGATTTCTGTGATATATTATACAGTTTCCTTTACATAAAAGCACTGACATTGACTTTGACGTTGAAAATGTCTTTATTTAATGAATAAAGACAAAAACTTGGAAAAGATGTAGTTTTTTCGGTTTTTCTTGAATGTCCAGAAAGATGTAGTTTTTTTGGTTTTTCTAGACTACACTGGGCGAAATTCCATTTGTTCTTCTGGTAGAATTTTTTTTGCCATCGTGACTTTCCTTATTTTGTGGAGGATGCATTTCTCCGGAACTTTTCCGATGGCGGCTGGAACATTGATGAGCCTCTAGTATTCCGGGTTGTATTCTGCGTTCTTATAGGTTTTTTGATGAGGAATACCAGGGCATTTTTTCACTTAGAGAGGAATCAAAGCATGAAAGACAACATGAAGATAAAGGGTGACGTTCAAATGACTTCATCTGTCATCATGACAAGCTAATAAGCTGTCATGTGGCATACAGTGACTATATGGGGCATTCCACATACCGCCATCTTTTCGAGATCTAACAAACTTCAGGCACATTAGCGCCTCTCCGTGGATGCGAGTCAAAGCTTTCACTTAGGCCCCGCCCTCCATTTACGTTTTTGTTCTGAACTTTGTATATGTGCTCTGTGCATATACTTATTTTTAATAATACGTATATGGCTCTGTGGTCTAGAACGATGTGACGCCCTGATGCGAACTTCATCAGGTTTTTCTGGTTGAACCGCTGAAAAAATTATTGTAACTGGTTGAGTGTAGTTTTGTTTTCGACTTTTTCTTCGTTAGTCTTTCTGTTGTTGACAATCACATGTGTTTATTGAAGTCTAAACAAAAGAATTTAATGTCTGCAAACTGTTATTGTTAAGTAGCTGGCTACACTCCCCAGTGTGGCAGCAACATCTACTCTAATTTTTTCAAACTTTTCTCCGAAATAACAGTATTCAAAACATTTTGTTGAAACAAAATCTCTATTGCGGTAAACATAAACATCATTGTGATGGGTATATATACACAATGTCAAAAAAGTTTTGTTGCAACCCCTCGTGCAAACCTAAATTCAATATTCTAACTAGGTAGGTACCTTCATAATTGGAGAAGTATTAGGTCTATCGTGGAACAATCACAAACCAGTCAGCGTTTATCGATTGGTCAATGTCAGTCATAGTCAGAAATAGTTTGCAAAATGCAAAAGCTGATTGGCTCTGACTGGTTTGTGATCGTTCTACGAACAGACCTATTCTAGAGTAGACCGGGGATGTTTGATAGGTGAATGCTGATATTGAAAGCCCTGCATGCGAACATTTTTGATGACGCATTCACCATGATAATAATATGAGAATAGCCTTTTGCCTTTGATTTAGTTCAGGGCCCCTATTTTCGATTCTCACTTCGCCTGAATCGAGTGCCCGTGTTGTACAAAACCAATGTAGTTCACCGGTGATCTATCATATCACACATTCGAAAATATTTATTTTGTGATGCCAAGCACTCCTCATGCTGCTATAAGCACTTTGAAGCTGTAGTTTAAAACAAAAATTAGGGACAAGATTCATTTGTTAGACTGACCGTTTGTCAACGCTGAGTGTAGAATTAGCAAATTCGGAAATATGCCTGCCTTTGTTGTGTTTGCACGTGTATATTGAATACATAACTGGATTATTTGCATCAATTGGTATGCTGGTTCCGGCTTTAAAACTAAATATGGAATCCAGGTACGGATCAAACTCTTAGCGACTAATACATAGAAAATAGTATTATATGTATTCATTACAAAATATATTATTGCTTTCATAAAACTACAATCAATACAATCAGCTTGAAGCGGTGTGAAAAATTGTTTCCTCCTTTATACTCTTTACAGACAGATACTATTAAAAATAATGTACACAATTTTATCATATTATTATTCGTCATCTAGAAACAATTTATATCTATAAAAGATCAATAAATAAATCCTACATTTTATTGAATATAATGGGTAAGTTGGATTAATTACTATACGTTTTCATGTAGAACTCAGTTCGGATTGAAAACCGTTTTGGTATTGAAACTTAAATCTCAAAGCTATTGTTTTCAATTCAGATTTGAACACAAAAATTTCTTTTCAAATTTTATGATTGAGGAGTTTGAGATATTCTTTGCTCAGGAAATCCTCTACTGACTGTGAATAGAACGTAAACAGACAAAACTGACAGTAAAAGTTGACAAAAATGTCACACTGGAATAATCGATTTGAATACTGCATAAAAACGTTATTGGTAAATCTTCATGAAATTGAATCTTTGTATATGAGTCTAAGAAGTTATATTTTCAAATCAACACAACTCACAGGTCAGCATACAATTTATAAAACACATCGTATAACAATTAATTTATTTATTTAAAGATAATTGGAGCATAACATTTTAACAATACCTCCTTTTTATGTAATTTCAATTCTCACTTTTTGTGTTGAAAAGAATTATCCTATATTAGGGGCGTTCGAGTTTACGCTCCAAACAGTCCAAACACTCCGAGCACGAAAACTGTCCATTTAAGCGTGCACAATTTTTCGTGCTTGGAGTGTTTAGAGCGTAAACTCGAACTCACCAATTATTCCGCGAATGAACTTCTATCACAATTATTAATTACGTTTAATCTTTAATCCGTCACTTGGATTGGCAACACTTTTCAATATTATTTGCGATGATCCAAACATACAGGGTGTCAATTTGAAAACGAACGCTAGCATTTAATTGTGCCCAGACCAATGAGAGTATGAAAATTTCACGAGACACGTCATCACGTCAATTTAAATATCAAGGAAAACAACTTTTGAGGTACCTGTTGTTTTTCTGGATTCAACCCACCCTCTAAAATTTCAAGTATCAGGACCTACTTAGGTATTTCGTTGCATCACTTTTTTGCAAAATGGAAGTTCCTAACCTCACAATTGCTTTCCAACGAACAGAGTTCATTATTCCTTGAACTGATTATTTCGTCAAATTTCCATACTCATAATATCATGCAGTTCATGGAATAATTATATAATTATGTTCGTTTAAAAACAATTGTGAGGTTATGTACTTCAATTTGGAAAAAAAGTGATGTAACCATAAAGATATATACCTAAAATTATTATAGGTATATGGATGTAACTTATTAAGAATAACATGAAAATTTCAAAATTCCCGAAATAAGTGGGCGTTGCTATTTGTAAATTTCAGAGGGTGGGCGTGAGAGGGTTCGAGTGTTTGAATCCAGAAAACACACAACAGATACCTCAAAAGTTGTCTCCCTTGATATCTAGATTGACGTGTTCGCCAAATTTTCATACAATCATTGGTCTGGGCACAATTAAATAATAATTAAATCAATATAAATTATTGTATTTTGTATTTTTTGTATTGTATTATTGATAAATCTACGGCCTCTATAATTGATATCGCAATGAATTAATAATATCATCCTATAGAACATATCGACACCTCATTGGCCAAATGACGTAAGCCACAAAAAGTAAATTTTTCAGGAGGACGAAAAAACCTTACTCCAAATAATCAGCATTCATATTTTTCAGGTTTTTATATCTTTATGCATTGTTGTGGGTTACGTCCCTTGAACTACTCATGCGAAAACTCATGTATTTTTCATTTAGGGATCCAATTCTGGGATTAACCCATTTTTAGCAATTTTGTGGGTTACGACTTTTGGCCTATGAGGTGTCGATATGATGATGTCACACGTACGATCTATCATTTATCTCTGTCTATCTGGCGAGTGAGAGAGGATTGCTTTAACACCCTTATTTCCTTCTTCGATTATGTGGCAAAATTCGCGTTCTCTTTTTTATTTTCATTTTTTTTTTGCTGATCGACCTTTAAATATTGGGTAAAAAACGTATATAGATTTTCAAGTCATTTGAAAATGTACCTACCTATGAAATTTTTCATTCATTTTCAACTTTGTATTTGGTGAGCCTTTATTCTTTATTATATTATTATTTAAGAATAATTGACTAATTTATTGTCTTTTATAGCATAAACTGAATGTAGCAATAAGGCCTGCTCGGCTTTAAAAATATAATATGATCTTTATTTCTTAAAAAGGTGTAGGTAGTATATCTAGGACACGTTAGTTATAAAACCTTTTTTACTTAAATTTGGTTCAGGAATGCGTCTTGGGAATTACGGCACATCAAGTAACACACACCCCTTAAACTGATGAAAAAAATAAGTGGAAGGCAACAAGGAACAAGCATTGTTGAAAAGTTATATGCCTATTTTTGATTTCAAAAATAAATTTAAGGTGCTACTACCTACAAGTTTATAATTACATACTTCTTTCAATCCACCAGTTTGATTCCTAAAACACCTGTAGGTATGCCTAAAACCATGCCGGCCGCATATAAAACCAAAACGAGTAGTCCAAAGTCCAACAGTCCAATCTTTCACAGATTCACACTCTTATTTCTCTTCTACAAACATTATGAATATAAAATGTACATTTCATTAACATTAGTTATGCTAATTCAATGATGGAATCATACATATGCTGTGACTTGCTGTGGAGACATATAAGACATCGAGAATGACATCAACTTTTAATTATTTTAGATACCTACGAACAGAAAACAGCCATATCTATCCATACCAAGAAATCACAAAACATAAATAAAAGAAAAAAAACCTAAGAACCTGCTGGTGTGAAATGAATGTGTCAAATGGTTATCTGCATAGATAAAAAATATATAGTTATCTGGAAAGTGCATGGCAACATGAATCGCGCCAATGCCTGAGAAAAACCAATGCACAATTTGACAACAGACCGCGAGTAACGCGATGACGTAGATATGTTTCGCACAAATAGCACAAACGCATTTTCGTACAAATGCCACCACGCGCAATTGACACATACCGGATTTCAGAACGCAAGAGAAAAATGCAAACAACCGGCAACATGAGTAGAACATTTGATCGTTAGTACATTTGCCGGTTAGGACAAGTGCCGGACTCCCGAAACAGTCCCATTTTTTCAACTCAACTCTGCACCAAGTGCATATACTGATTTTTTGGAGCCCAAAACAATTTTTTGTTTTTACTATTTTAATGAATATTTATTTGAGTGTAGTATTTGTAGAGTTGGGCATGGACCATCACCTATTTGACCGGTCAAATACGGTCAAAATATCAAAAAACATCCCATATTAATTTTACTCCAATATAGATTTACAGTCGGTCCAATTTACTCACATCCATCTTTCACGAAAAAAACAACAACTGATTCTGGGGATTCTTGATTCTGGGAACCCCATAAATGGGGAACCCCAACCGCGCGAAATATCTGCGGAAATATGGTCAACATGGGGAATTATCCATAATGAGTTGAGAAAAAGACTGATTACTTCACGATCTGGAAAACTGGTCTATGTTAAATACAACTTAAATATAATTAATAAATTTGGAGGAATGCCCGACATAAACATATCTTCATCTTCTGTTTCCAATATTTCCATATATTTCCGGATATATACTACACCTGCTAAATATCATAATATAGTTGTTGCAATACCCACCATATGTGACTAAAAAAATATATCAAAAACTCAATTTCCTTCAACATATAAGATTAATTTAAGCATAAACGCTATAAACCAAATTATTTTTTGTCCTTTTAATTATCGAAAACATTTTTCTATAGTTCCTATTTGTAGATTTATTGAGTTTTCTTTGAATACTTCAAAATGGTTTATGATGCATATGGAACCCTTTGTTGATTCTTTGAATGAAGAAAAGTTTTGTATTAACATGACACCCAATGAACTCAAGTCACAGAATAATGTATGCTCGCAATTTTCGCGCGATTTGAAAGGCTCCAATTGACGTCATGTGCTTGGCGGGCGTATTTTTGTTCAAGTTGACAACCGATGAATACATTCTTCACCACAATAAAAACACGGCTTGATAATTGTCAGGTTGTATGCATGATACTACAACAAACAAGATAAGCTCACGCGCATCTTTCCCGGTGACCCTTCATTTAAAATGCATAGGGTGTTCGGTGACAAATGCTGGGTTATGTTTTCAACACCTATTTTTCCATATCTTTTCTATGCACGGTGACCCAAATGGTCACCATGCGTGAATCGGTTTTAATTTCGTCCAGCTAGTGAGCTTATCTTGTGTGTTTTAGTATCATGGGTTGTATGGCATACGTTTTGTGCGGTATTCGAAATAGCGCTCAACGCTACGTAACGTTAATAACTACATGCGGTAACCTTATTACCGTGAATGACGTTAAGCAGTGAATCGCGCATCCGACTTATGTCAAAATGATGTCAGAATACCGCATGCGCTATTACCGCTTGACATTTTTTGATAAACAACACCTCTCCATACCGTAAATGACGTTACGTAGTGAATCGCGGATCCGATTTACGTCAAAATACCGCATGCGGTATTACCGCTTGACATTTTTTGATTGGCAATATCTCTCCACTGTTCTGTACCTAATCACTCTTCATTTGCCACGGCCGACTACTGGTAACGACGTGGTCGAAAACATGAAAGAGAGTTGCCGACAACTGGAAAAATGTGCTTTTTGCGGAAAAACGTTGAAAAAAAATATCTCTGCACCGGTGATAATATATCTGCCATGCTCATTCGCTTATATAGAATTTTGATGCTTGACGATATCACTACCAGAACTATCAAAAAAGGCCGACAACTGGCGCATTTACCACATCATAGATCCAAAAATGTTTTTTCGTCTATCTAACCTGAATGGATGTAGAAATTTGTACCTTTTTCAAAAACGGTTGTCTCTAGCGTTTTTGAGGGGTGAATTAAATTGAAATCATAACGTGAAAAATTCATTTGCGAATATACCAGGGTCATTCCGTATACAGTGTGTCCAAGATAAGGATGTCTATTATGGGGATCTTGGAGACCTCAAGAGATACGAAGATGGTTAAATCAGAGAAAAGTTGCGCATTTTCAAGCCTAACAATATGCCGTTTAAAAAGTTTCAAAATTCCGAGTAGTTTTGGAGATATGCCTAAAAAAATTTGCCGATTTGGTTTTTAATATTTTCTGACGTTATTTATAGAGATATGGAAAAACAAAAGACACTTTCTCATGTCCACTTTTCAAGCTCTACAAATCAGCGTTGAGAGATTTTCCGTACGACGCGACGTTTCGTCAACTTTGATTTTTTAAATACGGTTCTGGATTTTTTATGACGGATTTTGAAGCCTCCTATGTTCCTAAACCAACAATGTATCGCAATTATTCAAAAAAATTATATTGATGGATTTTTCCATAAGAACTCATGTGATAATCAAATACATTTTTAATAGGATTAAAAACAAACACCTCTTTTGTTATAAGTGCGATAAAGCGTTGGTTTAGGAACATAAGAGGCTCTTAAAATCCGTAATAAAAAATCCAGGGCCGTATTTAAAAAAACAAAGTTGATGATGGCGGCTCATAGACGAAACGTCGGTTCTTCAATTTAATAACGCTATCTTGTAAAGGGCAAAAAGTGGCAATGAAGAAGTTCCATTCATTTTAAAATATCTCTTCAAATGTGGTCAGAAAAAAAACTAAAACAATTTTGAAAAATTTCGTTTTTTTTTTCGGATAATTTTGGACGTAGTCGGAATTTCTTGGCTTTTGAAACGGGATTTTGTTAAGCATCAAAATACGCAACTTTGCCCCCATTTGACCGACCTTGTATCTCTTACGGTTCCCAAGATCCCCATGATAGACATCCTTATCTTGGACACACTGTATACTGATCCATATGCTAGCGGCGTTATCTATAGAGATATGAAAATTCTGTAAATATGAAGGTTTTAGATATCGATGGCTAAGGCGCAATAGGTCGTATCCCCTTAACAGTAAATTTTACAGTATACACAAAAAAAATCATTATTCATGCTTTATTTTCACCTTCACTGGGCTTACGACCTTTCAAAATAATAGAGTAGAATATCTCTTCGTGAACTGTTAGGGTTACGACGTGTCGTAGAGGCATAATACTAGGAAGTCGTCCATTTTCTCAAAGAGAGCCTCTTATCGATGAATCCAATAACAATATGTCTAGGCCTCATATACTTGTTGAAAAATTGTATTACTTATTAGAAGACGGTGACATGTTTCGCCCACCGGGCATCATCAGACCTTAGTCAAATTATGTCACAAATTTAAGAGGCATAGTTTTAGCGGTTACAATCAAATAATGCATAGAAAGCAAACATGCATTTTTTGTGGCTTACGACCTATTGCGCATAAGTCATCGATATTCATCTAAAATTAGAAAAAAAAAATAAAAAAACAATATACCACCGGAATGTCAATATTTTTCCAAAGTTACATCTTTTTCAATGGAACCCCCTGCATATTATGATATACGATGTGTCCACTCTGAAGTCGCCCACCCTGTATTAGCTATCGATGATTTTTTGTTTAAAACACACATTCTGGGATTTTATTAACATCTTATCAATTTACAGGAAGACTCAATGAGCAGTATTAAATTAACAAATTAACAAAAAAAATAACCGAAACAGTAACATTTTTTTTTTAAATGTGAACAGGAAGGTTTTTGATCGAGATTCCGTTGTCAGTTTTTTCCTGAAAAATCCCCTAATACGATTGTCTGAAATTTGACCCACTTTGAACGCCCATAATCACCCAAAAGAACGTCCCTGGAACTGATTTGGTATAACAGTTGGGTTCGGCATTTTCATCGCAGATGTGACAGATTCTTAGTCACGGGATAACAATCAAAACATATTGAGTTCGATCAAAACTAGCGGCGGATCGTGATCTGATCGTGTATGAGTTTACTGTTATCACGTGACAAAAAATCTGTCGCATCCGCGATGATAATGCCGAACTCAACTAACGTTCAAAAAGTGTTTGACAAGACCTAACAAACCAAAAAAAAAAAAGGAAATCGGTTAATAAACAAAAATGTTACAGGGGTGGGACACTTCAGAGTGGAATCGTGTTTATAGATAAACAGAGCGTTTTTTTTAAGACGGAACATAGGGATTCCCATGTTGAATTTTCAATCCCATGTTAGCAGTACTTCTATCCGTAGTACACAGCTGAAACTTGCCGTAGATGAACATTGGTGCTTCCAGATCAAGTAAGTCCATCAATTACGCCAGAATAACTTGGAGAAAGACTCAAAAAATGCTTTGATATATCAGAAAGTTATACTTTCAACATGCCTTGTATATGACGGTGACAACCAATTTTCTGACGTGTCTAACCTCATTGTCAATTTGTTTAACCAAAAAATTTCTTTTTTATTTTTATGACCATTAAGGATACTGCTTGGCCGTTAATAGGGGACATTTTGAACAGTTTATCTGAAAAATAATGTTTGATTTTTATAATCGTATTATACTGTTGGAAATAAATTAAATTACAATTTGACAATGAAGTTATTTGGTTGACAGTGGCATATACAGGGCTAGTAAAAAAGCTTTACTTTCCAATTGATAAAAGCATTTTTTTAATCTTTTTTCAAATTATTCTGTGAAAAAACATAATCTAGAAGCACCAAAGTTTATCTACGCCAAGTTTTAGTCGTGTACTTTGGATAGAAGTACTGCTAACACGGGACTAAAAAAAATGCACTATAGATTGAAATGATAGTAATGGAGGTCAAATAACTTTATCCTCTAGATTTTATTCCAAATCTATATTAACGAGTTAATAAATTTGTGCAACTTCATGCATCCATGGCAACCGCCGGTATTTAAATACTGATTTTTACACATATTTAAACTTAAATATCTACTGAACGACTCAGAAAGGTATCAAACTATATATTTTTGAAATCAGGAAAAGAAGCTCTTTCATTATACATATATCTGATAATATACAGGGGGCTCCATTGCAAAAAAATGCTACTTCGGGAAAAATATTGACATTCCGAGTCTTTTGTTTTTTTTAATAAGATTTTTGAAAAGTTCAGGTGAATATCTAAAACTTTTATATATACAAAATTTTTATATCTTCATTGATAACGCCGCTAGCATATAAGGAAGTACCCTGTACCCCGTACCTATATTATTTACTGTACTAAGTATACAGGGTGTTCCGGTGATCATGTTACAAACTTCTAGCGTAGACAAAACACACGAAAATAAGAAAAAAAGTTCATATGAACATGGGTCCGGAAACGCTTCCTCAGGGAGCTAGGGCACTTCGAAAATGACCTTAAAAAAATACTCTTCGTCTTATAGCTTTGGTACTACTGTAGCTATCGCCACCAATTTTGGGACAAGAAATCTAGTAAGGTTCAGCAACTTGAGCCTTCCGGATTTTGTCACCTTTAACCAGGGGCGTACAAACCATGCAGGGTGGTATTTGGGTAAAGAAGGAAGCGTTTCCGGACCCATGTTTATATGAACTTTTTTTCTAATTTTCGTGTGTTTTATCTACCCTAGAAGTTTGTAACATCATCCCCGGAACACCCTGTTTACTAAGTACAGTAGATCTGTGCTTTTCCTGAGAATTTTGGGAAATACCCACGCAAGACCTTTTTGTTAACTTGTGGAGATGGTCAATAGCGTAACTCTGAGATTTCGGAAAAATCGAAGTGGAGCTTACCCCATCTTGAAAATAAGGGAGCGTGTGTTTTGCAGAACTACTTTCCCAGCAACTTTTTTCCATTTATTTTAATGGTTGCGGGAAATTTAATTCTGCAGAACCTTCGTCCTGTATGACTTCTTTTCACCATGAAATCACCCTGTAATTTTTTAAAACTGATCTTGGAAAAAAAAGTTTCATAGAAAAGCTATTGAGAATGAAAAATTGATATTTTATCGTAAGTCCAAAATAGGAACGGAGAATAGAAGCTACGCCCTTATTTCCAAGATGCCGTAGTAAGCTCACCTTCGATTTTCCCGAAAACTCAGAGTTGAGCTACTGAGAACCACCCAATGTTAAAAACGATTTTTTGCAAATTTCCCGAAATACTCAGATGATTTTTTTTTAAGCACGGATTTACTGTACTAATATTCATATAAAAAAAAAAACAAGTTTTCTTATGGAGCAGATTCACTTATTAGAAGTATTTTATAATTTCCTCATTTTCCAATTTACTTATTGAATAGCAACATCGCATTTCGTAACTTGCATGTTGTAATATGTAAGGCTGGGAATCGAATACGAATAATTCGAGTATTCGAATATTCAAATTTGAAATTTTCCATGATGACATTATTCGAAAATTCGAATAATCGGACTATTCGAATAATCGAACTAAGTATTCGAATATCCGATCATAATATTCGAATATTCGAAGGAGTTGACTATTCAAATAAACTGCTCGTCATATTAAAGAACATCGCATTTTTTTGCCAATTTTCAATAAGCTGTAGTTTTTGAACCAAATAAACGGATTTTCTCGAGTGTTTTAGCGTTTTGAAGGGCGTCTTTCGTACATTGGACTGACTTTTGTAAATTTTGTGTGAAGACCTCATCTCCTATGATAAACAGGGTGCGGAAGAAAGTGATGCAATTTTTAAAATTTTCTTGATACTCCCATTATGCTTATAAACAATTCTTCACTAAATGTATACCTGAAAGGTATAGCTAAGATAAGTCGGGACGTATTTGGTATTTTTCGGATAACTCTTCTGAAACAAGAGATAACTATTTTTTATTCCAATTCGTATTTTGCGATGTTTTTTTGAGATTTGCGGACTCAACTTCCAAAATTTAGGATATACATACGACACTTTTGAAACAATTAAAAAAAAAGATGATTTAACTGAAGTGGTAATGTACAGGGTCCCTAAGTAATACGACAAACAATTATTTGTTTGGTTTTGATTCGCAAAATTGATGATAGGTACCTTCAAAATATCTTTTCGATAAAAAATGTTTAAAAAATTTATCACTTATTGATTTCGCAATACTAAAAAAAAATAGACTCAATAATTATTAGTGTTTGCCGTATATTTGAGTGACCATGTATATTATCGCTCAAGTAAAATCATCTTTTTCTTTTGAATTTCGAAACTATCGTATATCCTGATATTTTGAAGTAAACTTTAGTTGAATCTCAAAAAAAACACCGCAAAACGCTGATTGGGATAAAGATTATCTTTTGTTTCCGAAGAGTTATCAGAAAAATACCAAATACGTCCCGAGGAACATGTCTTAGCTACGCCCTTGTGATATTAATTTGGTACAAAATCATTTTTTAGCAAAATGGTAGTATCTTGAAATTTTTGAAAATTGCATAGTTTCCTTCCGTACCCTGTATATCATAGAAAACCTCATCTCACTCAAAATCTACAAAAGTCAGTCGAATGTACGAAAGTCTGCCATAAAAACGCTGAAACACGCATTAAATATGGGCTAAAAAATTGCTATGTTCTTTATTTTGACGTGCAGTTTAGTCAAATAACGGGACCACAGTGCGACCCTCTGTGCGACCACATAACATAACACCTCTACAATATAATGGAAACTGCAATGATAAAGGTTGTTGGAGTGTTCTGACGTTATCAAGTGGCGCCCTACAATGGTTGTTTGGATAACCACATAAACCACATGACAGGATATGGTAAAACAGAAATCTACATCAGCATACAGCGCCATCTGCAGGTTTCTGTCGCAGCTATATTTCTGCGGCAATTTCAAATGCTTTTAACTTTTTTGAGCTTTTGTTCCTGGTTTTAAAATATGTATGTATATTTAACCCAAATTTCGAGATAGATACATTTCAAATAAAACCTTCTAAACACCATTTTAATGATGAATGGTTTGGAGAAAGTGGTTTTTATGGCGTTTTTACTTTTTTTGACTATTAAATGGTGATAATACCCACCCACAAGAGTGGAAGTATCTGGAATATTTATTTTAAAATGTATCCACTATGGCTATTCTTATTCACCCAATGTTAGAATAGTTACCTATTGCTGCCGACTGTTTCATTGTATCGTCCGCAAACAGTCTTATAGAACAATACTTGATGTGTCGAAAAATGTCATTTATATACAATGTGAGCAGTAGTGGTCCCAGAACAGTGCCTTGAGGTACCCCGAAATTGATTTCCTTCTCCTGTGAATATTTTTTGTTGTTAAATTTTACTTTTTGTGTCCGTTCCGAAAGGTATGAGGTCAGCCAATGATGAACTTTACCTCTAAGACCAATTTTCTGTAGCTTCTTTAGTAGCAGCTGCCTATCAATGGTTTCGAAAGCTCTTTTGAAGTCGAGGAAGATGGAGATGACGAACATTCCATTATCTATACTTTTGAACCAGTCATTGCATATACAGTAGGGCAGTTTCACAAGAATGATTTTGTCGAAACCCAGATTGATTCTCATTTATGATGTTATTTCTTTGGCAATACTGCAAGATTTGTTCCTTGGCTGCAATTTCCATCATCTTCTCATACGGCGGCAATGAGTAAATAATAAATCAAACATTTTGAGATCAATGTCGAACTATATTTTCGTTACCTATTTCCTCTGTACGATGCGTTCGAAGTCTTCCATTAAAAATATACATGATTTTTATTTTCTTGAGTTATTATTTTCTGAGACAACTAGGTTTCCCAAAAATCAATTATGTTTTGTTTTTTTTTTTCATGAAATTCCAACATCGGTTAAATAAGAATCATCTTAGTAATCATCACAAAATATCTTTTCCACAACTACAAATAGTTGAAAAAAATATCGATTTAAGTATTTTTTTCGTTATAATTGGGTTAGAAATTACCATATTTTAAAACCAGGAGGATTCTGGATATCACACACCAAATTAGATCTATAGATTTGTTCATAAGTCTTATTCTGCAGTAATGGATTCCACACTTCACAAATCCACTTTGCGAAAAGTTCCGCATTATCCTTAGGTCCCTTACTTGCTAAATCATGACAATCAGGAATAGCACAAAAGCTGTTATGACGCTTCTGATTACACTCCATTTTCAAAAAGTTTACTTCAACAAAGATAAAATTTAATAAGCTTATAACAAGAACTTTTGACAATGACAACGAACTTTCCTTAACAACCGATCAACCAATCAGGGACAAGACAGCAAACAAATTCTAGCGCCGCGGTGGATGTTTGGCGAAATACTGTATTACTGGTTGCTGGCTAAAAACATGTCACAAGTTGCCATTTGACTTTCCTTTATATTGTAGGTGTTATGTGAGTGCGACAACCAAATAAACCTTAACAATGTCTGAAGGGGCAGAGGGGAAGCTGAAAGCGTGTCAACGTGTCAACAATCTTGTCATCTCATTGGCGTCTGAAGTTATTTTAATCAGATAACTTATGGTAAAGACTACAAATAAATCACCAAATAAGTAACAAATTTGCATGGATATACTCACTCTATCATTATTTATTAATCGATACTAAAGAAATTGATATGATATATATAAAATACTTCTACGCCTACGCCTATGACCAAGCGGTTGCCATGGGATGTTTGACTGTCATCTGTGAGTGGCCAATCAGATAGTTCCTCCGCCGGCGCCGCATTCTTTCTACACAGGCTCATTTGCTTGTCGCGGTGTAGGTCTATGTGCATTGAAATAACCTAAAGTGTTTTCATCTAGTATGGTATCTTGAGTCCATTCCAGTTTGATCTGTGATTAACGTCACTTGCAGCTCACCGATTGGCTGAAACTGACGTGCTTGAGTATTTGAATAATCAATTACTTCGAATATTGGAATAGAATTATCGAATATTTCGAATTTTCAAATGATATGACTATCCGAATATTCGAATTATGTATTCGATTATTCGAATATATCTGATCGTTTTTTGAACGAGTATTCGAATACGAAGATCTGGAAAAATTCCCAGCCTTATAGTTAAATGCATCAAGTTATATTCAACCATCTGTTGCCAGGCCGCGTTTCATACGAATAAATCTTACGTTAGCTGAAATCTTTAATTACAGGAAGTGGATTTCACAAGGTTCATGTTCTATTATCGGACAGAATGCGATGAGCCAGTCAAGCTGACTTCAAAAACGTTTTTGGACGTGTTGAGAAGGCTCATTTCCGCACAAGGAAGAGATCCGAATATCATTGAAGATGGCGATAGTCTTCTCCATGTGGCTGTTGTTGAGAATATGTAAGTTTGTTAAACATTCTCCCGCGTTTCTAGAATTTTGAGTTATCTCTCTCGTACAGGCCTGAATTTGCAAACTATCTCATCACCGTTGAGAAGGTTAACGTCAACTGCCAAAACGACAAAGGAAATACTCCCCTGACCAAGGCAATAGTCTGGAATCGAAATGATCTTATCGATATCTTAGTAGGAGCAAACTGCGATGTCAACTTACCCAACTCAAATCAAGAAACACCTTTACACCTTGCAGTAGATGACGCCAAGTTGTCAATGCGATTGATTCAAGCCAGCGCAGACGTGAACGCGCAGGACCACGAAGGAAACACTCCGTTACACAGGACTGTTTACGCAGGCGCAGTGGAGACACTCTGCATGTTGCTGTTCTTCAACGCCGACCCCAATGTTCAACGTCACGATGGAATCACGCCATTCATGTGCGCCATTTATGCGAAAAATCACGAAATTCAGGATATTTTGATAGATTATGTTGTGGACTTCAACGCTTGGGCATGGGATCTGCATGAATCCACCATATTGAGCTTGGTTTTGAATGGAGACGGCTACTTGTTGCAGGATGTGATTGACAGAGGTGTTGATCTAGATCAAAGCGTGTTACTTGACGCTTTGCTCAAAACAGTATACTATCGGGAATTGGATGTATTCCGAGTTATTTGGAAATATTTCGAACCTGATGTAACAGAGTGGAGCCTTTTGGAGCAGTTTCAGATTAATTTGCAGACGCCTAGAGATCTGATTGTAATCATGGAGATCATATTGGAGAGCGGCAATCTTGAGCCACTTTTCGTGAAATTTGACTTCGAGGATCTGTGCAGGTTGCTGATTAAAGGCGACGAAATGAAGGTCATAGCCGAACATTTTATGTTAACTTATGTTGCACATGGCTATCGGCTCGATTCGCAAATTATTAGAATGTTGTATTATATGGGCGGATACAGCAAATTTCTGGAAATTCTGCTCTACATGGATATTGATTTGAAGCCTGAACCAAAGCTGAACGTGTTCTCTAGTTTGCTGACACATATTGATATATCCATGGCTGAGTTCAAGACAGAATTTAACCATTTGTTGATCATTGACTCACACTTGCCGAAATTCTTCAATTTTGTGCCCAAAAAGGTTCCGTCTCTTGTGGAACTGTCTCGAGATGCTTCTCGTGATTATTTGGTTAAGAAATTCAAGTTGGTTCGCACAAAAGATTATTATTTTTTGGTCAAAAGTCTACCGATTGGTGCCGTTAATAAGGATATTTTAACTTTCAAAAAGTGTATTTACGTTCAAGTTGCAGCTGATAATGGTGAAGCAGAAAGATACTCGATTCAAATGGTGAATTCATTTTCTTGGTTCAAACAGGTTTTTATTCGTAACCCACGTTCGCTACAGTAAAACTCTTACTCTTACTCTTACGTTACTCAGAGAATTATGTTCAGTTTAGTCATTTTATGATACTAAAGTCAAAAAAGGCTGATTTATTGTAAGTTTGAAAATAAAAGTATTCAAGCCCGTTATCTATCAAAGTTGTTTTTGTGCTAAAAGTGTGGCATCCTGGACCGTTCAAAAAGTCATAAAAAAACGATTTCCTCCATTTGTTGGATAAAACATTGTATGGCACTCGTGCGTTATGTTCCACAAGTCACATGATGATAAATACAAATCTTTCTCGTGTGACTTATTTTCAACACAACGCACTAGTACCATAAATAACTATTATTTTTAAAATCAATTTCATTGATATTATTATCAAAAAGGAACGCAGCCATAGAAGAGTAGATAGAGCGAATGCCTGCATCTTAACATATCGCATCGTGTGTGGGCAGATGGAGCACTCTTGGATTTCACAAGGCAAGAAGTAAGTAATATGATCTAAGATGCAACAGCAGCGTCAAAAGCTATGACCATCCACTACTTAGCTTCATTTTTCAATCTGCTGTCAGACAACTTTTATCCCTTTGCTTTAGTCGAGGAGCTTCCCAGACTGCAGAGAGATTTTGTCAATTATTCTTATCACATAACTTGACAGGATGGATTAAAAAATCAATCTGCGCATTTGAGGTGGATAAAAATAAAGAATTCCAATAAGATTCCGTTCGATATATACTTTCTTTCTCATTTCTCTCCACGTTATATCTATTTTTAATTTGTTGGCAAACTATAGGCTTGGAAATGATATTTTAAATATTATTTTAATAGTTAACATATTCCTACTTACGTAATAACGGTTCAAGGATATTATCAAATATCAGAGGACACAGCCTGGACAAGAAAATTACCTTGGCAATGTAACATATCAGACGGGTGGTTTAGATTTAATCACAGTCCCGTCAAAGCGTCAACCAGTTTTTCATTCACCAACTGTTTGAAAAGCGAAAAGTCAGATAATTCAAGAAAACCACGATTTTGTTTGATTGAAAATTATTCAGCATTTTAAAGCTCTTTTTTAAACATTGTATTTTCATCGGTTGGCTCTTGACAAGTTTGCAAAGGTTCGAATCAATCTGGGCATTTGAAGCGGGTGAAAATTGTGTTCCAAGATTCCGTTCCGAGTATAGCTCTCTTTCTCAATCTCACTACGTAAATAATCTTTTTTCTCTATACATCATTTCACCGCCTACCACACCAAAACATTCGGAACTGGATAAAAACCCATTTTTTCCAATTCAAATATTGCAAAATCATATTGTGTCGTACATCGTTATTTTGTCACGAATACAAAATATGCTATACAGGGTATACTTTTTTTACGCACCATATAATAAAATATTGTTCATGATGGTTTCTCCGAAATGAAACGTCATACGAAAAATCTCTCGACGCCGTTTTGTAGAGCTTAAATTGTTGCCATGAGGCCATGAGAACGTGTCTTTAGTTTTTCCATATCTATCTATAAATTACGTTAGAAAAAAATGAAAACGGAATCGGCAAATTTCGGAATTTTGAAACTTTCTTAACGGCATATTGCCGAAATTCTTATTTTGTTCACATTGTACAGAGTGTCCCATTTGAAAGCGATTCGACCTCGTAACTTTTCAATTTATTGATCGATTTTGATGATTTTTTTTTAAAATGTAGAGAGGGAAAAAGTGTATCTTGAGGCTATTACTGATTACTGATTACTGAAGTACAGGCGCTAAAGGTTTTGGGCTGTTGGCCCCGACACCGCAGCCTCTAGTTGGGCTTATTGTATCTTCTCTGTGCCTGTCTCTCAGTCGAAGAGCTCCATTGCCCGAATAAGGTTTATAACTCGTTCTACTGTTTCCCTGTCCGTCCTTTGAGGAGCGGTTGTGAATTCCCCGTTATCTCTTCTCCAGTACGCCAGCGCTTCACATTCAAATACAATGTGGGAGGCTGTTTCCTCCTCCTCGTTGCACAGCCTACGTATGGGTTCCTTGTTGAAAAGACCCATGATATGCATGTGTTTCCTTAACGTGCAGTGTCCAGTTAATATACCTGTTGCTTTCCTAAGCTGATTCCTGCTGAGTTTCAGTAGGCTTCCAGAAAATGATGGTTCGATCTCGTCTGCCATCATTAATTTACTGTGTTTCAGTCCTGGTGATTGGCACCATCTAGCTTTCTGTTGTTTTTTGGACCAACAGTTCAGCCAACCTCTCACAGAGGATGTTGTAATACCAATGGCAGGTTCTGGACCCAGAAGTGGTGTGTTTGCAGCTTTGCGTGCTAGTAGATCCGCCCGCTCGTTCCCAGCTATCCCTGTGTGTCCTGGTATCCATCCAAGAGTGGCTGCTTGTCGCTGCTCGATTTTCGGCCACCAGACAACAGGGTGGGTCTTACCACGGTACAGTAGAGCCAGTGTACCATGCGCGGATTCATGCCCCAGTTCTTTCCTAGCGCTCTTTTTGTTGCCATTATTGTGGCTTTACCTCGATTCACTATTTTCTGTAGGTGTTTATTCCATGTGAGTTTATCATCCAGGATGATGCCTAGGTATTTGACTTCTCTTACCACCTGCAGTGCAGTTCTTGTCCAAAGAATATGGGTTTGAATAATTCCTCTTTCCCGTAAAGCTGACCAGGGAGGTTTTCTCAGGATTGACCTTCAGGTTCACCTTCCTGCACCAATCTTCTACGATGGTCAGAGCTGTCTGCATCAGTTCCGATATTGTCTTGGTGTGTTTGCCAGTGATAAGTATTGCTACGTCATCAACATAGCCTTGGGCATAAAATCCCTTGCTGTTTAACTCCACCAGTAGTTCATCTGCGACTAGGTTCCAGAGGAGAGGGGATGAGACTCCACCCTGGGGGCAGCCTTAAGCTGCCTCTATAGTTACAGTTTTGTCAAGCATAGTTGCTTGGATTCTCCTACCTTTCAGCATTTTTTTTATCCACCTACAAACTGTGTCTTTAATTCCACGCCAGTTAAATGCGATGGTCATTGAATAATTGAAGGAGGTATGATCAAATGCTCCTTCTATATAAAGGAATGCAGCTAGGGCAATTCCTTGGTTGTTCAGTGGTTGCTCTATTTTATGAACTATAGTTCATGCAGAGCAGTTTCACATGATTTACCAGGTTGATAGGCGTTTTGGTTTTTGTGTAGTGGCCTCTCTATTAGGGAGGTTTTCCTAATGTGCCTTTCAATCACTTTCTCCATCGTTTTGAGTAGAGACGACGAGAGATTTATTGGTCTGAATGCCTTGGGCTGAGAGCTATCTTTCCCGAATTTCGGTATAAAGACGACTCGTGAGAGTTTCCAGATCATGGGTATGTGTCCCGTTGCCAGGCTTGCTCTGAATAGTTGGCAAAGCATCGATATGAGTTGGGCTTTGCCCTGCTGCAGGTGTGCCGGTATCATCCCATCGCATCCAGGTGCTTTGTATGGTTCGAATAAGTTTTTAGCCCAATCAATTCTATTTGGTGTCACAATTTGTCGGGCTGTGACCCAACCATCTCTTTATCCTCTCATCAGGAGGATCAGGAGATCCCCGTTCCCTCTTGCGAGTTGATTATAGTCGAGTCTGGAAAGTATGCCCTGAGTAGTGTCTCAATGGTTTCTTCGCCATTTTTCGTGTATTCCCCATTTAGTTTCTTCAGTGTTCCCATTGGTGGAAGGGGATCTTTAGCTAGGATTCTTTGAAGGCGTGCGCCTTCCGAGGTTTTTTTGACATCAGTGCAAACTTCCTCCAGGAGTTCCTCTTAGCTTCCCTTACTTCTTTATTGTATTTCGTCAGAGTATGGTGGTATTCATCCCATTCACCGGTTTTCTTGGCCACATTGAAGAGTCTGCGTGTTTCCCCCTTCATGTTGTCCAGTCTCTCATTCCACCAGGTTATGTCCTTGCATGAAGAACGCCGGATTAGTGGAAAACTTTGATGGTAAGAGTGAATTATGGCGTTTTGTAGTTGTTCCGCTACCACCTCAACATCAAATTTGTTACGGATACGTTCTTTGACCCCGCTCAACCCCACCTCCAGCTCTTCCCGGTATTCAGTCCAGTTTGTTTTGCGTGGGTTGCGGTACATTTCTGACGGCTTGTCAATACTATTGATTTCCATCAGTATATACCTATGGTCCGACAGGGATGGTTCGTCGGATACGCGCCACCGCTGGATACTGGGATTGATACGGGAGGAGGACAGAGTGACATCAATAACTTCTGAATCTCCAAATCATGGGTTATAATAAAATCCAATAGAGACTCACCTCTTTTGTTGATATTACTGCTCCTCCAGATGGTGTGATGCGAGTTGGCGTCCATACCTATTATACACTGTAGGTTTCTCTACCCACAGTGATTCACTAGTTTCTCCAGGTCTTCCGATGGTGGGGGTCTGGGTGCATCGTAGGGAAGTTTAACCGAGGCTATTTTAATGTCCTTCTCCTTCCTCTTTGTAGCTTAGTTGGACGGCTACTTGATCCCTGGAATTCAGTTCTTTAGTATTGAGAGCCTGCACTCCGTTTCTCACGTACAGCTTGTTCAAGGCTTTTCTGCGGTCACGTCACAGTATTTGACGTTTGGTAGTATGTCGTAGATTTATCACTCCACATGTGAGATTTGTCAAATTGATCCGAAAGACCCTCGTTCAGACGTACGCGTTTTTTTTTTTCAATGTGTAAGAGAGAGACGGAAAAGTATGATGTAACCGCAAGAAAGCCATGAACAGACTATATATGCAAGCTCTCACGTTACCTGTTGATTGCTCCTTGTGAAAGATCTTACCTCCAGTGTTTCCTAGACCGGCTATTTTTCCCTTCGTTATCCAAAGTTCTTGTATGATGGCCAGGTCTATGTTATTCTTTGCCAGCTGTTGGCAAAGGGCAGCAGATGCTCCCTTAGTGTGCTGAGCTTTATTTGGATTACCCTCAGCATCGGAAGCCTCCTTCTTGAGAAGTCTGAAGGTTAGCTGCGTTAACCCAAAGTAGGCCCGGAGATTCCGGTTTTGCAGCTCCTTCAGAGATCTACTGTCAAGACCGACAATCAGTGTGATGCCCTCATTGTCCGTCTTGTGGCTGATAAATCTCCAGTCCTCGGTCTTCAGCCCCATGTTCTGGGTTTTGAGAAACTTGAGAGCTTGCGCCGGTTCCTTGATTCCCGCGGATTTGGTCGGTATCCAGACGGCAGCCCTCATGACTGGCACCACTCTGTGTGCCAGGCCAATCCGAAGACTGGTTCCCCCGTAGTGGCTGAAGCCTGGAACCACCTGCAGCAGCCAAGTCTTGGCAGCTTCATTGGCGCAAGTGATATAGATCACCCCACCTCTGGAGCTGCTGTTCTTGAACTGAGGACCAGTTCCGGGTTCGCATTTGAATACTTCCCGGAGAAGAGTCTGCTTTAGGCCTCTACACTGCTCCTCAGTGAAGGTTTTATCCGGATACTTCTCGGAAGTGATAGTCATTCTAAGCCCGGCTAGGGTTTCGCTGTAAGTTTCTACCAGTTGATGAACCTGGGTGTTACTTCAGCATCCCCGTGCCGTGAATTTTTCTTGGCGCTTTTTTCTGGGGTTTGAGTGCTCCAGGCTCTGCGGCCTGAGCATCAGGTTTACCAGTGTTCCCTGCGCTATTCGGGAGGGTTTTATTTCCGGGATTCCTATTTGTCCTCGGTTTACGAGGTCGTATAGGCTCTACCTTGGCTTTAGCCCTCTTTATCGCAAGCTTCCTTCGCTGTGCTCCGGAAAGCTTTGCCATTTTGTTCAGGCTGATGTTGCCAACGCCCGTACTAATGGCAGATACACCGACACTTGCATCACTGCTTACCTGGTTGCCCGTGGTTGGTTCATGAAGAATTACATCGAGGTTTGGTTGTTCCTCGGATGCCAGGGGGCTTCCACCCGGTCGGAACCAACGGTGAGATTGCAACTCACTTGGGGTACAAAATCCTTAGGTTTGTCACACATCGTTCAAAAAGTGCTTGTTTTGGTCCGCCCCGGGGTATTTAATTTCCCCGGTACCTCCCATATCTAGCAACCCCACATGGGCCATACGTCGCTCAGTTTTTTCCAAGATACAAGGCTACTAGAGCATATTTAGAGGCTGAAAAATCCAGAAACATATTAGCGATTTTTTTAGAGAAAATCTACCTACGTCACTGGATTTTTCATCCCCTGAAATGGGTCTGTACCAAATTACATGAAAAAATATTCAATTCAAAAATATTATTTCTGTGTGTAATTTTTTCTATTTTTTTTTGTCAGTCTCGTTTGTCTGTTTTCATTGTATTTTGACATGAGAATATTTATTAAATGATGTTCATGTTTGAAAAAAAAATCCTGATAGATTTGCTATCGCAAGAGTTTCGAGGTAAAATACTTCTTGGTGCATAAAAAAATAATCGTAAATTTTTAATATTTTTTCATGAAATTTGGTACAGATTCATTTCAGGGTATGACGAATCCAGTGGCGTAGACAGATTTTTTCTA
Source organism: Orchestes rusci (assembly GCA_958502075.1). NCBI lineage: Eukaryota > Metazoa > Arthropoda > Insecta > Coleoptera > Curculionidae > Orchestes > Orchestes rusci. The sequence continues at coordinate 15,738,194 of OY293305.1, read as the reverse complement.
GAAAAAACGCTAATATATACTCCGAATTTTTTAGCCTCTAAAAAAGGATCTAGTGGGCCTTGAATTTTGAAAAAACTTGACGCCGTCTGGCCTCAAAATAAACCTTTCCACTCTCCAAATTTCGAAAAAAAAATCGTCAAAAACACTCCATAAATGTTATGGGGGTGTCCCGCTTCCAAATGGGTCACTCTGTATATTGAAAAAATCCAAATATAACCCCGTTAACACTCAAGTCAATCCGAAAAGGCACAAAAAACAACAAAACATAATATCCTCTCTTTTACAACAATAAACAATAATCAACCTCGCAATCAAATTTATTTCTTGTGAAGATCTGAATAACTAACCCGTGAACAATAAATAACTCATCGTGTTAAACGGATTTTCGTTGTCTGTCGAGGCGTACCTACAGAAGTTTCAATTCAAAAATTGAAAAATCAAAGTTGGCCGACCAAAAGGAAAATGTTTAGATTTTCAATATCAATTATTAGCCAACAATTTTTAAACATTCATCGTGAAAAAACCCTGTACATCAACCAATCGGACTGGTACTATCAACATTCTAGTTTGAGGCCGAAGCAGACCTGATTCACAAAGGGTTCAAATTTCAACTGGAAAATTTCATTTTCACCCCGTGCACTTGATCCTTGCCGGACAACATGTGAGTTCGAAGATATGCATCCCCACTTGCAACAAAACCCCGAACGAAATTCCGTTGCGAATTCCGTCGCGAACGCCGTTTCGAAAGCCGTCGCGGACAGTGCAACATCACGGCGTTCCACCAGTTGTCGGTTTTAGTTAATGAATAGAGGAAAGTGGAATGCTTTTGCTCCAATTTCATATTTGTCAGTTGTTAATGAAGTATATGGATCTATTTCAAAAAAAGTAATCAATTATACCACCTCATTTCTTTAATGTGACAACCGGTGAAACGAAGAAACGCCGTGAGATTCGACTTTTCGCGACAAGGTTGTTGAAGAAAATGTTTCATATTCAAAAATACCCACCAAGTCAGAGGGCGTTTTGAATCTTATATCGATTGTATCGAATCAAATATCTCTAGATATAAAATACAGAACATTGCCTTTATAGTTGTCAAAGTGAGTGATTAAACCAGCAATTCATCTTCAAGAAGTATTGTCTATTAACTGGCCTAAAATAACGAAAGTAGAAAAAGTAATAATAGGTTATGGGCCCAGGAACGTTTTGTTCAGTTTAAAGTGAAAGAAAAAAGGTAAATTTTGCTCGATTGCGATGGATTTGGCGAAGCACGTTACGAAGCTGTCAGGTGCGACAGATTGGCCGATTTGGAACGCGTTGGACGGAAAGATTGTCAAACCGGATTCATTGCCAGAAGGTGCCTCAGAGACAGAAGAAAAGAAGCACAAGGAGCAGAGCGACTTTTTTCGTAAGGCCAACAGCTATGCAAAATCCATGATTACCAGTGCGGTCACGGACTCGGTTTACCAGAAGATTATGGATAAGGAGACAGCACATGATACGTGGGAAGCCTTGAAGAATCAGTTTGAAGCAACAGCAAAGGACCAGGTTTTCAGGATATGCAACGAGTTCTTCGCTTTTTCTTGGAATCCAGGTAATGATGTTTCAACCCACATAGCAAAATTGCGTAGTCTTTGGAATGATTTAAATCAAGCTTTGAAGGCTAAAAAAGAAAATGAGCTGCCAGATTTAATACTAGTTTGTAAAACGCTGCATATTTTGCCAAAAACCTTCGAAACGTTCCGTCAAAGTTGGATGCTCTTGACAAAAGAAGAAGAAAAGACTTTTGATGAACTTACTAATCAAATTGTCATGTTTGAGAGGAATTTTAGACCAGAAGAGAATGATGAAAAAAAGGAGCCAGGAGGCTTTGGCTACCACAGCACAAAAGGAGCATCGTCAGGATTCAGGAGCATCTGGTCGGAGATTTGATACCTGCAACTACTGCAAGAAAAAGGGGCACTGGGTCAGGAATTGTATAAAATGGAAGAAGGATGGACGTCCGAAGTCGAAAAACCAGAATGCTGAACAAGGGAACTTTGCAGAACCAACGTTGACTCTCGTTTCAGTTCATAATGGCGTGTTTGCAGCAGAGGCAAACTCAGAGGTCGACTGGTGGATAGACAACGGTGCAACAAAACACGTTGTGAAGTCTGCGAATTATTTCGAGCATTTTGAGAAGTTTGAAAATCCTAGTTGGATCAGAGCAGCTGGAAATGAAACCTTGTCAGCTTTGGGCCAGGGCACAATGAAAGTTAAAACGATTGTCAATGGAAAAATACTTTTTATTTCTTTGAAAAATGTGTGGTTTGTTCCCAAAATAACGAAGAATCTGTTTTCAGTTTTGGCTGCCCAAGACAATAATCCAAGTAGTCGTTTTGAGTCGTCAGCAACAGAGTGCACTCTGAAGATAAACGACAAGATTGTCCTTATTGGAACCAGAGAAGTTGGAGGAACTCTGTTCAGAGCAGCGATCGAGCCCATTCTTCCAGAACGAAACGTCGATGTCAACGTCGCAGAGGTGGGGACATCAGGACAAGAAACACATTAAGGAGGTGCTCAAGAGAGAAATGGGCATTGAAGTCAAGCTTGAGAGTAGCTTTTGCGAGCCTTGTATCTTTGGGAAGGCACATCGATTGCCATTTGGAACCAGGAAAACAGCGATGAAGCCCGGGGAACTTATGTCGGGCGATGTTTGCGGCCCATTTGAGGACTCCTTCCTTCTGCTTGACGATGTACCCGTATCGAAACCTCGTGAAATGATCTTTAAAAACCACCAGGTACTTTGGTGGTTTTTAAGGATCATTTCACGAGGTTTCGATACGGGTACACTAACTTGCAAATAAAATGCGTACACAGACAATGAAATCATGTTTTTTTTGGGCAGTGTAATTATTGTCTGTCAAAATATTTACACGCCAGACAAGTTTTTTTTATAACAACAAAAGAAAACGATATATTGTGGGTACATTTTTGAATTAATTTACGCAGTTAATAGCCGGTTGCAGAACCATTTCTGACCAAAACTTCTTGAAGTCGTCGAACCATAGAGTTTGATAAATTTCGACAATATTCAACATCATTGGCGAGCTCATCACACGCATCAAGAATGGCATCTGATAGTTCTGCCTGATTTTGAGGCCTTCAGTTTCTTTTATAAATAGTTTTCACCAATCGTCCCCACACATTTTCCATCGGATTTAGATCTGGACTACGCGATAGCCATACTAAAACTTCGATGTTCCGGTTTTGAAACCATGTCTTGCAAACATTGGCGGTGTGCACGGCGCAGATATCTTGTTGGAAAATATATTGGTTCTCTGGATAAAGGGCTTCAACCGATGGCAACATTACATCTGAGAGAATCTCCAGATAACGAGCCGAAGTAAACCTGCCATTGATATGCCAACAAACCTCCAGTCCTCGTGCACTAACCCAGCCCCACATGTTGACGGAAAAATGACCAGCCCTGTCTATTTGATTTGTGTATCGCTCGTCAAGGCGAGAGTGTGCAGGCCGATAGACTTTAATTCTTCTGCGATCAGAGGAGGACTGGAATGTTTTTTCATCGGTGAATATAACTCGTGCCCAGTAATCCTCGACCCGGTCGTAATTTAGGGCAAAAATCACCCTTGCCTGCTTTTGCTCTTCGGTTAAATTTGGTTTTCTTGCAGCAGTACTTCCGATTTTTTTATTCTCCGACTTGCGGTGGAGCAGGAAGCAGGAAAATTGGTCAATCATACTGTGTTCGCTGCAGAGTCAAATGAGTCTTCCCTCAAATGATTAAGCAGCGCTTCGTCTTCTTGATGGCTGGTCTTTCTGTTCTTCTTGCCAGTACCTTCTTTTCTTTCGAGGCTGTGTGTGGCCAGCCAACGGCTTCTTAGTCTGCAGACTGTGGCTTTGTGAACGCCATAGTGCTCAGCCGTTCTTCTTACTGACCATAAGTCTTCACTAAGACGCGTCAGTATTTGAGTTTTCATAAAATCAGATAATTGTCTCGGCATATTATTGCAAATTGCATTTGACAAGATTTGACGTTTACTTGTCACCTTCATACACTGCCCAAACCAAAGCAATTTCACCATTTCAATGTACGCATTTTATGTGCAAGTTAGTGTACATCGTCAAGCAGAAATCAGAGGTCAAAGACGTACTGCGACACATGGTTTCTCATGCCAAGCAACAAGGGCACACAATTCGGGAATTCCTGAGCGACAATGGAGGAGAATTTGACTGTTCAACAGTGAGAGAAATTCTTCAGGAAGCTGGTATTACTTTTCGACTCACCGCTCCCTATACTCCGGAACAAAACGGTGGTGTTGAGAGAGAGAATCGAACCATAGTCGAAATGGCGAGAACTTTCAAGTATTCTAATCCAGAAATAAAATTTCCAGAAGCAATTTGGGCCGAGTTGGTCAGCACAGCAGTCTACATCCTCAATCGGACGGGCAAATCTTCGTTGAAGGATCTGAGCCCTTACGAACTTTGGCTGGGCAAAAAACCAAGAATTAAACATCTTCGAATCGTAGGATCAACTTGCTTTGTACACATTCCATCACAAAAAAGGAAGAAGATGGACGAAAAAGCTGAAAAGGGATTCCTGGTGGGTTACGACGGCGATGAGAGATATCGTATTTACTTACCAGAGAAGCACAAAGTAGTTGTGTCAAGGGACGTAACATTTCAGGAAAAATTCAGCAATTGTGAATCAAGTGTGAATCTACCTTTCCAAGATTCCAAGGACGTCGTAGAAGACAAGGAAGAAGACGACGTGAGTTCGCACAAGAGCGAGGACTAAGACAAAGAAGAAGAAGACTTGATTTCGCACAAGAGTGAGGAAGAAGACACAACCGAAACAGAAACCGAAGACAATTACGAAACAGGAGGAGAAACAAGCTTCGACAGAGGAAACGACAAAATAAGAACGCAATCAATGCTGTTGAGGGATCGTTCGAAGTTAAAAAGGCCAGAACGTCTGGATGATTACGTAGCAGCAGCAGAGAATTTTGTGCTGGAGAGTCCAGACTCCTTCCATGAAGCCATCAACGGCAACATCGAGTGGAAAAAGGCAATGGACAGGGAAATTGATTCCTTTCATCAAAATGAAACTTGGAACTTGACTAGACTCCCTAGAGGTTCGAAAGCACTCCCGTGCAAGTGGGTCTATAGAGTCAAAACCAATCCCGACGGAAGTATTGATAAATACAAAGCTCGTTTGGTCATTAAGGGATTCGCCCAGAGACGAGGGATTGATTACGACCAAACTTTTAGCTCTGTCGCAAGAATGGAAACAGTCCGCTCAGTGTTGAGTGTTGCAGCAAAAAATGATATGTTTTTGGTCCAGTTCTACGTCTCGACAGCTTTTCTATACGGCAAATTGGACGACAAGGAGATTTACATGCAACAACCTGAGGGATACGAGCAAGGACAGGGGCTTGTTTGCAGATTGAAAAAGAGTCTCTACGGGCTTAAGCAAGGGCCGAGATGTTGGCAAGAACGCTTCGGGGGTTTCCTGCAGAAACATAATTTCCAAGTCAGCGAGGCGGATCCATGTCTTTACATCAGGGAAAGAAATGGCAAGAAGATTTTACTTGTTGTTTACGTAGATGATGGACTCGCCGCAGCAACAGATACTCAAGATTTAGAAGAATTTTTGGACGAGTTAAAATCAGAATTCAAAATAGTCTCAAGCAAGGCTGAGTGCTTCTTAGGAATCGAAATTGAGAATCAAGAAAACGGACTAAAAATCAGTCAACAAGGAAATGCCACAAGGATTTTGGAGCGATTCAGATTCTTGAATTGCAAAGCTGTTTCAACCCCACTTCTTAAGAATTTGGAAATTTCGATAACAGGGAAAGAATCAGAGTCAATTGAATCGGAGACAATTGCGTTCCCTTATCGCCAAGCCGTCGGAGCTCTCATGTATCTCATGCTTGGAACTAGGCCAGACTTGACTTTTAGCATAGGATTTCTTTCAAGAACGCTTGAAAATCCTGCAAAAGAAACCATTGCGCAAGTGAAGAGGGTTTTCCGTTACATTTCCGGAACAATCAACCTTGGAATAGTCTATCGGAAACAGAAGAAGGGAATCCTCGATTGCTACAGTGATGCTGACTTTGGTGGCTGCACAAAGACTGGGAGATCTACCTCAGGGATCATCATCATGTTTGCCTCAGGAACCATTTCATGGAAAAGTCAAAGACAGGCGATGGTGGCCATTTCTACTACAGAGGCCGAGATCGTAGCAGCCAATGAAGCTGCAAAAGAAATAATTTGGCTAAAAAGATTGTTTCAGGAAATCGACAGATTGGACCAAGCCCCGATCCTTCAAGTCGATAATGCTGCTGCCATGAAGCTGGCTCAAAACCCAGAATTCCATCGCAGGACCAAGCACATAGCCAACAAGCATTTTTCTTCATCAGAGAAAAAATTGCTGAAGGGGAATATGGGATCGAACAAATCCCAACTGAGGAACAACTCGCCGATATGATGACGAAGCCGATCCTCAATACTCGTCTCCGGATTCTTTGCAACAAGATTGGACTCTTCTGAAGGAGAAAAAAAAACAACATTTATTTTGCTTTTTATATAATCATAGAATTTTCAAATTTGTCAATTGAAATGTTATTTTTGAATTCTCACAAGGGAAAGTGTTGAAGAAAATGTTTCATATTCAAAAATACCCACCAAGTCAGAGGGCGTTTTAAATCTTATATCGATTGTATCGAATCAAATATCTCTAGATATAAAATACAGAACATTGCCTTTATAGTTGTCAAAGTGAGTGATTAAACCAGCAATTCATCTTCAAGAAGTTTTGTCTATTAACTGGCCTAAAATAACGAAAGTAGAAAAAGTAATAATAATGGTTCGCAACGGCGCGACGTTCGGTTCGGTGTTTTGTTGCAAACGCACTCTGAATTGAAATATTGAATCCCTGATTATAGTATATTGATCAGGTAGCTCACTTTTTGATATACCTACACAGATTTGTCGAGGTAGGGTTATTCCCATAGATATACAGGGTGTCCCGAAATGATAAGCAAAAAATTAATTCTAGTCAAAAAATAAATGCTACCTCTTCCTATGATATTTTTTCGAAATTTGATTATTGAGGGAGTTACAGGGTGTTGAAGTTGCCTTTTATTTGCAGTTTTTTTGCAAAACCTTTTGCCAGGCTAATAATATTTTGACCAAATCTCGTATTTGGGGCTTTATGAGCCGTATTTGTTTCGCATAATCTAACTGATCCGAATCGATCGAAGTGATGTGAACTATTGTGAACTGTGTTTGTTTGGGAAATGACCCTTAACCGAAGTGAACTGAGATTCAGTCTAAAGTGATCGGATCGAAGTAACCCAACGATTTTGCTAGTTCAGTTGGAGTGAGTTGGATCATGTTGGATGTATAGAATCCTAACCTGATAATTTTGTTTTTTTTTTTAAATCCACTGGTTTGTGACTATAATATTAATGTAAGTAAATGAAATTATGAAGGACCTGGAGAACTTCATAGAAGATGCAATAACAAACAAATCATAAATCTGTTTTCTTTCTCCAACACATCATTGGTGTAGGTATTTGTTTGAAAGAACGTTTCAAACATCAAAACTCACGGGAATTGTTTTGAAGGAACATTGTTTTGAAGATAGAACTTCAATAAAAATTAATTGAGAACAAAAAACAAAAGCTCAAGCGAATGCAACAACGTGCGACTTTGTAAAATTCTACAGTAGTTGTTGAAGGTTTAAGTTGTAAACATAAACAATGCACGCATAACCCAATTCCTAATTTCCCTTTCATCTGTCAAGTGTTTTATTGGAATCTTTCGGATTTATGATCTCAAGATTCTCAAGTGAACTGATTGGATCAGTTCAGTTCGTAGTGAACTAATCCTTCTGACGAAACAAATACGGCTATGGATGAGGAATTCAAATTTGCACACCTTTTCTTCGCATTTTGCAGAGGGCGCCACATATGAACCTATACTTTGATTTGAATGGTCCCAACTTTTTTGTGCTACACTTTGCATGTTTACACCAAATATTTTCATTCTCTCAACGTTTTGACGTAAAAAGGTATACTACTTTTCTTTCGATAAATCTAACCGTTTTTGAGAAAAACGCTAAAATAATAACTTTGCTTGCACGTAATGGATACGAAATCATTTTGATTCATCTCCAACCTTAAACATAGCATGCTTTGTAAATTATGCGCTATAGTTGCCGTAGAAACAAGTTTCGGAAAAATTAGTTTTGAAAGTTGGTAATTTTTTGAAAATTTGTTATGCTGATGGTGGTCAATGAGAAAAACGCTGAAAATAAAAAAATGAAATAATGTGAAAAATTATCAACTGTCAAAACTAATTCTCCTCAAACCTGTTTTCACGGCAACTTATAGCGCATGCTATTTTAAAAGTTGAAAATCAAGTTAAAATAATCTCGTATTCATCACATGCAAGCAAAGTTATTTTAGCGTATCACTCAAAAACGGTTAGATTTATCGAAACAAAAGACGTGCAACTTTTTTTATCTCTAAAGGTTGAGAGAATGAACATATTCACTCAAAAGTCGCATACAGTGTAGCAGAAAAAAGTTCGGACAATTCAAATCAAAGTATTATAGGCTCGTATGTGGCGCCCTCTACAGAATGCGCAAAAATGGTGGGCAAATTTGAATTTCTCGTCCCGATAAATCACCAAATACGAGATTTCGTAAAAATATTATGAGCGTGGGGCTAAAGGCATGATCAAAAAACTGCAAATAAAATTCAAGTTAAACACCCTGTAACTCCGTTATTAATCAGTTTTCGAAAAAATGTTATAATAAAAAGTAGCATTCATTTTCGGTCTAGAATGCTACCCTGATTGGTTAATTTCCGGACACTCTGTATATAAAATTCCTTCTAGTGTATAAGGTTGGCCTATCACGTGAGGTCACAACTCGGCGAGGCGATGACAGCGCTCCAAGCTAGATTGGAGCACTACATAAGAAAGCATGAATATTGGGCTTGAATCCAAATAAAAAAAAGAATACTCAAGGATCAATGTTTTTAAATGATAATTTATCAATGGGAATGATCTGCATCCATAGATATCCATCTGCATAATGTTGGAATCAGGCTTTCTCCGTTGTCCCTTTATGTAGTCGCGTAACTGTTGTAGAAATTGTCGGGTCTGTAGTTATAGCCAAAACAGGCTAACCGTAAGAAGTATTTTCCAAGAATCAGCTGTTGTAGAGATTTAATTATGACGTGCCTCAACCTCAATAATAAATAATATTTTCAAATAGGCTTAAAACACATTGCTTTTATAATGTAACACTTTTGATAAATTCCATTTTGTGAAAATATATCAAACTCTGATATTTTTGGAAACATGTAGTTAGTGCAAATACCCGATCCTCAAAGCAATCTACACCATACATGCAAGGCAGTTAAATTGTTATTCAAGGCTTCACCCTATTTTCGATTACTTTTATTGCTTAGTAAATACATATTCGGCAGGTAACTCTTTATCTAAAATGATATCATTACATTGCTGTGTTTTGTTCGCTTAAATGAGCATCGAATTTTTGAAATCATGGTGCGCAAAAAAGGGTTTTATGGAATTGCCTTTGTTGCTGTTGTCTGTTTTGTTTTGATTGGTGAGTTTTTTGTATTGATTTATTGAAATAATTAGTCTTATTTTATATTCATGAAGGAATTAGATGACCTTTAAGTACATTATACTCTAACACGTAAGTTTAAATATTCGTTTGTTTTGCGTGTTTTAATTTTTCCAAGCATTTTTCAAAGTTGATGGCTCATTCATTAATCCAATTCATTATCAATTCGTATGCATGTTCTACAAACAAGTACGATTTTAAACACTTAATTTCATGATTTTTCTGTTTTTCGATGAGTTTGTGCTTATTTTTTTTATCACTTCCATTCTGTGCTCCCGGTTGATCTTGGTGTTGATCATTCTTTTCTGTTATATTTTTTTTTGCATTTTAGATCATAAATAAGTTACTGGACGGGTACCGGTAAAATCGGGTTTCTTTGGCCCTGGAGGGAACTTTGTCATCACGTTTATTTTTTATCTTGGAAGGTTTTTGAATTTTTTTTTCAAGAGATTCTCTTTATTATGAAACTGTAACAAAGAGGCAAAGTTATAAAAGACCAAGGGAAACTCAATATTCTAAGTGACATTAGAGGTGGTACACCGAATAATTTCACATAAGACTCAATGTGAACATGACCTAATACAAAGCTTCATATCTCCTTTGAAAAAAAAAATCAAATTAACCAAAAAAACCAAAACTTCAATATTTCAGCAAAGGAGAAATTCCATTTCCACCAGGAAACTCTATAAAGTATTTCAAAATTTTGTAGTCAAACTAGCAATGCAATTAGCATTGGGTGGAATATGCTGGAAATTCAAAACACTTTATAAAGTTTCTTGGTAGAAGTGCTAAAATATCGAAGTTCAATTCATTCTGAACAATATGCTAATATGTTTAATTTGATATCCATTTTTTCAAAGGAGATAATATGGAGCTTTGTAAAAGGATAAGGTCGTGTTTACATTGAGTCTTATGGGAATTAAGACGGAATAACACTTCTAATATCACGGAGTATGTTTGATGACAGAGAAATTACAATTATTGTTGTTTTCCTTAGTGATACATGATCTATGGCAGCTGAGATAAAATATCACTCCGCAATGCTACTTTACACTAAGTTATTCAACGTGAAATAACTCAAAATAGCTGAACCAAACCAAGGCAGACTATACAGGGTGTTTAAAAACATTGGGAAAAAATGAAATAATTGATTCCTGAGTTCATTCTAACAAAAAAAGGTCCAATAAACAATTGGGTCCTAATGCGCATCGTTTCAGGGTGGCAAAGTTTTTTTTCAAATCATTTTTTTTTTAATGATTATGATTATTTTAATGATTATCAGTTGATTTTTTTAAAATTGGGCAGAGTTGTTGTAAGGTATATGGGGCTAATTTTGACCCTAATATATAAAAAATATTGTTCAAGATAACATCAATATTTGAAGAAAAAAAAACGATGCGTTTTCGGACCTATGTTTATTGGAACTTCTTTTCTTAGCATGACCTAGGGAATCATTCCTTCCATTTTTGCCCAATGTTTTTTAAACAACCTGTATAATTTTGAAAAGCGGGAAATGAGGAGATCTTGAATCATTTGAAAAAATTGAACAATTCCAAATTTTCCTGATTTCCAAGAGTGATTTATTTTTTCGCTATTATGAAATCTTCAGGAAAAATCATGAAACTTTTATTTTGATTTTTTTTGTGACTCTCTAAACAGAGTTAGAGTTTCTAAAGGGGTGGCAAATAATAAGAAAAACCCTGTACCATACCATGAGTAGTAAAATTTGATGTTTGATTTGGCCGTTTTTGTGCCATTTTAGTTTAAAATTTATTTTACACTTTAACCAAGTTTAACTTACTACGAGACTTACTACCACACTCTTTTCACAACCAAAAGTCACCAATGTAAACAAACTACACGTGATCAAACAAAGGGAAACGATTGAAAGGTCACGTGACCAACAAATGTGATCAGTTCAATCGTTTCAATCGTGTAGTTTGTTTACTTTTGGTGACTTTTGGTTTTGGTTGTGAATAGAGTGTAGTACGCCATGATGCTGATGGATATGTGTTTTAGTATCTTGCTACTAAGCCATATTAGTCTTGTTTTCCATAGCAACTATGATCTATGATGTACCTACAGCTGTCCACGTATATCGTTTTCAAGAGCACAACTGAAAAACATTTTTCGGGAAAAACACATTCTTGAATTCTTGATATAGAGATTTGTTTCTAAAAAAATACGATATACGAAGGGAAAATTTTGATTTTCATTCAGGGTTCGCAAAAACTTTTCTTTTAAATTTTTCCAAGTGTAACCTGTACCTTCATTTTTTTTTTAAGAAAAAATCGAATATATATTTTTTGGGCAACATTAGAGGTTGAAATACATACAGCAATCAATCAAAAAGTTCAAAATAATGATTTTTGTACTATCAAAAATATGTATTTTGAATTTGAACAACTCCGTATTTTCTCAAAAGGTGGTAGGAATGTATTCAAGTAAAAGTTTAAAATTGGATATACAGTCAAAATGTGGATGTTCACCAAGATGTTTACTACACATTTAGAAAAACTAAAGAGATCCAAGCGTTATCCCGAATAACTTCTAAATGCAATTCTGCTCAATAATAAAAAAAATAGAAATGGAAACACGTTTTTGCGAAATATAAATTTTCTCTTCGTGGATAATAGTTTTTTTTACAAGCTAGTCTTTTTATCAAGATGCGTTTTTCCCGCAAAAGCGCAAAATAAACTTTTTAATCCATTTGTGCCGGGATTTGTGCTCTTGGAAACCCTATCCGTGGGCTGTCTCTAGAAAGAAAAAATCCTAGGCAAAATCGTAGTAGACAAAACTTTGAACTGAAATAGCACAAAAACGGCTGATCAAAAGAACAATGTAAGATGTCGTATATTTGAAATCACAAAAAAAAGATTTGTTGTTTGAGAGAAAGATGAAAGTATTCCAAAATACTTTTTGAAATTTTACATTTCCAATAAGTATTCATCTGTTTTGACACCGGATTGTAAGAATTTGAACAAAAACAGATAGCTTTTGTATTTTTTTGATAACGCTGGGGGGTTCAATTTTGAGAAATGACCCTGTACTACAAGATGGCATTGTCAAATTCAAAATCCGCCATTTCGTCTTCTAGAAACCATCATTGCAAGAATTTTTTCTTTTGTTTTTTCGATGCCTTTTGGCATCGCATAATACATATACATACAGGGTGGCGCATTAGTTTGTGGAAGTCCATTTTCTCCCTTGTCAAAAGAGATGGGCGAACATTTTCAAGACAAAACTCATAACACACTAATGCGCCACCCTGTATAATACAGTAGATCCCTGCTTTTCCTTTTTTTATTTGTGGAGGGGGTCATCAATAGCTTAACTCTGAGTTTTCGGGAAAATTGGAGGTGAGCTAAGCTAACCACGTCATCTTAAAAATAAGGGCACGTGTTTCTTCTTCGTTCCTATTAGACTTACGCGAGGACTTACGATAAAATATCATAGAACCAAAGTTGTTCAGAATAACATTCTCAAAAACTTATATCTCAAACTTTTTTCTCTAAAGTCAATGATACAAAATCTACAGGGCACAGGGTGATTCATTAATATGGAATGTGAGAAAAAATCGTACAAGACGAAATGCACTACTTTTGTCTTGTACGATTTTTCCATTCCCAGCTTTTTCTATTTATTTCAATGGTTACTGGGAATTTAATTCTGCACAAATTCGTCCTGTATAATTTCTTTTCACCATGAGATCACCCTGTAGATTTTTCTACTACTGATTTTAGAAAAAAAAGTTTAGTGGAAAAATTATTGAGAATATAAATTCGAACAATTTTGGTTTTATGATATTTTATCATAAGTCAAAAATAGGAACGGGGAAAGGAAGTGGCGTGTTGAGCTCACCCTCGATCTCGCCCTCGATTTTCCCGAAAACACAGAGTTGAGCTATTTAGAACCCTTCTACAACAAACAAAATGTTGCGTATTTCCCGAAATTCTCAGTTGCCCCTTTTCTATGAATCAACATATTATTTTAAATAAATCTGCCTATATTTAACGCATTATTTTTACGGAAAATGTCTAGGTAGGTTCATAAACTTATCACCGCTATAAACTTGAAAATTCAAAACAAAAGTGATAGGCGGACCCAATCCGCTGGACAGAAATTGAAACTTGAAATGGTTTGCTTTTTATTCCGTTATTTATTCAATGTTCAAGTTTGCTTTTGTTCAGTAACTAGTTTTACTTACGGTAATGATGATTATTGTAGATGCATAAATACATACTATTTATTATAAGGTACTTAGATTAAAAAAACCACAAAATTTTATCGATTTAATTTTTTCAGTTTCATTTAATGATATTGTGATTGGAGTTGTAATTGATACGTATACAGGGTGTTTCATAATTGCGTACATTGAATTTGAGGGCGTATTTCTGAGCTAATTTCATGAAAATAAAGTCCATATAAACATGGGTTCGGAAGTGTATTTTTTTCAAGGTTCAGGGTATTAAACTTGAAAAAAAAATTGGAATGTCACTGACTTTAATGTGATTTTTATTTTTTTAATGAATGAAGCAACCAAATAGACAACTTTTTTGCCTCCTAGATTTTTTTTGTATCTGGCATCGTTTATCTTGTTTTAAAATACTTCACCCGTACAAAAAATAGATGGAAGTACATATTTTGCGAGGCCAGATACGAAAAACATCTAAGAGACAAAAAAGATTCATTTTTGGTTGTTTCATTTGAGAAAAAAAATGAAAATTACAATAAAGTCAGTAGCGTTAATTTATTTAACAAAAATATTTGGTAAGATGCCCTTCGGGACGGCACTGGTCTCCATAAGTTTTACTGAGTTAGGGCTGAAGTTGGCTTTTATTACTAAAAATAAATCTGCCAAGTTTTTGAAAAAATCGGTTCAAGGATATTTGTAATATTCGTAGAAAAAAGAAAAAAAACGATTTTTTTAAAACAGATTATCTTGAAAACAATGCTTTTCTGGACCCATGATTATATGAACTTTTTTTCATGAAATTAGCTCAGGAATACGCTGTTAAATTCAATGTACGCCATTAGGAAATGTATAATGCGTTCTACAAGACAAATAGGTATTTGTTCAATTATTGTGACATTTTCAGGAAGTATCTACATGATTTGTGCCCCCTTTCGAATGGTGCTAGCCATTTTTTTCAAAAATGACACAGAAAAAAGTTTTGAAAAGTGTACATTTTTCAAACGTGAAAAAAAGGGCTTAACAATTTACATTTATTGGTATTAGAAGATGGTATTTTGCGCAATTGAATGTGGGAATAAGGTCATGTTCTATACCATTGAAAAAATGAATAATCACATTTTTTCTAAATTGTAAAATAACAATATGTTAATCTCTTGAAACTAGCCTTTTCACAAAAAGAATCAACACCAATCCACAATGATAGCCATTCGGTAGCATTCCAAGCCATTGAATTGGATGAAGAATCAAATCTCGATGAACATTTTACACTCCAAGATATTCTCAATATACCAAGAAACAAGATAAACAGAGAATTGGCGGGATTCAGGTTCCCTCAAAATCAGTCCTTAGCTGATCTTACGTTAGAGACAGGAGGTCAACCTATTCGGACTGTCATTATCACCACTTGGAGATCGGGATCTACATTTTTGGGTAAGTTCAATGTATGTATTCTATTTCAAATGTTACAACCAAGAAACCGACAATATTGCTATGGTAAATTGAATGAGTACCGCACTAATATCTAGAAAATGCTCCAAATTTACCATCAGTAGAAATATTTTCAACCGTAGTATAGGATTTGAGTCACACCGTTAATAGTTTTTGGAGCGTGTTTAACAGGTGATTCGTTTTTATCAGTAATCCACTGTTTATTGAGCTTAACGATAGTTTATTATAGATTATTGCTAGAACGATAGCTTTGCTCAACGATATGTAAGGATTGCACATTTATTAGTAATTTTCCGAGTTTATGTACAATAATTTCACGGGATATTTTATTATCAGCTATTTTTATGTTGATTGTGGTAAATATGTGGTGTTTCCACCAACCAGATTCGAAGTCGCGTGACAGGATAAGCTGGTGCAAACGTGAATTTTTGTTTGAAATCAACATTAAATTTTGGTGCAAAATACGCTTTTTTGTTGTCGAGTCTAGTACTACCTACCCTATTACTGATTACTGATTACTGAAGTACAGGCGCTACGAGTTTCGGGCTGTTGGCCCCGACACCGCAGCCTCTAGTTGGGCTTATTGTATCTTCTCTGTGCCTGTCTCTCAGTCGAAGAGCTCCATTGCCCGAATAAGGTTTATGACTCGTTCTACTGTTTCCCTGTCCGTCCTTCGAGGAGTGGTTGTGAATTCCCCATTATCTCTTCTCCAGTACGCCAGCGCTTCACATTCGAATACAATGTGGGAGGCTGTTTCCTCCTCCTCGTTGCAGAGCCTACATATGGGTTCCTCGTAGAAAAGACCCATGATATGCATGTGTTTCCTTAGAGTGCAGTGTCCAGTTAATATACCTGTTACTTTCCTAAGCTGATTCCTGCTGAGTTGCAGTAGGCTTCCAGAAAATGATGATTCGATCTCGTCTGCCATCATTAATTTACTGTGTTTCAGACCTGGTGATTGGCACCATCTAGCTTTCTGTTGTTTTTTGGACCAACAGTTCAGCCAACCTCTCACAGAGGATTTTGCAATACCAATAGCAGGTTCTGGACCCAGAAGTGGTGTGTTTGCAGCTTTGCGTGCTAGTAGATCCGCCCGCTCGTTCCCAGCTATCCCTGTGTGTCCTGGTATCCATCCAAGAGTAACATCGTTAGATACTCCCAGTGTGGCAAGGTTTTGCTGACAATCCATGACTTGTTTGGATTTGGTTTCCCGACAGGAGATGGTTTTGATTGCGGCTTGGCTGTCACTAAGGATAAGGATTTTCCTTCCTCTGTAGCCTCTCCTGAGATTTTCTTGCACGCATACGTTTATTGCATGTACTTCTGCCTGGAAAACTGTAGCGTACATCCCGAGTGGTTCACATGTTTCCCACTTTGGATTTTCACCTACGATTCCGGCACCAGTTCCCCGGCTTGTTTTGGAGCCGTCTGTGTACCATATTGCCCCATTAGCCATCCGGAGTTGTTTCACCGTTTCCTCTTCCCATATTAGCTTGGTCTTAGGAGACGTGCTAAAGTTGATATTTTTCAACATGATATCACTCCTCATTGTTACTAAGTGGTTCGTGACTGTGCTGGTTATCTTAGTGTGTCCTTGGGAGTTTGAGTGACTCCAGTTCCCGGTGTTGCTAAGTCTATATGCTCCCATCCTTGCTTCCATTTTGATATAGATATCTAAAGGAGGTAGGTTAAGCATGGCCTCCATGGCAAGTGTTGGAGTGGTTTTCATGGCTCCCGTTACACAGAGACATGCTAGCCTCTGAACTTTTGCAAGTTCCGTGGCTGCTTGTCGCTGCTCGATTTTCGGCCACCAGTCAACAGAGCTATAGGCAAGGGTGGGTCTTACCACGGTACAGTAGAGCCAGTGTACCATGCGCGGATTTATGCCCCAATTCTTTCCTATCGCTCTTTTTGTTGCCATTATTGTGGCTTTACCTCGATTCACTATTTTCTGTAGGTGTGAATTCCATGTGAGTTTGTCATCCAGGATGATGCCTAGGTACTTGACTTCTCTTACCACCTGCAGTTCCTGTCCAAAGAACATGGGTTTGAATAATTCCGCTGTCTTCCTCTTTCTCGTAAAGCTGACCAGGGAGGTTTTCTCAGGATTGACCTTCAGGTTCACCTTCCTGCACCAATCTTCTACGATTGTCAGAGCTGTCTGCATCAGTTCTGATATTGTCTTGGTGTGTTTGCCAGTGATAAGTATTGCTACGTCATCGGCATAGCCTTGGGCGTAGAAACCTTTGCTGTTTAACTCTACCAGTAGTTCATCTGCGACTAGGTTCCAGAGGAGAGGGGACAAGACTCCACCCTGGGGGCAGCCTTTAGCTGCCTCTATAGTTACAGTTTTGTCAAGCATAGTTGCTTGAATTCTCCTACCTTTCAGCATGTTTCTTATTCACCTACAAACTGTGTCTTTAATTCCACGCCGATTGATTGCGGTGGTCATTGAATCGAAGGAGGTGTGATCAAATGCTCCTTCTATATCAAGGAATGCAGCTAGGGCAACTCCTTGGTTGTTCAGTGGTTGCTCTATTTTATGAACAAGTTCATGCAGAGCAGTTTCACATGATTTGCCAGGTTGATAGGCGTTTTGGTTTTTGTGTAGTGGCCTCTCTATTAGGGAGGTCTCCCTAATGTGCCTTTCAATCACTTTCTCCATCGTTTTGAGTAGAAACGACGAGAGATTTATTGGTCTGAATGCCTTGGGCTGAGAGCTATCTTTCCCGGGTTTCGGTATAAAGACCACTCGCGAGAGTTTCCATATCATGGGTATGTGTCCCGTTGCCAGGCTTGCTCTGAATAGTTGGCAAAGCATCGATATGAGTTGGGCTTCGCCCTGCTGCAGGTGTGCCGGTATTATCCCGTCGCATCCAGTTGCTTTGTATGGTTCGAATGAGTTTATGGCCCATTCGATTCTATTTGGTGTCACAATCTGTCGGGCTATGACCCAATCATCTCTTGATCCTCTCATCCGGAGGATCTCAGGAGATAGGGAGTTGACTCCCTGTTGCGAGTTGATTATGGTCGAGTCTGGAAAGTGTGCCCTGAGTAGTGTCTCAATGGTTTCTTCGCCATTTTTCGTGTATTCCCCATTTGGTTTCTTCAGTGTTCCCATTGGTGGAAGGGGGTCTTTAGCTAGGATTCTCTGAAGGCGTGCGCCTTCCGAGGTTTTTTCGACCTCAGTGCAAAACTTCCTCCAGGAGTTCCTCTTAGCTTCCCTTACTTCTTTGTTGTATTTCGTCAGAGTATGGTGGTATTCATCCCATTCACCGGTTTTCTTGGCCACATTGAAGAGTCTGCGTGTTTCCCCCTTCATCTTGTCAAGTTTATCGTTCCACCAGGTTGTGTCCTTGCATGAAGAACGCCGGATTAGCGGACAGCTTTGATGGTATGAGTAAATTATAGCGTTTTGTAGTTGTTCTGCTACCACCTCAACATCAAATCTGTTACGCATACGTTCCTTGATCCCGCTCAACCCCGCCTCCAGCTCCTCCCGGTATTCAGTCCAGTTCGTTTTGCGTGGGTTACGGTACATTTCTGACGGCTTGTCAATACTATTGATTTCCATCAGTAAATACCTATGGTCCGACAGGGATGGTTCATCGGATACGCGCCACCGCTGGATATCGGGATTAATACGGGAGGTGGACAGGGTGACATCAATAACTTCCGACCGTACGCGGTTTGCAAAAGTAGGCTTGTTGCCCTTGTTTAGAATCTCCAAATCATGGGTTATAATAAAATCCAATAAAGACTCACCTCTTTTGTTGATATCGCTGCTCCCCCAGATGGTGTGATGCGAGTTGGCGTCCATACCTATTATACACTGTAGGTTTCTCTGCCCACAGTGATTTACTAGTTTCTCCAGGTCTTCCGATGGTGGGGGTCTGGGTGCATCGTAGGGAAGGTAAACCGAGGCTATTATGATGTCCTTCTGGGTTCCTTCCTCCTTGTAGCTTAGTTGGACGGCTACTTGATCCCTGGAATTTAGTTCTTTAATATTGAGAGCCTGCACTCCGTTTCTCACGTATATGCAAGCTCTCACGTTACCTGTTGATTGCTCCTTGTAAAAGATCTTACCTCCAGTGTTTCCTAGACCGGCTATTTTTCCCTTCGTGATCCAGGGTTCTTGGATGATGGCCAGGTCTATGTTTTTCTTTGCCAGCTGTTGGCAAAGGGCAGCAGATGCTCCCTTACTGTGCTGAAGGTTTATTTGTATTACCCTCAGCATCGGAAGCCTCCTTCTTCAGAAGTCTGAAGGTTAGCTGCATTAACCCAAAGTAGGCCCGGAGATTCCGGTTTTGCAGCTCCTTCAGAGATCTGCTGTCAAGACCGACAATGAGTGTCATGCCCTCATTGTCCGTCTTGTGGCTGATTATTCTCCAGTCCTCGGTCTTCAGCCCCATGTTCTGGGTTTTGAGGAACTGGAGAGCTTGTGCCGGTTCCTTGATTCCCGCGGATTTCGTCGGTATCCAGACAGCAGCCCTCACGACTGGCACCACTCTGTGTGCCAGGCCAATCCTAAGACTGGTTCCCTCGTGGGGGCTGAAGCCTGGAACCACCCGCAGCAGCCAAGTCTTGGCAGCTTCATTGGCGCAAGTGATATAAATCACCCCACCTCTGGAGCTGCTGTTCTTTAACTGAGGACCAGTTCCGGGTTCGCATTTGAACACTTCCCGGAGTAGAGACTGTTGAAGGCCTCTACACTGCTCCTCAGTTAAGGTTTCATCCGGATATTTCTCGGAGGTGATGGCCATTCTAAGCCCGGCTAGGGTTTCGCTGTAAGTTTCCCCAGTTGATGTACTGGGTGTTACTTCAGCATCCCCCTGCCGTGACCTTTTCTTGGCGCTTTTTTCTGGGGTTGGTGTGTTGCCCTCAGAGCGACCCCTCTTTGCAGAGGATTTGTTTGCAGGGGTCCTAGGTTTACCTGATACTCCAGGCTCTGAGGCCCGAGCATCAGGTTTCCCAGTGTTCCCTGAGCTATTCGGGAGGGTTCTATTCCCGGGATTCCTATTTGTCCTCGGTTTACG
Source organism: Orchestes rusci (assembly GCA_958502075.1). Lineage (NCBI taxonomy): Eukaryota > Metazoa > Arthropoda > Insecta > Coleoptera > Curculionidae > Orchestes > Orchestes rusci. The sequence goes on along the minus strand of OY293305.1, from coordinate 15,717,850 downwards.
AGGCCGTATAGGCTCTCCCTTGGCTTTAGCCCTCTGGATCGCGAGCTTCCTTCGCTGGGCTCCGGAAAGCTTTGCCATCTTGTTCAGGCTGATGTTGCCAACGCCTGAACTAATGGCAGATACACCGGCACCGGGGGTTGCATCACTGCTTCCCTGGTTACCCGTGGTTGGTTCATGAGTTACATCGAGGTTTGGTTGTTCCTCGGATGCCAGAACGTGTGATTGGCCCTCCCCAAAATCCGTGGGGCCAGCGTTGGCCACCGGGGCTTCCACCCGGTCGGAACCAACGGTGAGATTGAAACTCACTTGGGGTACAGAGTCCTCAGGTTTGTCACACATCGTTCGTAGGTGCTGGTTTTGGTCCGCCCCGGGGTATTTAATTTCCCCGGTACCTCCCATATCTGGGAGGCATTCCCCTATCCGCCACCTGGGGAGGCGCCCGATAGGGGACCAGCAACCCCCACGGGACCTACCCTATTAGTCAGTCTTACGGCTTTTGCGCTAGGCAAAGAGTAAATATGGGAGTTCTCATGAAGAAGTGCTTATTCACATGTTTCCCTGAAAACATCCAGCTCCACGTTCAATTGGTACCTATTAGGTATAAGTTTGAATTAATTATTCGCTATTGATCAATCAAAACGAACGAAAAGCTTTTTGGGGGTTCTCACTAGTGAGTTGAATAGAATATTTTTTACTGATCTGTCATTGGAGAGAAGAATGAACGGTGATGGCTTACACATCCATGTTGGCTGTTCAGCGATAAAAATCGGAACCCCGCTTTTACTCCATCCCAACAGTATTCGGTGTGACTTTTGAGACAAGTGTGTAGGTCTCTACAGTAAATCTCCAATCAAACATGTACTTAATCTTCAAACTAGCACAGTAATAATTATCAACATCGAACATATTATTGTTCTCACAGTTCAGTCTGTTTTCATTATTTGCTAATGATCATCCACAGTGAACAAAAAGTAGAAGGGGATCTCACTTTGTATGAACATAGTGATCATTTATAATGAAAATGTGTGAATCAGTCATACTGATTCGAGTTCAAGTGGAGCTCTCATTTCAGACGCTCAAGCAAAAACCTCGTTCTTTGAAAATGCTCAACTTCAGGTGGACCGTTTAACCTTATAAGTACAGAGTGGCATTAGGTTTGCCTTGGAACAGGAATCACCACGATATTCTTTTGACATTTTTTTCCCTGGAAAAAAATTTTTGCCCGATGAATATGGAAACAAAAGACAGTGAAAGAATTTGGTACTACTCAAGAGTCTGTCAACGGATATTAGATTTTTCAAAATTAATATAATTCAATGTGTTTCACGTGATAGCATTGGCCAAGCAAAAAAATTGTGTGGCATTTCATATTTCATGTTTAAAAATTCCAGGAGATCATTTGGATCAGTTCATGACTTCTTTTGAAGACATGACTACTGACTACTTGGTCAGTACTATCCTGAAAGCACAACCACACACCACATTCAGTTCAATAAGTCAATTTTCCAACTAGTTGCGCCGATGAGATTCGTTGTGCGACGATTTGGTGTGGAGTCATTTTTCAAAGAAATCATCAAAAGAAAAATCACGAATCCATGAAGCGATCCAAGTCTCGTTAACTATAAGAACAGGGTGTAAATGAATAAGTGCGAAAAAATTCAGTGGGTGATTCTTGGGTTAATTTCATTTTTTTTTATATGAACGTAAGTCCCAAAAGTCCCATCTTTTGAGAAACAGGGTGTCAAAGTTTTTGAAAAAAAAAACGGTTTTTTATTCGTTACTTGAAAACCTTTTAGCTAATTTTGACCAAATTTGGCACGCTTATTTGTCGACAGAAGAGTCTTTCTTTCGTGTGATTGAAGTAAAATCTTACATGACAGTGGCCTCCCAGGGTGTCATCTATTTGATATTTATAGGTAAAATTATGGTTTGCCACTGCTTTTTTGAAGTTTTTATAATCTTTATAGATCAAAATGTTGCTTTTTTGTCTTTTTAGTTTTTGCTGTATCAAGCTTTATTTTGAAGATACAAATCTAAAACCGTTCCCCTTCAAGTACCTGGACACAATGCTCTCTTAAAAAAAATGTTTTTTTTATTGATCATTCAAAAACCTTTTAGAGGGTGATCTAATTGATATTTATTAGTAAAATTATGGTACGCCACTGATTTTCTGAAGAATCTATATTTTTTTAGGTCAAGCAATTAAATGTGCTGCTTTTTTGTCTTTTCAGTTTTTTTCTGTATCTAGCTTCGTTTTCAAGATAAGAATTAAAAACCGTTTCTCTACTTCAATTAGGTCCACAGGCAAAGTGTCAAGGTACTTGCAAGGAAACGGTATTTAATTTTCAACTTGAAAACGGAGTAAGATAGATGAGAAAGCAAAAATACGAAAAAACAACTTTTTTAATGCTTCATCTAAAAAAATTATAACATCTACAAAAAGCAGAGGCGTGACATAGATTTTTCTATAAATATCAATTGGATGACCCTCTGGAAAGCCACTGGAATAAATAATTGTATTTTAATAACACAAAAGAAAGACCTTTATGTCGACAGATAAGCGTGGCAAATTGTGTCAAAATCAGCCAAAAGTTTTCGAGTAATAGATAATTGATAAAAAATCGTTTTTTTTTCTTGAAACTTTGACACCCTGTATATTAAAAGTTAGAACTCTAAGGATAAGTTCATCTAAAGTTTTTTTCTTCAAATTAACTGAAGAATCTACCCCTGAATTTTAGGCACTTATTTATTTAGACCCTGAATACACGGCGAGTTTTTTTATGTCTACCACAGAGATCTCGGAAACTAAAGCAGATACGAGAAAGTTTGAATGGGCAAAGATTTGCAGTTTTTTAAGCTCTACTCAAAACCATTTTGAGTTTTCAAAAAATGACAGCTGTCAAAAGATATTAAGAAAAAACTGATTTTCAGTGATTTCTTAAAACGCCCCTAGCTTCGCGAATATTGATTGTAGAAGATCATGGTTACCACGGTTATTCATTTAGTTTTTACAAAATATTTTAGAAAATTCCAACAAAACTGAATCAGTTGCCCTTATTAGAGAATGCACATTAATATTATAGAAATCGAAGTTCTATTGTAGAATAAGTTTTTTTGTTGAGTTTGTTTTTACAGTGCCCCACAAAAAAAAATAGAACCGAAAGATTAGGGGATCATGGTGGGGGAAACTCAACTAACTTTTTTAACTAGGTAAATTTTCAAAATAATACAATAATATTGTTTTGTGTCACTATGGTAATCATACTATTATCAATAATAATTCTTTATTACATCTAATGATATTTTTCCATTGATATGTAACTAGATTAATTACAGTGAGGTAAAACATGAATAAAAAAAAAACAAAAAATGACCATAGAAACTTTATTTTTTAAAATAACCCTATAATAATGATATATCGTTAGAATCGTGTTAAAATTCTCTATTAGGTTGATAAGGATAAAATTCAATATGGTTTCCATTTAAAAAAACATAAGTCTATGTCATATGTCAAAAATGACGAGTGTGACAAAAAATGTTTAAATGTAATTTTATTTAAAGGAGAATTTCCTTCGGTTTACTTTTATTTTGAACTTTTTTATGTAACATTTTCTTCAACAATCAATATTCGCGGTGCAAGGCGTTTTGAAAAATCGCAAAAAAAAACAGTTTTTTTGAAGTATCTTTTGACAGCTATAAAATTCTCTAAAACTCAAAATGGTTTGGAGTAGAGCTTACAAAAACTCACTCTGTATACCAAATCTAAATTCACCTTTTCTTCCACACATGCGAGTGAAATGGGGGAAAGCACAGATCGTCGAGACAAAATAAAAATTGTGGATATTGTGCAGAAAATTTCAGGAAACTCCAACGTCAAAACAACTGACTCAACCAGTTTAGCAAATCACAATCTTTCCATCAAACAATGTGCGCTGTCCGGGTACATGTTCGTCAACTAGCTTCAGACTCAGAATTCATTCGTGATCACTTAATTTGTTGATAAGTCGTGCTTGATTTATACAGAAATGGAATGAGATGACGATTTTTTTTTACATTTGTGAAAAAACTGCAATCACATCTGTGCGTATGGTATACCAATGCCAAAAACAACATTATCGAAATAAGGTCCATGATCTGCTCTTATACAAGGCGTCCCAAAAAGAATGGGATTCTTCACAAGAAATTATTGCGCTCGATCCGATCTTGTCTATTCCGAAAGTTGATATTGACAGAGCTATAAAGGGTGTCAAAGTTGAATTTATATTTTTTATTTTTTCAAATCACTTTCGAAATAATCAAGTTATTTTGATGAAATTCGGTATATGGGGATTGTTTGACATGCAAAATTCATATCTGGTCATTGTATGGCTGTTACATGTAGGCGGCGCCACATACACATCTTACACTCTTTTAAATAGTCAAAACTTTTTTGTACGCACTCGAACATTTTTTTTAATTGAAAAATTGATTTTTCCGTCATTCTCACGCGAAAAAGGTATACCTACTTTGTAAAAGTGGATAGGGGTAATCTTTTTTAAGATATCTACACAGTAATGAGTAATCCATGCAATGTGGTCTCGAAGGGAAAACTTTGAAAATAAACATAGTTGAAAACGCCGTTGTCACGGTAATTTGACAAGTGTCTCATTATTGTTCAATGTTTCTTATAAAAAAAAAATAAAAAAAAAAATCGAAAAAATCAATTTCTTTTGTAAAAAAATATTCATTCAAGCTAATGTCAAAATTACCATGACAACGCCGTTTTCAGAACCTCCTATGTTTATTCTTAAAATTTTTCATTTAAAACCACATTTCATGGATTACTCCGTGTTCAAATATCTCGAAAAAGGTTACTCCTAGTCACTTCTACGAAGAATACCTTTTTCATGTGAATGAGATGGAAAAATCAATTTAAAAAAATGTACGAGTGCGTACAATGAATTTGTGATTATTTGAATGAGTGAAAAGGTCGGTAGGTGGCGCCTCCTACAAGTATGAGCAATTCAGTTGTCAGATTTGGATTTTGCATGTTAAACCACCCCCATATAACAAGTTTCATCAATATAACTTGATTATTTCGAAAGGTATTCAAATAAATCAAAAATTAAAATCCAACTTTCACACCCTGTATCTCTGGTAATATCAACTTTCGAAATAGACAAGTTCGGGGCGATCGCAATATTTTTGTGTGAGGAATCTGCTGTTACCGTATGTTCCTTTTTTTGGGACACCCTGTATATACTTTTTTTTTGTTTAGTATTTGTCATCAGCAATAATGATCATGTAGACCATCATTCAATTGAAGAAATAGTGGACGAAATCTTAACTATTATCAATAATATAGTTCATTGTGCAGTTCAAGTGAATAGCACTTTTTACTTTGGATTTGAAAAATTTCGTGGTTCTAGCGATAGTAAGATGAATCTTTGAACTTGAGAGTCAGTTTGGTCTTCTTGTCATCATTGTATACAGGGTGAGGCACGAGAAACCCACCCAGGTTTCCGTCAAAAATCAAAAATTGACGGGTCCATGAGATTTTCGTGCCCACCCTGTATATTATGCATATCCAACTAAATGTCGAATAATAAAACTCCCTTTTCTAGAATACAGTTTAAAACCTTTCATATTATGAATAAACCAGTTTTAGGATTTTCTATATTTTCAGGTGATATCATCAACGCCTTACCCGGAAACTATTATCATTATGAGCCGTTGTTAGATTATGGAATTATTCAAATAAGAGGACCTCCCCATGCGGAGTCTGCCATACATGTTTTGAAAAATTTGCTCAACTGTGATTATTCAGAATTGCATAGGTAATGGTTTACTTTGTAGTTGCAAGCAAGACGGTGATAATATGTTCCTTTACAGGTATTTAGATTTTGGTATGTCCCATGTTTATTTATTTACACATAATAAGAGATTGTGGACGCAATGCGAAGCACATCCAGACTTCTGTTGGGAACCGGATTTTTTGAACGAATTTTGTCGATTATTCCCATTCCAATCAATGAAAACTGTTCGTCTGAGATTACGCCTTGCTGAGGAACTGTTGAAGGATAAATTGTTAGTTATTTTTATTGATGAATAATAAGCAGTCTTGGTAAAAGGTTATCATCATAATCAATTTGATTGTTTCAATAACATATAAAAAACAATTCACTTATGACTCCGTGACCTTGATGACCCCTTTTCATTTAATTAGTATCTACAGGGTGACAATTTAAAAACTTGAAATGGCCATATCTGGTAAAAGTGAATAAAAAAAACGCTCAAACCAGTTCCTATAAAACAAAGGGGGAACAACAAAAAAAGCGTTTTATCCTATCCTTATCTGCAACCTCTTGGACAATCTTGAATGGAAAGGGGGTTCAAGTAGTACCCTCTTTTGAAGGGCCTTTGACCATGATTACAACTGCCGAGTTTCAAGCATCTGCTGTCATTCCTGTTGATATGACAGCTTGTCAGTTTTTTTTTTATTTGATAAATGATTACCCGCGAGAGTCAACTTCTCCAAACAAAGAGGATATGATGAGGGACAGAAGATCTTCTAAATAAGTTTTTAGTCAATCCCTTTGACGAGGATTTATTTCACCTATTTTTTTTTGTGAAATACATCCGCTTCAAAAGGATTGAGTGATTTTGAGCTCATTTTGGAAAATATTTTGTCCCTCATCATATTCTCTCAGTTTGGATAAGTTAACCATTCCTAAGATATGGCCATTTCAGTTTTTAAATTGTCACCAGTATTTTTGATGAAATGTTCGTTACAGACTCAACGTGAAAGTGATATTGCTTGTAAGAGACCCAAGAGGAACCTTACAATCCCGCAGACACCGCGATTGGTGTCCGGGAGAACCCGACTGTGATCAACCCAGCTATCTTTGTTCTGACATGGTGTCTGACTATAGTTCAGCAATCAGTCTGAAACAATTATATCCAAATAGATTTAGGTGAGTTAACGTCGCATCACCACGTGTTATTGATAATCAAAGCAAGCATCTTATCTCATATAAATCTTCTCATTTATTATTCGATGCAATGGTTATTGATTAGCTCATTATCAGGAGACAGTCCAATTATTCGAGTTTCACCTTGATTCTTCAACAACAATTGCATCACAGTGCCACTTGAATGAAGATTTTTCAAATTGATGATTTTGTGTGATCAACACTATTAGGATTATTACTGATGTCAAATCTCGGAATACTAAATTCAGTTTATCTCAGATTCTTACCTTGCTTCGATTTAATTTTTTAACGTATTTTAATATTGCGTTAATGAATGGCCTCAATATAAATTCCAACCATATTTTGAACCTGAGCTTTTGGACAAGTCTTGATGCATGGGTTGAAATATAGTGTCCCAGCTAAAACTATCCACCAAATAACGGGCCCACAAGAAAAAAATTCGGACACATCGATTTTTGTCCTGAGGGGGAAACATTTTGTCCTTATTCTCAACTTTGTCCTGAACGGGAGTTATTCAAACCCGGTCAAGCTGTGTACAAAATTTGGCCAAAGGATCGTAAATGTTGAATAGTTTTTTAAAAAATTTGGTGCAGATCCACTTTAGGAAAAATCCAGTGACGTAGGTAAAAAAACGCTAATATGGATTCTGGATTTCTCAGCCTCTAAATATAATCAAGTAGGCCTTGGTTTAAAAGAAAACTGGATGCCACCTGGCCCAAAAGTACATATTTTCTCCTTGTACAATTCAAAATTTTCTGGACAATCTTTGTAATCACTATTTTTCAAATGATTAAAAAAAAGTTTATTGGAGTCATAACAAGGGATCGAAGTGTGCGATTCTATTATACCTCGACCTACAATCAGCCTCCCTAAAAATTAATTGTCCAACAACGGCATGACTTCCCTCAAATACGGCGGAGAAACATCATGTTGGTACCAGATTTTAACTATAATTCCAATCAAGATCATCTGCTTGAAGCTCCTAAAGGCAACTTGAACGTCTTCAATTGTTTTTCCTTCAATTTATTTCTTACAGAATTTCGGCATTCATAACCACGTGGTTGGTGCATTCCATTCTATTTGTAGTGAAACATTAAACTTAATTTCATCACTCGGAATAGTTTTTGGGCGTTCGGCTTTAGGTGAACCCCTGATCCTATTTCTTGGTAACCTTGACAAGTTATATCACCATATCACCGAAAAATCAAAATATCAAGTAAGTTTGAGTCGGTCATTGTTGTCGCATGTGGCATTCAATAAGGCATCCCTACCAAAAAACTCCCTTGAACCAAATGTTGTAAACCCTGCTTGATCGGTTTTGATGATATTTAGGAGTTGCAGTTCTTTGCACTAAAAATGATTTCGTGGCAACTAGTGAAGATTTAATTTTGAAAATTTGGCAAGCCCAGTCCCCTTCAATAAAGATAAATTTGGCATTTCATTTGAAATAACAAACTTACCACTTGTAGGACAAAACTGGAAAATCCGGCAACATTGTCACTGTTCAATTTCGCATACCCAAAAACCCCCGAAAACAAAAAAAAAATTGTGAACGCATTTCAAGTCGTTTTTAAGATATCTAGAGTTGACATTATTCTTTCTATCTACCCTATACAGGGTGTCCGGGAAAATGTGGGAGATCTCTCGGATTCAGATAGAACATTAAAAAATAAGATGACAAGTTCCCATAAATTTTTTTCCTAGCGGCCCTCCCTACGGAGATACGGCCCCCTAAAGGACCCCACTGGAAATCGGTTTTTCTTGAATAACTTTTGAACGACTCAATATAATTCAATGAAAATTTAATATGATAAACAGTAGTAAGGACCTCTCAAATTACTTCCCTTAAAACATAATTAGCTTGTTTAGTTTACCAGGGACGGACTAGATTGTACATTTTAACGCTCAAATTTTTAACACCCTGTATGATCAGGAGTTAAAAAAAATAAATTTGGATACCTTGAACATTAAGCTAAAGAAAAGGTACTCTTGTTCATCGTCGATAAAATGACCATTTTCGAGAAAAAACAATTTTTATTAAACAAAACCTCGAAAAAAGCCATGACGAAGTGGTGCTCTTGACGAAATTGTGAAAGTAAAATGTGGGAGATCTTTCGGATTCTGATAGAATATTGAAAAATAAGATGACAAGTTCCCATAAATTTTTTTCCTAGCGTTAGGTTCACAATTTCGTCAAGAGCACCACTTCGTCATGGCTTTTTTCGAGGTTTTGTTTAATAAAAATTGTTTTTTCTCGAAAATGGTTCATTTTATCGACAATGAACAAGAGTACCTTTTCTTTAGCTTGATGTTCAAGGTATCCAAATTTATTTTTTTAACTCCTCATCATACAGGGTGTTAAAAATTTGAGCGTTAAAATGTACAATCTAGTCCGTCCCTGGTAAACTAAACAAGCTAATTATGTTTTAAGGGAAGTATTTTGAGAGGTCCTTACTACTGTTTATCATATTAAATTTTCATTGAATTATATTGAGTCGTTTAAAAGTTATTCAAGAAAAACCGATTTCCAGTGGGTTCCTTTAGGGGGCCGTATCTCCGTAGGGAGGGCCGCTGGGAAAAAAATTTATGGGAACTTGTCATCTTATTTTTTAATGTTCTATCTGAATCCGAGAGATCTCCCACATTTTCCCGGACACCCTGTATATCGGGTGGTGGATCTCAATTTCTTATAAGATCTACTTTATACCAACCAGTCAGAGTATAAAAATGATTTGAATTGACTGATTTTGAACGCCAATCAAGACGATGTCCTATGTGGTCCTATACTTATTATGGTTTGTCTTTGTCATTTATTTCCCCGTAAAACGGGGCTATAAGGACAAAATTTTAACATTCTTATGAATAACTTTTCTCTACGTATAACATAAAATAATTTACGATACACTTTTGCATAAATAGGGGTAAGCACGCCATTTGGCTAGAGTATTGGTCCTCCTTCCCAAGTAGGAAAGGATATATTATGTTTTTTTTAAAGCGTGATTCCAAATTACTCATTGGGGTGGGTCTATTTGGAATAATTAGCAAATTGCGTTAAAACTTGAATAATATCGATTTTTAAGGCTTGTTGGAGCACCTAAAATGAAGTTAAAAAAAAAGAAAACACATTTTGTTTTATCGGTTGTAACAAAAGTTTGCTAATAAAAACAAAAAAAACTTATAGCGAAATAACAGAAAATTAGTTTTGTTTTTAGTCTTTGAAAGTTAAAACACTGAAGACACATGAGATCAATCCCCGAATAGCAGAATTATTATGGCTTAAAATGTTGTCCTTTTCGGCAACTAGTCATTTTGCTTCGATAGTTTCGCCAAAGAGTGAGTTTATTGTTTGGTTTTGCACCATTTTCATAGCCTAGACACAAAAGAATCATTGACACCGGTCATCTATTTCATGTTTTGCGCTTTCCCAATTTACCCTCATTTATGGCCCAAATTACCTCACTCAAGGAAATAGCTTGTTGAAAATCTTACATGTGTCATATATCTACGATATTTTTGTTGGGTCATCCATAGTTATCTGACAATTAATCAAACTTACCTTATCACTAGCAGTCCAGTTCCAAGAACGGAAAGTTGAACACTATAGTTTTTTAATTCGATTTTCACACTCTCTTGCAATCCACCCCACGTTTCCGAAATTTAATACTGCAGTTCGAAATGCATCATAACGCTCACTCTAAATATGCAGCAACGTAGAGCCGTACGCACATTTTGGCTACGGGTTCATCTGTTGCGTCCGCTTTTTTAAATATCTTTTTTTCGTCATGTCCCAAATAACCACAAGGCTCCTATATAGTCCCATTCTACGGTATATTATAACTTCAATTTATGGTTTTTCTCTTATCTGGTGAAATAATGTTGACCTCATGGAAGAATGTTCTCGTATTTCTGCAGTGTATCCCAAGAAGTTGAATACATAATGTGGTGAACTTTCTACTATTTATTTTACGGCAAAAAGTTATTCTTCATGAAAACCTCTGCATGAACCAAGACCCAAAATGCAATCATCAGGTGACAAGTTTTATAAATCATATACGAGGTATGCCAAAAAATAGCGATAAAAATTAAATTACCTTTATTTGTGACCAAATCAGAATTTGTTATCAAGAAAAGTTGATTTGGTGCACTGAAAAAGAGGCAGGCAAAAGTCTCATAAAATCTCGTGTCGGCGTCTTGAAATATTCAAGGTCAAAGGTCACAAAAATCAGTTTTTCATCAATATCTCGCCTGCTATAGTTTTAATCGTGTTTGTATCTATCATAAAAATTGTAATGCAAAAAAATTCTCTAGAAATTTTGCACGAAACTTTTCTCTAAAATAGTGAAATGAATCCTCTTCGAAAGGATTGAGTATTAGCTCATTTCGAAAATCTTTTGTTCCTCACCATATCCCCTTAGTTTTGGGAAGTTATCTCTTGTGGGTAATTATTTATTGAATAAAAATGTTTTTATTTTTTTTTTGATAAGCTGTCATATCAACAGGAATGACAGAGGCTTGAAACTCGGTAGTTGTAATCAGGATCAAAGTGCCTTCAAAATAATGTATCACTCGGCCCCCCTTTTCATTTGAAATTCTGGGGGTAGCTGTCATCCCTACTTAGGGGTTGACAGGTGGGGGTGAAAATACCAAAAAAAGTGTCCCACAAAAAACAAAAATTGACGTCTCAAAGCTATTTTTGATAAATCTCCTAACACCTGAAAAATCCTGGGTTGGAAGTTTTCCGTGGCCCACCCTGTATGTATGGATGAGCGATACGCTCTCTACGCGGTCTATCCCAAAAACGGTTAGCCAAATATAAAAAAGTTTAGGACAAAATTTCTAGAGAATTTCACGCTTCACAATTTCTATAATGGATGCAAAAAGAATTAAAATCATACCAAGCGAAATACTGACAAAAAACTGATTTTTTTGACCTTTGATCTTGAATATCTATAGACGCCGGCACGAGATTTTATGAGACTTTTGAGACAACCTTTAGAATGTTAAAATAATGGTTCATACAAGTTTTCAGCTTATTATCTCTCATTTCGCAGTTGACCATCTTATTTGGCCAATATGACTGGAGTATAGATGATAGACAACTACAATTTTTGTTATCGCGAAATATGTCATAAATCTGTCAAAAGTGTATTTCATTACTTTTTCACACATACTTCGCCATTTTCTCATGAAATTTTTCGCAGTAAAAAATTTCGGCCTTGATAAAAAATGTAATTGCCGATTTCCAATGCCCAGAGACCTGGTCCATCATTTTATAATCATTCCATGTGGTTGTGCGCCAAAAAAGAAATTTCGAGAAGGAGACCACTTTTCTCCTGTTTTGCAGTGCACTAATTGGATTAATTGAGAACTATGTTCAAATGTCTGACCACACCTATCTACGATTAACATCTGATCAGGTTTTTTTATTTTTTGCAATTTTTTCAAGTTTCATTCGTATGGAACACTTTTTTTATAATCAATTTTACTAAAAAAAGTTAACCTGATTACTTTCATCGTGTCGCTTCATCGATTTATCGAATCATATCTATGGAGTAGTGTGAAGACGGCAAGTCCAATTTTTCATCTTGTGGACTCGACCAGATACAAAATAATTTACCCGAGAAAGTGGAAACACATTTCATTAAAAACAATTTTGTTCATTTTTGCAAAAAATGTTAGTCAACTCAAAGTACGAGGCTGTGGAGTATGTCTCTAAAGCAATGAAAAACCAAATTCAAAACGTTAAATTATTAAACAAATATCTGTCTTCAAATATTGCACAATTTGAATAATCTTAACAAAAAACCGTTCCATCTTAGAACACCTTACCTTACTTTACTCTTGAGCGATAATCATGTTTTTTGTGGAACCCCGTATATGACTGGCAAAATTTTTCAGCTAATGATTGCATTTCAGGTCTTGGGCCGTGCAGAACTTTTTACAAAGAATAACTTTTTTTCGTTAAATCAATAATAAAAAAGTTAACCATATCATGTAAACAACTTTTTGGAACTCTCTTTTTATTTTGCTTATTATACAATACATTTTAGTGAAAACCTTTATATTTAATGATGATGAAAAACTCTGGGCTCCGCTCTTATAATTATTATTAACCCTTACTTCCATACGATTATAGAATATAAGTTTCATGGTGTCAACATTTGTGTAATCTACTGGTTACTGGTTGAACATTGGTGAAGTTGTGAATGAATTTGATATATTGATGAAATCATCAGATTCTATATTTTATTTTACTCCAGAAATCTTTATCTTGATCTTCAAGATCAAATTCAACGGTATTTGTCAGTATAGTCAACATAGGTACTCAATTATCTGAAAAATTTCATAGTCTTACATTTTGATGTTTTACCTATTTTTCCGTAATGTGAAACTCCTACTGACATCTTTTTTATTGCCTGTTCTCATCACCAAATAATGATAATGTACAAGTTGTATCTTATTTCTTGACTAAATTTGAAACTCTTTACAGATACAGTAGTCATTACCTTATTATATCAATATGTCAAATACAATTTTTTTATTCTTGGTCGATGTATCTAGACTGAAATAGTTTTCTTCTTATGAGGTTGATTACCTGGTAATGAAAATATTGTTCTGAGCTAATTTCTGTTATTGTCGAAGGTGTGTAATAGTTTTACTTATTAGCAGTTGTGTTTTTTTCTCGATTGAAATAGGGTTTCTTTGTAGGGCCCTTCGCTATGAAGATCTTTCACTGAAGCCATATCAAATTACTAAAGAAATATTCGATTTTATGGGGATACCATTGCACCCACAGGTAAGACTATGAACTGTTTATTCGGGTAAAGTTGGCCCAGGTTGCTCAGTAGAAACACATTTAACCCCGTTTAACACAAAATGGGTGGATATTGAATTAGATTGGGCCGTCACATAATACTTCGGTACTTGTTCCAAACGAGCGCTTCATAATCTGGTGTGATTCGTAACGATCTGACGGCTCAATCTGGTTCACTTCTTAGCAGCTTTGAACCTTCCGGCATAGAATTTTTCTGATTGCTCCCATCTATTTTCCATAAATCATTCCAATTACTCGCATGATTTTAAATAATGTGAATCACAATTAAAGAGCTATTTTGAATGAAGATAATAATATGATCTGATTTTGTGATTTCAGTGCCTCACTGTATACTTTCAGGCGAGGTTTCAAGGAAAAACTACTTTTTTCTACAACCGAGCGCAAAGTACCATGTTTGCGCATCAAAAAGGAAGCGCAAAGTGTCACTTTTCCGCGGAGTCTACTTTGTCGCTCGCCGAGCGGCAAAGTAACTTTGTCGCTCGCTGAATATGGAAACCATATTAGAAAAATGTCAAAAGTTTCTGCGACATTTGACAGCACAGTGGGCATTGAACGACATAATGGATTAAATATGTATCACTAACTGCTATATGCACCGTAGAAATCTAATCCGGATGAAGTCTTTATCGCGATTATATTCCAATTTTTTGATGCACCGCAGCGCTTAAGCCTGAATCGGTCGCTTAACTCTGATCGCCCCATTTTCTAGGCTTAATCGAAGAATTTCAACGAATTCTAACCTAGTCTTTCATTTGTTTATTTTTTTCGTACAGATTTTGCGGTTTTGCGACTAAAGACAAAACTATGAGAGTGAAATATTAACGGAGGATTATTATTTAAAAAATCATCGATTGGTGTAGGATTCTTTTCCAATTCCAATAGGTATAGTCAATGCTCGAGTCAATGAGTACTATACAAAATAGATCTCAATATCAAGCAATATTTATTGCTCCACAATACACTCATAATACTGCGAATTGCTCAATAGAATATTGAATTGAATAGGTACCCATTTTTGTGGGTAGGTACCAAGGTTAATTGATATATCAACTAATCTTGGGTAGGTACAAAAAAAAACAGTGTACCTATCACACTCGGATATCTACCGCATATTTTACCTATGATTTTTTATCATTCAATCGATCGACTCAATATGGATTGGTGTTGAGAGTAGGTAACTACCTATCTATATCCTGTAGAGGTATCTAATGTCTACCTATCTCGAAGTTTTGTCTTATTCTAATTCAATTCAAAATTTTAAGTTTATGGGTAAACCCAGACTCCCATAAACAAATAGACTTGTTGATTTACTTTTTTTATTCAAGCTTTAGATACTAATCCTCTCTACAAGATAAACTAAAATAAAAACCTTTCAAACTGATGGTCTCATCACTTTTTATTTATTTTCCCAAATGAGATTTTTTCATTCAATTTTCTTGACCTCATCCAAGTTCCAATTTATAACAGATATCCCAATATAAGAAGGTTTGTGTTTTTATCAACTATATAAGAAATCATTTTACTTAATTATATTTGTTTTTCCTCTTTCCTTGAGTTGTCAAACGATGCGTTTTCCAAAAGTTGTACAAATTTGTAATAATTTCAAAGTAGGCAGATAATGATTTTGAGAATTATACAATATTGTCAATTTATCAATGGGCATTCCTCGGGGCATTCCTCACAAAATCATTTAATTGAACACTTGTTTCTTCTAAAATATATATTTTTTTGTGTTGTAAAAAGTGGTGTTTTTATTTATCATCAGGGGGATGGGATTGTTATTCTTGCTGTATTAGACCAGGTATACAGTATAATATTATAATCCCTCACTATCATGAAATCTAAGCCCAAGAAAAGAGGAACAGGAAATATAGGAATGATTCAAGAATAAAAGTTGATACCTACACCAAATATTGAATTTGCAAGAAAAACTCCTTGGCTAATGTTTGCTAAACGTCATATCAGGCTTGCAGATGTAACTGATCCATATAGTTGCTCATTTTTCATTAAAACTTGTAAGCAATTAGCAAAACTCAATACAAATCACTCAACATGAATTTCAAAATTGTAGTTGATATTTTTTTCCAGGTTATTTTGTGACGTTGTCAAATGTCTCACCAGGGATTAACGATCCTTGCAGCGAATTCTTCGGTGCATACAAAACACCGCTTAATCTAACTTTGAAAATTAATCGTGATTGGCTAAGCTCACATACGGTGCATATGGCTGTAAGAACACTTCTTTTATGAAATGATAATGAAATTAAAACTGAGAAATACAAGTAGGGTTAATTATAACCAAATATTTGTTGTTGTTCACCGCTATGCAAGTTCAAAATGCGTTACTAGATGTCACCCCTTTTGTCAACTTCTCCCAATCTAAATTACTGAACAGCATTTAACAGATTATGTCAACAGTTTCATGAACAACGCGTATTCGAAGATCGTCATCGAAAATAAAAATATCTATTTCAATACAACTCATGTTTTTCTAAAATCTGCGGTTGTAGAAAAAATCTTGTGTGTAATTCGAGTGCAAAGTGAGATTGCCGCTCTCGCAAGGTAGCCGCGCTCCGCTACGCGTCGCGCGTCCATCTCCTTGCTCAGAGCGGCAATGTATCACTTTGCGCTCTTAATACACAAATAGCTATTGAAAGAACTCAGTTAATCTTTGTCGTTTGATGTCCAGTTAGTAGGTTATTTTTTCAGGTAACTGCATTCCTCGACTCGCACACAATAATCAATGTAGGAGGTGTTTCGAGCACCTATCGAGATTCAAAAAATGCACCTTTTCACTGGAAAAACGATTTGAACTACACTGAAATTCAGTCGATCGAAGAATCCTGCAAGGAGGCGATGAAACTGTGGGGCTATGTCCGATCCGAAAGCTCAAATCTCAAAGACTTTTATCCTTTGACTTCATATGATATTGAGTAGTTTATTTCTGCGCAAAATGAATCTTTTATGATCGCGCATTGTTGTCTACATAGAATGCTTGACATACGTTGATTGAAAGATTGTATTGGTAATTGAATATTGTAATTATAGGAAAGGCTGACGTCAGAATAGAGACACATTAGACACGGTGCAACAAAGTGAATCAATGTTCGTTAAATAGTGTTAAAAAAAACTAATTTTCTAATAACAAGGCTTCCTCTATGTGTTTTTCTGATGGATGTTTATCCGGATTTTCCAATATGAAGACAATACAAAGCAATTTTAAATTCCGCTAGTAAAGCTGATAAAATCAAAGTCTTAATGAAACACAGTTCAATGTCCAGCATCTCTTCAATCATCGTATAACTAGAAAAAGCATAGCACCTGAAAATCTGCGATAAAACTAGCAAACATTGTTCCTATTTTCACACATTTTGATCAAACACTAACGTTCTTCGTACGCAAATAATGAAATTGGCAATTTCATTATAATTTAAACACACTTCAACCTGAGATTTTTCTTGTGAGATAATTAGTGGTATGTAGTTTGTTTAGTTGTAGTGTGTATTATTCATATTCATATATACAGGGTATGCCAAGGAAAGCGGCCTCTTATTGGAAAACGGTGAGTTCAGGGGTGCAGCTTTTAAGAAAAAGTTGTATCTCTTTCACGGTGCCCCCTCCTGTATTAATTCTACTTTTTTGTTTTTTTTTTCAGGTGATTTTATATCATTTTGCGTACTTTGGAAACGCCAAGAGTGGCATAGAAATTTCTACGTGAGTTCTGTAGAACTCTTACTGATTTCCTGAAAATCCTGAATTCATTTTCTTTAGATTTGATTTTTAAGCTACATCGTTTCTTGGCATTCCGTTTTTTTATTACAGTGTAACTTCCATAAGTCGAACGTCGATAACTCGAAATTTCGATGCCCCGAACTGATCCTTTTGGAATGGAAGATACATGACGTATTCTGTTCTCGTTTAGTCGAAATTTCGATAAGTCGAATATATTTTTGGACAAATGCCGCTTCGAGTTATCGAAGTTTGACTGTATACTGATTTGATTTCTTGAAAAAAAATATGTAGTTTACGGGATTATCTTTATTTTGAATGAAAAAATAATGCAATTTAAAATAGTTAAAAAAATCAAAAACATAACGATGGGCTCTTTCACTAAAATTAAAATATGTACCTACATAATTTGAGGATAACATCTGACATATGAGACTATTCTAAATATTATTGCCAAAAGGAAAACATTCTATGACATCAAATAGGTTCTATACAGGCCCTTGAAACTGCGTAGTTTTTTAAAACGAATTAAAACGCGCCAGAATCAAAATAGAGAATGGCGTTTCTGAGAAAGCCAACAATTGGCAAAGCTGCTCTCGGCGCATACATTGAAAAGGATTGAGGTAAAATACTTTCTTGTTTACAGCTTTGTTATTGAACTATAATTTTTTGCTTTTTAGTTAATTTCAATAAAATCATGGTAATACCTGAACTTCTCAACGACTAAATAAAGAGCTAAATCAATTTCTTAACCACAGCTTTTTTTCTCTCCGGGTTAAGTTGAGCTAATGGTAAGGTTAAGGAGATTTTCTCGAGTGAATTTAGTTCTGTGTTTTCACAGCACTTGACAATACATCTTTTGATTTTCTTAGAAGCTATTTCTTATTACAGAGTCACAAAATATCCACTTAAAATCACAAATCACAAAACAAACTCAACATAATAACCGCAAATGTCTATTCGATTTCCATAAGTTCATCGATAGATACACAGGTCTGCGTTACATCTGCGCACCTCATGGGGCCGGCGCGGCGGTGTATAAATTGCACGTTTTGTGTCTGGGGTATTCTATTTTTATTTACTATCTCAAGAACGATGCCAAATTTCCCGAAAGTGAGATGGCAGGAAATTCTAGATTGAATTGCTTTATCCAATTATGCCAATTTCAAAATGTAGTGAAAAATTGGACTTTCTTGATAGTCCGAATAATTTGATAATCCGGATAAGTCTGGTTTTAATAATTGATGCGGATTAGCGAGACACTACTGCATATGTGATAAATATAAAAATAGTGGGTCGGGCATAAAGCTATGGCAGATCAAAGTTGCATTTTTTTAAATCGATCAATAAATTAATATTTCAATAGTTCCTCCTTCAGTTTTGAACAAAATTGTGATACACATAATGTTCCTGAATTCAGCCGTTTTCGAGTTATCGCGTTTTATAATGTCATGTCAAAAATGCAAAAATTACACTTTTAAAACGCGATATCTCGATAACTGTTGAATTTAGGAACTTAATTTGTTTCACAATTTTTGCTCAAAAGTATTGGAAGAAGAATTGATATGTCAAAATGGGAGTCATTTGAAAAATCAACTTTGCTCTGTGCCTGGAGGAAATCCTCCATTGAACAAAAAAAAAATATACTGGGTGCCACATTGAAAAAAATTGAAACAACTTCAGAAGTATCGTGATTATAACAATAATGGTTTCTGGTTGACGGTTACAAAAAAGTATCTCACACATAGTTTTAGATCAGGGATTCGTGGGGGCCAATTCAATCGTGGAATGTCCATTTCATCCAGATAATCATTGACAACTCTTGCGACATGGGGCATTTAAACAAAAATTATTATCAACAGAGAGAGCACGAAGAAATGTGGTCCGCTAAATATTCATCGATATAACGGTTAGCAGTTGAACGAGATCTGTACGGAAAACTAGAATCTGGAAAATACGTTGAAGGTGATAGGAAATAGTTATTTACCTAACTACTGCGGAAAGTGGTACTTTTCAGCACGCGACCGAACAATGGCGGAAATTTTCCGCAATTGTTAGGTACAGTGTTTTTTTCTACGAGCGAAATTATTCAATTAAAGTTCCAAATATCTTCATTTTTAACAAGCACTAACAGCAGTAGTGCGGAAAAGTGACTTTTCAGCACTACAAAAATCGTGTGAAAAACTTTTCAGCACTAGTGTGGAAAATCACAACTTTCAAAACGAGAAATCGTGCGAAAAGTAACTTCTTCGCACGCTCTTAGGAATATGAAATTATCAAAAATCGTGGTAATAACTATCATGATAAAATAGCATATCGAACGATGTTTCTCCATATCGAAACATTTCTCAGAAATGCAATAACCAAGGATCTCTTAACGACTCCTAAACAACCTAAAATACTTACTATAGTAGCCGCCACTGCAGGTCACTTTCTTTCTGATACAGTGTATCTTTGTTGAAGTTAATGATATGAATAATACTCACCATTAGCTGATATATTTATTTATGTTTCTGTGTATATAGTGTGAATCACCATCCGGTACTCAAAAACCATATATAAGCAATTGCAAAGTACCAAACAGAAATTTTTCAATCATTCGTTAATTTCGTCATTATTTATGAAGGATTATCACAATTTTCATTACATCAGAACTATTGGGAACGGTATTCTTAAGCATTCCACAATGTACGGTACTGTAAGGTACTTTGATATTTCCTATATTTGGAAGACATATCTGAACAGTGGGGTTAAGGATTGATTTCGCTATGTGTCAGATTTTATTTATTTTAGTTCATAGGTCGGAGAATCATAATTGATATGTACTTAGATTAGGATATCTGATAGATCAATTGAAAATCAATTCCTTGTGCAATTTCTTATTTTTATGTTTAATTGACTTTGATAAGAGTATAGCATATCTTGCCAGCAGCAGCAATGAGAAATGTTGCGCGCACGTTTGTTGTCACACAAACTGTAAAATTAGGTGCATGATGTTGATGAGTAAGGTTTGTAGTGTTAACAGTGATTTTTGTACACCCGGTTCAATTATTATACGATCTCTTTTTTGGGATTTCAAGCTTTGATACACATTTGTCTTTCTTTTAATTCGGTGTCAAGCAATCTATAAGGTTGAGGTTCAATAATCTCACAAGTGCGCACGCATTGATACAATCTGTGCTTAGTACTATTGCCCCAGTTTGAGTCTTGAACGCTTCTGGCAATAAGACAATGTGATTTTTTAGTATTAATAAATTATTGTTGTATTGAAATGTTCGTCCTTAGGAAAGAATCAAGAAAGCTACGTACACCTCAAGTCAGGGATCCATACTTTTTTATCTAGCACATAGTATTTTTCAGAAATATGCTGCTGCCTTAGAAATACCAATTTGCCTGTACAATACCTGTTATATTCTCGTTCAGACAATTATATGTTTTACACTCAAAAATTTAGATATTTTTTGGTGGTTGTCCTGCATTGATTGAATTTTTGCAACATATTTATTCAAACAAGAAGTGCTTTAGAACACAATTCAATTTGCTACAACGAAGAAAATGAATTGATTAGTTGTACACGGTTTTTATGTATTTCAATAAAACTTGTTGACAATTATTTTGTTTTATATTGTTGGTTCTAAGCCCAGCATTGTTTCAACTAGTGAACTTTCAACACTATCACGGTCTTGGATCTATGTATGGCTATAATATGCAAACCAGAAAGAAATAATCGTAACGGCGCTAGTGTTATTTTGAATGATGAAATAATCATCCTTGAATAATTGGTGTCGTGCGATAGAAAGAACAGATAAGGCTCCAATGTCGACTTCTTTGAAGGTATAATTGTGAAGAGTAGCTCGCTCTTGAAGTGCCATTGCGTTCATCACTGGCATTCAAGTGTAACGCCTCCGAATGCAGCTCATGTTGTTTTGTGCGTTCCGATTGCTCAGATGCGGGTACACATCTGAGCAATCTGTATCTTTCGGAGAAAAAAAAACATAGATTATGTGTCATTACAACGTGATTGACGATCATCATTGTGGCAAATTTTGGAATACATATTTGGGTGAATTTGGTTTTAATTAGAATTCATTTTGCTTTTTCAAGCTATTGAACCTGTTTTTGAATAGGTATGGTCTAAAATACTATAAAGATATGAAGCAGTTCATGAATCCTACTCGTTCTTGCAAGAAGTTTTCAGTCGCCGCGTGTTTCTAACAGTTCTAACGCATTTCGTTAATACTAAATTCGACAATTCCGAGTTCCAACATCGAAATGATTGTGATACCCATGATCGACTGCTAAGAGATTTGATTGAAACAAGGATCGATCCCACCGTCAATTAATAATCCCACACTGACCGCCTAGTAAAGTCACATTCTTTTGAGCCTTTCGACTCTCGGAACTCCAAAAAATATCATTGCCACCTCTTACTGGAAAGGATACGGGATACGGCGTTCAGGCATAGATTCCCGCTTGAGATAGTGCCGAACCTGCGTCTGCGGTTCCTCTCGTTCTGGGCAGGATTACTATCGCAATGACCAGTCATCAGTAGAGTGAATCGACGTTGAACAATCCCACGCTTTGCTAATTCTGCTTCGCAATGATAGCATATTGTTAATGAGAGTCACGATTTTTCTCGTGCTTGTGTAATCGAAATTGAAAACCACGCAATTGCCAAAATGAAAAAAGACAGTTCAATGTCAATACACTTTGATGATTTTCAAGTGCAAAAAAGAAACTCGAGAGATGGTTTGGAGACTGAAGGCGCACCATGAATGAAAAAGAGCAAGAAACAAATGCCGACATCCAAAACTTGCGACTCTGTGCTGGAAGTTCCGCTACGACAAAGGCAAACCGACACTAACTGGTCTGCCCCAAAGAAAAAGATCTTGAAAACCAGCATGATATGTCGAGTAGGTATCTGAAAAGCATCAGAAATAACACCCGGATATACGCCTCCTTTACGGAAAATGGTAGGAACAGGAACAAGACTTCTAGCTGAGATCTGTGAGGAAGGACAAATGCCAGGTCCCTCAGAGGACTACCAAAACGGTTGAATTATATGTTTTACAATAATAACGGGAACAAGACGGAACATGGAAAGAAGTGCGAAAGAATTCATAACCCACGAAAGCCTTATGATACTTTCCAATACTAAACTTGATTGATTTAGTTTTTACTCAAAATAGTATCAGTTCTTCTTGATAAACAGCAACAGAGGTTAGTATATGGCTGTTCTTCACATCTATTGAATTTACTGTGCAAGCAGCTTTTACAAGTGCAAGATTTTCAAAAACAATGTGGCCCAGATTGTTAGGCATTTTAGCAATAAGCATCTGGTGAGACCCTCAATTTTTTTGATTCTAGCATTGGAAATAAATGAGTTCGTAGATAATAGATTGTCGATTCCAAAAATTAAAAAAAAAATAATAAAAATAAGAATTTTTGGGATGGACAATCTTATACAAACTCACCTTCATTTCAATGCTTGATGAGATAAAATTATAAAAAATGGACGTTTCTATTTGAAAAAATAGATTTTAATAAAATAAAAAAAAGTTACATCACAGGCTTTAAACTCGGCAGTTATAAAAAGGGTCGAAAGACCTTCAAAATAAGGTGTTGTGTCCAGGCAACGGAGGAAAAACGGGAAAAAATGGTGTATTTGCGAATTTTGGAATAGGTTTATGCTGAGGTGTTCTGAACATACTAAAAGTCCTGATCGGTGGTTGGGTGAGCTAAAGTGGTGGGGGGAAATAGCGGAGAAACCACGACTTTTAGCAAATTAACATCCAGTCATATTTCATGCATCTATATCTATGGCTACAGTACGTAACCTATGACTACAGTGAATAAGCGCGTAGGTGACGTCACACTCTTTTTCTAGCCTCTACGCGTTTCAGCAAAATTGTATAGCGAATAACGCAAAAAATATTTGACCATTTTTTTAAAAACTATAGGGTTTTATGTTACACCTATATCTAGCATTATCAATAAAAACTGAATTTTGTGGACAGACCTATTGAAAGAAAAACAAATATAACTTTTTTCCGGGGTTTTTTAATTCCAGTCTTTTGCAGATAAGCATTGGATAGGTATTCCGGTCTGATTTTCAAAAATTTCCTTCCTGCCCAAAAGAAAATCAAAAAGCATAATAATTTTTTTTTAGATGGTATGATTTTTATCTCCACCTGTCTATCTGGTCGAGTTCGTTGCTCTAATTGATAACTTGGCTTGTTCATCATTAGCCTGTTTCTTACTCGCATAACACTCAATAGAAAAACAGGGTTAGTCTGCTTATTGAAAACATTTATTACACCTAATTACATAAACTAATACAATCGAAGCTTCAATATAACTTAAACGGGAACAGGATTAGATGGAGCGTATTGCTGGCAAATTCTCTCGAAATCATCCTCTTTCTGCTTCAAATCTTTGATAAATGGATGTTCCGGATGTGCGTCTCTCAATTGAGAAAGGTAGCGATTGCCAATCTACGATAAAAAAAAAAAACGATGATAAGATAACATCAAGTTTTATAAAACTTGAAAAGGGACGTGTCAGTTCGAAATGACCTGTTGATCCTGGTGGTAATTGATGGAAATATATTTTTTTTGTTGGCAGGATTAAGTCAAGTAAACATATCGTAGTATGCCTACGTTTCGAAAAATGTATGCGACTGGGGATTCTATTTGTTTTTTTATTTGTCTCAGGGTATTGTTGGGAATTTGCAAAAGTCTATATCAACCAACATTAATTAGAAAACTTATCAATATGATACTCACTTCAGGTCCCTTTTCCAAATTCCTTTGTAAGCTTATCATATTTATCAACACTTCAGCATTATTGGAGTCTCTATCTAGAGCTTCTTGCAGTGCTGACTCAGCTTCCTCATATTTTCCTTGGCCAATAAATGTGACGGCTTGTCCGTTCAAAAGCAATGGGGTGGATCCATATTTATCGACAAGCTCTTGGTAGATATAGTAAGCATCTTGCAGTTTATCGCCACCCTTGAAAGATTTGGAAAGTCGAGTTGCAAACATTTACAGAGAAGACATTATTGAATTGCTGTGTTTCATTATAAAAAAAAACCTACATACATGTTACATGTTAATAACCCAATACTTGGGACTGGGTAATCGGAATCAAACGAAATAGATTCTCGTTCCTTACTGTATATTCTACCTTATGAATAATAATAATCATATGCATTTGACAGTCCACGCCAGGGGACACTGTCTTACAACTTTACAAACATTGCACGTTTCAAGAAAAATAAAATGAACATCATGTGTAACTTTACCTAATATTGAAAAGGAATAAAGAAAGTCAACCAAATCAAACCGCATTTTGATATCTTTTCTCAAACCGTAGATTATGGCAAAAATCGTAATAAATAAGAGAAAATAATAATATTATGCCCTTATATTAATGCAATGTTTTTTTTTTTCATTGAAGAAATTAATAAATAAGATCATATTAGAATAGATTATATGGAAAACTCAGCGTGTTGAACCAATGAATAATAGCGTTAGTAAAACAAACTCTTTGTAGCTAATAAAATACAAATCCGATGTACGTCATTGATGACACAATCAAATAGGTAGGCGCAGTGATGGCACTACAAAAAAAAACAATCGCGGTTTTTAGATTACCAGCCGCATCTGATGCCTTACGTCGAGTGCTCGGATGTGGTACTTGACATCAAAATAAGGTAGGTATGATGATTCAAATATCGACTCAAAAATAAACTTAAGCAAATCATGAAATGTAATCCGAGATGTGATCAAATACATAGTAGATAGTTCAGAATTATGTCACACTAAGGAAACACCTTTGGAAAAACTAATTTCGAGCTTCTTGGCTAATAACATCGGTAGGTATCTGTCGAAAGTAGACGTGCCATATCCCCCAAATAAAGACATCAAATTAAAATTTTAAATTGTTAGAATATTTTGAATTCCACGCAAATAATACGCTTTCAACAGGTCTTTCAGGATTAGAAATTAAGTAATGAGGATGAATAACTCACCCCTATACAACTTTCCAAACTATGTACTCGTAAATTGAAATAAAAGTCGTTAACCCGAGCGTAAACCGTTATGAGTACTTGTCGATGTACTCACAAATGTAATTTCTCCTTTAATCTGCCGCTTGAATGTTTTCTAACTGTTAATACTTTTATTACAAACGGGCAAAAGTGGCGGATAAAATATCATCACGTGCTCAATGACGTGTATCGGATTTTATTGTGTATCTTCATAAAAATACTTGTGCGTGATACATCGAGTAGGTACAAGGTGTTTCACTATCTTTGATTACATCTCAATCAACTGACTGTAACTTATTTATTTTTAAAGGTATCGAAATGAAACTGAAACCATACTATACAGGGTGTCTCTAAAAGGTTCGGAAAAAATTACCATATTACCCCCGAGGTCAAAATATGACGATTTACCGCAATTTATCTCAGTCCACAATTGCACCGTTTTCAAGTTAAAAATTGAAAAAAACGATTTTCCCCTGGATTTTCCTTATTATGTTGGACACGTTTTCACATATTGCTTTGAAAATTGGTATACGGGGGTTTTATGGCACGAGAAATTCGATTATGAAGTTCGTTTCACTGTGGCCGCTAGAGGGCGCCCTACACATTTTGTGGTTTAAAATCATAACTGTTTTCCCAATGTTTTTTTTTTAGATCTTTCATCCAAGAAAATGATTATCCTGACAATTTCAAGTGGAAAAGGTGCTCTTGTCAAAGTTCGCCCAAGTGAGCCGTGTTCGAGATACATATTTCCATTCAAACAGTTCCATGCCACACCGATAAATTCCTGATATTCGTTTCTACATCCTGTCATCTCGGAAACGGTGGAGATTCGGATTAAGGTAGGTTACTTCAAAACGTCTTGTTTTGAAGTCAGGAAGATATGTTATTTTTGTAAATAATTTTCTGGGGCGTTCGCGTGAAGAAGTCGAAATTTTTTGGTGTGGCATGGAACTCTTTAAATTAAAATATTTCGGAAACGGCTCACTTGAGCGAACATTGACAACAGTATCTTTTTCACTATAAATAATTGTGGGGAGAATCTTTCGTTAATGAAAAATGAAAAAAAACACGCACAAAAAAAAAGTTCTGACCATTTTAAACCACAAAATGTGCAGTGTAGGGCGCCCTCTCGCGGCCACAGTAAAATGAACTTCATAATCAAATTTCTCATACAACAAAACCCCCAAATACCAATTTTCAAAGCAATATGTGAAAAAGTGTCCAAAATAATGGAGAAATCGATTTTCAATTTTAAGTTTTGAAATATGTGATTTTATAGATTTCGATGTCCTCCTCTTTCCGAATTTCAACTTTGCCCCCTCATATCTTTGCCGCTCACGCCGCGATATCGAAAGAATAGTACCTAGAAGCAGTTTTTTGACAATATCTCTTTTCCGACCCATTTAACAATAAAAACTTGTATGTACAAAATGAAACTATCGAACATTTCCTACCATTTATGTTTTAACTTCTTTTTCGTATAATGAATAGTTTTGACGTACGAGCGCCGCAAAACATACGTTTGGCCAGGAAACTTATTTCCACACCACCTTGGAAGAGTATCCGACGCGTTTTTTTCTAATCATGGTATCCCAGTAGACCTCACGATTCCAAAATGTATCGTTTTCTCCTTTGTTTCGCTGTTCTTCATTGACCAAGTGTTACGAGTTCTTTGTCCTCAGAACTGATCGAAAGTTCACAGATAGAAATACTCTCCACATCATCCACAATGGGTTTATAAGTTTCACAGCAATCCTCTTCGTTTTTGATTTCATCGGACGTTTGCTCGAAAATAGTCTCCGTTTCTTCCTTTTCCATTGCAAGATAGCGATGGAGAGCGATGAAGAGATACTATATTTTCGAGCAAAAGTATGATGAAATCAAAAACGAAGAGGATTGCGAAGAAGCTTGTAATCCCATAGCGGATGATGTGGAAAATATTTCTGTCTGTGAACTTTCGATCAGTACTGATGACAAAAAACTCGTAACACTTGGTCAATGAAGAACAGCGAAACAAAGGAGAAAACGATACATTTTCGAATCGTGAGGTCCACTGGGATACCATGATTTAAAAAAAAACGCGTCGGATACTCTTTCTCAAGGTGGTGTGGAAATATAATTGTTGGCCAAAACGCATGTTGAACTAAACTTTGCGGCGCTCGTACGTCTAAACTATTCTACAAAAAAAATGTCTATAGTTTCATTTTGTATTTACATGTTATCATCGTGAAATGACTCGGAAAAAAGATATTTTCAAAAAACTGCTTCTAGGTACCATTCTTCAAATATTGCGGCGCGAGCGGCAAAGATACGAGGGGACAAAGTTGAAATTCGGAAAGAGCACATCGAAATCTATGAAATCATCAATTTTCAAAACTCCCGGAAAACTTTCCAGGTCAAAGTACCAAATGACTGTACTATAAGAAGATTTCTAAATTTGTGTTTGTTGCATGTTTCGACGCCATTTTCTCACAAACCATTGAAGATAGGTAGATGTACTCTTTAAAGTATATATTGGATTTTGAGTAGAATCAAAATATACAATAATATACAGGGACTTCCATTTAAAAAAATATAAGTTAGGTTAATATCTCGGAAGATCGGTAGTATTTTGTTTTATTTTCCAAACAGGGAAAAACTTTCTAGATAACTATACAGATGATATTTGTTTTTGTTTCGATTCGATACCTTCAGAAACAAAAAAGTTACAGCTGAAATATTATCAAAGATAATGAAACACCCTGTACATTGCTCAATGGTTTTAGAATCAGCAACTGATTTCAGATCTCTGAAATAGATGGATGACTAAAAGGCTTGTCCTCGGGCTTGTCGATGCGGCAAAAATACGTGGCCGAGACACGAACATCGGCGGACAACTTCGAGCATGACTACTTCATAGACAGTTTTCATTTTTGGGTAAGCGACCAGAACATAAACCAACGCTTCAATGATATATGCGTATTGCGCTTGCGCCTGTTTGTCCGGTTTTAGATAAAACTACAAAATCATGGCTAATTTCTTGCGCAGACACCAAATCATTTTCTCCATTCCTGATCCCTGCATTTCAATGGGCAAGCCATACAGCTTCGCTTATCCATCATTCATTCTATACAGGGTGGTCCAACTTTTACCTGCTTACTTTTCAGAATCGATGGATAATCGAAAAATAATTTGAGTTTGGTAAATAAACTATTTGCGAAAAATGCGAGCAAAAATGCTTCGTTACAAAGTTACGGGGTGTTGAAATTTAAGAAAAAAAAATCGAATTTTATTAATATCTTCATTACCAATAATTGAGATTTTCAAATGAAATTTGGCACGTGTAGAGAATCCAGGTTCATTCTTTCATGTAATAATATAGTTTCTATTTTCACCAGTGGCGTGCGTACGGGTACCGATTGCGATATTTTTGATGAAAAAACAGATACGCCACTGGTTTATCTCAAAATAAAAATTATATCTGCAATCCTTATTTAATTCAAAAGAAAAAAGTACTCCTGGCTTTTTTTCGTATGACGCAACCGAGGACGCAACATTTTCGAGTAAAAAATAAAAATCGTCGAAATCAAATCAGGAAAAGGCGCATAATTATCAAATTAGCTTTGATTAAAAATTAAAACAAAACACTTGGTTACAAAACAGACATGTCGATCATTTGTTCCATTTAAGTGTTCTTTTTAGTGTTAATAATAATGCAGCGGCTATTTACTAACGAAGGAAACGCAAAAATTCATTTAATTTACGGTTTTTGCGAAGAAAGAAAATGCAGTTGCAGCCGCAAGGGAGTATGCGCATTACTCGAAAACGTTGCGTTATACGAAAAAAAAGCCAAGAGCACTTATTTCTTGCAAATTAAATAATGATTGCAGATATAATTTTTATTTTAAGGCAAACCAGTGACGTATCTGTTTTTTCATTAAAAATATCGCAACTGGTGAAAATAAAAACAATATTATAACATGAAATAATGAACCTAGAATACCTCTCCACATGTGCCAAATTTCATTTGAAAATCTCAATTGGTAATAAAGATATTTTTGAAATTCGTTTTTTTTTCTCAAATTTCAACACCCTGTAACTTTGTAACGAAGCATTTTTCGCACATAGTTTATCGACCAAAAATCACATCATTTTTAGATTTTTAAGCAGGTAAGAGTTGGACCACCCTGTAAATCAGTGCTTGGATCGGTGGTATCAATCAGAAATTAAATTATTATCGATAATAGAATTAACAAGATACAATAATAATCTCAAAATAACTTACCATAGCAGTGTGAACCCAAGCCTGTGCCAACTGTGTCAAAGTCGCATCATCATCCTTTTCTTGCATTTCCTTTAGTTTTTTCAAAGCCAAATCCACTCTATCTAACGACAATAATATATCGACGATGAAAGCCATAGATTCTAGACTACCAGAAGAATGCAAGTATCTGTAAGCACCATCCAAGTTTCCTTCCTGAATAAATATTGTTGCAGCTACAAGAATCAGAGTTTCATTATCTGCGGTAGTATCGATTTTTTTGTTCAGTTGTTCCAAAACTGCAGTTCTATTTGATTTTGAGTGCAAGAACTCAGCTAGCAATTTCAACGGTTGAACTTCAGCTGGAGAAGCTCCATGGATTTCGTCGAGAACAACCAGAAATTTGTTTTGGGCAATGTAAGAGCGATAGGTGAAAATGTCTCGAAGAACTGCTATTTCAGGTGTAGAAGGCTGAAAATAATATAATTGAGTGGTTCAATTTGGGAAATTAATGAGTTGTTACAGAAAATCCGTAACGAAATTATAAAGAATAAAGATATAGATGAAAGTGATAAAAACATATTTTAATAGAAACTTCCACCCACCTTACGGATTTTAGCAGCTTCATTAATACACTGTTGATAGTTTCCAATGTAGAAAAAGTTTTTTACTTCAAATAATTCGTCAATTTCTTGTTGTGGGGCCATAATTACGAGATATCAAGGGATCTTGTGAAATTAGTGAAAATACTTCAAATGTTTTGAAAATATGTATACGTTGTCAAAACTGACGACGTTTCAACCTAACCTCATTGACATATGACTGACTGTAGTGGCTGTACAGCTACAGTCTATTCAGCTGCTGCCACAAATTGCAGTGGCTTGGCTCGGTAGCTGCCATCGACTCAATTTCAAAAAGTAGCAGCACGTAACGTAACATAACCTTTTATTTGGTTTGATGTATTGATGTTGAAGTTGTAAACAAAAACATTCAAACTTAAAATAATAATAGTTTTCTTCAGAGTTTTCTATTTATCATAAATCATAAGCAAAAACCCAATGGAGTTGAATGAAGAAGATTTAAAAGAGATTGCTGAAGAGTTCAGTAAAGAATCCATGGACGATGGTATGTTAGCCTTTCTGATGAAAGTATGAAAGTTATCTTAAAAACAAAGGTTTCTTAAGTTTTACAGCTTTAAAGTTGTAATATAATCACCGTATATCGTATGAGGCCCTCCACATTGTTTGCAAGATTTTTTTTGGTAATTTCGCCACACCTACCTATCTACCAATTACAATTTAAAAAAAAAACGGTTGTCTGCTATTTTAGCATTAATATGGAAGATTTATTGCAAAGGTATATAGGTTCTGTAACTATGAATTCACTTGCGACTTGCGCTAAATCAATAATTGGTTCTATTAAACTTTAGTCCGGTACGAGTATTTTTGGTTTTAGTGGAGAGAGCGGTTCATATTGAATAACTAACAAGCATAAAATTTGCGGATGATGATTTTTTTTTAGTTCAAATTTTATTTGAAAGCTCTGTCGAATCCAGTGCTAAAACTCCTATAGTCCAAACCAAACAACTTTTGATCTACGTCATCGTTGCCACCAGGCTGGTTGTTATGAAGTTTACTGGTGGCCAGATCTGGTCACCTGCAAATCACATTGAAACTCGCTTGGTGGCAATTATGACGTGAATCGAAAGTTGTTTGGTTTGGACTATATATGTTACAGCTTTCTGCCTTTCATGGCATAGGTTAGGCGTAGGTTATACAGTAACCTTGAGGCGTAGGAGGTGGCTTATCGTGGACATGACAACGCTCGACTTACGGCTGGCAGTGTTGCCATGTCGCATGCGCTACCGTCAAACAAGAGTTTGTGGTAGTTAGGGTTAAGATTAGGTTAGTTTTGGGTGAACATTGATGTCGCGTGAGCGACATCTTAATACTCTAAATACACTAAATACAACATTGCCTTGAAGTATGAGACAAAGCTGTCAGGTAAGGGATTTTTGGCACTGGATATTCGAGAGAGCTTTCAAATAACATTTGAACTGAAAACATTCATCATCCGCAAATTTTATGCTTGATAATTATTCTATATGAACCACTCTCTTCACCTTAACAAAAAATATATCGATTCTCGTGCCGGACTAAAGTTTACCCGAGAGTTTACCGGACCCCAAAAATTTGTTTTTTCGTCGTTTTTGTGAATAAAGAACAAAGATTTTAGGGAATTTAGGACGAAAAAATTGTTTTTTTCAGTTCTAAGTTAGGGTAAGACTTGGTTTGAGTAAGGTTTAAAGGGCTCACACACTATTGTTCAACATATTGAATAGACACTGTTTGCTCCCAGTTGAATAGTATTTTGGCCACACACCATTCAGATCAGTTGATCAAGTTAAACAACAAGTTGGTTCGACCGTCTCATCAATCCAACATCATTGGAATATAAACTCAAAGTCGTCTCAACTAGTCGAAGCGAGCATACACACTATCCAATCTGTCGTATTTGAGGCGGATGAAGTCAAGTTGAACCCGCCAAAAACCAGAAACTCAACCGCGTCGCAAAACTTGTTGGACGACAACGACAACACACTATGCGATTATCTCTTCAATCGTCAAATCTATCTGCGTTGTTAAACTGATTGCATAGTATGTGGGCCGTTTTAGATTGAATCCGTTTTTGTTCATTTTAATTTCGTAAAAATCTTGGTTAAAATGGTCTTATTCAAAAATAGTCTTTGAACTCCAATAGAAGGTAGGAATACTTTATGCCGCAGGACTAAAGTAACACTTTCAAAGCTGGATTTGTAGATTCGGTAAGAGTGGTAAGGGTAAGACGTAAGGCGTAGGCAGTCGGTAACGGAACGCCTCGTGGAACGCGCATCATATCAAAATTTCTACAACCGTGCTTCAAGTATAAGTATTATAGAGAATGCATTGCATGAATGAATAAATAAAAGCGGCACTAGCAACAGCGCCCTCAAATGAACTAAGCTAAAAGATGGACAGAATTTTAGGGTTATTCGTATGTCGATTCGTTTCCTAGATATAGTCCTCCATATGAGATAAATTGAGCAAAGATGATAACCCTTGAAGATATTATTTGTATTTATCAATATTACGAAAAATGTACGACATTTTTATCGGAAATGGTACTTGAATCAATAATCAAAATTTTATAGTATTTCCTTCCTTATTATTTTTAATTTGTTATGTGTTTAATAAACATCAGTGATACAAATATCAAATACAAATGTGTCTAATTTATTTGTTGAACAGACAGACTTCTATAGTACTTACTAATATTAATTATTGGATATTGTCGTTTTATCATGAAAATATTTGCAAAAAAGTTAATAACTTGAATTATATTCCAATTCCTAATTTGTACAACATATTTATGTACCTTTGAGGGGTGACAAGGGATTAAGGCCCGGCGCAAATTTTAGCGCAAAGCAAGGCATGTGCAGCGCAGCACAGTTATATTAATCATGTGTTCTGATATAACGCCACAGCACAGCACAGTGCAGGCAGGGAAGAGTAGAACCCGAGAAAAAAATAAAGTATTTTATTTAACGAGCATATAATGGGCCAAAATTAATTTTATTCGAGTGTAATATGTTCATTATATGCGAGTCAAATACAATGTTTTATCTACAACTGTCAAAAAATGTGGAAAAAAAGTCACTAAATAAAGCCAAAAATAGTTGTGTTTAGGCCCACTGCCCGTGAATAAAGAACTATGATCCACGCGTTACTGGTAATACTCGCTTATGATTGGCCCACTGCCCGTGAATAAAGAACCTGCCCGTGGATAATAGTATATTCTCGAGTATATTATTCAATGAGCATGTAATGACAGCTATTACTCACGAGGATGAAGTTTGCGACACGAGCCGGAGGCGAGTGTTGCAATCATACGAGTGAGTAATTGTCATTACATGCGAGTAGAATACTATACTTTTTCTACGGCCTTTATACCGGGTGTCCAAATCTGCACATAATTTGAAAAGTGAGATCATGTGATAACCAAACCCGTGAGTAATGAATCATTACTCACGGGGTAAGTATTAGCTTCGACCTACGATCATAATGTGACAACCAAACCCGTGAGTAATGACCCGTGAGTAATGAATCATTACTCACGGGGTAAGTAATAGGTATTATTATCTATTCAAAATGCGTGAGTAATAAGCCTATTATTAAACGGTCGTAGAAAAAGAACTATGATCCACGGGTTTCTCTCAGGCCGTGTAATATGTGGAACATTTTATATCTATAGATGGTTGCATAAAACAACTATTTTTTGACAGTTGTAGATAAACAATTTGTTTTTCTCGGGTAGAACTGTGGCGCACGCCACCTGTGGATCTGACACAGAAAATGCGCGAAAAGTGATGTCCAGTGTCGTTTTGTGTTTTTGACTTGTGACGTGTTCCAAAATAAGGAATCACTGCAACAAAAACTGATCGAATTAGTGCATAGATATATTGTGTTCTACGATAGCAACAATTATCAGTATATGGATTTAAGAAATATAAAATATAATCAAGATAATCTGGCATATTTTACCATCTACTCCGTGAAGGAACGCACAATCGGCACAATATCAAACTCTTGACTTATCTGTCACACAAAACCGCGCCTCAATATACGTGGTGCTGTGCCACACAGTTAAATTCTTCGCGCAGTCCTGTGCTGCCCTGCCTTGTGCTTACTGTATCACGCAGCTCAATATGCGCCTAGACTTAATGTGTGTTGCGTTTTCTATGTCACTGAGTTATATTTTCGTTTGTCACAACACTCGTCCTTTTTGTGTGAATCTCTGACTTACCCAAACTGGTTTCTGGCACTGGTTGGAATTACAACTGTGGTTGGAACAAACCATGATACCTATGCTATGGCTGTGTTCGGGGAGAACGCTATTTGCGCTTTCCGGGAACGGTCTGTGACGCACCTGTGGGGCGCATCCGGAACGACTCGCACTCGATTTTCATCATTCCTGTCATCATGGTGAAATGGACATGTTAAGTTAACGTGAACGTTCAATAATTGACACTGGTAATCTTGACTTGAAGTCCCACTGACGCCCTGTTGCCTTCCAGTAAACATTACGGCTTGACGACATGGTGCGTCATGCACTTGAGCTCCACCAAGGTGACTCACTCTTTCCTGGAAAGCAAGTAGTGATAGCACTATAAAGCGCATCTGTGACTTCATTATTTCCGCAGCCTTCCGTCATCACTGACGCTATAAAATGCTATTTTCATCGATGTAAGGCAGCGATAGCGCTAGCGCTTTTTTGTGCGATAAGTGCTCCGTGAACAGTTTGTTTTTGTTTGAAAATTTTTAAATTGCTTGTGTTTTGTGGATTGAGACGTAACAAGTGCTTCGTGATACGTGCGTTTATTTCGGATATCAAGTTTTGTGGAGTGGGTATAAAATAGATGTCTACTTTGCTGTACAATTATTCAATCCGGAGGCGGAGGGAAATTATTGAAGTATTTCTTTGAAATGGTTCAAGTAGGTCCTAGTACTAAGCTATCAAGGATTTTGAGTAATAACCTCCACATTCAAAACATTAGGTACGTTTGTTATGCTCCACTAGTGCACACTGTTCTACACTACAACATTCAGTGTGGCTTTGTTTGTGAAATGTTTGTCTGTTTTTTAGGATAAAATATCTTCAGTAAACTAGTAAGGATATTCTATCCAAAAAATCAGACAAACATTTCACAAACAAAGCCACACTGAGTGTGGAGCATAACAAACACACCTATTATTGCGTCTATCAACCAGCATGTGTCATTTAACAATACGCTCAAGAACGCTGTTCACGGAGCTTTATAGCGCCAACGCTATAAAACCTCCCCGAACATCGAAAATAGCATTTGCGTTGCTTCTACACAAAACCAGACGAACATTATGGATACCTTTTTTTTTGTAGAATAGGAAAGTTATTTGTGCGTTCCTGAAGTCTCTTACTAAATATTCGGATGTACAGGGTGGCGCGCGGCAGTTTTGAAAATTCAATAAAACAAAAATTGCTACAAATTGATTTATTTTTTTCCTGTTACGTTTACATAGGAAATTATTAAGTGTCCAGGTTATCAGCCAAATAGGGTCCTACGAATCCGTTTTTTTTTCTGTAGCTTCTGTGAACACTTATAGCATTGACACAGGAACTCCGCCATGTATTCAAAAAACTTATAATTGTTTTCTTCTACTGCCAATGCAAAGGAAAGTAAGGAATTGTACATGTTAATGAATTTTCCAGATGCATCAACATCGAGTACAAAACAGGCTACGAAATCAGCGCCCAGTGCTCACACATTGCTCGTTAATCCAAAACAACGTGGAAATCCCATTCTAAAGTCAGTACTGCGAGTTCCATGTGAATATGACGACATTGTTCCAGATTATCAAATGGGAGCACAAATCTGTGCACTATTTTTGTCCTTGAGATATCACAATTTGAATCCCGACTACATCCACGAAAGGCTTAAATTGTTAAAGAATATGTTCCGATTGAGGGTATTATTGGTTCAGGTAAGTGATTTTAAATACAGGGTTAGGAGAAATTACCAGAACGGTCTATTTTTCCAGAAGATACACGAGTTAGCAAAAAAAGTCTTGGATAAAAGTTGTGAGGCTTTCAAAAATATACATATGTGTATTGAATTGGAATATACAGGGTCGGTCATGAAGTCATGACTGATCAAAGTTGCATTTTTTGAAATGGCTCCGCCCTTATATTATTTGATATTTCAATTCTTCGTTCAATCTTGAGCAAAAATTGTAATACAAATGATGTTCCTAAATTCAACCGTTATTGAGATATCGCGTTTTAAAAATGACATTTTCGCACCTTTGACAAGCTATAAAACTCAAACGGTTTAAGATAGGAAAAAATGGTCTGTACTTTCTAATTCTACTTTTTCAAGAGCTATTCTGTCATATGACTAGAAAGTATTGCCAACTGTCAACTTTTTTTCGATCCATTTTGACATTTTTCGACAACAATTAATTTTATATACCTAGATAGCTCTTGAAAAGTTGAGACTAGATAGTGCAGTCCGTTCTTCTCTATCTGGAACCGTTTGAGTTTTATAGCATGTCAAACATGCAAAAATATCATTTATAAAACGCGATAACTCGAAAACGGCTAAATTTAGAAACATTATGTGCACAATAATTTTTGCTCAAAATTGAAAGAAGAATTGGAATATCCAATAATATACAGGGGGTCTCATTTAAAAAAATACAACTTTGATCTGCCATAACTTTATGTCCGACCCTTTATGTTTCAATTTACCACAGATATGTAGATTTTTGAAAGCCTAACAACTTTTATTTGAGACATTTTTCTCCAGCCCGTGAATCTTCTGAAATAATCGACCGTTCTGGTAATTTTACCTAACCCTGTATAGTTTTATTGTCGCATTTTTTTAAAACAATCTTTTTTTCAACGAGCTTCACGAATTGGAAATGAAAGACTAAATAATATATTTCGCTTAAATAACAGAAACCTCATTAAAAAACTTGGCAACGATGTGCATAGTTGAAACAACCAAGTTCTCAGTGATTAATCTGTCATAGTTGTCAGGAAGCTCTCTGCATCAATTTCGTTTCTTAGTCGAAATGTTGATTGTGTTTTTTTAACGCAAAATTGAGTCATATGTTTTCTATTTTGACCTGGAAAGTGAACAGTTACAAGAACATTTTTGTGCATTGCAAACAATTTAGTGTATATGGAAAAAGTTTGAAGCAATAATAAACTGGTGGGTAGGTATTTGAGTTAACATTTGAGTGTGACAAAATTTACTTTGCGCACTAGTGCGGAAAAAGGTTACTTTGCGCACTAGTACGGAAAAAGGTTACTTTTTGCACACGCACGTAGAAAATATGTAATCATAGAGTGATTACTTAATAGGTTGAAAGAAATCCTTTTAAAAATGATTTATTTTCAGGTAGATATAAAAGATCCCCATCATGCCCTCAAAAACTTGACCAGAATTTGCATATTGGCCAATATGACACTTATTCTAGCTTGGAGTCCTGAAGAGGCAGGTAAAATAATTGAAACTTATAAAATTTACGAGAACAAACCACCTGATAACGTCATGGGCAAATCTGAGTCTACTCCATATTTAAAGGTGAGTGAAGAAACCACAATAACAGCAGTGTTAAACAAGACCAGATTTCCTTCTAGGTGATTCAATCTCTCACTTCAATAAAACCGGTGAACAAGACTGATGCCATGAATTTGTTAACAAAATTTAAAACTCTGAAAAATATCATAAACGCGAGTGAATTTCAATTATCTGAATGTCCTGGTTTAGGACCGAGGAAGGCTAAAAAGCTTTATAAGGCTTTGCGCGAGAATTTTTGCAAATGATTGTTTTTTTTCTTTGAAGATTTCTGTGATAAATATTCAATTTGATTTGTTTTGTGTTGTGGATAAGTTATTTTTCTATTCTAATAAAAAGTCGCTTTGCTTACCCAGATTTTTTCACTATTAGCGAATAAAATTCAAACAATATACCAAGCTGAAAAAACACATCTCTATAGAGTTTTCGGATGTTATAATTTTGTAAAATTAACTATTTTGTAACGAAGTTACAGAATTTTCGATTTTTTTGCCGTATCTCGTAATTTTCTAAAGCATTTTCCGGTTATAAATCAAGTAATTATTTTTTTTCCCGTAACTTGCTTATTTATCTTTCGAAAGACCCCTATTTTCTTCAAAATAATATTCGCTCTAAAACAAGTAATATTTTGCTGTTAAATTTCCGATCGAAATAATCAAACTTTATTTTTCACGCGTCAATCAAACAAATATTAATTCAATTTCTCTAGTCACACATCAGAAGAAAATCGGCGACATCCGTGTTAATTTTCGGACCCGTTTCGAGATTTTCGAACTCGCGTCTTTGCTTATTCTATTTCCACGAGGTAAAACAACCGTTAATTTGTCTGATTTTTGCCGAAAGTCTTTCAAGTAGTACCGCGTAAATATAGAGTAATCAACCGGGTGGGAATAAAACATGATTTTCCAAGTCATAAGTCCAGGTGAGTTTTCTTGGAACAGACTCAAGTTTCTATGGACGCAGGACTGTTTCTGGAAAAACTCATTGTGGTTGGTTTTGTTTTTCGGAATAAAGTTGACGGATATCTGGAACTTTTCGGTGGGCTTGTTTTGAGCTTCAAGAAAAATTTCTCAAGGTCAAGACTCGACTCACGGAATCCTTTCAGGATCTTTCTGTTTTCTGGGGATTTTAGTTTAATGTAAATAGACAGAGGAACGAATTTTGCCGGGTGGGAAATTGCAGACGAAAATTCAAAACCGCGTTTAATGCCGGAATATTTATTTTAATACCGTTCTTGAGATTGTTCCGGAAAACTAGTACAGGGAGGCTTCTGGAGTAACGTATTTTTGTAAATTATACATTTTCTCTCACCGACGGAAAAATAAGACAGTCGAGGTCTGAACGAAACTCCTTTCAATCCCCGAGCCTCTCTTGTCTGAATTATGTCATTATAAAAACCGACCCCGTCACGTCGCTTTTTCCGTATTATGATTAAAATTCGCCACTATATATTTGAGCCTAAAAGCAGGACACAAACAACTAAAATAAATGTGTGCATATCAAAGTGATAAGTGCTCCTTGATAGATCTCAGGTGTCTCACTTTTTGTGGCACTACCTACTGTTTTTTGCTCGTTTTCAGCGTTGACCGTCTTGTCGTAATCTACTTTTCGCTTGAGGTGAGTTGATTATTATTTTCAGTGAAATTATGATAACACTTATTATCATTTGTGATGGATGTGTCCAAACCTGTTGTGTACTCACATTTCAAACCACTTTTTGTTAAATACATATTTAAGTTTCAGCATTAGCTGTTAGAAATAAAAATAACATTAGAATATCTTTTGAAACTTCTACAGTCCATTGAATCTTGAGTTACGCCGATGTAAACGAAGCACGCGGCGGCTTCCCAGTGTCGTATTCCACTTTATTCTGTCTCAAATTAATTAATTGAATAGATTCATGTTTTTATTGAGTATACAGGGTGAGTCCGAAGGAATGGGCTTAACTATGAGGATGTAATCTATGCATCAAAATGATTGTAAAAAACTCAAATGTTGTTATCCAATATCAATTTGTATAAGCTTCGCTCGTGACTCTTTTCTGGGGAATCCTTGAATCAGCTCGTCGTCACATCTTCTTTTACTTGTACTAAAGCAAGAACATTATCTATTTCTTCTAAATAGTGTCGAATGACTCGTTCGGATGTTACATTAGAGCTTGCATGGAAGCGTTCGGGTCTCGCCCTAATTTGAAAACGAATGAACACTGGATAACAACATTTGAGTTTTTCTTATTATTTTGATGCATAGATTACATCCTTAGAGTTAAGCCCATTCCTCCCGACTCACCCTGTATATTGGATTATGAATGTAGCGAATAAAAGACTAATCTATCAGACACTACTGCCACTTTTTGGAATAGGAACAGGTCTAGACGGCTTAAACTGATCCGCGAAAATCTCAGTACAACTCTGATTGATAAATGCGTTGTGTGCCGGCTCAGATAATGAATGGTGCGTCCGACCAATCAGACGGCTGCTCGGGATTTCGGGGGAGCTGGCAGTTTGTTTTGACACGGCGTAAAACGAGGTTGAATAGTGTGAGCTTTTTTATATCATGAATAACATTCAAATTCAAAGTCTAAACACACCCATTGGAACAGTGACCACAGAATACCGCGGATGTTTTATTAATCTACTCTTTTATTTTGATTAAAAGTAAAGGTTCGAAAAAGAAATGATGAGAAAAAAGTAATGTGTTATACAACCTGTAGACTTCAATTCTAAATGTTATTCATGACATCGAAAAGCTTAAAAATAGAAAATAATTCTCAAAGTAACTAATTTATTTTATTCGCGTTTGGC
This sequence comes from Orchestes rusci, assembly GCA_958502075.1. NCBI lineage: Eukaryota > Metazoa > Arthropoda > Insecta > Coleoptera > Curculionidae > Orchestes > Orchestes rusci. Next base: position 15,677,064 of record OY293305.1, on the reverse strand, counting down.
CAGCTCTTACGCTCAAATACCCGTATGTGCGCCGCTTCTTCACGTTCTGTTTTGCCCATAATTGGCTGCTGTGAAATTGTGTTTTATTCAGCTGCTATTATGAATGTCCGCCGGAAGAATTTGGACTGATTCTCAATTGTTATTTCTTACGATATTAGATTTAATTTTATTTATTTTGCTGGTTGGAAACCAGTCGATTGATGAAGTTTTTTTTATTTGGGACAAATAGACTGTTTCATTTATCTTTATCCAAGCCGTGTTTTTATTTCAAAGTCCAGAGGACCATTTCAGAGCGGAAATTTGCGGGATTTTGGAAACAACGAGCGATGTATCAAAGCCACCCGATAGGCATTGTGGGCACTCTACCCTGTAAAATACAGAGGGTGGCGCCCGAGTTCTTTTTAACATCAACGATTTTCCTCATCCCCGTAGAAAATTGAACCAGAAAATCTCGGGGAGCGTCACAGTTTTTTCATCAATTTCATAACATTCTGTGGCCTTACCTAGGATGAAAAAATTATCAGGAGGATCTTAGTGATCATAGTTCTTTTTATGGATCATTGTTTGTATTTAATTTTATAAGAAACCCACGAAAAAACACATTAATAATTGCTAGTTTTTTTAGTTAACCCACAAAAAATATCAAATAACATACCCGCGAGGTGAAGAGTTCTACAAAATTGCATCACTTATACAGTATTTTGCCTGATAAAAAATGAGATTAAAAACTGCTTAGAGTCAAAAGTTTTCGAGGAATTCTCGATTTCCCAATAGAAGCAGAGACATGCGAACTAATTTCCAGAATGAATGGTTGATATTGATACGGTCACCTAATATTTCTGTTTCGAAATTGTCAAGGCTACAAAATCACTATCACCAGTGACAAAGTTGGTAACGTGTCAGAAAAAGAACCGCTAACTTTTCTCAAGTCTTAACATACATAACGTAAATTAAGTACTTGTACAAATTTTAAGGGGTGAATCTTTGAGTAATTTTGAGACGAAAAGTTCATATGAACATCGGTGCAACGGCTTGGTTTCTGAGATACAGGGCGTCAAAAAAACTATTTTATTTGGATTTTTGCATATATTTTTGTCATTTAACATGGATATTGAACGAAATTCGGGATTATGGCGATATTGATGACGATGAAGTGAAATATTAACTTAGTTTTTTGTTCAGTTTCAGAGGGCGCCACATACAATGTTGTTCATGAATTAAATTAACCATAACGTTTCCGTGACGCATTTTATGTAATTTTTGACTAGGTGGACCTCTTCATTCAATTTTTCATTCAAAAGTTACTCTCAGTATTTGTCGCTGAGAACAGCCGTTTTGGATAAAAACGGGTTAGAAGTTAAACTTGCCTTGGAATTGGGATCATTTCCGAGTTAAAAAAAAATATACACTTTTTCAAAGTCATTCTATGTAACACTATCAAATTACATTTCACTATCACCGAATTAGTGAAAATTTTATAAAAATCAATGTTAAGGTGAATTAATGCATGCGTTGAAGTAGGCGGTGGCCATTTTCAGCAACTATTGTAAATATTATTAACTATAGTTTAGTCTCGTGGATGATCTAAGTTTGTTACATTCAATCAATAAAAGATAATTTTTTTCGCTTATTTTTCAAAAACAAAAATTCAGGCAGGTTTATTTTCAAAGGCGTTTTTATCCAAAACGGGTGTTTTTAGCGACAACTAAGAGTACCTTTTCCATGTAAATTTGAACTCAAACTCAAACTCAAATATGCTTTATTGTCGGAAGAACATAATCTTATTGACAAAGCTTCTGGCTAAAGTTAACATAACATAATGGTAGTAAAACATAATGCATTGATAACAAATAATTACATGGTTAATATAAGGGTTAAAAAAAAATACAAGAAAAAAAAAAACAAACAAAACCACAAATTCACCACACAGATAAAATGTGACATAACATATCAGAGAAGCATTAACATTGAGGAACAAATTTGTCTTCCAGGAACTCCGCGATACTATAATATGGCCTCGTGAGTAGAAATATTTTGACTTTCTTACTAAACATTCTGCAGTCCCTAGTTTCTCGTAAATATATTGCCAAATGATTGAATAAACGGCGGCCTCCATAGACTACTGCGTCCTTGATCAGCGTACTAGTAGGAATGGGCAATCTTAATTTCTTGATATGCCTTGTTTCACGTTCCGACCTTTTATGAATGACTCCTTGGGGAATGGGGAATAAATCTGCATAGTCGAAAATGACATACAATGTCACACAAAAAAGTTATGGTTATTAGATTCAGAACCAACACTGTATTTGGCGCCCTCTAACATTAAACAAAAAACTAAGTTAATATTTGAGTTTCTCGTCATCAATATCCCCAGTATCCCGAATTTCGTTCAATTTCCATGTTAATTGACAAAAATATAAGCAAAAAACCAAATAAAACAGTTTTTTTTAATGCCCTGTATCTCAGAGACTAAGCCGTTGCGGACCCATGTTCATTTGAACTTTTCGTCTTGAAATTGGTCAAAGATTCACCCCTTAAAATGTGTACAAGTACTTAATTTACACCCTGTATAATACAGTGTGTCCAAGATAAGAATGTCTATCATGGGGATTGGGGATCTTGGAAACCATAAGAGATACGAACATGGTTGAATTAGAGAAAAGTTGCACATTTTCAAGCCTAACAATATGCCGTTTAGAAAGTTGTAAAATTCAGAGTACTTCTGGAGATATGCCTAAAAAACCAAAATTTGCCGATCTTGTTTTTATTTTTTTCTGACGTTATTTAAAGAGTAATGGAAAACCAAAAGACATTTTCTCATGGTCACTTTTTAAGCTCTACAAAACAGCGTTGAGAGATTTTCCGTACGACGCGACGTTTCGATCCGGAGAAACCATTATTAACTTTATTTTTTCATGTGGTGCGTGAAAAAAGTATATCCTTTATTGAATAGCATATTTTATCACTACTACAACGATGTATGACACAATATGATTCTGCACTATTTAGATTGAGAAAAATGGGTTTTTATTGAATTCCGAATGTTTTGGTGTGGTAGGCGCTGAAATGATGGCGCTGAGTATGGTGTAGTAGACTATTATCACTCATGTTTCGAAATATTAAACTAAAATCACGTTATTGACGATTTAAGAACTTTATTCATAGTGTGTTTCATTTTGATTGGCGACAATTCGGTATCAATTTCTAGTTTATTTATAAAAATTTGAAAACCCCCATAACGATAATTTTGTAATAAAATGTTACACAGGATGTTCAAAAAGTTAGGTCGAATATTGAAAAAAACATTTTTTTTTGATCAGTCTGTAGAGGTTATAAAAAACATTTTTTTTTGATCAGTCTGTAGAGGTTATGAAAAAATCTCTTGTTATCTCTTCATGTATGACACGAACTATACACTTTATAAGTTTTGTTACTCTAGCTTAGAGCCAAAAATTCCACATTGTGTGAACTTTCCTAAAGTATTCTTTCAAGTACCAGTGCATATTCGTTAATTATTGTTAATCTACCTTGTACGGGGGCTATTCAAAGAGAAAGTAAGAATGTTTGTTTGATATTCTTTTTGAACTCGTCCTGTATAAGCTAGAGTAACACCACTATACGAATCTGTACTCGTACTTGGAATAGTACTTTTGATTAGTTCATTCATTGATATTTGACTCTTATCATATCGATATTACTATTTAAAACAACATCATTACTTTTCAGAATGTCTGACCCTATTTTTTGAACTCTCGGTATAAGCCAGAGTAACAATACTTATCAAGTGTATAGTTCGTGTCATACCTAAAGAGATGACAAAATAAATTTTCAAAATCTCTGCTAGAATTTATACTGGGTGATTAGAAAAATATATTCTTTCAATATTTGACTTGTTTTTTTGAACATCCTGTACAACATTTTATTGCAAAATTATCGTTAAAGGGGTTTTTGAATATGCCAAATTCGAAAACGCTATCCGTTTTTTAATTTAAAAAAATGCCTGATAACTTTTCACGTTTTTAGGGCCCTTCTATTGATCATAGAAAGACATGGAAATGTCATATGTCAATTTTTTGTATATGCCACAGTAAAACCTGGTAATCAGTAAAAGCTAACTGTTACAAGGAAAAGTGAGCTTTTCCTGATTTGGAAACATTTAGCTAGTGAAAGTTGAATTCGATCGACTTCATCATACTTTTACTAGTAATTGTTAGCATTCACGTAACTATTTTAGTGAAAGCTGCTATACTGAAAATTATTATCGAAGTCACTGGACGTAATTATTAATATCCTTTTTGGTCCGAGTTGGAATTCGCCGACAGATTAGACGTTCGGGAAAATACGAGAGTTATGAATCGCAGGTGTACAATGTGAACATTGTTCAGATACCGTATTATAGAAAATACTTAAGTATTCTCAGTAGGGGTTAGTCTGGGTCAGTTTGGGTTAGTTTGGGTTTGGCAAAAATTTTGTGCCCCGTGCACCTTGGGTTAGTTAAAAGGCGGAAATGAGTTGTAAAAAGTACTTTTCCTAACTGCTTTCAGTAAAAGTTGATTTGATAAAGTTTCTCCAACATTCACTAGTGAAAGTGTACAATATTCTTCAAAATTTAACATTTCCTAAAGGATCAAGTAATTGCTAGCATCAACTAGTAAAAGCTAGCTTTCACTGAATTTCTAACATTTACTGTAACATATATAAAAAAAAGGAATTTTTCCAGTACTATAAACTAGAAAACAAAATTTTTCAAATCGATCCAGTTTAATATCGTATTGCCGCCAATCAAAATGAAACACACCGTACGTAGGTAGGTTACGTTATATGTTGATTAATGAAACAAATTAGTTAAGAACTACTTACTACAAACCCAAAGAACTAATTTATAGAGAATGTTCAAACAAATTAAAAAAGCACGTTCCATTTTGTAACAGAAAAAAACTGCAGCAACAAGACGCAAGAACAAGGTTCAAAAACACTATAAGTGTTTCATGGACTATGGTATAATGAGACCATTCCACTTTGGTCTGTCAAAAAAAAAAATCTGATATAAAAGTTGTGAGGCTTTAATAAATCTACATATCCGTGATGATTTGGAATATACAGGGTCGGCCACAAGGTAATGGCAGATAAAAGTTGCATTTTTTTAAATGGAGCCCCCTTTATATTAATGAATATTTCAATTCTTCCTTCAATTTTAAGAAAAAAAATTATTATACATAATGCTCGTAAATCTAGTCGTTTTCGAGCTACCGCGTGTTATAAATGACATTTTTGATTCTTTGACATGCTAAAAAACCCAAACGGTTTGAGAAAGAGAAAAACGGTCTGCACTTTCAAGTCTTCACTTTTGAAGAGCTTTTCAAGGACATTCAATTAATTCTTGTCAAAGAATGCGAAAATGTGTGAAAAAATTTGACAGTTGACAGTACCTTCTTTTTAAATAACGGAATAGTTCTTGAAAAGTTACGGTGAAAATTTCTCTATCTTGAACCGTTCGAGTTTTATAGCATTTCAAAAGTACAAAAGTGTCATTTTCAAATCGCGATATCTTGATAACAGTTTAATCTAGGAACAAAATGTATATCACAATTTTTGCTCAAAATTGAAGGGATAATCAAAATATTTATCAATATACAGGGGGTTGCATTTGAAAAAACGCAACTTTGATCTGCAATGACTTTATGCCAGACCATGTTTATTCCAAATCATGACAGATATGTAGATTTTTGAAAGTCCCACAACTTTTATATGAGACAGTTTTTTCTAACTCATGTATCTTGTGAAATAATCGACCGTTCTGGTAATTTCTCGTGTGCCTGAAGTTGGTTTGTGGGGAAAATGAACTGAGAGACTCGTATTACTTTGATTTTTTTTTCGAGAGAACAGAAAAAAAAATCCGATATATGCTCAACTCATCAATCTGCTTTGGGATATTCTAAAATTCATCTCCAAATCGTTTGTTCCCTAACATTGCCACGAAACTCAATAGGCTTGCTCGAACTGAGCGAGGTAGAGGCACCGAAAGTCCATTATCTATCGCACAACTAAAGACAAACTTTTAATTCAGATCTTTATTTCGAATTTCAAACATCATTAGCAATTTCTGTCAACAATTCATATATTATTATAAATATAGCAGTTTGGAAACTGAGCGATCAATCATCACTGATTTTAAATTTCCTTGTATATCTATGTACTATGCCCCAACAAATAAACATTGGCACACAAGAAAATAATATCACAGCATGATGTGCTATCACGTTACAAATAGCTCCAAATAATACGGGTACTGTTGAACTAGCAACAACGCTAGGAGTTCCATTCAATTTGATGAGATATTGATTATTCCGTTCAGAGAATAAATCGTTCCATAGTATGAAAATGAAGCTTCTCATAAAGATGGTTAGAATGAGCAACAACAGATACATCTCCAGAAACGGAGCATAACTAGCGAAGAGCATCAGAAAAGCTTCTACTAGAAACGATTTTTCTAAAATGTTTGCCAATGTGTGCTTTTCGACTAGTGATTTGATGTAGTGGACATTAAAAGTTGCAATAAATACCATCAAGTTGATAAAAGCTAGAACATAACCCATAGTTATGCTTCCTCCATCATAATTGTACTTCACTAGTTGAGTGAATTTGGAAAAAAATATCAAGATACTTCCAGTGAACAAATACTGCAATGCAATACAATCCCAATTGTTTTCAAAATCAGACTTTAAAAAGTTCTCGAAGTTTTCAATTACTTTTTCCTTAGCCATGTGCAAAGCTGATTTTTCCATGTGTTCTGGATCCTCATCTTTTCCATTTCTCGTAACTTCCAACAATAAATATACATTTATTAGTGTCAGTGATGCTGCTAATAGACCTGCATAGCCGAATCCACAGTCAAAAATGTATCCGCTAATAATTGGTCCTATTATATAGCCAGCTCCACTGAATACGTTGTAATTCCACAATGTTGCTTCTCTCTCTTCATCTTTTACTCTATTTTTTATCAATTCCAGGCACAGGTTTTGTGTTTGATTGGTCAGGCTATATAAAACTCTTGCAAGAATTGTGAACAGCACACTATATGTCATTACTATCAAAAGATTGGTTAAAAATGCGATGTTCAAAATAATGAATAAAGCAAATCTTTTTCCTTTAAGATGTGTAAAAAATTTCTGGAAAAAACACAAAAATATACATTTTAAATTAGTGTGGGTGGGTGGAGTACTTACAATGACATTTGGGGAAAAAAGCTCTGCTATGAAGGTTCCTATCGCCAAAAGACCAATGGAAACATGAGCTCCACCCAAGACAATAAGATGTGTGGAAAGGAAGCCATAGATCATACCATAGCATATTGAGTCCTGAGAAAAAACGGAAAAATATTAATAGGATGAATCGGAAGTAGATAATTCTCAATTGTCCGCAGACCTTAGACAGAAGAAAAAAGTGCTTGAAGTGCAGAACATCGTACACTTTTTTTTTTAATTGTCAGGATACCCAGAAATCGATCAACTTTTCCGACATTTCTCAGTTATTGACTCAAAACTCACAAACACTGCTTTCTACAGAATATTGCATATTATATCCTTCCGTAGGTGTAAAGCAGATTAATTAATGATTTCAACAAGGACTGTCAGTTGTGGAGTTGAATCACCCTTTCGCGGATTCGATCAGTTTTCATAAGCATCCACTGGTTGTGACCACACCTCTTTCATAACTAGAACCTCTTATAACTTTGTTATCTTCCAAGTTACGAAAAATAGTGCAGAGACAAGTGATGTTGTAGGTATCATCAAATAACATACTGCTATATAAAAAACGATGGACAATTTGCATACATTTTCAAATTACTTGAAATTTCATATAGGGAAGAGTGAGGCAAGATGATGGTGAGGAAAAAAACTCCATATAAAACACAGATACGTAATTTTAACTAGACAAATACCCTTATTCAATCAGGCAACATTTTGGCTAACAATCAAATTGAGGAAACCAAACGGAACTTCAATCCTTAAAAACATACATGAAGAAAAAGTAGTACATTTTCATCAACTTGCCCCAGGTAGGGGGTTCTTGGCAACCTGGACACAAAATACCTTCTTTCTTTCATTCTTTGTTTCTTGTGTTGCTAGGGTTTGACTCGAATCATTAAACACTTTTTTCTTTACTTCTAATACTTGAACGTTGTCTTTTTATCATCTTTTGACTATTGTTACTTGGATTTTTTCAAAAAAGCTTACTTTCTCGGTGTTACATGTACGAAGCGACTGATGGTCTGCTATAGATTATGGACCACTGTTGTACTGGAAGTATTGCTACTAGAGTCATCCATTTTCAACCCATCAAACTATTACTTAACAGAGTTGCAACGATGCAGAAATCATCTGGTTGTCATTCATACATTTTGTTTTGAATGCAATTCGTTAACTAACCACGTTCGACATGTTGCCCCACTCTCCCCTACGTATTCTAGACAATATTTGAAAGTCATCAGCGGAAAAAAAATTCCGAAATACCCAAAAATATACTAAATGAATAAACAAGAAAACGCAAATTTCACTGTATGATCGAAAACTGGGCGGAGCTAGATTACCCTCTAGAGACAGTTATTACAGTCAATACGAGATAGATAAATTATTCTGTGACGTCATGGATGTTAATTGGCGCTCTTTAATCGGTGATTACTACATTAGTAGAGGTCGTAGGTTGTTTTATTAAACATCAATGTCATCAGTACTTACTAATCCTTATATTTTTCATATTTCCAAAAAATGTGCAAATTGTCCATTGAAGCTCGCGTTCCAAAGATATGAGGCAATTATACGTTGTTTTGAATGAAATCCCCTGTATATTTTTATTCAGGGTGTATTTGAAGTTGGGGTTTTCCTTTTAACCTGAGACAGGACATGAAAAAAGAAGAAAATTTCTCAAATAACATTTTCTCGAAAACTCAAAAATTAAATAAAAATAAATTACACCATATCAGATTTTGCCATGCATCAAGATGGCTTTTATTTCTTTAAACGAAAACCCTTCGTCCTACGAAAAAATATCAAGAGAATAAACTACAGTGTGTTCATGGCTTTCCTGCGGTCACGTCACATTATTTGACGTTTGGCAGTATGTCGTAGATTGATCGCTCCACATGTGACATTTGTCAAATTGATCCAAAAGACCCTCGTCCAGATGTACGTGATTTTTTTTTCAATGTGTAAGAGATAGACGGAAAAGTATGACGTAACCGCAGGAAAGCCATGAACAGACAGTAGTAGTTCCAAAGTAAATCAGTATTTCCAATATAATATTGATCTTAAGAAAAAACAGTATTTATTTTTTCTTCAAAAAGATTCAATACAAATCCTGTTCGAACGCCACTCACTGGCAGAAATTTAAAAAAACTGAAACATAAAAAAAATTATGGAGAACGTGTAAAATGTCCACGCATTGTGATGAGCCCTATTGTCCATATACCATAAAGCCCTATGTCTATATACCTCAGTTTTAAATCTTCTGTTTGCTAGTCCCTTTTACATTGTATCTGTTTCACAGATCTACTCTTAGATTTAACCTTTTTTACTTTTTACTTTAATTTTATAGATATTATTCCTTCATATTATGATACCTGTATAGTTTATGCTAAATAAAGATATATTATTATTATTATTAGAAAATGTAATTTAATGGTCAAAAGAAGTGTACCAAATTTTGTGGAAATACCTGGAGTGGTAGGAAAGTTATGACAAAAAAGGCCTTTTATTCTTTAAACTTTAACACCCTGTATCTCGAAAACAAAGCATTTTCGGGCATAATTTTTTTAAAAATATTTTCTCATTTTCTTGCAGTCTATACAGTGTTGAAAGGAAAATCACAACTTCAAATACCCCTGTATATTCAGAAATAGCTCAGTTCTCTGATTTCAAAAATATACAGAGTGTCCCTGAAATGACTGCACAACGCTGAACCATAAATTCCTTAACCAAAAATAAGGCCATCTAGGCAAAGTTACCTTATTCTAGATTACTTCGTTAAGTCTACAGAGGGTGTCAAAGATCCAAAAAAAATTGGTTTTTCTTACATGTTTCAAAAAAGTGCGAATCGATTTCGATAATTCTTGGTACCTAGACTTAGACCATGAAATCATGTTTTTTGTTTCTATGGCGACCGGTTGTAATTGACCGGAAGTTTTGCAGAGGTTACGTCACATGTAGTTGATTCTTTTGATTTTTTTTGGAATTTACTTTTTGATAATTCAGATGCTTTTGTCAAATAGTTCACTGTATTCGGGAGTTTTTCTCTCTCTTGAGAAATATCGCTGGGATAAGTGGTTGTACATTTTAGCAAATATTCTGTTATTTTATAAATAACTTAATATTTTTCATACCATCTAGTATCTGTAAGAAGAAAATAGTCGATGCATGCTGCTCTATTTTAATCCAGCCTTGTTGACTTATTTATAAAAGAGTATACAGGGTGTCAATTTGAAAACTTCCACCCTGAATAACGGACCCTCAAGAAGATAAAATGAAAAACGCTCGAACCCGTCGATTTTTGTTTCGAGCGTGAAACAATTGGTTCCCATTTTCAAGTTTGCAACATCATACCCTGAGCGAGAGTGACATTCACCCTCAAAATGTTGAATGATACCTTATTTTGAGGGTCCGTCGACCCTGATTACAACTACCGAGTTTCAGGTATCTGTAATCTGCTGTCATTCCTGTTTAAATGGCAGCTTATCAAAAATTGTTTCTCAATAATTTTTTATTGAATAAATAATCAACCGCAAAAGAAGATCTTCAAAATAAGCTCTTTCTCAATTCTTTTGGCGAGGATTTATCGAGGGATCTATTACATCTTTTTTTTATGAGTGAAATACATCCTCGGCCTCGCTTAAATGATTGAGTAATACCTCATTTTGAAGATCTTCTGTCTCTCATCAAATCCTCCTAGTTTGAAGAAGGTAACTTTTGCGGTGAATTATTGATTTAATGAAGAAAAAAATAAAAACAAATTTTTGTCGGGCTGTCATATCAACAGGAATATAAGTAGAAACTTGAAACTTGGCAGTTGTTATCAGGAACAAAGGGCCTTCAAAATAAGGTATCACTCGAGGGAAAAACCGCAGACAGAAATGTGTACACCAGATTTCACAAACATCATGATTTCAAAAAATTTCACAAGATTTTACAAGATTTCATAAGATTTCACAGATTTCACCAGATTTCACAGATTTCACAAGATTTCACATTGTTTCCAATTTCACACAATTTCAATGTTCCTGCCTAAAAATTATATTGTTTTTTACAAAATGTCAATGAAGCAGAAAGGTGGATCATTTATCGCGTCTACGTTGTGCCGACCAACTCCAACGTTGGTACGACCTTGTTATTGTACCCCGTTCAACGTCGCTGTGCGCCCGGTCATTGGATTGAGTCTATTTCACAACTATCATTATTGACAATTTGTAAAAGAGCCATGAATGCGCTTAGCTTTTCGCAAATAAGCAAGTTGACAGTAGAATCAAAAGATCATACACAAAACACAAATGGCTACCATGTATAGGTATGTAACAATAATCCCAAATTACTAGTTTTCAAGTATATCTCTGGAACGTAATTTGAAGCCCTCTAAGGTTTTTTGATAAATGTATAAATATTTCTACCAAATTTTCCAAGTGCTCCTTCTATTTTCAGTAAATACTCCATATTTTATTTAAAAAAACAACTCATCACCATTCTCAAAATATACTTGAAACCACTTAAAAAAATATCCTTTCATCAGAACATGGCTTAAAAATGCACATTGCCTCCAATATTATTCCAATATTCCAAAAATATTTAAAAATGCCCCTTTATACCCCAAAAAAAAACATAACCCTAAAAGGGCAATTATCATAATGGCGAGAATAGGTGAAATTTTTCATACCAAGCCAACCAACTTTATTTCTTGGAATGGAACACCCTGTATATTTATGGTCCATAAGATTTGTCTTTTTTTTACATTTTCAAAAATATAACAGTATGCACTTTTAAAAAAATAATTTTTTGTCCAATAACTTTTTGACCTGACCCTGTATACTGATTCCGCAGAATCGAGTTCTACGGAAAAAGTTATATGAGAATTAGTTTTCACATTTTCAATAACTTATCTGATAGTTTAGATACGAGGAGTACTTAAAAATGCAACATTTTCAGTTTAGCCCTGTATCTCAAAAACTAAAAGGGCTATGAAAATTTTGTTAACGGCATCTTTAGTTTCACGAAAAAGTAGACTGTTGCGAAAACCGCAACTCATAACGGAGATACCCCGCAAAAGTACCCAAAATGGGACACCCTGTACACCCTCATGGCAAAGTTTACTAATATACAATAAGTTAGGTCACTCAGAAGTCGGCTCTTTGAAACCCGTATACAAGCGCGGCCGCGGCGTCAAAGCATGCCGCTCAAAGAAAACCGCCCAGCGAAAATGGTTCAAAGCGACCGACAGACGTTCCGAACGGGAACTGGGTTCTCCAAGAGAAACGAAGTAGAAGGGTGGAGCCGGTTTCGCGCGTTTTCGAAAGTGGTTCAACTGTTTATTATTAGTAAACTTTGCTCATGGTCAGACAAATAGCACAGACATGCCTAAAATTGGATAAAACTTCATTTATCCCGCATCAGTCATCAATTAACAGCTTCAAACCATTTGTCAGTTTACGGCTTCTCGCGATTTTTTCATAAAAATTGTTCAAAGTCCTTTTAACACGTAAAAAAGAACATTTTTAGATACTTTTTTCTGTGTCAAAAATGGCGAGCACCATCCGAAAACGGGGCAAAAGTTATATTTAGTTATATATAAAAGGAAATTTCATTATAATAATAGACAGGCTCGTACCTGGGCTTAGTTCTCTGCCTGGGCTCGTCCTAATGTAATTGAACAAAGGATAGTCTCGCTATAAAAGTTTGAACTGAAGAAATCGTTAAAACTGGCTCGAAAAATGGGTAATTATTTATTATTTCCGTTCAGAATTCAGTAGCTAGGCTAGACTATCTTTTCTACTACAATAATAATTGTGAAATTTTCAGGAAGTACCTTCATACATTTTGCCCTTTTTTCGAATGGTGCTAGCACTGCTAGCCATTTTGATCAGAAGTTACACAAACAAGTTTTGAAAATGCCATTATTGAACGTGACAAAAGAGCATACAGTGGCGGACATAAGTATGGAGAGGCCCTTAAATTTGATAAAACTCTGACTGCAACAGTTATCAAAGAAATCATTGTGCATTCAAAAACTTCAATCAACTTAACAGTTTACTTGCCCTGGCAATTTTTAAAAAAAAATGTTAATCGCCCTTTTTTCACGTTCAAAAAAGGCTACTTTTCTAACTTTTTTTTTGTGTAACTTCTGCAAAAAATGGCTAGCACACGAGCTAGCACCAATCAAAAGTGGGGAAATAGCTCGGGAAATAGTTATTTTCCTAACAAGTTCGCAAAGTGATGCTTTCCCGCACGCAAAAGCAGTTAGACGAACGACGCGAAGCGGAGTTCAGATATGCTTTAAGGGCGGGAAAGACACTTTGCGAACTTGTTAGGAACAATATTTTTTCTACGAGCGTTCACAGATTAGACACGAAAAACTTTAGATAATATATTATTTGAACGCACTTAAAAACATAGAACTTGAGAATAATGATTATTTATGCTTAACAATATATTTATATTGAATGAACAGTTTGTGGCGGCAGCTGGAAATTGGATAATATGGGTTTAATCAAAATCATAATTGATTTATTTTATATTTGAAATGCAAGGGCATGTCCGATCACTGTTCATAAAATTTCCTCTTTTGTCGCCTTATTCCCTGCTATTGGCAACACTGTTTTGATTTGACATGACACTCTAGAGAGCTGCGTCATTAAGATCAGTCAGTCTTCGTTTAATCGTTTATACTTTTATAAATTTGATTGTCTGTTTGTTTTTATACATGATCAGGTTTTTTTGATGCCAGTATTCAGCTTAAATCTTTCGAATTTTTCCGATAAACACAGTAGTTTGAACCAAAATCAAGCAAGAACAACTCACAAATGCCGATTGAAAGTCATCATTATCAATGTTTGTTTACGTTACTGGCGAATGCGTTTTTAACGCAAAAAAAGAATTGTGTGTTTCATTTTGATTTTGACTGAAAAGGGAAAAGTAACAAGAACATTATTTTGTGAATTACAAAGTGCTACAAAATTATCTACAGTTTGGTTGGTATGGAAACGAAGTTTAAAACAACAAATTAGTAGGTAGTTATTTGAGTTGACATTTGAGTGCGGGAAAAATTTTTCCCGCACTAGTGCGGGAAAAGGTTACTTTGCACACGCAAATGAGTGTGCGAAGTGGCTACTTTGCGCACGCTCGTAGAAAAAAGTTATGTACAGGTTGTTTCCGTATATTTCGTCTGCAGACTAGCTCGCTTATTATGCAAGATAGATAAGGACTGTAAATACAAAGTTGGTAGGTATTAACATGAACCGCCAGAAAAAAATATTTTTTTGTATACCGGGTGCACGAGAAAAGTGTGACAGACACAACTTGCATTTTTTTAAATGGAACACCCTATATATTATTTTATAATCAAATAGACATTATTTTTCTGATCTCAAAAATATACAACATGTAGGCATTCCTTCCAGCCGTTTTCAAAATATTTGCGTTTTAAAGTTGGTTTTTTGGTATTGCCAAATTAGTATCTATGGTTACAATAATTGTTTGAACATTATTTATTTAATTTTGATCCTTCCAATAATCTAAAACAACGAATATAACAAGTGAATACAATAAATTATTAATAAATTGATATCATAAAATGCAATTATTGAATATGCCCGCCATTATTCACAACACATTTTCTTAAATGCATTTTATGATATCAATTTATTAATAATATAATGTATTCACTTGTTTTAATCGTTGTTTTAGATTATTGGAAGGATAAAAATGAATGAATGATGTTTAAACAATTATTATAGTCATAGATACAGGTATAGATACTACAATTTGGCAATACCAAAAAACCAACTTTAAAACTCAATTATTTTGAAAGCGGCTGGAAGGAATACCTACATGTTGTATATTTTTGAGATCAGAAAAATGATGTCTATTTGATTATAAAATAATATAAAGGGTGTTCCATTTAAAAAAATGCAAGTTGTGTCTGCCACACTTTTCTCGTGCACCCGGTATACAAAAAAATATATTTTTTTGGCGGTTCATGTTAATGCCTACCAACTTTGTATTTAAAGTCCCTATCTATCTTGCATAATAAGCGAGTTGGTCTGCAGACGAAATATACGGAAACACCCTGGACTTCCTGAAAATGTTGCATGATTTCTTCAAAAATTGGTAATTTTCAAACATTTTATAGCCAGACTATCCTTTGTTTAATTAATATGAAATTTTCAGGAAGAACATAACTTTTGCCCCCCTTTTGAATTGTGCTAGCCATTTCTATCAAAAGTTACACAGAAAAAAAGTTAGAAAAGTAGCCTTTTTGGAACGTAAAAAGCTCGGTAAAAAGAGGGCACTAAACAATTTTTTGAAAAAAATCGCCATGACCCCCAAACTTCAAATGCACCATCACTTCTTTGATAACTGATACAGGATCAGAGTTTTATCAAATTTAAGGGCCTTTCCATACTTATATCCGCAACTGCAGATCAATTTTTTGAAAAAATCGCCAGAACACGTAAACTGCCAAATGGATTGAACATTTCAAATGCACCATTACTTCTCAGATAACTGATGTAGATTTGAGTTGGTATTATGAGCCATGTACAGGATGATTCTTTTGAATAACAAGCCTTGTTTTAACTTTTTTCAAGTTACAAGTACCTACAAAATTTTAACATTTTATTGCCTACCCTCGTTTTCAGGTCAATCATTTTTTGTTTTCAATATGATTAAATTAATTAGAACTTCTATCGAAAATAAAAAAATGTACACGTACAAATCGTGGTACAAATGTATTGACTCAGGTATGTTGGGAACCGAGGTACCTATCTAGAAATAAGTTTATAAGATTTCACAAATTCTCTCAGTTTTCACAAAGATTTTCCAGATTTCACGACGAATGTACAACAGGTTTCACTTGCTGTTTCCCCCTCGGTATCACTCGACCCTTTCCATTTAACATTTTTGTGGTGGATGTCACCTTGATCAGGGGGTGATGTTGCAAAATCGAAATTACGCACAAATTGTCTCCCCCTCGAAACAAAAATCTAGTAGATAGTTCGAGCGTTTCTCATTTTTTTATTTTCATAGGGACCGTTATTCAGCACGAACAGCAGCTGACAGCTTAAGAAATGACTTACGTCTCGGCTCTCGGCTTACGTTAAACTGGAAGTTGAACTGAATTAGGGAGTGCGTGAGATATTGGGATTTCTATCAGTACACATTTCGAGGAATATTTTAATATCACGTTGGTCATCAATCTTTTCTCTCAAAAATCGTTCGGTCGTTCAGAGCTTAATTTAACAATAATAGCGCTATCAAAAAACAACAAACAACAAACGAGTATTCTCGGATTGTTTAGTAACAAAAAAAATGCGGAAAATACATATTTTATCTTTTATCAAACTTTAAATAGGTAATATGCAAAGTTGCGGGATCTCAGAAGAAGCAAAAAAAAACGGTCTTAATGGAAAGAATCCAACTGAATAGTGTATTGGATTTGAATGATCCTTACCAGAAGGGTGATTATTTGAAGATTCTTCACTGCTTTCTTGTTGCCCATTCTAACTAAAAACCCAAAACGATTTTTAGGTTCCGTGACAATCTCGTGAGTAATCGAGTTTACTAAATAATTTCTACATTGTGATAAATCAATGTGTGCACAAGGACAATGGCGGTTTGTCGCTTCATTGGCCTTTGACAAAAATTTTGATTACAATTATTTGTTATGGTCATGATTTGGTTTGTTTTGATTTTCATCTGATCAGTAATCAATTCATTTTGTGAGGTTATGATTGGACACAAACGTTATCTGTGAAGCTAGCCGTTTTGTTATTAGGCGCCAGAATTAATTTATGGCGCCCTGCGGTGGCGGAGGCTACTTATTTCGTCAAGCCGCAATCTCAAATCTCATTGCTCCGTTCTGTCGCGGCGACCACAGACGAGTTTTGCCTGGTTTACATTTTATTTCACTTCGAAGTGGAATTGACAAATTTTCGCTCGCCAAATGCGAAACATATGATATCATCTACATTGTATTTGGCATAAGCGTGACTTTGAACACAAATAATAATATGTAGATGGTAGTACATGATTCTTGTTTGGCATGTAGAAATTTGACAGTTTCACTTCGAAGTGAGATTCACTTGTAAAATTATTTGTGGTTAGGTCACCGAAGAAAGTGGTTAGGTTATGCTGAGTTGTTTGTTTGTTCTTTCTCCTATAATTCTGAATTTTCTGCCTATAACGCCTTCTCCAATCTCTTTATTGAAGAATATTCATTAGCCCGGTAAGTATCCTTCCTGAAAGTGTTTCTATTTTTTTATAGTCCTCATGATAGTCTTCACTCATTAAAGTTCTTTTGTATTCAGTACTCATTACTGATTGGAAATTGGATCTCGAATGGGTAATTCGGTAGCTTTGTTAAAAGTTTAGGCTGACGACAACAAGCTAACAAGAGAAATTCAAAAACCTACAAAATTAAACTATTACTAAGTGTAAATACCTTGGTAAATACCTCGGTGAATACGTATACTACGTCAAGTACCTGACTATAGCATTATTCATTGCTAACGATCGAAAAAGGTCTACAGCCGTTACAGAGTAGCCCAAATAAAAATGCTCTGCTGAGTTCATTTACACTATGTGATGCATAAATCATCACTATAGACCGAATTCAGCAGGAAAGTCGGTGGGACAATAGACCCTGGGAGGTCGCAGTGCACTGGATTTGTGGCAAGTCCACAATCAAACATCCAACACCCTTTCGAATCTACAAGAAGTGTAAATTACTGTAAATTCGTGTAAATTAGCTTCCTCCAGAAACTATTTTGAGCAAGTGCACGTAGTGACGTAGTCTGATTCAAATTTCGAATGAATTGATATCGATATTATTCGATATCCTCTCGGAGATCCTCGTCTATAGGTGTGTTTGTTATGCTCCACTAGTGCAAACTTGTTTACACTTTTCTGACTGACATTTGTCCTCGCATTTGACTATCGACGAAACGCTGACTGGTTTGTAATAATTGTTCTAAGACCTATTATATCTATGGGGATCCCGCGTCACAATTTCCGGAAAGCATGGGCACTATTGCCAGTTTTTCCTTTCTTTCTTTTGATATTATTTTTTTTTTACCTTATTATATGAGACTGTTAAATATACAGGTTGTCCGGAAATAACGTTCGAATAATTTAAGGGGTGATTCTACATTAGATAATGAGAAATTTTGTTCATATAAACAATGGTCCGGAAATTCATAGTTTTCAAGATACAGGGTGTCAACAATTTCTATTTTTGTTTTGCATGAATAAATTCCATATTAATTCTGATGATTTTAAAAAAATCGGTAGCAATTTTTGACATAAAAGAAATTCAAATTTGATAGTACTATGACCATCATATAGGTACCTACAACCTTCGACCATATACCCTTCGAAGGGTACAACCTATAAAACTATGTACCGATCACATGGAATACTGCCATAAGCCGACTGTAAGAACGAGAATATCATTCCTTGTCACTTTTGAATCGGGACGAGCCTTTCTGCGCAGTCTCGGCAAAACAGCCGATCCCGCCCATCTAGCGCGATGGCGGGCGGCAAAAGCTTTGTTTTGAATTTCGGAGAAACCGCTTTAGTCCTACGAAGCCTAATATTCCTCTTAAGTGGTCAACCATTACCTATTTGGCTTGTGAAGTTTATCAAGATTCCCTGGAAAACAAAGCCTTTACATTTGATCTCGGTTTGTGGCTATTTTTTGATTAAATTTTTGAAATGCACTAGATTGGCGCGTCACGGCAAACTACCAATCAAAAAATCAAGATCCGGTTCTTGCGTAGAAAGTGCAGTCCCGATTCAATTTGGCCGGCTCATGCTCGGCACATTGGATAAATGTAGTGCGTTCAGTTATAGTTTCAGAGATATATGATGACCATCTTGTATTTGGCGCCATCTACAAGTTTTTTACTGTTTCAACAGTGGCGGCTCGAGGTTAATTCAATAGGGAGGTCAAAATGATATGATGTGTGGAACAAAACAAACATTCGGAGACGAAAAAGGTGTGAAGAGCCACCCAACCTCAACATTAAACGAAATATCTCATGTTAAATATAAAAAAAAAATGAAAAGAAAGAATATACCTAGTTGAAATAAATCGTACTGAGCGCAAATTGCATTCAAATATTCAAGCGATTTTTCGTCAAAGCTGAATTTTGACCCAAATAATCTGTGCGACGCTTTTTGAGGTGTGTTGGTGGGGAGACGCTTAAGATGTGTTGGTAGGTATAATAACGTGCGCGCATTATGGGATGTATCAATGGAAGTTTTTATTGAAGAATATTATTAAAGTAAATCAATATGAAATCTTGCTGATTATTTGGGAGGTCAATGACCATTTGACCTTATTTTAAAGCCGCCGTTCTGTTTCAAATCATCATAACTTTTTTATCCAACCCAGTATCTTTGTTTTGGGTTAAGAAAAATATTATAACATTATCTAATATAAAAATTTGAATCCCGTTTTCCTTGGTCACTCGATCACTTGAGGTCGTTTTTTTAAATGTTCCTTAAAATATGAGAATGTTATTATGAAAAAAATTTTTTTTAAACATTTCCCGGAAAAAACCTGAAAACACAACTTTTTTTCTCGCTGATTTGCGAGCTAATAGATGGAAGTGTCTGTTCAAAACCACCACTGCATATATGTACATATCCATTATCCAGACAAATGATATCCATTGAGCCTCGCGTCTAGAATCTGCATTCTGTTAATACTGTTATTTATATTCAAGACAATATTATATTATCGAAAATATACTTTTCTATCACTAGATGGGTGTCCACAACAACTGAACAAAGGCGTGAAACTGTACGTCTACACATATATTAATGCGTGATTTGTTTCAAATTTGTGGACTATCCTAAGTAGTAATTTCTGAAATTTTGCAAAAGTTGGCTACACCTCATTCAATTTATCGAATTTTCAAAAAAGTGTGTCCCTAAAAATAACTTTTTCAGGATCTTTTGAGAATCGGTATTTTTTTACACTACCGTTGCATAAAGTGGATTGAGCGTTATTGAGTCCAGTGTCGTGCAGTAGAAATTTGGTTCTTCAACATGATCTAATTTGAACCAAATATTCAAATTGTAAATGCAAATTATGAGCTAAATAGGCAAATCCAAGTTACATATAACTCTTTACTCAAGAGGTTGGTTTGGTTAGAAGCATGATACTAAAACAAACAAGATATGATCACGCACAGGTTTCGCTGACGTCATTGCGTGCATGTCCAAACCTCAAAATTCATAGGTTACCTAGGTAACTGGGTTACCGTGATACTAAAAAAAAACAAGATTGACTCACGCCATAATACAATAACTCTCGCACATCCCCCTCAGTTGTCATCACGTGACCTACCTCAAACCTATACAATCAATGTCACGTGGGGACGTCATGCGTGAGCCTGTTCAGATTTCAATCAGCAAATAGTTACTAGGTTACGGTATTGATATTTTACATATAACCTCACTTTTGGCTCGCAGTGACGACATGCGCGGCTTGGTTCTAATTTCGTCCAGCAATCGATCATATCTTGTTTGTTTTAGTATCATGGGTTAGAAGTGCTTAAAAAATGTTACCTCATGCCACTGGAGTCAATAACGTTCAATGTGTGCCTATATCTTTTCTCTGGTACATTAAAACCCCCCCTATGCAACAGTGTGGAAAAAATAAAAAAATAAAATAAAATTAAAAAATAGATAAATGACACACCTTTTTGAAAAATCGATAAATTGAGTTATAGACTCAGTTATAGCCAACTTTTGAAGAATTTGAGAATTTACTTGTTCAGGATAGTCCAAAGATACAAAATATGGATATAAAATTTCCAAGATCAAAAATTGGAAATCTGACATAGCACTAAACTTTTTTAAGAACAGAACCTTCTTTATCCACCCTGTATAGGTGGATAGATAAAGAAACACTTCGCTACAACCATGTGCGTGTTCTCTAAGAATTGGTCAAGGACCTCCCTAGGACCGCAACTCGATATCTCTCTCCGTTTCGAAAATATCGAGATTTGAATTTGGCTAAAAAGTTCCATGTCGCATTACAACTTTCCAGCACTTTATTAGAGAAATAGTTTAAACGATATAAATGAACGTTTGATTAAAATGTGAGGATTCTTGAAAACGATATATTTTTTCCACTTATTATTATGTAACTCGCAAACATATATTATGAAAGAGAACTTGTAGATTATTCCATGCGCTTTAATTCCAGATGAAATCAAGTTTTTGTATGATGCATTGTTTTCAAGATTTAGGCGAACAAATCAAAAATGGGTTCACTCCGGTTCACCACCTAGACTTCAGGACTTTTAGTATATTTGTCCCGTAAGAAACAAGTTTCTGGAGAAATCGCTCACGCAGTTCACTTAGGTTGGAACATCTTCTTAATAAATTGAACTATTTAGATGACAAATGAAAGAAAGTACATAGTTACATATGCACTAGTTTCACTTATTTTTTGTTAATAGTGCTTATTGAATAAATTTAGGATTTGGAGATTGTGATTTTTTATTTCAATTTGAGTTAAACGAAGTCTTATTCTTTGAGAGCCACCGGGCAGCGATACTGGACTTCGGCGTGGCCCGAGCGCAGATTCTGGATGCGTGTTCCGTTGAGAGGAGTTAATAGGCGAGTAGGTTCTATTTGCTATTGGGATTTTTTGATCAAGAGATTGAAAAAAAATACAAATTTAGGTTATAAATGCATAGTTTTGTTATTTTCCAAAGGATTTTGTTCAAAAATCTCTATTAATGTAGTAATCACCGATTAAAGAGCGCCAATCACCATCCACGACGTCACAGAATACATTATCTTTTTCCGTCTGGCGTATTGACTGTAATAACTCTGTCTCTCTCGCGAGGGTAACTAAGCTCCTTTTTCTGCATATCCTACAGTTGCCAAGATATGATGCTGAACTTTGAAATTTGTAACATCCTGCATAAAACTATAGCCCCTGACTATGCGAGGCAACCCGTTCGCAATCTATTTTTGAACAAATTATCTAACATTTAAACTTAATTAGCATCAAATAACAGAAGAGGGTAGATTGGTAGATATTTCTTATAACGTATCTTATAAGGATTTTGTTCAAATTAGAAATGTAGGTTCCATTTGGGATTTAATCAATTTAAAAAAAAATAAAGTGAGGTTCTCATGGTTTTGTTATTTTCTTAAGGATTTTGTTCAAATAAGATATGTAGGTTCTAATTTGTAGTTTGATCAAGAAGTCTAACAAAAATGGTCTAAGTGAGCTTGTTTGCAAATTTTTGTTATTTTCTAAAGGATTTTGTTCAAATTAGGTATGTAGGTTCCATTTGATCAAAACATTTAAACAAAATTACAATGTGTTCCAAAGAATTTTGTTTAAAATAGCTTCAAATAATTTTGTTGAAATTAACCTTTAGGTGTGCCTTTATCTTAAATGGACATTGAAATATCGGCCCTAAGGGTATCTTTTTTAGAATCTCGTTTTTAGATCAAGAAAAAAAAAATGCTGTTTGAAAGACAATTTCATATGCTTTGATCTTGAGTTCAAACACATTTAATTTTATTTCGGTTTTTTAGAATTATTAAATGAATGCATGAAACAGATTCATTTTTTTTATTGCTAAAGAAGTATGTTTTATTGACAATTAACTCGACTTACTCTTAACTTTCAATAATGTATATGACCCTCTCTTGCCCTAATAATAATATCTCTCATACGATCTGGCATAGATTCAATTAAGGTCGATATTATTTCTTGCGGTATGTTAAGCCACTCTTCCTCTACTGCGGCAATTAGCTCTGGGATAGAACTTGGGGCACGAGCTCTAGCACGAATTCTTCGTTTTAGGTCTGGACTGCATGGCCATTTCACAACCCGAAAACCGACTTCTGCAATGTAATTCTGCACGATTCTTGATGTATGTACCCTTGCATTGTCATGCATGAAAGTAAATTCGACTCCAATGTAGTCAACATAATGATCTCCTCAGGCCCTGTTTATCACTTGAGTTAACCCCTGGGTTAACGCGATAACCTCAAAATGTTTGACATTTGTCCATTTGGCAGGGGCTAAATTGACCCAGGGTCAGCTAACCCTTGGGTTAACTCTCAATTGATAAACAGCACCACAACGTACCAAGCACCAGTTGAACCTCCTCTCCCGTGCCTACGTTCGCCCTTACGGATGAAAACTAGAGGTAGGTTGGCGCTGTCATCGAAATTGCACCCCAGATCATGCAGGAACCACCTCCATAAGCAATCCGCTCATCAAGGCAGCATTCTGCGATTCGCTCACCTAGTCTCCGGTACACTTTCCTCCTTCGGTCGCTACCGTAGAGGCATATTCTGGAGTCATATGAAAACAGCACAGACCCGCACTGTTCCAATGTCCAATGGACAATTTGCATACATTTTGAAATGACTTTCAGAGCTGGGCAGTAGCTAGCTACTAAGTAGTTAAGCTACTAGCCTAACTACTTTTTTGGTAGCTAATAACTTATTCGAGCTATTTTTTTGTGTAAAGTAGCTTGTAGCTGTAGCTTTCAGTATTTTGTTTTATGTATTCATAAGCTACCATGGAAAAGTAGCTAGCTACCTAAGTAACTTAAGCTTCTTTATTTTCGTATTGTTAAAAATGATGATATTTATGACTAATAAAAAGATTTTCGTTACTTCAAATAAGATGGACAAAAACACTCGAATGTGAAAAAAAGCACTTAACAATTTTTTAGAGAAAACCGCCAGAACAGGTAAACTGAGAAATGTATCGAAGTTTCAAAATGCATTACCTTGAGCATTTCCTTCTTCTTTGATAACTGATGCAGGATCCAAGAATCCAAATTTTATCAAATTTTAGGTCGTTTCTCTACTTTTATAATCGTTAATTTTTTCGTTATTATTATTTAAGTAAATGTTCTTTAAATATAAATTAATATCATGTTTCAGATGAATATAATATCATGATGAAAAAATTTTGTCTCTTTAGTTTTCCGTCCATACAAAAATGAACATGT
This sequence comes from Orchestes rusci, assembly GCA_958502075.1. Taxonomy (NCBI): domain Eukaryota; kingdom Metazoa; phylum Arthropoda; class Insecta; order Coleoptera; family Curculionidae; genus Orchestes; species Orchestes rusci. Next base: position 15,652,802 of record OY293305.1, on the reverse strand, counting down.
TTAGGACTAATTGGATGATTTATGTTACAATTCTACCTTATGTGGCATTTTGAGGTATCATTAGAGAATCTTTACGTATCAAAATCTTTTTTTTAATAAATAAGATGGAAAAAAAACACTAGTAGGCAAAACATTGTACCTACCTAACTCTTGCGGAAAATGTATTTTCCGCCCTTAACGGCTTGCCCAAACTCCGCGTCGTTCTTGCAACTGCCTTCGCGTGCGGAAAAGTATCACTTTCTGCAATTGTTAGGTAAATAACTATTACATGTGTTAAAGTGTTACGTTAAAAAAAATACAGTTCGTTTTGTTCTTTCATTTAATAACTATTATTTGTCTTTTCTGTAGTGAATGGTAGAACTTACGTATAATTGAACGACATTGTGACCTGTTTTTTTTATAGGGTTTTGTTTAAAATAAAATCTGTTTCTTGTTTCTTGAATCTTTAGTTTCATTATCATTTAATAAATAAATAATTCAAATGTAGCTTAAAAGTAGCTCAAAGTTACCTTAATATATAGTTAAGCTACCAAGAACTTGGCTACTTTTTTAAAGAGGTAGTTAAGCTACTTAATAGCTCAACTACTTATAATTTGAAGTAGCTAGTAGCTAGTAGCTAGTTTCTTTTTTAAAGTAGCTTGCCAAGCTCTGCTTGGGTTGACATTTTATATACGAATTCTAGACAATATTTAAAAGTCACAAGCGAGAATTTTTTTACGAAATACCCAACAATATACTAAATAAATGAAAAAGAAAACGCAAATTTCACTCTACGATCGAAAACGGGGCGGAATCAAATTACCCACTCGAAAGAGACATTACAGTCAATACGCCAGACGGAGATAGATAATGTATTCTGTGACTACTAATCCTTATATTTTTCATATTTACAAAAAATGTGCAAATTGTCCATTCAGATGTCCCGTGCAAAACGCAGGCGTGCTTGACGATGAGCTGGGGTCAGTTCGGGACAAATTGCAGGTGTTTGAGGAGTGCTGTTTCCTTCCTTCAGTCATCGTCTTACTGTCATCACATTACATGAAACACTTGAAAACTTATCAGATGATGAAAAACCAATGATTTGCAAATTTAAGTTGCAAAGGCAGTGATTTCAATCGAAAAGTTTGTTATTCTTATTGTAACCACAACACAAATGTGTTTCATTCATACAGGGTGTCTCACGGTGGCCGTCCATTAGAATATCTCGGGAAATAAAACGATTGGAATTCTGAAAATTTGTATGGTGACGTTTAAAAAGATGCTCTCTTCAAATGAAATAATAGCTACGTTGCACGACTTCCGGATATACCGGAAGTAGGTTCCAACTCGCTTGTTTCAAATGGAACACCCTATATATATATTATTACATTTTTGAATTCTACGTAAAATTCTAGGCAGATCTCATGTATCATGTCCTATATCTAAGTATGAGCGTTTTTGAAATATTTTAGTTTTTATGTCAAAAATGACGTTTGAAGGCTCCTATTTAAATGTGAATTTCACCTATAAGAAAGCCTTCATTATTTAATTTGTATTGGATTTCTTGTTGAGAAGGACCTACTTTAATAGATTTTTCACAGCAATATCAAAACTATTATTACAGGGTGGGCCAAAAATAAGATCAAAAATTAAATTCAGAAAACGGCCAAAAATCAATTTTTTCAAATGGAAACCCCTAATTTTTATAATTTTATCTTATTGTACATTCAAAAATAGGTTCGTGATTTCGATTGTGAGTGGTCACATGGCTCCATTCTACCGCGACCACTAGTGGGTCTATTGTGGCTCAAAAAAAAGTTACGACCATCAACTTCATTTTTTCAAATGAAGGCCCCTTTTTTATTTCATTTTTGAATTCCATTTATCAAATTCCAAGTAAGTTTCTTGTTCCATATCCTTAACCTGACTCCAAAAGATACCAATTATGTTATTTACGGAATAAGGATTTTGTAGTGAAGATTATGCTCTTTCATATGTGCCAAATTTCGTTGAAATCGGTCAAGCAAAACGGGAGAAATTCCCGTTTGTTTAAAAAACCAATTGAACTTCCCCCATCGCTTTATTTTGATAGATAGAAAAAAACGTTATAGACAAAAAGTGTAGGTAAATCGTCAGTCAATATGAAAATGATATCATCGATATATTTTCATTGGGCAAAATTCTATTGAAATCCTATTTTTCTACTTGGTGTTGGTTGTAACGCCCTCTAGCGACCATTCCAGACACTTGAATACATTTTCCAGGTTTTTTACTACACATTTAGACTCCCTTTGAAAATCAAGGACAGTTTATTGAGTAATATCCATGGCCATCTTTGACCAGATTTCCCGAAAAAACTCGGGTTTTTTTGATAGAATGTCCCTTTTTTTATTTCAGATATTGATTCTTGACAAAATTTTCTTTCGATTGACAGTACATTGTCCCATACCTAAAATTGTTATTTACATTTTAAAATTACTTTATCGAAAAAAAATTGAATAACTTGTAAACTATGAGTTTTAAATGGAGGATAATATTATTTAGATCTCTTTTTAAATATCAAGATCAGTTTATCAAATAACATCATTCACCGTATTGGAAATATTTGCATTTTATGAAAAAAATTTCACAGTCGAGTAAGGTACTTTGACGCTTTGTATCTCAGAGACTATCAGACGTAAAAGACGTTTTGGGGGTGCCTATAAAAAATGCGGGTTACTTAAATGATCATTATCATTTTTCATAATAATCTACAGGGTTAAGTACAGGCTCAAAAGGTTTTTTGAAAAAACTCTGCTTTTTCAAAAGGAATACTTCTTTTTTTAATTCAGATATTCATTCTAGACAAAATCTTCATTCGATAGACATGACATTGTGTTCTAGCAAACAACATCAACTTTTCAATACAAATTTCATGTTTATTATGAGTGACGAAACATTTACAAACTATTGTTAGTTCACAGTTATTATAGTTTTTAAACGATTTCGACTTTCATAAAACCATATGACAAGTTGCTGATTCTGATGCTTCAACGCATATAAACTTCAAATTGTATTCAGTTAAATTCCTGAGTTAAGGAACCTCGAGTGCTCGAGTGGCTGCAGAGTCCAAACCTTGAAGAAAAACTGTATGTCTGTGGAAGGCATTAGAGAAGAATGAAATGAGTTTTCATAAACTTTGAATACTGTTTTCTCGGGCCTTAAATTAGGCAATTGATTTGGTTTTCCCAAAATATTGAAAACGTTAATGTCAGTTTTTTTTACAGGTTTATTATGGATAACGAATATGCTTCAAGACTGTTACCACCTACAAAAGAAACAACCAGAGCAGCCTGTAAAAAATGTGGCTATGCCGGCCATTTAACTTTCCAATGTCGGAATTTTGTCAAACTTGATCCAAATAAGGACATTGTGTTGGATGTGAGCAGTACGAGTAGTGATTCCGATTTAAATTACGCAACACCCTTGACAAAACTTCGCAAAGAAGAAGTGGAAAAGAAACTGAAAAAAATAAAAAAGAAGAAAAAGAAACAAAAAAAGTCCAAGAAGCACAAGAAGAAAGATTCTTCTGGTGAAGATTCCGATTCTGAAAGTGAAGATGATGAGAAGAGAAGAAAACATACGTTTAAACATAAGAGAAGACATTCATCAAGTGAAGGTGATGAACGGCACAGACATAAAAAGCCAGATGAAAGTAGAAGATCTGAACATAAATCAAAGCATGAGAGAAAAGACTATAGTGATTCGAGTTATGAATATGAAAGATCAAGAAGATAATTGTTTCTTCTGTCTGTTTTGGTTTGACACCAATATTTAATGAAGATAATCTGATACATACAACGACGTTTTCAAATGACTTGCAAATTGTACAGAGCGTTAGCGTACAATAAGCACCTAAGTTTTTATTCGAATTTAATAAAAGAAAATTAATTTTTAATCGTTTTTCCTTTTGATACTGCTCAGTAAATTAGATTCAATTATATTTATTTATCACAAAAACATTGAACAACAAAACGGTTAGTCATTTGAAAGCTGTTCAATTTCATCCGGCTCCTCCTCTTCAAAGTCCTTCGTTTTGACATCTAAATCTTCACCATACTGAATGATATTGTCTATTGTCAACAGAATATCACCGATGTTTCCATGACTCTTCAGATTCAAAGGAATGAATCTCACTAAAGAATAATCATCAATGAGTTTTCCTATTGTTTCAGTAAGCTTCTGGTATCTACTATTAAAAGCAGACATGCCGTTGAGTTCAACATCCCCTGAAAAGCATTATTTTCAAAAACATATTTCGTACTTTTCGTAGACTTGAAACTAACCCAGAATAGCATGTGAATCTGGTTCCAAAAACCTGTCTATTCGTTTTTTTGCTGTTTTACTGAGAAGGTCCATTTTGGATAGAATATTTATATGTGGTAGTTCCAAATTTACCATGACACTAAGTGCAGCCATAGTTCCTGGAAATGAGATTGTAAAACAACATAGTATGTATAGAATAAATAAATAGCTGATGAAACAGAATTGTATATAGCAAATGCCAAACAACTGCTGGTGACCAAATTTGGCCACCAGTAAACTTCATAACAACGAGCTTGGTGGCAACGATGACGTAGATCAAAAGTTTTTTGGCGTTTACTATAGTTGACTATTTTTGTTCAAAGCTATTAGACAAGAACCAAATACATTTCAACTTCATAAAATTCTTGATAAACATAAACACTTACCTGACAAAAATTTAGCTCCATCGGTCATAAACTGAACATCTACTAAAAATACACAGCACACGTTGAAGCCCCAATCTTGCAGTTGTTTCACTAATTTTTTCATAGCTGTCAGATGTGTATACAGTTCTATTTGACCTGGACAATCAAATACAATGTAGTCATCGTCTTGCTCTCCTGGAATAGTAATTTACGTTACTAAGACGGTGAATGACTTTTCAAATTGAGATTACGAGTAAAGATGTTTATGGACAAGGCGACGAAGGAGCCTAGTCCGGAATTTCTAGACGAGTAGTTTAATGACATTTAACGGCTGTGTATCGTACAATGTTTCATTCCACACTGAATTTTTTTTTCAATCGATTCAAGAGAAAAAGTGCTTTCTTATTGTCAAAGCACTCATTGAGAGCGCGGTGCTGCAGTCCGTCACACTTCTTACCATGAGATGGCGCCAGCCAAATCATGTCTCCTCTCTGGTGATACAGATAGGTTATTCATGTCAGCAACATTTTTTGTTAAGTCCAGTGTTAAGTTATTGATTAAAACCATGAGATGGCGCCAGTTAAATCATGCTACCACTCAGGTAATATAGATAGGTCACTTACGTTACCAACTTTTAATGTCAAGTTATTAATTGAAACCATTAGATGGCGCCGGCCAAACCATGCTACCAATGCAATTTCACAGTCATTGATGACACTTTGCTGTCATTATTAGCGGAATAGTAAAATCGAGATAAAATATATCTTTATACAGTCTCTGATGATGTAAAGTGCCATTTACCAGTCCGGTAAATGATAATTTACATTACAGTATGAAATAAAAGTTTTTTCAAAGTCGTGAACCAGAAATAATCTATTCACTGGATCTCTACCGCTTCTATGATTGCAATGATTCGTTATTGTATCGCCATAGACAAAATGCTAATGTCAAAGTTAATAAAAAAAAAATCCTCACCTAACCTTTCTCTTAACCAATCGGAATTTTCCAAAAGATATTCTATACAAAATACAAGTCCTCCATTGGGGCCAAAGTGTAATTCTTCATCTTCCATTGTATCTTTCACTTCAATAAGTTCCCGTATATCAATTAGTGGAGTGTAATCAAAATGTTCCGCTGCCGGATCAAGATTAACTATGTCAATAGTTCGTTTGGAATCAGTACCAAATTGCTGCAATGCACTGCAGTAAGTGGACTGCAAAAAAAAATATTTAACATATTTTCCTGGATATTTTTCATATTTTGACGCATTATAGATATTCCGTTATAAGGGATGGGGGGACTTTGTTTTTTATAATGGGACACCCTATATGTATATCGTAGGCTTAATCGATAGCTTTCTTTTGGTGATTTCAATAACATGAGGGTTGTCAGCTTTTATTTTTAACAATTAGTGGGAAAAATACAAAAAAGAATTAAATTTGTTAAAGTTTCTACCTAAAACATATGTTTTTCCATGAAACTATGTTTTATGCTTTATTTGAATACTTGTTACTCCATTTTGGAGGAATTCTGATAAATGTAAATTGTTGTGTGAGACAGCTGAGAATGTCAATCCCAATAGAGCGCCATTTAAAAAAAAAACCTGGCCCGATATTGAAAAATGAAAACCAGACAGCGACTTCAAACTTGTCAGGGTGTAATAAAGATGGAAAGACTTTTAAAATGAGGTATCACCCGGCCCCCCCTTTTTGTTCGTAAAAAAGTAAGTAAGTTGAGTGGATTACTTTTTTTAATCCCCGTATATAATTTATTTAGATCACATAAAAACTTGGCAGTTAGCTCTACAAAATGTTTTTTTGGCCCACTCCTACAAGATAAACAATAACGAACTTATACCTGCTTAAAATATGAACAAGCTAGATCGACCACTCTGTACACATTTAGGGGAAACAAAAGTAATAATTAATTCAAAATTATACGGAGCTTTCTAAAAATACATTTCATTGTTTGAACATGATCCACTCGATAAACCCGTAAGCACGTCTATCGGGCGTTTAATATAAAAAGATGAAAAATTTAGCATCCTTAATAGATCAAATCACAGGCACACGCTTATTGTCATAATTCGTTGAAAAAAATAAGATCTGGGATTTGCAACAATAAAAAAAGTGAATTTGGCGAAACTGAAATAACAATGGCAAAGCTTCGGATGTTCATTATTAAAGAGATAGATAAATGAGATTTGTATCTCAAATGCATATTGCCAAATTGATGCAACTTTTAGATCGTTGTAGATTTGATAATAATCTAGTGTTGTCGAAGTTGACATCAACGAATAAAAGTATTTTGACTTTTATTCAAAGAGCGCAGACTGTAAATGATGTTTGGGTAATTAGTTGTGAGATGTATCCACGAAAAGAAGCACTCAAAAAAGATCTCATAATCTTAAAAACTTGAAAACTAGAGTAAGTAACAACGCCTAAAATCCTCCGGAAGATGTGATTCAAAAAATCCCAAAACTTCTGAAAGTGGAAGCTTTTAATCTGCCGTTAAATCAAGAATGACTTTTTCATATCATTCAATTTTTGGCCAATAATTGTACTCTTGTCAACCGCATTCGCACTATTCGCAGACATACTGTATATACCGTTACACATTCCGAGATGTTACCCGTTGTTAACATTACAAATTCAAAAATCAATGATACAACTGAACATTTGCACCAATGTTTATTAGTGTCGAGGGATTTATGTTTTGCCGATGGTATAAAGGAATTTGATTGATGGCGAATGATTTTTTCACCATTCTTTGATGTGAATTATTATTCCCTGGTGTACGTTTTCCAATTCAATTTTACACCGAGTTTTGGCCTCGGTTTTGGCCCATGTCAGGTATTAAAAAAAAACAGAATCACTCTAAAAATTATGTTTAATAAAAGTAGAGTGATGCTATAAACAATGCGAAAAAAATCCGATTTGATCATATTAACATCCTACGGTCATGGATTTCTTTATCACGGATTTTAAGAGCCTCTAATGTTCCTATTGATGGATTTTTCATGTGTTAGAGAGAGACAAAAAATGTATTTTTGATAGGATCAAAAACAAACACCTTTTTTTTATAAGTGCGATACATCGTTGGTTTAGGAACATAAGAGGCTCTTAAAATCCGTAATAAAAAATACAGGGCCTTATTTAAAAAACAAAGTTGATCATGGCTGCTCATTGACGAAACGTCGGTTCTTCAATTCAATAACGCTATCTTGTAAAGGGCAAAAAGTGGCAATGAAAAAGTTCCATTCATTTTTAAATATCTTTTCAAATGTGGTCAGAAAAAAATTAAAACGATTTTGAAAATTTCCGTTTTTTTTTTGGATAATTTCGGTCGTAAGTAGACGGAATTTCTTGGCTTCCAAAACGGCATTTTGTTAAGCATCAAAATACGCAACTTTGCCTCAATTTAACCGACCTTGTATCTCTTACGGTTTACAAGATCCCCATTCATACACTCGAATTTGTAACACCCTGTATAAAGTTATGGAATTGATTGCTATTAAATGAATAATGTTAAATGGAGAAACCGGGCATTAGACTACTGCATGTATACTGCAAGATTAATGTCACATAAACTATAAAATGACCAAAATATGTTTTGTAAATTGTAATAAATAAGAAGAATCAAATTCACACGCTGACTCGCTGATATTAACCAAGGAATATCGGTAACAATTGATAATACGGTTTTCTCGAGGGTTTTCTGCTATTTTTCGATGATTTCCAAATTTTCTTATATAGGTAGTCACATTCACATTCTAGTGTCTTTAGGGATTGCAAATTTGCTGGCGGAGCGAAGAATTATGATATTTGATTTTTATCATAAATAACGTATTCAGAATGCCAGAAAAAAACTAACTAGAACTAACGAGATCCAACCCAAACTAAACAGAACTAACCCAAACTAACCTGACCTATCCTGAAAAAAAATCTTTTTACCGCCAGTAAATTGGCAATCCTTGAAGACACTAGAATTAGTCTAAATAAGAAAATTTGGAAAAATCGAAAAATAGCAGAAAACCGTGGGTATATGCGATAATTACCGGAACATCAATCAAGGAAAACAATAAAGATGAGCATGTTTACCTTGAACCGAAAAATGTGTAATTTGAAATAGGAATATTCTTTTATTATGGTTTGAGAAAATGAAGGTTCATTGAGGTGAAATATCACTCAATTCTTTCGCTTTTACTACACTAATCTTTCTTTCTGCTAAAGTGCTTTTTCAGTCTTGCTGCTTCTCGTTCTGCTTTCATCAAACACAAACCGAAACAAACCTTTCCACTTCCTGCAGGACCAACAATCAGTTGAGCATATCTCATGTTTCAGACACCGAGTGAATAATAAATTTCACTAATGTTACAAAATTGGGTCTTATCTAGCAATAATGATTAATGAACTTTAAATTTAAAACAGCAACAAAACAGTGAGCCTGTAAGGTTAGGTTATGGCATCATGTCAGCTGTAATTCTTCTTTGAATATTTCAACGGAATCTACAACTAGCTCTGTAGACCCTTAAGCATTGCAACACCGCGAGAGGCTATGTTGTTTGGATACAGGGTGTCATCAAAATGTAGAAGTGGGCAGTGGCGGATCCTGAAATCAATCTTAGGGGGGGGGCGTGGACGAAATTGATTCTTTATATATGTATATTATTATTTATATTATATTCTTTATTATTATCAACTTCCAAGCTCAGTTAATTAATCAGTAAAGCATTGGGAAGGACAGTCCGTTATTAAAGGCTCCATCTTCCTCATGTAACGAAGTGACAAAAATATCCGGATTTTTCTGTGGTAATTTACAAATTTTCAAATTCATTTCCCGTCTCTTTTCAAGTCAATTCATATTTTTCCGTAACAGTCAATTATCTATCAATGGATCCCGTATTTTTTCTAAAATAATGTTGACCGTGGGCTAGTTATTAATCTATCAATTAAAATCTGTCCGTAATTTTTCTTCTTAGTTCTTCACGCGTCAAAACAATTAACTATTTAACCACAAGCCAACCGACGACGACACATTTCGCGCATAAATTCAAGCAAGCAGTCCCCACTTTTTGGTCTGAATTCAGAATTTGGAAAGCGCCAAAATGATAGTGAGTACGGGTACCGAGTGCCCAGAGACTGGGAGTACTGCATCGCGACCCGCACCTACTGACTGACCCGACCCGCTTCGAGAGCTAATCGCGACTTTTTTCTAAATTCTTTTTCTTTTAATCTCCACGAGGTAGGACGTTCTGAACCCGTAAAATGTGCCGGATTTTGGTCGAAATTCTCTCAAAGTAAAGCCTCGTTAAAGTAAAATAATCAACCGGGTGTGAAATTTCAGACTTGTTCGGGTTGCGTTCAGGTGAATTTTCTCGAAACAAGACTTTTGGTTTCACACTGTTAAATTATATCGTGAGAGCAGATCTGTTTCTGGGAGAGCTCATGGAATGTTCTTGAATAATGTGCTGGGATTGAAATAATACTCTTCAAGTTTAGTTCAGGTGAATTTTCTTGAAACAAACTATTAATTTCCTACTGTTAAACTATATTGTGATAGTTGGTCTGTTTTTAGAAAATTCACGGGGTTTTATTTTGTTTGAATAATGTAATTTCAGGGGAGCAAAAGTTGCCGGGTGGGATAATTTCAGATAGAAAATTCAGTATCGCGTTTGAAACCGGATTTTAATAATTTTGACACAACATTCTTGAGATAGTTACGAGCGAACCAAACTAAATATAGAGGGGCTTCTGGAGTTACCTCGCAAGCAAGAACAGATTTTTCTATGCCTCTAAACCCGTTTTTTCTCCTCGTGGAAATAACCCGTTCGCGTTAGTTTTCCCGAAACATTTTCTCTACGTCGTTGGGAAAGTCTAAATTCTTCAAACCCGCTGTTATTTTCTGTTTATTATGTCGCCGTGAAAACCCGATCCGTCGTTTCAAAATCGATTCGTTACACACTGCCGCTGCAAGTTCTATTTTTGCCGATTTGAGGCTGCCATTAAGTTGCAAATTACCTACTTAGCTGAAATTTTGATTCTCCACCTCGAGAGATTAGACCTACGTATCAGTATTATTTCTTATGTGGTATTTTTTTGATTTTCCTTTGCTGATCAAAGATCAGATTATTGTTGATTTGATTTTGTTGTTATTTTTTTTTTTTGACTGGTTGGGAACCCGTCCAATTGTAACGATAATTGGGACAAATAGACTGATTGATTTATTTTCATTAACACCGTGTTTTTTTTATTTCAAGAAAGTTCAGTAATCCATTTCAGAGCGGAAGTTTGCGGAAGTTTTGGAAATAACGAACGCCTGGACTTTCTTCACTGTCTAAAAGCTACCCGATAGGCAATGTGGGCCCTCTACCACATAAATCCAGAGGGTGGCGCTCGAGCATTTTTTTTAACATCAACAAATTCTCTCATCCCCGTCAGGAATAAACCCGGAAAATCTCGGGGCACGTCACACTCATACTCATGACACAAAAAGATCATAAAAATTGGAACATGATAACTTGATGGGCACCTAAGTATGTCAATTGCTACAAATATGAAATATGAAAATCAAACTGATAACTACACCATTTCCAGCTGAAATTAAGAAAATATCACTTGAAATTCAGATACTCCATTTGATATTCAGAAAATTTCAGTTGAAATTCAGATTTTTCATTGGAAATTCAGAAAATGTCAATTGAAATTCAGATATTTCATGTGATATTCAGATAATTTCAGATGATTTTCAGATATCTCATTTGAAATTCAGATAATTTCAAATGAAATTCAGAAATTTTCATTTGAAATTCAGAATATTTCAATTGAAATTAAGAATTTCAAAGACGACACTTTTGATTTATTAGTGCTAAACCGCTACATAGAGGGCTATTTTCAATCGGTCTCACTTTTGACCAACTCTTCATTTTCATAATTTATACATATCATGTATATTTATATGCTCCAAATTTCAGGAAATTTTTGTATACATATAGACTCAGACTTCTCAAAAATGAATTGTTTCCGAGATATGGACCCAAGTTTATTATGTTTATATGTGTTTACCAGTTTGACCAACCTGTTTTTTATATATATTTTTTTTATTTCATCCATTCCATAAAGTGATCTTGCAATTCACTAATCAGGAGTCTATGTACCTATATTGTTCGTTAGATATGGATTTATTAAACATAATTTATAAACTACATTTGTAATTATGTACATACTTAGGTATCATAAATATAATTAATTTTATATAATGAGGTACAATAATAAATTATTTTTCAAAATACGACAACTTTAATAGATACTGAACAAAACGCAATAAAAACTATGTAGGCATAAAATTTTACAAGCAAGCTACATGCCTGCAGGCATATCCTCAAGGGCTAGGGCTGCTGCATGGTAAGTGGTGCTATGCTGAACGGACCTCGCGCAATCTCCACCCACAACCGCATCTTTGGCATCATCTATTATTTGTTCAAGATATATAAGCCGTTGCTCAATAACCCCGGCTCCGACCACAGCTGGTATTCTCAGACGAGACTTCACCAAAGACTTTATTTTGGACCAAATATTTTCAATCGGGTTGAGAATCGGAGAATATGGGGCCAGTCTTAAAAGTGTGGCAGGGGATGCATCAAAAACCTGCTCTAGCTGACTGTGGCATGGTGCGTTATCACACACTACTACGAGGTCTTCTAAATGGTTGCCCATCTCTTGCCAGGAGACAAAAACCGTTTCCATCCACTGTCTTGCCAGAATAGCCGTGAAAGACCTCCTTCTTCTCTCCAGACTCACCACCCCTGCAGCGGTAATAGCGCCAATCAGATGTACATTGGGTCCCCTAGATGAGGGCAGTACTTGAACTGCTCTGGTACCCGCACGTGATCGCCCCCGTGTTCTTCGGCAAAACAAATTAAAATTTGTTTCATCAATCCACATTACTTGTTTGCCTTGTTGAATTAGCAAATTCAAGTTTCGTACATAGTCCGCTCTTCGTATTTTATGTTCCATTGCATTTGCTGTATGTGGTTGCTGTCCATCTAGGTAGTTCGAAATAGTAGATAAGGCCAATGTTTTCCCAAACTCGTTTTGAATTTTGGCATGAATTTGTTTTAATGTAATGTCGCAGGTTTCCTCCACCCACTCAACAATTCTGTTGGCCTCCGCCTCAGTCAAACTTTTCGCCTTAACACGCTGATGCCCAGACTTCACCCAATGGAAAGCTGTTTTGTACCGAATTCCGAGTGTGGTAGCCAACGCTGTCCAATCTTCTCCTGGGTTTGCACAAAGCAAAATACGCTCCCGGTCTTGAGTAGAATTTTTTTGTACTTTCTTCTGAGCATGATTTCTTCATTCATCACTTCAGTTCGACAAATAGGACAATTAACGTTGTCCTGCCGGAGGTTAGTTAAAGGCAGCAAACATGCTGCATGTAGCCGATGCCTACAGGGCAAAAGTCTATGTTCGTCCCCTCGAATCATCGGAATGTTGAAATGCAAATCTAATGACAAAAGTCTTTTTATCACACTTTTGACAATGAAATTGTCAAAATTCATTGTCAAAAGTCCTAACCTCAGGAACATGGGATAGTTCAGGATGCTGATCGTCAAAATCTGAATATCAAATGAAATTTTCTGAATTCCATTTGAAATTTTCTGAATTTCAAATGGAATATCTGAATTTCATTTAAAATTTTTTGAATATCAAGTGAAATATCTGAATTTCATTTGAAATTTTCTGAATATCAAATGAAATATCTGAATTTCAATTGAAAATTTCTGAATTTCAAATGAACTATCTGAATATCATATGAAATTTTCTGAATTCAATCTGAATTTCAGCTGGAAATGGTGTAGTGGTGAGTCCTATAATACTAAGTATCACTTTCATGTTCAGCTCTGTAAATAAAAATAAATCTCTGTGTACAAAAATCAAGATCAATTTACTTTTATCCCTAAGAATTCGCGTGAATTCTCCAGAATAATTTTCCATAAGTACCTACACTTATAGTCCAGGGGGTACCGCGCGTCACTTCTGACCGTGTCATTTCAATACTTTTTGGCTTTGCCGTAAAGTTATAGTTTTTGTTATGGACATGATATAAAAAATTGACAGCTGGCGTGACTAGGGAGCCTAACGGTGAAAAAGACCATTCTGGTTTTAAAAAATGTTGGGTCATTCCAGTACCTACAGCTGAAAATCTGTGAATACTTTCATTATAAGGTCTTGATTGAAAAAAATTTCAGCTGCATTGAGATGAGTGGCAAAAGTTGTCAGCTAGCCATGTTTTTTTTTCACATTGACATGGCCAGCTGACAACTTTTGCCACTCATCTCAATGCAGGTGACAATTTTTTTTTCAATTTACACCTTATAACGAAACTATCTTCAGCTGTACCAAAATGACCCAAAAGTTTTTAACACTAAATAAATAGTCTTTCACACCGTTAGGCCCAAAAGGTCGCACCAGCTGACAAATTTTTATATCATCCAAAAACTATAACTTGATGGCAAAACCAAAAGTATTGAAATGACACAGTTGAAAGTGACGGTACCTCCCGGAATATTAGTTCATCCATGCAAGTTTTCAAAAAATCAATAAACAACGGATTGCATTATCTTAGAGAAAAGATTTCGTTCATTGAATAAACGGAAGTATGTATTATTGAGTCATGAGTATGACAGTTTTATGTAGAAATATAGGTCAGTCTTGAATCTCGATGCAACTGGCCAGTCGGTAGCCATTTTGATGGACCCGGTAATACATTTTATGAGAGTTGTTTTGTTATGTGTGCTGTTTCTTATTTTGTGAGCTCCTGTCACTAAATTTTGCCAAGAAAATTGGTTTGGAAAAGTATCGGATTTCCCAAAAGGTCCATGGGAGGGCCCGGGCCCCCTCAGCCCCTCCCTGGATTCGCCGTTGGAAGTGGGCGGAACTGTGATTTGATGTAGCTCTGACCTGCAGTGCGACAAGCAAATTAACAATTAATCTGGGTAAAAAGAATGAGGGCCATGCTGCCACATTTTTTCCTGGCAAACCTTATGTATTTTGTCTATAGTTTTGAATGCTAAAATTACATGATGTTTAAATTTCGGATCGTTCCCTCGCTAGTTGCGTAACTAGACGTATTTTCTTTATTGTCCGTTCAGTCATGTGTAAGGGTTTCGGACTGGAAGGACACACCGGTTAAAAACCATTCTCTTCAGGCAGTTGGGCGATCTATCTTATGTTAATAATAATTGTTACACGGTGTGTTTTGTAAATTGTATTATTACCTTTGAGTTATGTTATTTTAAAAAATCAAACCTTCATTTCTAAGAGTCAATTCGTTAGGATATTATCATACTTACGTACTCATTATATTCAATATCAATTGTTTCTACAGGGTGATTCAGGAGGAAATGTCAAGACTTCAGGTACCTACGTATTCTGGGCCGAAAAATAAGCATAAACGTTCCTATAAATGAATTTATGCATGCAAGAAGGGCCTCAAGTCCAATTTGAGGTCAAAATGACTTCTCAGCATATTTTGAATCTAGAACCCTAAACGCAACTATTTGTGCAGAAACGCACACAGTCCGACCTTCTCCTAGGAAATTATAAAACGAAGAATCCTTTCGTTTTATGCATGAACGCGTTCCCTTCTTACACGCAACTGCTGATCAAGACGTCGCATCATCTCCCGAAAAAAAAACCAAACAAATTGCAGTTTACAATAGCTTCCTTCATTTCACCAATTATTCATCGATTCGACATCTCCAGGACGCTTATTCTTGAATTTCAGGAGAATGAACGTTCTCTTGACAGAAGTCATGATTGTGCGGTATCGAAATACAGTTTTCTATCGATCTGTGATCGTTCACTTAAATTGTCACTCGTTCCCCGCTCAGGAATTAGACTCCAGGCGTAATTCAACAACAAGCAATATGCCCTTTAGGAAAATTCCCTTTAAACTTGATTATACAATATATGGTAGAGTGTTTTACTAACATCTTAGGGACACCCTGTATAAATTACCGGTGCTAAGCTATCGACACGAGAGCTGACACGAATAAGACAAAAAGCATCCTCAGAACAGTGGAGATGATAACATCAAGAAACATCGCAGGGAAGACATGTAGAGATAGGGTGAGAGACGATGACATACGAGCGGGATGCAAGGTGGAGGATGGAGGACATAGTGACATGGGAAAGGAAAAAGAAAAGATATTGGCATGACCACATAAAAAGAATGCACCAAGAGAGTAAAGCATAAATCGCTCGAGATGGAAACCCATGCAGCACTCCGACAACCGCTAGGAAGACCACGTAAAAGATGGAAGGATAGTTGGAGCTCCGTCTCACAGGATAAACAACCGAATTGAGCTTTTGCAATAAACACAAAACGAAGTATAAGAAGAAGGAGACGAATCAGAAGATACTTTAATAGCTGATTTTGATTGTAAAAGCAGAGTGAACCTAGGCGCAAAGAGATGGATCCGGATCTTAAACGGATTGGAGCGTTCATGTTGATAATTCAGTTCGATTGGCTTGACTCAAGTCAACCCAAGCAACTATTACGATGTTTATTCCGACAGCTTGACCCGGATCAAAACCTAAAAGTGGTTTGCTAAAAATCCCACTTGAATACCACTAAATGGGCCCGTTTAACTTTTTTTTTTTGATTTTACAAATCGAAACTAGAACATATTCTGACGCCCTCAAATGATCAAAGAAGTTGAGCCGCGCAAATAAAGCGTGCCTGTTGGTGACTTCATTTCGCTCATCAGAACCGTTGCTGAATGACAAATCACTGTCAAATCATTTAATTTAAAATGAGTGACAAAACAGTCCCTTGTGGATATTGTGTAGTTCTTGAATGTCCAAATACCTCAAAAAATTCCCCAGATAAATTATTTATTAACGTTACCTTCCAATCCCAAAGTGAGAAGAGTTTGGCACAATGCAATGCATCGAGATCTTTATTTTGATTGAAGTAGTCCATCACCATAAAAATGTCAACTTCCGGAAAATTTGAAAAATATGCTTTTTTGAATACGGTTTCGATTTAACTGAATACTTACAGTGTTAAGACACTCACACAGCTGTAGTGTACTTCGAAAACCAAAATACAATTTGATCAAAGCAAAATAAAAATATTTGAATAACGCCGCCGATAGCAACTTGCGTCCCTGGGCAAGCAATGAACGAAATGACGTCATCAACCCCCCGCCGATTTAACAATCTTTGAGTTTGAATAACTTTAAAATGGATAGAAGAATAAGCCTGACATTTTAACAGTGTGTTTTAGTGATAAAAAGGTATCGAATTGGATAAAAAAAGTATGCAAAAGCGGATGTCAGAAAAAAGCCAATTCCTTACTCCTTGATATGTCCGGTTGAGCTTTAGCGCTCAAGAGGCTTGGAAAAATTAATCCGATCCCGTTTCGTTTGTTCGATCGGTTTATTGAGTCAAGCCAATCAAAATTCACAAAACGATTACCCAAACTGAAAACATCGAATACGCCTCAAGCATCGCATCGAAGCCATATCTAGTCCAGTGTTTTGTTAAAACTGCCGTGAAACAGGTCATAGATTCAGACAATGTGGAAAACAAAGAAAAATATTTTCTTTTTCTTGTGGACAACTTAATGTAACATCCCGCACATGCCCAAAGGGTACAAAAAACCTGCAAGCGGGACACTTGTGGGTTCAGAGCCTCCCGCTATTTCCATCCATAAATAAACAGATTATTTTAGACTTTGTGTTGACCCATGCCAAGGAAGATGGAAGACCCTATTTGAACGTGACTATCTTTAGAAGAACTTTCTCAGGACTTTTGGATAGTGGATCTACACGCACAATACTTGGTTGCGAAGGTTGGAAACCCTTATTTCCAGCTTAATGTTTCCAACCAGACCAAATGTACTGTTGCTAACGGACAGACTTGTGGTAGCATATAAGTTCAGTGTAAACCTCATTTATACATAGGTGGGGGGGGAGGAACATCAATTTAAAAATATTACGTCAATTTCTTTGATTAATGATTATAAAAAAGTTGAATAATTTGGCTGTTTTCTATTGTGTGGTAGGTAGGCATTTACCTGATGCTCTCATGGAAGTTGATTTAGAATTTGTAAGTTCTTTGCAGATATTGCTTTAGTCCAGTATGGGGCAAATTTTGACGAAACTACTATTTGTAGAACTAATCCAATATGTCAAATATCTAACAACTCATTTGGATTAAATGCTAAGGTTCGGCAATGAGAATTATTGCCAAAATGATTACTAAAAAATACGACGTTTTGACAAATTCGGAACTGCCCCCTGATAGATGGATACATAGATAGATAGAAAGAGATATAAAGGGGTAGCCTTCTGTTTTGCTAAGGCCACACAAGTTGGCTCTTTGTTACCACCCTTGGGGTTCATTCGTCGAGGTAGCCGACAGCGTTGATATATTTTAAGACTAAGGCGGTCGAGCATCCCCCGATTGACGTCAGTTCTGACCATCTTTCCCCCATAATAGATAGGTACTTTGATATTCATGAGAGCATCTCCTACAAGTCAAAGTTTACTTATTACTATAAGTTAAATGTTAGATCACTCCACGCGGAACCTTTCATTTTCAGATATCAAAGGCGGCTCGAAATAGTTGAAATTCCTTGGCACCGGCAAGAAATATCTCGCTTTACGAGGGTCCAAGAAATAACGCGGTGCCTTGTTTGAATACCTGGAGCATTTCAAATTAATTCTAGATTTTGTGACTGTTGTGGGTATTTGATATGCAAAAAAAAAATGTCAGGCAGATTCTATTATAATAATATATTATTTTATTAAATGTACATACATTATTATAATAATTATATTGTGAAATAGCAAGTTTCGTACTTATCACTTTTTCTTTGCTCTGCTGGTTTTAATTTGTTTATTAGCAAATTTTAAAATAAATTCGAACTCTTGTAAACAGTGAAATTAGAAAATCTAAAAGGAAATTTCTTGCGATGATCAAAGATGACATTTGAAAACGACTGCTTCAATTTCTTGCCAATATTCTCTGTAACAGCCAAATCTTCAAATTTGCTTGTGAATATATTTTCCAATGCAACAATGTATTCTCAAATGTCACAATGATTGAACACAGAATAGTCTAGCCATAAAACTTTGAACTTGGACATAAGAATTTGGTCATTTTTGCCAAGTTCAAGAATTTATATCTAGACTATCCTTTGTTCAATTATTGTGACATTTTCAAGAAGTACATACTTTTTGCCCCTCTTTCGAATAATGCTAGCTATTTTTATCAATTTACACCCAAAAAAGTTTTATTTTTAACCCTTTTTTCAAATATGATAAAAGGAAATTAAACACATTTTTTAAAGAAATTGCCAGGACACGTGAACTGACAAATGGATTGGAGTTTTTAAATGCACGATTTCTTCTTTGACAACTGATGCAGGATAGAGGTTTTATCAAATTTTAGGCCGTTTCCATCTATCTGGCCACCACTGTATGTCACTATGTCAAAGTGAGTTATATCATAACCAACCAATGTCACTTAACCTTGATTGAATTTACGTTATTCTGATGATTGTTGATCAAAGTAGACATTCACGAGAATCATGACTAATAGTGTTTTCGATTGGGAAAACAAGGGTTGCACTGGGTTTGACCTCGGGCAAAACCAGTTATGATGAAAATTTGCTCTAGGGCAATCCCAATCGAACATACATTTTTCTTCGTGTGCTATAATACTGCAAGGTAAAATTCCGATTTAATTGAAATTGGAATCATTAAACTTCTTGAAAATCTAATATTATGTTGTCTCTGCGTAGCGGCTGAAGTGACTCTGAAACTAAACTAATTAGAAGTCCATTTCTCATTGCCAAATGACAAAATCTTGAGACCAATCAATAGTTTTGTATTATATAGATCATAGATACTAGGAACCATTTTTTTGAGAAATCAGGTATATGCACCAGATCTTAAATGAAATTAATTCAGTTTTGAGTAGGTACTAGTTTTCCATAACTCGTCAACGCAAGTATTTCTTTTTTTTCCGGTACTATACTAGATTCCAACAATTATAACTAACTCGAAAATTGTTGTTCACTCACAGAATCACCTCACGCGACGTTCATATCCACCATTTTTCATGTTTTTTTTCAATTTTGCTGATGCACTGAAATTGCACTATACCAGCACGGGCTCAAAGACCTCGTGCCGAAAAATCTGCACTGAGTGCAAAACTCATTGACCCGGTTTCCCAATCGAACAAACAAATCCGCTCGATTTCTACCAATCGAACGTAAATATTGCCCGAGTGTTGCACCAGTGCTGCCCGATTTTACCAATCGAAAACGCTATAACATTGATGGCTGCGAATAAACATAACTCCACTTCTGTCTTCTGTAATTTATATCAAAAGCTGCCTTTGTCAAGATGTATTTTTGTCATAAACTGCCAAAGTCAAGAAGGTCAAAATATCATGACAATGAAAAATATCGTAAATCACTCAGAATTTTCAGCCTTCAAATCAATAATCCTCGTTCCCGGATTATTTAGTTTTCTGAGAAATTGAACTGTGTGATGTTTGAAAAAATTAAAGAAACCACTTTCAATTGCATACAAATAAGCGATAATCTTGGCGATAATTAAAACCAATTGACAAGATTTCACCAGATCGGGTCTACTTAACCTCAACTCAAATCATCAACTGCACAATAATACACGTTAGAAATGTTTAAAGTGTCCAAACTAACACAAGGCACAAGAATATAACTGAAAATGTTACACTAGGAACGAGACCACTCGGTACAATTGCATGAAATCAAGTGCAGCAAATTTGCAAAGCGACCGTGAGACACCGTATGTATAGATCTCAGGACATAAGCTCCGCCCCGGCAACAGACAAACCGTCTGACTGCGGGTCGACGTAAGGGGTAGGCAGAACTGGAATTTTTGTTGAGTGATTGAACTTATGTTAGAGGTAAACTTTGCTCAAGGTGTGGAGTGCAGTTGATATGCCAAGCGCAGTTTTGCTTGGAAGACAGTTGCCCCCGTGCCAACTACTGACTTTGGTTGAGCTTTCGTATAAACACACCTAGGTCAACACCAGATTAGCTGTGTCAGTGTTGATGTGACGCCGCTCTATCCTGTTCTGCTGAGCCGCCTATATTAATCTTGTAAGCTCTTTTAAAAAGGTAGCGCGGAATCAGGGCATCAATTCGGTAATCTACCGGAGACTGTCCCAAAATCTCCAAAAATATTCGAGCATATGCGTTTCAGACCCCACTTTCTTCCGCGCCAGAGATCGACGGCATGCAGCTAATTGCTAATCTTTCTGCCTCGCTTCTTAGACAAAAACAAGATGCGACAAGTACAGCAGCACCTGCATTGCCATCGTTGATGTGGATCTCATTGCGTATGCGTCTATAATAGGCTGGCATGTGGCATGCTAGTCTTTGTAGTTGCTGCATTGGGTTCTGAGCTGTAACTTGTTTGGTTTTTAGTCCACTACACAATGGCTCCATACAAAAACATTGGTCTGATAATGGCCGTGTAGATCCAGCTGACTACCGCCAGACCTTGTCAACCGCACCTCTACATTGCCAGAATGCTCCTGCAACCTTTCCAGGATTATTTTTATCTACCTACTTATATTATTTTTTATTTTTTACAACCACCTCCTGAATAAATGTGTGTTATAGGGCGAAATTATATTAGTGAATGTTGTCATTTTCTTTTCAAAGTTCTAATAAATTTCCTGAAAACATAGTTATCATGAAATCCCAGGCGATTCATACAATTCCCGACGCACTGGCTTTGATAACTTTGATTCTCGATAGATTTTCAGGATGGTTTGATGGGCAAATGCCGTTCCCATTGATTCTTTATAAATACAAAAGACCCTTACTCATGCCATACATTTCAATATTCATTGAACATGCTCTTTCAATGCTTTTCCAGTTTGCGATTCCTTATTACTTACGCGAAATGATTCTTTGTCAAAAAAACTGAAATAAATTCAGATTGGTTTAGATTGGAAAGATGAGATAGATTTGTCTATGGACGGAAACTTTGATAGTACGAATAATAAAATTATACTGCGTGTGACAAATTTAGTCAACAAATGAAAAACTTCGTATCATCGATTTAAGGAAAAAAAGTTTTCTTCCTAAAAAGTTTTCTTGATAAAAAGTCGTGCCTGCAAAAGAAAACCTGATTTATCCGGAAATTATGTAACTTCAATCGCGCAACCTACAGTGGCGAGCAAAAAGTAAGGTCTCTTGGGAAATTGGAAGGAAAAATTAGAAACAATCACAATTTCGAAATAATGGCTCTAATAGGCTTTATATCCCGAGTTAGGATATGTTATATTGTGTTATCTTTCACGAATTGTCAAATTGTCTCTGTACTTACGACTGCAGTATCATACAGGTTGGCCCAACGAAAAGAGCCCACCCTTATTTATGACTTTCCTGGTATATTTTGGGAAAAACGCTCGGACACGTCAATTTTTATTTTAAGGGGGACGTCTTTTCGTGTATGACTGTATAATACAGGGTGTTCCAAAAATAAGATATCGCATTACACTTGACATTTTTAAATGGAAACCCCCAATTTCTTTTCTATTTTTGGTTTCTCCATGAAGTTTATAGTAACTTTTGTATAATAATAATATAATAATAATAATAATAATATCCTTTATTTAGCATAGAAGCTATACAGTAAACAGTGAATATAAATAAATCATACAGACAAAAATGTATACAAATATGTGTAAAAAATAAAATCAGATGAATATATGCGCTCTCACTAGTTCCTTAAAATGCCTAAAATTATCACAATTCTTGATCACATTTGGTAGAGAGTTAAATTCCAGTAGTCCTTTATATAGTAGGGAATTTAGCATTTGATCTGTGTTACATTTGTCAATCAATGCAAAATCAAGACAGTTCCTGGTGTTGTAAGAATGTAGGTCTTGAAAACAGTTTACTCTAACACTCAAATAGTCTGGTAACATGCGGTTTTAAAGTTTGTACACAATACAGTTTATACCTATCAGGAGAAAACACACATACAAATACACATTTTTCCAGTTCCACATAGCAATAATTCGAACTTCGTTCAAAATGTGAAATTAGTGTTTTTTTGTTAAATAAATCAAAAAAATGAAAACAAGGCTTCAGATCCATTATTGAATGTTGAATTTAGCTGATAGATAAAGGCACCGCGATTCACCGCCTTCTAGACCAATTAATTCAAAATTGAATTTATTTCCTTTTTTCCGATTCTCCAAGAGACCTAAATTATTTGCTCGCCAGTGTATTATCTATGAGGAAGGCTAAGCAGTTCTTGGAATGTTGAAAAAATTAAATTTTAACATGAAACTTCGTATATCATCTGGGTTTGTGATTCTAAACAACATTTTTCAAATAAGGTTTTCCTTAAAAATTTGAATCAGTAGTTATGTAGTTATGTAGTTTACTCCTAGGTAGAATTAACGTGTGTATACAAATGACTTGTTTTTTTTTTAAGCAAAACTTTTTATGAAGAATACTTTTCTCGCTAAAATCCATCATGAAAAAGTTTTCCATTTGTCAACTAGATTCGAGCATACGCTGTATTTTATATTATAATATCCCATCAAGCATGATGAACGAGCTGGGGAGCTGGGATAAATCATACATATTATTATTCATTGAATGTTTTGATCTAGAAACGATATTTTTTTTATTGTCGATGGGAATCACATATTTTAATAATACGGCGATAAGCGAATGACTAAAAAGGGGTGTAGAGTGCGAGAATAGGTAGGTGAACATTTTTTTCAGAAAATTTCGAAATACTTTGTTATTGAAAATACTAAAAGTCCTGACGTCTAGAAGAAGAGCCAAAGCCAAGGAGGCTCTTTTGAGTTTTTCGCTTATATCTCGATAACGATGCATTGCACAAAAAAGTTCTTGTATACAAAAAGAAAGCTAAAATCTTCTACAACTTTTGTACTTAACACTTTTTTGAATTCGCATCCGTTTGTGACCTACGTATGTACTCATGAATGGAAACAGAAAACATAAATGGAATATTATAGGATGAACTATTTAAAAATACTATTCTGAATACGAGTACAGATTCGTATAGTTTCGTTACTCTAGCTATACAGGGAGTACCTATTCAAAAAGGAAACAAAGCAAACCTATTATTTTTGTATGAGCAACCATGTATGAGCACGTAGCTAAGAAATGGTCGCGAATTCAAAAAAATGTTAAATATAAAAGTTCTAGATAATTTTATAGGCTTTCTTTTTGTTCTTGAGAACTTATGAGCGAAAAATGGGACCTTTAGCTCTTCTCCTAGACGTCAGGACTTTTAAAGTGTTTTCAGTAACCAAGTACTTAGAACAACTTTCTGAAGAGACCGCTCACCCACTTCTTCACGCCACTCTATGCTTTCTTCATTGCTTGCCCACAGATATATGTTTTCTTATTGGTATCAACTTTTTGAATCTCATTTGTTTTATTGCAACATTACGGAAAAGCTCGCCAAACGCTGAGAGCTTGTCCATAATGCTGCAGTGAAACATCTGATAATCTCAAATAATGGTAAGATTGTTGCATCTGATTCTTGGGGTTCAACTTTTGCTTTGACTCTCCGTATACCTAAATCTCAGTATATTTTTCTTTCACGAATATCGTAGTAAATTCAGTCCTGCATATCGGGCCAGGTTATTTTCTCTTCGAGCACTTCAAACAAAAATAGTGTCCGCACTTGTTGGGGTTGATTAAGTAATATCGACACTTTCTTAGGCATACAGTTCATTTTTTGAAATCGAAGGAAACTGCAGATTCGTCATTATTACGAAGGACTGAATTCTTCATCATAATGTGTCCTCTTAGAGGGATCTATATCTGAACATAGGAAGATTAGTTACAAAAGTAGTGGATGGTTTAAGGTAATCAAAAACCGCCTGATAATGAAAAAAAAGTTCTGAACTGACAATCTTTGTGATCAGATTTTCTTCAATTTCAATTATTTGAAGATGTTTTGGTGAAACTGACTTCAGTATATTATAAATAAATGTACTATATCAAAATAGAGTTATTTTTTTCGGGCCGTGCATGCGCTTAGATCAGGGCAACTGGTGGCTGGGTGATGTCACATGTGACAATATTTATAACCTTCAAATTGCTGTCAGTGTCAGTGCCAAGTTTGAATGAGTTTCAATCGAGTTTCATGAAGAGTAACATACCTATTTGTTGATTTAACAATACATAAATAAAACGTGGGTAAGTGAATTTTAACTATATGTCAAGAAGCGCCATTTCTGTTCAAGCAAATGTCATATATTTTTTTCAACATCACTTTCGCGTTCACATTGCAGAAAAGACTTTATGCTATAATATGCTCTATCCTTGTTCTACTTTCAGCAAGACAAGTATAGAAGCACGGTCGTGAATGAGATACTGCTTGTCACTTGCCCTGGTTAGAACGCATGCGCCTTACGATATTGGCGAGAAAAACAGCTCCATGGAAATCTCTCTTTATATTCAGATTTTTGATAAACGATGACATTTGTCAGCATTCACCATTTTCATTCATTTATTGAGTTATTTTTTTGGGCCGCGCATGCGCTTGGATCAGGGCAACTGGTGGCTGGGTGATGTCACATGTGGCAATATTTATAACCTCCAAATTACTGTCAGTGTCAGTGCCAAGTTTGAATGAGTTTCAATCGAGTTTCATGAAGAGTAACATACCTATTTGTTGATTTAACAATACATAAATAAAACGTGGGTAAGTGAATTTTAACTATATGTCAAGAAGCGCCATTTCTGTTCAAGCAAATGTCATATTTCTGTTTTGACATCACTTTCGCGTTCACATTGCAGAACAGACTTTATGCTCTATCCTTGCTCTACTTTCAGCAAGACAAGGATGTCACTTGCCCTGGTTAGGAAGCATGCGCTTCACGCTATCGGCGAGAAAAACAGCCCTATTGATATTGAGAGATTTTTTATTTTGACGTTGTGGCGTGGCATGTTAGTCTAAGAGTCTAGGTTAGGTTAGGTTAGGTTACGAAGGGGTATGCCCTGGTCCACAGTTTCCTAATTCGCAGTGCTTTCACTCGGAGGCCAGATGGCCAATTGTAGACCCTTGTTTTTGAGGAGGTGTCCCCTCGGTCTTAACCTGCAAGCTTTTTTTTCTTAATCGTTCTTTAACCATTTCATGTTTTTACAAAGTTCAGAATTTAGCACGAGGATTAGCACGAGGGTAGGGACGGGGACCGGTTTTACATTCCTTGCAATGGGACCTACATTTTAAAGTGGATTCCGAACCACTGTGAGAAAACCACTAAATGTCGAACAGAAAATAATCTCTGCCCACCTCAGGTCTCGAACCCGATCACCGGCCGGTTCCCACTTACTGACCCAACGCTTTACACGTTGCGCCAGCCCGGCCTATAGAGTCTAAGTGCCAATTCACAATGAACGTAATACGTGAAAAAGACGTAACGGAAACGTAATCGTGAAGATAAATGTACTGTATCGGTATGTAGCTGTTAACAATTATATGCTAAAAGGAATAACAGACGCAAATACGCGGCGCACGTGACGATCTTACGAATCATGTTTATGTTTAATGTGAACACTAACGTAATATTTGCTGTTATGTTTACGGTTACGTTTAAGGTTGTATTACGCTTACGTTCATTGTGAATTGGCACTAAGAGCCAGTTAATTTTTTCCGTAAAAAGTTGCCGATGAACAAATTCTTGTTTAAACTGTGTAGCCTTATGCCCCCGCCGTGATCGAAAACCATAGTCTGGCAGCATATAATGGGGAAGATTGGCGTTAACGTAATCAATTAGTCATTAAAAAAATCTTGAAATACGAAATACTTGTCGATTGTCAATTTTTGAGAAATGTCTTTCAGAAATGTACCACTAATAAGGCTGTAACAATGCCAGACGATTTTCGCGGCTTTTAAGCCTGCCAGACGCCCTCAAAATACAAAAAAAAATATCAGTTTTCAAAAAACTTGCCGAAAATGGTTTTTTTTAAACAAGGAGAAAAAAAGACGTATCGAATGTATTACATGCCAGACGATTTTGTCGAGGTTAAACCCTTGCCAGACAAGACGATTTTGTCTGTGTGCATATCGCCATATAATGCTGATGTAGTGTGACCTCCGTAGGTGTTGTTCAATTTCTCTTGGACAGGGTGGTATGCATGTTGCGTCAAAACTTTTACATTTCACGTAAAAATTTTCATTTTGCTCTGAACTATGAAAGGCTTTCCAAAAAAGATCATATCTTGCGGCGCGGCGTTTACTTCCTTTGCTTGCTCGACATCATACATTTCGCGGACAAATCGTTCAAGGGTTTGCAAAACTGCACTTTTTTCAGACGAAGACATCAAATTGCACAATTCAATGAATGCTTTCTGGTATTCTTCAGATGTCAGTAAAAGTTTGGACGGCCTACTTTCCCCCTTGCGAAAAAAGGCAGGATTATAATCTTAAACCTAAATGAAAAAAATCCAAATACCTCAAACGCTATTAGTGCCTGCGCGAATTTTCGCCGAAAGAAATGAGAATAATTAGTTTCTTTGATTTTTGCCATAATTTTGACACAGAAACAAAAAAAATCCTATTTATGAGCACGTAGCTCACAAATGGTTGCTCATTCAAAAAAGTGTTATGGACAATTGTTGTAGATAATTTTATAGACTTTCTTCTTGTGCGTAAGAACTTTTTTATGCGATGCATCGTTTTCGAGATATAAGCGAAAAACTGAAAAAGAGGCCCTTTCAAGAGTACGCCTTATTTTGGCTCCTAGACGTGGGGTCTTGCAATATGATCAATAACCAAGTATTTCGAAAAACTTACTGAAAAACCGCTTTGAAAAAAAACTAGTTTTGGCGAAAATTGATAAATTTTTTGTACTTTAAAGGCATCCAGCAGGGTCATCGGCAAGTATTTCGAATTTCAAGATTTTTTTCATGATTAATCAATTACGTTAACGCCAATCTTCCCCATTATATGCTGCCAGACTATGGTTTTCGATCACGGGGCACAAGGCTACACAGTTTAAGCAAGAATTTGTCTATCGGCAACTTTGTACCCAAAAAAATGACTGGATTCACTGGCTCTTAGACTATGTCCTATTGGTACATACAAAACATAATGCTGCATTCGCATTATTATTTGAATATTTGCGTTGTGTGGTGAATGTAAATGAAAAACGGTAAATAGAATAGTGATATTGTGTATATCATAAATAATCTAAAACCCTTTTACCACACTATGGTGTAGGGCAGATAGTAATATTGTATCAAGTGAATGTTTGAGAACATATTATTTGTGATATGACTTCGTGTTATGAAAAATATTTTATTGGAAGCTTTTCATTTTATTTCAACTTACATACAGGAGAACGGAGCCGCGGGTTTTCCGTCTAGTAAATAATAATAATTTAATATCATGAAAATGTTCTTAGCTAAAATATAATAATTGTCATATTCTTTTGAATCTTTTAGAAAGACACTACTAATGTTATGATTTGTTATAAATGATCACAATATTTCTCTATTTGACTTGAAATGTTCATAGAGCCGGGTTGTCAGAGCGCAAAAATGTTTCGCGGATTTGTTCACATTTTTAATTATACTTCAGTGAAAGAACAACTTGATATTTTGTTTCTATGGTCAAAAGTCTTTCATTCTTTGTGTGACAATCTGATGAAATATCGCTTGGTAATGGAATTTCCAACTGTGGACAACAGGATTATCATTCCAGGTAATTATATCATCTCGATTCATCAATACGTTGGACTGCTCTGGAGATCACGTCAGCGCAGGATAAACAAATATGTGAGACCACACATCACATATCACTTTCTGCCACTTAATGTCGGAAAAATCATCGTATCATAGGAGTGTTCTAATAATTATTATTTCTCCAAAGTCATGTCGGGTCTTCTGTTAGCTGCGCAAATGACATCCCATTTTTTATCTGGTAATGTAATTTTAATCTGTTTTTCACAGATCTATACAGCCTTTGATTAGTTGAAACCGTCTACAAAATACCTGGTACTTTATTTATATAAAGTAGCGTCGTCAGCCAGAAACTTTGCAATTCAATCATTTGATGCAAATGCCCTCCCTTTCTTGAAACATCCTTTGAACTTGCTAGTACATAATTATCTCTGGTTGCGAGATCCAGTGGAACGGCGAACGCGAAAGTATGCGAAATTCAATTCTGTTAACCTGCTGCCGCAATCAATTTTTTGTGACATCGCTCGGCTACCGTTTTGTTTGAGTGAATGAGTTATTGATCCTGGTGAATATTTGGTCGGCATCAGCTACAGGACTTTCAGTTAATCATCAAATATACATGTTACAGTAAATGTTAGAAATTCAGTGAAAGTTAGCTTTTACTAGTTGATGCTAGCAATTACTTGATCCGTTAGGAAATGTTAAATTTTAAAGAATATTGTTCACTTTTACTAGTGAATGTTGGAGAAACTTTATCAAATCAACTTTTACTGAAAGCAGTTAGGAAAAGTACTTTTTACAACTTATTTCCGCCTTTTAACTAACCCAAGGTGCACGGGGCACTAAATGATGTCGCTCACGCGACATCAAAATTTTTGCCAAACCCAAACTAACCCAGACTAACCCCTACTGAGAATACTTAAGTATTTTCTATAATACGGTATCTGAACAATGTTCACATTGTACACCTGCGATTCATAACTCTCGTATTTTCCCGAGCGTCTAATCTGTAGGCGAATTCCAACTCGGACCAAAAAGGATATTTATAATTACGTCCAGTGAATTCGATAATAATTTTCAGTGTAGCAGCTTTCACCAGAATAGTTACGTGAATGCTAACAATTACTAGTAAAAGTATGATGAAGTCGATCGAATTCAACTTTCACTAGCTAAATGTTTCCAAATCAGGAAAAGCTGACTTTTCCTAGTAACAGTTAGCTTTTACTGATTACCAGGTTTTACTGTGACATATACATACTTATAACCACATGCCTATTTTATTTTCAAAAAGCCTTCTTTTGAAAATAATATAATAAGAAATCTTACCGATGAGCGCAGAAAAGCACGTATGCTTTTGAAATGTGTGTGATTCGGTTTTTGTCCGTTCAAATACTCAGAAACTTTTATTACTCATAAACTAACAAAACATTAAATTATTCCCCATGAATATGAATGAATTGGGAAAAGAGC
Organism: Orchestes rusci; assembly: GCA_958502075.1. Taxonomy (NCBI): domain Eukaryota; kingdom Metazoa; phylum Arthropoda; class Insecta; order Coleoptera; family Curculionidae; genus Orchestes; species Orchestes rusci. Next base: position 15,622,884 of record OY293305.1, on the reverse strand, counting down.
GAGTCTGCAGAAAGGGCAAATTTAGATTTTTGCCTAGGGCTCGTAACAACGTCATTTATATGCGGCGACACGAAGCACCTAATAAAAATTATTCTAGGATGGATTAATGACTACTACTGAATATTTTTGATAGTTGCTCATCGCATCCATATATTTATTTATAATTCAGTTCAGAACATAATTTGAATCTTGACCTTTTGTAGATTCGATCTTCTTTGCTCGAGAAATAAGCATTTTCCACAAGTTTGTACAATTTCGCATATAATTTGAAATTTTCATCATAGAAATTTTGCGGTTGGTTCTTTTACATTTTGGACTCTGATTACCTTGGTAGAAACACTTCGAGCGGAGTAAGAACCTGAGATGTTGCAAACCATTCTATGGCTCCTCTTCTACTGTCCTGGAAACACAGTATTTTTTGAATGATTGCGTACATACTTGTCGAGCAAAATTAGGTGGTTGTCAAAGTGACGGAGTTTTGAACAGGGTCTTACAATAAGTGTGGGTTAATTTTGAATTGGAATAGTTGTACCTATGTTAGGTATCAGCGAAATATTATTTTTATTGAAAAGACTTTTGTATGCCATTTAGTATGGTGATGATGCTATCGTCCAAATGTCCGTCGCGTCTTCTCACGATGGTTCATATCAAACTGGTTCATTTTTTAACACAAATATTGGGCTCTTCGTCCAGTAGCTCTGAAGCATTGTCGGTAGACAAACGCCATTGTTTATGGTCATTAACTTTGAGGTTCTAGGTTGATTGGATTTTGCAGGCTCAAGGCCCAAGCCCCGTCAAAACAAAATGGTCGCCATAGGCAGCGTACTTCTAACCGTCCTAATTGGAAAACCCTATACTAATATGGATCTCTTCTGAGATTTTCATAAAAGAAGAGAGAGTCATATGATTTTTTTATTCAATGTCTTTTAACTTTTTGTGGATTTTCAGTACGAGATTGTCTCATCAAATGCATGTACTCCAATATATAAATCTATTCACCATGCTACCTGAACAAAACGTTGCTTCGCCAGTAAAAAAAAAATATCTTGCAGTGGAAAAAAGGATTGATATTGCAGATCTCATAGTCTCATGAAATTGTGGTCTGCGGTTATGATCATCTACATCAAGTCCATGTAGTAATCAGAAGCGGCGTTCACATAGCGTTGGACTGTCAGGAGCCATCTGTCCTGCGAATTCTCGCTTCCTTTTCCTCGGATCTTGCAAAGTTCTATCCAAGAAGGTCAGCGTTCTTGTGGCTCCATCCAGCTCCATGTTCTGTAACTCCTGGAGTCTCTCAATCCAGCAAGCTACTTGACCTTCTCGGTTCCTAAAGCCACTTGAGTGAAGCATAGTCAGTTCTCAGCTGAAAGTTCTTTCCATTGAGGTACTTGTGGAAATACTCTACCTCTTTCAAAACTGCCAGCAGGTCTCTTCACGTGACGTAGTAGTTCCTTTCAGGCTTCGACAATGTTCTGTTGAAGTAACTTATGACACTCTCGTCCTTGCTGGATCTGAGATAGCACGGCATCAAGTCCCACATTGTTCACATCTGGGGTCAAGATTAACTTCCCTTTAGGTAGTGACTACCAAAGAATGTGGGCGCTAACAAGTGTCTTTTTCTTTCGAAGGCATCTTGGCAATCTTCATACTATTGGGAACCTCTATGTGCATCCTGGAGCCTATGAAAAGGCCGAGCGATGTTGAAAAATCCCTGGACATAACGCCGGTAGTACGTGCACAGACACAAAAAACTTCGTGGTTCGTGAAGGTCCTCTGATTCTACTCCTCAACTGCCTTCACGTTTTGCTGGTCGACAGCCACTTCCTCTGCCGATACGATATGACCCCGGTATTGAACTTGCATTTCTTTGGGCTCAGCTTCAAAAAAGAACTTCTCAGCCACAAGAATACCTTCCCTTAATTTTTCAGGTGGTCTTCGAACGGAATACCAACCACAATTATGTCGTCGGGGTACACCATTCATGTCAACCAGGATAATCCCGGAAGCAGGGTCTCCACTGGCCTTTCGAACTTGGCAGATGCATTGCATAACCCAAATGGCATAACACTAAACTACAATTGCACAGGCACAGGCCAACGCTAAAAGACTTTTTGCCTGATCTTCTGGAGTTACCTCTACCTGCCAATATCCACTCTTCAGGTCCAGAGTTGAGAAGATCTTTGATGCGTCGTAGCGGGTGGCTGTGCTTTTTTGTCACGTTGTTCAGCTGACGATAGTTCACATAGAACCGAGTTGAATCATCCACCTTCTTAACAAGCACAACCGGCGCCGGCAATGATCTACTAGAAGGTTTGATGATACCGTTTTTCTTCTTCCCAGAATGATCTTGTCCCCCTCCTCCTTCGTGTCTTGAGGAAGTCTTTCAGCTGTTTGACGAATCGGTCGTGTCGTTGGTGATGGTGTACCGCACCACGTTCATTTGGCCTTTTTAACCTGTCCCGCTATCTCAGTTTCACACACTTGCCGCACCTCATAGCAAAGCTACAAAACTGTTTTTTCCACCAATCTCTCAGAGTGATAGTTGACGTTCATAATTCTGACGGGCACACTCCTTTCTACTTATACCAGGCTCTTCCCACAAGCAATGTCTCATCCTATTTCGGAATCGTGTATTTTATTCACCTTCCAGACCAAAGAAGCACGCGACTAACCCAAACTAACCCAAACTAACCCAAATAACCCAAACTAACCCAAACTAACCCAAACATGCCACACACATTCATAACCAATGCAACCATGTTGCCATAGTTGTATGGGTTTTAATGTAAGTAAGTTCCTGGCGAGCCTACATAATCATTTCGCTCTTTTCTGAAATCGAAGCATCTCCAACCCTAGAGATTCATGATGTCCATCCCGATGATGATTTCCTCTTCAATATCAGCAACCATCATTGGATGTTCAAAGCTGTTGCTGCCCAGAGTCAGCACCAGATGCTCAATTCTCTAAATAAATCCGTACACAAATGGTGTAGAAAATCTAATGCATATTCGTCTACGGATTGTTTGGAGAACTTAGCATCAGATGCTCCATTCTCCAGTTAAATCCGTATACGAATTGTGTAGAAAATCAAATGCATATTCGTATACGGATAAATTGGAGAATTAAGTACCTGGTCCCCTGTTGCCGTTCGAAATCGTAACTTTGTTGGTTTGATAATTGTCGGTGTTGTGACTTTATCGGGCATTATGATCGTCCTCATCGCAACAGTATCCAGCAGCATGGTGCGATGTTCTCCATTGATACAAACACGCTGATTGGTTTTATTCCTCAAGATGCAACTATGGCAATTTTCTTCGGTACATGGTAGTTACATCTCTTTCCTGCATCGGTTTTGACTATGGCCATAAGCTCTCGACATAAACACTAGGGCCAAGCTATCGACAATATCGGTACCGCGGCCTCTACTTTCTTGACTCTCCCCACATTTGCTTCGAGGCTCTCCTCCTCCGCAAGACTTTGTTCTCCAATATTTTTCACCCGCGCTGGCAGCTTGACGGGCTGCTTCGAAGCCTAAAGTTCAAGGGCTTCGACCAGCCTATCGGAACAATGAGCGCCTTATGTTCTGGTTCCCAAGTACATCCAAAAATGGCGGAAATGCAAGTCTCTCCGTCACATTTTCTGTAGTGCTTTGGTGAGACAATCGTGCAAAGCGAGCTACATCCGCTTCAAACACCCGCCAAGTCTCGTTGGTCGTCTGAGTGCGGTTCTGTGAGTGGTAGAGGTGCTCCAAGTGAGTTCATTCATATCGCAGCTCTAGATGCTTGATCAGCACATCTTAGTCCTCCTGCTTGTGGGTGTTGTGCATCTGCATTATTTCTGTGCCTTTCCACGATGTGCCAGGGCGTTTGCAGTTGCAGTCACGATTGAAATTGTGATTTCGATCGTGAGTAGGCGCACTTGGCTCCATTCCACCGCGACCACAACACGTTTTCCACAAGTAATTGCGAATATATCACTTTATTTTAAGAATAGTAAAATTACATTGGGAATAAATCAAATGTATTTAAGAATTGCGAATATACATTGCGAATATATCAAATATAATTGGGAAGATTAAAAATGAATTGGGAATATACCAAATGTAATTGGGTAAAATTTAATGAAATTGCGAATAAATCATATGAAATTGAGAATAGTCAAATGTAATTGCAGCGGTAATTGAGCATTATTTGTAATGTAGTCATTATGTGATTCCCATAATCTGTTTAATTAAATTGTGCTCCTCAGGTTATTTTTATTACGTTTTCAATGGAAGCTCCATCATTCAAATCTCCATTATGTTGATGCGTAAGTGCGTCGCAACATTCAACAGTCCACCAGGTTACCGCAGTCGCAGAAGAGAATATACCTATAATAGGTCGTTGATTTTCCTCCATCATTTCAATACAATGAACCGTTCTTTTTTTTTCATCACCATTTAGATATTTTTGTTCAAGAAAAAATACAGAAAATGTGAATTTTGCTATTTATCCTATACCTTCGTGTATCTCAAATTTGCTGTTGAAAATTGTTTTTTTTACGGCTACATGCCAAAACGTGAGAATGTACATACAAACTACATTCGTAGTTCAGTGAAAACCAACACACATACAAAAACAATAAAAACCATTAAAAATTTTGAAAATCAAGTATTTTTTCTATAGAATAAGTACTTGTTTAAATCTTAACTACATCCGACTAATTCGCAACTCAATTTGCTATATTCCCAATTCCATTTGACTATTCTCAATTACATTCGATATATTCGCGATATAAATTGTCTATTCGCAATAACGTTTCATAAATTCGCAAAATCAATTGAGTAGTCTAAATTCAATTTGATAAATTCGCAATATCATTTGATTATTCCCAAAACCAATTGATTTATTTGCAATATAACTTGGCATATTCGCAATTACATGTGGAAAAGGTGTAGTGGGTCTATTGTGGCTCACAAGACTGCCAGGTTATTCACAGATGAGGCTCAGTCCTTTGAACAGACTGATTGCTGCCCTGAGTGAGGCCTTGTTCAGATCATATGCAGTGATCCGAGGGCTCCCAAAGACAATTTGTCGGAGGCGAGCAATCGCTGGTCACTCACAGAGAATATGTCTAGCTGTCTTTTTCTCCTCCACAGTCTGAAGTCATTGAAGCCTCACGAAGCCTTTGATGTGGGTCACCCTTTTTCCCGCTTGCATCCCAGTCGCGTTCCCCAAACTCCCTCTTCAACTTAGCGATCTTTAATCCAGGACTTGTTTCATAGCCATAATAACGTCGGACTTGACTTCCTCTGATGAAGTACCTTTAAATAAGTACGCCAGTCAAATCACGAAAGATGGCGAACAGACTCTACATACACGACCAATTGAAAATCGTGAAAACATCAATAGCCCCTTGAAGTGGTTCGACCTTTGGGCTGTAAAAGACTAGCGCAAAAAGTTTGACTCAGATGCAATGCCTAGTACGCCGTCTCCATTATCGGCCGCCTCAAATGATCGGACCGCTGGACGAACACATTGAATTCGAGTGTTTTGAGAATACCCGTTGGAAATATCACACCTATACTGGATCCTAGACCATGGCCTGCCAAGAAAAACAACATATCCACAACATTACGTTCTGCGCGATGCGATTCAAATGCATTCAATCAGAATCCAGATCTTTTCACAATAGATCCTGCCAGGGGTTGTGGAAAAAAGGTTTCAAAAAGTGCTTTGATTGCACTGCACTGCTGCAATCACGACTTGCGGCCCCTTGATATGAGATAAAATACCGTATCAGGAAATGATCATCTTAAATCCATGCCCTGACAACTAAACATAATATTGGTATGCTTCCAGCCATCGATCACAATAACACACTCAGTTATCTCAAAAGAAATTTCGGGTTATAGTCACTTTTAGTTTATGAACGAATTATAAAGTAGAAGCCGTAGATAAAGACCAGTATGTTGAATTTGTTCTATTTTGATCAAGATATAATTACTGAGGAGTTTTATTATTTCGAATAGCATGAACGTCCATGAAAATTGGCCTGTTCACAACAAATGAGAAGGTAGATTACACTGAGAAAATTGGATATCTTTAAAAAAGGAAAATATAAAAGTACCGCACGCTCTTGATCAAAACATGTTTCTCATTATTTCAGATACCCCACGATCCCACGATAAAGCTATTTTAAAATGTAGAGCACTTTGAGTGGGAAAATTTCAAAATTCAACAATGAGCTCATACTCGAGTTACAAGAGTAGTTTACGCTGGGTTATGAAGTTTATTTTTAATCAAATAATAATTTTATCTCACTTTCTCGCAATCTCCATGTTTATTATTTGAGCTGATAACCGGGGAAAAGGGTAGATGATGGAAATAACGAGGTTATTGATTTTTCTGGAGCTTTTTAATAAACATTAGGTATCTTGTCTTACAATCTATGTCTGTGCTCAATTTGAATAGTAGCATAGAAATCTAAAACCTGGATTGAGTTGGAGAACTGAAACAAAGTGTATTGAGATCGCGCAACAACTTAATTCCTCGCTTGATTTTATAATTTTGATAGCAGCTTTTTCCACTTCTTCACAGAAGTATTAGAATCGAGATATATTTCTTGATACCTGCTTTGTTCGTGAGGTTGCTAATGCTGTGACACTTGAAGTAAGCTCGCTCATGAAAAATAATTTAGTGAGCTTCCTGGGAGAAAGTTTTTTGGAATATGTTTGTTTTAGTGAAGCTACTTGACCCAGAAATTCACTTGAGGTACCTAATATACAATATTTTTCTTCGAAACCAAACTGATTTGGGAATCGGTTTTTGTAAGCAAATACAATTTCTAAAGAAAAAATCAATCTCACTTTACACCATCCTACAACTTCCAATAATTTATTCAGGATGTTCGCAACAATTAAACAATGAACAAAGTGATTCTGCATAAGAAAACATGATTTTCGATTTCATATGAACACATAGGTCCAAAAATCAAAAAATGAGATAACAATATCTTACGCAGCAGCTACGAAGCTACGTGAGCTGTAATCCAAAAAGATCAAAGATCAGATGTTAAATTCAGATTATAACGCCCTATAACTCCAAAACAAAGCATTTTCGGGCCCATGTTCATATGGAAAAAAAATATGTTTACTAATGTAGGATGTTGATACGATGAGTAGGTACCCAATAACCTCCATGGATCCCAAAATAAATACAATTGCAAAATGAAGGCAGATTTACAAAAAAAAAATGTTTACCACTTCATTCTGGACTGTGGAAAGGACGCATCAATCTGTCCTCTTATAAGTTTTTTTCACCTACTTTCATAGTACCTACCTATTAGCTGACGCAGACAAAAATAGCTTGGCAAAGGATCCATTAAATTCGGTGAAGCAAAGTTAATAACTCCCAAGTTTTTACTGCTCTGCTTGAACGTTTACAGTTTTGAAAACATACTCTTGCCAACATAGTTGATAATGGGTGGTAATAAACTGAACAGTATTTTATTCATTATGTACAGTATAATATCACAAGCAGTCAGTATAATATTGTAAAAGACTCAGTATTTCTGTTAAAAATGATAAGTAAAAATGGACTTTTTGAGCAGTAAAAGTACCATTTGGCCTGTATTTCTATGTTCACTATTGTGATTCTAATGGTCAGTAAAAATTTATGAAATGTCAGTATGACTTAGCTGGTAATAATTCCACAAATGTACAGTAAAAAATAATAAATGGCCAGTATGCGATAGTCAGTAATAATTTTAACTAACCCAAATTTGATCCACATAAAACCAATAGGTACACAACACGTCAATTATAATATACAATAATAATTGTAATGTTAACCTAGTGCTAACCAACGAGCCGCTGCATATTTTTCATCAATTTCTATTACCAACACAAACTAACCCTAACTAACCCAAAATAAATCCGCCTCTCAAAAGAACCTATCTGACTACTTCATCATGACATAAAGGCAGAGTGTTTTCTCTTTACTAAGTTGTGTTTCGTTCCGTTGTAATTTTTTTTGTATTTATACGAAATAAAATATATGACCAACCATGCATTCATTATTTTACTGTCGCTTTATTAATTTTATGGACTGTCCATTAGTTTCACCAGGCATTTACTAATTTATCTAATCGTTTTTTCATGATACTGACTCTTGAATATTTATATCTACCATTTATTATTTTTACTGACCACTTCTTTATGTTACTGACCCTTCATTATTTTTACTGACCACTTCTTTATATTACTAACCGTTAATTATTTCAACCGACAATTTATTATTATACTGACCATTTATTATTTTTACTGACCACTTCTTTATGTTACTTACCCTTCATTATTTCAACCGACCATTTATTATCATACTGACCAAGGGAAATAAAATAATGGCAAAGAGTACTGTCCATAAAATTGAAATACTGACCATTTAATTTGTTGCCGTTGGGGGTCATATCAAATGTGAGCCTCATGAAAATAATGTCACGTAAGGCGTTCGACTGGGTCTTCGACTGGACCCGCAACACCTGTCGTGCTCTAGGGAACGTAGCTGGGCTGATCAGTAGGGAAACTCAGTTTGTGATAGTAGCTTCAATATATTGTTGTCAACCATGCATCAATACAATCTCTTACCACCATAAGATTAGGATGTGCATGTTCTCTGTTGCGTTGATCGTAGGAGTAGTTATATTACGCTGGAGTTCGACGAAGGGTGAGAGGGGTTACACTACTCACAGTGATAGAAAGGAGTGAGAGGGGTTACAGTACTCACGGGGAGGGAACGAGTAATTAGCGTAGGCCAACTACTACCCGTCGTCTCGCTGAACGTGTCTATTTATAGCAACAAAACTGCTCGCTCAGCGATTCTACCAGTGGCAAATTGGGTGGACTTACACCAAGTATATTTGCCTCCAGTACTAATGTGACATATGCCCTCACCCCGTGAGCATTGGACCCCAATGCCAGAAGAGAACATGCTTCATCCCTTACAAAAAAACTTAAAAACTATTAACAAATTTTGTGGCCAAAATCTCTTTCTCCGGTCCTGCCATCCATCCGTTCAGTTTTCCCAAGCCCTGGCCTGTGGTACTGCACCGTCGTGCGTTCAACGCTTGTTCACTGCTAATAGTGCTAATGCTTGCGTTTGCAAAAAAATGTTGGTCGGCCAATCATCCTTGACCTCGGTGATAGTTGCCTATTACAGGGTGTGTATATAGTCCCCTTACTCAGTTCAGAGGGCCGGTATCCCTGTAATATGGCTGGAGGTTGTGGATTCCTGGCCGGTTTCATATTTTCCTGTTGTATGGTTGTGGGAACCGGTAGCCGTTATATGAAAAACAAAAAGTCTATATAAGTACATCATCCTATACAGGTCAAAACATAATATTAATAACATCTCAAAATAAACAATAACATCCCATATTAAAATCATAAACATATACCCACTAAATCTTTATCTACATCAAATCGTCATGAGGGACGGCAGCAGGCGAAAGTATTACTCGGAAACGGAGATCTCCGTGAGGAGGCTGTGTAGGAGGGATCACCCCGTCATTCCCCATATCGTGGTCCTTACTGCAAAGGTTCGCCCTCACCGTCCTTTGGTCTATATATACAAGTAGTTCAATCAAATTTTTAAATAAGCTGTTAAAAAAAATAAAAATGTATATGTATATACACAATTGGTCTCACTGACTCTGTTCACCCTGTACACTGCAAGTTATGTGAGGTTTCCAATTGCGCTGTTTCCGACCTGCTTCTCGAGCGGCTCGTCTCTGTCGCAAGTGGAATGAGTTGGCATCTATATTGGCCCTCGCTTTCCTGTTCGGTTATCCTTAGTAAATATGACGGTGGGACTTCCTGGCTTTGTTCATTGTCTCGGGGGTTGGTGGCTGGTTCTGGATGGACGGGCTGTTGATTTCTCTGTAAGTATTTAAGAGCGTGTTGGCCTATTTTGAATAGAAGATACATCAGGAAAAGAGATAGTGTTACACACGTTAACGAAAAAATCGTGTCGTGGCGGCGTGGGTCTGTGACGTTTTGTGCTGATGTGGACTGTATGATGGCCAGAGGCGTCCATTGGTTCCGGTGAAATAACAGGTAAAGGAGGGCTATTGAGAGTGTTGTGTTCCAAATTATCATCAGGATTTGGTTTTCTGTGTGCCAATTATAACCATCGATGGGGGGTTGAGCTTCTACCGATTGACGGATACTATCAATGACGTCGTTGCTGGAAGTGAGGTTGAGGTATGGGATTTGGAGCGTCCAGTTCTGGTTCAAGCATTCTCCTATTTCATCAAACTTTGTCGGATGGCTGGCTGAGAAAGGATTCAGGACGAATGTTTTTAGAGTCGTCCATGCTGCTGGGAGAGTATGTATTATTTTTAGTTTTCTTTCGTCTTCTTGGCAAGGGAAACGTCTTGGGATCAATATTTTCCCATCTAGTTCTAGGCGGCATTGACAAGGCAAAAAGACTTTCAAGGATCCGGATGCTGACACGTTCGATTTTATTGGCACCGTGGTACTTCCACAGTCCAGCACCATTCCTTCCTGTGGGTGGGTTAACAGGAATTCGTCCTCGGTGATCTCTGTTATGATCAGTAATGTTGATTGGTGGCACCTCAGTAGACAGTGAGCCGTTAGGTCCTGCACCGTTGCTCCGTGCAGAAGTTTTCTAGCACAAGATGGCCCCTGGTGGATTCCCCCCGCAAATCTGGGTAGGTAGCACAGTTTGTCGTGGTAGGGCTTGCAAAGATGTAGGCCTGTTCCTGTTATTTGGCGAGAGTGTGCTGAATGATCCTGAGCGTTTCTTGAAATAGCCATATATAATACGTCGTGTTCAATAGTGCATGTCTCTCGCCCCCAAGCGAACGGGTGAGTAATAACTTCAAAAATTTCCCATTTCTGTAATTTTTCCCTGATAGGGACTTTAACGTGCACTACCAATTCCGTGTCGGAGAAACTACATTCTGCTTTGGGCAGTTCGTATAGTTTGGCCGTGTCCTGTATTGCCAGCGTATGGTTGCTGATCTTCAATTCCCAAGCCAGTTTCTTCAAATCGAGCTTAAGCGTGGATGGTTTTATGATGCCCATAGGTATATGGTGATGTTTGCAGGCCTGCAAGGTGTCCTGCTTCCGTACGGCTCTGGTAAGTCTAACCAATTTATTTGATAGATCAAAGTTGTTCTTCAGTAATTCTAGGCTAATGTTGATGTTCGTTTTTAATTCATCCCTGGCTCTGTTAATCAGCTTTTCTAAGCAGGTCTCCAGTTTCTTTATTTTATCTTCCGTCACTCTGAATGCTTCTGCCGTGTTCTCCTGCATTTTCTGTAGATAACCTGATTCTTGTCCCAGAGTTTTTATTGCCCCTCCTAAACTGTTTGTAACAGAATTCAAACGGTTCCTCAATTGATCAGCGTCCATCGTCAGGGAGTCCAATTTTTGCTGGGTAGCCACGCCAGAACACCAGTTCAGACCCTCTCCGATAAATGCCAGAGCGCGTTTGTTCCGTCTGTTTGTTTGTCTCATGTGGGTTAGGTTCCAGCCATCCATCAATTCATCGATTTCAATGTCCACTGACCCTGATGTGATCTTGATCTGTCTTTTCGTTTCGCAATACGTCGTCCTCGAGTCTGTACAGTGAGACCTTGTGGACCTGGGGGGTACCTCTTCATACCAGGCTGTTCTGTACGTGATTGGTATTGATCCTTCGTAAGTGATGACATGTGGTAATGATTTCCATGAGGCTCCAGCAGTAATTTCCACTTTCTGGGCAACTGTTGCTTGTCCTTGCAACCTGTAATAAATACTCTGTTATTGTCTTTCTTTCCTAAGTGTCGTCTCTCTCGTCCCTCTCGTCCGCCCTAATTCCTGCGTTCCCTATGTGCTACTATTCTTCCTCGCCATCCGTACAGCTGAAATAGTCCTCCTCTTTCCCATTTTGTTCCTTTCCTTCCCTTGTTTCTTCATCAATTAGAGCTCCTTCTAATCGAGCATTCTCCGTCCAAGGGTCGTTATATGGTAGCATTCTACAGAAGTGCACTGTATCTAAAGCTTTCTTTCTACACCCATGTCTCCTCACTTCGTAGTTGACCTTCCCCAGCCTCCTTGTTACCTCATATGGACCAAACCATCTTAACAGCAATTTTTCGCTTCGTCCTACTTTCCTTACAGGAACAAAAATCTTCACTTTATCTCCTGCCTGAAACTGCAGATCCCTGTGTTTTTTGTCGAAGCACACCTTGTCTTTTTCCTGTTTTTTCTGTATGTTCTCCACTGCTACGGCCCTCATTGCCAGAGCTCTCTCCCGCATCTTCAGCGTATCGGTTGACAGCTCGTTGTCCAAGAGTCCTGCCTCTGGCGGTAGAGTGGGCTCTCTTGCGAAAGTGAGCATGAAGGGGCTGAATTTCGTGGTGTCCTGGATGGCAGTGTTGTATGCGAATGTGACAAAGGGAACATAACCACACCAGTTAGTTTGCTCCGTGTTACAATACATTGCCAGCATGTCCGCCATGGTTTTATTCAGTCTTTCTGTCAGACCATTGCAACACGGGTGGTAGGCCATGTGAATTGCCTGCGCACCCCCATCAATTGTATCACTTCTTTCACCAATTCTGACTGGAATACTTCTCCTCTGTCACTCAAGATCGTTCTTGGGGCTTCATGGATCAGGATCACCTTTTCTAATATAAATTGGGCTACTGCCTTGGCTTTTCCATTTGGTAATGCTGCTGTTATTGCATACCGGGATGCATAGTCAGTCGTAACTACTATCATTGTCTTGCCCTTGTTGCTACGTCGGAATGGTCCCAACAGATCAATGCCTACTTTGTCGAAGATTGATCCCACGGGAATTGGTTGTAAAAATCCCGGAGTCTTTCTAAATGGTTGACCTTTCCTAGCTTGGCAATCTATGCAGCCCTTCACGTACTTTTCCACATCCTTCGCCATCCCTGTCCAGTAGAACTTATTCCTGATTTTATCCAAGGTTTTACTCAATCCTAAGTGCCCACAGGTCGGTGCAGCATGTAATTCCCACATTATCTCATCTCTCATGGATTTTGGTACTACCAGCAGGTGTTCCACATCGCCTTGTCCCGTATTGAGTTTGTATAAGCAATCTCCATTTAGTCTAAAATTTTTTGTGCTCGTCTTCTGATGGCTATAGGTGCGACATCGAGATTAATGATGGTTTCTGTCAGGAGTTTAAGTTCGGGTTCTTTGTCCTGTAGGCTCACAATTTCCTGGCTTTTCATAGCACATGTTGGTAACTCATTTTGGTTTTCTATTTCCTCTTCTCCTATTGGAGGTAGTACTGGGTTTCGCGACAGATAATCTGCGTCCATGTGGGTTTTACCAGATTTATACGTAACCTTGTAATCGAATTCCGCGATCTTCAATGCCCACCTTGCCAGTCGTCGGTTATCTTTTATGGAGTCTAGCCAACACAGGGCATGGTGGTCAGAGATCACGGTGACTGGTCGTCCGTAGATTAGGTGTCGAAGGTAGCCCAAGGCCCAAACAATGCTAAGTAGCTCCAGCTCACTGATGGAGTAGTTTTGCTCGCAGGATGACAAACTCCGGCTGGGATGCTATGGGATGGTTTTTCCCGTCTTCACCTTCCTGTAGCAAAATTGCCCCGATTCCGATGGTGGATGCGTCTTTGTAAAGGATTGTCTCTTTTTCCGGGTTGTAGTGATGTAGTGCCGGTGCTGATATCAGTCTATGTTTTAGCTCGTTGAATGCACGTTCTTCCTTTTGCCCCCATTCGAACTTCCTTGTTTTCTTTGTCAATTCGTGCAGCGGTCTAGCAATGACGGCAAAGTTCTGAATAAATTTTCTGTAGAAATTACATAATCCAAGGAAGCTTTGGACATCTCTAACTTTCCTTGGAGTCGGAAATTTCTTCACACAGGCTATTTTTTCGTCATCCGGTAGAATGCCCTCTTTTCCTACTTTGTAGCCCAGGACTCGTATCTCCTCTCTTAAGTATTCGCACTTGCATGGCTTTAGTGTCAAGTTGGCCTGTCGCAACCGTTCGAAGACTTTCCTTAGTTTCATCATATGTTCTTCTTAGGTTTTAGAGAAAATAATGATATCGTCGAGGTATATCAAGATTTCTTTCCATTTTAGGTCCCAGAACACTTGGTCCGCCAATTCCTGGAATGTAGCGGGAGAGTTGCATAATCCGAAGCTCAGTACATTTAACTCGTAGGTACCATGACCTTGTGCGACGAACGCTGTGTACTGCTTGGATTCTTCCTCAATTGGAACCTGCCAATACCCGGAGAACATGTCCAGAGTGCTGAAATATTTTGCTTCTCCCAAGTAAGTCAAAATATCATCTATCTGTGGTAAAGGCCAATTTGACTTTCTGGTCACCGAGTTAAGTTTTCTGTAATCCACGCAGAATCTAGTTTTCCCGTCTTTTTTCTTCACGAGTACTACTGGGCTGGCCCAGGGTGAGTGACAAGGTCTGATCACCTCCCCTTCCAACATCTCTTTTATCTGTCCATCGATGACCTGTCGCTCCTACATCTATGACGTGTTCCGCGAGGTTGGTACGCCCCATGGTTCTTGTAGATTTTGAAAAAACGTCCTGATATTCCTCCAACAACCTAGCTAAGTCCGTTCTTGTGTCCGGGTTTTCAATGTTTTGTAGGTTATGATCTGCTAGTGTAACTTGGTCTTCATCACGGTTTTCCTGTAAGTGACAGTTCCATGACCCATTTGGTTCTACCTCTGCTGTTTCCAACGTAGCCATCGTTGTGCCTTTGAATATTCTAACTGTGTCTGAGGAGGTTGATCTTAGTTCTATGAATAGTTTGTCTTCGTTGGAGAAGATGTGTGACTGTATATGCGTCTTCATTTTCACCAACTGGTCCAAGTTATATGAGCATGCATAGGCTGTTTCTTCCATCATGTCAGCGCTGGGTGTGAGGCCGATTGTCACAGTTTCTCCAGGGCTAATTCGGAAGTCGTCCCCAGCTGTTAATTTAACCCTACTAGGTACGGTGTCTGTTTCTATCGTCATCAGTGCTTCCTTTCGTATCGACATTGGTCGTCTTTTCTTACAGATTTTTATGCGAGTCTCCTCTGTCTTGAACAATGTATACATCATTTTTTCCAGGATCTCCCATTCCTCGGAGTTTGAGCGCCATCCCTTTTTTTCGAAAGCTACTTCTTGATATCCTTCTTCTCTTGCTATACGTCTTATCGTTGCAAGGCACTTGAAAATGTCCTCCAGCGCTGGTTTCTCCTTGCTAGAATTCCTCACGTTTAGAAAAAATGCTGTTTTGCCTCCATGCCTTGACATCGACACTGCTCCTGATGGTCGGCTATGTTTCCTAGATATCGCTGGGAATGCCCTGTGGATAGCTTTAATGTTATTCCTTGTTTGATAGTCACGTGCTACTGCAAAGCCCCGGATTACCAATCTGTGGAGCTTGTGGATGTTTTCGAATTTCCCCTGGACCACTGTTCCTATTTTCTGTTTGTTTACCAGTGAGTGACTCGCCCAGAAAGCCTCTAAACGAAGAGGTGCATCCATCCTGTTTTTATTTCGAAACAGTAGCCCAGAGAATGACACTGGATGTTGCGTTTCAACATTCCCTTGAAATAGCCTGAATTGGTGGTGTCCATCCAAGATGAGCAGCTTTTTGGAGAGGTCTATTACTGCCCTATGTTTGTTTAGAAAGTCTATTCCTAGGATGAGGGGAAAAGGTGAGCTCCCGATAATTTTCACATCTATGTCGCTCTTGAATTGTTCTATTGTCAATTGTATTATTGCTTCACCTAGCACTGATATCCTATGACCCCCTGCTGTGGCCAATACCGTGGAACTCTTCTTGAGTGTGATGTTTCTTGCCCAGTCACGTTGTAGTACATCATTTTGAGCCCCAGTGTCAACCAGCGCCTGGAGTAATTGGTTGTTTATTTTAACCGTGATGTATAGAATGCTGGATCGGAATGTGTCCCTCTGACAGTGGATGGCTGGGAACCCTAATTTTGCCATCCTCTTTCGATTGGGTGCTGGGTTCTGCATGATGCTGCGAAGTGGCCTGCTCTGCCACAGTTGTAACATCTGGGACTCTTATTGCTACTTCTGGACCCTCTATATCTTGGTTGTGCTGGAGGTTGGCGATTTCTGGTTTCCATAACCCGGTGGTTCTCTTGGGAGTTTTGCCAGTTACTTCTGTAGTTGTACTGCTGTCTAGGCTGAGGATAATAATCTCCCCCTCTATTAGCATTTCCAGGTTGATGGTATTGCTGAACCTGGTTTGGTGCTGGATGTTCCATTGGTACTCTGACCTCCTCTATTTCTTTTTTTGTCGGTGCCCTGTCTATGGTTACCGCTATCTTTTTTAAGCTGATCCAGCGAGCTTGGTTGCTTGTTCGGCGGGCTGGTTAACCAGTAGTAGTGGTAATAACTTTCCTCTGATAGACCTTTGCTGACGAATTTCAGAAAATCCCCAATATCAAATTCGGATTTGTAATCATGGTATAGTACTTGTAACTTGTACAGAAAACTCATTACGGTTTCTCCCTGTTGTTGTTTCCTTTTCTCAACCCGTCTCCTTCTTTCCTCTAAATAATCATTTTCCTCAAACTCCATTTTGAAGTCTTCCAGTATATCAGTCCAGGCGCTATTTACTTTTTCTTTTTTGTATTCCTGAAACCAAATATGTGCTGCACCGCTCAAAAAGGTCTCAAAATAGGCAATTTTCAGTGTGTCGTCCCATCCATTAGCCACGGCCGACCTGTCGTAAGCCTTTATGAACTCTGTTGGAGATGTTTTTCCCGGATGGAGAATTGATGGGCTTACGAATTGAGGTAGCGTTGCTTGTCTAGTTGTGCTGAGTACGTCGGCGAGAGTCGTGTTTGCCATGGTGCCCTTTATGATAGTAAGCTGGTCTTCTTGGTCAACGGAGGGTACACTGAGAGGTTATTAGCTGCTTCTTGCTCGGTACTTTGTTTTTGAACTTCAACGACCTGGGGTATAGGGACTTCTTGGCTAGCAAACTGCACCTTTACTACCTTCTGTGCATGCGGAATGGGAAAGAGTGCGTGAAACCTGGATGTGTCCTTTACTGGAGTGAAGATGCTCGCTGCTGTGGAACTTCCTTGGTCTGGTCTAAATTCGTCCAACTTATCCGTATCACTTTTGGACCCAATGTTGTACCGTGACATCAAATAGAATTTCTTTTCAAGTCCCCCGGTACTCGTCTTGGCAGCGGGAGTGATCGTTGGCGCCTCCACCAAATGTCACGTAAGGCGTTCGACTGGGTCTTCGACTGGACCCGCAACACCTGTCGTGCTCTAGGGAACGTAGCTGGGCTGATCAGTAGGGAAACTCAGTTTGTGATAGTAGCTTCAATATATTGTTGCCAACCATGCATCAATACAATCTCTTACCACCATAAGATTAGGATGTGCATGTTCTCTGTTGCGTTGATCGTAGGAGTAGTTATATTACGCTGAAGTTCGACGGAGGGTGAGAGGGGTTACACTTCTCACAGGGATAGAAAGGAGTGAGAGGGGTTACACTACCCACGGGGAGGAAACGAGTAATTAGCGTAGGCCAACTACTACCCGTCGTTTCGCTGACGTGTCTATTTATAGCAACAAAACTGCTTGCTCAGCGATTCTACCAGTGGCAAATTGGGTGGATTTACACCAAGTATATTTGCCTCCAGTACTAATGTGACAATATTACCTGCTGAAATAACGGATGCAATTGTGGGGTAGCGGTTTCATGCATTTGCTTAAATTGAAATTCTGGAGTTGTCAAATACAGTTGGCGATTTTGTTGGTGACGATAAAAAATCGTAGTGCATGCTATGAAAATACCATTTTTATATTTGTATTCCATTTTCCGTGTGACTTCTCACGATATCCAACGCTACACTCACATTCAAAAGCCACTTCCCCATATTTCAAATATAAACATGTGACGATAATAAAACGAGTAGAAATATTTGAATTGATAAAATGAGCCACTAGTTTGGAAAGAATACTGAGAAAATTCAAAGCAAATTTTGAAGTTTCTGATAAGGTCGAGGATAAGCTATTATTATGCATGGGAAATGCGTGGGAGAGATATTAGGTGCTCACAGACCAGCATTCAATACCGTCATTCTATCCCGTCATTCTCTCTCTTCATTCAAAATGAAGGGATACGTTTCCTGTCATCTTTCCTCTCAATTTTCCTCTCGATCTGTCATCTCATTTTCGCCTGGGAAGTAATCCGCTCAGTCGCCAAAACGAGAGGAAAGAGTGTTGACTAATCATCTGAGAGAAATGTATTTATGTTGCTTTATCCTGTAAGAATGCGGGTTTGTCCTGTCGTATTGGAACGTCGGTATAACTTGACAGGAAAGATGGAATGGCGTCCCCACAAAAACGCCAGTTTGTCTCGTCGGATTGGAACGTCGGTTCAATGTTACAGGAAAGATGGAATGTGCATTCATCATCTCATTTCCCACTAACTGGCGTTCTTTCCTTTGAAAGGAAGGAATGACGGGAGAAAATGTCAGGAAAGAACGCCGGTCTATGGGTGGCTATTCAGTCCATTTATCGAAGGAAGACCGTAAACTCAAACATAATCACGCCTACTGCAATTGAATGAACTGATTGGTAGTATACTTGGGCATGGCTGCCTCGCACCGATAGAGTGACGTTTTGACTGAATGTATTTCTTTGATCGTTAGTCCTGAAACCATTATATGGCTACGTTTCAGCCTGTACTCTGTGCTTTTGATCCCAAGGGTTGAGCTAGGGGGCAAACCCAATATTCGGCTAACTATACGATGCGACTCCAGATGGCGGATATTAGTAACAGGTATGGCCTTGGGTAGCTAGAGAGGACGCCGACGTGATAAAACCTGCTCGTGCAGTATGAAAACACAATCGAGAATAGCTCGTACACCGTAAATTGCTCATGGTGCAACGACTCTCATAGGATCCTCCCCGGATTTTGTACCAAGAAGGGCACGGGGCCTTGACTCAACCGTCTGGCAAAAGTGGTGACAACATTCCAACTTGTCCCAATTCTACATGTATGAGAGATGCAAGGCTGGGGAAAGCCATTAGCGCTCAGACCTTGTGAACCGGGCACATCCCAGCGTTATCAGCCTCACCAGTCACCTGATTCGAGGGGACACTGTATTCAGGCGAATTTTAATTTCATCCCAACTCGTGTGACAAACTTTGGAGACCAAACCAAAAAATCACCAACAACGGCGGCGAATGACACCACTGACAGGAAACTGGAAGGAAGCTTGCAAGTTAACAACAAGATACTTTGCGGGGGGGCAGACGACAAATCGAGAAACAACAGGAAGGGACTGCAAAGCCAATCCAAAACCTAGGAACAGGGACCTTTCGGCCCACCCAAAATCTTGGTGGTGCCTTGAAAAGCGATACCGGTCTGATGGGAGCACACCGACTAGAAACCCAAGGGGTCTAGGAAGAGTGAAAACAAGAGCGAGTTACATTGACAAGGTCGAGGGAATCAAAATGTCAGTAAAAGCTTGCGACTACCCCACTGGAGCCATGCCATATCTGAGAAGCAGTCTAAGCACCTCGAGCAGATTATAACTGAAATCCCCGAAAAAGGATTAGTCCATGATTTGATCTTCCAATAGTGGATGTGTGCTTTACCTCACTTGTGCCAACGAGTGGATCAAAGGTTGGCTCGATGAGACTGTAAGGGAAGTATCTCCATGGGAAGGAGCTCAATTCTAAAATATGGAAGCGAGCAAACTTCCAAAACTAATAAAGATCACAAAACAAAAATCAGTTTCTGCTTACACTGATGGACACTCAAAACCAGCTAACAACAAATCCTGGAAAGTCTTGTACGTCAGGTGGTCGAAGAAGACGAAGGCCATAACGTAATATTCTTGATGGATGAACGATCCTGGAAAGAAGTGGGGAGTAAAGAGTCCCTATTCTACAATCTCGGCTGGGTGAAGATCGAAAAGAGACGGAAAAAGCTATCATAAAGAGAAGAGATGTGACCGATCTTACTATCAAAGGGACGCATTAATGTCCCTGTGAATCGAACGAGATTGGCCTGTCAGTCCACAGGTACAGCTGGGTTGAAATAAACTGGTATTATTCATGATACTAAAACACACAAGATATGATCAATTGCTGGACAAAATTAGAACCAAGCCGCGCATGTCGTCACTGCGAGCCAAAAGTGAGCTTGGATTCAAAACATCCATAACGTTACCTAGTTACAATTTGCTGGTCAAAATTTGAACTGGCTCACGCATGACATCCCCGCGTCACATTGATTGTATAGGTTTGAGGTCGGTCACGTGGTGACTTCTGAAGTGGGATGTGCGAGAGTTTATCTTGTTTGTTTTAGTATCATGGTAACCGAGATACGTAGGAAACTTATGAATTTTGAGGTTTGGACACGCAATGACGTCCACGAAACCTGCGCGTGATCATATCTTGTTTGTTTTAGTATCATGGGTATTACTCATAGAAATGTTTAAAAAATTGAGCAATGTAATATTTGTTTTGATAAAACTATATGACAGTGACATGTCATTCAAGTGAAAAGTTTTGGTATGTTAAGATATAACAAAGTAAATAATTAAATTAAATCAGATAGATTTGAAAATTTTGTTTAACATAATCGATCAATTCAATATTTCCGCTTCAGTTCCTGTACTCATGTGTGGAGCCATTTGAAAAAAAATATTCAAAAGGATCAACCTGATAAAAATATGACGTCATATTTTTTTGTTTTGTCAAAACAAATATCACACTGCTCAATTTTTAAACATTTATATGAGTAATATCAACTTTTTTTCGAACCAGCAGTACATCAGGTTTGATATTGAATAAAAAAACTATCTCTCAACGGGAATAGGGTGTCCCTGAAATGACTGTACAACGTTCAACCAAAAATTCCTTTTTTTTTTTTTTTTTTTTCCTTCAATCAGGGTGAAGATTCATTATATAAAGGATAGGTGGAAAAAAGGTCCAAAAAGTCTTCACAAAATTTAATATTAAAATCACACTCGACGCGTTTCGGCTAATGCCATTTTCAAGAGTTGAGCGGTATATAAAAATAATACATCACATTTACAAAAAGAACAACGGCTCACGTGGAATCACATCAGGAGATAGTAGGATAAGTAGGGTTATGTATGTTTTGTTTTGATGATCAGTATTGATTTTTACTATTTTTACTTATATTTCTGTGTTAAGTGTTTTTTAGTGATGTGATTCCACGTGAGCCGTTGTTCTTTTTGTAAATGTGATGTATTATTTTTATATAACGCTCAACTCTTGAAAATGGCATTAGCCGAAACGCGTCGAGTGTGATTTTAATATTAAATTTTGTGAAGACTTTTCGGTTTTTTTTTCCACCTATCCTTTATAAAAATTCCTTTACCAAGAATTCGTTAAACCTACAGAGGGCGTCAAATATTCAAAAAAAAAATGGATTTCCTACATTTTTCGGAAACGTGCAGATCGATTTCGATGATTTTTGGTACATAGCCTTGGACCATGAAATTACGTTTTTTGTTTCTTTAGCGAACGGTTGTGATCAACCGGAAGTGTTATAAACGTGATGTCACATGAAGTTATTTGTTTTGATTTTTTTTTAAATTGACTTTTCGCTAATTCAGATGCTTTTATCTAATAGCTCAATGCATTGGGGAGTTTTTCTCTTTTTTGAGAAATTTCGGTGGGATAAGTGGTTGTGCCAGAAAAAAAATATTTTCAATTAGGTACACAGAAATGTTATTATTGAATCATTTTTTTCTAGCATAACCACTTATCCCAGCAATTTTTTTCAAGAGAGGAAAAAGCTTTCCTATACACTGCGTTATCAGATAAAAACGTCTAGATTATCAGAAACTCAAATCCATGAAAACTCAGAAGATTTGACTGCATATGAGTCATATGACGTGACTGACTTTTTATGGAATTGACTTTCTGATAATTCAGATGTTTTTATCTAATAATATAGTGTGTGAGAAAGTTTTCTCTATTCTTAAAAATTTTTGCTGGGATAAGAAGTTATGCTGGAAAAAAATTAATCAATAATAAAATATCTGTGCAGCTAATAAGGGTTTTTATTTCTGGCACAACCACTTTTCCCAGCGAAATTTCTCAAGAGAGAGAAAAACAACCCAATACTTTGAACTATTAGATAAAAGCATCTGAATAATCAAAAAATCAATAAAAAAAAAACAAAACAAATAACTGCATGTGACGTCACGTTCATTACACCTCCGGTTAATCACTACCGGTCGCTATAGAAACAAAAAATGGAGTTTCATGGTCCAAGACTAGGTATCAAAAATTATCAAAATCGATTTGTACGTTTTCAAAAAATGTAGAAAAAACCAATTTTTTTTTTTAATCTTTGACGCCCTCTGTGGGCTTAACGAAGCATTTTTGGATATAGGTAAGTTTGCCTAGGTCGCCTTATTTTTGATTAAGGAATTTGTGGTTTATCGTTGTTTAGTCATTTCAGTAGGAATCCTTAAAGATCGGACTGTGAACTTTGCTTTGGAAATGCAGATAGAATGAAAGACAAACCACGACCCAACTGAGGAAAGCAACTGGTCTCATCACAGGCCATGCTCATTTCCTAAACACCTTAGCGTAATGGGGATGGCAGATGACCATGTGGGATGTGGAGAAGAGGATGAATCACTTTTTCACTTATGTCACTGTGAAGCGTACAATGCCGCAAGAGAAACATAAATACGTGGGAGGGTGTAAACTCCGATCAGAGCAAGTAAAATCGATTTCACTGGTACAGCCTCAAAGCTTCGTATACTAGAAGCGTCGGAGCTGGAACTATGGAGGTAGAACAAAATAAGGGTACAATAGGATTGCGTAAGCAAACCGCAGTACAAAGGCAACCTTAAAGTATCCTCCACATTAAACAAGGTAGAACTTGAGTAATATGCAACACTTAATAGAGAAGAACATTCAGAAAAGAAAGTCATATCATTGTGTGTCATTTCTGCATCATCATGATTTTTGATATTTCCAGAATGATTCATAACATATTTAGAGAATCTGATAAGAAACGTGAAGTATATGCAACTAGCAACCCTGTCTTGATTTAATAGCATTTTAGTATTCTACATGGTAAACGACGTACTTTCTTAACCTCATGCTTCAACTCCGCTTCCGCAAACACGTGTTTTAATCAAGTGAAAGCATTTAGGCTGTGCTAGATATAACCAAGAAGTGGCTCCGTGATCGTCTATAATTCACCGCGATGCTGCTAGATGTGCTGCAGCTTCTTTATCTGAAAGTTGCAGCAAAAGTGTAATTGGCTATTAATTAAACATTTCCGAGTTTGGTAACCGGTGGAAATACAAAGCCTGGATTATCCTTTAACTATGCAGATAATCCGATGGAGTAGAGGAGATTATGTCTTGTGCCAAACTAATGCGATTTGTTGAACATTGACGCTCAAGCTGGGATTAGCTTGGTGTGGTTATTCGTCGGTCTCATTGTAAGTGGCCTGAGCAGCAGGTCAATGTTAACTTTGCAGCATCATTATAATGTTTGAAATGTTTTTATTCAAAGGACCACACCTGGCTGTCTGATCTTGAATTATTGGAAGTCGTCCATTATTTAATAAGACAAGACACAGGTTATCAGATGACAAAAATAGCAGAATCTAAACCGCTATCCTGAAACTTGTAAATAATGTCATGTCCGCCCGCTAGACAAACTTTGGAAAGTCTCTTCACAAAAATCAAAAGTATGCAACAGATATTTTTATTATTTAACGGCACACCTTCTCAACACAGAGCTTTTCTCGTACATATTTGAATATCTCCTGAGACGGATGAGCTGAGAAAATATTTAGTTACGTTGGAAGGATATTGACTCGGGCTGATCAAATCGATTCCAACTATAAAAGTATACATGATTAATCAATTGATTGATACAAAACGCAAATCACAGCGTGGTCCAATGATACGATATTGTCTATTCAGCCTAAAAAAATCGTATTCAGTAGCAAACCAATTGACGTGTTGGGTCTGCGTGGACAGCTTCTTATGGCTGCAATGCAATGAAAGCTTTGCTGTTTGGGATTCAGAATAAGTATATCTGGAAAACAGTCAAATGGAAGCTAGTACAAGCCAGAAGTTAATCCAAAGGGAAGCTGCGTGATCAGGTTTTTATCTTACATCCTACATGAACGATAAATCGCTTTTTTTTTATAGCACCAGACATCTTTATCCAGTTCAATTGATTCAAACCATCGGAGTCAGTTCCGAGTATAATTCTAGAAAGTACGCACCGTTAGAGCTTATCAGGCTGAAACAAGACAAGACGCGCGAGAGTCGAAAGCGATTATGTAAAAACAAAACATCATTTAAATTTTTTGCAGTTTTATAGTATCTAGTATGCTGTCATAAGAAACAAGTCGGATGATCTAGTTCTAGTGAATCTCAACAAGAAATTGGTCAACGTATCTGACAGCTTTTGTTTTTGATAGCCGGGTAGTCCAGTCATAATCATTTCACCTTATATCTTGGATGGCAGTTGAAAGGATCTGATATGAAGATAAGCATACACACTGCTCGTTATAAGGCCCCTTTTTCACTCTACACAATGTTTTACTTGCAAACTATTGACTGAACATTCAAGACGTAAGGTAAAATTTTATGTCAAGACCTG
The DNA here is from genome assembly GCA_958502075.1 of Orchestes rusci. NCBI lineage: Eukaryota > Metazoa > Arthropoda > Insecta > Coleoptera > Curculionidae > Orchestes > Orchestes rusci. The sequence continues at coordinate 15,598,205 of OY293305.1, read as the reverse complement.
ACTTAAGAACGATTGCAGTCCAACAAATAGATTGATCGAATAAATTCAACTTCACAGTGACATCACAGTATATACACTAACCAGAAGTATATCTCCAGTGTCGTTCATTGTCAAATTTTTATTATTTTCCATAGTATTCATAGCAACCATAGCCGTCTCTTATTCGAAAAGTAGGTGAAAGTATATGTTTGTCATATAAAAACGGGCGGGACTGCATTGCTACCGTCGTCGGTTGGGAGTTCTTCCAGCCAAACAGTTATGAAGGTCACCAGCTCAAATGTAAGCTACGTCACGAGATATATTACTGGTTAGTGTTTATACTGTGGTGACATGCAAAAAAATTATGGTGAGAGTTAACGATAATATAATCTCTAAAAACTAGAGTGGGCAGGCTAAGCTTATTCGGGTTGAAACTACTATCAGGATGTCGTCCGCTCGCACATTTATTGATGTAACTCCCAACATTATTTATTAGGGCTCTGTACCAACCTTCTAATAATAACGATTGTGTTCAGGGTCAAGGCACTACAAGGATTTCCAATCTCAAATTTCCACTTGTGCATGGGTGCATGCATTCACTATGGGTATGACGAATTTTTTTTTTCTTTCTGGAATCATATTTATGTTATCAATAAATCTTAGAATAATGACAATAATTCTCTTGATTTTGGTAATAAGAAATATACAGAATAGCAAATATCATTGGGATGCAAGATTAATCTCCATTTCTTTGAACACAATTTTTCATAACGGTGGTTATATCATTTTATAGCAGAAATTGTCTGACGGAGCAACTACCGTTTCCAAAGCAATACGATCGGAAATTAGATAGTCAAGATACGAACAGACGGAAGAATAAAAAAGTTTGAGCACTGGTTTGAGTGAATGTTGTCTTTGAATTTTAGACACATAACGCGTGAAAAGTACCTATTTTTGAACATTGATTGACATCCTTTACCAAGGTTGAAATGAACATCAAAGGTTTCATGGCTCCAGGTTATTTAACTCAAGCTGAATTGACCTGCAAAACGTTAGTATAATAATTTAAGTTATAGTTGACAAATAAACAATGAAAGGGCTGAATCAAACAAACATTTGACAGTATTCCCAGGGTCTCGGAAATTATATCTGTACCTATAAATAGCAAACTCAAGATATGCTTAACAAAACTACACTCTATTCGCAACCAAAAGTGAACAAACTGCACGCGATCAGACATGTAGAGAAACGATTGAATTGATCACATGTGTTGGTTTATCTCACGTGAGCTTTCAATCGTTTCCCTCTGTTTGATCACGTGTAGTTTAGTCACAATTGGAACTTTGTGTTGGAAATAGAGTGTAGGTATTTAGTTGTGGGCACCTATAGCCACAAAAGTGACAAGTGCAGTTTTGCTTCTCGAAATTCAGGGGCAGTTTTCGAACAATCCTGCAAAAATCAGATCAATTTGGAAAAATAGAAATCACTACTATTTTTGAAAACCTTCTAGGGAGACGAGTGTAATTTCTTCGACTTTATACCAAGTGTACGTCCCCCTATCCACCCATTTTTTGTACCGCCTATCAGTCCTTCTAAGATTACTGTTATAAGTGGACTGTATAATAATAATGCTTCGTTTTCGTACTGAACTTTAACTTTATTCTTCTGATGATACCTTCGAATATTGAACCTCTAGAAGCATAAACAAACAATATTGTGTGAGTCAAACATGTCAATGTGAACATGGGGGGAAAGGGGAAAAGAGAGCTCCTTGTTTGCCATATTTACTTCCTTGAAATACCTTCCACCAGATTTTCTGTCACCAATTCAATAACAATGACTTGAAGTTCACTATCATCAAGTAAATGTATTTCTCTTCAATATTCAAGGAGTGTGTAGCCTTTTTTCCATCGCTACTACTACTTTTTGTTGAATAATCGAACGATTTTCCTTGATCTTTCACACTAAAAAGTTGATAAGAGGAATTCTTATCACAAACGACAACGTTGGGCACAATCGAGTTATTTGAAATGCGTTGCCATGACGGTAATAGATGCTTCAAAGTGACGGTTGTTGTCATTCCCAGTTGAAAATGATTAATTTGTGCTCGAGAAGAGGATTTAGTGTGGCAATTATAGCAAAAAAGTGCTGTGTTTGTGGAGCTTCTTGATGGACGGTTGGATTGTGGAGATCTTATTACAAATGTGTCAAAATAACATTACATAAACATAAACAAAAACAGAATGTTATCGACTCAAACAAATCGTGTATGTTCGGGGTGCTATGCTTGTTCTAGTGGTTCAATGTTCTAAGGATAATACAGAAAATAATCAGTACAACGAGATCGTTTATTGACTTGTCTTGACTGACTATCACCTCACGACCATCTCAAACAAACACCTAACGACCACTTAACAACGCGTAAACAACTCTTTTGTTTTTCAAGCGTGATTGCCACATTTAAAAATCATAATTAATATGAGAGCCTAACATGCCGTCCGCCTTGAAATATTCAATTTCAAGAAGCGACTGTCCTGATGTAGTTCCTGGTTCAGGCATTGACCAGGTAAAACACACAGTTTTGTTAGGGCACGTTTGTACACTGAACCAGAGGCAAATCTTACAGTAGTCACACGAGTAACGCCATCTGGACCGGGATGCAGCTCGAGCACTCTTCCAATGATCTTTGATGACTGGAACGTTGTCTTCTTTAATGATCACCAAACTGCCAACTGCCAACAATTCTCGGTGGGACTGCTTCCATTTGATACGAGACTGCAGTTCTGAGATGTGCTCAGTACTCCATCGCTTCCACAAATGCAGAATATACCATCGGTTGACAATGATGAGGCTACCTCATCAGAGCTTGACTTGATAAGTTTATGAATTTCTAAGCTTTTTCCTACGAAAGTAGTGCCAATGTCGACGATAATAACGACGTCTAAATGAACACATTTCGTACTCATACATACAAAAATCCATATATTAGCCTTCAGAATCTTGAGATTTCTTGTTTTCCGATCTCTGATCGATATTGGACCAGCATAGTCGATGCCAGTATGCGTAAAAACAGGTTGGAATGCAGTTCAGGCAAATTGCTCATCTTGTAAGTTTGTGGAGTTGGTTTTGCCCTAAGGCATACAACACAATTTCGAACAATTAATCTCGATATTCCACGACCCAAAATTGGCAAAATCTTTGGCGAATCAAATATAACAGTTGCTGAGCTCCACAATGTAATAACTTCACGTGCTCCTGCCTGAGAATCAAGACAGTTAGAGGATGCTTATTATGCAAAAAAAAATTTGGATACGCCCACCGACTCTTATCAATCCTGCTTTATCTAAATAAGGGATCAAACATAAATTGAAGCTAGCCTTTCCTTAACATGGAGTACTCATTTGGAAATGACTGGAATTGAGATATCCGCAACAAACACGTAAGTGCAGGGTCAAGTTCTCTAGTCTGAATGTGACCCGATGGTAACATCTTAGCTTTAAGTTGATCATAGAATCAAAAACACAAAGCTATAACTCGTTGTAATTTTATCAAAGACGAAAATCGGGAAAAATCAAAATCATTAACCTTGTCTAAAACCGCAGAATGGCTTAAAATCCTCTGTTTAGGTATATCAGCAGGAACTCCGATCACATCTTCTGATTTCGGACTAGCAAACAATGACAGAGGACCCTTCCACCATAATTTTGACTGAAGTAAATATTCGGCAGTTACACCTCTGGATAGAGAATCTGCACGATTATTCTCCGATCGAACATGATGCCAATCCTCTACCGGTGAGGAATTTTGGATTTGAGTGACTTGGTTCGCGACAAAAGTTTTCCAACGACTTGGGCAACCTCGGATTCAACATAAAGCTATGGATGAATCTGTCCAATGAAAGTAATTATCGATGTTATTATGTATCGAGTCGTTGACCTTCTTCACCAATTTAGCAGTGACTACCGATGCACAAAGTTCTAGTCTAGGTAAAGTTATTCTTTTGATCGGAGCCACTCTGGATTTGGACACAACCATAAGTGATCGTATTGAGATCGAAACATTCTATTTTTGCGTTTGGATCGCCAGGAGATTTCCATAAAATTCTCTGATATCTTTGTTCACTAGGATCTATTGAAACTTGGCGATACATCTTGGTGATATCTGCATCGAGCACAAATGGATAGATTCTAAAATTCAACAGAATTGACAACAGGTCCTTTTGGATAGTTGTACCGACATTGAATATCGTTCAAAGAAATTCCAGTGTCGCTCTGTGCTGACGCATCAAAAAAAACTAATACCTTGGTTATTGAACTGGATTCTTTCACAATAGCATGATGTGGTAGATAGAAATATTCATTTGAATCACTGGAATCCATTGAAAAGTCTTCTATTTTCTTCATATGTCCCAGGTTCCTATACTCCTCAAGAAATGACACATATTCACCTTTTAACCAGTCATCTTTGAGTAGGCGTTTCTTCATCAAAACAAGTCTTTTATACGCCATCTTTCGTGAAAGACCTAACTGAATAATATTTTCTTTAAAAGAAAATTTGACAATGAATCATAAATCCGAATTGCGAGTAAAATTATTGACAAAATGATCTTCACAATATTGCTCCGACTTGGATGAAATCTTTCATTCACGTCTTGTCACTGAATCGAATCTGTTTGTGAGCATAAACAAAATAAGTGTGTCCCAATGATCAACTTCCTCACCTAGACTCTTCAAAGATCTCAAGTTTTTATTGAACAGATCATACAGTTGTCTCAACTCCAAATACGATTCCTTAAATACTTTGGGACAGTCAAACAAATCTTTGACATAATTTTAAACAATCAAACGTTTATTTTCGTACCGGTGTGTCAATATTGTCCAAGCATTCAGATAGTTATCGTTATTGACTTGCAAATTTACGATGCCTGTGATGGTTCACCGCTGAGAAAAGACTTAATAAAATAATTTTTCCACATCCGACAAATGCATATTATTATGGACAATAGCTTGAAATCCATCTCTAAATTCGAGCCATTTTTCGTAAGCGCCGTCAAAAATTGGCAATTTGAGATCTGGCAATTTTATGGAAGGTTTTTGACTCACCAAACTATCACAATTAGTGTTGGATCTAACCTCCATTTCAGACTGTTTCTCGGAATTCGCAGTATTCATAATTGACTTGATTTTTCCGATAACAACAAAATATTCTTTTTCAAATTAATCTCTATGTGAACTTTCAGTCTCTAAAATGGCGTCGATATTCTGTTCTTCTAGCTCTGCAAACAAATAACACTCTATATCCGTCTGGACATCTTTGAATTGACATAAAAGTGGCTTAACATTGTATAACCAAGTTTGACATTGAATTAAATCATCCTCTGACAAATTCTCTAGATCGACTGAATCTAGAAATGACTTAACTCGAGTTAAAGAGCCTTTAAGAGAGCCTCTTTTAAATTTTAATTTTTAAACCCGCCATACAATTAACCCTGATACTTGACGTGACACACAAAAATATTGATGATGATAAATCAAATAATATCGCACTCAAAGGATCTCAATCACAGTATCAAACCAATTGAAATAACCAAAATCTTTGCTTTAACGGACTTACAGCTTTCGAGTTCAATGCTCCGGGCTTGAACTCGTCTACCACATCACTCTACTGGTCCCCGCTTTTGGGTTGATTGCCTCAGACTGGAACTCGTCTACCACATCCCTCTGGCTTCCACAACAGAAAAAAAATCGCTGCCAGGAATGGGAAAATTCTTCTCTTGGCGACAACCAAAAACACTGATCGATCCGGTTCGATCGGACCAAAATGTTATAAAGGGACTGTATAATATTGATGCTTCGTTTTGGTACTGAACTTCAACTTTATGCTTCTGATAATACAGAAAATATCCAGTACAATGCACAAAACGAGATCATTTCTTGACTTGTATTGACTGACTATTACCTCACGACCATCTTAAACAAACTCCCAACGACAACTCAACAATTAGTAAACAACTCTTTTGTTTTTCAAGCGGGATTGCCACATTTGAAAATTATAATTAATATGACAGCCTAAAAATTATTACCGTATTGATGTCTAGAAGAGTGATAATGTGATGATGATAGGGGTTTATTATGATTACAATTTATGTCCGCCGTTGATAATTTTTATTTCATATTCAATGGTATGACTCGTGGTATTCTAATTTTTCAGTTTGATCCCATCCATTTCTCATCCCATATCGTCTTCAAAAATCAATGTGAAAAAATCTTCAAGGAATTTCATTTCTGACCCAACAAAAAATGAGACATTTTCGAATCAGACACTGTTTCCTAATAAAACAAATCCGGTTTACTTTTAGCACAAGAACATAGGTTTCCTACCTATTTGTTGAATACACAAAAAAAATGTACAGCTGATTTGAGAAAAATGCTGATACGACATGATACGACAATAATTATTGAACTTCAAACTACGTAACTGGAACAGGCCCGCTTATTATTTGAAAGTGAAGCAAGTAGGATAGCGATACTTACGGATATCTATCTTATTCTAACCCCCTGGCCTATATGTACAGAGATGACACACTTTACGACTCGTTGTCGATAACGACCGGGTCCTTTCCAGCTACAGTATCATTCATTATATTTTTACCTCCGCACCTACAGCTCTTATCATAAGTGATAGAAAAAAACTCTGAATACAAAAGTTTTATGGTTTTTCCTCGTAGTAAGTTTTTGTGATAGCGGAAATAAAAAATCGACTTGAAAACATTGATGAAGTTATATTTTTTTGAATGAAACACCCTGTATATTATTGGCGAAAATGATAGATCTTTTACTTCTGATTCCAAATATATAATATATTAGGTTGGTATTTGATTCAGCCGATTTTCCGCTTTTCATGTTCATAATCACATTGAATTCATCCAGAAATTTTAGCCAGACTCAAAAAGTCTTGTTTTTTGTGACAAAAAGAATAGATTCATTCAAATACATCGACTGGGAAAATGACTCGAAAAAAAAATTTACTGCCTCCTGGACTCATACGGTAGAATCCAGATCAACGTGATGTGATTTTCATGAGACTTCGAACTTGAATAGCGCAAAAACGACTAGACCAAATCCATTATAGTATATTACATATTTGGAATCAGAAAAAAAAATCTATCATTTTGGACAATAATATACAGGGTGATTCATTTAAAAAATATAGCTTCATGAATTTTTTCAATGTTGTAAATTCGATTTTTTATTTCCGCTATCACCAAATGATACTACGTGAGAAAACCTAGAACTTTTGTATTTAAAGTTTCTTCCTAAAACTCGTAATAGGAGCTGTAGGTGGGGGTCAAAATATAATCAATAATCCTGTACACATGGAGCTCAATGAATATGACTGTTGAAGCATTTTTCATCCAAATTCGAGTGGTGTATTCTAGCAACCAATGCGTCGTCTAGTAAACCGAAATGGACAATTTGCACATTATTTGGAAATATGAAAAATATAAAGATTAGTAAGTACCGATGCCATGGATGTTTCGAAAAACAATCTACGTCCTATATCAATGTAGAGATGACCGATAAAAGAGCGCCAATAAAAATCCACAACGTCACCGAATACATTATTTATCTCCGTCTAGCGTATTGATTGTAATGAGTCTCTCTCTCGAGAGAGGGTGATGTAGCTCCGCCCCATTTTCGATCATACAGTGAATTCTGCGTTTTCTTTTCTTTTAATCCAGTATATTATTGGGTACTCCGGAAAATTTTTTTCGCTGATGAGTTTCAAATATTCGTCACCTGAATATTGCTTTGTTCTACCTCCAAAATTGTAAAATTTCCTGTGGGGCATTTCAAAGTTTGATCTTCGAATTTTTCAATTGTATGATTGTTTTTGAGCAACCAAGCTGGTTATTTCATGTGACTAATTTGTAAAAATTAAATTAATGAAGTTTTTTTGAAAACTTCATTTAAATCAAATGTAGACTTGCAATAGCGCAAAAAGCTCACTATAAATTAGACACAGTATAATAAAACAACAGTATGTCTGACTAACATTTTTTATTTGCAATAGGGTACAAAAGTTTCACCAAAACCTAGACTTGCTGCTTGTGTCGGAATGGAGATAGAACAAATCTGTGGTCTTGCCGTCTAACGTCTCATTGGTTGAGTTGGAGATAGAACAAACCAATGATCATAGTGATTGTAGATCACCGGAGATACACCAAGTTATTTCTGTTAATTGTTGCGATATCAAGGTAATACAAGTGGCGATAGAACAAGAACATCAAGTTTCTGAGAAAATCACAAAAACCTCAACTTGAGAAACAAATTGAGGTAGAACAAACCAATATTCGGGTGACGTATTGTTTAGAATACATGTCATGTCAAACTGAGAAATTGACACTTGAAAAAATAAAAAAGAGGTCTCGTAACTCAAACATGAACGCCATAAAACAAAATATTGGCCTAATTTGCCTTTGTTTGGCGTCCGAGAATTTGTATCATTGAGGATTTAACTGATCTTGTGAATTTAACATCTGCTCTAATCAATGACCAATAGTAAAATTTAAAATATTTTATGAAGAAAGATCATCACTTTCTCGCGTCCTATAAAAATGGTCATCTAGTAATTAGGGTTAGCAGGTCCGAATACATGACTTCCTCGCGTCCTTTAAAATTGATAACATAGTAGTTGAAGTAAGTAGGTGATACCTATCTCATTTGATATTGACGCCATTTTTTTGGTGTTTAAAGGTCGTAAAACTATTAACATTGCGTGGTATCATCTTTTTATCAAATATTATTATAAATAAATCCAATATTGAAATTGGAGTTGCATGTAGCACATATTAAAGTATGGCATATCTCGAATATTTCCATATTTGTTGATGCACTCAACGCCGCTATACTCATAAGACCACTTTTTTGTCAAAATATAATACCTCGTGTGATACCTGTCAGCCGAATAAAATTCACTGCTTAAAAGTAATTTATGGTCTCGTTTATGGTATTAGGGCATCATGTTGATAATAAATAAAAACATAATACAGGAGTGGCATACAATGTTTTATCCAACAAATGCAACAAATCGTTTCCTTATGAGCTAATAATAATAATAATTATTAGATATTAATGTCAGAGTCAGAATGACTAGACAGTGCCATGTTTACATTTTGGTCAAAGTAGGTTATTTGTTTGGTTTCCGCGGGAACGTGATAGGTTGTTGGTTTGTTTGTCACGGAAACGTGAGTTATAATCACACCCTGCCAATACTGACCTTCAGATTTTGTACAACAGCCTCAAGATCAGTATATAACAGGTTGCCTCACTTTTACGGTCATGACGGGCATTGAACTCCATACTACGTACCTGGAAAGGACCCGGTCATTGTCTTCAACGGATCGTGAAGTGTGTCATTTCTGTCCTTATATAGGCCAATGGGTTAGAAAGAGACAGGTATCCGTAACTCTCCACTCCATGCGTATAGGCCAATGAGCTAGAGAGAGATAGGGATCCGTAACAATCGCTTTCTCTACTTAATTCACTCTCAATCATAGGCGGGTCCGTTCTAGGTACGTAGTATGAAGTTCAATGCTTGGGCGTCATCTATATCCAGTGTTGCCAGATGATCCCTATCAAAATCAGTAGAACAGAAACTCATGGGCAAAATCAGTGGATCTCCTGTTGAAACAGTACTTCTGGCAACCTTGCGAATGACACATGACTTGAAACGATGCGGACCGATGCAATCGAATGACAGAATTTAGTCTACTGCAGAGGCTCGACTCCGATGACGTCATATTTTTCTCCCCTCCGTCTCTTACCTCCGGCGAAGTAAGGCAACCTCTTGTATACTGATCTTGCAGCAGCCATATTGGATTTCCGTGAAGGTATTTTGTTGGCAATAGTTTATATCCCAAATTCAATGTGGATGGTAGCACATGATTTCCATTTGGCAAGCGAAATACTGCCACTTTCACTTCGAAGTGAAATTGAAGGTAACTCCATTATGTTTGACGTTCTGTTATCGTTTCATGTGACGGTTGTTTGAAGAGTCGATTTGTCTCTGTCTCTCGAGGAATTCCTCTTGACATCGTGATATTCTCCTTCAAATCCGGTTACACCAGAAAAAATTAAAGTTACAACTCTTGTGAAATTTGGATTTAGTTTTTGAAATTGGATCACAAGTTTGATTTCACAAACAGTGCAACTTTGCGGGAGGGTGTGTTTTAGTATATATGTAGTTTCAAATTATGACTAGGCAAATCTATCTATTTTTATTTTACATTTGGAATAGTCCGTAAAGATATAATTCGTTCTTAACTATGAAGTGACTATCATGGTTTTGTTAAGGGCTGCAATAATTTCCATGAAAGAATGGGTCCAGTCCTGTCTTATCGCAGGTAATAGCTATAGATTATTTTGTCATGATTTGGATCGCCGCATGGTAAACGGACCGATAAGTTGAGGTAATGGCTTTCTTGCCAGAAATCGTTATAGGTACCTATCAATCAATAAAAAAAATTCCTATTTAAAAGCTGGCTGGTCAATAGTCAACCCAACTGTTCAAGCATTCTATCGATCCTAACTGAAATCCGACGACGTGATTACGGAACACGTCCAACGCCAGCTATTGTTGAGGAGTGGTCGCTGGAAAACGATGAAATAAAATAGATGGAATGAATGGATTGATTGAATTCAATACGTCTGTGAACCATTTTTGAATGAAAATCATTTAAAAACGGATTATGTTACAATCCATTACACAATACCAACAATAAAAGCGATATGATCTGAACATTATAAATTGCATGGGTGGGTCCTAACTCATTTTATCAATATATCAATGTTTTATAATGCTTATTTTACTCAAGACAAAAGTTATTTCGAAACAAACATGATCAAATCAAATTTGCCGCTTTTTCTTTTGTACCAACATAAATATACCTCCAATAATGAGACCTATAACTATCATGAGTTGGATAAAATAAATCAATAAATTAATCCAAGTCGTATGTATATCAGATTTTCCTTAATCAGCTGTAGATGTAGATAGCATCAGTATAAAAGTAGTTTCCGAAATAAAAACGAAACTACTACTACGCCCATGTTTATGTTTCTTTCTTCCTCGTAGTGCTCCTATTCTTATACTTTGCATAGAGGCCAATTTCAGGATAAGAAGATCGTTTGATAATCCATCTCACGAAATGGAAACTTTCCTTTTGATCTCAAGCCCTTCTAATTTTTTCCTTTATGTTTTATTTACCGCTCAGGACCAAGTGAATTGCCAGTCCTAATTATGTTGGAAATCCACTTTGTATCCAGAAAATGTTTTTTTTTTTTTTTTCGATAAATTATTTTGATCAAAGAGTTCGTTGTTATACGTTTGAGATGTTCATCAATTATTGGAGGCAAGAAATATCAATTATGACTGAGGGCATCTTGAAACTCCCATTGCTTTTATAAAGAAATATTGAGGCGTAAGTTTGAGATCGTCAAAGAAAAATTTGAGGGAGAATGTTTTGTGAAGTTGACAAAAAATAAATTGATTGTTTGCTTGTATATCTGGTTACTAATAGCAGACTGGATTGACTGGGAAACCTCAAAATACACTTATCATCCATATATCACACATAAAAGGTGCATGTCATTGGGGATTATTTCTATTCTTTGGGTCGTCGGCTTCGTCGCAGTAATTTACATTTCCGGCGACACTTTCCGGTTTTTGGCCCATGTGAAAAAGACGAAATTTATTCCGACGGATTTACATACTATTTGACATCTTCTGAAAAATGGAAATTTTTGGGAAGCGCCAGCTGACGATGAACCAGTTCCTGGCTGACTATGTCAGTAATGTGAATGTTGGAAAAGTGATAAGAATATGAACTTCTTTTGTCTATGATGTTGGTTGACGAGTTGACAAATTACAGCAATATTATGTTCCTTACAAGCTGAATATACAGGATGAATTTTTATGTGTGATAGAACAAAAAACAATAGACTTTAATGAAAAAACTTTGCTGAACAATGTATTCCAACAAATATACAGGGAGTTTTGTTAGCGTGGATAGTAGATACCTACGAGATCGACACCAAGTGTAGATTTTTTTCTATTCGGCGCAGCAGCTCAAATAATCTCAATAACAAAGCCATGCATCGAGAAGTCAATATGATTTATTTTCTGGATTGTTCAAGCAATCAAAAAATGAATTTTTTGAAAACTTTTAAATAACGCCAAATATTTGGAAGGGGAGAACGAGTGTCGATCTTCTGTCCCAATACTTAAGTCAATGCTCAATTTCTGGAATGATTCCAATCATTGTTTTGAAATGTACTACATTGGTCTGTGAGCGAAATTTGATGACAATAATTCGGGACGCTTAGAAGTTTGGATGAAAAGAACATTTTTTGTTCAAAAATGGAACGAGTCTTTCACTATCAAAATAAATCAATTACGTTTAACCACTCTGTATATTATTCAAGATTCAATTATTGCCTGCCTTCCAGAGATTAATAAATCTTATTGAAGGAAAAGTAATATACATATTCAATAGCATTTGAGAAAAATATTTTCAGTTTCAGGATCAGGACTGGAAATTGAGTCACGTTCCGTTATAGAGATTGAGTGTTGAGAGTTGCATTTGGGTTTCTTCAATGAGTGGGATGAAAGGCTTTGAATTGATTAAAATGTCAAGTATAGAGATCTTCATACATATATCATGGTTTTTTCACTGTTACGGCGTCTTTGAAAACAACAACAATATTCGTACGGGGTGAAATTACAGGGTGTCCCAAAAAGAACGGGACATATGGTAACAGCAGACTCCTCACAAGGAAATATTGCCATAGACCCCAACTTGTCTAATCCGAAACTTCATGTCAACAGGGTGTAAAAGTTGGATTTTGATTTTTGATTTCTTCAAATAACTTTCAAAAGTATAAAGTTATTCTGTTAAAATCTGGTATTTAAGGAGAGTTTCTAAACTGTAATATGAGCAGGTCATTGCTAAAATCAGATTCACTAGAAAGCAAAATAGACATCCGTATAACTTGTATTTCTATTTCCCAAATTTGAATCCAAGCGATAAGGTTTTGCGTAAAAATGAGGCAATATCAGATGCCTTGAATTATTAACCGATGAACTAGATCCTGAATAAGATGTTGGTCTTTTTCTAGTTGAACGTGGATGTAATTGGGTTTTGGAATGACATCAATAATTTAGGGATTTCAACTGAGACTTCGTTGTGGCAGTCTTACCTGTAACCCACGGTTTGCTATGTTTGTTATTTTGTGTTATCACCAGATGGACTTTAACACCTGGATGCTTGATTATTCATTATTCGATCTTGGTCAATTCCCCCTTTTTTATCTATTTGTGTTCACACTCCTAGTTTGGAGTTTAAACTCTTTCAATTGCCTGCGTACATTCTATCGACATGTTGACTCAGGTATAGTTGACAAAATCTCTTTCAATCTCTGCCTTCGTCATTGACTTATTTTCTCTCTTGAGGTTTTTAGTGGGCATCATTTTGCACACCTGCCACTTGCACAAGACAAGTTTTTCTCTTTGGGTTGCAATTTTTTTGCCCCTTGCAGTGCTTCACTTTTTTTGTCCTTTGAGTGCATGATGGTTTCTTGAAATGCTTTATAATGCTATAGTTCTACTTTCCCTATTCCCATCAATGCAATGAATGGCAAATGACTTTCTACGCTGAAAGCCCCGAATTCATTACACTTTTTAATACAGAGTAGTATCAGATAAAACAGAAGTAAATGTATGCGTTTACCAATATTTATCAATTATGAACCCAATAATTATGCAGTCGAAACATTAAATAATTCCGAGAATGTCATCACACGTATTTAGCTTGCGCATTTTCCTTCCACCTTTCCTATTCTAGCTTCAACAATGTTAAACTCACATGCAGGAGTTTTAACATTGTTACATTCAATTTGTGTTGCTACGAGAGACGAGTCGCGGCTTTTGTTGTTTCACGTCGCACGTTTAAGCCCTTTCTACCTTTTTCATTTTTGAATTGCTTGTACAACAGTGGTGGGGTTATTTCTATTTGTGACACTCAGAAACATCTTGCTCGCTGGATGCAAAAAGCTTTGATACACTAGTTTACCCGTTTATTGTCTGGTCACTGTACACGATCACCGTGTTGATGAACTTTACTTTTTAATTGCGATGTTGATGTCCTTCTTTGGTCTTTCGACAACTATGTCAACCAAAAAGTAGATAGTGTATAGTGTCAATAATGTATTCTGGTAATAAAAAAATGTGATATATGGCTAAAATCAGTCATATTGTCCTTTTTCGAGAAATTTAATACACACGGTTAACACATTTTGATGTGAATCAAATAAGTGATCAGTATTTATCACATTTTGTGTGGAAAATAAAATTTAGTCTGCTTTGAGTAAATGAAAGAAATTTGGGGTCAATTGATTTATTTTTTGACAATCCATGTTTATTAAAAATGGACTGCTCTCTGTGTTCATTCTCTATTTCATCAGGCAACATAATAGCTCTATTGCTCGAGGTGAATCTCTTATTTGTTTTCTAGTACATGTGCTATCGATACACAGATCAATAATTATGATAGTTGAATTCACAGAATAAATTATTCTAAATTTTTGTCAAATAAGTATCAATTTTTTCAGATACCACTGATCCAACATATATGCAGCTGGAACAAATCTGTTTATGTATAAATTAATTTCCAAAAATAATTCACACGCATGGGAAAATGTACAGTTGGCAGCATATGCAAAATTGTCACGTTTTTTCTGGTTGACTACAAACTAGAAATGTATAGTTTGTTTGCTTATGACAAATTAAATCTCCACAATGCACGTTATCACCCTCCTGTTGATTGATAAGGTTTAAATTTCACAACCAAGCTCTCGATATGCGTTCTTACAATAGGTCATAATGGATGTATGTCTCCAGACATGGTGTAGAGTTTTTTCAGAACAAACGTGACATTCTCCAGTGATCATGATGAAGAAATTATTTCTTAAAATAGAATCTAGAACGTGACTTCATCCAACGTTCATGTTAAAATGATGTCGCGTCCACAGTCATAAGAGAATCTACTTTGGATATACATTTCATATTTCATGGAGCACATCAAGTCCAACTTTTTTGAATAAATAGCATATTATTATTATGGACAACTACTTTCTTACTGATTTGCTCAGAAGCCTTTTTAAATCTCATGAAAATAAGATAATAAGAGCAATAATAATTATATGGTATAAAAGAAGTGGTGGTTATTGGGAATGAGGACAGTAGTGATAGGAATCACTTATTCGAAAATTATTCCCGACGTTTCGTCCCCTAATTCCGGCCTTTTTCAAGGGCTGAAACGAATGAATACAGATTTTATTCTTTTCTGGGGACGAGAAGAAGCTAATCATGATGAAGATGTCAACTATATATTGTTTGGATAAAATTATCTTTATTTTTGGATATTTCTTGTTTATTGTGTTAAAATATGAAGCATCTTCTTCAATCTCATCTTATTTTGTTGCGAGAATAAGGAACTTGCATCAAATTCTATTGCTGAATTAGAAAGCTTATGAGAAATAAGGACACGTGTTTTTTCGTTTTTTCTATTTCTTGTGAAAAATTGACGCGGATTTAACGCTTTAAAATGTGCCCAAACTGCTGCACTATGACACTACACCATGCTCCGTTTATCTATATATATATACAGAACATGAAACTAGAAATCATTTTTGAGCGAAATAGGGAAATACACAAGTATCAATTTTTTGTGAACTTCTACAGTTTGATTTCTTCTAGAAAAACTGATCACTTTTATTGGTAAATTTGCTTGAATAAGATTTTATTTTTCATCCCTCAATATTCGTCCTTTCACTCTAAATCGATGATTCTGGTAATAATTTATCATTATTATACCGCTAAAGTAAAACAGGGAAGCGTTTTTATTGTGCAATTTGAGATCGGGAAAGTGCAAAAGAAACGTATGAGAAGCTGCACTTGTGTAGACGAAGATATTTATTATTTATTTGATAACGACGAGTCGTATTATGAAGTACGCTAATTAAGTGATAATACATATTGAATGTTGGATACGAACGCACATCAATGCAGCAGAAACATTGTTCGATAATACTCTCAACGTCACTAACAAACACATTTTCCTGTACACCATATCGGAAGCATCTAGACAATACAGACCAGAATTGATCGAGATGCTATATTTGGAAACAATTATAAATTTTCCTGCTATGAGATACTGTGACAAGTGAAGTTGGATGATTCAATCCCCTAGGCCAGTTTCATTAGGCGGTGCACATAACTTAGGAGGATACGATAGGCCGATTCTGAATCAATACAAGCTGAAGAAAAGTGATTTGTATTGATTGACCGGATATCTTTACTGGAAGTTAAAATTTCTTCCTAGCCGAAAAAACACTGATCCAGTTTAATTAAACTTACATAAACACAAGTTTCCGTTGTGCAGCCGAGAGCGCCAAATCTAGCAACCGTTAAATTAACAAGATGCCTTTGAAAGAAGATGCTTGTCAGATAGTATAAGTTTCAGTTAGACTTATTTTTATGCTGATCTATCGAACGGTGTGGAAATTGACATAATCTATTTCTAAATCGAATGAAGTTGATGAACTCCTCCATCATATTATAGTGAAGTCTTGGTAGGCTTTTAAGCCAAAGCAGCATACGTAGTGCGAAATGCTACCTGGTAACAGGAATCATTTATTTATATTGAAATCTTGACTTACCATTTACATTCTCGCGGGACACTCCAAGTGCGAGGGTGTAAATAGTAGCGTTCGCTTAGCCTGGCTGTGAAGTCTTGCACTCTCGCTGTCTCCGTTCTATGTGGGCAGGCGCGAGCACGAGGCGACTCGGACGAGAATGTTATTCCGGCATTACGAATAAATGGATGATTTTCCATTCCAAAATCCTTTTGTATAACATTTTTTATGGTGATCGAAGAGTTTCACAGTGGCTAGCACGAAACCGTAACCTTTGTTTAATTCCAATTCACATGACGAGGTGTATAAGCTGATTCAGTGCAGCTCATGTGTATAAATTGAAGAAGAGTGCATTATGAATATCGCGAAGGTACTTGTGAATTGTCGTTTCATATTTTCTGTCAAGAACCATTTTGAAGATGATCGATCAAATGGTGTGGACGTTGATAAATTGCAGCCCATATACTGGAGAGTTATGGCAAAAAGGATGGCGCCAAAATGCCGTTTTCAAATAAGTATCTTAAGTATCTTAACAAGGTGACTAAATTCAAAACCCTTCATGTCTACTAGTCCTTATTTTACACAGGCAAGAGCTTTATGTCCTTGAATTTTGATGCCCAAAAATCTAGGTGAGCTGGACTTGTTGTGAAATGAGATTGATGAGATGATTCGGAGATGTCTACTTTTGTTAAGGGTCGTGACATGTAAGGCTCTGTTGCAAAAAATTGTAAAATTTGTTCAAAAACAAGCGATACCGATTTGTTAATATGTTTTTGTTAAGTAGAAATAATAATACAACAAGAAAACTTTTACTGCTGCAACTAAATATATAACTTTAAAACAAATTTTGCAGATATGAAGTTTTGGTACTTGAAATTTGAAAAAATCGTATAAATTACGCGATAACCACAGTCTGCTAACGACAAATCTTGTTTTTTATTATTATTGTGGAGATAGATGACCCTTTCAAAAACGTGTAAAATGGTATATTATGAAGCTCAGAAGCTCAATTTCCAAACATTTGTGAATCCTTGGATTTTGAATTTAATCTTCTGAAAGGATGTTCATTTGAAGAAATAAATTTCAATGTACTGCAATGCCTATTGGGAGCCTTCTCTGTGAAACAAGTGCATCAGCTTCGAAAGAAGTTTTTGAGAAAGAAAACCTCTCGAGATAGAGAATATCGATCCAAAATCTCAAGTCTTTCAAATCTGATAATTCAAAATCAGAAATAGTTCTCCATTGTGTTAGATTTTTTTAACTAATAAATTCATGATATATTTTTGAAATCAAGTTATTTTAAATAAAATTTTGTCAAGAATAAGGGTCTTCTATTTCAGGAAAAATACTGAATGTGAATTCAGCGATCTATTTTTGATTATTTCAAAGCTGGCATTCATAATGTTTCTATATAGAGATGTGAAGGACTCAATTATTGATCTCAAGGAACTTCTGATTGGCCCGGGTTTTAATCTTTAGTATCTTGAAAACCTTGGATTCTTCATTTCTAGAATTCTCTCAACATCCACTTTTTATCGTCAGAAAAAGTTTCCACAGCAAAAATTAAACTAAAAATATCGTTTAAGTAGAATATACGGTGCAACCTAATAATTTTTGCTAAATTGTGTTTATATTCAACGTTGGCAAAATTATATCCATGGTATTTGATGTGGTGGTCTCATAAATGTCCTTTCTCTGATTTCGTTCTTTGATTGACCTCCCATGAGCCTCATTTGAACGAAGACTTTGATTCGAGATTGTAAAAGTGATCAGATTGAAGTTGTACAGAAATATACATATCGTATAAATACGCCACTGTATCCAAAAGATTCTTTCTATCACGTAACGACTTGTTTTACCATAGCATGAAATCGTTAAAACGTTCGAATAGTCCCTACGGAATTTGCATGTGAGGCATGCATCCTCACTATGCCGCAATTTCGCGACATTTTAGCCGACTTTGCACGTGAGCGTAGTCCCACAAGACGGCCCCCAGACCGCCTTAAACAGAAATGCACCCAATTTTTCCTGGTTTGCATGAATGCAAAACGCGTTGTTATCTCGAGCGGGATATGTTTCGAGTTGCCAGCGTGCTTGTAATCTATATTTAAACAGCTATAAGGTTGCTGTAGAGGTAACCTTGTTGGTTTGGTGGGATCTGCTTGGTTTGATTTGGTCTATTGCGAGCTTAATAATTGAGTATCAATCTTATGGACCCATTTTACGTTATTGAGAAACTGGTTGGCAAAATAAAATGATCAGAATATTTGAGTTCCGATTCATGAAGTAGCACATACCCTAGACAAAGTGATTGACTAATATACAATCATAACTTTCGCCCTTTTGAAGCTTTCGCGATTAAACGATGAAAGACTCATTAGAATTTCTATATTGATATACAGGGTTTTTTACTAAAAACTTCGCACGCCACTATCTTGAAAACGAACCTTAATATCCAGTTTCTGTCGATAATATAAATCGTTTGCAAAGACTTTGAAATCAGGCGCATGCGAAAGTACATGTTATTTATAGACTTTTTTGTCATTAACTCGAACTCATTAATTTTACTAATTTCTGAGTTATACCGGTTTATAGTTAACATGTCTTTGATTGACAAAAATGCGATTACGGATTTCACAAGAATACTAGTCTCAATCTCTGTAAAAAAGGGTGAGTGAATATTTTTCAAAGTTTAAAAATTCGACGCCTACAAGAGCCAAGCGTCGCGACGCGTCTGAAATATAATTCGATTTCGGAGACTTTGAAATTACGCGCATGCGGAAGTTCATGTTATTAGTGAATTTTATTGCTACTTACCCGAACTTATCTACTCTACTCCTTTCTGAGTTATACCGATTCAGAGTAAACATTTCTTGAATGACACACAATGCGACTACGGATGATCTTCACAAGACTTTTTTGTCAACCCAGAAATTTTTATCAAACCAGTCCAATAACCTGATCAAGATAAATGGGTTCAACTAAATAACAAAAAAGTTTATAAATAACTTATTCTTACGCATGCGCGTGATTTCAAAGTCACTGCAATCGATTGATATTTTTGACGCGTGTCGACGCTTATTAGCTCTTAGTAGGCGTGTAATTTTTGTAAGTTTGAAAAATATTCACTTGAGGGCATACACTGAACAAATCTTACAGAAATTGAGACTAGCATTCTTGTGAAAATCATCCGTAATCGCATTTTTTGTCAATCAAGGCATGTTCACTATGGACTCGTTTAACTCAGAAATGTATGTACTTTCGTATGCGCGTAGTTTCTAAGTCCCCGCAATCGATTTATATTTTCGACGCGTCGTGACGGCGGCGCTTGGCTCTGAGTAGGTGTCGAATATGGAAAATATCTACTTGACTTGATACATTGACTTCTTTTTACAGAAGTTGAGACCAGCTTTCGTGTAAAAATCATCCTTCATGGCATTTCTTGTCAATCATGAATTTTTTATTATAAACCGTTATAACTAAGAATTGGGTAGGATAAATGAGTTCGACTAAATGACAATATTCTTCATAAATAACACGTACTTATGCATGCGCGTAATTTCAAAATCCCTGCAATCGATCAATATTTTCGACGCGTCACGACTCTTGGTAGACTTCGACTTTTTTAACTGTGAAAAATAACCACTTGACCCCATACATTGACTACTTCTCACAGCAATCAGATATTTCTATCGCTTTCCGAGATATTGGCGTGGGGAGATATTTGTGAAAAACCCTGTATAGCGTTTGATATGGATACAGGGTAATACATAATTTAATGAAAACCAAAAGCATTATTTTTAACTTCAGCTTCGTCTGATTATTTTGCAATTCAGCATATTTTTTTATGCGACACACATGTCTTCTATATTGTATAGATTATGCTTCAAAAGTGCGGGATTATTTCTGAAAGAGAGAGCTCCCATAGGATCATTCTCATACATCATTACTCATATGACATGTGAGAGTCGTATTTTTGACTTCAGCGAACACTAGTGTGAATACGCACAATTTTGACAGTTGTTATCGAGCATCGAAGTAGAAAACGTGATGTCAAGTTCAGACGTGTTTGAACTAATATACAAGTGAACTCAACACCACTAGTTGGTAACAAATAAACTCCGTTTTTTTTTTAAATGCCCGACATAGATCAATTTTAGTGTTAAAGTATTGGCACTACTGATACTAATAACGTACTTGAATAATGAAATGATCTGCATCGTATGTGTACCAGGTGAACCGAAAGGCTTTATAGTAATAATTTTATTCAGGGTTTTCCAACGATTTCAACAATAAACTTCTTTTTCGCTTGAATTGTAATATAATACAGAGTAAAGAAACATGCATTCAGTGATATTATATGTAATAGTAAGAATAATTTGATGTATGATTGTTGCAATTAAACATTCTGCCGCCTCCTCTCCACAATTAATGGACGAACGTAGAGACAGCATGCCTTCGTATTGGCCTTTTTGTTTGTTCGCTTTCTGGTTTCGTCACTTCTGTCTTTTCCTGATGATCAGCTTCACTGCACGCCATCCTAGGATGTCAGGCATTTAAAAAAAAACAGACTTTATATAGATAAATAATGGGCGTATTTTGGCGTCAACCAGGACCCGTATTCCGTGAACTGTGGAATTCCATAGCAACACGTCGCTCTCTGTGTAAAATGATGGAAAAGCGACATGTTGCTACAATTCCACAGGTACACGGAATACGGGTCCAGGTTACAAATATCCCAACCTAACTTTCCTTCGCAGTAGAGGCAAATCTCTTGGGAGGTACCTAATTAAGTAGCAACATTATGCCAACAATATTACTTTAGTAACTAGAACGTTTTGGCGTTTGATCCTGAGCTGGTAACCATAAAGTAACCATCAGTCACTTACCAAACCTGGTTACCCGGTTAACGCCAAAATCCGCCTAATGTTATACTATTTCATAATCACAACATAACAATGTATAACAATATTGGGTTATATCTGAAATGAAAAGCCGTCTATAATGAGCAAAAACATTTTGTTGAGTGACAATTGTTCAATTTTTCATGAATATAATTCAATCGTAATGTTTCGATTACTCTGTTCACACGCCGGAACCAGAATAATCAACCAAAATGGCTTTGTTTTTCTCTGACTATTGGCAAAGCGTATATTGCTATGCATGCAAATTAAAGTCCATTCTAACCCGCTAACAAGGTTTTTGCAATTGGAAACATGCACACTTTCGTTTGCCTGAACATGAGACATCGGAGACTCAACTACAATCGATAATGAAGTTAGCGAAGCGAGAAAGAGCATCACAGTGAATTCATTAAGAGTTGAAAACAAGAGGCAGAGAAATATCAATATGGATGAAAACTCTTGAGAACTATGAGTATCATCGACCTAATTGCTAAACGTAGATCCGCCTTCCGGGAACGGAAATGTTCCAAATATTACGGTCTATGCAACATTTCTCATAGCGACATACAATGGAGACAAATCGATCAATTTTGGAAGTGAAAAATTTGCTCAGGTTGGCTAAGGTTAAAACATATGCACAGGAATGTACATGAATTATTAACGGGTTGGCACCAAGACGAAGATTCATTCTATCGTGACCTCTACCAAACGATTCTTATAAAATATTGTGTAGTAGTTTATAGAACGTTTGATCTTGACTTACTCACCAGATCTCAAATAAAGCAAGCTTTCAGTTATATATTATTTTGGACAATTTTGATCGGTATCTGAGGAAGCAGTAGTATGAAAACTACATCTGATAAAAAACTTCTTTGAAGACAATGGATTCTATCCGTTTTTCTATCAGAGTTCCCACTTTCTTAGGCTCTCCATTCACTGGAAGCGGAAAGTTTCATGTAGTTGCTGGCTCAGCTACGCAAGTTCTGTTTCAATTCTCACCAACAATCATTCAAACAAAGTCTTTTGAATGCAACTCCAAAGACTACGCTGATGTTGCGGACGATAGACAGTCCGTTTTTGTCGGTACAATTGCGAAGTGCTAATGATCTATTGTATTGAGATTGTACTTGCAAACAGAGTCCTAGGGAAATTGGTAATGAAAAATGGATATTACAGTCGGTTTGTTGAGATCATACTTCGAAAATTGCAGCATGTTCATTAGATAATTTAAATGTGGGAATAATAAAAAACTGATAATTATATCTAATAAGAAGAATAAGTAGAAGAAATAAATAACGAAGCAGTAATCTTAACCCAAAACAACCTCACTCAAATAATATTCAACACTTAAGCCAGTGGCGTGATGAAGTGAGTGGGAACATTGGAAATAGAGTAAATAAGACTCTGTTTCAACACGTCTGATTGTACAAACATAGATAATGTGGAATAACCCTTTCATATCGGACACTTTGTTCCTGAAAATTTTCCTCATCCTTTATTACAGAAAGTATCCGTTACTCGAGTAGATCATTCGTACCATGTAATCTGCCAATCGGATTAAATTTCATTTTCAAGTTATAAGAAATGACAAGTAGATAAACAAAAATGTATCTGAAGATGACGTTTTAAAAAAAAAATCAGGATACGCCCTAAAATGTTGGTTAGCTTGGTAGACAATTTCAAACTTAAGAGAGCTTCATACCAAGTATTGTGTATTTGATAGATGCTTTATTTTGATATGACATTAAAGTAAGTCTAATGACAACTCACAAGGGGAAAATCTAATAATGTCAAGAGATATACTACAATTTTCCGTCGTTTAATCTGGAATCCTCCGAGTTGGTCGACAAATTCTTGATGATTGTCTCAACATGACATTGGTGGGGGATCGTCCATCGTCAATCATTTGTGCGTTTGTTTCATCAGAATGAATCAGAGAATCGCGGAAATCTAACGCTGAAGGTGATTGGTATGGTGATGAAGAATGATCAACGTGAGCTCTCGAAATGGAAGGTAACTGGTGTTCATAGTTGATTGGATTACTTGTAGAACTTGGTAGTAAGCGTTTTGAGCAATATTCCCTATTATAGGTAGATTGGAGTATGGACGATTCCATTTCTGTAAGCTGATTTTGCTGTTTTGTATTCTTGTCAATTTGTAAATTATCTGGATGAATTTTCTTTATCAAACATGGCCTCAGTTGTTTGTAATGTCGCTTAATCACGTATAAATTGTCCAGTCTGATCATGCAATGTAGCTTTCCCAGTTGTCTTTGAACAGTTCTATATTTCCATAATGAATTTCCTTGGTAGTGTCTATACTGAATTCTAGATCCAATCGGAAATGATTAGTTGAAACTTGGTTGTAAGTCATTATTTCTATGATTCTGTTGTAGTCTTATTGTGTCCAGTTTTGTTCTGATGTTTTGCCAAAAAAGAAGTTCTGCTGGAGTTTCCCAATTGATAGTGGAGTGGATCGATACTGGAATAAAACCGAATGTATTTTTTCATCCAATGTTCCATCATCTTCACTCATTCGTTCAATCTTGTCTTTGAATGGTTGTCCATTAGTTTCTGAATGACCCGGAACTATCCTCCTTTTTCTGATTTCATTTCTTTGACAAAATTCCGTGGAATCTGAAGATTAGAAAATTGTTTTATCACTGACAAGAATTTCAGAAAGTCCGTGAGTGCTGAAAATTTCTCGCAGGAAGAGAATGGTTCCAAATGTGGTGAGGGAATTGCTTGAAATTTTTATTTCAGGCCATTCACTTTTCGCATCCACTACTATTATTCTGCCATGCTTAATGAAAATGCCGTACCCAACAATGTCACTGTCTTTGGTTCACGGTCGTTTCTTACAGCCATGCACACTGAATCTGTTTTGGTTTTGCTACGGTAGTAGGATTTTTTGCAAGAAACGAACGTAAACCAAAGACAGTGACATTTCTGGTAACGGCATTTCCATTAAGCTCGGCAGTATTAAGAAATAATGATTTAGATATGGTCCAGCATAGTCTTTGTGATCACGTTGCCAATTTTCTGTCTTGTGCTACTTGCTTCTCAAACAATTGATAAGAACCATAGTATAATAAACAACAAGTAGCGACAACTCCATACACCTAAAGGTGGTCAAATTTCGTCTGTCTCAATGACAGAAATTCGCCTCATTTATACACTGCTAACCTTGTGAAATGTAAAATAAAACCATACTGTAGCCGATTCCATGACTTCAATGATACTGATACGTAGGTGAATTATCAATCAAGCTATACAATACGATTACCCACTATGCAGTATGTGAAAAGATTTATGCGAAGTTTCAAAGTCTTGATTTAGAAAACAGTTTCACATTCCAAAATGTTAGCAGGGTGTAAATGAGGCGAATTTCTGTCATTGAGACAGAACAAAATTTGACCACAGATATATGGAGCTGTCGCTACTTGTTGTTTATTATACTATGATAAGAACCATTACCTTGGCTTTTCTGTCTCTCTGTCATCTTGACAAGTCTTTTTAATTCAAAAAAATTATCTAAACGTACATAATAACTACCAAGAAACTAACAGTTTTCAATACATTGATTCTACCCCATTTCCATCACTGTTCATCTCTAATTTATACAGGTTGCTCCAAAGCTAGCTTTGAGCGATTACAAATCATTCAGAGTCAGGCTATGAGAGTGATCTTGTGTTGTAATAGGTACACTAGTGTGGCTTTGAGTGTTTGGGATGGTTGAAAATGTATGAGTTTCTTTATTTTCAAATCATGATATTCATTTATAAAATCATGAAAAACCTCTTGCCGCAATATTCAAATTGTCAATTGCTTCCCATCTCACAAATGAAAGGTGTACAGGGTGATTCACTATATTTTGACCCCCCCTCTAACTCATTCTATACAAAGTGTACAGAAAAAAGTTAAAAACAAAAGTTGTTTGGTTTATACTAAATTTTGTTAATTAACCAGTATCATTTATACAGGGTCTCCCCAAAGCAGTCCGCAGCACCCAACTTTAAAATTTTAGAAAAGACACCCTGTATTTTATTTTATTTTCAGATGATACATTAAATTCTTAATTAAGTCAAATCGGTAAATGATAAATCTATCGTAACTTTTGCCACACTCTAGATAAATGCTGTTCAATTTTGTGAAAAATTCTTGATTCTGGATTTGTATCTTGACAACCATATTGAATAAAGATTGCTTTGAAGCTTAAGTCTTCCTCATAAAAGATAAAAAACCATTCTAGATTAGTTCAAAAACAGCTGCTTTTCATTTTAAAAGGCTCACACTTAATTATGAATTGTAGCTCTAAAAATTAGACAAAATCCAACAGCATTTATCACAAAAACGGCCGAAGATAAAATAGATATATTTTTTAACAGATTTAACTTAGAATGTATAGTAGAATTTAAAAATGAAATAGAATACAGGATGTTCCATGTAAAATTTTAAAGTTGGATGCTGTGGTCAGCTTCTGGGACACACTGTATAAACGATACTACCAGATTTAAAAGATTTAGTATAAACCAAACAACTTTGAAAAAAAAATTTTTTTGTACACCTTGTATAAAATGTGTTGGAGGGGGGACAAAATATAGGGAATTTTGTTAAGGCGTCCCATTTGAAATTTCAAAGCTGGGTGCTGTGGAAAGCTTCTGGGACACCGTGTATAAATTATACTGCCAGATTAAAAAAATTTGGTATAATCTCAACAACTTTTGTATCAAACTTTTTTCTGTAGACTTTGTTAAAAATGAGTCCGGGGATCAATATATAGTGAATCACCCTGTACAAGATCAGAAAGCTCTTTGAATTTTTATGTCAAAACTAGCAATGAAACAAGTTCAATGAAAAATTTATTTCATGAGGGACTGGTACAATTCAATCTTATACCTCAGTATATTTAATGTAGTGATAATGTGATGATATTCAAAAAGCTGCTGATTGTACATTTGAAAAATAATCCTACTAAGATAGTATAGTGGTTCATACTTAGATAGCTACATAATTCTTTCTAGTTAGTTTATTTCATCTTGATAATTTTATATTAGTACGTTTTTTAAGTTAAATAAATGTATTCATCACCGTGCAATTTATCGGTTAGGTATGATCTATTTTGTTGATATCGTTGTTTATAATATGTATATGATATAAATTCGATATTTTTCGTAACTACTCCATCATATTATATTATATTATATTAAAGTATGAAAGTGAAAGTGAGATTGTTAATATTATCTTTTTGATAAATGAAACACTATTATAAAACATTCTGTTTCTTCATAGAATGCTTCAAAGCTCATTTATTGAGTTCTGAGAATCTCCTTCGCATCACTGGTGGAATTTTCTTGCTAAACGGTCATGTTCTGGATTAATTTCCTAAGCGTTTCTATGAGCGGGATCAAATCCGTAGATGTAGCCAATTTCTTTGTGGTTTCTGAGTCTGGATAATTTCTTTTTATCCTCGTCGCCAAATTATTGTTTATTTCATAGAATAATGTTTAAGTGGTGTATTTGATAGATGCTTTATTTCAATACGACATAGAAAAATGTCTAATGACAACTAATCATGGTAAAAATCTAACAATGTTAAGAAATATACCACACCAATTAAAAAAAAAATTGTTTTTTAGCCCAGTAAAGTTGCAGTCGGCTTATAGGGGTCGACGAAAAAGAAATCCAAACAGAATGATATTTTCAGGGATGCTTGAGGACTGCCTCTTGAGCATCCAACCAAATGATCTGACACAAACTCCTGGTACGTGTGCTGAAGAGGTGGTCTCCTGAAAATCTATTTAGAGCAAAATGACGTTTATGAAAGTTATAGAGGACCAAGAGCTGAACAGCTCTGCCTCATAAATTTGTTTGACAGCTCCAACACTTGATAAGTCACAGCGCAACAAATGACAAAATTCGGCTGGCAACGTGGGTGGTTTAAAAAAAATTATATTTTAGAGATCATAAAAAATGTTATGGGGAAGGGTTGTTCAGCCTTGGATTTTCTTAAACTTTCTTCATGGTATTTTTTTTTGTAAAAAAACGTTTTTAAGACCACCCCCCTGATTTTGTCATTTGATGCGCTGTAACTCGTTTAGTATTATTTAGTATTAGAGTATAATGTTATGAGGCAGAGTTGTTCACTTTTAAATTCTCTATAACATTTGTTGCGGTCATTTTGCTTAACTTGACGCAAATTCTATTTAAACAACACTTGAAACTAAGATTTATTCGATAAGTGACTGTTTCTTGATAGATTAATCAAACTACTGCTTATGCACCCAATCTTCTAGATTTGTTAATTGAAAAAAAGGTGTTTTAGTAAGTAACAAAACCTATCAATAACAAGCGGTTCGGAAGCGAGTCTATTTTCTTCGTCAGTGGAATCTGGAGAGAGATTGATTGGTACAAACTCAAACAAAATATGTATTCATATCAACCAATTCTGGGATTGTGTTATGGCTTTTTTTTGAAATAATCCACCAATTTACTGTAGCTTAGAATTAGGGCTCCGATATATAGACTTCCAACTCATTACATGCTCTAACTCATCTCCCCATTATTCAACTAATCTGTTTTTGGATATTGGAGGCGAACACTTT
The DNA here is from genome assembly GCA_958502075.1 of Orchestes rusci. Lineage (NCBI taxonomy): Eukaryota > Metazoa > Arthropoda > Insecta > Coleoptera > Curculionidae > Orchestes > Orchestes rusci. The sequence continues at coordinate 15,569,964 of OY293305.1, read as the reverse complement.
GTAACGGACTGTTCTTTTGGGCTGATGCAGAAAAAAGTACTGATTCTTTTCTTTGATATTGCACAATGAATAATATGATCTAAGAAGACTTTAAACTCTCGTCACATTTTTGAAATTGTTGTCCTCTCAATTCCATACAATCTCTTTTACACAAGGGGAAAACATCTCTATGAAATATGCATGTCATAATAATACGAGGATTCTTTTAGTGACGCATAGTATTAACACCAGCTGAACCCGTTTTGGGTACTGTGGTTTTTCTAATAAAATTAGACAACATCAGGTATATCTTTCATCGCGTTTGTCAGCTTACCGGAAATGACAATCATCAAGTCATTTCCGGATGACCATAGTCCCGGGCATGTGCCTTGAAAAGCAACACATGAATCAGAGGATGTGGAGATGGTTGAGCTTCATATCGAAGGTTACAAACTAGCTCAATGTGTGATTAACAATAGAAGAACTGGAGGAGTGATGGCCCTTGTCAAGGAATGTATCCGATACAAATTGAAGCGGTCAATGTGTGTGGAAAATTATGTGTGGTTTTAGTCTTTACAGTTTACAATGTCATCAATAGACTATCAGTGTAGTGTCCTGAATCATCCACCCAAGACGAGTGATGCCGCATTTATGGACTACTTTTGGGAACAGTTGGACAGTCTTGGTGAATCCGTGAGTATTAATATTGCGGTGGCCGATTTCAATTTTGATATTTTGAAAGGTTCTTTTTATGGATTCAAAATTTCAAATAGTTTGTATGCAAGCGGTAAGCATCAACATGAAAATTCTCCCACTAAAATTTGCCTCAATAGCGAAACGTTAGTAGACTACATAATCAAAAACAACAAGGATACTCTACACCGAGTGCATCATACCCTCAAGACTAGCGATCATTCCACTCTATCAGTTGCTCATGTGAAATATTGAAAAACAATCTGTGATGAAATAACAAAGATCGTTACGACGATAGGATGCTGAACAGCGATTTGTCCGATGTGAATATTTTAGCTAATCGTTTTGTTACCAGTATCACAAATATTTTAGATATTATGTGTCCAAAACATATCAAACGTCTCAAGTCTGAATACAAATGCAAAAAATACATCACACAGGAAATAAGAGACATGATAAAAGAAAGAGATGTATTGTATGAGAAAGCTTTATTCATGAAAAACTCTAACTCGTGAAATCACTTTTAAAGTTGAGAAATATGGTGGGGTCAAGAATCAAATATTTGAAAAAGATAGATACTATCAAGCAGTGATAGATGACAATAAAGACAATCAAAAAATCCTGCTGTAGCACCTAAAAACTTTATTGCCTGAAGAAAACTTCCTATCACCGGATGAAATCACATTTGAAATCGACACTGTTACAGACGAGATACAAATTGCAACGAGATTCAACCAGTGCATTGTTGAAAGTATTTCAACAAGTGACATGGCTCTACCAACCACAGAACCAGCTGTAGAGTTTTCCAACTTCAGGTCCGTCACCGTGACAGAGATGAAGTATTCCTTGCGAATTTTGAAACAGGTCGGGGGTGGTGAACTAGAAGATCTTTACACGAATCCTGCGTGATGCTTGTGATGTTATTGGAAATACACTTCTAGATGTTATGAATATGTCTCTATCCAGAGGAGTTTTTCCACAGTCTTGGAAAATCTCGACTATCACACCGGTACCAAAGATTACCAACTCGAGAAAACATTGCGACTCTCGGCCAATCAATACTGCTCCAGTCTTCGAGAAGGTGTTAGAAATGTTTGCCAATCGCTACAGACATTGAACAAATGGTAGCTGATTTGAACCATGATTACCTATATTTGGAGAAAAAGAAAGACTGAGTGGTGTTAACTTGAATGATATAAATGAAATGATCACTGACTGTACGTTGGAAATAGTTAAAGAAATCAAATACCTACCTGGAAACAATATTTGATGCACATTTAAGTTTTATCCCGCATGCCGATTTTGTAATGCGAACATCTTCTCAAAAGGTTCGTTTTTTGGCTAGAATAGAGAAACATTGGTCCATAACAACAAAAATCATATTATACCATGCTATCGCTCCACCACATTTGCAGTTTTGTTCGACATTGTCATTCCAGCTTCCAAAATACAAGATTGACCAATTTCAAAAGATTCAAAATAGGGCGATGCGGACCATTCTAAAATGTAATAGGCCATTTCAGAAACCTGTCAACATATCGTCAAAATTGACAACTTGTACCGTAAACAATACAAACAAAAATACAAAAAAATACATTAGATTGTTATCAAGACATCAAGAAAAAAGGGCTAACAATGTGACTATAACTTTCTTTAGCTCTGATAATATTGTCTGCAACTTTGCAACTTTCACAGTGACTACAAAACCTGGCCTTTAAATGTTTGAAAGCATCATTCAAACTTTTATATGCTTTTAACTGCCTATGCAGTATAATAACTTGTGGTAAGCACCAAATAACTAAATATGTCCATGTTAGTTATTTTTGGAAAGCCCTGAGGGCTTGCATCAAAGTCTGAAACACTTTAAATAAAAGGGTGTATGTTGTTTACAATCGAAATTATGTATTTGTATTAAATCAAAATTCCTGAGCTTCTAGCTTCTAACTTTGCGAGATAATCACTCATTTCACAGCTTTTCAGGTTCAGAATCTCAACAAAACCATATTGCACACTTGGTATTTCGAAAAATGTCTCAGAAAGTGAAGGGAAAAAGTGACAATTGGAGGTTGATGTTTGTCTACGGTACAATCAGCTGACTTTTAGGTTATGTTCTGAAATGGCCTATAGGTATACGTCAATAGAACTTATTGCTTGATGTGCTACATATATTAAAGCCTCATACTCAGCATGCGAATATTCGCGGATTTTTGACATAATGTGTCAAATTCAGATTCAAAAATATTCGCCGCGGGAAATTTTACCTTTTTTGCGATTCGGTGCCGTCTGTCAAAGTCATCTGTTGCGAATTAATAACATAACCTCGAATTTGTATTATTATTTATTTGTTGATTTTCGAAAATAAGATGAAATAATATAAATAATAAGAGTCATGGATGATCTTCATCACAACTGTTATTATTCTTTACGAAGATATTATCATTTATTGTTTTGCATACATACCTATATTTAATAAAAACCGTACAAGACCAGCCAAGAGATTGAGAAAAAGAATGTGGGTGTACAGGACATTTTTTTGCAAAGGAAGGCTCAAGAAGATTTTAATAATTGTATCAACAAGATGCGCTCAACTGATGTGGACAAATATTTTAATTATCTAAGAATCACTGCAACTCAGTTTGAAGTTTGAATTGCTCTTACACAAATAGGTCCATCAATAACTAAAAATGATTTTCATAGAGAAACTATCTCCCCAGCTGAAAGACTGTCGTTATCGCTAAGATATTTAGCATCAGGTGACAGCATGATATCTATATCATATTCTTTTCGAGTTGGGGCCACAACGACAGTATATCTCGAATAATCAATGAATGTTGCGAAGCAATCTGGAATAACCAGAAAGATGATGTTTTGAGACTGTCTCACGAAGAAAAATGGAATGATATACCCACCTATCGCAAGGTTTTTTTAATTCATGGAATATGCCTCTGTTTAGGAGCACTAGATGGAAAAAAAATAATAAACTTTGCTTGAGTGCTTCCGCTTCCGACGGGAAATGACTGAATTACACTAATGACAGTGCAATGACAGAAGATCGCTAAAAAGTTAAAACCATTTCAACTATTTTGCGATTGCCGCACTTTCGCAAACGCGAATTTCGCGTCGGTGAGTATGGAGAAAAGACGCGAATGTGCGGCATAAAAATTATCTGTCAAAAATCCGCGAATATTCGCGAGCTGAGTATGAGGCTTAACTGTGAATCAAAGAATGATGTTCAACATCTGCGTTTTTGTATTCAAGATAAAACTGAAATTATTGCAAACATACATAATGGACAGGGTTCTTTGGTGATATCATGAATATGGCACTAGGGATAGAGATAATTTTATATTGGATAAAGAGGTTAACAGCTGTCAAATGATCAACTTCATTTTCTGTGGCAGTTTACAAGAGTTCAATAAGTTGCCTGATCGAATAAAATGCTGTGATACTATAAACAATTATTTTAGAAGACTGCTAAGGAAACATGAACTGTCAAATTTTCAACCTGTTGTGCTCTCTGTCCCTTATACTATTTTATATACATATTTATTTTAATCTTCAGTGTTTTTTCTACATTTTATAATTTTCAACTTCCATCATAATAATTTTATTGTACATATTATTGTATTACATATGGATATTGGATTAAGTTGCTGCACTGTTAATGGTCAATTTGGAAATATAAAAATGTAAGGATTAGAGAGAACTGATGTCATTGATGTTTGAGAAATCAACCCACGATCTCTATTAATGTGGTAATCACCAATTAAAGAGCGCCAATCAACATCCACGACGTCACAGAATACATTACCTATCTCCGTCTGGCGTAATGACTATTATGACTCTCTCTCTCTCTCTCTTTCTAAAGTAACGATAATACTTTGAAATCTAATGTAAAAAATCTGAGATCAGAACATTGCAATCTCGAGGAAAGAAACGCTATAAGAAACCTTTGTTTTGAATTAAGAGATATTTTTCATTGTGACCAACTACCCTTAACTTTTACTAATCAAATACAACACCCTATCAATGTAAGTGAAGAAACTGCAATTTTCACTAAAAGATATCGATACCCAGAAATTCATGAAAAAGAAGTTAAAGATCAAATTCAAAAAATGCTAGAACAAGGAATTATTCAAAATTCAATCTCTCCTTTGTCAAGTCCTATTTGGATTGTTTCAAAAAAGCAGATGGCGTCTTGTGATTGATTATTGTAAACTAACTAAAATAAACAATCAATGATAAATACTACCCTCCAAATATAAGTGACATTTTAGATAAATTAGGTCGATGCCAATATTTTACAACACTGGATTTAGCAAGCGGTTTTTATCAGATTAAAATGAATCCTTCTGATATACAACAAAACAGCATTTTCAATAGGAAATAGACATAACGAATCTAGAAGAATGCCTTTTGAATTGAAGAACGCACCTTCGACTTTCCAACGAGTGATAATATTCTAAGAGGTTTACAAAATGAAGAATGTTCAGTTTATCTTGAAAATATTGTCGTTATTAGTACGTCCCATTCCGAACACATAGACATATTAAAAAAGAGTTTTAATCGTTCAAGACACGCAAATTTCAAAATTCAATTAGACAAATCAAAATTTTTTAGAAAGGAAGTTAATTATTTAGGCCATGTTATCACGCCAAATGGAGTTTTGCCTAATCCAGATAAAATAAGTGTTATTGAGAAATTTTCAATTCCAAAAACTCCTAAAGACATCAAAAGTTTCCTTGGATTCATAGGCTCTTAAAGGAAATTCATGAAAGATTTTACCAGTCACCAAACCAATGACTCAATGTTTTAAGAAATATAAAAAAAGAAATCCATGATCAGAACTTCATAACATCTTTTGAAACTTGTAAAAATTTACTTTGTAACTCCCCAATTTTATAGTACTCCGATTGTTCAGTCATTTATTTCAACAACAGATGCATCAAACGTCGCCTTAATAGGTGAAGTCACTGCAGTCTTATCAAAAGTCGGTTCAGACAAACTGATTGCGTTTGCATCTTCAACTTCGAATGAAAGAGAATCTAAATATAGTACTATCGAGAAGAAATCGCTAGCCATTGTATGGGCATTCAAATATTTTAGACCGTATTTGTTTGGTAGAAAATTCACAATTTATTCTGACCATGGACCTCTAGTTTGGCTTTTTGATCTCCGTGAGCCTTATGGTAAACTCGTAGGGTGGAGATCAAAACTACAAGAATTTGTTGATGATATTGTATATTAAAAAGAAAAATTACATGCGCCGATCGTTAATCTAGAATTAAAGTTAATCCTCTCGATACTGAATCAATGATTAATAATCCTGGCGATCCAGAAGACCAAATTGACTCACTCGACTATCTTAAAAGGATGACTGAAAGTTTTGAAACTTCTAAGACTAGCGAATCAAATAAACCATCTACTAGTGAACATCAAATTGAAAACCCAAAAGAAAAACAATATCATCAGCTGTTCAAATCAAACCACCGCTTCAAATTTAACAAGAAGGAAGAAGGCTCAGATTTTCAAATGCAATATCCAGACTCAAACACACATCTTGCCACATTCAACGAAACAACCAACACTGGAATGAAAATTTTAGACGAAATGATTAATGATAAAGTTAATCAAATTTTAGTTTTCCCCAATGTTTTTCCGAAATTAAGTGTGAAACAAGAAAATCATTTACATCATGAAATGACGAGAGTAAATATTCTATGAACTGAAAATTCGATACTTGAATTTCTCAGAGATCACACGATCACTGGAAAAATCTACTGCATGTATTTTCATACTTTTGAATCATATGCTCAATTCAACAACGTCTAAGTACTTGATACATTTCTTCGAAAATGGTCCTAGACTAATAAGATGCTCAAAAATGGTAAATACAAAAACTGATTTAGAAGAATGAATAATTTTGACTGAAAACCATCATTAAGGCAAAAGTAATCAAAGAAGTATCAATGAAACTCTTCGATATCTTAAAAAAATCCATTGTTGGATAGGAATGAAAGATACTGTGAATAAATTCATAAACTCTTGTGATATTTGTCAACGTGCTAAGTATGCAAGGAAAAATCCATACACTCCTATCATGCTGACTGAAACACTCCCAAAACCTTTTCAAATAGTTCACATTGATGTTCTCTATCACGACAATCGTAGTTATTTAACTCTTGTCGATGCCTTTACAAAATTTGGACAAGCTATTGAAAAGACTGGTAAAAATGCAATTAGTATTTCAAATGCATTAGTTAAGTATTTTGGTTTTTGTGGCATTCCCGAAAAAATAAGTTATTGATAATGGAACCGAATTTAATAATGAAACAGTGAAAGAAATTTCAAATTTACATAGGATTAAAATTCACATCACAACTACCCAACATCATGAGTCAAACAGTATAGTTGAACGTTTTCATTCTACTCTCATTGAGCATTCGAGACTTTTCAAATGATCTTTTTCTAATGAAGAAAGATTAATGGAACATGCAATTATTGCATATAACAACTCCATCTACAGTTCAACAAAATACATCTCTTTTGGATTAACCCATGGACATACTAATTCACGCGACATAAATGACATTTTTGCTTTGAAGGAATTTTTCACAGACTCATAAATCATAAAAATAAATTACAACGTGCCTATGAAAAAGTCAAAGAGAATCTTGAAAATCAAAAACAAAGACTTGTTCTCAAACGTAGCATCCACGGAGAAGAGAATGAAGATTTTCATATGGGCCAAACAGTTTTTTAACAGAACCCTTCTATATGCAAGAAGTAGAAAAAAATAGCTACTTACCTAACAAGAGCGGAAAATTAGTTTTTCCGCACGAGTCTGCCGTTCACCGACCGACACGTAGCGGAGTTCGGTGAAGCAGCCGAGGGCGGAAAAACATTTTCCGCAAGTGTTAGGTACAATAGTTTTTCTACAGACGTGCGGAAATAAGGATATAATTCGTAATTTGAAAGTTTCTGATGCAACTAATGACAAATAAATAATACTGAATGTCGAAATGTGTAACTAAGCGACCATAGTTACCTGGAAACCTGGTTGCTGTTTGCTTATGATATGGTTAATTTTGACATATCTTTTCCGCACGGAAATGTCGTGCGGAAAAATTTTTCCGCACTGGTGCGGGAAATCTGATTTTCCACACGGATATCGGTGCGGAAAATTGAAAATTCATTTTTCCGCACAGCTGTAGAAAATAGTTATTTTCCTAACAAGTTCGCATCGTTCGTCTAACTGCTTTTGCGTGCGGGAAAGCATCACTTAGCGAACTTGTTAGGAACAATATTTTTTCTACGAGCGTCCACAGATTAGACACGAAAAACTTTAGATAATATATTATTTGAACGCACTTAAAAACATAGAACTTGAGAATAATGATTATTTATGCTTAACAATATATTTATATTGAAAGAACAGTTTGTGGCGGCAGCTGGAAATTGGATAATATGGGTATAATCAAAATCATAATTGATTTATTTTATATTTGAAATGCAAGGGCATGTCCGATCACTGTTCATAAAATTTCCTCTTTTGTCGCCTTATTCCCTGCTATTGGCAACACTGTTTTGATTTGACAACACACTCTAGACAGCTGCGTCATTAAGATCAGTCAGTCTTCAGTCTTCGTTTAATCGTTTATACTTTTATAAATTTGTTTGTCCGTTTGTTTGTATACATGATCAGGTTTTTTTTATGCCAGTATTCAGCTCAAATCTTCCGAAGATTTCCGATAAACACAGTAGTTTGCACCAAAATCAAGCAAGAACAACTCACAAATGCCGATTGAAAGTCGTCATTATCAATGTTTGTTCACGTTACTGGCGAATGCGTTTTTAACGCAAAAAAAGAATTGTGTGTTTCATTTTGATTTTGACTGAAAAGGGAAAAGTAACAAGAACATTATTTTGTGCATTACAAAGTGCATTATCTACAGTTTGGTTGGTATGGAAACGAAGTTTAAAACAACAAATTGGTAGGTAGTTATTTGAGTTGACATTTGTGTGCGGGAAAAAATTTTCCCGCACTAGTGCGGGAAAAGGTTACTTTGCACACGCAAATGAGTGTGCGAAGTGGCTACTTTGCGCACGCTCGTAGAAAAAATAAATTTCTTAGTCCTTATGTTATCACTGAGACGCTAGAAATAAATTGTGTTGAAATTTCTCGCAAAAACAACGAAAACAAAAAGGAAATTGTTCCTATCAAGGAATTACGGAAACCTCTCTTGTTTCAGATTCTTCGTCGGAACAGTCAGAGAATAAACAAGTCCTTAATTCAACGACCTCACAAACAACTTTTAAAAATTTGCAATGCACAAAACACGGTTTATTCTTGGTCCAAATTTCCGACATTTAACCCCTGACAAGACAATTCAGAAATATTCAAACTCGATTCATATGAATTAAAAATGCTCTAGACAAAAACACTACAATACCAAAAAGCTACAAAGAACAATTTGATAATCACTACACGATAGCTACATCTTTTGAAAACAAAATATTGATTCAAATAGAAGAACTGGTAGGGTTCAGTTCTATCAAACTATCAAAAAATTGTCATCAAACTAACAAGATGTCTGAATTTTTCTTCGGGATGGAGTGGTGTGGAACACCAGTTTTTATTTGTTAGTTGACCATACCGCTCGTGTTGTTTATTTACAAATGAAGATTTTAACGTAATTTATGTGATTTTAATTATGTGTTTCTGACTCCATCTTTAGAAATTGACATGTATGATCAAAGATCCTTGAAAATGGGCTTGTTTGCCTGAATGCGTAGGATTTAATATATTGATTTTTAATTGGAGATTTGGACCTATTTCCCATTTTAAACATTCAAACTAACAAGACAAAAATCAAATATCATTCTCTGAAGAGTCGATTGAAACATTTCAAAATAACATCAAAAATCTATCGAGGCATGAAATTCAATTGCGAGTACGCATCGATAAAATTGAGGATACACTTTGAAAAATTCCTATGACAAACCTATCAACTTAATACTATTTTTCACCGAGATGATAGTCTCCTAAATGATAGCGGAATTTCAAATTCTCTTATGACATATTTTCAAAAAAGTTGAAATAGCCATCACGTTCGCAAAGTTAAATACATAGTCATTTTTGAAGTTTGTTTCCCAATTTACGGTATGTAGGCAAATAATAGTGATGGGGCGAGGAAAAAGACCAACTACACAATTATTTCTGTGCGACGTTTCGAGACTTTATTGTCGCTTTTTCTTTTGAAAAAGTAAATACATAGGTTCAAATAAATACCTTTTGATCCAAAACCAGAAAACATCTTACTTTTTGAAAAAATAATGCCAATCAAAAGTTACAGCAAAGAATCTGAAATTGTTCTGATCATTGAAGTTCCAAATATTGTTGAAAATGGAAATTATTATTATTCACAAACCGACATGTAACAGCAGTCCAAATTCAACGTCTGAAAGTACAGAAAATTGAAAAAAACAAGTGGATCATCATCAGCCCTTCAACAACGGTTGCTATCCAGAAATGCAACAAGAACTTCGAAAATGTGTCTCTTCAGGGAACCTACCTACTAGAAATGGACAATAGATGTGAAGTGCGGTTAAAGAATGTTATCCTTCATACTTTGAAAATTCAAAGGAAAATCAAAAATACTCAACTTCGAAAATTTAACCATTGCTGTTCAAAACGTCTGAAATTGGACAACATCAAAAGTGAAATTGGTGCGACAGAAAGTAACTTGAACGACAATATTCGGAAATTAGACATTTTCGAACCGGACTCTTTCACTTTTGAAACTATTAATGTCTGGACTCTTGTTTTGTACTTTATTATTGGAATTGTGATTTCTGTACTTGGGTTTAAGATTTTCAGAAAGGACCTCAAGTTCACGAAGACCCTTCAAAGGACAATCAAACAACCCGATTGTTATATCAGCTGCCTACACTACCTGGAAGCCAGAGCACCTAAAAATTCTTTGCCAAACCCCAAAATTTTCCACTAAGGGCGGAGGAGTCATGGAGTGCTGAACAACTCCATATATTTAACTATTGTATTCATTCTATGCGCCATAGTTCAGTAGTTTAGCTTGATCAGCAAATTAATGTTAGCTTATAAATATCGTAACCAGTCTTGGTCTTGAGCTTTATCATGTCTAAACTCTCAGCCAGTGAAGTGTATATGTTTTAAAGTTCACATACTCCAAAATAAAATATTTTTAGAAAGCGTTCTTCTAGGCGTCAACATTTATTTGTCCTCATTTCACGTAATATCCGAAATTTTGGCTCGATTCAAGCAAAAAAATGTTCAATGACCACTGTCCAACTCCACAGAAAAGCCAATCAAAATTAATCTAATACATCCACGAGAACACAAGAGGCACTGGAGCTATTTGCTTGTTGCCTATGTTTGATTTTATATTTTCATGGACTGAATGGTTCGATCTGCATAGCTTTTGATTTTCCATTGGATTCGAAATGAAACTAGAATGTATTTCATTTAGATCTAGATATCAGAGTTGATCACGATAATCAATGTAATATTTATAACCAGAAAAAAAAATCGGGGTCACGCAATATTATTGCCCCTCTCAGCCTATACATATACAAAAACAGACTGATTTATAATGAAGAATGATAGCAAATTTTCGCAGTATTTCTTTTTTTCGCCGATGTTCTTTGACAGACAGACGATGCTATGAACATTTGCTCCAACGTTGGACCAAACGCTTGAGTAGAATAGATTTGACAGGTCTTGCGTTCTATAATTTGTGGTTCGGACGACAAAAGGTTCGTTTTTAAAGTGGAAACTCTCTTTTGACTTTTGATTTATTTTTCTTTTTACTGTGAATGAAAGCTACTCAAATAAACTGGGTAACAATAATTCTAATGGGACCATAGATGCTATAAATACGCAAAAATTTATGATAAAAACGCGTCAGTTCTAAATTGAAATATTTATTCTTCAATTCCAACTTAAAAATCTCTACATCTGTTCACAGAAAGTTCTGCTTTGGAAGTGCCAAACTTGTTAACTCAAATCCATCTGGGTGTTAAAGTTCCCTATCTACACAAAGTTCAAAGTTGGATCGAAAAAATATAGTTTTTGTTGCAATGAGACGTTCTCATGGTGAAAGTTTTGAAATCTCGTCAACTGTTTCTCTTGCAGGAGAATAAGTGTTGGTTTCGGATATTAACCTGAATAAACTTTGATTTTTACAGTATAGCAATGTGATCTCTGAGGTTTCGTCTTTGAAAACTTTATATTGCTGAGAATACCAAATACGACGTGGAAGAGTCGGGAATACTGATACTCAACTTTGTAAGCCGGTGAATTTGGCCGGCCAAGTAACTTGACGCAAATCAAGAGTTTTCTTGACAATATGGACTTAAATCTTTGGATATGATTAAACTGAATTTCCATTTGGAATGAAGTACTTCCAGTACTTAATTCAAGTGTTATGCATTATCAGATTATATTAGATGGATCCGCGATTGGCAGCCTATTGAGTATGTTCAAAGAAAGTAGTTTTTGGAAATAGTTTTTCAATGTTATATTTTATGCTAGTCATTTTACATCAAATTTGGTGTTATGACCCGCGTCAAAAACTATCACTTTTCCATATTAGGCTAATTATTGTCACTCAAAAAAGACCCTGTATCTCCTCTATTCTTCTACCTAGACTTCTGACGAATGGTCAGTGATTTAATTGTAAATTATTATCAGTGACATAATAATTTTGCAAAATTTGTCGCAGCTTTAGGGCCTGCTGGTGACCCTCAATCTTCCACCTAGTGTTCTGACAATTTTTCCGGACATCCTCATCCTCTTGGGGTTCAAAATGCAAATCGTCAGAAATTTACCTTATCACTTTTTTTCCAAAAAAAATTGCAAGTTTAACTCCCTTTCCTCACATTATTTTTCCTGGATGACTTTCGATAACCCGTCTATAGCTATGTTGGTGATAATCGAAAAAATGAATGCTAAAATTTCCCATTAACCGAGTCACCACTAACCCAACGTAGTCAGCTCTTAGACAAAAACTACATAGTGTTGGAAATATCTTAAAAGATGGCAAGGAAATGTCCTTCCGATGCACCACTCTCCAATAAAAATACACAACGCCAATAACAATAATTATTAACAATAATTTTGCGAAAGGCAAACACTGACAGCTTTTTGACTCGAGCGTGCTGAAGTTATCTGTCTCTTCTTCTTTTAACTTCCCCATGTCATGTCACATGTCATACGTTATAATATGTCGAAATAGATCCGATTCACTCCCGAGCAACTGCGGTTTGTTCCGGACAGCTCCGATTTATTTACAGAAAGTGAAAATAATTAACAAATACAACTTAATTTCTAACACGGCCAATTCTGACACGGACTTCGCTCTCGAAGTCCTTTTTCCTCCTGGGTTGATTCTACTGCACATTGTCCCCGTCACTCGTGCTGTGAAAACAGAACAAACTAGTAAATGCGCAAAAACCCATTATCTCGCTTGTTTTAATTTGAGATGTCATCATTATGTACAAAAAAAAACTTTCATTAACAGTGCAAGCGTTCAAGCTCTCAAAACTCATGCATAACAAATAGTGGAAGCGTTCATGCTTCCAACACTTATACAATACAAGCATTGCAAAGCGTCCATGCTTCCAACACTCATACAATACAAACAGTGCAAAGCGTCCATGCTTCCAACACTCATACAATACAAACAGTGCAAAGCGTCCATGCTTCCAACACTTATACAATACAAACAGTGCAAAGCGTCCATGCTTCCAACACTCATACAATACAAACAGTGAAAAGCGTCCATGCTTCCAACACTCATACAATACTAACAGTGCAAAGCGTCCATGCTTCCAACACTCATACAATACAAACAGTGCAAAGCGTCCATGCTTCCAACACTTATACAATACAAACAGTGCAAAGCGTCCATGCTTCCAACACTTATACATTTCTAACACTTGCCATAACTAACCTTTTATCATCTCCATCTTCTTCATCAACATTGTCCAAAACATCTAGCAGGTCAGTCATGTCGAATGTAAGAGACCAGTCAGTAGGCCATTTCCTCAACTGTTCCTTCGCAGCTTTAGTTATGGTGTTTTTTCCAATACGTCTTAGTTCAAAACGGCCCTCGGTAGTGGTACCCATGACTTCAAAAGGCCCTTGAAATTCATACTTCAATTTTCCTTGGTGCATTTTGTCGTCTCTGTGCATCAAGACAAAATCTCCTTTGGTAAACTCAATATTGTTGCGGCGCTTTTGGTTGGCACTAATCCTGGCACTTTTACATTGGTTAAGATGGTCATTTATTCTTTCACGATCCAATTCTTCACTTCAAATTGGCTGAAGGTCTTCATCAAGGTTCTTCAATAAACCCTGGATCAATGGTGTTGACCCGTCTATTCCAATCAAAGCTCTTAAAGGTGTGGTTTGGGTGGACTTCTGTATAGTTGAGTTCAAAACAAGTTGAATCTTCCATATACCTTTTGACCAGTCTGATTTAATACTTGTTTCTACGCGTATGCGATTCATGATCGTTCGCATATAGCGTTCTACTTGACCATTAGAACGATGTATATATGGCGATAGTCCACGCACATTCGGTATGATCCGTCTTTTTTCCTTACAAGAATGATTGGACTAGCAAATGGCGAGTCACTTTCCTTGATAAAATTACGAGAAATTAGATCATCAATAATGTCTCGAACAGCGTTCCTTCCACTAATAGGGAGGCGGTAAGGATTTCTATTGACTATAAAATCATCTATCAGTTTAATATGTAGTGTTGCATTGTTTACTTCAGGTAAGTATCCATCGACAGTCAGCAACTTAGGAAATCGTGAAAGCAGCTGATGAAGATCATCGCGATAACCGTCCGGTACATTTATTGGATTCATCAAAGTACTTGTTATGTCAGAAACTCGAAAGATGCGAGGAATTTTATTGCGGACAACACGTGTTCCTGTTAGGTCGGTTATAGTTGATATTTCGGGATCATTGTACAGATTGCGTCCGATTATGACATCATGCTCTAGAATAGAATCTGGCACTACGTGAAACTCCAGATTTGTAACAACATCAGATATTTCCAAAATGGCCTTGAACTCTTGATCAACAATGACGCTTTCGGCAAAAATCCCTTTCAATGTAAGTTTGCAAGAGGATACTTTATGCATAAAATTTGGCAGATGACGTTCGGCCATGAGAGATATATCCGCTCCAAATGATACCGAGGTAATCTTGCCCATCGATTTTGAGTTTTTCCAGCATAATGTCTGTACCAGTGCTACAAAAACGAACTTTCTTACGTTTTTCAATTTTTTGCCGGGTGAAGCAGCTATCGATATTGTGACCCGTTTTTGCACAAAACGAGCACGTAATCACTGTTTTGTCTGTAGACGTAATGGACGCGGCAGGTGTGGTCAAGTTTTGGCCGCTTGAGGTAGGACAATGTCTTTGTATATGCCCTGATTTTCCACATCCATAACACTTGATGAATGGCTTATGCAAATCTTGCGTTTCACGTGGATTTTCCCGGAAACGCTTTCTTGAGGGCTCCCCTATATTGGAGGAACATTTTTCGAATTGTTGAGGTTTTGTTATGCCTCCTAAGAAAGTCAACAAATCCGAAATTTTCCCAAAATTCAAATTAGTTGCTGTAGTCTGTACATCTCGCTCTTTGATGCCATGAATAATGAGTTCTACAAGGTCAGCTTCCTCCCAATTAGCTCTTAAATTTCCCAACATGCTTGCTTTTTCAAAGACATATGCATCATATGTGTTACATGAGTTTGAGTTAAATTCCGCAGCTTCTGAGAGTAAACGCCCTAAGTTCTTTTTTGGTGAAAAGCTTCAGCAAAATCGCATTGAAATCCTTCCCAAGTTTTTATTTCTGGCGACCATAAATCAAACCAGGTCTTTGCAACGCCAGATAGAAATCGACCCAACCTAACCAAGGTTTGCTGATCAGTCCACTCAAATTCAGTTTTAATTTGGGAAATTTCCAGCAACCATTTTTTAGCGTCACTAACTTCGGGCTTGAACAGTGGTAAATCGACCTGTTCCGGGGCTGTTTTTGCAGATTTGAGTGCCTTTACCAGCTGAGACAGCAACTCTTCCATTTTGACAGGCTCTATTTCAAAGAGAAAACAAAAAAAAGCTAAAATTTTACTCTGATACCTTCAATAGCAATAATTATTATAACTTTTTTTTTTTCACCCGAATAAACACAACATCATTATCAAAAGCAATCAATTTACACATGTCGAGTCAATATGACTGTAGCCAACATTTCACTCACATTTGGCTCGTCAAAATACCTAATTATCAAGGTGTTAACCTCTTTGAACAAAATTTTCGTTCAAATTGCGAATAATCCGAACTCCAGCAAGTAACAAAAATCATTTTTGATACAACACAGTCTTGATAAAATCATAACAATTCACATTTCATTACTTACGGCAATGGCATGCAGTCTTTCTCCAGTCCCCAAGAAGAGCAGGCAAAAAGTTCTAATCCCACTTCTGATGTTGGAGATATCTTAAAAGATGGCAAGGAAATGTCCTTCCGATGCACCACTCTCCAATAAAAATACACAACGCCAATAACAATAATTATTAACAATAATTTTGCGAAAGGCAAACACTGACAGCTTTTTGACTCGAGCGTGCTGAAGTTATCTGTCTCTTCTTTTTTTAACTTCCCCAAGACCCAAGTGCATAAAAGTTGAAAGTTGGGAACTTTTACGCTTATGCATCATGTTTATGCTTTAATCATTGAGACGTATGTTTTCAATAAACACTGTAGTTTGTATTCATACATTTAACTGGTTATGACTTGTGCCCTAGAATAACGCTTTGATCAATAAGCTATGCTTATGCCTTCGCTAAACCCGCCATAGGTATATTTTGATTGGACTAAAAAAGGGATGCTATCTTTGTCACACTCATTGCCCTTATGCGAAGTCGGAGGTTTTCAAATAGTTTGAAGATTAATTGAAAAAGCGGTTGATTTGCTTGGGAAAAATGACTACAATTCTGTGCATACTTAGTAGTCTTAATTATCATGATATGATGGATCTATATATTTCAAATAACTATCTGGAAAAATGCAAAATAAGAAACAAATTAGTAAATAATGAAGTATACTTAGATGATCCGTAATTCGATTGTATAGTTGAGAAATTACAGGGTAGGTAGTAGGTGCAGGGTGATTTATATGTTTAACCTGTGTATTGAGTAAAGTAAAGGTATTAAGGTATAAACTTGGAAAACTATAATAGCTTAAAATAAAAATGAGAATACTTTTATTTTTGAGGTCACATTAAAACTAATAAATATGGTGTTTTTTGATAGGGGGCTTGAGAAATGTCCAAATAGAACTTTTGCATTTCTTGGAGTGCTAACCATCGTCAATTCCTAAAGGGCCCTACTCACACGCCTGCAGCAGGGGCAATCTAGGAGGCAGGGCGATTGGGGCAATTTCTTAGATCGCCTTCTAAGCAGGGTGGTAGGGGCCCCTTCATACCTTTCTAGCATTATTTCAAGCAGGATATGAGAAAACAAACTTTGGAAATGATGTAAGTAGTACCAACGAACTCGAACAGGATTTGAAATTGTCACATTTTCAAAACAAAACGTACTTTACAAGGAAGTTTCTCCTGTGGCAGGCCTAGATTGCCCCTGCTGCAGGAGTGTGAGTAGGGCCCTTAACTAGGACAATTTCGTGTAGGTATACTTGAGGTGCCCTTGTCCTTAATAATTGGAGTTATATCACTTAGCAAAAAAATGAAATCTGCTTTTCTGGTGTGTATTCATTACCACACCCAAATGCACTGCAGAAATTTACCATTTTGTTTGGCACCCAAACTATAGAAAGCTACATATTGATTGAACATAATATTAGCTGCAACACTGAGTGTGGTTTTCTTTGTGAAATATTTGTCTGGTTTTTAGGATAGAATATCTTTACTCAACTTACTAAGATTCTATCCTGAAAACCAGACAAACATTTCACAAACAAAGCCACACTGAGTGTTGCAGTGTGAAAAGGTGTGCACTAGTGGTGCATAACAAACACAGCTTAATATTGTGTCAACAGATATGACAAAGATAGACACCTTGTCTGTCTCTATCTCTTTCTAGTCGAAAATTTGTCTTCAGTCAACTCGATGTAAACAGCACGGATGGGTCTTTTCCAGGTACATTGGTATCGAGTTCAATGCGTCTACATGAGGCGATTGACGAGGTTATCAATAGATTGACAGCGACTGATGGAAAAAATAGCTGCTTTTTATTTTCATCTTGAATCAGGTCAATTTGACCCAGATCACTGTGTGACATTTAGGATATTTTATTTACAAACTGATCCGACTTGCCCCTAACTGAACCACCCACAAAGTTCGATCACTGAAGTGGGGTATCAGAAATAAAAGGTGGAGACTGTTTTGACAGATATTAGGCGTGAATTAGCCCTCAAACCACATAAAGATATAAAATACTTGCCCTTTATCCAAAACTTTGATGAAAAGAACTTTTTATTGGTTGAAAATGATGACACTGACGTGATTCGAGACAAATGACAGAATAACAAAACTGCATTTATTTGATGGTTTTTGGATCAGATCATTTCAGGTCAGTTCATTCAAAAGTGAACTGATCCGGTATGCAAATAAAAAGCAACTAATATGAAGCACTGACGGCTCCTGATTGATTTTGTACAGGCGAGAGTGACAATAGGCCATTCCAGAAACCTGTCAACTGTTGTACGTTAAAACACCGTTTCAGAAAGTTGTTAGATGTCTGAGTTTTTTTTTAACTTTATCGCAACGTGGAAAACCACATCTTTATGGTTTATCATCACGAAATAACGGTATCAAAACGTTGTCTATGACCGTTGTTTCTTCAACCATAATGTAATGGTTTATTTTTTGACGTATAACCAATTATCATAAACTAACCCAAACTAACCCAAACTAACCAATTATCAACCAATGAACGTAAAATGAACGTTATAAAAACGTACGTGTGTTTATTGGGAACTGATCAAGAAGTTTTCACCTGGAAATTCTCATGATGACCCATACAAACGCATCTTGATATTGAAATTGCAATATGACCATGATGAAGAGGAAAATGATTCCCTATGAAAAAAATGGATTTTCAAAAATATTTAAAAGAAAACTTTACCATGGCAAGTTACCAAATTTCAATATCAGCCAATTAAACTCTTTATTTATGAGAATACACCATGATACAAATACATGTCATTTATCTGGATACGCTTTGATGTATTTTTATAAATTTGATTCCTTGGTTAGTTTGGGTTAATAGGTCACTCCAGAAACCTGTCAACTGATGACAGCTTGTAGCGTAAAGAATTCCCAAATGCAAAAAAACATCGAGAAGAAATGGTCATCCCACACTTCAACTTAACATTTACGTTTAGCCATGATAACATTGTTATCAAATGGAATATTTTCATTTGTGAACAATTATAACGTATGCGTTATCTTAAAGTGAATGATACAGCATAAGTGGGAATATAACCTACGTTTGCTCTAATAATAATATGGTCTGCAACTTTGGAACTTCCACAGAGAATAACAAACCCGGCCTTCAAATATTTGAATGCATTCAAACTTGTATAACTTTTAACTGTTGTTCAGTATAATAAGTTGTGGTAAGCACTAAATACATAACTAATTATGTCTATGTTAGTTATTTTTGGAAACCCCTGAGGGCTTGCATCCAAGTGAATCTATGTTGTTAACAATAAAATTGTTGTGTTTGTATCATCTTATCAAAATTTCTGGGCTTCCAGACTCTAACCTTGCAAGATAATCACCCATTTCATAGCTTTTCAGGATCAGAATCTCAGGAAAACCATATCGCACAATATTATCTCTAGTTTTCTCGTTCTCGAGATAGATCCCAGATCCGATTTCTTCATTTCTTTTGTTCAAATCCAAATTTAAAATAAGCTTAATAATTGTTTTAAGATCAATGATAATTATTGACAAAGCACAAGAAACACTGTTTGTCCCTACCTACGCAAAAACTGCACAAACACATCATAATGTATTATAATTTTTCCATCAGAAAACCCAATTTTCTGTAAACATCCAATTTTGTCTAAGATATTATTAATAAATAATCGTTGATTCTCAACATCTTATTGCACCTATCTTCGAAAAAAACTATCGGCGGCACATTAGTATTCCTGATAACTACGTATCGTTGTATCGAAACACAATGTAGTGATAAGTAATACATTATATTTAACAACGATTACCGAGCTTGTAATGCTTACATTAATGTGAAAGTTCAGAACACAAAATGACAGATCATTGTCTCTCGCCCTGACAGTGCACCTTGATGATCAACAACGTGATAAGTTGCGTCGGGCTAACACCTCGAACCTAATTGGTATTTGACTAGCATTCGGGAATCTTCTACTGACTTGAAGTATTGACAAATCAAGTTGATGAAATGTTGTTGTCTGGGTTGTTGTCAGGATTCTGGTCCAGTACTCCAACTTGTGAATCACTAGTTTCCCGCCGATCGCAACAATCGGAAAACATTGGTGTTTCTTCATCTGTTTGGTTATTTTTCTTAAGAAGTGTTAACAGCGGTTGACTTTGACAACCCAGAAAATATCGGGTGGTGAATCTTGATTTTGATGAGTTGATGATTGGCATGGCTCCTGATCATTCTGTGTTGGTTTTCTAGAAATACATTGTACATAACACGGCCTATTCGTTCTAGAAGTTTTCCGGGAACCCATTCCTCCTGGTGATGAGAATAGATTTTGGCGAAAACCAGTTCTCCTTGGCGAAAATCACGCTGTTGGACACCATGCCTGCGATTGAATTCTTCTTTCATTTATACATTGTTCTTTCTCTCGGATATTTTATTAGGTCTCACCAAATCCAATACTGTTGTCATTTTTCTATCAAGGATTGATTCTGTCGGATACTTCTTTTAAGGAGCAGTTCTGTTGAGAGTTTGTCTATAAACTTGGAGAAATGTCAAAATTTTCAATAACATTCTTGTGAAGACTTTCTTAAAGCTCGTTTGAATGTATCAACAAAACGTTCGACTAGACCATTTGACTGTGGATGATATGTTGGTGTACGCATGTATTTTATGCCAAATTTCTTTGAATTATGCACTGATAAAAACTGAAGCATAATCAGAAGCAATAGTTTCCGGGTTTCTCATTTTTGAAAATCACTTTTTACGTTTTCTGATTGTTGTAGAAGTATTTGGGTTCTTCGCGTTGAAAACTTCTGGTCATTTTAAATAAGCATCTTCAACAATTAAATACAAGTATCCATCAAGGGGGCCTGCGCGATCCATGTAAAGTCTTATTCATGGTCTCTCTGGTATAAGCCATTAAGCAAGTTTTGTTTTGGCTGGAGACTTGGATGCTTGTAAACAGCTTTCACAATTTTTAACAAACTTTTCTATCTGTTTGTCTAGTGGTAGCCAATAGATATGAGTTCTGGCAAGCGTCTTCATACGCTCAATATCTGGATGTCCTCTATGAAACTGTTTGACTACTCTTTTCCTGTAGATTCTTGGAACTACAACTTGGTCATTCATGAGAATACAATCTTGTTCCGTTATAAGTAAATTTCTTCTATTGAAAAACTGTTGCATCTCTGAATCTGAGTTATGAAGTTTTAATGGCCAACCATTTTGAATGAACTTGGATACTTTTTTAAGCAGACAGTCCTTTCTTGTTTGTAATGCTATCATATCATAACTGAATGGAATGAGATCGATTGTTTCAGCTTCAATTTGTTCAATGCAATCTTCATCGTGAATCGCGGCTATGACAAACGCTTCATCTGGTTTCTCATGTCTATCCATCAGACGAGATAAAACATCAGCATTCTCAAATGATGAATATGAATTTCACTGGACATCATAACCTAATTCAGGATAGTGAGAGCCTAGCGTTGAATGCGATTCGCCGTGAACACAGGAGTTCTTTTCTTAGATCCAAAAATTGTTCACAGTGGTTTATGGTCAGTCTGCAAAATAAATAGGAAAATCATCTTGTGGAATTTTTTTACGGCAAACAAAAGTGCAAGAGCTTCTTTCTCTATAGGGCTTTACTTTTTTTCTGCAGTAGTTGAAGATCTTGACGCATGATAGACTGCTTTGGTGGACCCAACTGAAAATTTGTGGAGAATGCACGCTCCAATACCAAAATTGGAAGCATCTGCTGCCACAATTATTGGTGGATCTTGTCTGTAATGAGTGAGCAACTGATCTGAGGTGAGAACTGATTTGATTTTTTCAAAAGCTTTTTGGCATTGCAAATTCCACTTTCATTTTGCGTCTTTTCTCAAGAGATTGTTCAGTGGACCTCGCAAGTTTATAAGTGTTTTGACAAATTTCCCATAATATTTGACTGCAACCAAGAAAGACCGAAGAGTACTCAGATCATTTGGTGGTGGCAATCCAAGCACGGTTTCGATTCTTTGTCTAAAATATGTCCAAGATATTTGATATACTGTCTGGCAAACTTGCATTTCCCCAATCTTGGTCTGAAACCATGATCCTGTATGCGCTTCAGAGTTATGAAGAGATTTTGATAATGTTCTCTGTTAGTACGGCCAGATATTATGATGTCATCAAGACACGGGGCTACCATATCTAAACCAAACAGCATTGTATCCATTATCTGTTGAAAAGCACCAGGACCTGTTTTCACACCAAAGGAGAGACGGTTAGACTTGAAGATAAGCTTCAGCCAAGTCAAGAATACTAAATATCACACCATTTGAAATGTTTGCGAATATTTTTTTTTCTGGTAATGGTAACGGGCTGTGGAATAATCAGCGATTGGTGCGACCCAGTCCAAAAATTCCACTGGTGCGATAGCTCCTTGTTTTTCCATGCGATCATACGATCAAGTTCTTTGTCAACTAGTGTTTCAATATTGTACGCTAATGGTCTCTTGGGACGAAAAACTGGCTTGGCATTTAGATTTGTATGCAATTTCACTTTTGATTTTGTGAAATGTCCCAAACCTTCCTCAAATACATCTGGGAAATGTTCTTGTACGTACTTGGATGTGATAGTGTCTGAAACAGTGTTTTCGGTCACCTGATTGCAGATCGTGCTGATTGGTATTTTCCATCGATCCAGGTCTTCTATCCAATAGATTCCAACTATATCCAGATTCCGTATTGTTGTCACGTTACATATTTTGTCGCTTTTGGCTTTTATACCAAGTGGGTACCTCACCTGATGCATTCAAAGCCGTTTCATTGGTTGATAGAATCACTGGTTTGCCAATCTTTTTCCAAACATTTTTATTGATAAGAGTAATATCGGATCCAGTATCAAGCCGAAGTGAAACTGTAGTATCATTCATCTTCCGTTTGATAAATTTACGTGAGCAGTTGATTTGATTTATGACTAAATGGTAAGATTTTGAAACATTTTTCTTGAAATATTTTCTATTGCTTAAAGTGTTCTCTTGAAAAAATCCTTTCTTTCCAAAACATGTACAATATCCTTCTTTATAACCTACTCTGTGTGGTATGTGCTTCAAGACTTGAGATGTTCTGGCATTCATCTACAAGATTTTTCAGCGAAAAATTGTCCTCGTCATTGTTTAAAATTTTCGACAATAATCGAGTGGTAGTTTATGCATAATCAGGTGATTTCAAACCAATTATGAACATAGGACGTTTGAATGTTTCGTCAAGATTCTTGAGCCAAAGATTTTCACATTGTTTGTATACAATTCCTGCATATGTTGTAAAAGTATCGAAGTCATTCCTTGATAACTGGAGACACTTATACCAAATTCCCTTTTTTTCCAAGTTTTCATCAAAATCATTATCCTTAGGAAATTTTGATATTATGAGATTGGGGTATTTTTGATGAGCTAATAAACATAAATTGCGAAGTAATAATCGAACTTTTGCACCATCAGTAAATAAATCTCCATACCTTTGATACCAGTCTTCAAATGTCACTTGATTGTCAGGATCGGTTACATATTCAGATATATTTTGGGCCAGTGCTTCAATGATAAGTTCAATATTGTCCGGTTCCTTGTGTGGTTCATTAGCATTCTGCTTCTCCACCAACATTTGGAGAATTTTGTTCTGCTGCTCCAATAATCTGTGGAGCGTTTCATTTTCCATCAACCTCGTCACCTCGTGAGTAATAAATTATATTTTTGAATAATCACAGAGCTTATATTGCCAACATTGATGTAAAAGTCTAGAACACACAATGACAGATCATTGTCTCTCGCCCTGACAGTGTGCCTTGATGTGATCCCAAGTTGCGTCGGGCTAACAATTCCACAAACGGAAATTCCTCGATAAAACGGGGATAGTGGAAAGGGATATCTGGTCGCTTTTTTGATGTTAGTATAAGTTTGTCAGATAAATAATATTTGTCTTGAAAGCTTTTGAAAACTTGTTGAATTTTTTGCTAAAGATTGAATATTTCTGACGTATACTCAACAAACTCGGATAAATATTATTCTTTGCCCAACAAACATAGAAAGTCAAATTTAACGCTTCTCGACCTACGAATTGGTCGAGAGATAATAATGTCCAATCATGAAAATGGCAAAATCACCGACATTTGTCCACATATTTTCCCATGTGGGGAAAAAAACTGAAGTAATTTGGAAGAAATAAAGAGATCGATAGGTTGTTGCCAACCATTAGGTTGAAGGTGGATAAACGAACTGTCAACCTGTTTTACGTCAAGATGTGGTAAATCTGACCATATGTTGGTCCACAATGTGACCTATTTCTCAGCTGTTGGTAAATAACAATAACAGAATGACAAGGAAAATACACTTGCATATTGATGTGAGATGGACAAGGATACAGAACTATGGCACTGTCGCGTACATGTGTGAATAAAGGAGTATGGATTTTGTCACGTGTCGAAGTGAAAGAATAACAATTGCGTCTTACTTGGTATAATATTTACGTAGTGGTTAATTGATTATTGGAAGCAAATGTGACTGCGAAAGAAACTTTTCTCTATAATATCGGGAAGTTGCTTGCAGAAAATCGGATCCAACACAACTCTTGCCGCTAGGAATGTTATAGACAAACTTGGCAGTGGTTGTTATCATCTTTGAATATGTGAATATCCCCAAAAGTAGTCAGAAATTCAATAAAATTTGGACATGACACATTGTTTTTTTAGATGCAAACATGGCCGCTCTCATATGTTGTGTACCTATAAGTTGATTTTTCGACCTTGATGACATGATTCCTTAACTTAGATCAAAATTGACTAGATATTGACCATTGTTATAACCTAATAGAGAGGTAGCGATAGAGACAGAATTGTGGTGATAATTTAGTAATATTCCACCTAAATTCAAAAGAAATAAAAGTCTTGTCCCTGAAGGTACTTTTTGGTCACTCTCAAGTAATTTAAAACTTATTATCACACCTTATAATGATATATGTCATGATTATACAAAAGACAATGCATGATTATCTTTTTCTTTTCTTCTGGTCTTGTGTTCTTGGATTGTTTGTTGGGACATCAGGTCAATATTTCAAATAATTTTGCCACCCCATTAATTTGAGCGTTTGAGGTTATTCATGAAGTTCAACGACCTTTGTTATAACCCAACAGACAGGTAGCGATAAAGACAGAATGTTGGTCATAATTTAGTGATATTCCACCTAAATTTGGAGGCAATATATTCTTGTCATTGAAGTCAACTTTTTTGGGCATTTTCAAGTAAGTTTAGACTTCTCCGTATACCTTATGTATGTCGTCGTTGTATATGACACAATTCATGCTTATTTTCAGTTACCTGTTACTATACTGAATGACTTACAGGAAAATGATCCAATAAAACTTTATTTATGTCGTGAATGAGATATAGTTGCCTCGGGCTGAATAACTAATAGTTGTTTATGACATGTTAATTGCAAGGTAAAAGGAGATAGTTTTAAACCAAATCAAGACATATTTCTTTTCTTTTGGTCAAGAGTTCTCAAACTGTTGCCGCATTGTCATCTCTGCTAAAAATGTCAAAAGTAAATAAGCCAAATACATTAAAAAGGTCCACAGATGAAAGGGGAAAGTTTTTAGATGTGTACAAAAAATAAACGTGTGTATGGAAGTACAAAATATCATCATACAGGATAAGTCATTCAAAACGAAACAAGGCCTATGTGTCATATACAGTTCCCTAAGGAAAAAATCGCTTGTACCAATCGATTTTTATTTTTAGGGGGAAAGATTTTGAGCTTATAGTCAACTTTGTCACATTCATCCCCTCGCGGGGGTGAGCACCAACCGCAAAATTTCAAATGAGAAGCGAGGTTGAGAGATACCTTATTTCAAAGACACGTCGATCCAGATCACAACTGCCGAGTTTGAAGCTTCTGCTGTCATCCTTGTTGATATGACAGCTTTTCAAACATTTTTTTAATAATTTTTCATTTAATAAATAGTTACCCGCAAGAGCGAACTTTTCCAAACCATGAGGATATGATGAGGAACAGAAGGTCTTCAAAATGAGCTATCAATCACCCAATCATTTTGACAAACATCTATTTCACCCTATTATTTTTTTTTTGGTGAAATACATCCTCGTCAAAATGATTGAGTAATTGCTAATTTTGAAGATCTTTTGCTCCTCATCATATCCTCTTAGCTTGAAAAAGTTTACACTTGCGGGTAATCATTTATTAAATCAAAACAAATGAAAAAATAATTTTTGACAATCTGTCATATCAACAGAAATGAAAGCAGAGGCTTGAAACTCGTCAGTCGTAATATGGATTAAAGGGCCTTTAGAATAAGGTATTATTCGACCCCCTTTTCCATTTTAATTTCTGGGGTTGGTGTTCACTCCCACGGGGCTATGAATGTGACAATGTTGACTATAAGCTCAATATATTTCCCCATAAAAATAGGAATCGACGGGTCCGAACGATTTTTTTTTAAGCGAACCATATATGACATATAGGCCTTGTTTCGTTTTGAATGACCCACCCTGTATAAAGATAGAAAGCTATGCTTTCAAAGCTTCATAAATAGCGTCTAGAAGTTCACTGAGAAATTTTGGAATACTGCTTTTAGGTATTCTATATTGTTAACGTGCAAATAAATCCCTGAAGCCAGAAATCTTATTGTCAATGAACCCATCACTTGTGCTTTCATTTTCTTTTCGGCGTTATTTCTTAAATATCTTCATCATTTTTATGTAATGCTAAGTTTTTCTCTGTGATATCAATTATACTTGCACGAACTACAGAAAGCATCAAAAATTATTCAAACTGCAAAGCCAGCAAATAATAACGTCTGGAAACCACCACTGTCGCCAGCAATAACGGCGCACAAAAAAAAACACAAATCCTGAAAAAATCGGAAAACCTACGTATTTCGAACCAAGTCTGATAAGTTTTACAAATTCGTTAGGTAAATAAGCCGTTATTTTCCCAAAGTTATTGGAGCTGTATTTGGAAAAGATTTTAGTCTTTGTTGAGTCCGTTGTTAAATTTTCTTAGCTGATCTTGGGATTGGGATCATTTATTTTATTTATTCCAAAACGCTAATACGCCATTAGGAAAGTGGAGGTAGTTTATATAACGAGCGTCTCGTCTATTAATCTTTTTGTGTTGCCAGTTGAGCTGAATTGTAACATTTTGCCACGCTAAAATGAACAAATTGTAGTACATACGAATGTTGAACTGGAATAAGTGCGCATTTTTCCGCGGTGAGTATAGTCGGATGATCACTTTTTGTGAAGTGAACTTGTCCGCCACGTCTTGTTAGGAAAATACTGGGTCTTGCAGTTTTGGGAAAGTATCGAGTATTTGCCTGAAGCGAATTTGTTCAAATTTTCGGAGAGTAGAACCGATGGTCTTAGGCAACTTTTTAGAAAGTTCGTGTACAACTTTTCCAGGACCGGACCAGCCCTCTGATTTTGTATTTTGAAGAAATAAGTGGTAAGCCACTGATAATTATCTGATTTCTCGTTTAATTTTAACCAAACAACAACAAAGGTAACTTGAGTCTTTCGTCTTTAATGCCTAGTTTCGATATAAAGATTAAATATCATTTTGAGGTTACTTATTTTATAGAAATTCACTTGTATCCAAACTGAAAAAATGGCAAATCAACCGATTTCGTAACAACTGTGTTAAAATCAACAAGACTCGCCACTGTTGTGGATATAAAACCAATATTGAATGTTTGACCTTGATGACAAGAACTCAAACAAGATTTATTGAGGTGAAAACTGCGTGATATGTATATCCTATTTACGAGCAATCGATGTTTTTTTTAGCTTAAAATATCATTTTTTTGATGCTGTGAATATCAATATACTGCCGATAAGCTTAATTGAACGGGCTATACATAACAAATAAAAATCGCGTCAAAGTAACGAAATAAAGTTTACATTTCAATTGAATGTTTGACTATACATCTGCTGTTGATCGTTATTGACATAAATAGCTCTATTGTACTAATATTGTATGGTTAACAAATATTGAACTTGATAAGTATTTCATAATTAACAAATTTAATTAAAACATTTTTGTTCATCACGTTAGGCAGTGCTTCATTTTGGGCCATTTTATCATTAAATTCAGTCAGCATTTTCCAAAAAGCGTATGATTTATTATGGATCGTATATTACAGCGAAGCTCCATTCTATCTTCATTTCTGAACATTTGCTCGCTGGAACGCTGGACTATTATTGTTGGAATAATTGTGATGTAAATCATGTTGAAATTATAATTACAAGTTAGAAAAGATTTTTCCGAATATAACCTATGTTTCGTTACTCTGGTTAATAAAAGATTTGTTAATAGTGGAGCCCGATCTATTTGTTGAATACGATATCATATATTAAGATGAGAATCTGAAATTAATGTCACAGATGGCGGAAGTAGGTACTTTATTAGACTCTATTTCCAAAAATTGCGATGACAACTGAGTATTTTGTAGAGTAATTCCTTTCCTGTATCGTTGTTAGTAATGGTATCGATCTCCAGAAAAGAATTATACACCACTTCGTCATTGATCGCACTCACATACATGCAAAAAGCATAGGATATAGAATTTTGGTAATAGTTGAAAAAAGCGCCTGTACCACGACATTCAACACAATTCCAAGTGATGTTGTATCATGTTTTCTCTCAAATCAAATCAAATTGTCACGAGGTTATCACATACTATTGGAATATAGCATATAATACCAAAATAATAAAATACAGAAGTCGTGTTTTCGAAACCGTATGAGTATGATTTGAATGCGAAAGTGGCTGGAACCCTTACAAAAACAGGTTCATTTCAGTAGGTTTCACCCAGTGTTTTACCACTTTTGTGCAAATTTGAACCATTTTTACACGCAATACTCGTACGGTTTCGTAAATACGATTCCAGATATACAAGAACATTGTACAAGAATTCAAATCCAATTGCAGTTTCATTTATTGAACGTTTAAATTCATTACATAGAATTTATACGTCTAGGCAGGATAAAGAGACATAAATCAAAGTATACATAAATGCACTGAAAGCTACTTAAAATCTAGAAACTCTTGAATAGAATAAAAAGGATTACTTAACAAAGATGTCAGAAGACTACTTTTTGAACCATCACCTCTAGTTAAGATACGATCAACTTTATCAAGACATTTTATTCCAACATGCCATGGAGAGTTTTGACCTACAGCTAGTCTCGAGTACGGCATTCTGAACTCTAGGGCTCGTCCCGTTTTAAAGTAATGGATATCTAAGCATTTTCTTAAGGAAGTTTCCTTTTCTTGATGAATTGTAATAATTGCAATGTCATGAATCTGTTTTTAACAAATACAGCTCTACATGACACACAAGAAGTCAGGCATTCAACTCAGAATTTTCGTTTGTGCAATAAACACTTTATCCGAGACTTTATCGATATGAGCTGAGGAGCTCTAGAAAATCAGAGAGTACTGCAGGATCGACTGTATTAGTCCATAATTCACATTCCTTGGTAAATTTACATCAACAGTACCTGTTATTTGTCTAATCAAAAAACACAAAGAGCTTGGCCTTGTGATAATTATTATTATAGTGAAAAAACATCCTACAAACAACTAGCTAGTTTAAGTAAGTTGAGAAGAGTTCGTTCAATGAATAAAAACATTGATTGGTTTAAATATCATGTGTTTTATTTTGAAAAAACACGGGGTTAATGGTTGAACACCTTCTCACTGTTGTAAAAGATGGATGATCTTGTGAGGGTAAAAGTCGGAATAGGCAGATATATCATATTGGTCTGTCTAGTACTAGTGTTGGAAGTTTGATTGATGATTTTCCCATACTTTTGATGCATTATGATGGCCTTCGATAGAATAATTAAGTATGTCAATGTTAAAATCCTTTCCCTTACAAAGAATGGTCTGCATGAATTCTTTGGATGGAGTCCGTAAAAAAATTGAATAGCTCATTTTTCGATTCGAAAGACGTTGTTCAGCATAGTCAAAGAGCATGAGCCCAAAAGCTCAGAACATAACTTGACTGTACCACGCCAACGCATTAGAGCTGACGTATCCGGACTTGGAAGCGCAGAACCTCAAGTTGCACTTGACTGAGATTCTATGAGCGCTAAACATTCCTCGCGACAGCGACAACCAGTTCCTTCCTCACAAGACCTTCAAACCTTAGTCTTTTGTAAATTATTTGTCACAAAAGAATCTGCTCTCAGACGTCCTCTTGACCTTTTCTCCACTCATCTCAACTTCCTCATTGCACTTGTACCGGGTGGCCAACTAAGAATGCGAGGTACCGTTTCTCGGAAACTATTTATCGTAGAGGCTTGCGACAAAAAATTTTATGACTAGAACGGCCAAGAGAAAAACCTGCAAAATATTCTCAAGTTTCTGAAATGGTCGCTAGGGGGCGTAACAACCAACACCAAGTAGAAAAATATGATTTTTATGGAATTTTGTCAAATGAAAATATATCGATGAGCTCATTTTCGGATTAACTGACTATTTACCTACACTTTTTGTCGAAAACGTTTTTTTCTATCTATCATATTAAAGTGGTGGGGGAAGTTCAATTGTTTTTTCAAACAAACGGAGATTTCTCCCGTTTCGCTTGACCGATTTAAACGAGCTTGGGCTCATATGAAAGAGCATGATCTGCACTTGAACAAACTTTTTTGGTTTTGAATTTTTGACCTTCGCCGTCGCGGCTAGATGGCGTTAACTGAAATGGTAGCATGTTTTTGAGTTTTTTCCAAAAAAATCAAATGTAATGGTATATTCATTTTTATATATTTTAAAAGGGGATACATTTTCCTTTAATAAAAAACAAAAAAATTATTGTTTTTTTTGTATTTTTTTTTGTTTTTTTTTTGTTTTTTTTTTTAATTTTTTTTATAGGAAATCGTGTCCCGTTTTAAAATATATGAAAATGGATATACCATTACGTTTGATTTTTTCGGAAAAAACTCAAAAGTATGCTACCATTTCAGTTAACGCCATCTAGCGGCGACGGCGAATGTTACAAATTAAAAAGCAAATGAGCATTTTATAGCGCAGACTATTCTCTTTCATATGAGCCCAAGTTCGTTGAAATCCGTCAAGCGAAACGGGAGAAATCTCCGTTTGTTTAATAAAACAATTGAACTTCCCCCACCACTTTATTATGATAGATAGAAAAAAAACGTTTGAGACAAAAAGTGTAGGTCAATAGTCAGTAAATCCGAAAATGAGCTCATCGATATATTTTCAATGGACAAAATTCCATAAAAATCATATTTTTCTACTTGGTGTTGGTTGTTACGCCCCCTAGCGACCATTTCAGAAACTTGAAAATATTTTCCAGGTTTTTCACTTGGCCGTTTGGGTAATAATATTTTTTGCCGCAAGCCTTTACGATGTATAGTTTCCGAGATACAGTACCTCGCATTCTTAGTTGGCCACCCTGTACTGCATGGTGTTAGTTTTGCCAATATTCAGTGATAGATCATTTGCTGGACACCATACCTTCACGTAGTTCCCCAGAATCCCTATTACGCCACACTAGAGTTGTATCATTCGCCAAAGAGGTATCTCTTCAATGTTTTATAGCTTTTGGTAGATCCTTGACATAGACCAGGAATAGTTGGGGTCCTAGAACTGATCCCTGTGGAACTCCAGAATCAAGCTCTCCTTCTTTTAAGATAGAATTTTCGAAGATAACCCCCTGTCCTCGTAATAGGTGTTGATATCTTAGTCTGCCTGGGCATTGGAAGCGTTAGCCAATCATTTGTCATAAAAACATTATTTCCTCACTTCGCCTGAAACAAGTGAATTTGCTGTACAAAACTGATGTAATAATCACACATTCAAAAATAGGGCCCTGAACAGATACGTGAAGATATGACAGATCCGGACCGGACGAACCAAATCTCTTTGTGTCTCGAGCACGCGACTCGTATCTTCAAGTTTGATTCGACGTATCGACTCGGTTCGTTGGTGTAGTGAAATTCTACATTTCAAACATTGGTATCTTAGGTGAGCTGGTCGTCACAGTGACAGATTAGATCTCCCGCACGCCTAGAATCTAGCAAGAACGAAATCAATGACTATTGACAGTATTGCCATGTCGCATGCACAGACTTGTTTGTCTACCGTTAAACTCCTCACAATAAAGACTTCCATAACACCAACTAACCCAACCTAGCCCAAAATAACAACTAACTTTGTTCAATATCTACTTGAAACACAAATAAAATATAATTTGCGTGATGCATGCGGCTTCGCAACACTGTCGACAATCGATGATCTCGTTCTCGCCAGGAGCCTTATTTTTTTTTGTAGACCAAATCGCTCGATTCGGTACACTATTAAACGACGTAGTAGTAGAAATTCGGTTCGATTGCGTATTTTGCAATATCAGTATCGCTTTCAAAATCCTCTCCATTCGGTTCAGTAGGGATCGAAAGGTGACCGGGAAAAAATCAGAGTGCGTGTTCGTATATGATGGTTGGCAAAATGACAGAATCCTTTCCATTTTGTGGTAAGTTGTCAATATTTGATTTGATTTCCGCCAGTTCAAGCCTGTTTATAATGGATAAGGTGATTATTATTATTTATTAACGAAACTCGCTGTTTTTTTTTGTCACACGACTTGTAAGTTTAACTTGAGTAGAGTCTGAGAAAATCTAGATGATAATTGTATTATATCTCAGCCTCAGATTAACCCTGTTACCACGAATTTGCCGTCTTATCTGTTCCTTTCTGTGCCTTAGAATTCAGAGTACTACGCAATACGCAATAGGTATTGCGTATTGCGTAGTACTCCAATGATATCCATAACAGCAGCTTGAATCAAATATGGTTCCATCTGAATCACTAGATACTCAGACCCCACATCACTCAAACAAGAAAGCGAACAAATCATTTTTATTGACAGTGAATAATCAACCTCAAAAAAACTCAAAAATCGAATTCGAACTCAACAATGCTCTCGGTGAGCGAATCAAAGTTTCCATTGAGTTACCGATCGGTGTGACGCTACGGAAATACTTTCGCAATATCAAAACGAAAATGACACCACTATCGAATAAATCTTGCCAAATCGAACGATTCGAGATTTTAGAATGAGGCGCCAGAGTATAATTATCCACGGGTATCTCCTAATAGTCCAGTAATCCAAGGTTAAGAAACGGCGTTTCCAGGACAAAAATGTAGAAGTAGACCTCGCCGTCTTGGCTTCATAACGAAAATTGCAGAAAACCTCAAGGCATATTGAACCAGTGAGAAAACTACTTCTACATTTTTGTCCCGGAAAAAAAAACCTTTGCTTACTGGAGTATAACATCAAGATTCGATTGGCCAGTCAGAGAAAAGTGAACATTAAATCAGTTTCTCCGCCTCAGCTCGAACCGATCACTATCTTGAAGCTGAAAATTGGAGGGGCGTGCCCCAATCTGCCTTGTCAAACGTCACACACCTTCGATTCAGTCTTTTTTTTTAGTGCGAATCTGTCACAACACGTTTTGAGTTAAAAGTGAAATTTCAAATTGTTTTTACACGTTATCTCTTTTTTTTTTCGTCGAAGACTTCAAGAAAAAGGCGTAGAAGTAGAGAAGTTCAACTCACAATGACATCTATGTATGTGGTGCTGGGTGCTACGGAGGATAGAAAGTCGACTTTCTGATGTAGAAAAGCATCAAAAAAATTCGCCGCACAGTAGTCTGAGAACGGCAGAAACCCCATTTTTTCATGTGGATAAAGTTAAATGTTACACTTTATAAGTTATTATGATCATAATGACACGTTGGAAAGATATTTACATCCAAAAAATGGATCTAATATTTACCATACCATGCTTTGAAGCTGATCACGCAAACATATCAACTTCACCCAGAAATAAACACTCGAAATAAGAATCATTGAATATTATAAAAATAAGAAAGTATTCCAATATAACTTTATTTTCCAATTTAGTTATAGTATGATGCACTTGAAAGTTTTTCCAAAACTACCTCTTTCTATCTCTGCTACCAAGTGGTAAATATTATAATTCCTCCTGCTGTAATAATTGTTTTCCAAGTTCAGAGGTATAACTTGCTTGCACTGCTATGCACCATGTTATACCAAGCATAACACTATTCTCTTGACTTAACTTGAATAGCATCAGTAAGATTCAGCTGCCGTTATTTGCCACTTATGTTTATGTATCGAAAACAATGTGTTTCACTTGAATTTTTGGGAGTGAAACACATTGCCGCCAAAAAAATCAAGTGATACCTCATTTTGATAACTTTCTGTCCCACATCATATCCCCTTAGTTTAAGGAAGCTTACTCTCGCGGTTAATTCAATAAACAAAAAAGAAACAATATTTTGACAAGCTGTCATATCAACGGGGATGACAGCAGACGCTTGAAACTCGGCAGTTGTCATCAAAGTCAAAGGTCCTTCAAAATAAGGTATCACACAACAATTCTTTCCACTTAACATTTAAGGGGTGAATATCACCCCTACTCAGTGGACGAAGTTGCAGAGTTGAAAATAGGAGCAAATTATTTTCCCTTAGAAATAAAAATCGATGGGTCTGAGGATTTTTTCAAATTTATAAATACAAAGGCCCAAACCTTGCAGGAACGTTTTTGATGAGCCACCCCATACAGGGTGTAACAAATTGGAGCAAAGAGTTATTCAAAATGATTTCAAAAAGTTGGGTTCGTATTTGAAAAAAAAAGTTGATGATGGCCCCGAGAAATCGAAACGTCGGATATCAATTTGACCATATTATCTTGCAGAGCACAAAAAGTGCCCTGAAAAATCTGTCATTCGTTTTCAATTATCTCTTCAAATAAATCTCAATACAAAATAAGGAAGGATTTCGAAAAAATCGGTTATTGCCAGATATTTCCGGAAGTCTTCGGAGTTTTCCAAGTTTCGAAGCGGCATTTTGTTGAGATTCAAATCGCGCAACTTTGCCCAACGTTGTATCTCTTATGGTTAACAAGTTACCATTGCAATATCCCCGAATTTGTTACATCCTGTATATACATAGTACGAAGGGATTAGATTAGCTTGTGAATGTCAGATGTTGACAAATGATCACTATTTGTAGCCAGAAAAGTTACCTCTTTTTTTAATTCAATAATAATAACTTCATGGTAGCATGAAATTAAATTAACAGAAGTTATTCAATTCTTAACGACTAATATATGCTGTAACTTCTAAACAATTAATAACATTCTATTTTTTATAACCACGTTTTGTTTACAAGTCAGATTTCATGACAAAATAATATGGGTCTTTGGCGAAAAGCGTATCTATTTTGAAACACTATGGACTTGGGCAAAAATGGTTTTATGCAATTATGGCGCGTATAGGTACGTCAGATTTGGACTTGTCCGATTGTTGGTTAGTACGTCAATTACTAGATGGCACCTGTGTGTGTTGAATTATTCACTTCCCATAAATCAAATCACCAGTTTCTGGGTTAAAGAACAGGATGTATTGATGAAAAAATGGTTTAGCACAGATCTCTTATGAGCGAACTGATCTTAATGTTCTGAAAGAATAATGACTATTACAAATTGCAAATCAGAATAGACAGCTTTGAATAATTTACTGTTTCAATGGTGATGATACACAATAATTGACATAATCTTGAAGCATGATCGGAAACAAACAAATAATTATTTGAAACTCGACAGTACGAATACCTTTGTTTCGATCAAAAATGGACTTGGGCAATTTGCATCTCAGAACGACGATTATTAACAGTTTAGAGCGCCTCAATTGGACTCCAATTACTGTTGAGTAATGCTCTTAGTACACTTGGAACGTGTACCAAATTTGAAGTTTTCAAGTTCAGGTTTAACCGAGATATTGAATTGTTTCGAGATTTAGAACCCCACCTGCGAGGCGTATAACTTCTTTGGGTAAGTTGCGTTACAATACAATATTTTGGGTTCCCCTACATGCTTCTGCTCTGTGTCGGTTCTTATGCGGGACCAAGGTTAATTGATAGTAGTAAGGTGGCGTCGTTATACGTTCGAGTTTCGGACGAATCAGAATTCAGACAAAAATGACGTCAGTCGGCTCCGATCCGGTTCTGAAATTCAAATACACATTTAAAAAGAAGATCAAATATGGTTTACACTTGATAATGAGAAGATATTTCACTGTATACCAAAAGCTGTGTGATAACGTACCCTCAAACACGTTTAAAAACGGCTGACACTTGGTAAAAAAGGTTTCAAGACCCTAAAATACGGACATGTTATGACATCAAGATGACACACCGATGACAGGAATGTCAATAATGGAGCTCGGTGACGAGATCGATTCGTTTTATCCTTCGTGGATTTCCGATTCCCTAGTTACGGCGCAACCTCTACATATCAATTGACCTTGATGCGGGACACCCTGTTTATTATTATAGTGGAAGCATTCACTTTTCCTTATTCATTCCACCCCTGGATTGATGATTGGATTGATTTTATTCATTTGACTCTATATCAGACACAGCTCAATCAAAGACTTACCAGACCTGACTCATGTAGTGTTTTTCACAAACGCCTTCCACTCCTCATAACAAATAAGATGCTTTGTCGCCAGGAGAATTGATTTTGTCAGCTCTCGTCATATGGTAACAAAGAAGTCCGATCATATAGAGTCAAGTGGTACTCGAGTTTTTTACTAAATGATCGTATATAAGGAAAATGACACTCCATGTTCTATGGAAGGGCACTAATTTTTAGACTGTGAAAAGGTTTCCGCTTGAGATTGCCTCTGTTGTATAAAAGGCGATATGCCTTTTGTTTGATTTCTCAAGCATCGTTGAGTTGCGGTTGAATAAGCTCTGCGTACAATGGATTTATCCTGCGGTCCATCAATGATGAACTTTGAATTTCCTTAGCGATTTTGAGTCAGAGACATTCGAAGAATAGAGTTATCATTAAAATTGCAACACCTAGAGACCATTTGATAAAACTTTTGTAATGCAGGGCATCAATTTGTACAATGACTAGCTACTTCGCTCGCCGGTCTATAAGTTATTATAAAATAACAAACTTCCGATTCAAAAGTTTTTATAAAACGATATATATTTATTTATATTATCAAAAAACCCATAATGTACCAATTCATATGATGTAGGGTGTATACATGTCTACATTTTTCCTTAATTCCCATCAATTGTGCACGAATCTGGCCCATTCCTTCTTATTTCTGGTCAATGCATTGGCCTCATTCCATGATTTTTCTCTTTTCTCCAGTGCATTCCCCACAGTCTGGTTCCATGATTTTTTTGGTCTTTCTCTCATCGTTCTTCCTTCCGGTCTTGCTTCCCAGATTTGTTCCACCTGCCTATTGCTCCCCATCATTTGTAAACAACTCAATTTTCTCTTTTCTATGAATTCAAGGATTGCGTCTTTATCCATTTTCTCCCTAATGTCATTGTTCTTGATCTTGCCCATCTTTGTTACCCCCTTTACTCTTTTTACGTATTTCATTTCCATGGCCCGTATTTTGCTCTCTTGTCTTTGCGATAGTATCCATGATTCACATCCATATGTAAGTACTGGTCGTGGAAAGTTTTGAATACTTTCATGTTTGTATCTTCGGATATTTCTTTCCTGTTTATTATTTTTTTTGTTAATTGCATGGTAAAGTTTTGTTGAGGTCTCTATCCGTCTGTTGACTTCTGGTTCTGTTGTTCCTGATTGGTCCAGTACTACCCCTATAAGTGTCTCTAGGTTTTGACCTGTTCTTTTCTCTCACCTTCCACTAGAATGTTCATTTGAAGCACATTTTTTCCTACTATCATAACATTTGTTTTGGTTTTGTTGATTTTCACTCTATATTCCTTTGCCACCTGACTCCATATGTTGATGTTACTGTTAAGGTATCATTCATTTTCTGCAAATAACACAATCTCGTCTGCAAATGCTGCCTCTGATATTGGTATATTTTGCATGATTGTATAGCCTTCTAGTAGTTTTTTTTCCTTCTTATTTTTTCATCCATATACAGGTGGTCCCTGAAATGTACAGTCATTTCATGGACAGCCTGAAAGATGTAGAAAAAACCATTTTTTTTTAATCTTTTACGCTCTCTGTAGACTCAACGAAACAATTTTGGATACAGGTAAGTTTGCCTGGATATACTTATTTTTGATTAAGGAATTTGTAGTTTAGCGTTGTACAGTCATTTCAGGGACACCCTGTATATGGTAGATAAGACTGGGCTTGATCCACCTCCCTGTCTTAGACCCTCTTTAATTTTCAAGCAGTTTGAGCGTCTGCCGTGGCTTATTATACGAAGTTTTTATTGTTTCCATATATTTCCTTTATCAGTCTTATGACCTTTGGTTGTACTTTTTTCTGGCCAAATATGTCCGACAATTTACTCCTTTTATCGTAAGATTTTTCTAGATCTATGAAAGCTAGGTGAGCATTTTTTCCTTGTTCCACATTCTTTTCTGTGATTTGTCTCACTGTGAATATATGGTCTTGAGTACTTCTTCCTTTCCGAAATGCACTTTGTGCTTCGTGCATTCGGTTCTCTATAATGTCGCTCATTCTACCGTTAATAATTTTTTCCAATACTGTCAATTGTTATTCCTTTGTAGTTATTACAGTCTTGCTTATTTTCTTCCAATCTCTGCATGATTTCTTGTTCATCTGTCAATATTTCCTCCTTCTTACTTTTTATGTTGAATGTTTTTCGTCCTTTGGGTTCGCCTGTGCATGATTTCACTATATTGTAAAACAGCTTTTGATACCCCTTCGCCGCATTTTCAATTATCTGTCCAAATTCCTCCCATTTCTTTTTTTTCTCTTGACTCACCATCTTTTTTGCAGTACGGTTTTGTTGAGATTCTGACCCTGAAAAGCTGTGACATGAGTGATCATCTCGCGAAGTTAGAAGCTAGAAGCCTGGAATTTTGATTTAATACAAACACAAAATTTCGATTGTAAACAACACACCTTTTTAGTTGAAGTGATTCAGACTTTAATGCAAGCCCTCAGGGCTTTCCAAAAATAACTAACATAGACATAATCAGGTATTTGGTGCTTACCACAAGTTATTATACTGCATAGGCAGTCAAAAGCTTATAAATGTTTGAATGATGCTTTCAAAAATTTAAATGCCGGGTTCTGTAATCACTGTGGAAGTTGCAGATCATAATATTATCAGAGCTAAAGAAAGTTATATTCACATTATCAGCCCTCTTTTCTTGATGTCTCCATAACAATCTGATTGATTTTTTTGTAATATATTATGTACTGTTTACGGCAAAGGTTGTCAATTTTGACTTTATGTTAACAGGTTTCTGAAATGGCCTATGGTTGAAAGCAGATCAAAGAAAATGGCGAATGCTGATAAATGCATTTTTTTACCAAAATTTTAATTCAAATCTCAATTTCACAAAACCAGCTATAAGCTGACGAATAGAACCATTCTTTTGTACTATTCCTTGATTAAACTTTTATCTAACGCTAATTTTCATTCAAGATTTCCACTTTTATGCAGTGCGGATCAAAAAGGGTTTCCCCCTTCTAACTTTTGAACCATTTTATGTATATGCGAAATTTGTACACATCATATTATGTGAGGAAGCACTGCATATTTTGACTTAAGTGACAGCTCAAAATGTCAAAATGACAGCTGAGCGCAATTTTCAATGCAAAAATCAAATGGAAGGAAGGGTCAGGTGATACCTTATTTTGAAGACTCTTTGACCCTGTTCACAACTGCCGAGTTTTAAGTTTCTGCTAAAATTCCGTTGATATGCGTACAAAAAAAAAGTTTTTCGTTTTTGTTATCTAATTAATACTTACTTACAAGAGTTGACTTCTCCAAACTAAGAGGTTATAAAGAGGTGCAGAAGGTCTTTACAAGGAGCTATTACGCAATATTTTTGACGAGGATAAATCTCACAAAAAAAATGGGATAAAAATTAAATCTTGTCAAAAAGATTGAGTAAAAGCTCTTTTGAAGATCCTCCGTACCTCATCATATCCTTTTGGTTTGTAGAGGTCAACTCTTGGGGGTTAGTATTAATCAAATAACAAAAACGAAAAAAAAAATGTTCTTTTTGATGCAACAGAAATGATAGCAAAGGCTTGAAACTCGACAGTTGTGATCAGGTTCAAAGGGCCTCCATGAGGTATCACTCGACTCCCCTTTCGATTTGATAATTTTATTCAAAATGGCGTCCAGCTGTCATTTTGACCTTTTCAGCTGTCACCAATATGTCCAAAAATGCAGAACGTCCTCACATATGGTGTGTCCAAATTTCATTCGATTCCAAAGTTAGAAAAACCTTTTCGAGCTGCACTGTATAGAGGATTATCATGACCTGATTTTTGGACCGACCTCTCCAACGGTCTTTGAGATAACCATTCTCGTGATAACCATGAAGATCTTGACTGATCATGAATGGTGTCCAGAGTATCCTCAAAAGGTTCATATCCCAATGTATTATGCTGTGTTAGCAAGACATACCAATTGTTTATCCAGGACACGAATAGATCTGTTTTTGTCCTCTATCTGTTCAAATATTATTATGTTTCCGGTAGGATTATACATAATAATATATCGAGAAAATATATTAAACGTTGAAATATGCCTGTAATACATATTGGGTCCCTTTGACCGTCACATAAGTAATTGAAATATGTGAAATTGAATACCACTGTGGATAATTTAGCGATAAATAATTTGTGAATCTAAACTGAATCGGAGACTCTTCGCTAAAGCATAACTGATATTTCGACCCATCCTCTCTCAAACAAAGGACCCCAGTAATTAACCCGGGAATGCCCTCATTGGACCAACTTATTAAATTTCATCGTTTTCGTAATTGGATTTGATTAAAACGATGAAGTTGTTAGTTTATCATGGCTCAAAACAGAATGTCATTTTGGTTAATAAGCTGATCAATAATTTATGTTGGACTTTGAAACTTTGTCGATACACAACGAGAATTATTGCCACCAATAATAATACTCACTTTAATGAGCCTCTGAGAGTTATAAACATTATAACAAAAAAAGGCAAATGGCGTATTTGAATAACATGAAGATTACTCTTAGATGAAGCACTTGAAACATCATGTTCTCATGGTTGCTGGATAATGGGTTGTGGAGTCAATGAAAACTCCAGGATGAATTGCAAGTTGGGCCAACGTTTTGCGCCTTCTTCAGGGCTCGATAAAAAATAGTATCTGTGATGCTTTTTGAAAACAATCTGATGCAGTCAAGCCTCTTTTTAAATACATTCAGATTCTTTTATCTACAATCATGCGGTGACTAATGTATACCGCTGGATTTTGCATTTCATGAGTACCGTATTATCGCTCGCCGTGCTGTAATGATATTGATTTTCATTTCAGCGCACCTTGCTGTTAGCAACTTTAGGCTAAGCTTGTGTTTATTACCTCTTTTTATAAACCTTCTCGATCATATGATTTTAATAACTCCGAATCAGATAAAAAGAAGATTGCAAACTATAGAACCATATCAATAGTAGGTATACGGT
Source organism: Orchestes rusci (assembly GCA_958502075.1). Taxonomy (NCBI): domain Eukaryota; kingdom Metazoa; phylum Arthropoda; class Insecta; order Coleoptera; family Curculionidae; genus Orchestes; species Orchestes rusci. The sequence continues at coordinate 15,528,251 of OY293305.1, read as the reverse complement.
TTTCCTGAAATACCCGGGATGTAGCGAAAAATGTCAAAGATATCCTATCCGTCGGCTTTGTATGCCGAATATCTGGCAATACTGATCTCTCTTCTATCTCCGATTCTATTTGCAAAACTATCTATAAATCAATTGAAGTAGACGTGCTATCAATTGATTTCCGGAAAGCATTCGAGAAAATAATAATTTCATGTTGTGAGAAGTAGTATTCATTTGAATAGAATTGAGTGCTGTGTAATTAGCAATCACGTGTCAAGCAGATTGCTCTATGATAATTATTATTGCTGAAGTTCTCACGCTTTGTAAAATTTCTTGAAAAAAAAACTGGTTTGGACACAGATTTGTTCAAATCTCTTATATTTGGTTCAGGAACAGTGGCGGATCGTACAATAAAAATGTGGAGGTTGCAGGGCTATTCTAGGAAAAGAAAAAAATTGTGGCCACTTCCAATTAAGACCGGAAGCAGTGGATTGAAAATGATTTAACATATAAAGTTAGGTTACAAACTTTAATCACAAAAGGTACATATTAACTTCACAAAATGAGCTGCTAATTGAGATTCACTTTGGATCTAAATGACAAGATGGTGTTCTGTGTTTTGATTATGTGTTACGGTAAACTCATCAATTTCCCGTAACCATAAGTAACGTCAATACTTTAACTTCAGCACCAATCATTGATTAATGACTTGGTGTCATTAATCGATGGTCATAGCCTAGCAGATATTAGGAAAGAAGATTTTTCCAGTTTTGAGGATGAAAACATTCATAAGGTGAATAGTTGGATCGAGAAAAATGATGATCATTTTAAAGAAAATATTAATTTGTATTATGATAATGCTAAAACAAATATTGAAGAGCATCTTTGCAAGAATGAGCAAAATATATTAACTTCAAATGTTGAAAAAATCCTACTTAGACAGACAATCGATAAAGAACTCCAATTTTTCTTTGGAAATGTGAAACAATGGGCAAGTTTTTATAATTAGTATAGCTATACCACAAATATTTTACAATTATCTGAAGAAAAAAATATATGTAGGCTCAGAAAATGTCTAAAAAGGGATGCCCGTAGATCTGTAGAGGGATTATTGATTTCCAGCTCCAGAGAAAAAGCTAGTTATATAATTTGTCACCTAGTTTCTACAATGGATTGATTTGTTTGAAAGGAAGATTGGAGAACTGTGCAGAAGTCAAAGAAGAAACAAAACGACCAATGATTTTGGGTAACAAACATATCTTTCCAAGGTTTGGAGACAGCATCTCCATCTATTGGTGGTGATAAGAAACCTACTATCAAGAACTAACATACGTAGTATTCACATGATGTAGAAAAGGCAACGCCACAATTTCAAGAATAAAATTTTCTATCCCACACAGTGGCAGCAATGCAATTGAGTACTGCCAACGTTTTTTATAACCAAAAGCCCAAAGTTAGGGGACCTTCTGGTACGTCCCTGCGAAGCGGTGCATTTCTCTCCTGCAGATCCCAGCCGCACTGATGAACTGTGATACAGTGAAACGCGTCTGTGGAGGAATCTGTGGGGGAAAAATGCATGCCTTCCGCAATCCCTAGCCTTCGGGATTTTGGTTATAAAAAACATTTCTTTACTTACCTACTCATCGATGATTAACATAAGGAATTCAACCACGCAGGAGTTCAACTAGTACTAAACGAAATTAGACAGACATATTGGGTCATTTGAGGAAGAAAGATGATTACTAACGTCATTATTAAATGCAATATTTGTAAAATAACAAATGAAGGAGAAGGTGGTGGGGAGCAGTCAAAATGAACGCTCATTTTGACTGCTCCCCACCACCTTCTTCTTCATAATTACAAGCCAGGCACGGAAACTTTCCACGTAAAATAAGAAAAGCAAAATCATAATTTCTGGAATGGGACAACTGCCTCTGGAACGATTGCAAAAACCACCCAGACCATATACTTCAGTTGGTTGAGTTGGTATAGACTATTTTGGACCACTACAAGTAAGAATCGAAAGAATAAAAAAAGATATGGAGTACTTTTCACATGCTTGTCAATAAGAGCCGTGCATTTGGAATTAGCAGATACCTTGAATACGGAGTCAGCCATACTAGCCATAAGACGATTTATTTCACGAAGAGGTCAACTTCGATGCGTTTGGGGCGACAACGGGACAAACCTATGTTCAACTGACAAAGAACTTTGTAAGGCGTTGGAAGAGTAGATGATATCTGGAAAAGAATTCATCCAGCCAGTCCACACATGAGAGGTGCATGGAAGCGAATGGTTCGCAGTGTGAAAAACTTTGAAAATTGTATTGAAAGAAAGTTTTCCAACATTGGAATCACTACAAACACTTCTGGTCGAAGTTGAACACATAGTAAACAGTAGACCATAATCGTATGTTTCGACTAATAAAAATGATGTCGAGAGTTTAACACCCAATCATTTTTTGATTGGAAGATCCAGTACAATCAAACCATCAGAAGTTTTTGGTATTAGATTCGATCTTCGAGAACAATGGAGGTTTTCATAACAGCTGACAGACAGATTTTGGCAATGTTGGATTAAAGAGTACGTACCAACTTTGGCTACTAGATCCAAGTGGCTGGAAAAGAATAGGAATATTTCTATGGTCGAGGTTGTGGTTGTCATGGACAATCAACTTCCCAGGAACAATTGGCCTCTTGAGCGCGTAATAGAAACATATCCTGGAAGCGACGGAAGAGTTCGAGTAGTAGATGTGAAAACCAAAACAGGAACGTATGAAACCAATTTTCAATATTTGCCCAATTAATTTGACAGGAGTCTCACAGGATGATGTTCTCTCTGATTTTAAGTGGGGAAAAATGTTGGATTATTAAATAATTGTAATTTTTGAATGTAGGGTGTTCAAGGTGTTGACTGGTCATTGTCATTATTTTTTGAATAATTGTCAGTTTTTTTGAATAGACAGATATACAGTGAGAATTTTTGCACTAGTTCCATAGGAAAACCGAACAATGAAATAAAGTTGAGTCATTGGAAATGTTCCATGGCGATGACTGATGTATTGACAAGTCAAGAAAAAAACTAAAAATGAGCAACTATATGGATCAGTTACATCTGCAAGCCTGATATGACGTTTAGCAAACATTAGCCAAGGAGTTTTTCTTGTAAATTCAATATATTTGGTGTAGGTATCAACTTTTATTCTTGAATCATTCCTATATTTCCTGTCCCTCTTTTCTTGGGCTTAGATTTCATGATAGTGAGTGATTATAATATTACACTGTATACCTGGTCTAATACAGCAAGAATAACAATCCCATCCCCCTGATGATAAATAAAAACATCACTTTTTACAACACAAAAAAATATATATTTTAGAAGAAACAAGTGTTTAATTAAATGATTTTGTAAGGAATGCCCCGAGGAATGCCCATTGATAAATTGACAATATTGTATAATTCTCAAAATCATTATCTGCCTACTTTGAAATTATTACAAATATATATAATACAACTTTTGGAAAACACATCGTTTGACAACTCAAGGAAAGAGGAAAAAGAAATATAATTAAGTAAAATAATTTCTTATATAGTTGATAAAAAGACAAACCTTCTTATATTGGGATTTCTGTTATAAATTGGAACTTGGATGAAGTCAAGAAAATTGAATGAAAAAATCTCATTTGGGAAAATAAATAAAAAGTGATGAGACCATCAGTTTGAAAAGTTTTTATTTTAGTTTATCTTGTAGAGAGGATTGGTATCTAAAGCTTGAATACAAAAAGTAAATCAACAAGTCTATTTGTTTATGGGAGTCTGGGTTTACCCATAAACTTAAAATTTTGAATTGAATTAGAATAAGACAAAACTTTGAGATAGGTAGACATTAGATACCTCTACAGGATATAGATAGGTAGTTATACCTACTCTCAACACCAATCCAAATTGAGTCGATCGATTGAATGATAAAAAATCATAGGTAAAATATGCGGTAGATATCCGAGTGTGATAGGTACACTGTTTTTTTTTGTACCTACCCAAGGTTGGTTGATATATCAATTAACCTTGGTACCTACCCACAAAAATGGGTACCTATTCAATTCAATATTCTATTGAGCAATTCGCATTATTATGAGTGTATTGTGGAGCAATAAATATTGCTTGATATTGAGATCTATTTTGTATAGTACTCATTGACTCGAGCATTGACTATACCTATTGGAATTGGAAAAGAATCCTACACCAATCGATGATTTTTTGAAAATTTAAATAATCCTCCGTTAATATTTCACTCTCATAGTTTTGTCTTTAGTCGCAAAACCGCAAAATCTCTACGAAAAACATAAACGAATGAAAGACTAGGTTAGAATTCGTTGAAATTCTTCGATTAAGCCTAGAAAATGGGGCGATCAGAGTTAAGCGACCGATTCAGGCTTAAGCGCTGCGGTGCATCAGAAAATTGGAATATAATCGCGATAAAGACTTCATCCGGATTAGATTTCTACGGTGCATATAGCAGTAAGAAATGAAATAAAAGTTATGCGGAAAATGGTTTATTTGGGTACTCCACACTAAAAAATGCTGAAACTTCTCGCAAAGAGGCACCACTACTGCAATACCATCTGTAAATTTGAATTTTTTCTTCTTTGGAATACATTTCAACTTAAAATACCTATTTTGCGTTGACTTTGACATTTTCATGAAAAATCCATAGCAACACAAAACATTTATTTTTACGTATGGAACATTTTAAATGACTCAATATTTTTTCATTACAATATTTTTTCTATGGAATAAGAGCCAAGATTCTCACTGTAGATTTATGCACTATAGCCAAATAAAGTTCATAATAAATAGTTAAATATATAGAAATTACAATCTTCATTATGAAGAATCATATACTTTAACAATGCAGATCGAGGCGATTTTGAACTCAGGGCCATTAATCCCTATGCGTGTGGATCCTAACGACCTTAGTGCTTTCACGCCTGCACACATGTCGATCGGCGAAGAACTCACTGCCATCCCCGAGTGTGATCCAACAAATGACAATGAGGTCAATTTCGTCGAACGTTACCGGTACTTACAACTTATGAAGAAAAACTTTTGGAATCGCTGGCAAAAAGAATATCCACGCCATCTTCAGCAGAGAAACTAGAAGCAGTTCAATGATGTTCCAAAATGGCATGTTGGTTCACTAGTGCTGCTAAAGGAGAAACATGTACTCACCATGTGCTGGCCCTCGCATTCATCCTTGGAAAGACAATGTTGTGCAGGTAGTTAGTGTCAAGACAAAAAATGGTGTCTTCAAAAGATCCACCACAAAGGTGTCGCTGTAACTAAATTCAAAGACTTTTGTGACAAATTCCATGGACATTCATGTTTATCCAGACACAGTTATGATTTTCCACATTGATTATTGAAAGTCAAAGCCCAGCCTCTCAAGGGGGCGAATATGGTAATGTTTGAACGTGTCTGGAGGTAAAATGACATAAGTCAGAAAATTATACTTATCCTTGGCGAAAACACGGATACAATTTATTTGCAACGTTGCCATTTTTGTATCGACAGTCTTTCAGGAAAACGACAAAAGGAGTCGAGGTTATACAAGATCTTAGCACAAGATAGGTTGGGCAGGAGCGTTACTTTTTAAACGATATTTAAGAGAACATCCACCGGCTACTTTGGGCAGGAGCGTACCTTTTTACTCGGTCAGGAGCAGCCATATGGGCAGGAGCGTTATCTATAAATCTGCAATATATCTCAATAATTGAACCTCTACTCGGTGACTTGGCAACACAGCATGACGTGCCTTGTGATTTTAGAACTGTATTTTCGCCAAGGACTTTACTATTTTTTAATCGAGGGTCATGCCTGGGCTAGCAATAACCTTGGCATAACCTCAAAATGTTTGACATTATTTGTCCATCAGGCAGGAGTAAAGTTAACCCAGAGTTAGTGTTAGCCCGCTTTTGATAAACAGCTCCTTGATCAGACATTTTGAATTACATCCCGTCTGTCATTTCGATGAATAAACCACGTAAAACAATTCCACGAGGGTGTTCATTCAACCAAGTACGCGAGGAAGCCCCTCCACATTACAAGTTGTATGTTAAAATACACAAATGGATGAGCGTGGCGTTCAAACCGTGCCAAACAAATAACCTGAATATGTTGCGCCAGTAAAAAAGAGAGAAGTAGATAAAAATGTCGTAGCAGAGGAAGGACAAACCGTCACCATAGCATAGCTGCTTTAGGGCATTACTTGCAAATATACGCGAAATAGGGAGGATACATTACTTTTGAATGAGGCACTCACTTGATCTGCCTTGACCGTAACAGATTCGGGTTAGTTTTGGTTAATCATTTGCAAAGAAGAATAACATACGAAGTCTTCCATCCCATAGCATACACGCACACAACCTCTAGACCGTAACTTCTTTAGATCGCTTGAAGCCTTTTATGATGACCTTTGTGATACCTGGTTGGACTTCAAATATTGATCAGGTGGTCACTGGTTACACAGTATCAGTATCATATTGCTGGAATTCTAAAGAGAAAGAACTGCCAATATGGACAAGGCAGTACTAAGCTTCAGAGTTACATTCATCTTTCACCTAGATAAAAATATTTTCACACATCCGATCAGGACATGAACTAAGATCCAGTAGATGCGCTTGGAATCATAGTATTTGAAGGTGATGATCTTCATATGCTATGCAATCAAGAAAACCAACAGTATAATGATTACCAAACCACTTCTCAAGATCCTTCATCGCACTTAGCTTCTCATGAGAGGTACGAGAATCGATGTGTTCAGTCATGAACCAAAAAATAAACAGATATGCATATGGTAGAAGTCTGGTATAAACGTGCACATTTTTCAACTTTGTTATAAAATGAGGAATATATCGACCTGCCAATTTTATTCAGTGCCAAATGATAAGTGGCTTTTCATTGCAAAATGAGATATGAGTCGATCTCATTCAATAATTCATTCGAATAAGTGAATTATGCTGTGAACATTCATGGAAAATGATCAATGACTACAGTTTAAGCCGGCTGTTTGAGAAGAGCGGTTTATTATATAGCATTCGATAAAATATTGCTTTTTATTATGATAAATTCATTTGTTTATTCGGTGGCATGGAATAATAATTGTTCTAGATCAGTGAGATATGAAAAATTTGTAGCAAAATAAACTCGTTGAACATTATTATATGGGTATCGATTTGATACCGTATATGTAGTATTTCGTTTCTGGATAAGATTGTCAATGAACAAAACACTACTCAACACAAGAAACGGTACACTCATAATCTTTTAACGAATTGATGAAAAATTAGCGGTTTGCACCACGATGCATAGCATTTCTTTGCGGTTTATGCGGATGGTTTAAAAAAATAATTTTCTCAAAAACCTCTTTTATACGGGGTGGTAAAGAAGTACTGCACATTTTCTTTTTCTTCACTGTCCCCACATTTCCGCAGAGATTTTTTGGAGCTTTTTCCGATATGCTCAAGTGCTTGTGACGTCCATACCTCAGGATATTTTTGGTTTTTTGTTGATATTTTCTTTCGTTTTTGAAATATCGACTTTTTTTCAAAATTATGACACATAGGGCTTTGAATGGCTGTTTTGCTAATTCTAAGTTTACATCTGACAATGTTATGGCATAGATCTATTGTTTAGCTGTCTTTCTGATGACGTATTGGATACTTAGCAATATTTTGGGTATAAAGGATGTGCCAAAGAATTTTGATCATGAGTAAAGCACTTTTTAGTTATTTTGTCAGGTTTTTTTGAAAATTAATTATTAATTATCTGATACATTCAGCTTCTTTCACGAAATCTCATCAATACCTATCGGCGCGTTCTAGAAACAAAGAATCCAACACATTTCTTAAAAAGAAACTCTGACTTCTTTGCTCTGTCACATCAAAAGCATTCACATTAAGGGATTGGGTAATAACTTTATCGTCATTAGTGTGAGCCAATAAAATACTTTTCAGCAATTGGAAAATTTTACAGTTTGGGTCTAATGGTAACAAGTTCACATCACCTGAATCGATTTTTTATACTATGAGATACATTTGATTTATTCAGCAATTTATTCAGAAGAGGACAAAACTGAGCTTTTGTTAATTTTTGTTTAGTATCGTGATCCCTCGCTTGCCCTAACTTGCTATTCAGGTTTTAATGCCCTGATTCCATTATGTCGCAAGGCTATATGATGTGCGTTATAGTAGGGTGGAAAACACAAAATTCACTTGGGATCATATTTAAGTGGCTTTTATGTTATGTGTATGTATTTAAAAAACGTGGCTTGGATATGATCACGGGGTTGACAAATACAGCTTAATTTTTTAAAACCTTGTGTTTTGTTCAGTGCGCAATAAATGATGCCTTTCAGCTTAAAAAATATTTTATGATGCAACATGATGCATCTACAGGGTGTCCGGAAATTACGCGTCAGGATTTTGGTGGGCGATTCTACATGAAAAATTAATGCAACAAACTTCTATACAATTTTTTCAAAAACTCAAAATTAAGGAAGATACAGGGTGTTAAAAAATATTTTTTTTTTCTTATTTTTTTTAATAACTTTTTTTCTAGTGTGATGATTTTCGCCAAATTTTGCATGCATGTCACTAGTGTTTCTTTGTATTCACCCTATTAATTTGACGCTAGTCGTCAATGACAAAAGGCTGAAGCTGTCCTTCACCTTAGGAAAATTACTTAGAACTTTTTTGTTTTAATCTTTTTATAAATTTGGATGTCAAATTAGTAAAGAGCATCAAAATATTTTTAAAAAGGTGCTCGTGTTGCATCATCGTAGAATTAACGGTTTCCGAGAAAAACGACTTTAAACATCAACCGTACCTTAAATAATTAAAAATTCGTACTTTGAAAAAATTTTTGAAGTTTTTGAAAAAATTGTATAGAAGTTTGTTGCATTAATTTTTCATGTAGAATCGCCCACCAAAATCCTGACGCGTAATTTCCGGACACCCTGTATAGTTCGATTGTATAGAATATTCAAAAAGGTCTTGGAGATTTTGGGAATTATCTTTGATGATCATGAAAAAAACAGGGTAGTTTGTTCTTCCCTGATGGTAAGACTTTTACTATATTGCCTTTGACACTCGACTTTCATTATTATTATTTTTTTGTTACTCACCTCCTTCATGTTGAGAGCCATTTTGAGTCTCAAGAAAAGCAAATTTACGGCTACACTATGCTATGAATACTGTACGATTTAATAAGTTGGTTTTATATGTTTGCGTTGTTTTCACTAAATATTTGAGAATCGAAATCTCATTTTCACTGGAATAGATCCGTATTTCTCAAGTTCTCTCATCAGAGAGGTATAAAACGGAAATGAGTGAGAGATTCTTATTCGTATTTTCCTTTGATATAAAACGTAATCGCGTGATGCATCAAATTTTACTGCATTGATAACGAGAGAATTTCATTGCTGAATATATAATGTCATGAACGCCGAGTCATAATTTCTATATGTTTTACAGCCAAACTTTCAACGTACCATAAATAAGAAAACTGAAGTTTGGTTGTATAAGCTTGTCTGAAATTTTAAAGGGGACAGCAGGGATGTCAGTACTTCCTTTTATAAACTCGCTGAAAGTGTCATATCAAGGGAGAAATGGACGATCGACTATCATACTAATGATTATTGGACACTTTTGCTCTAATCATTTATACCTAAATTCATCAATTACCATGAAAAAAATTAGATGTTGAAAACTGAGTTATATTCTTCGTATCGATTTTGACATCATCCGCAATGAAACGAGACTAAGTAGTGATTTATTGCCAAGCTGGAGCGAAACGAAAAAACTTCAGACAGCTACAAAATTCAAAGCTGTGGCCCGTATGTTTTTCCCCGTTAGTTGGAAGTCAAGGTTGATTTCCTCTGGTGTGATTATAGAAAGAAGTTGGTCAAGTTTTATAGAGAAAGTTCGGGAATAGAAATTTGCTTTGATCAATTTCAATTTCTTCAATGATGTATTACCTAATGTTCAAAAATAAATCGACGTTACACAAAACAATTCATCTATTCATTTATTTATTGATCTACTGATTGAGTCACGGGTATGATTTTTGAAAGAAGTTCAAAAGCAAGCGAATATTATAGGGGGTAGTTCTTCAATAAGAGAAAAGTCATAAGTAGTCAATGATAAGCGGTTGAGATTGGTTGTCCGTGTTGATGCAACTATAGTGTTATGTGCGAAGTAAGTGCAGCTTTTGTGCGAAATGTACGTTTTTTTTCAAGGCATGGTGAAGCAGTTTGGGGTTGATAAAGAGAGTGAGGCGCTGGGACATCAAGGCCGTAGAATGTTGATGATAAAAAAGTCATCAAATCATACAAGTTAGTTGGCAGTCATATCCAACAACATAAAGAGCTAGAAAAAGAAAGAATCTCTAGAGAAAGAATATCTGGATTCCATCATTAAATAACAAAGCGACGCAATTGAATCAATGAATACTTCAGCTATTGAATAAATCAAAAAAGAAAAGATATAAAAACCAAACTAGTTATTGCTGAAGAAAAAGAGTCATCGGACCAAAAAAACTTCTTTCATTATTCCTAGTGAGGACGGCGAATGAGGATGTGATTGATATCACGATGCTGTACGATTTCTCAATCAAGGTTGCATAAAAGAAAAAAACTGAAAATGCGCCTCAATGTAAGTGTTGCCAAAAATAAGGACAAACGCGTATAAATGTGTCAAATAGGTCGACGACCATCAAGCCAGAGATTGCAAGTTGGAAGGAGATAGAAAAGAGAATAACGCAACCTGCACAATTGAAACGGGAGTCCCAGGCAGCTAACCGGGGTAATGAGAAGTTTCCGAAACAGAAGTTAAATGGTGATGCCAAATCAACAGCAGAGGGCACTAAAAGAAATTCAACCAGTACCAGGCAGAAATCAACATGGACACAAATTCAATAACAAAAAAGTACTGAAAATATTGGCGAGTGTGATCCTATCCCGCAATGAAATGCAGCAGAGGAGAGAAGAATGTAAGACCTACTTCAAGGGACACAAAGAACAATTGGAACCAGAAGACACCCTTATACTTGTATGCGAAAGTATTAACGGTCCACCTGTACACCTCCGTCGACGGTGCATAAACAGATGTATTCTACTATCCAAAATTATCAAAACTCGTAAAGGAAAAATTTCCCAAGTCGTAGTTTTCAAGGCGATTCGAGCGGGCTGTAAGGTTAAGTTGGTGATACCTTGAAAATGGTGAGCCTCACATTTTCTATACGTACCTTTTCAAGTTCAAAATATCACTTATCAAAATTAAAATGGCATTAATCAATTTCAAATTGACATTATCTATGAATTTTGAATTGGCGATCAGTGCCATTTTGAACATGAAAAGGTATACGCGACGTTTTTGAAAACGTCACAGGCACCATATGATTGGTCGTGGCCGAATTTGGTATCCAAACAAGCTTTTGTGACTTGTGGTTTTGTATTGTGTGAGTTTGAAATCAGTGTTTGTGTTTAATTTGGACTTCTTTGGCCTATATTTTTGGGTGTATTACATATATCGTGTGTCCCGTTAGTGCGTATATGATTAGCCGAGTGAAAAGTCAGCTTTTGAGGTAATAAAAAATAGTTTGTTTGGATATTTCCGTCTGACAGCTGACGTCATGACGTCACAGAAACCTAGCGTATAGTCTCGGACTAGATGTTCTTTGAAGCATTCCCCGATCTTCAACGCAAAATATCAAGCTTTGGGTGTTCATTGGTCACCTTGGTTCCACCTGAAATGAAAGAGTGAGATATTTTGCCCGGTGGAAAAAATTGCTGATGGCAGGTATAAGTAGAGCATGTGCGCGGCTCTGGTAAGCTTGACGACCCACAGAATTTAACAGTTTTTCTCAACTTTATACAAAGCTTACATCAAATAGAGGCGAAAGGAACATGAAAATCGGTGGATCATTTAATTTAGTTTTTCTCCTTGGATCCCAAAATCAACCTAAAACATGTTGAACTGTTTCCGGCAATATAGACAAAAAATGCCATTATCCCCTGATATTTTTACATGATTCAACTTGAAACACACACATATATATATATACCTTAATGGGTCTGTTAAGGTACCTTGGGTAACAACAACCAGTAATTTTTGTAAAATAAAAAAATTAAAATTTCACGCTAGCAAAATAAATCAGTCTAAACACAAACGCATTGGTTTCATATGTTTTATTCTTATGATGTATTGATAATGACAATTTGAAAATGCGATGACAGCTAACGATAGCTACGGAACGATGCCAATAAGATTTGCTTTTTACTAATGTTAAGTTTTGAAGTCTATTACTTCCTCGAGTACTACGGAATACGACATGATGATTGATGACAACTAGTGTTGTAGTAGTTCTCGTATGCAGTCTAGGGATAATTATCATTATACTGACATGTTGATTTGTTCTTGTGAAAGGCAGAAATATGATGTAAAGTGACATCACTCTATGGTACATTTCACTCTTGGGTTAGATTAGGTTAGTTTGGGTTGGTATGGGTCAGTTTTGGTTAGTTTATGTTAGTTTGTGTTTGGCAAAAAAAAATTGAATTCGCTTTAGCGACATCATCCCTCTGTATGGTAGGTACATTTTACTCTTGGGTTAGATTGGGTTAGTTTGATTTAGTATGTGTTTCTCTTACGGCACGGTTCTCTAATATCCGTATGCTCTCCACTTGATTAAATTATGTCAAACGTTTTTTTGAGTGCTCTTTCTATCACTGTATTTGCAATTTTCAAAAATGTGTAACCATAATAATATCAGTGAAAATGAATGCAACACTGCAAGTGAAGGGTCAGGTTAAAGGGCATCCTGCATCCTCCACTACTGCGTTCCGTGACCGCTTGATTTCATTAAACTTTTAATAGTTCTTTTTCCTTTCAGAAGTGCTTTATCCGCATTTTTTTTTCTCTTAAACTGATCATTACCAATATAGCTTTCTACTTGAAAAATCAATTTTGCGAAATTCAGTGGGTCATCAACTTTACCAGACCCCATGTGCGCATTTATTTATTTATGTATTCCATATTATTTACTCTAAAGAGGTAAGAAGCTCCAAGTGATATATCTATACTTAATTATATACCTTTTAATAAATTGAAGATGCCGATTTCATTAAAGTTTCTATTATATTTTCTAACCAAACGGTATTGTGGGAATGTGAAGGTGGAGAACCAAACGACTAAGGAGGCATTGAAGTCTGGTCATGAGGTTGATCATTGTATAGTCAATTACGAAACTATCCGGTTGGACTATACCAGCTTTCAATGCAAGACAACGGATCAACTTTCTCTGAAGTGGTTTGACGGGTGTTGCATACATGGGACTTTCAACTAAAGATAAGCATTCAGAATTGGCCTGATCAGAAAACAGAACAGCTGTCTGATCGATTCCACAATTATAAAATATGTGGTGAATGCTTGATGAATCCCACGAGCTTCAAACACCTTGAGGTGGGCAGAGAAAGATAGTATCGGATGGAACCAGTGTCATTGACTCTTGCAATATGTGCTAAAGCTATTACGTTGATTTTATAGTTGAACTGAATGCGACTTGGATACATCAAGCTCAATGTCTTTGGTTCCTCACCATGAAGTCAATCTGTCCAGGTCGAGATCAAACGGAAGATCCAGGCAATCTTTTTTTGTTCGAATACTAGTAGATATAGATTTTCAAGTCGTTAGCGAAGCACAAGAAGTTGTTACAAGAGAAACAGACTGAAAATTATTGATTAAGATATCAAACAATATTGGTACTAAGTAGGACACCAGAAGAGACACTGAATGAAATACATTCGAAGAACGTCTGTGGGCTGATCAGCAAGCGAGGAATGTAGGTTGGCAAGCATTTCGAGAGATTGCAGATTTGGATAATATCCTATAACTTTCTTTGTCCCAAAGTCGATATAATTGTATGAACATCTCGTCCATCTTGAAGTGTCTAGCAGACGCAATCTCCGTATAATTATAAATTCATCTCTGTGAACTGATCAGAACGGATCGCAAATGGTTCTTCCAACGGCGCTGGATTCACTTGATTTACCAACAGTTGGGAGATAAGCTTCTCGAAGAGTTTGGGAATAGTACTGGGGACACATACTACTCTGTGGTTCGCTTCATCACTTCTATCTTCATTGTCGAAAATTAAAACTTAAATACCATTTTCCCAAAAGAAAAGAAGGCTGCCACTCCTTGAGAAGGTATTGAACAAATAAAACAGAAGGCTTCAAAAGACTGAGTGGAAAGCCGTCATTTCAAGGAGTATTGGGAGCGATAGTGGAATTCATAATTACTCACCAATCAATCCCACTACTGCGTTATAAGCTCATAAGTCAATAATGGGTGGTCACTTTATTTATTTAAATGATTTTCCATTTGCGCGTGTTGCCTAGTAGTGAATAAAACTTTGTAGTAGACTCGAATGAGGTATTGTGCTGAACTTCGCTTGCATGTTATATCTAGTACTTTATCCACTAACCCAATAAATATATATTTAACGCCTTTTTTAAGTCATAAAAATTGTTATCGACTCCGCTGATATCTGATTCATTTCCAGGTCCGGAGCAACATTGTAGTGTCGTGAACATGTAAACACACCTTTAATATTAATGAAGTTAGGAGATGTGCAGTTGTCAAAGATGACAAATAAGAAGAGCTCTGTCAAATCAGGCGGTTCTGTTCGAAATGCTGTTTGCTTCGCACGTGTTTGTATTAGCGGGTATATTTTTCAATATTAATAGAGTTAAAGTAATTATCGGTGTTTTATTCCGACTACATTACAATTATTTGGCGACGAGCAAATAGCGAACGTTGTTTTTGAAGCGCAGCATCTTAAAATTTTTACGGAAAACTGAGATCAAGATTTGCAAGTCATGGAGGCGGAAAATGTCGTTTCGGTGCAACCGACCATTACAGTGGTCAATACTGGAAGCGTGTCATCATTGGCAGTGTTCAAGCAGGGCGACGATTTTGAAGTTTTTGAAGAACGCCTGGAGCATTTTTTTACTGCAAATATTGTTGAAAACTCAAGAAAAGTGGCTGTTTTACTCACATTGCTAGGAGAAGAGGTCTACAAAATATTACGAGACTTGTGTAGCCCAGAGAAACCCAGTGGAAAGGAGTTTGAAACTTTAATGTTGTTATTGAGAACACATTTTAAACCAAGATTGTCAGTCTACCGTAGAAGAATTATTTTCGACTCACTGAGACAAGGTCAACAGGAGTCAGTGAATGACTGGTATTTGAAAATTAAAAATACAGCTTCACAGTGCAACTTTACGGACAAGCTGATGTATAGGGTTCACGATAAGTTTGTGACAGGCATGAGGCCAGGCCCAATATTGGATCGTTTATGTGAAGAAAATCCGTCCAAGAGTTTCCAAGATTTGTTGGAAATAGCTCTAAACAAAGAGGCAGCTTTGAGGGAGCAGTCCAGGAGCAATGTGGAAGTGAATAAAGTGCAAAAAGTGGGACAAAAGGCAGGTAGTGGTTCCAGCAAAGGTTTTTCAAGGGAGAGTGTGAGCTATTCTGAGAAGAAAGGGGAAAAAGACAAGCAGGAAGAGTTGAAGTGTAATTTTTGTAATAAAAGTAGGCACAACTTTAGCAAATGTAAGTACAAGAAATTTATTTGCAAAAAGTGTGGCAAAAAAGGGCATATTATGGCAGCTTGTAAAATTGAAGGAAGTCATTTGGTTGAGGAGGAAAGTGAAGAAACATTTTCCTTGTACAATTTGACAGACTGTCAGAATATTAATTTTGTAAAGCCTTTATGTATTCCTGTTTTGTTCGATGATGAAATTTCGACTCAAATGGAGCTCGATACAGGCGCTGGTGTTTCTTGTTTGCCTTATAAATTTTATGCAGAGAAACTGAGCCATATTCCACTAGAGAGCACCAGCACTAAGCTAAAAACATATTCAGGGGAAATTGTTAATCCAGAAGGAAAAATTTCAGTTAAAATATCTATTCAAAATGTTTCAAAAATGTGTAATTTCACTGTTGTTAAGAAAGCGACAAAAATTTTGCTAGGTCGTGATATTATTAACGAATTTAATTTGTCTTTGCGAAATTCGGAAGTTATAATTAATGATGTAGCGGTCCAAAATTATTCTGATAAACTCGACATAATGTTGTTAAAATTTTCTAATCTTTTTAAAAATGAGTTGGGAACTTTTAATGGTGAAAAAATTGGTTTAGAGTTAGAGGAAAATGTAAAACCAGTTTTCCACAAACCTCACCCAATTCCATTTGCTTTTCGTGAAAAGGTGGAGAATGAACTAAAACGGCTAGAATCAGAAGGTGCAATAGAAAAATCTGATAACTCTAGTTGGGGGACACCATTAGTACCTGTTTTAAAACCCAATGGTAAAGATGTTCGCGTCTGCGCAAATTATAAAATAACAGTTAACAAATTTCTAAAGGATTTTAACCATCCATTGCCCCGAATCGAGGATATTTTTGTTGCTTTACAGGGAGGACAAAAATTTACAAAACTTGATTTTCTTAACGCCTATAATCAATTAGTTTTGGACGATAAAACCAGTGAATTGTTGTCATGGAGCACACCTCTAGGTATATACAAAATAAAGAGGTTACCGTATGGTACAAAACCAGCATGCTCAATTTTTCAAAATGTAATTGAGAAAGTTCTTCAGGGGTGTAAGGGAACGGTAAACTTTTTAGATGATGTGGTTGTAACTGGGCGAGATGAAAAGGAACATTTGAAAAATTTGGAGGACGTCTTGTCGAGACTGGACAGTGCAGGATTCAGATTAAATTCGAAAAAGTGTCAATTTTTCAAAGAGAACATTTTTTATCTGGGACACAAAATTTCAGCAAAGGGTTTAGAAAAAGATGAAGGAAAGGTAAGGGCAATAGTAAATTCGCCTAGACCTAAAAATATTACAGAAATTAGAGCTTTTGCTGGAATGGTAAATTATTATTCCCGTTTTTGTGAAAATTTGCAAGGGAAGTTAAAACCAATGTACGATTTAATAGGGAAAGGTAAGGAGTTCAAATGGACGAAGGAATGTGAAAATGCGTTTCAGTATGCAAAGAAGGAATTAGCTTCAGATAAAATTTTAGTCCATTATGATCCGGATAAGCCTATTCGTTTAGCTTGTGACGCTAGCAACTATGGCGTTGGAGGAGTTCTTTCGCATGTTTTACCAGATGGAGACGAGAGACCAATTTGCTATATTTCTCGAGTATTGAACAAGGCTGAACAGGGTTATTCGCAGATTATGAAGGAGGCTTTGGCTGTCTACTGGTCCGTTTCTAAGCTGTATCAATATCTAGTTGGACGAAAGTTTGAAATTTTAAGTGACCATAAACCTTTAAAGTCTATTTTTGGTGAATATAAAAGTTTGCCTAAAATGGCTGCTGGTCGAATTCAAAGATGGTCTCTATTTTTGGCTAGTTTTGATTACACTTTCAAATTTATTCGTGGAGTTGACAATTCAAAAGCAGATGCTTTGTCACGATTACCATTACCGGACTATGATGTTAACGACTGTACTGAACCAGATTTTGACTATTTAAATATGGTTGAGGGTCTAATACCAATAGATTCTTTGAAATTAAGGTCAGAAACCAGAAAAGATTCTATCTTGGGTAAAGTATTTAATTTTATTAGATATGGGTTTCCCAAGCATAGTGAAAATGAGCTTTTCAAACCATTTTTAACGAGAAGAAACGAACTATCAATCGAGCAAGGAATTGTCATGTGGGGTTATCGAGCTGTAGTTCCAGTCAGCCTCAGAAAACATTTATTGGAAGAATTACATAGCAATCATGAAGGTATGGCTAAGATGAAATCAAGTGCAAGATCCTATTTCTGGTGGCCTTCACTCGATAATGACATTGAGCAGCAAGTGAATAGTTGCAGGATTTGTTGTCAAATGCGTCCAGATCCACCCAAGGCTAAACTAATCAAGTCACAGGAATCTAATCATATCTACGAGAAAATACATGCTGATTTTTTAGGACCAATCAGAGCCAAAATGATACTCATTATTGTGGATACATATACAAAATGGCCTGAAGTTTTTATAATGAGCAATGCCGATTCAGACAACACAATTAACAGGTTTAGAGAGTGTTTTTCGCGTTTTGGAATACCACGTATAGTTGAAACTGATAATGGGGGTCAATTCACTTCTGAAAATTTTATACATTTCTTAAGTCAAAACGGAGTCAAATTTGTCACATCTCCACCAGTTCATCCTTCAACAAACGGATTTGCGGAAAACTGTGTTAAATCTGTAAAATTAGGATTAAAAAAGGCTTTATTAGATGAGAAAAATAGAAATGTTTCCATAGAAACTTTGGCTTATAGGTATTTATTTTCGTACCGAAATTCTGTGCACGCTACAACAGGAATGACACCTAGTAGTATGATGTTTAAAACTAAAATACGCACACGTTTAGATTTGTTATCAACAAAAAGTGTTCAGTCAACTGAAAGACAGATTTTAAATTATAAGGGAAAACGTGAAGAAACATTTGTAGAGGGGGATAGAGTTTGGTGTCGAGACTATAGAAATCCTAATAAGAAAACGTGGGTTGAGAGTGT
The DNA here is from genome assembly GCA_958502075.1 of Orchestes rusci. Classification (NCBI taxonomy): domain Eukaryota; kingdom Metazoa; phylum Arthropoda; class Insecta; order Coleoptera; family Curculionidae; genus Orchestes; species Orchestes rusci. The sequence goes on along the minus strand of OY293305.1, from coordinate 15,509,637 downwards.
TATAGATGAAGTTTTGAATGACAGAATTTATTTTTGTAAACTGGTTCATGAAAATTTGATTTGGAAAAGACATTTGAACCAGATTAGACGTAATAAGTCAGATACGTTAGGGGATGGGTTTGAAGAATGTATGATTGACAAACCCAATGATGAGTTTTTGAGTTTAAAACAAAATGTTAATTTATTACCTTACTCACCTGTAATTTCGGATGTTGCTGAGCCAAATTTGACAGTTAATGAGCATGTTACTGACTCAAGGGTTGAACCTTTGGTTAAACTAAATGAAAGTGTGGTTCAGAAAAATTCGGAGAAGAATGAAAATTTTGATTGCCAATCTAGTTCTAAGTTTGTTTCTGCATGTACACCCAACTTTCAAGGATGTTCTGATAAGTTAAATGTAAATGAAAGACCTAGACGTAATGTCAAACCGCCCCAGCGTTTGAATTTATGAGGGGAGGTATTGTAGTGTCGTGAACATGTAAACACACCTTTAATATTAATGAAGTTAGGAGATGTGCAGTTGTCAAAGATGGCAAATAAGAAGAGCTCTGTCAAATCAGGCGGTTCTGTTCGAAATGCTGTTTGCTTCGCACGTGTTTGTATTAGCGGGTATATTTTTCAATATTAATAGAGTTAAAGTAATTATCGGTGTTTTATTCCGACTACATTACAAACATGGTCCACATTTACGTAAACCTACTTACTTTCCAATAGCATTTTGTAAAGTCTACGAAATGTAAAATTAGTGTTGACTGAAGTTTCTGGTTCGTATGTTGTACATCCACCAATATAGTATTATGAATAAATAGAGAATAAATTTATATAACGCTACTATACCTTTGTTCATGCATGGATATACTGTTATCAATAATTGCTGTCATTGAAGATCGCTCCAGTTTTTATTCAACTTTTGTCTTGATGAGGTCAAACTTTGATGTTGTTTCCAAATTCCTCCAAAAACTTGAATATATCAGTTTCCAAACCTGTAACATTTCTCAACAACATATTATCATGCCAAGAAGTGGAAATCAAGCTCTCCGAAACATGCTTATCCATGGACCGTCTCCAGATAGTTCGAGACACTACAGCTTCATAACTCAAGCAGTAAAGCAGGTCGGTCAAGGAACGTTAACAATCAAGAACAGTTCCAGACCGACAGCAGACGAAGTGCTTTCTCTCGGACCCGCAAGCGATGAGTGTAGTTAATGGACGAGGGAAAGTGCAGTATTAGCGCAAATCTGGAGGATATAAGAGTTTTCATAGCATGATTTTCCAATTTTCAAAATGTTTGCAATGAGGTAATAATCATTTTCAGAACACCGTTCAATGACAAGAGCAAATATCTTGAAGGTACATAGAGTGAAGTATTTTGTTAGTGATGCTTGGATTGAAATATATTTAATTTTACAAATTATTACACTCAATCCAGTTTCAAAACCGATCTTGATGCATTGAAGCTACTTGGTTTTAACGTCAAAAGATTTCTAAAACCTTGATTAAAATTCATGAGAATCAGATCCTTTTCCTTTGATTCATGAAAAAGCATGTAGATGTTCAGTATCCAATGCTAAGCGTTGCATCAGGGAATCGTATATTAAAAATTTCAATCCCCCCTATGCTCTATCATTCACGTTAAGATAATGTTCACGTTATAATTGTTTACTAATAGAAATGTTCCATACAGCGTAACCAAGGCGAAACGTACACTTTAAGTTAACGTATGAGATACAGCATAAGGGGGGTTAATATAAAATCATAAGATCAAACGAGCTTACCTTAAGTAAAGTTCGATCTTGATTATACAGGGTGACAATTTAAAAAGAACCAGCATTTGCGTGTGTCCAAACCAATGATAGTATGAAGATTTGCCGAGACACGTCCATTCAGATATCGAGGGGGACAACTTTTGAGGTATCTGTTGTTTTTCTGGAATCAACCCTCTTACGCCCAGGGTAGCTTCCCCTGAAATTTCAAATAGCAACCCCCACTCATTTTGCGATTTTTGAAATCTTCACGTTATTCTCCATACGCTACATCACTTTTTTGTCAAAATTGAAGTTCCTAACCTCACAAACATTTTCAAACGAACAGAATTGATTATTCCTTGAACTGATGATAGTATGAAAATTTGGTGAGACACGTCAATTTAGATATCGAGGGAGACAACTTTTGAGGCATCTATTGATGTTCTGAATTCAATCCCCTCACTCCCAGGGTAACTACCCCTGAAATTTCAAATGACAGCCTCCACTTATTCCGCGAGTTTAAAATCTTCATGTAATTCTCAATAAGCTACATCACTTTTTTTTCAAAAATAAAGTACATAACCTTTCAATTGTTCTGTTTGTAAAATTGGGAATTCCAATAAGAAAAAAAGGAACTTATCAAGAGATACATGAAGAACTCAAAAATGACAAAAGAAATAGGAATTTTCAGTCAAAATCTTGAAGTAGGCGCCCTGGAGGTTAGGGGGTTGAAAGTAATATGAAAGCTAACACCTCAAAGGTTGTCCCCTTTGATATCTGCATTGATATCTTTCACAAAATCTCCAAACCGTCATTAGTTTAAGAAATTATAGTTATTGCTATCCGTTTGGAAACAATTGTGGAGTTATGTAGTCCAATTTGAAAAAAAGTGATGCAACTTATAAAGCATGGCATAAATATTTCAAAAATCGCGGAGGCGTGGAGGCTGCTATTTGAAATTTCAAGAGTAGTTACCCTAGGAACAGGGGAGGGGGTTGAATCCAGAAAATCAATAGATACCTCCAAAGTGGTCTCCGTCGATATCTAAATTGACGTGTCTCGCCAAATTTTCAAACTATCATCAGTTCAAAGAATAATTAATTCTGTTCGTTTGAAAATTTTTGTGAGGTTAGGAATTTTGGAAAGAAAAGTGATGTAGCGTATGGAGAATAACGAGAAGATTTCAAAAATCCAAAATTCGAAAGCTAAGTGTTGAAGGAACATCCAGAGCATACTGAACAATATCATATCCAAAATTCATCAAAATCTATAAACAAACAAAAAAGTTAATTAGGACCAAACTATGTGCTAACTTAATTTGGCCCACAGTGTATTCGACAATATATCGCACAGCACAAGTGAAGTAGGTAAATGTAGATGTGTTACAAGTGTTTTCTCAAACACTATATAGCCAAACTCATGAATTCCTATCACTAAGCCACCCTGGGCATGATAAAATGTTTCCATCATAAAGTTCTAAGTCTAGATCTACTACCCTAGGCAAATACATCTTAAACCCTATACTACCGAACTTGTGAATTCCTATCGTCAAGCCACCCTAGACATAGGTAATGAGATGATGTTTTTATCATTAGGTTTTAAGCATAGTTGATGTAAAGCTTAGCACGATGGGCAAATTTATCTTGAACACTATACTAACGAACTTGTGAATTCCTATCATTATGCCACCATAGAATTAATGAAATTATGTTTTCATCATCAGGTTCTATAAGCTTAGTGGATATGAAGTCTACCACCCTAGGCAAATACATCCTCAACACTATACCTACTATTGCTCCAGTGAATGTTTATCATCAAACCACCTAGAAATAATGAAATGATGATTCCATCATTGAATTCAATATTGGTTGTAAACAATAGGTGCCACCCCAGGTGAATATCTTTGACATGTTATCGCACAACACAAGTGCATTTTTATCATTAAATTTCCCTGGGCATAATGAAATTATGTTTCCATAGCTGCATCTATGCAAGGTGAATACATGTTTGACAATAATTTATCGCACAAGTGAATTTTTATCATTGGACCACCAATATATCGAACGTTTCCATCATTAGATTCTAAAATTGATGTAAAAATGTACCACTCTTGGTGAATATTTATGTAACACTATTTCGAACAAGTAAACAAGTGAATTTGCAATATTAAACCACCCTATAGGCACCCAATGAAATGATGCTCACATCATTAAGTTACCAAGTGAACATTATACCACCCTAGGCATAATGAAATGATGTTATATCATGATGACCCCAAAGAAAAGAGTCAAATATATCTCCGTCAATGTACTTCAGCTTTATATTTTTATCCAGAAATGAGTGCTCTCTGTTGGCAAATTGTCGATTGATGGAGCTTTTTTTCCAATGATTCCACGGGAGCTGCATATACAGCAAACTCCATTATTCCAGATAAATTCTGCCATTGAGATTACAGGCTATAAAAAGAGACCCATTATGTGATTTCCATTAATACCCGCCCAAACATTTAATTTTTTGGCATGTTGAATATGTACTTTATGAAATACGCTCGACTCACTAACTGACCAATGCAGACAGTAATGCCTATTTATGATGCTGTGAAGTTGAGATCAAATCTTATTTAATGAACAGATATCGAACATTCTTTTTCCTACGAGCGTGCGGAAAAGTTACTTTTCCGCAGGATTTTTCGTTTTGAAAGTTGTACTTTTCCGCACTAGTGCGGTAAAGTTACTTTTCCGCACTAGTGCTGAAAAGTTACTTTTCCGCACTAGTGCTGAAAAGTTACTTTTCTGCACAATTTTTGTATTGTCAAAAATAAATATGTTCAGGACTAATTAAGTCATTTATGTTATATTCTACCTTATGTGGCATTTTGAGGTATTATTAGAAAATCTTTGCGTATCAAAAACATCTTTTTTTTTATAAATAAGATGGACAAAACCACTCGTAGGAAAAACATTGTACCTAACTCTTGCGGAAAATGTCTTTTCCGCCCTTAACGGCTGCCGTCGCGTGCGGAAAAGTACCACTTTCCGCACTTGTTAGGTAAATAACTACTTGCTGGAAAATTATTTGAGCAGATGTGAAAATATAAAAATACTACCGATAGACAAGGTGAGGCACGGACACGTCATTTCTTGTTTTTTGTGGAACATATCCTTGTCGTGTATTCACTCCTCACCTGTTAACCCCTAAGATGAGGTGACAGGTTCCCCCAGAAAACAAATGAATTTCAAAGAATGATAAATGATAATAAGATAGTAACAACTTGGAACTTCGAGGATATGATCTAATACCTATCTATAAGACGTATCACTCGACCATTCCATCCAGAAAATGTGTCCTCCAAAAAATAAGGATTGACGTGTCCAAGCGATTCAAGATTAATCACCAGTGTGGAATGTTTTTCATGCCCCACCCTGTATAATTGTGTTGTGCTACAACCCAAAGATTACAATGTGACAGTTTTGCATAGAGAGGAATATTGGACATCCCTCTTAGTTGTCTCCATTGAACAAAATAAAGACATTTTCAGCAACAGTTGTATGAAATTGTCTAATATTTGGAAACCTCTGATTGATGAGATGCCCAATCTTAAATTTGAGTGACCACTGGTTTTCTCAACACTCAACTGTACTTTATGTTTGGATGTTTACACGCAGCTCAAAGTAGAAATACAATGAAAAACTATACAGTGTGTCTAGAATAAAATGATGTACATGGGAATATTGGAAACGGTAAGAGATACGGCGTTGCTTGAATGGAAGAAAGGTTGCGTATTTGTATGCCCAAAAATAATCTACTTTTGTTTTATTTTTAATCGATACCGTGATGTAGATACAGGGTGAAAAAGAAAATGTCCATATTCGAAAAACTACAAAATTTTGCTTGTTATAAAAGCCAATATTTTCAAATTTACAGGATATGGGTAAGAGGAAATGACAATTCTAAAAACGGCATCAAAAAATGTTGTAGGCTCACGATGTTGCGTCCGGCCGAGGCCAACTTTGGTTTTTCTTATGGAGGCCATATTGAACTTCTCCATTTTCATGGTCCGTATTGAAAATAATTTCCAAAAATATGACTTCCATAAAAAAAACAGACTTGACTTTGTCTGGACGCAACATAGTAGGTCTAGAATTTTTTTGACGCCGTTTTAGAATCGTCGTATCCTCTTACCTATATCCTGAAAATTTGAAAGTGTTGGGTTTTATAACAAGCAAAATATTGTGTTTTTTTCAAAATGAACCTTTTCTTTTTTCACCCTGTATGAACATAACGAAATCGATTCAAAATGAAACAAAGGTAGAATATTTTTGAGCATACAAATACGCAACTTTTCTTCCATTTGAGCAACGTCGTATCTTTTACCATTTCTAATATCCTCGTATAGTCTCATGTACATAATTTTATTCTGGACACACTGTATAGTTAAACATTCTGTTCAGTTCGCCCAGTCATAAAATGGTCTGTCAGTCCGACAGTGTAAATTCATAAAATGGACCACTTTATCTTTCTAAAGTGGTGCAACACACTTCGTCAGAGGCTGCGAGTTAATAAACTCTAAGCTATATAGCGATTTTATTTGTTTTTTTCCAGAAGGGTCCTGGACGTTGAAAAGAAAACCATTTGGCTCGATTAAGTTCAGATTGGGTCTGCCTTTTTGAACTTCTAGACGTTTTATAATTGTTCAGCGAGAAATTGAAATAGAACCGCATCCATTCATTAAAGGTAGTTTTGATTTTGGAAGAGTTGATCAGATCAGGTTGATTCGGGATAAAATGTTATTTTAAAATACAAGTATTTCAAATAAGTTTACCACGATCAGTTACATGCGTGCTGGATTAGTGCTGGAGCTTATCAATTGCACATTATAACCATTTGTTTCCAATCACAATCAACTAAGCGGAAACCTTTCCAGGCTTGTTGCGATTCTAGTATGACAATTCTATTGGAATATGTTGTTCAAGTACACTTTTTGTGTTACGGGTAAATGTATGGAATTCATCAGATTTTCAACAATATAAATATTCATTACGATTACATGAATGTATGAGACATGATACATTGCGAATCATCTTCTGGAAATGATACAACTTAACACTGGTTTTGCGAATCAGCAACTGATCATCCTGATTATCCACATTTTATCATTTTCTACAAATAACAATTTCAACTTGAAACGTTCTCGTAAGATGCCCATAAATTATAACTGATAAAAATTCGAGGTACTTATCTTCTGAGAGCACATAATGCAATCGACCGTCAAATCCAAATCAATTCCAAAAATGGATTTCCCTCATTTCAAATTCGCCTAATAAAAATCTCTTACTCGAGCATATTTTTCGGTGAGATGGAAAATATTTTTCTCCACTTCCAGGGCCATTAAGAAGCGTATATTATCGGAAAAAAGATGATATTACACAAATTGCTGCTGAAGTTGGCAATAACATTCCATAAAATTGAGGACTTGGAATGGTTGTAGATCAGGGCCAACAAAGACATTGAAAAGCTGATCCAGATGTAAATATTGTTTCACTTTGATAATTGATATTTTTCCGTCTCATCCATCTATACCACTTATTGTCCATTCATGGTCCAGAACTCACAGAAAGTACATGTTTGATACAAGTACAGCCCAAAAATGGTCGTCCATCTATCGTCCAATAGTGTGTTATTTGTATCGTATATGAATGTTCAATGGACGACCAAACGTCTAGATATGCTCGTTCTCTGTTCGAATATTGGACATCTTTGTGCTGCCTGTGATGTGTCAAGATTTTGTTGATAGTACAGGGATAGTCCCATTTTGGGTACTTTTGCGGGGTATCTCTGTTATTCTTATAGATAGAAAGTTGCGGTTTGCGCGACAGTGTGCTATTCTTTCGTGAAACTGAAGATGCCGTTTACAAAATTTTCATAACCCTTTTAGTTTTCAAGATACAGGGCTAAACTGAAAATGTTGCATTCTAAGATACCCCTCGTATCTAAACTATCAGATGTTATGGAAAATGCGAAAACTGTTTCTCATATAACTTTTCCCGTAGAACTTGATTCTGCGAGTATACAGGGTCAGGTCAGGTCAAAAAGTTATCGGACCCAACTTTATTTTTTTAAATGTGTTTTGTTAATAATAATAATGATATTCGTTTATTTAGCATCAAGCTATATACAAAAAACTGGGAAGAAATAGTTTATTGTACAAAAATATAATATATTTATAAAATAAATTGAATAGACCATATAGTTATTAGAACATTATACACATAAAAAAAGGACTTTTCACTGAAAATCACGATAACATGGAGGCAGGTAAAAGGACGAATTACAAATTGTTCATCACATAATTTCGGAGCAGTCTTTTGAATTGGGGCAATTGATCACAGTGTCTCAATTCATTTGGTAGGTAATTGAAGTCATATTGGCCTCTGAACAGGATAGAAGCAGAAAGAAGCCTGTTTCGTACTCCATTTGTTTTCTAAAATCAAATCATTTTTATTTCTTGTTTCATATTGGTGTACATCACTGAACAATTTGACTCTATCACAGACATAAGATGGTACCAGACCATTTTTGATCTTAAAGATAAATACAAAAACGCTATAATTAACTCTTTGTTACACAGATGATATATCTAGAACATTCAACATAGATTTCACAGGAGTATAACGCCTACATCTTAAAATACAGCGCATTGCCCTGTTCTGAATAATTTTTTGTTCTCCTGTCCCAAAATCTATAACAGTATGCACTTTTGAAGAAATAAATTTTCATCTTTTACATTTTTGATCTCACCCTGTATACTGATTCCAGAGACAGAATCGAGTTCCACGGAGAAAGTTAAAAAAGAAACAGTTTTCACATTTACAATAACTTACCTGATAGTTTAGATACGAGGGGTACCTACCTTGAAATGCAACATTTGCAGTTTAGCCCTCAAAAACTAGAAGAGCTATGAAAATTTTGTTAACGGCATCTTTAGTTTCACGAAAAATTAGCACACTGAAAACCGCAACTTTCTATCTATAAGAATAACGGAGATACCCAGTAAAATTACCCAAAATGGGACACCCTGTACATCGGGTCCGAAACTCCATTTCCTTCCCAGTAAAAAAAGCCATCTTCGCCCTTGCATTGACATAGATAACACAACAATCCTTCCGTATCAAAGACCAGTCACAAGTAAGTGTGCAGATACTGGTTATGATATGAAAGAATGATCTTCGAGTTCTAGACACAGAACACATAATATACAAAGTTTAGAAGACAAACTGACGTATAAAATTTTACGGAACAATACGCCACGGAATGAAGTGGATGTGAATCGAACTATCAGACTTGGATAATGTATTATTGAAGATTTCTGTAATATATTATACAGTTCCCTTTACATAAAAGCACTGACATTGACTTTGACGTTGAAAATGTCTTTATTTATTAAATAAATAAACGAAATTCCATTTGTTCTTCTGGTAGAAATTTTTTTGCCATCGTGACTTTCCTTATTTTGTGTAGGATGCATTTCTCCGGAACTTTTCCGATGTCGGCTGGAACATTGATGAGCCTCTAGTATTTCGGGTTGTATTCTGCGTTCTTATAGGTTTTTTGATGAGAATTACCAGGGCATTTTTTCACTCAGAGAGAAATCAAAGCATGAAAGACAACATGAAGATAAAGGGTGACGTTCAAATGACTTCATCTATCATCATGACAAGCTAATAAGCTGTCATGTGGCATTCCACATACCGCCATCTTTTCGAGATCTAACGAACTTCAGGCACATCAGCGCCTCTCCGTGGATGCGAATCAAAGCTTTCACTCAGGCCCCGCCCTCCATTTACGTTTTTGTTCTTAACTTTGTATACAATGTGTTCTGTGGTTCTAGATAATTGCTGCAGTAAGATGGCATCAGTGTATTTAATCAAAACCAGCATACGAGCGAATCAGTTGCAGATTAGCATTGTGTATCATATGGTCTTCAGATCTCAATCAGAACACACGCGCAAGTCCAAGTTTCTCAGATCCACGTTGGTTTCGAAAAGTGAAAATTCATCTGATGACTACTTGGATAGTTTTGGATAAGGATCCTGATACAAGGAAAAAAAGGTCTAGGTATAGTGTTGCACAAGACAAGAATAATTCTTGTCTTCAAAACTGGTTTTTTGTCTAGTCTTGAAATTCAAGACAAGAAATTTTGTCTTGTCTTGTCTTGCACAAGTCTTGCATACTAAAGTCTTGTCTTGTCTTGCAAGACTCTTGAAATTTCTTGTCTTGCTCATATTTGTTAAGATTCTATATCCTTACAAAAAGGTACAAAAATATCTATATTTTATTTCATAGAAAGAATCTTCGTCGTATGAAAAAAGTGATACGGAAATGATCGACGCTAATTTTAGCAAAAAAAAATCATAACGGAACAAGTTCTGTTTATTAAAATATGAAACACCCTCTGTGTATATTGATAACTCCATGGTCGAAGGTAGCCCATTTTATTCTAATCTCAATGATATGACGCTTTATACAGGGTGTTACTTGATGGTATGTCATAATTATAAGGAGGAGTTTCTGAATAGATTTTAAGTCGAAAGTGCAAGACAAGAAATTTTGAAAGTCTTGTTCTTGCAAGAGTCTTGATCTTGCCAGACATTTTCAAGAGTCTTGTGCAACACTATTTAGGAATATTGTCATATTTAATTGGAGTAAATACACTTATTGTGAATCCACTCAACTATTTGCCACTGATTTGATCTATTTAATTCCAGATTTGGAGTCACGCTGAGCAAGCAGTTTTGTTGCTTTGAAAAGCCACGTCCAGGAAGACTATGAGACAGTGGTGGGCATAGCTAATTACTCGTCCCATTCCAGTGAGTAGTGTAACTCCTCCCACGCTCCTTCAACCTGCAGTTAGTGTTGTAACCTCTCCCACGATCCTTATTGTCCAATGAGGTATAGTCCACGCGGTAAAGAACATGGGATTTTGACAAATCATATATCATTATTCTGGCCTAGACTCTAGAATCGGATATTTTGAGGCTATGCTTTCCGAGACTTCCAATAGCTTCTAATGAAGTCCTCAATTGCATTGTATTTCGTTGAACTCGAATTCACATCTGCATTAAGAACAAGAAAATTGTGACAATTTGCTTATTCCCAATACCTTAATGAATAACGATGTATCAGAGCCGTGGAAGGAGCACTGCACTCGATATTTATACTGGGAGTATAAAGTATGTTATATCTCCGGGTCGCGTATTCGTTAACTGCACCTATTATAGACTGCTCGGAAAGCCGAACGTTGGCATTGTTTAATGCAGATGATATAGACACACTTTGCAGCTATATCGTCTGCACTTGTATTCAGTTCACGCACTTTGTGATGTCGCTAAAACGACATCAAGTTTGATTGCCAACCCAAACTAACCCAAACTAACCCAAACTAACCCAAACTAACTCAAACCAACCCTTACTAACACATAATAATGTGTGATGTCAACTGCGGACGGTATAGTTCCAAAATGCGTCTATATCATCTGCATTTAACACGTTGACGTTCGGCTTTCCGAACGGTCTATGATAGGTGCAGTTGACGAAAATGCCTTCGGGTCATTAAATTCAATTATTATTATTCCAATATAAGCGAGACCCGACTTATTGCAAAACTCTCAGCTCTTTGATGGGTTAGTTCATTGAATTGTGATATTGATGACTTCGCGGTTGAACCATGTACGAATCAGAATATCACGATGTTTTGAATAAATCGGTTCGATAAAGACCATGAGCGATTGCTTGTTTTATTTTATCAACCAGGTTTTTGTAAATTCCCCTATTTACGCTTGAATTGTATTTTGGACATCACTAGAGATGACACTTCAGTGTTTCCCTCAATTTCGAACTAAAAACCTATACTAGCGTGTGTGTTGAAACCTTGAATAGATATAGCATCGAGACATTTTTAGGTAAGAGATTTGATAAAAAATCACTGGATACCTTTGTAGTATAATTCGAGAAATGTCACCTCTTTAAGTCGCGATTTTAGTACCGCGTACATCTTCATCAATTTCATGAAAGCTGGGTTGACACCATTGGCATCCCATTTCAATCCCAGGACTCGTTCTGATGTTATTAATCAAATCAAATCAAATCAAAATAAGCTTTATTGTCCGAGTACAACATACTTATTGACAAAGCGAAATTGGCCTTATAATAATAAATAAAAGCAAATAAACAACAATTTAACATGCGAGACTGGTTGAAAAATATTCATCCACGCTGTAGAAAGCATGATTCAGAAGTAGGGACTTTTTTTTTCTAAATACCCTTGCTACTCGGATTCTTCTCAATTCAATGGGCAGTTGATTGAAAATCTTCTTGCTGTCATAAAATATCGAGGACTTGAGAAAAGACGATGTCGGGATAGGGAGATTTATGAGGTGGGAGCTGCGTGTTCTTTTATTGGAGGCTGAATGGATTATATGGGCGTACTTCTTGTGCATCAAGCACGATGTTTCCAATATAAAGAGACCGGGAAGTGTGAGGATGCTTTGCCTTTTAAAGTATGGCTTACAGGACGTTCTTTGGTTCAAGCCATAAAGAAACCTGATCGCTCTCTTTTGTATTTTAAAAATACTGTTGAACAGTCCCACGGAGCATGAGCCCCAAAAGCAAATTCCATATCTCATCCTAGACTCCACGAGACAGAAATACACATTCCTGGCTATCGATGCACCCAGTTCTCTCCTCACCAAACGAACCGTATAACATCCCCGAGACAGCTCACTGCAAAGACCCAAGACATGAGACTCGAACTTCAACCTGTTGTCAATGAGCAATCCAAGAAATTTAATTTCTGTTGTGTTCTTCACCTCTTGTCCCTCAATTGAGATACTATTGATGGTGTTGAATCTGAAGTGCATGACATTAGTCTTGGATACATTGAATGAGAGGCAGTTTGAGTCACACCAACCCTTAACAGCAGCAAGGTCGTGGTCAACCATAACCCTCAGGGTGCTCGGATCTTTATGATGCCACAACAGAGTTGTGTCGTCGGCAAATGATGTACATTGACAATGCCTGACAACTGTAGGGAGATCATTTACGTATATCAGAAACAAAAGGGGGCCAAGAACGATCCTTGTGGAACGCCAGCCAAGATTCTTTCCTCTCCCGAGACCGTTTCCTGAAACGTGACCCTCTGAGTTCTGTGTGAGAGGTAAGACCTCAACCAATGGTGGAATGTGCCTCTGAATCCATAAACTTCAAGCTTCCGAAGCAAGATGTCATGATTAGGCTTTTGTTAAGTCACAGAAAACTGCTGAAGCTGCCTCACCCAAGTTGAGAGAGCAATAGAGTTCCTCCAATGTGTGAAAAATTGCATCGTCAGTGCTGATCCCAGATTGAAATCCAAACTGTTTAGGAGTCAGTATTTTAAGGGCACTGAGGAAGCTTACCATTCTAGTTTTTACTGCCTTTTTAATAATTTTGCTCAAAGTTGGCAGAAGAGAGATTGGCCTGAAATTTGAAGGACAATCCATATCTCCAGACTTGAAAAGTGGAACTATGGAAGCCATCTTAAGAGAAGCAGGAAAACATCCTGTTCCAATGGAGGCATTAATAGCATCACAGAGCGCAATCAGCATGGTCTCCGAGAAGTTCCGAAAAACATCAATAGAGATTTCGTCATGGCCCGAGCTTCTATTCCTTATCTCCGCTATAATTTGTTCTTTTGTCTGATTATCCTCTAAGTTTTAAAATTTATCTGGTGTTTGACTGGAACCAATTTTGAATTTGTTGTTCAACCACGAAATACAAAACCCACTCTTGTATGAATTCCTTCAACTTTCACCATCAACTTGATGGCTCTTCTTCGGTGTCTGTTCTATCCAGATAATAATTATTTATAATAGAATGTAAATTGACTATGGTATTGACGGCATGACTGTCACTCGGTATTTTTCCTCATACTGCATCACATTTCTATTTTTACATACTGAGCTGAATATGGTGAGCATATCGCTTTGAAAATCGTTACTTGCATGGCATATTCTGAAGGATCATTTTGTTAACATTTTCTCTCCAAAGGAATCTCTGTGCAGTTTGATAGTTTCTGCTTATCTTTACTTCATGGAACATCTTTTTGATATCTGCCGAAAATGCAACTCTTTCCTTCATGAGAATTCCCGGTAAATAGTTAAACAAATCTGGGCCTTAAAAGAAAAAGATCATTTAATGACTTTTCATTACGGTCCTCGTTTTTCCAGGTTTGTTTCCATTCATCACTACAAAGTGGGGTACTCTAGCCGTCTCGTTTCCAATTTTCACTGGTGGAATTTTCCTTTCTATACAGTGAGGACATAAACTCTTATACGCCCTCTCTCTATCTTTTGAGCCGTTTAATATACAAGGTTAGTCAGAAGTCTGGAAATGGTCGATTATTGTTCAAACCATACGAGCTACTTGAAAAAGTGAAATACAAAAGTTGAAGGTTTTCAAGTTATCTATTAGTTCGTGATAACTAGATTCTACAGAGTCGGTCATAAAGTCGTAGAACAAAAAAGTTGCATTTTTTTAAATAGAACCGCCTGTTTATTATTTGATATTTTAATTCTTTCTTACATTTTAAGCAAAAATTGTGATTCACAAAATATTTCTAAATTCGGTGGTTTTCGAGATATTGCGTTTTATAAATGACAATATGTCATCTCTGAAAAGCTATAAAACTCAAACGGTTCAAGATGGAGAAAAACGGTCTGCACTTTCTAGTCTCAAATTTCAAGGGCTATTCATGGACAAAATCAATTCTTGAAAAAAAAAAAATTGAAATAGTCGAAAAAAGTTGACAGTTGTGTGAGAAATTTCTTACAGTAATGGCTGTACCTCATCATATACATTCGGTTTGGAGAAGTCAACTTTTGCGGGTATATATTAATCAAGTTACACAAATGGAAAAAAAGACACGCAAAATAAGATATCACTCGACCCACCTTTCCATTTGATATCTTTATTCAAAATGGCACCCAGCTGTCATTTTGGGATTTTCAGCTGTATCTACTATGTCAAAAAATTCATAACGTCCTCAACTATGGTGTGTCCAAATCTCCTTCCAAATACCAAACGGTTCAAAAGTTAGAGGGACTTTATGTCCTCACTGTATAACATCAGCATTTCATGGCGTCTTTTTTAAATATGGAGGTGCGGGTTTGTCTTCTGTCCATAATAATCCAGTTTCCCATATATCGATGTTTCAGTTCCTTTTTCTTCTGACATGTCGTTTTACACCCAATGCTTCTGTGCAGAAAACATACTTGACCATATTTAGTTCACTATCATTATGTTCGTTTTTACTAATGAAAAGTACCGTATCATCAACTAGGCCTCTGGATTGATGAACATCTCCATGGACCACCCAACCTAATTTGGTACGCGAAAATGCCGGAGAATTTGAAGATCCTTGTATAAGTTCTCTGATCATTATCAAATACCAGTCTTCTTGACAATCAATACTTTCGGAATGGCTTTGAAGCATCCAGAAAATTTTATATTTTCCAAATGCTTCCTGATTTGAGTTTTTGAACATTTATTGTCTGCACAGGAAGATCTAGAATCTTGAGAGTATAAACTTGTATTTTTGTCTGTCCGTTTGAGTCCTAAATATTCATTCAAACCCATTTTAGCAAAATCTTCGTCTGAAACAGTCCATGCTTCGTCTAATATTTTGTGTATAATATGGCAATGATCCTCTGCAAAATCGGCACAATTCAAAATATCGTAATTTCTCAGGAGGGCGAGTCAAAGATTCTGCGCTGCACACATTCAAATTTGTATGAGCTGAAAAGAAAATGAATTGAATATTTTTGTAGTAGTTTTGTAGGTTAGTTTTTTTGCTTTGACTTTATATCAAGAATCTGTTAAAATTCAAAAAACAGTAATTTTTTTTTAAAGGTGTCAGTGTTCAATCAAAAAATATTCCAATTTTGTCGTGTACCTACTTTTCGTGTACACAATAACAGCTTGACACGAAATATGTCACTATTTCACAATAATCATAATCCTTGGTCAATCACTATCGGGTATCAAACAACAGTGTTCACGGTATGAAATTTTTTGACTTATGCCGATATTTCCGAGAAATAGTACATTTTTCCTTGATTGTCACATCTATTGATCACTGGCATAGTGATCAATAGATGTGACGGTGAAATTAAGAGTTTTGGTAAAGCGACGCGCATTTCATCTAGGCTTCTGGGGTTGGATTGAGGATGTGTCGTTGTTGAAAACATAACATTAAGTTGTGCCGTTATTGCTGAATACTATCGATGTGTCAACTTTCTCACTCTGATTTTCCACTGTTATTGGTAAATTGAAACATGTGCTACTACTGGGTTTTTTTGTTTTTCCGTTTCCGTTTCTTCTTTCTGGGGAATAATTTGATAATACAAAATTACTAGGATATATTTCGCAGTTATTCTACACTTTTTTTGTGACATGTGCCTTTGGATGATGCCTTGGATGATGTACCTTGTACATAGGTGGCACCCTCTGTTCCCATTTCCAACTATCTTTGAAAATCTTTCAATGTGAATTCCACTTGCTTTGCTGTTATATCATCTTTCTTCAGTTGAGTTGTATTGAAAATGGTAACTTTTCAAGTAACCCTTCTAGTAGTTATGGGCAATTTGAATAATTTTACATTTGGAGTAGCTACAACGGAATCGTAGCTACTAAATTTTTAATATTATCGGAAAAAGTGACCATATTAAAAAAATAATCGGTTCTTATAAATGCACAACTATGAGCTTCATCGACTAGCATTCCTAATATCAACTCGGGTCGACTAAATCTGTTTTTTGAAATTTCTAGAATTTTTTACGAAGTTGAACTTGATATAAGTGGACCCTCGATAGCCCTAGTTGCATTTCCTTCCAAACATTTTCGCAAACGACATAAGTTTTCCCCGTGACTCAAGTTAAGTAGATTTGCGGTCGAGATTTATTGATTATAAAAACTTGCTCATTTCCTGAGATTTACCGTATAAAAAAGTGGATCTTTTTCTATTGTTTGTCCTGCAAGAATAGTTTATAGGTTTCCAAAACAGTTACTTTTTGGATTTTGGTTCAGGGTGATACCAATGAATACTCGTATCACCTTGAATGTTTTAATTGAGAACTTATTTATTCTGCTTCAACCAAGTGGAAACTTGTGATATTTTCTCAACATCTAAAAAGTCGTTCGGTGACATTTTCACCTTTCATCGAGGATCTTGATTCTGAGTATTTTTCGCCTATTTTTAACCATTCTGAACACTATTTACTTTTCTCATCTTGGTTTTTTCAAGTTCAGTTGAAACTCAGCTCTTGTTTTGCATCTATTTTTCAAAAAACTGTTGTTCTAAATTCTCCACATCGTATAAAATTTGGGCAATATTTTTATTGGCTTCGATCTGTGCCTCTGATTTTCTAATAATTGTTCTGTGGAAGTGTATCGAGCTAAATGACTAACTGCTTGATCTCACATCCTGCTCTCCGCTGGTGGCTGCTGGATCCGCTGCTTGGTTTGACACCATTGACATATCTCGGCTGGAACTCTCTGCCGCTTCCATTTTCACCAACTTCGACTCATAGACCGTCAGATAACGACATATTTTGCTGACTGATTTTTTCGCTTTACAGATTTGAACTACTGAGAATAATGCTACAAAAAATAAAAATCTAGCGACCGCAAATGTGACAGGCATATCAAAATCGCAATATTTTCCAAGCGGTATATTTTTTTCAACGGCTGACCTGCGTACGAGATATTTTTGCCGGGATCTCAATGATAACATAATTCATTGTGTTGATTGCCATAAGCGAAAAAATGAATCAGCAACCGAGTATTCTTTCACAAGATGGTGCCTTCATTTCAACAATA
Source organism: Orchestes rusci (assembly GCA_958502075.1). NCBI lineage: Eukaryota > Metazoa > Arthropoda > Insecta > Coleoptera > Curculionidae > Orchestes > Orchestes rusci. Next base: position 15,491,983 of record OY293305.1, on the reverse strand, counting down.
TAAGTTCGTGCAAACTTCAGGGCACTGTTTTTTTCACTCCTAGTTTGTTATAGAATTTAATGTGTTGAAATGCCATACACAAAATATTTTTTCTGATGCAAAAGGAATAACCAGTTTTTTCATAGGCCTAGCACACCTGCGCTCGGTAAATTTTCATTTTTTGAGCGCAACAATGATATTATTTTCAGTGGTCAAAATCCCAGCGACGAGAAAATCAGTCAGCAAAATATGTCGTTAAATGACGGTCTGTTGATTTTTGTGAGCAAGACTTCACAGTGTGATTTGTGTAGGCTCAGGCTCGGGTACCAGTGGGAATTTGCTTATTCTCCTCACCTGAATCAATAATAATATATCCTGGTCGAAGGGGCGGCACTGGGCACCTCTATATTCCCCCTTTGTACTCTTGAAATGTATTTAAAATCAGATATTCACAATATTCTTGTCACAAAGTCAATTTTTGATCACTTCATAATTTACATTTCATTCTCACTTCGCTTTTCTCAGTATAACGTTTTTGACAATATTATATTCGAAAATCGTAAAGTGAATCAAAATTATAAATCTCCAACAACAGCTTTTATTGTGACGAAACATACCCAGCGGTACGAACATTCACGGCAGCCGACAGAGGGGAACGCTCCAACCATTTTGCCTCGCTTAAACATGTTGGCTCTTGTCCTATTTGTCACATGTTCGAACCACTGTTTTCTGTAAGGATCTAGTATTTTCGGTTGCCTACATCTGGAATATTGGGAAGCTTTCGCCATCTATCGAGGGATGGAAGAGGATATAAAGGCCTACCATCCAGACAAGAGTTCAGCTCAGTTATTGTTCGCCGCGACTAACACATCTTAAGAAATCGATAATCTGTGATTTTGTGATTGTTGTGTACAGAGTCAATATATAGATTGTAACTGGACATTTCTATAGCCAAAAAACATTACATTATGATTATCCTCATTTTCACATAATATACGGTTTTTATTTATTTACAATTATCAAATCATTGTGATAGGTAGTATGCGATATATCAAGTTTAAAATATCAAACAGTTTGGTACGTCCAACCAAATTGCTTTCGAAATGATAACAATGGCACTTATCTCCAAATCAAATGGATACTTCATAAAATGTAGTTCGAAGCAGGCGATTCTCCTGACAGAAATAAAATTAGCCCTTACAAAGCGTCTCACTAGTTCTGTGAGACTCAGCAGTGCAGAAAAGCAAAGGGATATCCTTTTTCCCTTATCGCTGTTCAGTATTGTGTTGTGCCTTTTCTTCGGCACCAGCATAGCCTTTGTTATAATATAGCGATATATACCTTAGGTATCAGTTCATGGAATAAGATTTTCATTCTACAGTCAATTCTTAGTCTGGTGCAGATTATGTCGCTTCTGTTAAGTCAACACTAACAATAATATGCTGAATACCTCAATTGTTTAGGTAATTTAGTTGATAAAAATTCCAACATTGACGACACTGTGCGTAACACAGCACCTGGATATAGCGTTCGAGAAGAAGAAGTTTTTGATAACCTTGACCTGCCAAACCCTGAACATCGGTATATCGTATCATAGTTATCCCGTCCTTGCTCTATGGATGTTAAATTTGGACATAACATAGAGATCAAGAGCTTTGTATGTCAAAGCTTCCAATCAAAAATCACAAGGCTAAGACACGACACAACTACAAGAAGAAAATGGTTCCAAAGAATCTGGGGTGAAATCGTACTTGGAAGTGCCAAATGGGGCAGAATTGAGATTCAAGTATCACAGGCGTCTTTTTTCAGGGTCTCCAAGGTCAAAAATCAGAAAACAGACACCTGAGAGGTAGTATGAGATTAGACTAGGTACTAAACTAAGCTTCCGTGCAGGTATCCCCCCCGTTGACTTTGAAACCTTTTTTCACTGAATATCACGAACGAACCACGAAGAAGAAAAAACGTTATAGGACGAGTGTCTAGCTCATCACCAGACTTTTTGTAGGACTTTCTTCCGTAGATTTCTTGGGTTTTTGTTACTCTGGCGCAACAATATGGTTACCAAATTCTCCAGCTATATTACTCGATTTTGCTCCTCGTTTGGTGAGAGAGTGGGTGCGTTGACTGCACTGCCGAGGTATATATTTTGATCAGCAGTAGCTTTTCAGATTCTTCTAGAGCGATTTTTTCGTTCAAAGATTGTAAGGCACCCATCGCACATTTTGTTCCGTGTATGTTGTTATCCACTTGCTTTTTTCAAGTCATCATCTTGTCTCAAAGGTCGACAATTTATATGATGGTATAGCTTCAAGAAACTTTGAGCCCAATCACTACCAACAGTGCGCGGCGTTGGGATGAGGTGTTTTTTCCGCGATACATGTATGGCCTGTGTTTTACATCTGTGTTTATGCGGATTCTCTGCAGGGACGTCCATTTTTATAAATTGTCGATCTCTTACTGGAAATATTTTTCCAAGTACACTCTCCGCTCATGTTTGGCTTTGAGGGTAGTGTCATCTTCGAATAAAGCCAGCTTCCTTCTTGGGTTATAAGGAATTTCGATAGTGAATGATGTATAGGAGAGATTATAGGACGACGCTTGGTGAGACCCAGATCTCCACCAGCCTTTATCCTGAATGGCTTGCGTTCACCTAGACAGTCATGGTCCGATCTTGGAATCTTGCAGGAAGACAAGTTTACTGCGGAAAAGCGTTTGCGCATTGCTAGTCCCGTATGCTTCGCGCAGACTGGCGTAATCTGCTCCATTCCAGCATCCCTTCAGGATAAGGGTGTTTTTTTCAGCTTGATGAAACAATGTTGTTGCGTCTGCTATTCCACTCCAGTCTTTGATGTTACGAAACCAGGAGTGTTGCTTTGTACCAGATCCTCGGCGACCTTCAATTTATCTTTGGAGAATTATTTTTGGGATGAAATACCCCTCATCAAGAAATATATGACCCAAATAAGACATTTTCCCATGTTTCACGATATTCATGAACTGTCTTTCGGTACCTGCTTGACCGAGAACTTCTTCATTGATAGTGGGTTTGTTTGGTCAACGATATTCTCAACAGCCTAAGAATGGTCCACAATTCCAAAGTTTTTATGCGATTCATTGATCTTACTTTGAAGGATCACGTTTCAGTACGGGCCATACGTTACTTTTTACTGCTCTCAGTCGCAAGTCAAACTGCAAGTCTTTATGCAGCAACATGCTCATGAGCTTCAAAAATGTTCTTGTGGGCACACCTACTCTAGTTTTGATTTCTTCATTACAATCCCACTTATCACACAGATAAACACATGATTCGTGACAAGATAAGTTGTGTGTGCATTTAATGTAGTTTCATACCCCAAAATCATATCTGAAATAAGAATTTGTCTATCTTCGATAGATATTCTGCAACCTGTACATTTAGAATTTAAATTATGTGAAATCTATGATATTTTGACATCTCATACATTGATAAGGTCACTAATCTATCCAGTTAAAGCAGGTTTTTTTACTGTTGATCCGAAGTACAAAGCTTACTTGGAAGATTTGTAATCGTGAGACTGTGTAAGTGTAACTGAAAAGGATAAAAAAAGGACAGAAAATGCCGTTCCCAGTTGGTTTTATTAGTTGAACCGCTAAATTACGTTCATATTTAAAATACGACAACCGCTAAACAGGCTTGGGCCAATTTGACGCAAGCATTCCAGGCCAGTGGATTGACTAGGAATAAAGGAGAACTTCTTATTACTACGAAGATGGAAGACTGTAGTTCGATTGAAGAATATGTGAACCGTATTATCACGACTGCTCATAAATCAACCTTAATAGGTTTGACAGTAGATGATGAGGGTTGGTACAATTTTACCAGCCAGTCTACTCAGTAGTTTTGAACCGATGAGAATGGGCATCGAAATGTCAGGTACTACAGTTACGGCTGATGCAGTGAAAACTAAATTGTTACAAGACATTTCCGTTGTAAAATCCCCGTAGTTATGAATGTTATGGTTATGTACATATGTCGTAGAACTTTTCATCGGCGAAGACTGGCAAAAAGCACTTCAACACAAGAGAATCTGGCGAGAATACGACATTGTTTGGACAGTGGTGCATCTTGTCATTTGTGTGTAGAGTCTAAAACATTTCATAATGTTAGGAAAGCTCCAAAGTTGACAATCACCTCCGCAAATATCCAGAAAATGTTGACTGATACTGTCGACGATCTGGCACTCCATTGAGTATTTCAGATGAGCCCTCTGATGTAAATGTTGAAGATGTTTATTATGTACCTGACCTTGAAGTGAAGCTAGCTGTGAGCCAAATTGTGAGTAGAGGACATTCTGTGATATTCAATATTAAGAGAGCAAACGTGTTCAATGAATGATCGAAAGCAACTCATTGTTCATTGGTGAACAATTTGTTCAAATTGGATGTTTCTCAAAGCAATTATGCGTTGTCCATGTCTCGGTCATAAGCGCATGGGACATTTGGACTATGAGGTTGAACTGTCTTTTAAGAAACCAAGTACAACCTGTGATATCTGCATGTTAGGAAAAAGCTACCGTTTGCCTTTCTCAAAAAGTGATTCTATTTTGGACTAGTCATTGTTTGGAACTAGTTCACTCCGATGTGGCGGGACCGATGAAGGTAACCAGTTTGGCAGGTTCAAGATATATTTCAACATTCTTAGACGATTTTAGTCATAAGTCCTCCGTTTATTTTTTGAAATCCAAGGACCAAGTCATCGACTACTTTAGAATGTTCAAATCCCATGAAGAAAATCACACTGATAGAAAAGTTAAAATCCTACGTACCGATAATGGAGGAGAGTACTGCAACAAAATATTGGGTGAGTTTCTGAAATTGACGGGATTGTATATCAGACATCGTGTCCTTATTCTCCGGAATAATATGGAAAAGCAGAACGCCTCAAAAGATCGCTCCTGGATCGAGCTAGATGTTTGCTGCACCCATCTGTTTTTTTGGCCAAAGCAAAAAACTGTGCTACCTATCTTCTGAACAGGTCGCCGTGCAAGTCTGCTGCTACAGTTCCGGAGCAAATATGGTCAGCCAAGAATCCAACTCTTCAACATCTCTTTGGTGGTGTGGCGTATGCGCGTATCCCTGCACCAAAACGATCAAAACTGAGCCCACGATCTATTCCTAGTATAATTGTAGGTTATTACGAAGAAACGAGAGCGTAAAGACTGTATGAACCGATGAAAAAATAACCTTTATTTCCAGAGATGTGAAGTTCTCGGAAGATAAATGGGGCAGTTCAGAAAACCGAACAAGAGGTACCGATGGAGATTTTTATATGCTGCTTTTGAAACTGACGAGAATAAGGGTATAATGCACCGATGATAGTGATGTTTAGCTGTTGCCTTCCAAAAATGACCCTGGTTTTTCTTCTGATTCCTCCAAAAATATTTGTTCAATAGCGTCAAGTGTGAATGATGGTCAGTTATTTGACTCGGATTCAATTTCATTACCGATTACGGATATCTGACAATGCTATAGCTGGGCTGCAAAGAGAACGAAAACCTCCAGCTGCTTTGAAGGATTTCGTGACCTATTCAGCCTTCTCTACCAAGCTGTCAGATCCATTATCACATGAAGATGCGTTGAATCGTGAAGATAAAGATTGATGGATTGCTGCCATAGATCGAGAGTACAAGTTTCAGAGGGACAATAAGACTTGGGACTCGGTCGTACTCCCTGCATCGAGACAAGCCCTTGAGAGCAAATGGGTATTTCGGGCCAAGAGAGATTCAGCTGGAAAGTTGACGTCACAAAGCGCGACTCGTAGTCAAGGGATTTGCTCAAAGGAGGGGAATGGATAATGAAGAAACCTTCGCAACAATTGTAAGATACAGTTCAATAAGATATCTTCTGTCACTGACTCTTGAGTTTGATCTTGATATAGATCAGATGGACGCGATATCTGCATTTTCACAAGGGGATTTAGAGGGGGAAATATACATGTGTCAACCTACGGGATATCATAATGATTCGTCGAGGGTCTGCCGTCTCTGGAAGAGCATCTACGGGCTCAAACATTCCAGTAAGGTATGGAATCAAAAACTAGATTCTGGTCTTCAAAGATTTGGCATATCAAAGTCAAAGTTTGACTCCTGAATCGACATAAAAAGAAAATCTGGATGACTCAAGAAGCTCACATTGAACAAATGCCAAAGCGTTTCCGAATGGATGAAGCTAACCCAGTCTCAACACCAATGGGCAGTGGTGGAAAGGAAGACCCATTCCCATCAAGAAGCTATTGAAGGTCTTCTATTTGCGTTACAAGTTTCCAGACCTTACATGGCTTATGCTATGAGAAGCTTGAGCAACTCAGGAATGGCGCACTGGGCAGGTGGAAAAGTGACCCGAAAAAACGTGGTTCAGTCACTGGATACATATTTAACAAATGTGATGGTCCTATATCATGGTGTACCAAGCGTCAACCCACTGGGGCTTTGTCAACCACTGAGGCTGAATACATGACAGCAGCACCACAATACGCATTATGGTTAAGAGGGATAGCTGGAGAGATTGAGCCTTCTTCAGGAAAACCTACTGAGATCTTTTTCGATGATGAGGGTGCAAGAAATCTAGCGCTAGATGGAGTTCATGAAGCAAGGACAAAGCATATTGATGTTAGGCATTATTTGTTGCTAGAAAGAATTGATACTTGTGCCAATGGCCAGGGACTGCACAAATAACGAGAGTGTTGAATATAATCTGTGTGATCACTGAACACAGTGTCGTAAAGTGTTTAGGTGAATTGTCACTGGTGTTATTATTATGCTTAATATTCTCGCTTGCTATTCATTATATGCTCAAAATATCGTATCTGTATTTATCCGTATAAAATAATATACGCCGTTGTTTGATAGAGGAGTGTGCCAATCATTATACCCACAAGTTTCAGATATTTCCCTTGATCAAATACCTTCTTGAATCTACATACCTAATTTGAAAAAAAAACTTTGAAAAATAACAAAACTATGTAAACATAACCACACTATAGGTATCATTTAAAAAAGAATGTTTTGATCAAATTCCGAATAAAACCTGCATAGGTACCCAATTTGCACAGAATCCTTTGGAAAGTGACAAAATAAGCAACTTGACATAATATATATTTTTTTATTGATCAACTTCCAAATTAGAACCTACATAATTATCTAATTTGAACAAACCCCTTTAAATAATCGAAATAACAAATATCAAACAATTAATATTCGGTCTCTTTCTCTTTTTAATTGTTGGCACGGTATAGGTCCAAAACTATTAGGTCTGTTGGTGGAACAGTCACAAATTGGTCAGTGCTGTATCGATTGGTCAAAATTATTAGAAATAGTTTGCAAACTGCAAATACTAAATGCTGATTGGCTGTGACTGGTTTGTGATTGTTCTACGAACAGACTTATTATTGTATTACCTTGACAACGTTACACAAGCCATCATGTTCGAACATCGAGATAGAATCATTTCTCCCTCCATGTCTTCGAATGAATGTGCCCTCTGTATTGTTCCGTCAAAGCGTCAATTATCAACGAGTCTATTCCGTATGTTAAGTCAAAACATAACGTTTTTCTTTAATTAAAAAGTATAAATCACTTTTTAGCTCTATTTCAATTGAAATTATTGTGTTGTCATCGTTTCGAGTATGAAGTTTCCAATCAGTCTGAGCATTTGAAGCAAGTAAAAGTCGAAATCCAAGATTCCGTTAGGTGTATAGCTTTCCTTGTCATTCTCACAGCTGATGATCGGGTTAATGGGATCAGTGTTTCAGAAAACCGTCCCATTCTCGTCCCCTTTTCATCACATCTTTTCCAATTCAATCTCCATTGTCGACAAATTATCACAACGCCGCAAGAGAAGATTCACTTCAAGGCTTGAGTTTTAGATGAATGTATTTGTTCCTTCATGGACACACTCTATGTGACTATCCATAGATATAATATGGATATATTTTGATCACAGGACTAATCAGTGATGATGGTATCTCTTTCCCAGTAAATTGAAATAAAACTCTGGAAATAGGACAGTACAGATACAATGAGACCAAGTTCAACTCGAGCTAACTTCCAGTGATATAAGGCTAATAAGGAAAGTTGGTCCAAAAAATCAAAACTTTTAATATTATTCGTGGCTTATCCAAGTCATATAAAAGTTTCATAAAAATCTAATTCTCTGGTGCTATGCAAAGAAACTGAACTAACTAGAATTTTCAAGTTATATTATCTTTTCGCGACTAAAGATCAACTGAAAATACATCTTTCACTTTGTAGAGGTCATCAGTCTATTTCATGTCAGAAAACTTTTGCTGGAAAATTAACATAGTGCTCATTCATTTGGTTGCGTTCACTAGTCGCGGCGGCAGACTTGGTTGGAAAGTTTTGAATTGTCCAATAAATGCAATTTTGTTAAATCAGACATTTACGACTTTTCAACAAAAGCTAATCATTTATTTGTGTCAGTGTAACACGATTGTCTATTGTTTTGTAGCTAACGGAGATTATGATTTATGATTGTTGAATCTCATCTTGGATTCAATAATGTATACAAAGTTGAGTGAATACCTGAACATTTTAGTGGTACTTTGCGACGGATATTTTCTGAATTCAGGAAAGAATGTCAGAATTTCTATTAAAAACAAAACCGTCTTATAACAGTCGAGCGAATTTGAATGGATCAAGATATCACTGTGTCATAAGAGTAATCCATGTGTCCAAGACTCAACTGGGAGGCAAAGTTAGTTGTTGTAATAGTCAGGACAATCCCAAAACTTGCTGATGTTAATTTGAAGATAGATTAGGATTTGGGGACTTGGCAGATATGAGAAGAGATTGTTCTGGAAATATAGTTGACTAGGGTTGACTCTTTGTCTACTTATCAAAAGATGCAGCTATTTTAGTATTCTAGGTGAAATGGGTTCGTTTCTGTGTGATCTTTGAGATATCAATCAAGATTATCATTATCATTTATTTATGATTAGATATTATAATGATTGATTTGTTAGTTGGAATAGAATTTGAGTTTTAAATAGGCATGAGGGCATGTGAAGATTTATTCCAATAATTAAAAATTAGAGTCATTTTTTCACAAAGAAACTAACCTTATCGCCAATTCTATAAAATGTATTCTGAAATAAAAAAATATCCCACACGACTTCTGACAGAAAAAGAAAATAATTGAGGAAATTTTGATCAAAGTTTTTTAATTCATTCTCAATTGGAGAAGTATTGAAACATTTTGATGTATTCACTTGAAATCAACTTCAGTCGTTTTGGATTTATATGATTTAAGTGTTACTACCAAATAATTGATAAAAAGAAAATGAGACAATACGTAGACGTTAACGTAATACGCGAATGCATAAAATTCATGTCTACGTAATGGTCAAATGGCGGGTTGAAGAGTGGCATTTGACGTTCGTGAAACGTAGAAAATGGAGTTCAACGAAGTCGATCTCAAGCGATGGAATAACTATAACCAATTGGTCTTGATTCACAACTTTGACAGTGCAAGTTACTAAACGTCACGTTTATATCTGGTCCCAAATTTGTTGGGTTTTTTGTGGTTTGTTTGTGTGAAAATTAAGTCTAAAAATGCCATTCAGAGGAAAGATGTTGTATCCAAGAAAAAATGTATGAACGGAACAGAGTTCCAGTTCAGGGATGCGGTGACAACTCGGACAACGTATGAGGAATAACGTGCAATACGTGAAGACATGCAAAATCACGTTATGCCCGTAAGCGCAAACGTGAGAAAAAACGAAATTGAGAGCACTTCAGCACTGTATTGGAGCATATTATGGGCATATGGTGTATCCCATACGTTAACTTGACATATCTAATTCACCATGGTTACGCCGTTAGTAAATGGAACAATTCCATAAGTAGCCAACCGTAACGTAAACGTTATCTTTACGTAGATGCTACAGCATAGGGCACAGTCTCCTAAACGAGGTATGTTAAAATTATCAACATTTGTTAGTCATGAATGATGAAAAAGTATGTTGCATGATCAGTTGATTTGGATAACAGGGAATATATGCTATTAAAATAATACAGAAAACTGTTATTTTTGGAAGTGTGTATGGCTTTTGACTGGTCCTACAAAACCGGGCTGAATAAAAGCAATGTCAATCAAGTGGTTACAGCTGCCAAAGGAGGAAAATTAGCGTAGCAAATGAAACGAAAGAAGTTATTTTTCACATTTTTTAGATTTTGTCTTCAGGATGTCCCATTATAAATTATTTATTGAATATTTTTCTTGATATTAACCTTAAAAAAGCGTTGGTATGAGCAAAGATGGAATATTTTTTCTTAACCTTCTGATTCTGCAGTTTCACAATTCACAATGTTGATAGGTTGACAAATTTTTCAAATGGGATACCCCCTATTTGATGGCGTTAATCGATTGCATTTTTCTCCTGATTTTGAAAATAAAAAGAGTATCATAAGCACCTAACTGAAAATCGTCTGTTTATTTGTTTGACATCGAGGAACACAAAACTTTTTATAATAAATCGTTGAGGAATTTAAGGTGAAAAGCACAACCTAAAAGTGAGCAGGTTGTTTTATCAATTTATTCAGTAATTTTCAATACAGTTGCTGTTGAGCCATTTTTCGACCTAACTTCAATTAATGCTGCTTAATGCTATCGCTTGGGACAAACTTCAATGAGGAGCATCATTGTCGACTGAACAATGACAAGATGAAGAAAAAAGGTATCAAAACTTTTTTGAAGATCCTACGACAAAGTCAAAGTTCATCAGAGATATTTATGAGATACAACAACGAATACATCAGTATTGTTGTGATTTGAAACAAAATACTATTTTGCTTTTCAGCCGATTCTGTCCTGCGAATATTTAGTTAGTTAGTTTATTTTTGGATTGTGTTTCGTTTACATGTGCATGTTGTTGTTTTGCGTTGTTGCATCTAAGCAGTGTTCACCGGTTGTATGTGTGATGACATTGATTGTCATTTGCGGAATGCACTTTCGATTGTGAGAGGAGAGGGCTGTAAAAAACAATTGAATTGTAACTAATAGAAAAAAAATGTTGTTGTTGTCAATAAAAGAATAAAAAAAGCTCATGAAAAACCTTCTGTTAAAAAACCAATTTTCAGCAAAATATAATACATTGAAACACTTTTGGTGTATTAATCATACACACCAGGTGCCTATGGACATACAGATCAATTACTTAAATCAATCAAATTAGTTTATTGGTTTAATTTGGGTTTCCTCTACCTGAGGATGGTTCTTCGAAGGAACAAGGAATAAGGAAATAAATGTACTAATTGGTAAATATTTTGGCCAGCTGCGAGCCGGATATTGAAGTTTGGGTTGTTTGAAGTGGACAACAATAATTGGCTGAAACTTATGGGATTTGCTGAATACTGGGTTGCTGCGTAGAAGGTGAAAGGTCAAGGTGATACCAAAACAAGAAGGATTTGGATCAAACAAGGTCAGACTGTTTTATACTATACTTTCTGTGGACTTTGCGAAATCGTGTTGTGTTAGCAGACCAACAGTGTTTTTATTGAATTTTTATCATGGAAGACCTCAAGAAAGAGCGTACAAAGGTTAAAAGGGCCATAACCAGGATAGAAAATTTCGTAAATACTAATGAAAATGACGTTAATGTAAATATTAATGAACTTGCTGTGAGGGACACTCATTTAAATAAGAATTTTGAGAATTATTGTACAATTCAAACAAAAATTGAGGATTTGGATGAGGCTGAAGAGGCTGATAGAGTTTTGATAGAGAATCAATATTTTAAAATTTTGGCTAAAATTAAAACCGTCATACAAACCCATTTAAATACAACTAGTGTCAATAATTCTTCTAGTAATTCACAACAACCTACTCTGCAAACACATAGCGATTCGATAAGTAGAGTAAAGTTGCCAAATTTAAATACTCCCTCGTTCTCGGGTAAATATGAGGATTGGAAGTCATTTATTGATTTATTCACTGCTCTCATTGATGACAGTACTCAATTGACTGACGTCCAGAAATTTTTATATTTAAAAGGCGCTTTATCCAATGAAGCTTTGAATTTGGTTAATGATTTGTCATTGACGCATGATAATTACCCAATTGCATTGGATATATTGAAGAAAAGGTATGACAACAACCTTGTCATTGTCAATACACATATTAAAGGGTTATTGGATACTCCTGTCATAACAAAGGGTGATGGGGTTCAGCTTAGAGCATTTTTGACAAATATAAGGCAACATCTAAATTCATTGAAAGCATTAAAATTGCCCGTTGATAGTTGGGACGTGTTACTTGTCTATATATTTTCACAGAAACTTGATTTTCAATCACTTAGGACTTATGAGCTTGAAAAAGATAGCACAGCGTTGCCAAATTTGGCTAAGTTTCTTGATTTTCTTGAAAAACGGTGCTGTGCGTTTGAAAGTATGCCTGGGAGTAACAAAAGTTTTAGTTTTAAACAGATGAAATCTACTTTAGTAACCACTCAAGAGAATTTAAGGGCTGATTTTAGAAATAAAAAATCTTGCTTATTTTGTAATAAGGATGGGCACAAAATAGGCAACTGTTTTAAATTCAAGGACTGTTCTATAACAGATAAACGGAAGTTTGTGCAACAAAACAAATTGTGTTACAACTGTTTGGATTCAAAGCACACAGTTTCACAGTGTCAGTCAAATAAATGTAAAGTTTGTAATGGTAAACATCATTCATTACTTCATAGCGATGAAAGATATGTAAAAGAAAATTCCTTCACAGGAAGTCAAAGGGAGCCTGAGGTTGCTAGGGAAAATTTTGATAGGAATAGGCAGGGTCATAAGGGTTCAAACGAAAACTATGTTACAAGTCAACTTCCTACTTCAAATGAAACTCCTATTGATAATGCAAGTCTTCTGTCTATGGGATGGAAATCACAAATATTACTAGCAACTGCAAGAGTGCATTTGATAAATAGACAAGGAGAAAGGGTAGCTGTTCGTGCTCTTTTAGATTCCGGGTCACAGATTCCCTTTATTAGCACAAGGGTGCTAAAGCTTTTGAATTTAGATTTTTACAATAGAGCATTGACTGTAGGAGGTATTGGGAATACTGCTTCAAAGGTAAATAAAATGGTTGATCTCATTTTGGAATCGAGGTACGAAAGCTCACAGAATTTTAGAATTTCTTGCTGTGTTTTGGATAAAATCACTTGTTCATTGCCTCATGCTTTGGTTGATACAAGCAAAATAAGTTTGCCGGATAACATAACATTGGCGGATCCATGTTATTTTAGGCCTTCGGAAATTGACATGCTAATTTCAGCAGATTTATATTTTGATCTGTTGCTTCCTGGGATAATCAAGTTAGGTGCAAATTTGCCTGTGTTACAGAACACAAAATTGGGATGGTTAGTTTGTGGCAGCGCACCCATAAAGTCTTCTTTCAACAACAAAGTCTTCACTAATTTAAATGTGTCACTATTTTGTCAAAATCTAGACAATGCCAATGATATAATTCCAAGGTTCTGGCAGTTAGAAGAAGTGACAAATAAACACTATTTGTCACCAGAGGATAAGGTTTGTGAACAATATTTCACATCTACGGTACAAAGGTTGGAAAACGGACAATTTCAAGTTGATTTACCTTTGCGTTCACCTAAAGAACATTGTAAACTGGGAAATTCACTCGGTTCAGCTATAAAAAGGTTTCAGTTTCTAGAGAAAAGGTTTCAACATAACAAACAATTGTTCACGGATTATTCCAAGTTTATTAATGAATACATTTCATTGGGACATGGTAAAGTGGTACCTTTTGACTTTAATAATGCTGGGATTAAGAATATGAATTTTCGAGTGTTTTTGCCTCACCATTGCGTGGTTAGGGAAAATAGTTCAACTACAAAATTAAGAGTTGTTTTTGACGCTTCCTCAAAAACCTCTACAGGTGTTTCACTCAATAACATCATGTATAAGGGATTCACTGTTCAACCAGAGCTATTTGAAATTTTGTGTCGTTTTCGCAGTTTCATGTTTGTTCTTGTTGCTGATATTGAGAAAATGTACCGAATGGTGATGGTGAACTCTAATCAAAGGCATCTTCAGAACATTATATGGAGAGAGTCAGGTCATGACGAATTCAAATGCATTGAACTTCAAACTGTGACTTATGGTACCAACTCGGCGCCTTACCTGGCAACTCGGTGTTTGAATCAATTGGGTTTTGATGAGGCTACTATTTTTCCATTAGCTTCAAAAGCCATCCTTAATCAATGCTATATTGATGATATTTTGTCAGGGGCTAATACTAAAGAGGAAGCATTAGAATTAAAAGACCAACTGATAAAAATGTTGAGTAGTGCTGATTTTAAACTTCACAAGTGGAGTTCCAATGATAAGTCTTTAATCAATGAGATTGAGGAAATAAAAGGAAAGGAACGAGATATTTTGGATGAGACTGTTTCTAATAAGGTTTTGGGTATTAGTTGGAACCCGTCCGACGATATTTTCAAGATTTCAATTCCTGATATTGACTGTTTTGGCTGTTTTACAAAAAGGAGAGTCCTGTCTCATATTGCTCAAATGTTTGACCCTTTAGGTTTGGTAGGGCCTGTTATAGTGTTGGCAAAAATTTTAATGCAGGAAATTTGGGCTAGAAAAATAGATTGGGATGAGGAGCTTCCTGCAGATTTAAAAGAAAAATGGTTGACTCTAGCTAATAACTCATCAAGCTTGAAGTTATTGAAAATTCCTCGTAACTTGTTTACAGGAAAGTCGTTGGTTGAGATCCAGTATCACGGATATGCAGATGCGTCTGTAGCTGCGTATGCTGCTTGTATATATGTTAGGAGTGTTTATTCTGATGGTAGTGTTGCTTGTAATTTGTTGTGCTCTAAGTCACGTGTTGCACCACTCAAGACAGTTTCACTTCCAAGGCTGGAGTTATGTGGCGCATTACTTTTGTCCAGGCTTGTACATAAAGTTGTTTCTATTATGGGTTTGAATACTACAAAGATCTATCTGTACACAGATTCTAAAATAGTTCTTTGTTGGTTAGGAGGTTCACCGTCTAGATGGACCACATTTGTTGCAAATAGAGTGTCCGAAATACAAGAGCTCACCTCGAATTTTGAATGGTGTCATACTAGGTCGGAATACAACGCAGCTGATGGGCTATCTAGGGGGATTTTTCCTAGTAATTTGATTGATAATTCCTTTTGGTGGAATGGTCCAAAAAATATTTTAGATCCAAGTTACTCAGTGATGCCTGTTGGTGCAATTGAATTGGACTCAATTTCTGAACAGAAAAAGGTTGTTTGTGCTCAATATACTCAAAATTTCGAGCCTGTTATTGATTGGTCACGGTTTTCAAACTTTTCACGTCTACAACGTGCAGTTGCGTTCTGTCTAAGGTTTGTTACCAATACTCAGAAAAGGTCAGATAATATGTTACATGGTTCTCTTGCGGTATCTGAATTAAATAGTGCTAGGTTAAAAATTGTACAGTTAGTTCAGCGAGATTCATTTTTCAGGGAAATTGAAGATTTGCAGTGTCAAATTGATAAAAATAAAAGTCATAAAGATCAGTTAGTTCTTAAGGACAGCAAATTACGTTGCTTAAATCCATTCATTGATGGTCAGGGTTTGCTGAGAGTAAATGGTCGAATTTCAAACGCAGAAGTCCTTTACGATCAAAGGTATCCTCTGTTGCTACCAGCAAAACATCACGTTACGAAATTATTAATTAAGTTAGAGCATATTCGACTTGCCCATGCTGGAGCACAAGCTGTCTTGGCTTCGTTAAGGCTAAGATATTGGCCGATAAATGGGTTAAATTTTGTAAAAAGTGTGTTACATCATTGTACAGTTTGTTATAGGTTTAAAGCAAAGGTGTCATCACAATTAATGGGGACATTACCGGTGGATCGGGTATCGGTCGCTCGACCATTTCTCAAGGTCGGGATAGATTTTGGTGGTCCGCTTTTTATTAGGCAATCGAGACTTAGAAAATCTCCCAAATCTAAAGCATACATTGCACTGTTTGTGTGTATGGCTACGAAAGCCATGCATATTGAGGTTGTGAGTAGTCTCACAACAGAAGCATTCATGTTTACTCTAAAAAGGTTCATTGCTAGGCGTGGCAATCCCATCACTATTTATAGCGATAATGCCACAAATTTTAAGGGTACATCTAATGAGTTGCACGACTTGTACAAATTTTTTAGGTCAGATGTAAATAAAACAGAAATTTTGAATTTCACTGGTACTAAAGAAATAGAGTGGCGTTTTATACCACCGCTCAGCCCACACTGGGGTGGTTTATGGGAGGCTGGCATAAAATCTGCCAAATCACATTTACGTAAAATTATTGGCGACTCATGTATGACATTTGAAAAGCTGAGTACATTATTAGCTCAAATAGAGGCTATTCTTAACTCGCGCCCACTGTGTCCGGTATCAGTAGATCCTAACGATTTAACTTGTTTGACTCCAGGGCATTTTATAATAGGCGAACCACTTACAAGTTTTCCCGAAATTGACATCTCAAACTTAAATGAAAATAGGCTGTCTTTTTGGCAAAGGTGCTCTAAGATGCGCCAAAACTTTTGGACTCGTTGGTCTACTGAGTATTTAAATAGGTTACAGAATAGACCGAAATGGTTCCAATCCTCAAAAAATCTAGAGGTAAACTCTATTGTTTTGGTAAAAGAGGACAATTTGCCTCCGTTGAAATGGCAACTTGCTCGAATTATGGAATTGCTACCAGGCAAAGACAAAAGGGCTCGAATTGCTCGAATTCAAACTAAAGAAGGAATTTTTATACGACCTATTACGAAATTATGTCCTTTGCCATTTGAAACTTAGTTGAGGACGTTGCCTCAAGGGGGGGAGGATGTTGTGATTTGAAACAAAATACTATTTTGCTTTTCAGCCGATTCTGTCCTGCGAATATTTAGTTAGTTAGTTTATTTTTGGATTGTGTTTCGTTTACATGTGCATGTTGTTGTTTTGCGTTGTTGCATCTAAGCAGTGTTCACCGGTTGTATGTGTGATGACATTGATTGTCATTTGCGGAATGCACTTTCGATTGTGAGAGGAGAGGGCTGTAAAAAACAATTGAATTGTAACTAATAGAAAAAAAATGTTGTTGTTGTCAATAAAAGAATAAAAAAAGCTCATGAAAAACCTTCTGTTAAAAAACCAATTTTCAGCAAAATATAATACATTGAAACACTTTTGGTGTATTAATCATACACACCAGGTGCCTATGGACATACAGATCAATTACTTAAATCAATCAAATTAGTTTATTGGTTTAATTTGGGTTTCCTCTACCTGAGGATGGTTCTTCGAAGGAACAAGGAATAAGGAAATAAATGTACTAATTGGTACAAGTATTATTATATAAAAATTGATATCCCCCAGTAAAAAGGTCTTACAAAAATGAGAGTTCTTGATAAAATTGGCGGTGTTCGAGTGACTGTCTGTCTACTTAGCTCACAACAAATCATTCAATTAAACCGGTTCAGTCGGTGCTTTAATTGGTGTTTTGTGTTTGAGGTGATTGCAATGGCGCTGAGGTATATTAGACTCCAATTCTTTTCTTGATTGAATGTAGAAACTTCATCGTTCTGCATATTTATTCGCCAGTATTGTTCTCTCGACACCTGACATACGTGAAATGAGATCATGATTATGATTGTCTACAATGACAAATGTCTGCAATAAATATTTCCATTAGTAGCGAGAGTTGAACATTAAAGCAGTAACAGCTAGGATGCGCAATAACGTAGAAATCTACGTTCCGGGTTAGAGCTCAGAATATTGGTCCTGAAAAATTGGTCCTGAAAAATCGCTTGTCATTTCAACCAATGTAACTCAAATCAAAAAAGATCAGACTGAAACACTGATATGATATGGAACACTAACTTTAGTGTTGTCTATGACATTTCAGATGAAACGGACTTGGATTGGATTAAACATTTTTGAAAGTAAAGTGATGATTTTGATGTTTTTATATAAAACTTGTCACCACTAATATCTGTTTTCTTTTCTAGTGAATTTCTTCATTACAATCGATCAGAAGGTGATGAGGGATAGATAGAAGACCCAAAACAATTTTACTTTATCTGTGTTGAGAGACAAAAAGGAACAATCAAATTCTTTATGCACTCATCAAAACCTTCGTTAATTATGGTCAGCTATACGAAATTTATTAGTTAGGGTAAAAGTACCTGTATACACGACGATATCTGATCCCCTATGATAAAAGTTTTTTCGCTTTAGGTCGATAATATATTTTCAACAACTCAATATAGTTAGAAATAGTGTAGCCTGCACATAAATAGACTTTTGTAACATATCATAATCCATTCAGTCCACAAAGTGCTCATACCTTAAGGATAATGTTCAGGAGCTCGTGATAGTGAGTTGCGGGCTCAATGGTTGCCCCTTAAAAAAAATTCGACTACTGTTTAGAGCTACAGAAGGATTGACCTTGATATGTTTTTGACATATGTTAGCAAAATTCGGATCCATACATTTCAATGAAACAGAGGAATAACTAGACCGATCTCAATAATACTTGTTGATAATTTTTGTGTCTTCCTGATTATTGGAAGATGACAATTGTAGCATGTTTCGCAAAAGAATATAGTCGACGCAGTATATATTTTTTTCATAGTTAACAGCATTATTGTACCAACACCCCAGCCAACACCAATGACGGCTGATTTTTAACGTTATCAATAGCGAATAATGTATACATTGTCATATAGGGAAGAGGTAGGCAGGATGGCATACAATCTTTGAAATAATCATATCTTTTATATGGATAAGAACTAAGGAAAAACGTGTAATTTGGTTTTTAACCAGTTATATTTATTATTGATTGTAGGGGGTAAAATTAGTTTGAAAACGCGTATAAACGAAAAAAAAATCGAATTATCAGAAGTATGCAAAAAACCATCTTGCCCGCGCATGTCGGGCACCATGGCATACCTCAAAATGTGAAACCTAATGAAGTGAAAAAAGCAAAATGAGCTCCTAGAAATATATTTTCAATAAAAACAAAATCATTTGATAGATATAAATCTATTTTTAATAAAAGAAAGTACAAAAACCAAATACACATATTTGTAACAATGCTTCTATCATTGGAAAGGCAATTACTAACAAAAACAGACTTAAACATCAGTGCTTTCCTCTATCCGTTTTCCTTTTGTGAGAGTACACACATCTGAAAGAACAATATTATAGCATGTTATTATCTATTTGGGCAAAATGGCATAGTATGCCATGCTGCCCAGCCGTCATATGTGCAAACTTGCCCCATCCACGTGTTTGACAAAATTCATTGAAAAAATACATGTTGCTCACAACTTTTTGTAAAAATGAGTATGTCGAAATAAAGCTCAAAGACAGAGGATTCTGCGTGGGTAAAAAAAATGATTGAAATAACTTTTAGTATAAGTAAAACAGGTTGATGTGAGGACAGAGCTTACCTCGGAGCTCAACACGTTCCAACCACTTATTTGCAAATTAATCGTGAACTGCCATCGCGACCTTCACATAACTTCGTCAATACACTGTTTTGACATTATCAAGCATAAATTGTGAGTTTCGAAATTTTGACGGGGGTTATTTCTGCAGAACATGTGGTATGCCATTAAACCCAAATATGCCATCGTGCCTGCCTCTCCTCTAAATTTTTGAGCGGTTTATACAATCAGTCGTACCATACTCATCGTCAAGCACAAATACTATAGTTTTTCGTGATGCTGAGGAAGTTGCATTTGCTGATTTGCTATTAGTTAGTTGTAAGTTGAAAAAGAATCCTACTAGACCTTGTCGGGGTTCAGGATCAGGGACAAAGTTTATTGGTTAAAAACCACTGTTCACTTGAAAGAACTATCCTTTGATCAATTTTTTCACCACAATTTCCGGGGTCGTATAAAAGACTATTCCCAATCAAAGTAGACAGTTTTTTAGTGGAGAATACTTATGCATACTATGATCATCAATCAAGTTTCCAGGAGAAAGATCCATGAACGCAGATAAAGGAGAGTTAACAAAAATCCAAAAGTCTCTCTACAACATTTTTTTAATTTTGTTTCATATCAATATTTATTTTCTTTAAACGTCAGAAAAACGGACATTATCGGTCGCAAAGTTCCACTTTTTCTACGGCGGAGGAAAAGTGCGGAGGAAAAGGACCACAGCCTACTATCTATGACAACGAAACACGTTTTCACGGAGATCTGTTGAGTTTGAATTTTGCTGCGTTTAAAAAAACACTAATTCAGAACCAAAATTTTCATCATTTGATAAAACTTTCTTAATAATTGCTTACTACCTATGATTTGAAAGAATTCATAATTTATTATCAAAATGTTGACGTCGACGGTGAACAGTTTTTACCGTGACAGTGTTGCCTATTAGGGATTCAAGCTAAGCTATACGCTCTCTGGTGGAGAATTTCACTAGAATAATATATAATTATTTATTTTTAATGTTTATGCTTTGACATTGTTCACATTTTGGTTTTCGCAATAATTTCCGGTGGCGTGCACTCCATTTTCTACAAATCAATAATCAAGTTAGGTTGGTTTTCCTCAGCTTGTATGTTGGCATTGTTGCTAGACTGAATGACGTCACTGTGATACTTTTCGAATGTGAGCCTGACGCTGCCGCCCAAAACTATATTTTATGGCAACTTAAAAACATATCATTATGTTTTTGCATAAATTTGTCGACATTTGTAGAGAAAATAGCATATTGTGTTTGGAGAAAAAGTGACTTTTTATGACTTGCTCTCTATTATCAGCGTCACTTCGTTCGGCTGCTAAACACGAGCGCGTCATGGAAAGTATGACTTTTTCTGCATATATAATAATACACTATCATTTACAGTCTAATGCTCTTGATAAGGGCATGTAGCCAGAACGCGTAAACCAACTAACCCAAACATTAGACATTGTAAAATAAAGGATGATTTGATTCTTCTCGAGAAGAATGACCGTGGATAAATCAGAAACTCCTAGTCAAAAATAGCATGTTTATCATGTGCCTATTATTCAACCTCACATTAGACCTAACCCAACAATTATTGTAAGACCTCAAGATTTGAAGTCTTCATGAGCTGGCAAGTTGCATGATAGGAGCAAAGGTCCAATGAACCAGCCAAAGCTCAGAGTGTAAAAACCCTATGAATGTAGTGAACAGATGAATATGCCACGAACGTAAAAAAAAATTTACCTGCGGCCTTGAATGATAATAGTAATAATCTTTATTTAGCAAAGTGCTACATGGGTATAGAGATAAAATATGTATAAAACAATGAAGCTTACTTGGATTAGAACGTTGTATAATATGAAATAATAAATAGCGTTTGTATCACATGATTAAAAATTCAAAAGAGAATATATACATGATGAAATCCAACAATAATAAATCAATCACAGTATTCTACATTCTCAAAAGCCGCTTGAATCTGTTCAAGTTATCACAGTTTCTTTTATCTCATCATGATGTAGTAATTATTAGTAAAAGTAATTAATTATTGGAAACTGCACACTATGACTGCACCTGGACCGCAATTCTTGACATCATTCGCATGCACGCCTATGCGATCGGGCTTCTTTACCCCCAACCACCTCAGTATGAAGCACACCTGATAAATATTTTGAAATGTTTGAGCTCTGAATTATTTTGCGTCAAAAGTTTATACAGAGGTACCAAACTTTGATATTTTAGTGAAAGTGGCTTCGCAAATATTGCGAAAGGCCCGTCTATGGGATGCCGATGTATCGATGTAAAAAATTACAATTTTGTCAAAAACCACAAGCTTTATCTATGTGAACTGGGTATACCTTTTTTACCTCAAAATCCTTCAGGTATTCCTATTCTAAAATCTGAATGTTGTAAAAAGTATACATTGAAATTTTGAGTTCACATTCTGATTCAGCATTGAAGGTTATGCCATGTATTAGATCGTATGATTTTTGTATGAACGATTTTTGAAATATTGAAAAAAACCGTCTCAGGGTGCCCTATTTCAAGAGGCTTGAATCACATTTTCCGAAAAGTATTTATGGGAACTTTTTTTCATAAAAATACCTCAGAAATAACCCCACGAATTTTTGACTCGTGTTAAGAAAATACCCTGTAAACTCAAGAATTTCAATGTTTGCAAAGAACTCCAATCAACATGAGAAAGAAGTTAATTTTCCAACCACAAATGAGTGTTGCGAACACTATGCTGTTTGATGTGAGCGAGTCAACCCGCTCGTGTTCAAATTCGAGTAGCCGTTCATAAGACGAGTTCTCAAGAATGACATGCGAACGATTTTGATAGTGGCAAGAGTGATCTTGAGCGATACGATCGGTCAAGAATCGAGCCTCTGGCTCCGCACACCCGAATCGCGCGTCACAGTGATGGTAGTGCGGAATTTTACACTTTATGATAAGTCATTTATCTTTCCAATAATCATTATTGATCATTATTATTAAACTAAACGTTCGCATGGAATATGATACTATGGATTATGGTATCACTGTCTGATCTGGTCAAACTGTTTGTTATAAGGATGGTGTTTTTCGTTTTTTTCCAAAGAATGTAGTGAAGAATCACCACCAAAGATGTAAAATGTCTTAGCAGCACTTTATACAACATTTTAAATACTGATTCGAAAAAAAGTTTATGCTGGTCCCTTGATGTGTTCAGTTTTGATTATTGTGAGTATCTTGATAGTTATTTACCCAATATTTGTGGAACTTACTCCACCGAAAGCGACGGCAGCAGCTGACCAAACGACGCGAGGCATAGTTTGGTCACAACGTCAACAGCGGTAAAGGCACTTTTGACATGTGTTGAGTACAAAGTCCTCACCTATGAGTTTGAATTTTCCATCTTCCAACACCAAATAAATATGATTCTTATTCGGTATTTTGGATACCTTGATACAGGGGTATAAACTATAGCAAAACAGTTATTTATTATATGTCATGACACACTGTGCTCCAATATTAATTTATTTCATACTGTACTGTAAAGAAACATTTACCGGACTCAAAACCAGTCCGGTTGATGAAACTTCACACTCCACATCATCAGAGACTGTAACACAAATTCACTTTTCTATTCCGCAAGATGACACTTAGCATCATCAGATGCTCTGGAATTGGACTGGGAAAATACATAATTTGGGTTACGTTGGAAGTGGTAGCATGGTGTAGGTGGCGCCACCTCATGGTTCTAATCAGTAGCTTGACGTAAAATATTGCTAGCATTAGTAACCTATCTATATTACCTAAGTGATGACATAATTTGGCTGGCGCCATCTCATGGTGAGAATGTGTTACAGATTGCCACCACCGTCCTCTCAATGTGTGCTCTGACATTATGAAAGTACTTCTTTTTTAATTCGATTGGAAACAAATGTCATAGTATGAAATAAAACATTGTAAAATACGCAGCCGCCAAATGTCATTAAACTACTCGTCTAGAAAAACTGGACATTTGAGTTACGTAAGTTACTACTACTCAACTATGCCAGTAAATGACTTTCTGAATTACGAGACAAGATATTTGAAATTCTGGATGTTTGGTTCAATAATATTTAACAATGTTTTATTTTATACTGTGACAATTTTTTCAATCGTTTCGGGAAAGTAAGTGCTTTCTTATACTCAAAGCACACGCTGGAGGCAGTCCGTCTTCCACTCTTACCATGAGATGGCGCCAGTCAAGCCATATCACCACTTGGGTTATATAGATAGGTTACTTATTATAGCAATATTTTATGTCAAGTTATTGATTGAAACCGTCGGATGGCGCCAGTCAAACCATGCTACTACATCTAATGTTAGTCAGATGATGTATTCCTTTAATCCAATTTCACAGTCTCTGATGATGCAAAGTGCCATTTGGCGGACTGGTAGAGTGAATTTGTATTATAGTCCCTGATAATGTAAAGTGTGATATACCGGACTGGTTTTCAGTAAAACTCTATAGTACAGCATTAAATGAAGTAACTTTACCGCACACTTGCTGTGAAGTGCTATACTCACCAAACAAAAATGAGTGCTCTAGATTACACTTTCACGCACTTGAGTAGGAACAAGTATTATTATGACGCATTGATCTTTGAAATTATGTGAATTTGTTCAATATAAAGTACAAACAAGATGCACAGAGAACTACAATTTTAATCTATCATATCAATCGACTCACTTTGTTGAGTATACCTTACTTAGATCTATCTTGATTCACATCGATTTGACTGCGCTAAGCTTCGAAATTGTCATAATTTTGTTTTTGAATGCTGTATTTTGTATGTTCTCTTCTGAAAGTAACAGTAATCCATATTTAATATTATTATCAAAATTCATTATGTGTGATCCCTCAAGAATAAAATTAACTTTAGAATAGCTTCAACACAGTTTCGCAGCTCAACATCTTAGTGTATGAAAAATCATTTATCAAGCTCAAAAAACAATGTCCATCATAAATAGTCATTTTCCAACGTAAAGTACATGTGAGCCGGAATCCGGAAACTCGCCCACTGATCTGTTGACAGATTGGGCCAACAAGAATGTCGGGCTCTCTGATCAAGACCTGACCATTATTGAAGGTGCGTTCTCAGCAGTAATTAACAGGACTGCCCCTTTGTAGCTAGCCGCCTCTCATGAATATTGGAATCGGATGTGGACGATACATTGGAATATAGATGGAATACATATATTGACAAACAAAACAGTTTATAGTGGGCATTTGAGACAAGATATGATATGAATCCATAGGCGGCAGCAATCACATATTCTGATTTGATCATGCTTTTCTTATTAGGTGATGAAAGTGATCGATGTGCCACCAAGATATGTAGGTATTGTGTACCTTGAGAGAATTTGATGGGGTGAGTACATTTACGCATTCCAATTAGTTTGATTTCAACCAGAATTCGGTTCAAGAATGATACTGCGTTACTTTTAAAACAA
Source organism: Orchestes rusci (assembly GCA_958502075.1). NCBI lineage: Eukaryota > Metazoa > Arthropoda > Insecta > Coleoptera > Curculionidae > Orchestes > Orchestes rusci. The sequence goes on along the minus strand of OY293305.1, from coordinate 15,467,015 downwards.
ACCAATCCGGAAATCAATATGATGAATGTTAAAAATATGACTGCTTTAAAAAACGGATGATATCATAAATATTATATATTGAGCAGCCATTAAACCAAAACTTTCAAGTATGTGATTCGAAACCTCTAAGACTAACATATCTGGCAGTAATTCAGTTTCACTTTAAACTTTGCTATCGCTAGAACTCCTTAATAGACAGATACTCTGAAATATTAAGCTCTAGTAGTTCAAAGTAAATACCTTTGGTCTTAAAGAATCACAGTAAAAATGAAGATTTCCAAATTTTGAAGTTGAATGCTTGTTCTATGTCTTCGAAATTTAAGGTTCCTAGTAAGGACAGAGACTGTCATGTGTCTCTTTGGTAGGTTTTGGTTGATTATTTGTAAATTATTTGTTTGTATAAATCCGGAAGTATCTGGTAGGCCAGTCAATGAGGCTTCGGAATTAACAATGATTCCTAACAATGTCAAATTTTGGATTCAAGTTTTATATAACAAAAAAATTAGCTCTAAAGGCGGGTTTTCACCAAACGGAATAAACCGCAACAAAACAGCAACTGTGTCGATTTCGACAAAAGAACAACTTTTGTTGTCAAAATAAGCAACATTTTGAAGACTCCCTGTCGCGAGTTCGTGTTTTCGTCAACAACGAAAAGTCTCGTCGCCAGGCGGAAAACATCAAAAGGTTTCGTGTTTTGTCTGTGTTTTTGTAAACAGAGTCCGCTATGTGGAAACGGTCAGCGACAACAGTTCTCTATTTTGTTCCGGTATGTTGACTTTGTGAATTTATCATACATTTTTATAAAGTGCTGTGGTTTGTTGCCACTATCCAGGGTATATTTATTGATTTGTTCTTTATTTCGGTATTTATGCAGTATACGGTTTTCTATTGTTTTCGAGATTTTTGAAAAAATCTTTCACAGGCAGGTTTTGGGGACCCTCTAGAGTAGTCTAGAACGTGAATCCGCCTGCGCCAATTATTAAAAAACCGCACGCCATCATAAAAACATCGTCTGGAGAAGGCATGATGGAAACTGTTCGTGTAGTGGAAACGACAGAAAACACTTCAAAACAAAACCCGCGACAAACTAACTTTTCTGTTTGTTTGGTGGAAAACAAGTTTCGAGTTTGTTTTCGAAACAACAGCAAGTTTTTGTTTCTGTTTTTGAAACTGAAACTAGTCGCAAGCGTGTCCGTTTGGTGGAGATCCGCCTTAAGATTTTGCACCTTCCAGTGACGTGCAAAACATTGTTATTTCGTGAAAAATTAACAATAATCAATAATTTTGTCTCAAAAATTGCTAGGGTTAAATCACCAGTGATTGGCCACGCATCACAGTCACAAGGTATTTACAAGTGGTACACATATTAATAGTGTGATACTGTATTGCAGAACCTCGTCAGATAAGAAACATACTGTATATTAGAGATAAATACATGCTTTGGGAACTTTCTCTTTTTTTTATTGGAGACCCAATAAACTTTTTGGTCTCAGCATAAATCACCAGTGATTGGCATGAGTGAGCCAGCTATTGGCCACTACTCTTTTGGTTATTGGCCGTAGGTATTTCTGTGGAGAAAATGGAAGAAAGAAGCGCTTTGCTGATAAAGGGAATGAACATCTCAAACAACTAAACTAAAATAAAATAGCCAAAATGAAAAATGATATAAATAACAAACCAATATTTTTCAAACAAGTCTCACAAACAAATATTATGTAGTTTTACTTATGTAGATTGTGTACCTCTATACTCAAATCATGAAAAGTACGGCAACATGATTGACATTCAATTCCACAATTTTAAGACGTTTTCCAAAATTGACTGCCACTCTTTTCATTGAAGGTATTCTTGAAAAATGGTTTGGTGGAATAACATTTTTCAATATCCTGTTTAGAAAGATTTTCAGTTTCTACTTGCAGCAGTTACTGCTTTGCCGGTTCTCTCAGAAATTTGTCGGTTCTTCGAAGAAAAGCCTTGTATCAAACTTCTCCAGTGCGATTATCTACAAATGTATTATTTTGTGGGTTTTTATCCAAATAATCTTCAACAGAGTGCTAAATATCTTCTTTTTGGCGAGAAAGCCCACGTCTATGATTTTTAGTGATCCAATTAACCAAATTTTTTTCTTTGTCTGAAGTGAGTAAGTGACTGGGACCTGCAGTTGTTTCAACAGATTTGTTACTTATTCGAAATTATGGTGCAGCTGGCAACCCAGCATTAATTGCTTCTGAAGCTTTGTTACTAGTTTCTTCAAATAATTTTTTATTGTGCTTTATCCCAGAAACAATTTTCGGCATTTTCCTGTAATATAACAAAAATTCAGTTATTAGCCAACCTTGCAAATCAGTGATTGGTGCCTGGCCAACCACTAATTTAAATAGTTTTCAATAGAAATAAGTATCAAAAAACCTTTGACACCACGAAAAATTGTAGAAACACTTGAAAGTTTATGAATTTATCCTCAGGAAGAATCACTAGTTATTGGCCGTCCGGCCAATAATTGATTTTTACCGTCAAAACAATATGCAGTTATCGGCCTCCCAGTATTTACCTAAAATGCTTTTTTTAAAGCATAAAACATTGTAAAGCTTTTGAAATAAACACAATCTTATAAGATACATATGTTTTCTAACATCCGTTTTCGGAACACATTAAAATATTTAATATTGTTAAATATTATCATAATATCTTGAGAAAAAATGCTTACAAGGTACAAATCAAGATAAGGCATCGTAAATGCCGCAAAGATGAGTGTATTAAATTTGTACCTCCCAATATTATCCAAATATTATAAAAAAAAAGAGTTGATGATGGCAGCTCGAAGATGAAACGTCAGATTTTCAATGTGATAACACCATCTTGTGGAGGGGGAGAAAAAGTGGTGATGACAAAGTGTAATTTATTTCAAATGAGTATAAAATTTTGAATGGCAAAAAACTTATTTGGAAAGAAAAATTGCTAACAATTCAAAAACTGGGTGCAAATGTTCAAGTTGTTTGTCAGATCGTAATGCTAGATTTGCACCCAATAATTTTTATCGGAAACATTTTTTTTTCCAACTTTTGGTTTTTTCGCAATTATTGACATCAAAAAAATTACAAACATGTTGCAAACCACTACAGCAATTCTGAATATTATTCCAATCCTTGATGCAACTTTGCATGCACCCGTGTTTGACTCACGACAAAAAACGCCAATCACGGCCATTTGTGAATATTTTGATGCGCTGCAGACTAGATTCGACACATTGAGCCTAATGAATAAAATAAGGAAACTGCTATCTTTGTCAGTTTTTTTAAAGGATATTACTCTATTTCAAGACATTCAAGAAAAAGCGTTCTAATAATCAGGCTCAATCTCAAGTGGATCGGATCATTGTTATCATCAGAGAAGCGAATCAGGGCGGGAGTACCCCAGGGGTCCATCCTTTCTCTAATTCTCTACAATATTTATACATTTGATAGTTGAAGGTTATTTGAATACGAAACGTCAAATACATAGTTTAAAGACGTCAAATTGTAGAATGGAAAAAAATATAAAACTCACAAATTTGAATTGTGTCTCGAAAATTAATAGTTTCTAAAATACTTAACCAAATAAGTGTGGTATAATTTCACAATAAACCCTGTATCTCGCAAACTAAAAATTATTTTGCGACACAGTCAATGTATCTTTTCTCTCATTCAACCGACCTCGTAGAACTCATTGTTTCGCAGATAACAATAGTGATATGTATCAATTCAAAAAAGCTCATTGCCTTTGATGCCTTTCTGATGAGCCGTTTCGGTGATGAATGAGTTTAAAATTTCATGTCATAGGCTGAGGAATAATTATTTTCAAAACTTTGACCTTGTTGATTAAAAAGTAAATCTGTCTATACAAGGTGCCAAAGATTCGAGTGCATGCATGGGGATCTCAGTTATTATAAGAAATACAGGGTCGGTTATATGGTTGCAGAGTTGCTCATTTTTATGCTCAAGAGAATGCCATTTTGAAATTTCAAAAATTCCGACTACTACCGGAGATATTCGAAAAAACCGAAGTTTTGCAAAAACGTTTTTATCATTTAGTGGTATGGAATCAAATATCTGCCGTTTCGTCTTCGAGCTGCCATCATCAACTTTATTTTTTTAAATACGGACCTAGATTTTCCATTTTATTTTTAGATATCTTTCGACGTCCTTGACGCATTGAGGTGATCAGATAAGGGCGTGAAGTGATGAGTTGCCTTGGCAACCTCAATATTTTCAATTATTATTTACCCATCATTGTTATTTTCTATATTTTGTTAAAATGACAATATTTTTGAACACTTTTGCAAAAATTGATTCAGTTTTTTTTTATGTATTTTTTTTTATTTTCCATGTCATTTGTGGATTTTATCTAATATCATTAAATGAATTGTTATTGGATGTTATTTAGATTTTGATTCAGTCAAGAAGTTTTGTTTGGTTGTGCAGGTTTTCTCATGAGAATAACGTATCGAATAAAGAAGGATTTATGAACCAAACTATGTGTTAGGGAGATAAGAGTGGCCTGACTGATTTTCTCTGATATTATTTTTTAGATGAGTATTTTTTTCGATGGTTGCGATTCATCAATGCATTAAGGACGTCAAAAGATAACTTGAAATAAAATGAAAAATCCAGGACCGTATTAAAAAAAAAGAGTTGATGATGGCAGCTCGAAGATGAAACGTCAGATTTTCAATGTGATAACACCATCTTGTGGAGGGGGAGAAAAAGTGATGATGACAAAGTGTAATTTATTTCAAAATGTCTTTTTGAACAAACCCAGAAAATGATAAGAACCTTTTTGCGAAATTTCGGTTTTTTCAAATATCTTCGAAAAAAGTCGGAATTTTTCAAATTTCAAAATGGCATTTTCTTCAGCATAAAAATGCGCAACTTTGCAACCATTTAACACACCCCGTATCTCTTATAACAACTGAGATCCCCCTCGAATCTGTGGCACCCTGTATAGGGTGTCCGGTAATGATAGGCAAGAAAATCAAGTGAGAATTATAGACCGAGAATGAATGCTATTTTTTCATATAATTTTTTTTTGAAAAAACTGACTTCCGGGGTGTTGAAGTTGAGTTTCATTTGCAGCTTTTTTGCAAAACCTTTTGCCACGTTACTAATATTTTGACGAAATCTCTTACCTGGTCCCGTCCAATTAGGCGGACGACAAATACAATTTGCTCACCGTTTTTTTCTTATTTTGTAGAGGGCTCCACATAAGAGTCTATCCTTTGATTTGAATGGTCACAACTTTTTTGTGCCACACTGTATGCGACCTTTGAGTGCATATTTTTATTTTCCTAACCCTATTAACATAGAACATAAAACTTTTGAAAGATTTGAGAAATTTCTTTTTTCACGAAAGTCCAAATTCAAAATATGGATAAAAGAACTTTCAAGATCAAAAATTGGAAATCTGTCATAGCACCTTTGCTAAGAAACATGATCTTTCTTGCTCACCCTGTAAAGGCGAATAAATCAAATGAATACATCGCTCCATCCATATTCGTGTTCTCGGAACATTGGTTAAGGACCTCTTGAAGACCGCAACTTGATATCTCTCTCCGTGCCGAAGTTATCGGGATTTGAATTTGGGTAAAGATTTCCAGAATGCAACTTTCCAGGACATTAGAACAGATAATGCCATGTCAAATCTAGTCTGCAACGCATCAAAATATTTACAAATTACAGTGAGTACGACGTTTTTTCTTCGTGAGAAAAAAATGGTTTCCGATCAGAATTTTGGGGTGCACATCTTGCATCACGATATGACAAATTACTTGAACATTTGCACCGAGTCTTTCAATTGTAATCAATTTTTAATTTTTAAATTTTTAAATTTTATATTTATGCGGATCGCCCATTTCCGGAAGTGATTGGAAGGTGCAGATTTCTACACTTTTCTGTTTTGCATCCACGGTAGGATGCTGATTTGCACGTTGTTAGAATTTTTTTCGAAGATATAATATTTTTTAACAATCATTAATTTTCCATTGTGTTCCGCTTGATGAAAAAAGATGCAAAATTAAAAGATGCAAAATTGAAAGATTTGCAAGATCAGTCGACGCGTTTTTGTGAATTTGCATTTTGATAGCAATTTTTGGAGAAAAGTTATTAGTTATTATTGTTCATTTTTCACAAAAAAACACTGTTCCGCACGTCACTGGAAGGAGCAAAACTGTAAAGTTTATTTTCTTGTCAGGAGTTATCGTTAATCAAGAAGCCTCATTGACTTATGGAGCCAAACAGTCCAACTCACCTATATACAGGGTCCTTTATTAGTGCGTCGGGCAATCCTAGCGTGGTTATTTACAAAAGTAGAAAAAAAAGTTTTTTACAAAAGTTGTAGAATGTGACTTTATGCATATTTTAAAAATATTTTCAAACATACAGGGTGCGTCACAAAAGTATGGCACGAAAAAGTATGATTTTTTTAAATGGAACCCCCTGTATATTAATTGATATTTCAATTCTTTCTTCAATTTGGAACAAAAATTGTGCTACAACTAATGTTCCTAAATTCAACCGTTATCGAGATATCGCGTTTTAAAAATGGCATTTTTGCAACTTTGGCATGCTATAAAACTCAAACTATTCAAGTTAGAGGAAAATGGTTTGCACTTTCCTGTCTTAACTTTTCAAGAGCTCTTCTGTCATTTGGATAGAAGGTAACGTCAACTGTCAACTTTTTTCGGCACATTTTGACATTTTTTCACAATAATGGATTTAATCTCCTTGAATAGCTCTTGAAAAGTTAAGAGAGGAATGTGCAATCCATTTTTCTCTAACTTGAATAGTTTCAGTTTTATAACATGTCAAAGTTGCAAAAATGCCATTTTTAAAACGCGATATCTCGATAACGGTTGAATTTAGGAACATCAGTTGTATTACAATTTTTGTTCCAAATTGAAAAAAGAATTGAAATATCAATCAATATACAGGGGGTTCCATTTAAAAAAATCATACTTTTTCGTGCCATACTTTTGTGACGCACCCTGTATGTTTGAAAATATTTTTAAAATATGCATAAAGTCACATTCTACAACTTTTGTATTAAACTTTTTTTTCTACTTTTGTAAATAACCACGCTAGGATTGCCCGACGCACTAATGAAGGACCCTGTATATTTATAATATAATAATATTTCATTAACCTTTTCCACGTCCTAAAATAGAGATGAAAATTGATTTCAATTAGGATCGACATTTTCTAGTTTGTTAAAGGTTGGGATCTGACTGGTTTTTTGAATATTTTCGAAGTCTTCAGGGATGATTAAATAAAATTTGATACAATTACAAAACTTTGAACAATCTTTAATGGCCAGAAACCTGATACTTTTTTGATCATCTTACCAGGATAATACAGGGAGTGCGTGGAATAAAATTTACCCACAATTTGTGGCAATTCATTTGAATCAATTTTGACTAGAAAATTAATCATAACTCAGAAAAAGAAGGGACGATGTTGAACCATTTACCTAAAAAACAGTTAAAGACCACCAAAATCATAGACACTTGGTATTTTTTCGATGATATTTTCAATGATTGTTTGACATACGTTGTAGTTCGAGCACTGGAATAGTATCAGATTCAAGAAAGAAAGATTATAAACTATGAGCGACGTTATTTAAGCACTATTGAAAATTTTTCTTCGTGCGACTTTTCAATAATAAATCATAATAATTGCAAAGTCGTAGGTTGATTTATGAAAAAAGTGAATACTCAAATTAGAAGAAAAAACTTCCACTGGAGATCGAAAAGGAAAACTTCGAATGTCAAGAACTTAAAAATGGCTACTGTCCAAAACTATTTCTGTTGGATTTATTGGAGAAAATTGAATATTGATCACTTCAATTTTCCAAAAGCACGGCATTGAAGGATTAAAGTTGATGCATGTCTTAGGATCTTTATGAATATTTTCGTCCAAACTTTTCCGATATCGTCACCAACTTTCTAAATCCAATGCGAATCCATTTATTCAGTCCTCATCTTCTTTAAACTAAAAAGTATCGATTCAAATGACAAACAATCTCTTAACGGATCAGTGGATAAGAGCAGGTTTGCATAATATTGGCACTCAGATTGCAATGACAAGGCTGAAATTTCGAAACTTTTCTATTTTTCGCAGAATGGAATCCTATTTCCTTCACGTTTTATCCCTATACGAGACACGCCTGAACGATTTATTTGCCTTCTTCTCTTCAAGTGAACAGGTTGGGAAGTATGTTATTTCTCGGTCTATCAATGCTTTGGATATTGATTGACCGTTCAGAAGTTGCGGAGAAGTTTCTCCAAGTTTTTATTCGCCAATTCTCATTGATCTTAATGTCAACTGTGAAACCTTTTCTAGACAACAGTTGCCAACATTTCAGGTTTCATGTATGAGTAATTCAAAAAAATGTTGGACCATAACAAAATCTAGAAACTGATCGAGAAAGCTTCTCTCTATACATGAATTATTGTTCTGTTACCTTGAGATCTGTGAATCATGACCTCTCAAATTATGAAGAATATCAATTGTGCTAGGGCATAGACTTCACGATGAATTAATCATTGTTCTCAACACCAAAGCACCCCAGGTTTCAAAAATTATAATAATATTCACTGGGAAGAGTTTCTTGAAACTGATTGGTTACCAATGTTACATTATCAATTTTCATATTTTCTCAGACTTCATCTTGAAAAAAAAATCGTTAGCCTCAAAACTGATTATGCTATAGTTTTTTTTTTATATCTAGCGCAAAGTATAGTTTAGATGCGTGTCAAAAAACATAACCATTAGCTTGAATGCATGATATAGAGTACATTAAGGAAATCTGTCAATTTCCTAAAAAAAATCTGTAGGAGCTCCGGAAATAAGTTCGTGATAAATAATTCTAAATTATTTGGAATAATTTGATATTTTGAAAAAAGTGGTTGGCATATAAAGTAACGTATCTCAAACACATTCGTCTTTCTTTAAATGGTTCAACCTCGATGCCTACATTCTTAACACTGTGTAAAATAGAGGACAAATATACTTCTTCTAAAACCATATGATCAGCACCAGAAGAAATAAGTGGATCAAATTAAATTTATTCTCATTGCATTCAATTTTTGATTGAATAATAATTATATATAGAGGAAAGGTCATGCTTTCATCAATCGAATACTTAATAATTGAAATAAAGAAAGGCTCCGTGCAATGTGACATTTTTCCATTCACGGCCACTAATCGAATCTTGGAAATACAATTTTATCTTCCAAATCATAGTGGACGCCCCAGATATCTAATGGGACTTGACAAGCCAATATTATGCATTTTTAAAATAAGATGAAAAATTCATTCTGAAAATATCATCAGAAACGTGATAAATGAATATTGTATAGGCGAATCTGCTCTATGACATCCATTGTCATAAATTTATACGTCATATGAGCCATTTCGGAGATATTCCGCGAGAAAAATAGCGTAGGAGTTATGCCCCCCATGCGCTACATAGTAAGCCATAATTTGTACGTTAGTAGCGTGATAAGGTTGGAGAATGGAAAACTCTTATGTGACACCTTTTTGTGTGGATTTCAATAAAGAATACGTTGTCGTCTATTATTTTTTATTTGGAAATGGCGTATTTAAAAATGGATGGAAAAGTAGGTTATGATACCTGCATTATTTTTCTGGCAAAGGGGGCTTGGGCACAGTGAATGTATTTCGGTAACTCAATCAATAGCCAATAATTGGGTCCAGTTTATCTATATAACATACATAGATACACAAAGAAAGATGTGCTTGTTGTACTTCTCAGCAAGATGTGAACTTGTCAGTTTACTGGAATCTTAAAGTGATTAGCGCATCATCTCTCATTTTACTATGACACTTTGGGTCAACGTGTTCTAGGATAAATCTTGATCTCTCCTTTATAAAAAGAGTTTGAACAAAGAATGAAAGCTCTGGGGCTTTGGAGGTTTACCAATAATTTTTTTTTAATTTTATCACTAGATTCTACAGTGTTTTGAATTTTTAAATAATTGAATTCGGATTTCACTCCATGCTCAGTGAAGGAACACATTGTTCCACGGTTAACCGATGTTGGACGGAAAGGTTAGTACGCAGAACCCTAATAAATGTCGACAGTTACATCCATGTGAGTGGTGCCCTCCTTATACCGGTTTTGCCCCGAAGTCAGTGAGGCAGCATGGCACCACGAATCACCAATCATAAAACAATGTCTCTTTATTCCATGGGCAAAAGGTACAGCTCGAACATACTCCACATCTATTCGCGTTCGCTGATTTGCAAGCCAATAGATGGCTGTGGTTGTCCAAAACAGTCGCTGCACAATATACCCAGATCAAGGTATTGTGCCGAGAGTTGCATTGATGTTAGTGGAGCCATGTTGCCTTACTGATGAGTCCAGATTCGGGACAAAACCGGTATAAAGAGGACACCAATCACATGGATTTTACTCGACATTTATCAAACTACATAGGTTTGTTATTGAATCAGTCGAGCTCTTTAGGAATCTCTTATATTGACTGTTTTAAGATAAAAGTTTGAGGTTGGTCTTCGTGTGCTTTATTTGGTGGTACCGAATTTATTCACATCACAGAAGTCAGTGGAACCTTTAATCTTTCCACTTTTTTCGTATCTCATGATGAAATTCCATAAGAAAATTTTTCTTCAGTGTTTTTGATTCTGTTACAAGCAAGCAAGACTTCTAGTGATGATATTTAGTTAGCCGGGAGTTATAATGGAATCATATGTTTTTAACAAGGTTGGTTGATTTAAGTGTATAATTAATGCTTGAAAACATTTTGAGGTTCTCCTTTTTGCAATCTTCTCAATTTTATCGACTTTTCTTCAGTCAATTTCAAAATGGCTTTGAAGTATGTTTTCAAGCTATCTGGTTTTATTGCTTTATTTGATTGCTTCAAAAAATTTTCTGGGGTTATGGTGGAGATTGTTTTGTTTGTGTTGCGTACATTCCAAAATCATGATATTTGAGATTTTGATAGTTTTATTGTCGTTTTTATAGAAAGGATCAGAAAGGTAAAAATATGCTTCAAAGCCATTTTCTCCAGTATTGTCTGAGAAAAGCCAATAACAAATAGACAAAGATAACCTCAAAATGTTTCCAAGCATTGATTATAGGAAGTGACTAGTGCACTGTCTAGATAGATTCCCAATAAAAATTGCTACACTGTTCAACATGCGCTGTTCGTTGTTATCATGTTAACTATGAATATAAATATATAACCTAAAAAGTTAAATCCAAAATTCGAAAACTCCTGCTCTGGTTTGTTTACTATCTCCTTATTTCCTATGATGTTATTCATGTTGTGTTAAGCGAAATAAACTCCAAAATATTAAAATTACCACGATCACCACTGAATAAGTTCCTATTGACAATAAAGTGGGCGATAGATTTCGTGATTTGAAACATTTTGAAAACAATTTGAAAAAGTTATGCGCTTCAAAATGTGTTCAATTATACAAAAAAAGTTCAAGGACCATTCAATCAGCCATAAATAAAACAAACGCAGATATATCAGCATTTCTCTCAGTTGGTTTTGTTTGAGTTTTTTTTGAGTAAAAATAACTCCGTGAAACAGGTTTTCTTAGAATATATCTTTTGTAAGGGTATCCGTTAACATTTGAAAAGTTTGCCATTCATTGAATTTGATGTCAAGTTAATTTGATACATGTATGCAAAAGTAAGAAAAAAATTCTTATCCGAACTCCTTCACAAAAACACAAGACTTGTGATAATATTTTTGCTGATGCAAGTATTGTTTTGTATTGCACTAAACTTAAAATCGTTTATTTTAAATGAAAAAATATTATTGCAAATTTTTCTTCAGGATAACGCGGTTTTCTCTTGAAAACTTTCTTTCATGTATGAGGAACTAACACTATCAACAGTAGTTTTCCAACATCTCTTCATGGTTCTGGTACCCCCGGACTACCCCGTTTGATTTGTCAAAATAAACCAATTGGTTAATTTTTTACATAAAAAAAAATAATTCAGAAAATGTAAAAAATCAACCAATTGACCAAACAACAAAATGGCCTTCTGTATTAGAGATGATGTAGGTCTAGGTAGGGTGATATATTTTGTTAGTTTGACGGGTTAAATGCTGATGTCCAGGAGAAGGCAATCTATACTGGATCTTGAAAATTATTGAAGCTACCTTCAAAATAAACAGAGAAGTCATTGTCAAAATGTTCTTCTCTCTAAACACAGATCTACAGGATTCACGAGGACCCATTCCATACAATGCTCTGATGAACCTCTATTGAAAAACAAACAACGAACTCAATAACCCCTGATTAACATCATCTCAAAACGCAATGCCATAACGCAGGTGCGACTCAATCAGAGAATGATAAACGGTTTTTGCCAGTTGAGGACCCAATTCTTTAGCTGCAACCCTAACGGCATAACACCCAGATGACACCTTTGGGCAAATCTTTGAAATGTGTTTCTCAAATCTTAGAATCCAATCAACAATGACGCCCAAAAACTTTGCATGCTCTTTTTGCTCCAAAAGACATGGGCCAAGAAGAACTCCCTCAACTGAGCCCCTGAAAAAAATTAACATTGACTTGTGCCTCATTCACACCACCAAATGTATTCTTTGATAAAATGATAGCATGCGCATGTAGCATGAGACAAACGCTACAGAGAAAACAATTCCACTGGTGTACGATTGAAGTTCTATCACTGATTGTTTTGGAGCTGGAATTTTGAAACCTCAGCTGCCATGGATCTGCCATTATTGCATAACAGGTAGTCCACTGTGATAAAGTTAATCCAACGATTCGACCATCAATACACAACGAGCCCAACAAGACTTCCCAAGACGTAGACATAATGCTCAAAAAAATAGATCACACTAGGTCTGTTGAACAATCACAAACCAGTCAGAGCCAATCAGCATTCAGCATTTGACGTTTGCAATTTCTGACTGACATTGACCAATCAATAAAACGCTGACTAGGGACAATTCTCGAATCTCGACCGAGAATGTCGAATTCGACAAATGTCGCACACATCATGTCGGATGACTATCCTAAACTGTATTCTTGAATGGAATGTGAATCTATCTCAAGCATGCTTCAAATTCTCGAAGGTGAGAAGGTCGCAACATTGCAAACTTGGTCAAAAGTGTGATTTGGAGGTTACGTTGTCCTATTATGACTTTTCTTAAAATCAAAAGTTTAACGTGTTTTAAAAATGGTTATATAACTGATTGATATGATTCAAAAGCAAAAATACAGAATATTTCAACAGAACATTGATTGACAATCTTTCAATCACTTGTCAAAAAACCGGAGAGCTGGGATCGTCACATCATATACAGTGTGCTACTACTTCAACTTGTGTAACAGCAGACTTGAATGAATACTTATTTTAAATTATTCACAACAACTTTGACAATAATATAATATTCTTATTTATGTCACAGTTTATGTCTTGTGTTATTCTTTTGAATACACATTTTATATTCAAATTCAAAGGTTTTATTGCTTATGCATAACTGTTGATAGTCTGGTAAGTTTTCAATACATCATGAACACAATGATTGACAGGGATAATTTCCAGAACATGGAGAATGAAAGTGTTGAAAGAATGGAAAACATCAGTATTGCAGCCACCAACAAAAGGATTCAATCATTTGCCAACACAAATATGTTTTGAACATATTTTTTTTATGTGTATTAAGCCCATCTCGGTATTGATATTGTTTTCGCTGAAATCAATATTTAACATTTTCTTCCTCAATCTCTTGGTTTTCAATTGCAGTCAGTTAATCTTACTCTTTGTATTTTAGTCACTTTCATGATACGCCACGAATGAAGGGAATAAAAGAGAAACAAGCTCGTCAAAATTCAAATGTCACCTAGCTAGTCGATTGCGACTCTAAAGAATACACAATATGCGTCATTTCATCAAGATCATTGCATTCGCACGCGAGATTCCATAATCGTGATTCGAGAATTGGCCCCCTGGTTTGTGATTTTTCTACGAATAGACCTAGTATATTACCCTTGATAGTGTTTTATTTCAAGTTTGTTCAATCAACCAATTCAGCCTAGACCTTTGGAATGCTCATACGATTCACGCTTATATGAATTTGAATGAGTTGAAAAGTTGCTCACAATGTATAGAATATTTGAAAACATGTGAACTCTATGTATTTCAGATTGTATGTGTCTTACAAAGTAACACAGCTTAAACATTGAAACGTTTGACGATTGGATTTCATGAATTTGTATAAATTGAAAGCCTGTGCCATTTCCAAAGACTAAAACATTGAAATGCTTATAAATGGTTTGCATTCTTTCATGGGCCTTTACCTTCTCTTAGAAGCAGAAGTTATAGACTTTGAAAAGGAAAATTGGAACAACTATTGTTTTACGTTAAATAAAGATTTTGAATGTATTCTATTTAATTTCATAGTATACGGGGTGGATCAGAAGTAATGAGACATATGGTGACAGTAGATTCCTCACACAAAAATAATGCGATCGAATTCAATTCCGAAAGTTGATTTTAACTGAGATACAGGGTGTCAAAGTAGAATTTTGATTTTTGATTTTTTCAAATAACTTTTAAAATAATCAAGTTATATCGATAAAATTTGAAATATGTAAATTGTTTGACAAGCAAAATTCAAATCTAAGCACGGAATTGATCTTTCTTGTAGGGGGCGCCACTTGCACATCTTTTCACTAATTCAAATGGTCAGAACTTTTTTGTACGCACGCATACATTTTTTTTTAATTGAAAAAATGAATTTTTCATCATGTTTACATGAAAAAGGTATATTTTGTAGAATTGCCTAGGAGCAACCTTTTTCAAGATATTTGAACTTGAAGTAATCCAAGCAATCTGGTTCTAGATGGAAGATTCTGAAAATGAGCATGGGAGACTTTGATAACGGCATTATCATGGTGATTTCGACATTGGCTTGAATGCTCAATGTTTCTTTATTTGAAAAAAACAATCTTATTTTACATTTTTTTAGACAAAAAAAAAATAAAAATTTGTTGAAAACATCTTTTTGTTTTTTTTTTTCATGAGAAACATTGAACGTCGAGACACTTGTCAAAATTACCTTGACAACGGCGTTTTCGATGCCCCCTATGTTGATTTACTAAATTTTTCATTCGAAACAACATTGCATAGATTACTTCAAGGACAAATATTTTGAAAAAGGTCACTTCTATCGACTTTCACAAAATGCACCTTTTTAAGTAAAAATTAAGGAAAAATCATTTTTTGATTAAAAAAAAAATCGAGTACCTACCTACGTACAAAAAAGTTATAACTATTTGAATGAGTGGAAAGATGTGTAAGTGGAGCCACCTACATCTAATACCCATACCAAGGCCAGATATGAATTTCGCATGTCAAACAACCCCAATAAACGCAATTTCTTCGGAATAACTTTTATTATTATTTCAAAAGTTATTTGGAAAAATCAAAAATTGAAATTCAATTTTCCAACATGTATCTGTCTTAATATCAACTTTCGTAACAGACAAGTTAAGGTATATTGCAATATTTTTGTGTGAGGAATCTACTGGAACCGTATTCTGGTCCCATTACTTCTGGTCCACCCTGTATACAGGGTGAGTTCGAGATGGGTTCGCATTTTATCATGGTGAAATGAGTGTAGTGGAAAAATCCCTTTTGTTTTAAGGAACACGTGCCAAACCTGTCGTTGAGGAAATAACAATAATGATAATTTTGATCATTTATCGGTAGGTTTGAACAACTCAAGCGATTTTGATAACATTTCCAAAGTTTCATTCTTCTTTATGCAAAAAAGCACAGCACTTCAAGCAGTTCTTATGAAATGAGTAAAATGATCTTCCATTTTTCTTGAAGTTTAATTACAATCGAATTCTACTGACATAACAATGGTTCATATTTTTTCATCAAAAACGACACACCGAAAGGAAAAACTCAAATAATTTGTTTGCTTCAAATTGAACGGGAAATCAAAAAATCATATTTACTTTGTGAAAACTCTGTGATGTGTGGTACAGAAAAAAAAATAGAGTCGCTCTGAAGAAGTTGAACTCAAACGAATTTCTCAAAAGTATGCTAAGGAATTCTGAATTTGAACAAAGTGGATTGAGGCGTTTCGAAATTAAAGGCAAAATATCGACATTCTTTCATAATTCGATAATGTTTTTTTTTTGATGATGTTTCTCGATACATGTTGCCTAGCAATTTGAAGTTCCTCAAATCACAATTTATACTACATAAAAAAAACCAACAAAAATAAAAAGAAAATACGCATATAGAACAACGCATTATTTTTACCTACACGTCGATTATTGCTTCCAAACTCTACCCATTTTACCGTAAACATAGATAAAATACGTTGTATCTGTCCACAACGATGATTCAGAAACGATTGATTTTAGGAAAAAGACTAACTCAAACCTCTGGCTCAAAATCCGGGGACTTTTCAGAATATACTAAGGGCACACCTCAGTAGAGGTCTTCATAAAAAATCACCTTTTGCCAAATTATCCCGACTGAAAAGACACTGTTTTCTGGGCTATATAGTCATCATGACAAAATGCGTAGGCTTATTTCGAACAAGACCTGTGCCCTGTGTAAATGCCATCATTGGTCACCATCAGCGTCTGTTGCAACTCTTGTGAAAACCTAGCGGAAACGACCAGTGGCATATACTTCAAAGCGCTCATGCTTTTCGCAGCAGTTTAAGTTGCTGAGAATTGTTAGCAAAGAGTCAAGTGTGCGAAGTGAATTTTTAAATAATAGGTCTGCTCGTAGAACAATCACAGACCTGTCAGAGTTTTATTGATTGGTCAATGTCAGTCAGAAACTGTTTGCAAACAGCAAATGCTGAGTGCTGATTGGCTCTGACTGGTTTGTGATTGCTCTAAGGAACAGACCCATTAACTTTTTGAGGATGATGAATTGGTGCGAGGGTTACTACTGGAGAGTGACTATAGAATGATATAAAATATCAATGTATCATGACGCAATAATGATTTTTATTTCTTGGTATCAAATGTCTATCAGACCTTTGATAAAAATGAATGATTTTAATCTCAAAGGCTTTAGCACTTATTTGTCGACTATTTTTGTGAATAACATCTTTTCAATTGTACCACAAAATTAAAGTATTTGAAGCTTTACAAGGTCAACACTGTCTCCGCCTGATCAGATACAGTGACCATGTAGCAAGTTACAAGTGGCCAGTAGATACTTGCAATCTTAATCATGATGATGAAAAATATATGGACAAAAAATGGGTAGGTATTTACTTTATTTATTGATCCATTTCTAAAAAAATATATGGAGAATAGGCGTCATTTTGTTCAATGTTATAGACTGCAGTTTCTTATAACTCCAGTAGTAATTCTACCAATCTGTGATGGCTGCAGCTTCATCAATTTTTATATTTGAAATTGGACAATTTTTCCTGATTACGAAAGAAGGGCAACAATAGTCACAGTTGTTGACTTTCAAAACATTGTCACCGTATTATCAAAATAAAAAATAACACACCAAAAATGTTCTCAAATGATCCTAGATATCACAAAAAGGAGAATACATAAACGACGGCGACGAATAACAGAAACTATAGATGTATC
Organism: Orchestes rusci; assembly: GCA_958502075.1. NCBI lineage: Eukaryota > Metazoa > Arthropoda > Insecta > Coleoptera > Curculionidae > Orchestes > Orchestes rusci. The sequence continues at coordinate 15,449,367 of OY293305.1, read as the reverse complement.
TCAATACAAAAAAGAAACAACCATCTGAACATTGATTCGTCACATTAACAGTGCGACCGAATAATGGGATCAAACAGCTGATTGACCGTTGTTATTGTCGATTTTCTAAAATAATGAGTATTGATATGTTCTGAAACATTGCGGAAGTCTGACTTGTCATGTTATAAATCAATACATTGGAAAAAACCTTGAGTTAGTTATATGATGGGTTCCTGCAGACCAAACACTAATTCTGCAAGCCCAGCATTCCCGACCTATTTATACCAGATCACGCCCGGAGACAGGAGATTTAGATTCAAGCCGTCATTCAACACGTATCTTTAAAACCAATCCAGTCCTCCATAATATTTGTATAATTCTAATAATTGTTAATACCAGTAAAAATAAAGTTTTTAAAAAGAAACTTCGGCCAACCTGTGTATTAACTGGCGCAGTCGGTAGGATTTTCGAGATTATCGAACGAATATCGATAATTAGTTCGAGTGAACGAATCGGGAAAACGGACTTACTAGTTACAAGTGCAACTTGAATATTTGCCTGAACTCAGACATACATCGCTGGATTCATCGGATATTGCTGATTTGGAAGGACAAGCATCGCCTACCAGTCAATAATTAAGAATGGAAATGAAGACATTGATGATTTTAATGTAAGTGCAATTGAATCACTTTAATTTGTTTGAATTACTGTTTTAAATTGGTTTTCCACGGACTGAATCTATTTTCTCAAATTCTTACTTTAGAATTTTAAAATTGAGGACATAAATAATATAAATAGCAATTTCGAAAGAAATATAATAATAATGGATCTAAGACCAGAATTTTTAAACTGTGTGCCCACATTTGATGGCAATCCAAATGATTTAAATAGGTATCTAGCAGTTTGTCAAAGTTTAATTGATACATTTTACAAACTAAATGAACCGAATCATTTTCAGAATATTTACTTGATAAATTGTATAATAGGGAAACTGTCAGGAAACGCAAAGTTAGTTCTTGGTACGCAAAGTATTACCACTTGGGACGCTTTGAAATACATTTTAAGTAGACATTTCGCCGACCAAAGAGACGAAGCATGTTTAAATAGGGATCTTGTAATGTCAAGACAAACCAATAATGAAACGCCCAGTCAATTTTATGATAGGATTCTTCATATTTTAAATTTGATATGTTCATACATAAGTATGCACGAAGAAACCGAGGAAGGAAAAGTAATTAAGAGAAACCTTTATAACGAGCTAGCCCTCAAAACATTCTTATCAGGATTAAAAGAACCGTTAGGGACAACAATTAGGTGTATGAGACCTACAGATTTACCAGAAGCATTGCAATTCGTAATGAATGAATCTAAGATGCATTATTTCCAAAATCTAAATAACAATAACAAACCTTTTTCTCAACCTAATCAATCCAATCGAAATAACTCTTTAAATAATCAGAATTTTGGAAGAAACGGTAATAATTTTGAGCATAGATCGAATTACCGACCTAATTATAATCTTAGAAATTCACATGCTCCATTCGGAAGAAATAACAATTGGAGACAACCAAACCCGAATTTCCATAATAATTACAACCAAAATAATCGTTTCAGACCGAGCAATAATAATAATACAAATGTATTTAAACCAAACCCAAACAAAAATGTCTCACAACCAACGCCAATGAGCGGAGTTTCCACATCGTATGGAACTAACAATTTTAGACAAAATAATAATAATCAAGGGAGAAACTTCTTTAAAAATCAACCCTCACAACCAAGAAATTTTACTTCTGAAGAATTATTTAATACAGAAACAAGATCAAACTTTGACTCAGCATACGAAGCTGTTGAAAATCAACATCAACCTTTACAAAATAACGTCGATTATAGTCTACGCGAGAACTATGAATATGACACAAATAATTCATCACGTCATAAAGAAAATAATAATGATCATGTAAATTTTCACGCGGATTCGTCAACAAAGCAGGAAACTTAACACCACCCGTATTTTCATTGAATAATACTAACACGAGTGAGTTATCCTACATAGAATTCCCAGAAAATAAAATTAAACTATTAATAGATAGTGGATCTACAAAATCATTTCTAGACCCGAATTTAGTAAACAAACTTTATCCACAACACATTAGATATGACCCATTTGTTGTGTCAACAGTTTTTCAACAATCTGCACATAAACATTCAGCAGAAATTCCCGCTTCAAATATTTTTAATTTGCCAAACTCTCAAACTTTGAAATTTTATCTTTTTAAATTTCATCATCTTTTTGACGGTTTAATAGGACTCGATAATTTGAAAAAGTTACAAGCCACCATCAATTATGATAAAGGATATTTAATTACACCATTTTCAAAAATAAAATTGAAATTCGAGCAAACTAAACCCCAATTAAACAACATAACTATACCCCCACGTACAGAACAAGTTATTAAAATCAAGACGAGTATAAGTAATGGTGATATATTAATGCCATATCAAAAATTAAACAATTGTGAAATACCCAATTCCATATTACATGCAAAAAATGGAAATGCATTGACAACAATTATTAATAATACTTGTGAAGCAATAACGTTAGATATATCAGAACCATTTGAAGTTGATCAATTTGAACAAAATGAAATGGAAGTTATAGATACAAATTTTATTTCCAATAGTCCACATCAACCCCAGAATTTCGACATAAATCAAATACGAACTGATCACTTGAACCCTGAAGAGAAGAACGAAATTTGGAAACTTTGTCAAGAATTCTCAGATATATTTTACCAAGAAAACACTCAATTAACATTCACCAATCAAATCAAACATTGCATTAAGACCAGTGACGAACTACCAATCTATACAAAGACATATAGATATCCATTCATACATAAAAAAGAGGTAGAATCACAAATTAATAAAATGCTTAATCAGAACATAATAAGACCTTCGAACTCACCATGGTCATCGCCTATATGGGTTGTACCAAAGAAACTTGACGCGAGCGGTAAACAAAAATGGCGAGTAGTAATTGACTACCGAAAATTGAACGAGAAAACTATCAATGACAAATACCCGTTACCAAATATTAATGAATTACTTGATAAGCTAGGGAAATGTCAATATTTTTCTACTTTAGACCTTGCAAGCGGTTTTCACCAGATCGAATTAGACGAAAATGATATATCAAAAACAGCTTTTAACACTGAAAACGGACATTTCGAGTTTACAAGAATGCCGTTTGGATTAAAGAATGCCCCTGCGACATTTCAGAGAATAATGGACAATATTTTGAGAGGTATACAAAACGAAAAGTGTCTTGTTTACCTTGATGACATAATAATTTTCTCAACTTCTTTACAAGAACACTTGGAAAGACTAAGATCTGTTTTTAAACGATTAAGACAATCAAATTTCAAAATACAACTTGATAAAAGTGAGTTTTTAAGACATGAAGTAGCATACTTAGGACATATAGTAACTCCGGAAGGTGTTAAACCGAACCCCAACAAAATAAAAGCAATAAAAAACTACCCTATTCCATCAACAACGAAACAAATCAAAAGCTTTTTAGGACTCTTAGGTTATTATAGACGATTTATAGATAACTTCGCAAAGATCACCAAACCACTAACTAAATGTTTAAAGAAAGGGACTAAAATAGAACACAATAAAGAATTTGTAGAATGCTTTGAAAAATGCAAAAACCTTTTAATTAACCAACCAATTCTACAATATCCAAATTTTGAGAAACCATTTAATTTAACTTGTGACTCTAGCAATTTTGCATTAGGAGCCGTACTTTCACAAGGCCCAATTGGAAAAGATTTACCTGTAGCATATGCCTCGAGGACATTGAATGAATCTGAACAAAATTATTCTACCATAGAAAAAGAATGTCTATGTTTAGTATGGGCGACAAAATATTTTCGACCATACCTGTTTGGGAAGAAATTCAATATAATAACTGATCACAAACCACTACAATGGTTATTTAATTTGAAAGACCCGAACTCAAAACTAGTAAGATGGCGACTTAAACTTCAAGAATTTGATTATGAAATAACTTATAAAAAAGGTAAAGCTAACACAAATGCTGACGCGCTTAGTAGAATCGAACTACATACAAAGGATACTAATGATGACATAAGCAATTTAATTTCATATGTAGATAATTTTAATAAGTTATTCGAATCAACTGGAAACCCTTCAACTAGTAATGTAACTGATTATAATCCAAGAAATTTAGATAACATGTCAATAATAGCTCAATTAGACGAAACCCCTGAATTAGATATACAAGATAATGTAAATGATGATGAAACCGTACATACAAATCGATCGGAACACCCAATTGTAGGGATACCAATTATTGAAACAGCAATAAATTATGGTGCAAATCAAGTAATCGTTTCAAAAGTTCATCATTCTCCAGCCAAGACTAAATTGTTAATTCTTTTCGAAAGAAAAAGACGATTTCTCTTGCAGTTATCCGAAAACAATTTTGAAAACGACATAATGCAATTCGTTAAGAGTTTCATTATTCCCGGAAAATTGTATTCAATATATTTTGAAGATCCAACAATTTATGAACCATTTTGTGAAATAATACGAAAAACTTCAAATACCCATCAATCAATTTTAAAAGATGTACGATCAAACTCATTGACGTACTCGATAAACAAGAAATACCGATAATAATTCGAAATTATCATGAAGGAAAATCGAACCATAGAGGTATCGAAGAGACTGAAGAAAGAATTAAAACTAAGTATTATTGGCCAAATCTCAAAAATGCAATCCAGACCTTTATTAATCAATGTGAAATATGCCAAAAGAGCAAATATAAAAGACACCATGAACCAGATAATTAACATCTTTGAAATAATAGACTCAATTCTCCAAGATATTGAAAATTCTCTGACTTTTTCGAAACTCAAAGTTATGCATCCTAGTATAATTAAAAATGAAGAACTTCTCAAAGAACTATTAACCCTACAAAACAAACTAGGACTAGAACGAATGCCCTTAGAAGTAACCCAACAAAACCTTCTATCATTTGAAAAGCTAATTGAAATCGAGAGTTACATCATCAATAATAGAATTACATATCTATTACACATTCCAATAACTCACGAAGAATACTTCGATTGCTTTCATTTGTATTCAGTACCGATTCTTAAGGAAAATCACCATTTTAAGACAGTAATACCCCAAAATAAATATGTCTTGAAAAATCAGTTGCACTACACATTTTATGAGTCATGTCGACAAATACATTCAAATCTTCATCTATGCGATAAAAGCAATTTGAAAGATATTGACGAAAATGCCCCATGTTCAGTGAAATTACTCAACACTGACTCCGACACTTCAACATGCAAACAAATTGACGTAACCATCACCCAAACAATAATCAATCAGCTGGAAAACACCAACCAATGGATTTTAATAATCCCGACCAAGGAAAGCATTGAACTCCGATGTTCTAACCAACAAGAAATCATCAACCTAGTTGGAACATATATTTGCAGCATTCCAAAAAACTGTCACGTCATCACCAAATCCAAACTAATCCTGAACAATCAGAAGACCTTGGAAGATAATAGTAAAACAATACTATTCCCAGACATTGAAGTGAAAGACACTCTTCTACCCACTTTAGACTTAAGTGTGCATCTTCGTGAACTTCAACTTGACGGACTTCACAAACTAACCAGTGAAATAGTGTCAAACCAACCAAAATTATATTATCCTGATTTAGAGACAACCCCTAGTGTGTGGACACTTATATTATATATTTGTGTAATTACAATTTGTCTCTATTTTATATTCAAAAAGGTACTTCCAATAGTACAAGGAAGAAGAAAGAAGAGCTCCAGAGTTACGGAAGAAGACATCCAGATTCAACTTCCACGCTACCCTTAAAGTTGAATCTTAAGGAGGGAGGAGTTATATGATGGGTTCCTGCAGACCAAACACTAATTCTGCAAGCCCAGCATTCCCGACCTATTTATACCAGATCACGCCCGGAGACAGGAGATTTAGATTCAAGCCGTCATTCAACACGTATCTTTAAAACCAATCCAGTCCTCCATAATATTTGTATAATTCTAATAATTGTTAATACCAGTAAAAATAAAGTTTTTGAAAAGAAACTTCGGCCAACCTGTGTATTAACTAGTTAGTTATTCAAACTTAACTACTATCGACACAGTCGAAATTTTCTCAATGTTTGAACTGCAAATTTTTTTTAACGAATGACAAAAATATGCAGTGTCCAATGCGATCAAGAGTACAAAAATGTTCAGTTCTATATGGTGGTATTTTGAATTTCATCATTGTAGTGATTCTGATGCATTATGACATTGGATCATCTCAAATTATTCTAATGCTTAAATATACTTCAAATCTCTCGGGTATATTTATTTGGCAACAATTTTTCTACCTCATGTCCACAGTTCTGCAACAAAAGATAATATCTCTATTTATAAAATAATCATTCAGAAGTGGGTCAAATAGCTACGTAGAATACAAAATTCTCCTTCACTTTGATGGCTGCCTTGATTGAGCATTAGTTATTAATATTCACTAAGATGTTTCTACCTCGTGACAATTTGCTCGAAAAGCAGTAATTGAATTTCAGACAAGATGGAGAGTTCGACAGAATAAAAAAAAAATAGTCAAGAACTTTCTAGTTGTGTTGTGAATATAGTCCATCAACTGCTACATAACATTGTTTTGAGGTTACATTAACTCACAATATAAAAAGTTATGGTTTTCAAAGCAATTCCGCCTTCGAAAAAGTGGGTATAATATAAAATTTTGGTTTCAAATGGGTATAAAATGAAGGTGAATACTTTCGAAATCTTGAAACGAGTTGCTAAAATGTTAACGGTGTCATAACTGTCACAAAAAAAATATTGGAATACCTTTTAGTATTTCAACCTTTGTGGAAATAAAACACTAACCATAAAACATTCTCTGTTTTGTCAACATTCAAGACTACCGTGGTATAACAAAAGAAGCAATATCTGGCTGATATGGGAATTATGTGATTCTCACGCTCAAGGACCAAAGCTCTAATCCGCTTTGATGGTGACAGTTGGGTTTGAAAGAAAACTACTAGGGTTGGTTTCGTTCAGAAACTTGCTCGATCACTTTTCGGTTTTGAACACAATCGTCTTTTCCACATAGTCCATCTGTTAACTTTATCTCTATGTCCAGGTTTAGAAAAAGCTCATGTAATCCTAGATGTAATCCCATCCTATGAAAAAACGCATGCGCGATTTATCGAGATATTCTTTTCTTTATAAGCTTGACCTGTTATTTAATGTTGGAAAGTGTTTACTGAATGTGCTGTGCTACTTGCTCGCTGAGAATATCCGTCGAAATAATATTTTACTACAAGGTTAGTGCTTGCTCACTCATTTATTTGACCCAATATCAATTATTTATGATTGTGCCGTGTTTATACAACAGATTTTCAGATAGCTACAATCATAAACATGGTCATAAGCACAGTCGCAGTCGGTCATAACTTTTGGGTGGTCTACCCAACATAACAGTCATAAGCATAAAAACGTATCATATGTATGATGAAGTCGCTCAAATCTAGTGGGTGTTTACTCATTTCTTTTAGACCTATGAGTGAGCTCACTAAAAGATGAGAAACCAACCAAACATGCTAAATTGAGACTGAAACTGCAAACATTCCACGCTGTTTGTCATAAAGACACACCGTATGTCGGATAAATAATCAAGAAGTTTAATCCCCAAAAGCCCGGAGAAAATGCAAATATGGAGATGAAATTCCTCAAACAGCAGAGGAAAAACCAAAATATCCTTTTGATGGACTGCATCTGATGATGTGGATACTACCGAAAAAAAATATATATTTTATGGTCCCTCAGAATTAATTCAAAACTGTGATTATTTTCTGATAAATGAAACGGAAAAACGTTGATCAGGAAATATGGACAGGGTGTTCAATTATCTTTGGTGACATGTTAATCATCTGTAATATTTTGTTTTTGTTGGTATCGAAACAAAACAAGAACTATATTGTATAGTTATCACGCAAGCTATTCCAGTTTGGAGAATAAAACATGAGAATAACAAATTTTGGTTGGCATTCCATTTAAAAAAATAGGTATCAGGTATTATGAGTTAAGTTGATATATCAGGAAATTGTTAGTTTCTTGTTTTATTTTTTACACAGGAAAAGACCTGCTACATAACTATAAAATATGGTTTTTGCTTTGTTTCAATACCTTCAAAGAGTAACAGCTCATTGAAATGCAGGTTAAAATGTTAGCAAATATAATCAAATACCCTTTTCCTTATCTATCACTAATGTTGTTTATATCAAGTATTATTAGAGTTTTTGAGAAGTCTGTTTTTGTTGGTTGAAATAAGCGTGCATTATTGCAACAACATATTTCATTTTATCCAAATTCCACCACGAACATTTTGGATAGAAGAACTTGTCTTGGTAAGAAAAACCAAGTATTTCATATGGCAAATTCCGAATGAAGTCTGGGGAATTCCGGAGAAAGTCTACGGAGTCTCCGAGGATTACTGGAATATTCCCGAGGAAGTTTGGGGAATTCCCGAAGAAGTCTGGGGAATCCTCGAGAAAGTCTGAGGAATTCCAAGGAGTTCCTTGGATTCCTGGTTCCAAAATAGGGGCAAGTATGTACTTTTCTTGGATAACAAAGTTCTTGTACCGATTTTGAGGCAGTGGTTTACTCCCTGATATTTCCGAAACAGTAACTTTCTTAGAGAGCATATTTTTTTATGAAAATACCTCAGGAATCACCTCACGAGTTCTTCACCAATCTTAAAGAGACACCCTTTGTTATGATTATTGTGAATACTGTATATGAATGATTGAATTCAGCATCAAATTGGTGGGATTCCAAAGTTTCAAAATCTCAATACATTTCGAAAATAATTTGAAAATTTCGGCCTCAGATGTCCCACTTCAAGGAGGGGTAGCTCTTTAAGGGGGTGTTTGCTGATATACTGGGGGTTTCATAATATATGCGTAAAACTTTAGGATGTGATTGCTCGTTTGAAAATATGAAAACATTTTTATCAACACCCTCTAAAATGCACGATCTACTTCCACTTTCCTTTCAAATCCTTCACCGATAATGACTTGAAAAAAAATCGCATGAAACATAGCTAATGAGGAATAAAAAAAATGCTCACGAACGCTGTTTTCTGTACGATAAACCGTTTCGGAAATGCTTGCTAAAGACAATTTTTTTTCAATTTCAACGCCCGTATCTCGAAAATGGCGAATTTTTGGGATGTTAATAAAAACATGTTTTCATATCTTTGAACCTGCTATAGCCTCCTAAAGTCCTAAACACCCAGTATATTCATAAGCCAAAATAAGGTCATCCAATACAGGACTGAGGTTTCGTCCACTAATTATGGGAGACCCCTCATAGTCGAAGCTTCATGAATTCTCGGCAAAACAAGGCTTGAGCACTCGTTTCCCAGGGACATTTAAAGAGCAGTTTTTCAAAAAGCGTCAAATCCATTTTTTGTGAATAGGATAGAAAAAAGTCCTTTGTGTACTTTCGAAAAAATCAATTTGAGAACCCTGTATCTGCCATAAAAATGGGTACATATGGGATTTTTCTTTATTGTTTATTTTTTTGAGAAACTTTTTTCGTGGATAGTCTGTGCATGTCCGATAACCAAAAAATCAATTCTGATACATGTCCTGTTCGGTTAAGCAAGAATAATAATACACGAAGGGCTCCATATGTCGATTTGGATCAGATATTTCAACCTTTCCATCCATCAAAAATGATGATTATATTCTAAATTTGACTTCATTCAACTAAACTTGATATTACGTTTGATGTAAAATCACTCGAATTTTTTATGAAATGAAGCATTCAAGGGATATAGATTATAAATCACTGTCTGGTCGTGTTCCCAACTGTACCCATGTCCATATCCTCACCAATTCTGGGGATTAGAAAAATAATTTATTAACGAATATTCACTATAGCTGTACATTGAAAATAATGATTTTACCCATGGGTACAATAGTTAAGGAGACGATCGGACGGTATTTTCAATTTATAGTCCTTGAATGTTCAATTCCAAAAAAAAATCGTCAGATTCATTATCAAACCGATGTCGCTCAGTGGAATAAAATTGATTTCAAAATAAAATAATAACATTGGATATTCACAACTTTTTCCAATAAAATCTTTCGATATCTTGTCAAACCAACCCATTATTTGACACCAGAATGAACTTTTTGAACATTCTCGCTGAACCAGAGAACTAATGACATGTATCAAAATTGATTTGTTCAGTTATCGGACATGCACAATCTTTCTCAATCATTGCTCAAGGTAGGGTCTGAGCAAACTTGAATTCGCCTCAAAGAACGCATGCGCAGTTTCAATAACACAGTGGCAAGATTTGTTTATGTGGTAAAATTTTTGATCTTAAGCCGTTGTCAAGTCGAGCTCAAGTCAAAACTGTAGTCTTGACTATAAATAACCATATAGAGGGTGTTTGTAGATAAGTGCGACAAACTTCAGGAGGTGATTCTGCATGAAAAAATAATGACAGTTTGCTATATAAACATATGTCCGCGAGTCTTATGTCCATCAGTTACGCGCATACGGGTGGTAATCTCATTTTTTTTTAAAGAAAGAACGAAGCATTTGCAGACATATGTTTAAATAGCAAATTGTCATAGTTTTTCACGTGGAAATTCTCGTGACTGGTTTGAAATACTTGAAGTCATCCTAAAGAAGAAACGAATCAGTTCCGAAAGCTCGATTAGACAATACATGCCAACCAACGTATCGTATAGGCCTCTCATTTTTGACTGCTCTCCACCACCTTCTCCTTCTCATAATTTTTCCATGCTGAATTACCTACTGAAGTTTGTCGCACTTATTCACCAACACCCTTGTTTAACCAAAGTAGGAAGAAATTATGTACTAATCGTGTATTAAGAAGTTGTTTATTACTGCAGAGCGCTTTCGGCTTGCAAAGCCATCTTCAGTGCTTCAGTCTAGAAATTTTCAGAAAAGAGGAGCTGTTCAATAGTTATCAATCCATTTGACTTTTGATAAACTTACATGTCAAAAAATTTTAGATAGTGGGACATTTTCCAACAGAAGAGTCGCGTTCACAGACAAAACACATTAAATTGTATAACATGCTGTCACCACATGTAAATAATTAAACATCACTCAATTAAGAACCGAAGTACAAAATTCAGAAACATAAACAAAGTTTTGAAAGATGAAATGTCACTTAACCTAATTTAATAACCTTCGATGACATATTGAACGTTAAAATGGACCAGTACTACAGAGATCAAACGGCCTACTCTCAATTCACTTGGCATTCTCCACTTATATACCACTTTTATGAAGTTTGTCAATCTTATCTTTCGAGTTGACCAGCGATTTGTTAAGGTTATTCTTGGTTGAATGAGATACACTCACCTGTGGTATTTTATCTTTAAACACCACAAATTAAGCTGTTCTGAATGTGATACGACATATGTTGGAAGAACTTGCCGAGCACTACATACTCGGATCAAGGAACATATAAAAAACCCTAATAAATCTCCCTTTGGGCACCACCTAAAGATGTCAAAACACAAATTCGATCCAGAAGAAGATTCAAGGTTGCTGGTGAACGTGCAGAGTAGAAATTTTCTTCGACTGGTTTTTCTTGAGGATGCAGAGATGAGCAAGGAAATGAGGAGAAACAGCAAATGCTTAAACACCCAGGTGAATCTAAATCGACCTTTCCAGCCCATCCATAGAAGACAAAACTCCATGTAGAGAATTTGTATCAGCCTTGCACTATGCTGCCAAGTGAATTGAGTAGGCCGTTTGATCTCTGCAGTACTGGTCCATTTTAACGTTTAATATGTCATCGAAGGTTATTAAGTTAGGTTAAGTGACATTTCATCTTTTAAAACTTTGTTTATGTTTCTGAATTTTGTACTTCGGTTTTTAATTGAGTGATGTTTAATTATTTACATGTGGTGACTGCGTGTTATACAATTTAATGTGTTTTGTCTGTGAACGTGACTCTTCTGTTGGGAAATGTCCCACTATCTAAAATTTTTTGACATGTAAGTTTATCAAAAGACAAATTGATTGATAACTATTGAACAGCTCCTCTTTTCTGAAAATTTCTAGACTGAAGCACTGAAGATGGCTTTGCAAGCCGAAAGCGCTTTGCAGTAATAAACAACTTCTTAATACACGATTAGTACATAATTTCTTCCTACTTTGGATATACCACGTGTACTCAGCTATCCCCCACTTTGCACCCTTGTTTAAGCAGAAGACATGAGTATTCCAATAAGCAACCAAAGCAATGAATGTTGCAGATGATTTTTCTTTGAATCACGATGCTATAAGGAGGAGAATCATATCTACGCGAATTATGGAGACATAAGAATTCACGAAACCCAACCTTTCGTCGAGACAAATCTTTTACATCGAGTTTTGACATGTGACCAGATGAGGAAAATATTTTGACAGAAGTGCAAGATGCAATGAAAAATTTGGCGAACGTGAACCACCTTTCAACACTAGTACAACCAGTGCCCAAGTAAAAATCGATGAATACAGTAGACTCGCGATAGTGGGAACACACACTCAGATGAACCTCCCAGTAGTATGAACAGTCAAATTATCACCTATTATGTACCCAGTACTAGCATCTCGTTTGTATAAACAGATATTTAACTTTTATTGGCCAATATCCGGTCTGTTATAAGTATATAATATTACCTTATAGGTAACCGCAGGTTTGTATTGTTGCTGTCGATTTTCTGGGTTACAAAGTGTATCATGACTGGGCAGTGGAAATTTATAAAGTTTAATTATACAAAAAGATAATCAATGAAATTTTTCAAAATGTATTACCCCTTTTTTATTCACCTCCCATGGTATCAATAATCTCAAAGGTATAAACATGCCCAAATTTTGTGTGTGCATACTATCGCGAGTGCTCTGTACATACAGTGAACGCCAAGCAATTTCCAAATCACGTCATCAATGCCACAAAGTGCGTTGTTATGAAGTTTGCTGGTAGGCATAACAAGTTTTTTCGAGGCCGAACAGTTTCTTCAAACTGAAACAAGTTTCTGCAAATCTAAAGGGAAATGTGTGATGGAGTGTCTCACAATTATGTACTTGAATATCCAGTCGATAAGAAATAAATCGGATGAACTTTTTCTTCTTCTTGAATCTCAGCGATTTCCAGTTATAGTGGGTGTGACGGAGCATTGGTTGAAACCCAATGAAGTGTTTTATGTACCCAAATATGTTATGCTCACTTCAATGTGTGGATCCGTCGCTAGTCATGGAGGGTCTTTGATTATGGCTAGGGAAGATATTGCTGAACAACTCCAATTGTCCTCTGTGGACACTTTTGCCGATTTAGTTGAGGAGTTTCTTTTTGAATTGTCTGTTGTCTAGTCAGAAATCCGCGATCTCTATATTTTTTGCATTTATCGTAGCTCTTCTTCTTCTACAGCATCGTTTGTGGAGAGACTTGAGATTTTATTTTCTCTGCTTCCTGATAAGAACAGAATTGTCCTTGATGGCGACTTTAATATACATTTTCTGGATTCTACTTCTAACTTCACCACTGCGTTGGCCATGTTAATGAAGTCGTGAGATTCCAAAATGCACGTTAAGGTGCCCACTCGAATCACAAAGGATTCAGTCTTACTCATCGATTATTGCCGTTCAAACCTGAATGACCTTGTTACATGTGAAGTCGGACCGTCGGGTTTATCAGATCACGAAGTAATAACCGCTAGAGTTTGTCTGCCTACAGAGGTGCAGGAAAAGTTTATGATTGGTCGTTTATTTAGCAACACCAACTTTAGCAAGTTCAAGCAAAGTTGTTCATCGTCTGATTGGCCTTCAATTTTTGCTTCGTCCTCTTTGCCCTTAGAGTCTTTTCACGGTTTACTGAGAGATTGTTTCTGTAAATCTTTTCCTCTGCAGAAAATTAAGTTTAAGGAAAGGAAACCTTGGATAACTAGGGGTCTGCGTATCTCTTCTAGAAATTTGAGATGTCTTTATCAAATGAGAAGATTTACCAATGATCCAGCCTTTCATTCTTATTTCAGGCGTTATCGTTCACTCTTCAGAATCTTAGTAAGAAAAGTCAAGGACTGGTATTACAGTAAAAGATTTGATGATTCTCGTAATATTCAAAGGGAAAGCTGGTCCATAATTAATGAGATAAGGGGTAGGAATAGGGCATCGACAATGCCGAAACTAACTCCAGACTGTCTCAATACTTTCTACTGCTTTTTTGCCCGAGCTTTGACTGGAGGGATTCACACAGTTAGTGATCCTCTGTTATACTTAAATGATCGGAATTGTGGTGATACCTTCTTTTTTGTTCCCATCTATGACGGGGAGGTTCGTGAATGTCTTCTTGAGATCAAGAATAAAAAATCTTCAGGTGATGATGAATTATCTGCTGATGTCATATTGTCCTTGCCTGATCATGCCATTATTGCCTTAGCTGAGGCAATTTATCATTCCTGGTGCTCTGGTCATTTTCCCGAATGCTTGAAGATCGCGTGTATTATTTCTATTCCTATTTTCTCTGTATTATCTAAAGTGATTGAGAAACTAATCAAGAGGAGAATGATGACGTTTCTTAAAGGCAAAAACATTCTGCACCCCAACCAGTTCACCTATCAGGATTCTACCGGGACCTCTGATGCCATGTATAACTTCTTGGAAGAGGTATATTTAGGTGTGAATAGTAAAGAAGGAGTAGCAGCGGTCTTTTGCGACCTATCGAAGGCTCTTGATTGCGTAGATCATGGAATTTTACTAAGGAAATTGGAAATTTATGGCTTTAGGGGTGTGTTCATTAAGTGGTTGAAGTCGTTTTTGTCCGATAGGTTTCAGAGAGTTGTAGTGGGCCCAGCTTTTTCAGGCTGAGATAAAGTGGAGCGTTCCTCGGGGTTCTGTACTTGGCCCTCTTCTTTTCCTTTTGTACGTGAATGATTTGCCTCGATTGCCGATTCAAGGTACTATAACACTTTTTGCGGATGACACATCTATCGTTTGGCGGCATAGGAATGCTTCTGTGTTAAATGAAATAATTACGACTGATATTGGTTTGACAAGAAGATGGTTTAATGATAACCTTCTCACTCTCAATGTGGAAAAGACGTATATAATCTCTTTCAGGGGCTCAGTTGAGGAAGTTCTTCTTGGCTCATGTCCTTTGGGGCAAAAAGAGAATGCAAAGTTTTTGGGCGTCATTGTTTACCGGTCAACAACATTCGGGAAACACATTTCAAAGATTTGCTCAAGGGTGTCATCTGGGTGTTATGCCGTTGGGGTTGCAGCTAAGAAATCGGGTCCTCAACAGACAAGAACTGTTTATCATTCTCTGGTTGAGTTATAGCATTGCGTTTTGGGGTAATGTTAATCAGGGGTTATTGAGTTCGCTGTTCGTTCTTCAAAAGAGGTCCATCAGAGCATTGAATGGAATGGGTCCTCGTGATTTCCGTAGATCTGTGTTGAGAGAGAAGAACATTTTGACACTGACTTCTCTGTTTATTTTGGAAGTAGTTACATTAATTTTAAAGCTTCAGGATAGAGTGCCTTTTTCTGGACATGGGCATTTAACCCGTCAATGTAACAATATCACTCTTCCTAGACCTACATCATCTGTAATTCAGAAGTCCATTTTGTTTGATGGTAGGAGAGTATTCAATCATCTTCCACCCAAGATTCGACAGTGTAAAGATATCCGAAAATTCAGGGCTAGTGTGAAGAAAATTTCACTGACTGGAGCTTATTACACCTTGGCTGACTATTTTTTGAACCCCGTGTAGTAGTATTACTCATTTGTCTTTTTCATTGTGAAATTCAACACTGTTCTATATTAATGATTGTTGCTTCAAGTTTATTTCATGTGGGTCAATGTAAAATATTCATGATTGTTATTTATATTTTGATTTACGTAACATTTTGAATCATGTACTCATGCTTTGTCAATGGATGTTTATACATTTTCGATAATGAAGTATTTTTGATTTGATTTGATTTGATCCACATTTGGTCAAAAGTAAATCCCATAACAACGCGCTTGGGAGTATTGATGACGTCATTCAGAAATGGTTTGGCGTTCACTGTATTTGTTTTTTGGTAAATTGGTAGGGGCACCATGTACTATCAACTACACCGAACTTGGTAAAAATTGGAGTTAAAAACTGACAACAGTATCGAGGAACAGTATGGTTAACCATTTGATTTAGTTTTTGAAATCGACAAGTTTCTTCAACCTGTCGCCCTCAAAAGCAGGAAAGTTTATTTCATACTGAGTCTATTTTGTGTTTATATTCAATACCTCGATTGAAAAAATTATTTTTGTTATGTTAATTAATCAACAGAATCATCTTGAAAACAAATTAAGGCAATTTTAGTAGAATTAATCTTTTGCGATGAGATTAAGTTTTGACGTTTCAATTGGTTCTAAAACAAAAAAAGAAGGTACCCAGGTCAATAGATGCGGAATATTCGGACACATTCATCAGAATAAACATTCAATCTTCACTACGAATGTAGAAAAGCCATGTATCATTTATTATATCTCTGAATTTGTCATGTTTCCAGTTATATCTGACCAACACCAAACCCAACTTTCAACACCATTCCCCCTATGCATTAAAGCCACCACAGAACCGAGTGATTTTGGCCAGCAACATCCCGGCGAATTTGCCTAGATCGATTTGTTTACAAAGTGTTTGGAACAAATGTCGACCACTTAGGGACCACTAATTATAGGTGTATTTCGGTCAGTGATTACTAAAACGGGCCTTCTGCCGCTTGACTGGCCCTAGAGCGATTGAGTTGGGTTGCATATTAACTAAGGGAGTTACTGAACTTTCTAGGGACCATAGCTATTGCGAGATCCTAACGTACTGCCTCTAAATTACCGTATTAAATAATAAATTTTGTGAAACTGTTTGTCTTTTGCCAAGGTGCAGCACACAGTGTATTGGGCGCCTTGTGTGTTTTGAGAATTCTAGCGAGATTCTATTTCAGCTGTTGAGGATAAGCTCACTTGAATGGAAACCCTTGCAAATTTGAATAATGTGGAGATTGTGCCGCATGATTATCAGATAACTTATGTCTGAGCACAATAATTCAATATACTAAGCCAGCGATAGGTATTTATGTTCGGAGGTTTTGATGAACGAAAATTCGTCTGTAGTACAGGGTCCGATTATTATTGAATATGAAGAAAGGCCTCAATCCAGCTCAACTACATGTTCAGGTCACGTCTTACACGCTATTATTACATCATCATACGCTTAGAATATACAAGGTAGGTATTAGGAAAAGATTATTACAAACTTCTATTGTGACGAATTTCAAAAACATCATTTGGATATAATGCAATCTTCACCAATAAGTCACATTTTGTAATCCGTTGATCATTTTGTTCAGTTAAGTAGTAAGCGTTTTTGTGTCCGTATATTTGGTTGATGAAATACTCATAAGCTTGTCCCACGTAGACTCCAAAGCAGTACTGCCATTATGTAGAAAAATTTTGATGCAGACTGATATAACCAGCAAGTTTCATGGGAAAACTTTTCCAAATGAAAAACTCGGTAAATTCCACTAACTACATGAAGACAGTTAAAACTCTTACAAAGACGGTATCGACAGGAGAACATCACTCTTGGGCCAAACTCTTGTCGGTCTCCTTTCTTGAGTGAAGCCATGGAAAAGAAAATTATGTAGAGACCTATTTCGGCTACAACCTACAACGAATATGTAGAGCTACGTTGTTTGGTTAAAATTTGAGAAAATCGAAAAGATCTCTTCTCTTTTCTTTTGCCCAAGAGAAACAGCACGAAATATTGAATATTCTCATAATGTTTGGGAACTTATTTTTTTTAAAGAGGATCAGCCAATAAAAACTCTCCCATTTTTTCGGATTGAAAAAATGCTCGAACACGTAGATTTTTGATTTGAGAGAACAATTTCTCAGCTTTTTTTTCCCTATAGCTTCGACCTCCTAGGTAGTGGTTGAACAAACCACAAAATTTGAATTGGAGAAAGGGGTTGATTTCTGTTTCAAAAGGTATTTTTGACTTAATCACTGATGTGAGTTGATTTTTGAAAATGAAAATTATGTTGAAAAAATAGTCCTCAAGCTCACAATTTCATAAAAATTCTTTATTCATGCAAATCAAGTCAGCCCTTTCAGTTGTACTATCCCAGAAAATGCTGAGCAATCAAAGTTTCATGATTAGATAAGATAGTCTTCAAAAATCTACGTGATGTGTTCGAGGATTTGACTAATTTTGATTCTAAATTCAAGTAATTGGGGTAGGAAGTTTCCATTGGCACAATCTGTACAGTATTTGTGAAGCACTGCACGAACATACAACTCTTCAAGTGGAAAGTAGCCCCCATTTTCTCATTGTCAATTCTGTCTCTATAGTTTTACCTGTGTACACCAAACTGTGTATTCATGTGTTAACATCGCAGTATGATCAACACTTGACTTCCTCAATTGCCAATAAAGATTGTGTACAGAAAACCTACCCTCTTCCATCGTATGTTGCAACCCATAAGGTCCTTCATAAGTGCCAACGTCGCATGATAATCAATATCTATTTTGATATGATGCGACAATTGATTAGGTCTTTCTTCCTACAGTTTCCACCCTATTATTTCTTATCCAGTTTTGAAAATGAGCAAGTTTATGGTTCTTCTAACATATAATATGAAGTTCATTGGTTGATAGGAATAAAGCGATCTTTCATGTCGGTACATGCAGAGGGAAACTGCAGGTAACAAATCAATATTTGTATTTTGGAATAAAGTATTTTGTATGATTACTGAGGTGACAGGGTCTAGAATTTGTATTTCAATATTTTTAAGGTAGATCAAAATGGATATTGCTCAAGAAGAACCAGAACCTTTTATGTAGAATGATCTAGTTATTGATACTTATATTGCTAATCCATTTTCAAATCTAGAAATTGTCAGGTCTGAATAAGTTAGTTATCAGATTAGTAGATCTTACGACCAGCTTCTATCTCAATTGATACTCATTTTTGCCTCTACGAAAAAAGTTCGGTAGCCATTGCATGAAAAAGGTAACATCGTAAAGAAACAGGTAGTGCGCCTTTTGACCAAAACGAAACGACCAAATTTGTCAGGGTAAACTCATGAATTTCAGATGAATCTCTTAGATTTGAGATGGCAGAAAGGATAACAGAATATTGCCTAACATCATAAACTATGTATGGAGGATTGAACTTTTTCCACAGGATGATACAATTTGCATGTACTTCTGTTCATCACTGATTATGAATGACAATTGAAGCGATAACAAAGTATTCCCTTACATCAACTATGCAAGGCGGTTCGAACTTTCTTCACATTATAATAAAATTTGCATGGACTTCTGTTCATCACTGATGATAAAAGACAATTGAAATGATCGAATAATGCACTTTAGTAATGGTTGTTGAGCGGGGTGATTTTAATTCTCTATTGATTTCATAGATTTCACGTGAATAATGAGGTTCAAGCACATCATGAAGTCAGAAATGATTATCATAAACTTTTTTAAGGATGAGGAAAAGTTGAAGTTGCTTAACAGAAATGCTGTGGAGTCTCAGAATGATTGTTCTTGATAGTGGCCATCATATTTTGAAAGAAATTAGGTCAATCTTATCATCTCATCTACACAATTTTATACATGGAGAAATACAAAATATATTTGTTTAACATGCTTAACTCTCTATGATATTATTAAAAGTGAAAAATAAGAATAGAACCTTAAACAAAAGTGGTGATCCATTCCTTGTACAAGACTTGGTCTTTTCGGAATCTAAAGGAGGAGCATTTTTTCTTTGCACTGTGTTAAGTTTAGGAGTCTGGAGCAAAACACACACCATGATAAACCTGAAAATGATCACCTTTAACCGTAATCCAATCTAGATTCTGGATATAATTGACATGTTTCATCTAAATAAACCATTATATTATTCTTTATAAAATATTTATCGATAGAAAGACATATCCTCAGAATGCCCAAATCCACTATTTTTGACAAGCCATATAGTTGGAAGTGATTATTTAGTTTGTAATCAAATAAAGGATACCTACCGGCGTTAACAATGTACTTTTTTGAATAAACAGGTATTGAATAAGCCGGTTATCGACGATAACTCAAATCCACCATTAAAAAACACATTGGAAATAGTTTGTTTGGAAACAGCTGCTACCTTCCAGGGATACCAACCTTTATAATGACGTCACACTAATTGAGTCTATTGTGCTTCATTATGTGGAAAAATAAGTTCCATACGCGACAAAACATAGCGTGAACTGTGGTTCCTATAAACATTCAATGACGAACCAACTTACCCATAAATTTCCGAGTAAGAATCACAACCTAGACTCATTATCCAAAATAAGTTGCTCAGCCAACAGCAAACTCAACAACATTCGGTTCAGTGTGTTATGAGTTTTCTTATCCGACAATTTCAGTTTTGCGGCAGTTGTTTCCGGTCATGACGAATAATGCGCTTGGTATTTAGCATCACGCTTCAGCAAGACAAAACCGCTAAACCAGAAATCGCGGTGAAGGAAACTTAACGCGCCTTGAATTTGCATGTACACATAATAGTCTACGGAAAGGAGTCGTGTGAATAGGGTTAGAGGGTGGGGTGCAACAAAATTAGCGTTTTCTGAATAGTTGCGAGCTTAGGCAGTTGAAGTGTTTATAATTATTAGTATACTTTTCCCGTAACTAGATTAACCGCATTTTCACAACTGCATCAATTCATTGAGTTCCAATGATTCCACTGTTTTGAACTTGTAAGTTTAGTACAGATAATGAATATTTCTTGATATACAGTGTGGTCATTTAAGTATGCAGCATATGGGATTATTTTATTAACCAAAATATCGATGCCAAAAGTCGGTACATGTCAGATAATCTTGGGACTTTTTCTTTCTGTAAAACCTTTTTAACATCTCGGTTAAAAATTTGACAGGCGAACATATTTTGATCCATGTGGTTTCATATGGACGAAATTGACGTCTGTCAAATTTAACACCAAGAGTGTGAAAAAGTGTAAAAAGTGTAACATAAAGAAAAACACCTCTCATTAGATACACTTACCCCCATATGCACCGTAGAAATCTAATCCGGATAAAGACTTCATCGCGATTATTTTCCATTGGGTGGTATGGAAGATAATCGCGATAAAGACTTCATCCGGATTAGATTTCTACGGTGCATATGGGGGTTAGAATTGTAACAAGTCAAACATCATACATGGTGGGTCAAAAAATATAGAAATTGTACAACATGAAAAGTAGTTATACCCAAATACCAAAACAGGAGCGACGTGACGACGTGACCTAAAAACAATTTTTTTTTTTCTGTATTAAATAAGAAAATTAGGTATAATTTAAATTTCAATATCAGTGTACGAAAAGAGAAAAGTCGTTCAAAATTCCTATATTTTGAGCATGTGGTGATACCTATACCAGTGTTTATGATGTTAAACTTTTGAATAAAGGACTCACCAAGCAATATTTCAAAAAAGGCACACCATTGGTCATATTATACAGGGTGTAACAAATTTGATTGCATGCATGGGGATCTCGTAAACAGTATGAGATACAAGGCCGGTTAAATAGCGGCCAAGTTGCGCAATTTCAATCTCAAAAAAATGCTACTCTCAAACTTGGAAATTCCAAAGACTCCGGAAGTTATCCGACAATAACCGATTTCTTCGAATTTTTTTTAATTCGTTCAACTTGGAGCTTGAAGCTTCTGTTGTCTAGTCAAAAGTTATTATTGTTACCATGACTACGGTCCGCGTGACGGGTTCAAAAAAGATCAACAACTTTGGATTTTGATTAACTCTATCGTATTTACTTTCTGAGAAAAAGCTGTTGGGGATGGTTGCGAGAGCACGAATCGTCGGATTCGATTTTCTACCGTGCTATCTTGAAGAGCAAAAAATGTGGCCATGAAAATGTGTTATTCGTTCTCAATCATCTTTTTCAATAAATTCAAAACAAAATAAACAAAGGATTTTGAAAAAAAATCGGTTATTGTCGTTTATCTTCGGAAGTCTTTAGAATTTTCCAAGTTTCGAAACGGCAATTTTTTGAGATTTAGATTGCACAACTTTGCCTCAATTTGACCGACCCTGTATTTCTCAAGGTTCACGAGATCCTCATGCATACACTCAAATTTGTAACACCCTGTATATTATTGACATGTACCATCACTGTTTCTCAGTTAGGCTCAGGCAACTATACTTTCACAGGAAGAATCCGACAATCATGATCTTCCATGCACAAAAAGTACAAGAGTTAAGATACTGAGCAATATCTATCATTTTCTTTCAAACCTAGTATTTGTATCCATAGCTTGGACAGAAGAAGTCTTCATGGCAAATGGCAACAGAGCACTGACTCTGATCGATTAGTCCATGGCCACAAATAGTATCAGCTTATCTAAACTTAAAGCAGCAGAGACTCTACCACTATCGGTTACTAAAAAAGGTTGGCACCATTGTTTCCATCTGACGGGAGCAGCTATAAATACTGCTGAGACGTTAAGCGCACAAACCCTATAATGGAGCTTAGCATTCCATACACAGACAGACACAAAGGAAGAAAGAGACCAAACTCATGGAAAAAAGCTAACGATAAAAAATTGCAAAATGCTTGGGAAAGACATGTAAATACTTAGAAAGTGGACCAGAACCTTGATGAAAGATGTTGGGGAGTGCTAGAATATCTCACGAGGAACTCAAATTCCACATTATAGGAAAGTGTTGTAGATCAAAGCGCCTATCTTCGGCGAATCATTCTTCATAATTGTTTCGAATGATCTTACAGCGTCTAGCGGATGATTCTCCCGGGGTGAAAACAAGGAAAATCGTTTACGAACCATTTCTTCGGTAATACTTAGTCAGACCAATCTATGAACGTTTCTGCCCACCAGGCTTCATCAGCATAGCTTGGGTCTGACCACATAACACCTACAATATAATGGAAACTGCAATGATAAAGGTTGTTGGAGTGTTTTGATGTTATAAAGTGGCGCCCTACAATGGTTGTTTGGATTACCACATAATTCACATGACAGGATATGGTAAAACAGGAATCTACATCACTACTACATCACTACTACTACTGCAGGTCTCTGTTGAAGTTATATTTCTGCGGCAATTTCAAATGCTTATAATTTGTTTTAGCTTTTGTTTCCTGGTTTTAAAATATGTTTGTTTATTTAAACAAAATTACGAAATAGATACGTTTTCAATCAAAACTTTCTAAACACTATGATGAATGGTTTGATGAAAGGGCTTGGTTTCACAAAAATCAATGATATTTTTGTTGTTTTCATTTACCTACCCTCACACGAATTAGCGGGCGGAGCGGCAAATATAAAATTCCAACATCGGTTAAATGAGAATCACCTTTGCAATCATCACAAAATAACACCACTAAAACATTCTAGAATTATGATAGAGTTGAGAAAAATATAGATTAAAGATTTTTTTTCGTTATAATTGGGTTAAAAAGTACCATATTTCAAAACCATGACGTGGATCCTGGATATCACACCCCAGATAAGATCTATAGATGTGTTCATAAGTCTTATTCTGCAGTGATGGAATCCGCACTTCACAAATCAACTTTGCGAAAAGTTCTGCATTATCCTTAGGGAATCCTATGTCTTTTACTTGCTAAATCATGACAATTAGGAATCACACAAAAGCTGTTATAACGACGCTTCTGATTACACTTCATTTTCAAAGAGTTCACTTCAACAAAGGAGAAATTGGTGGCCGATTGCACCAACCTTCACTTAACAAAGACTTAACTAAGGGGGCCTTAAATTTTAAGCAGCCCTCAATTCGTTTTCATTTGCACCAACACTCTTTGAGGGCCCTTAACCAAGTGTGTCCCAGATTTGACAACGTTGATCAAATTTGGTCATTTCCAGTAACTTTTCCATTATTTAGGTTGAAAAACTGACGGGAACAATGCGATATGGCATAACCTCATTTGTTTTTGTTCACAGAATGGTGGTTACATGTTTTGGTGATATTGTTTAAAAGTTTCATCTGACCACTACTAATTTATTGCATTTTTGGCAGGTTTTCTTTAATCACACGGGAATGGATGCAAAACAAAGAAACCCTGAAAGTTATGTACTTCACCTGTCATGATCATATTCGAGTTGGTCTTCCATCTGAGTCAAGATATTTAAAACAGTTTGCTCATCTCAATAAAAGTCTCCTAAAAACCCTATGATCCATTTCCTATGATTTGGCCGCTCATACATTTTTAGGTATTCTGGTAAATCTAGTGTATCATCCAAACTCCAAATAGTTCAAGTGATCCATTCTCACTACTTATGACAGTGGACTGTTCGAGAAACACTTCAAAGTGGGTATTCTTTAATGTAATTTATATTACCGATGCTGCCACGGCTAAAAGGCCAAAAAATCAAAAATGATGTTTTCATTTAGACGGATTCTACTTAATACTGGTATGTACAACCAGATGGATGATGTGCCTTAGGTGATTAAAATTTGAATATACTTCTCAAATCTGAATTGAACTTGGAGAATGTCTAAAATGACAGACAACAGGCGCAATCACATTAAAATTATACGATGTCCTAGCCAAACTCCTATATAACTTAGTACATGGCGTCGATATATTTTCAAAAATAAATCATAAATGTCTTTGAAAATCAATAATTGATATTTAAAGTCAGTAACGATAATAACAACTGTATCACAACCTCAAATTTATATCGTTTACAGAGATAAGTCAGCGTTAAGTGGACATCGACGGAGACTTAATAAAGGGAGCGGTAAGGGAAGCTTAAGCTTTCCTTAACGTTGGTGCAAACAAAAACTTGAAGTTAAGGGTTCCTTAGCGTTAAGTAGCCCTTAAATAGGTTGGTGCAATCGGTCATGAATAACTTATGAAAAGAACTTTTGACAATGAGAACTAGTTCTATGATGACAACGAACTTTGCTTATCAATCGATCAACCAATCAGGGACAAGGCAGCAAACAAATTCTAGCGCCGTGGTGGATGTTTGGCAAAATACATTTTCATGTATAACTGGGTTGCTGTCTTAAAACATGTCAAGTTGCCATTTGACTTTCCTTTATATTGTAGGTGTTATGTGGGTCTGACCGGAGCCGTATTTGTTTCGTCAGAAGGATTAGTTCACTACGAACAGAACTGATCCAATCAGTTCACTTGAGGTCATAAATCCGAAAGATTCCAATAAAACACTTGACAGATGAAAGGGAAGTTAGGAGTTGGGTTATGCGTGTATTGTTTATGTTTACAACTTGAACCTTCAACAACTACTTCTGTAGAGTTTTACAAAGTCGCACGTTGTTGCACTCGCTTGAGCTTTTGTTTTTTGTTGTTAATTCATGTTTATTGATGTTCTATCCTCAAAACAATTCCCGTGAGTTTTGATTTTTGAAACGTTCTTTCAAACAAATACACCAATGATGTGTTGGAGAAAGAAAACAGATTTATGATTGGTTTGTTATTGCATTTTCTACGAAGTCCTCCAGGTCCTTCATGATTTTATTTACTTACATTGATTCTATAGTCACAAACCAGTGGATTTGAAAAAAAAAACAAACATATTAGGTTAGGATTCTATACATTTAAGTGATCTGATCCAACTCATTCCAACTGAACTAGCAAAATCGTTGGGTTACTTCGATCACTTTAGACTGAATCTCAGTTCACTTCGGTTTAGGGTCATTTCCCAAACAAACACGGTTCACACAATTCACTTCGATCGGTTCGGATCAGTTAGATTATGCGAAACAAATACGGCTCAGGAGCACAGTATCAGAACGAGGTAGCGTCAATCAGACGTGAATGAACAGAAAAGTGTTGTAGATCAAAGCACCACTTTTCGGCAGAATCATCAACTACTGGTTACATTTTTCGCATCAACAGCAGTTAATTATCCACCATTGTGTAGTCCAACGATCTTACAACGTCTAGCGGATAATCCTCCCTATTTAGTCGCTGATGCCAAATCACTGGCCATCGCTGCTTTCCATGAAAGTGTGCGAAAAAAATCGTCAGCTGATTCTTCGTCGCACAAAAAAAAATCGACGTGAGGCTGATTTAAACTTGGCTTTTGCATCGGGGCCTGCATTGAAGATCCAATCAACCAAGGATCTTAACGTTCATGAGTATAATAGACAATGCCATTCGTTCGCTGACTGGACTTCAAAGCGATTGAAAGGGGATCCCAATGTTGCCAAAAAGTTTGTCTTGAAACCAGTCGCATTTTTTGAAGAATGGCCATTTTAACAAGAAAAATTGACCAAGCTGGACCTTTTCTTGTGCGTTCTTCCAATGTCGGAGGTTCATGCTAATAAGTCATTATCGAATGATCTTGAAGTCAATACTATAACAAAGACAATAGCTCGAATTAGACACGATTCATGCAAAATTGTTATTGAAAATTGAATCATTTGCGCAGAAGATGCTACATTTGGACGATGTCATCTCCTATTCAAAATGGCATACGTGAGCCTTTCCAATAGAATTTGAATTTTGTCAAAACTTCACAAATACAGCTCGTTTTATTATATTTGAAAATCGATCCGCTTCTATTTGAAAACTCTGTTTATAATTCATAATTGTATTTACTGAATTATGTATACCACATTAAATGTATATCCAATTTCACAGAATATGGATAATTTTCCCAACATCATCACCCAGCGTCCTCAAAGTGAATATTCCGTTTTGTATTCATTCACTTGAAATATCATCTGAAAAACCTTTCAAAACATTCTTGGAGCGATGACATTCTTCGAAGCTTTCGCAATTATTTTTGATTTAGGTAATCGTATTGGACGATTATGTAGATTTGAAACATGTTTTAAATATGAAGATTCGTGAGATGCTGGTTATTTTTGTTATTCGAAGATTGAGTCGATAATGCTGCATCGCTTACAACTGATCCTCAAAAGGATCGTCTACAGAAGTCGTCATAGAATCCGTAATTCATCTTCAAAACGAATGGTAGCCAATTCAGTAGGTGCTATCACCAACTCGGTCAGCTGTTATGGCTGTAACCAGCCAGACAAATGTCACAGGACTATGAAGCTAGAGTAAGCTTATCTCTCAGTGCTAGGGATACGAATCTCATAAGTTGCCACATGGCTCTCGTGTGAAAACCTATAACTTGGTGAGTCATCGCTTTATCTTGAGGGGTGACCACCCATGATTTCGTTGTCCTGGAAGACCAAGATGATAGGCTGTAAGTAAACGTATAGATTTCCATTTCTACAAAGACTCACGAAACTTTGATCACTGCCGGAAAATCTTCTCAGAGAGGATTCTATCTAGTGCTGTTCTTAGTTGGTTCGATTTTTCCAGTGAGCTCATTGAAACCTTCCAAATACTTGAGATACAGTTTCGAGGTTACCAGAATCAGTGCAGTGTGAACTTACAACGAACACAAGAACTGTAACATACTATTGCATGAACTTTGTTTTAGCGCTTCCAGCATCAATTGAACGATTGGAACTTGCAGTTTTTATCTTTGTGATATTTTTTTTGAAGAAATATGATAGACAAATGTTTCTAAGTATGAAGTTGATTGATCAACACTTTCAGAGACTATATCATCAACAAATAGTTGCACAGATGGGTGGACACACGAATTTTGCCTGATATGATCTTTGAACTCTAGAATATTCAAAATATGTCAAAAAACAATCTCCAAAACTTACCTCCCCTGATCAATTTGCATTTCTCCGTTAGAATCATATTTTTTAGTGCTTGAGCATTATTGAATATACATGAAATAATACAATTTGAATTTTAATACACCGATAAATTCCAGATTTAAAGACCCGTACACTTGAGTCTCGAAAGATTGGCACAACCGTTTTATTATTATGCTGATGACGAGGACAATAATAGCTCATCAGATAAGGACATCTCTTAGCGGATTCTAGATAACAAACCTTGCAATTTAATCTGCTCGCTCCATAGCAATGTAACAAATGAGGTAGTTAAAAAAGTTTTATGAGTTAGACAAGCCAAGGGAACAGATTAAAGTTCGAATTTTTGAGAACTTTGCGAATTACCCTAATCCCGAACAATTTCGAATGAGAGATTTTAGACGAGACATTGTTCTGGTTTGGAGCGAATAAAATATTTATGAATTAAGCATATTTTCTGTATCTGACGTGGAAGATGGGAGAATAATTATTAACAGAAATAAAGGTCCTCTTAAAAGTGAGAAGTTGACGTCATTGCGTGTCCGACCCTCAAAATGTATAGGTTACCTAGATAACTGGATTGCCATGATACTGAAATTAACAAGATAAA
Source organism: Orchestes rusci (assembly GCA_958502075.1). Classification (NCBI taxonomy): domain Eukaryota; kingdom Metazoa; phylum Arthropoda; class Insecta; order Coleoptera; family Curculionidae; genus Orchestes; species Orchestes rusci. The sequence goes on along the minus strand of OY293305.1, from coordinate 15,420,907 downwards.
CTCTCGCACATCCCACTTCAGAAGTCATCACGTGACCTACCTCAAAGCTATACAATCAATGTCACGCGGGGACGTCATGCGTGAGCCAGTTCAAATTTTGACCAGCAAATTGTAGCTAGGTAAACGTTATGGATGTTGCAAATCCAACCTCACTTTTGGCTCGCGGTGACAACATGCGCGGCTTGGTTCTAATTTCGTCCAGCAATTGATCATATCATGTGTGTTTCAGTATCATGGCCCAACATAAAATCCGGGACATCCCATGATTTGCAATTATTTTTGAAATTTGAAGTTTTCTTGGGTTGGTTTGAGATTTAACATGATTTCATCAGATGGTGACCTTATCAAAATGTGCTTGAATAAAAATTGCGATCTTTGTTTTTTTTAACTTTATTAAACAAAAAATTTCAAATTTGTTATTGAGAAAAAAATAATAGAGATTCAGTAGCAAGTATTTCCTCCTCGAGCAGTGATAACAGCTAGCAGATAACGAGGCAAGCTTAGGATTATATTCTGAATAACACCCCGCGGAAGATTATCCCATTCTTGCACCAGTATGTTGCAAGGATCTCTAGAATTTATGGGTGCCGGAACAACTCTTCGTGAACCTCTCCCTATCCCATCACCAATACGCTCGATGGGATTTGAGTCTGGACTTCAAGCAGGTAAAACAAATCGCCTGATTTGAACCTCATCAAGATAGGCTGTAACCAACCGAGCAGAGTGTGGACGTGCTTTATCATGCATAAATGTTCCGTGTTTTTTGAGAAAACTGATGACCGGTACAACATGATCTTCCAGAATGTTGATGAGATACCTATTCGCATTCAAGGTCCATTCTGGATATAGACCAACTCCGTGCGAGTATGCAGCAATATGCCCCCCCATGCAATAACTGAGCCTCCATGAAATGGGAGTCGTTTGACGATACATGCCCCAGCATATCTTTCGCCTTGTCAACACCACACTCTTACACGTCCATCGGAAGCCGTAAGTCAAAATCGCGATTCATCGAAAAACAATTTCCGACTCAAATCGTCGATTGTCCAAACCAAGTGCTCCCGTGCAAAATTCAGCCTTGTAGTTCGGTGCCGCGCGGCGGTCCAGTAGACTTAGTTCGAGATGAGAATCCAGCAGCATGAAGTCGCGTTCTCACTGTCCACTCAAATATATTCACATTTCTCACCTCTTGCATATGATTTCAAATGGTACACTGCCGTAACCGTTTGGGCTCTCAATGCAAAAGTAACGCGAAAGCGATTGTCTCTAGCTGCTACTGTACTTTTTTCTCGTCCTGAGCCAGGTCATCGGGTGAGCCGACCAGTCTCTCCTTATCGTCCCGATACTCGTTGCATGTTGGAGAGACTCACACCAGAGCTTCTCGCATTTTCGCGTTGACTGCGGCCATCTTCTGGGGCTGCCACAATAGGCCATTTCCACTCAATTGAATACAAATATTTCAATTATCTAAAGAAAAAGTACGTTCAATATACTAACGAAAGGCGAAGTTGCTTTGAACGAAATTTGATGCAAACGGATTCCATTTATTTAAATTTCCCACAGTTTTAGGCACCAATCAAATTATTTTAGTTGGTGGTTGCCAAGTTTATCAATAATTTCGATGTTCCTGCAATATCGATAACTGACCCCATCCTCCATTTTCATGTTCTGTCATATGTCATATTTTGTATACATCGTTTTGTAGTATTTCTCTTTGAATATTTGTGTACTCTTTGACATATTTTTAAGAAAATTTACAAGATGAAACATAGATGGAAACTCTTTAGGACATTTAAATTTGAAATGTATGTATCTACCTTTATCATTTATTTGATAAAGACAAATAGGTAACGATAAGCAATATTTAACACAAAAACTGTAAATTGAAAACGTATTCTGATTTTGACACACAGCACAATTATCATCATTGTATTATTATCCCTCTTAAGATTTATGAATAATAACAAAATCAAATCACGATACAAAGCTATTTTATTTATGATGACTCTGGAATCCGATAAGATATAATCAGAGCTCAAATCCAAATAAACATCCTACTCCACACACCTTAACAATCTCAATCCAACAAACAGAGAAACGGCAACATTGTTGCGTGCGAAAGGGAGCTACTTCCAGCCGCGAGTCTCGGGTTCGGGATAGTTCGTTTGGCAACATTGCCCATGACTAGCCAATCACAGATTTAGGTGGATGACGTCATCGGTCTAATGTTTGAAGTGAATGCTAGTGCAATAACATCAATACTATCGCAAAAAATTTTCAATTGAGAGATTAAACCAAGCATGGAATGCACCAATATGGTGATAATGGTTTACAAGAATTTGGGTGATAAAACCTTTTTTGCCAAACTTTGAACAAAATAATAAAAACTCTGTTTTTATTTAAGCAATCATGATAAAATCACCGTTAAATAATAGCAAACTAATAACGTACACCCCAAACCAGACCCCGAAAACTTCAAATTTCAAAAATACTTGCAAATTATGGGGTGACCCGCATTCTATGCTCGGCCGTGTATATAGTACTTTTTATTATCAAACATAAATGGATCTAAATGATGAATAATTCGAAAACATTTAAATGTCCCTTGAATTGGACCTCGACCATATTGACCTTGACTCTGGACGATTTAAATCTTTGAAATTGGCGCCTTCAACATAGTTTATATATTTTGGTGAAAACTAATCTTACGCGTAGTCAGAATAAATCACATCGTCTTTGAAATGATGATTGGGAAACGGAAGGAGAACTTACATCTCACTATATAATGAGTTCAAAGTTCAAAATAATGAGCCAATTAAAAAAGAATCATTAGCATCATAACGAGAAAACTTACCTATTTCTTTGCATCTATATCGAGCGCGTTTTGCAAATAACTTCGCAATTGAGTAATATATAATCAAGGGTAATCATCAATTAGAAGGTCTCTCGTTGAAGTTCCATTCCTATAGGAGAAAACAGCACCTATATTCCTATAATCAATCAATATCCATAAGTCCGTCATTCACGATGAAGCTTAGATATTGAAGGCTATGATTGAACGTTAACGTTAATTTAACATGTCTATTTCATCATGATAACGCTGTTAGCAAATGGAACATTTGCATTAGTAAACAATCCTAACAGACACGTCAAGTTAACGTGAACGTTCAATCATAACCCCCATTCGGTCCTATGATTGAACGTTCACGTTAACTCAACATGTCCGTTTCGGTTCCACCATGGTTACGCTGATAGCAAATGGACCATTTGCGTTAGTGAACAATTTTAACAGACACGCTAAGTTAACGTAAACGTTTAATCATAGCCCCCAATATTTATTCATGTGTTGAAATACATGTCCCAAGCCACTTGAACATGTTCATTCCTTTATCTGGCGCATGATAGTTGTAGGTGTCATTATTGATGTCATTTTGAACAAGTCAAGTATCACTGGTGAGTTATGGATTATAACTCACGTTTCCGTGGCAAACAAACAAACAACCTATCACGTTCCCGTGGCAACCAAACAAACAATAACCTATTTTGACCAAAATGTAAACATGTCACTTTCTAGTCATTCTGACACTAAAACTTCTATTTAATAATTATCTCATAAGAAAACGATTTTCTCCATTTGTTGGATAAAACATTGTGTGACACTCTTGCGTTATGTTCCACGAGTAACTTGAGAATTTATACCTGTCGGCCTGAAGGCCTCTTGGTACAAATGTTTTTCGCGTGACTTATTTCCATTACAACGCCCAAGGACCATGAATAACTATAATACAACACAACCGAGCATATCGCATTTTCAAAAAGTCGAAATTTTGGTTTTCTGTCATGATCGCAAATTCACCTCATACATGAGTGAATGATAACTGTTACCAATGATAGTTCATTCATATTATAAAAAAATAAATCAATTTTTTGATAAATATACAGTCTATCCCATTAAAAAAAAACTAAACATTGGTAAGTATTTCAGACACTGTATTATCTGGATAGAACTGATCACACCACTGGATTTCACGTAAAAAGTTAGAGTCCGTTTTCACATAACCGATAAGTAAGTCAGTGATACCATGTGTGTCTTTCTCAAAATAACTCCGTAGCTCGAAAACTAAAAGGCCTGACATTTTTGTTCATGTCTTCCTCTGTTTCACAAAAAAGTGATGAGTACGTCTGAACCGTAGGGTTCTATCTTTAGTTATAACCGAGATAATCCGCAATTGCATCCAAAATGGGATACACTAACATTTTTGACCTAATTTGTTTTGTACAAATTACAGCGAATCTGAGTGGAAGGTGGTCTTGATAAAGATTTGTGATAGTTTTAATTATGATCCACGGAAGCTCTCCTGTTAATACTATAATGATGATATCAGAGCTGCGATTGACAATAAGCAGAAATCAACATTAAATCTGACACGCAAAGATTTTTGTGCTCCACCATTCAATGGTCCGTCACTAATAGTATGTTGACGATTCTATCATTGAATACTCAATTGCAATAAGGACACTCAATTGCTCTCGTCGCAACTAGACAACTGTCGATCTCAACGAAAAAACCATAGTTACCTGCGCGACATACACCAACACCACTTACTGACAGTCCGGAAACATTCTCGTTGGAGTTGTGTAATAGCTATTACCGATAACAACAGCATCTTTGCCACCCTTTATATGTCGATTCTGTCGGGAAACCTTATTGGTCGATTGTTTTAATAATGAATAAATTGCGAATTTCAGCCCTTATATAAGTTCGCGAACAGTTTCAGATGAAACATCAAAAATGTTTGCTCATTATGTAAAATCGCTTTCCAAAATCAAGAAAAAAATACCATAGTTTGGAATTTTTATAAAGAATTTTTTCATTTGATTCTGGTCATAATTCACAGTTTTGGAGAATGCCTGGATCTCACGAGGCGATCTATGTTGAACAATTTTTGTTGAATAACAAAAATAGCAAACGATTTGTGTTTTCGTTGTTGAAACGGCTTAAAACCCTGGTTCTCACGAGTCGAATTTTATCGGTCAACTTGAAATCGCTTTGGAATTGAATGACAATCGCCCTGTACCGTTCTCACTAGACGATTTTTGATGGTCAACGTTGAATCGCTGTCGAATTAAATGACAATCGTTCAATGAGAACATGCTTTCAATAGAAGTTGAACCACTTTTGTTGAACGACAAAAAGTTGCCATGCTCTGAACTTTGAATCGGCTGGTCATCGTCAAGCGAATTCAAAATTGTCATCGTGACAACCTCCTGTCAGAAGTTGGAGTTATCAAAATTTGTTCCGTTGAATTATTGAAAATATTGCACGAAAACATCACTTCCCATAAAAAACCTTTTACATGGAGTGATTTTTTGACCCTCAAGTTCCTAGACCATCATCAGCAATAAGAGTGCCTGTGGAATCACACCATCGATAAAAAACAAGGATGCCAAAGAAGAAGTTTTGTGAATATGGGCTTGCTCATACGTAGAGGATTTTTTTATCTAGTCTCATCTTCAATTAATAACTCTTTTGAAAGCCTCTGTAAGGTTCCTTATCGGTCCCTTCTTGAAATCCAACCTCTTAACCAAAATCTCTATTTCTTTCTGGAAGTTTCTTTTGGCAACATTATTCTTAATTCCTGAATCAAGATATTTTTTATTTCGGGCGACAAGTTTGAACAACTTTGCTAAGAGCAATTTTCAAGTTTGACAATGTCATTCTAGTCCGATAATCGTTTCAACACGATTTTTGTTGATCAACAAAAGTCGTTCTACTAAAATCGTCTTTTGAGAACACAAATCGCTCGCGATTTTTTTCGACTAACAAAAATCGTTCAACTAAAATCGCCTCGTGAGAACCGTACTTAAAGTGATACCAACCAAATCTTTTTACATTAATCTAATTAATGAATGTACATTTTTGTAACAGAAATTCTCACAACTCAAAACACTTTTCTCTAGATCGATCTCTGCTTATAGTCCGTATCAGTCCGTATTCCTATGAATATGTGTACCTACATATTTTCAAGTTGACAAACTTGACTGTGAAAACTCATCCATAGTTAGCCTTTTGTAATACTAAATGTCCATGGCAACAATCGTTCATTTTCACATTCAAATTATTTTCTCGGATATCAATTTGATATCACCATTATTATGCAAAATTGATGGTGAGCGAAGTGAAACTTGACACAAATTTGCGGAGTTCCATCGGCTTCAGTGTATTGTGATGAAACGACATTTTAATCAATACTATCTTTCATCGTTTTTGGGTGCGAACGAAGGACTGGGATCTTATCTCATTACGACATGCTCAAATAATGGGTAAGTGTGCTCATCCAACCATAAAGTGTTCTGGAGTATGAAGGGATCCCGTGGTCACTCGACCTTGAGGTTATGATTGTTATGAATCCAAATATTTGAGGATTTCTACACTGCTCTTGAAGAACATTCCCTCATTTTTTCCAAAAACGGCAGCTTCTCTGCAGGACCCGTGGTTCCGACAACTTCGACCAGGGGTATGGTGCGATTTTCAAGCATGTAGTTGTGGACAGTCAAGCCGATTTTTATTTTTTCTCTCGAAAACAAAGCAAGATCCGCAAAAAAATTCGAAACAAGTTGAAGTTGCAGTTTTTTTTGCTTATATAGTCCATAGAAAATCATAAAACCATTGAGAGTTAGTGGCGTACATTTTCTGTGTGAAAAATATTTTCTGTTGATTTGGCGCCCGGGAAGTACACAGATATAACTGCCATATTTCATCAAAATTGGGTGAAGGATATTGGAAATATTTACGGAAAAACAATGTTTCCAAACAGTTTCACTTTCTGTATCTTGAAAACGGAACATTTGTGAACTCTTGTGAACAAGAATTTTTTGCTTAATACTATATTTTACAGAGTAATCTCCTCATATATTCGTCTGTTATATATGGTATTATTGATTCGTAGTAAGTACCCTGAAGCTCAAATCAAGTGATAAATAAAAGACAAATATTAAAAATTTGAATTTCTTTCGTATCATTCAAATAAAGCAATAATTCACAAGAGCATTTCTATTGCCTATAAGTTTTTGAAATTTTGAACGCTTTTCATTAACACTTTGTATCACATGCGTGTCCTACACCAATCAGTTACGCGTTTCTGTCGTAATGTTTACAATAAATTTCATGGGCTTTTGATCATTTTTTCTAAACAAAACACAATGTGCAACGACTCCGTTCTATTTATCACACCAATTTCATTATCGGTATCCCAATGATAATATTATCATGTTCTATTCAAAGCAGCATAGCGCCATATGCGCCATTTCTAACTGTCGATAATTTGGTCGATTCAAAATACTAATAAATAAGGATCAACTTGACTTAATGTTTCTAAACCAAACACATAGCAGCATGCATTCGATTTCAAAAGCAAACGACCCAATTATTGATCTCAGTTGTGAGGAAAATGCTTGAATAAATAATATTTGGATATTATTTTTGTGTTATGATATGAAAGAGATAATCTCCGTTTTTTTTAAATGCCTGACATACGTCAATTTTAGTGTTGAAGTATTGGTACTACTGATACTAATACCGCACTCGAAAAATGAAATGATCTTCATCGTATGTGTACCAGGTGAACCGACATGCTTTATAGTAATAATTTTATTTAGGGTTTTCCAACAATTTCAACAATAAACTTTTATAATTTTTTTCGCTTGAAATGTTATATAATACTGAGTGAAGAAACATGCATTTAGTGAAATTATATGTAATAGTTAGAATAATTTGATGTATGATTGTTGCAATTGAGCATTCTGCCACCTCTCCACAATTAATGTACGAACGTAGAGACATCATCCCTTCGTTTTGGCCTTTTTGTTTGTCCGCTTTCTGGTTTCGTCACTTCTGTCTTTTCCTGATGATCAGTTTCACTGCACGCCATCCTAGGATCAAGGCTATCGTCGTAATACTGGCTGATGATCGCCACGCCATACACCGTTTCAGCTATCTGTCTGCCTGATTGGCTCGGTGGCTTGGTATGGAGGTTTTTTGGTTGATCAGGCTGCCATTGAAGCTTCTTTTGGGTGTCAAGACGTTTGGCTTTGTCTGGATGATGCATTCTTGGGGTATTTGGATTATTCCGGTTGTATTCAATACCACATCTTCATCTCCATCAATCTTCGTATGGAGACAGGAGAGCAGACGAGGCTTTGCGAATGGAGTGGGTACACTGATAGAGTTCACTTTCTTGAAGCGGAAAATATAATTGAGTGTCATGATCGACTGCGGTGTACTCGTCTGATAGGTACCAGGTCCACAAGCCTTTAAGTAATTCATTTTGTCTGTTCTAGTCAATGCAGATTTTTAATGGATGATTTTTTTTTATTTCACAAATCATATCTGACATCAAAATTTGGAATCTGTAGATGCTGTTGGAGTTGATTAAGTGGTACTTGTTGAATCAGAGCTATGACGTTTTGCTGGAGTCTGATGGTCAGACCGTCAACCACTTGGTCGAATTGTGTGCGGATTTCTGCGTATACTTTTTGGGTGGAATATTCATCGCATATTTTGTGACAAATGAAACATGTCTGACTAAATACCTCAGCCATGATTGAATTCAGTATTGATATTGTACATCCAATACCAGAATGAAAGAAAGTCGATTTGCAATCTGAGGGTTGATATTTTGGTTCCAGAGAAATTTTTCTGCATAATAATGTAATATATAGTGACAAATTTTCAAGCGCCACAAATATATAAATTATTTTTGAGTTTCAAGAGAAAAGTCCAAAAATATAATTCTTTGTTTTTTTTTTCATTTGTGCTGTATTGTGATAGAATGATTCAGATGATCCATTTTTAATCATTATAGTAATAGTTATCTATAGCATTCTATCATTGGTTAAATGCTTTTTTTAACACTTTTGATAATGGCCGACTCACTGGGCAGTGAAGACAACAAAAAATATGGCTTCCATGTTATACAATACTTTCATCATCTTGAGGATTTTTATAAAATGTCTTTACTCTTTGAGAAATTTTTATGAAATATCTATTCAGATTATAAATATCGTATTCTGGCTAGGACATCCACTCGGTTTTAAGAAATGCTTTTGAATTCCCATGCACAAAAATGTTTTTGTTTCATAGTTATCAAATAAAGCTTTTACCATCACGGTGTTCATGGAATGTGCTGCATTTATGACGAAGTATTTTTTGATTGATTGATTGATAGTTATAAAGGAAACCGTTTTTAAATGTAACATCTGAGAGCAATATGCAGCTGCAGCAATATCACAAAACTAACTAAATAAAATAGTTTTATAAATATGTCGCATACCTCTAATAAAACAATTCTATAGGAGTTCGCAAAAGAATGACCTAGTATCAGATAATAACAGTATAAATATATTATAAAACAAATATGTTCGATAAGCAAAAATATCGTATGAAATCTGTTGTGTAAACTTTCATAAAACAATATCAAAATATGTCATAAAACCATGTAAAACTGTTTTATATTTTTGCTCCAATGATGTTCTTACGAGTACACATTATCAAGCAAAATTTTTATCAAGAGCTTAATATTTCACTTGCAATGTTTATAAAACAAACACGGTGTTGGAAGAGCAGTGATAAAGCAGTTTTGAAACAAAATAGCACCAGTACTTGAAAAGTATAAAAGAACTGTGCTAGTTGACCAGAAATAAAAAATATCAAGAAAATAATATGACTTCAAAAGACATCTTCGATAATATCATTTAAAAATCAGTTCTCACCTTCCAAATAGTCATTATCAGAATCAGATGATGAATCCTCTTCGAATGATATTATTAAAGGAAGTACTTCGTTAATACTAGTTACACCCATGTCTCTTTTTCAGTCGTCTCTAATTAACTTTTTTGTATGGTCAACACAATTATTCCACATATCTATACTGAATTTGGTTAATGACTTGGACCACCACCGACTAATTTGGAATTCGTTATGTTCTTGTTGTAATTAGTTTTACAAAATGCCCAAACCATTTCAATAGGGCTATATTTACAATGATATGGGGGCAGTCGAAAAACTTCATAGCCTTGCGACTGAAGAAACTTGTCGACTACGTAGTTTTCACCGCAAGAATTTTCAGCCTAAGGATCTGCCAAATTCCACAATTTCATTCTGGTACAATCGAGACTACATTCAATTTTATGTTTTTTCAAAAATGCTAAAAGGGTCGATTTGTTTGAAAATTTTGTAACCGGTTTTTCCGGAAGTACTGAGTGGTATGGCGCATTATCTATCACAATGACACATTTTTCTTCAATTTTGCCCTGATCCGGAACTAATTTATCTTCAACCCAGTACATAAAGATGTCTGCATTCATTGTTTTATGATAATCCCTGTCATTACTTTTACTAGAAAATAGTAACCCACAATTTGGAAGAAACCCGCCGCTGTACCCAGCATGTAAAATCGTGAACCTTTCGCCCTCGCTGCAAATTTTGATATCAGTCATCCCACGATCATCCACGTCTCGTCCAAGAAAATAAAAACCACGTTTTTACTGGAATTTTCATGTTCCAAATATTTTCGCAAAAAATTAATTTTTAAACGTTTTATATGGCTTTTTTCGCCTAAAATTTTCCGTCCATCGATTTTTTTAAATTTAAAACCCATAATATCCCTTAGAAGACTTCTCGACCGATCAAAACCAACCACTTTCCGCACGTGACCTAATATATCTGAAAAAAAAAAATGTATTGTATCTCCTCCAAACTTTTAAAAATAAATCTTCCAATTTCCTCCCTTAAAAAAATGTGAATAAACCATGGCCCTTTCTTATTTTCTCCTCTTTCCCTTTTCACGCTTCTTTTCTTTGCGGTTGTTTCCTTCTCTTCAAGAACTTAAAATAGCCTTCTGATGAATCAAGAAAATGATATACCTATCATGATCTGTAATATCAACTTATTATGTATTGTATTTCTATAGTGCCTGGACATTATTCGAACTAATGAGATTTGGTAATGGCTCACGGAGAGGAATGAAAATCAATGACAAAAACATCAAAAAGTAGTATTAAAACAATATTACTCGTTTTCCAATAAATATCACCTTGAATGTTCTTGATAATCTATCTATGCAGTCATTCCGGTCCTTACATATATCTCCAAACGCCCGATACACATTGTAAATCGCAGCTTTTATCTCTGCAGATAAATGTTTTTTGTACGACATGACAAAATTTTATTAAATTTTGACATATCATAGTCAAGGTGAAGTTCGTTATATTTTTGCATATCTCATGGTGAAGTCGCTGAAGCTGTGTTTTATGACTTATCAAAGGCTATCGAGTGTGTGAATTATAGCATACTGCTGACGAAGCTCCAGATCTATGGATTTAGGGGCAATGTGGTGATATGGATCGCATCCAGCTCCACAGGAAGAATGCGATCTTCAATTTTTGCTGGCATCACATCCCGGCCCCACATAATCTCAAGTGGTGTTGTGTTGTTCTTTCTCCTTCACATCAACGACCTAATGGAATTGAACATATCTGGACAATGTATGTATGGAGAATCAACCTGTAAATGTGGCACAACAATGTAAGTTCTTAGGATTGTATATAGAAAGCAGGCTTAAATTCAACCAGCACGTGGATAGTGTATTTTTGATGGAGAGCAATCTCCGATACGGATTTTTTTTTTGGGAACATCTTTCAAAACCCCAATTACCCGTCTGTTTAGGGTGCAGTGTGCAGAAGAAAGCTGTTAGATATATATGTAAAATCAAGACGAGGGAGTCCTGCAAGAACTATTTTGTGAGCGGCTGAGCGCCATCCTGGATTGTTTTTTTTGAATAGGAATAGGGGTCATGTGACACCTCATTTTGAAGATTCTGATGAGTACTTTATTACCCTAGAATATTAAGTCGATATCATGAAGTACTACAAAATGGCGGTACATTTAATAACTACATGCTTACATTACATTACGTTACAAGATGCTTTTTTGACATTTTTGTCATCTATTCTTAGCCCGAACTTTATGTCAAGAACATTTCCAGCATCTTTTGAATTGAATTTGACGATTTTTTTTAAAGTGTGTGTATCGATGTAGTAATCAAATGTACCGCCATTTTGTAGTACTTGAAGATATCGACTCAATATTCTAGGGTTATGAAGTACTCAGCAGGACCTTCAAAATGAGGTGTCACATAACCCCTATTTCTATTAAGAAAAACATTCCAAGATGGCGCCCAGTCGACATCTTGGATTTTTTTAATTGTCAATTTTATGTCAAAACATAGTGAACATGCTTGTATTTCAGCACCTAGAATTTGAAGTCTCCAAGTTGAGCCGTTCAAAAAATTAAAGGGGGGTGGTGGACAATAAAGGAAAGCACTGTATAACAAAAGACATTATAGCACTGGACAGAGCTAAAATATAGAGATGACAATTCCTAGAAATACTCGAGTCAAAGACTCACTTATTTTTTGTAGTAGAAAACTTTTCAATCATCCTCCTATATCCTTGAGAAGTAATGTTGATGAAAAACTCACCAAACGTAGAGTTAAGAGATTTTCACTATTACGTCCGTACTACTCGGTTGATGAATATTTGTGTGATACTTTTTGATTGAGTTTTTTGCAACTGTTATTTTTCTAATTTTTGTGTATAAAGTTCATTTTTATTTAAAGTTACAGTGACATATCAAAATTGAAGGTTAAAGGTTGGCAAACATGGTTTATTACGATAGTCATAAATTGAACTGTGATTCGTTTGATATTGCTATGTTTAAAATGTATTTGATTTGAGAGAAAAAACGTTCGAGAATAGAGAGTGATGATAATTTTGGAATTGATGATCAAAATCCTTATTTGATCGAGAAAATTAAGTCTATTATCAAATATTTCAACTTTTCATTTCAATAAGCGATCACTTTATGTCATTTATTTTTTTTTGCCAACCTTCAACCTCCAATTATGATCTGTCACTGTAACTTTAAATAAAAAATGTACTGTACCTGTCTTGATTAATGTATTCGCTTTGGCTATGTTTTCTATTCAACTGTGTTATATTTTATACTTTATATTTTATATATATTATATTATATTTTCAACAGCTTTGTCAATGATGTTTTTTCAACTTTGGACAAAAAAGCATTTTTGATTGATTGATTGGTACCACTTCAGTTGTAGTTTCTCAATACGACTGATAAATCCTATTTCTTATTTTTGAGCTATATCCTTTCTTGTGTTTTTAATGCAAAATGTGAGATACTACGGCGCCCAACCCGTAGTCTGAACTATCAACCGTTAAACCAATGGGCAATTTTGGATCAAAATGTACCAAAACTTGATCTGACATCAGAACCTCCTTGATATTATCAAAAGCTGCTTGGCATTTGTTGGTCCAACTCCACGTTGTATACTTGCGCAAAAGGCCATACAACGGACTTAATATGTCCGAAATGTTTCCCACAAATCTATTGTAATAATTAATCATCCCCAAGAATGATTTCAACTGTGTAACATTGTGTGGAATTGGCAACTCCTGTATTGCTTTCAATTTTTCTTTCGATTTATGAAGACCATCCTTATCTATCACAAATCCAAGATAACAAACAGAATCCGCAAAAAATGTACATTTGCTCTCTTGAAGCGTTAAACCAGCACCCGCCAACCGTCTCAACACTTGTCTCAAATTGTCAATATGATGTTGCTTACTACCACCCGTGACCAAAATATCATCTAAAAACAGCGCTACGCCTGACATATTTTGAATTGTCTGCTCCATTATTCTTTGAAACTGCGAAGGTCCACATGTGATTCCAAATGGTAATCTATTAAACTGAAACAAACCCTTATGCGTACTAATACAGGTAAAGGGTCTTGATTTGTGATCAAGAACAATTTGCTGATAAGCCTGACTTAAATCCAATTTCGTGAACTGCACACCACCTTGCATTTTACTGAACAAATCATCAACTCTTGGAATAGGATATTGGTCCGCAATAATATGGGGATTTATAGTAACCTTATAATCGCAACATATACGTACGCTACCATCTCGCTTCAAAATAGGCACAATGGGTGTACCCCACTCCGAAAATTCTACGGGTGAAACAATTTCTTTCTCTAACAAACTATTCAACTCCTGCTCCACCTTGTCTTTCATAGAATAAGGTAAAGGCCTTGGCTTGAAAAATTTTGGCGTGGCACTCGGTTTCATTTTCAACTCTAATTGAAATGCTTTAAAAGTGCCTAGTTTTTTTGAAAATACTGACGAAAACTCATTTTTCAACTTGGTCACAATTTCATTCTCAATATTTACACAATTCAATTCTCTGAAACCCATATTGTAATTACGAATAAAATTTCGCCCTAACAAGGCCGGACCTCCCGTTTCCAACACATAAAATGCCAGCCTATTTGTTTTGTTATTGAAAGAAACATCCAAATCAATTTACCCCAGCGGTTTAATTTTATGACCTGAAAAATTCACTAAAGAAATATTCGTCTGCTGCAATGGATAGTCAACAACATTTTTTTATATACCGAAAAAGGTAAAACAAATACCGCTGCTCCCGAATCTAATTCAAACTTTATCACTAACCTTTCAACTAAAATATCAATGTATATAGGTACATCCTTTTCTGATCTAATCATATATACAGGAGACACCTCCTCTGTATTATCCTCCTCACATATTTCAACAAAACGTAAATCTCTACTTGTACACATCGCGCGTAAATGCCCTCGTCGACGGCATACATTACAAACAAATTCTTTATAAGGACAAGTTTCTGCTGAATGCGAACGCCCGCATCTCCAACACTTACCCCCGCCTGGTATTTGATTTCTTCGATTTCCGTCTCTCTCTCCATGTGATAGATCCCCACCATGTATCATACCCCGCGGCTGATGCTGGTTCCACGATGATTGACTCCCACTACTCCCAGGTGCCCATCGTCGACCACTGTTGCCAACATGTTGTGAATGACGTGCTGATCGACTCATATCCCGTTGCTGGCTTTCATTGACTCTAAAAACTCCATGATCCTCCTCTCGCTTAACTTGAACTGCGAGAGTGGCGGCTTCTTTAATTCCAGTTTGAGCAGCTTCTTCAATCATGGCAGCTTCCAGCGCTTTGCTCAAAACAACTGTTGACTTTAAACCATAAAGAGCATCCTTCACTTTTCCGTCGTTATAATGGTTGATAAACATATCAGTAACTTTAGTTCCAAATGTGTTTGAAAACTCGCATTTGCTTGCCAAACCTTTTAGTCGTGTGACCCACTCCTGCGCACTTTCTCTCTCACCTTTCCGAGCAGCATAGAATTTGCCCCTTTCTACCCAGACTACATTTTTTACGTCGTAGTACGTAGATATCTTGATGATCAAATCCTCATAATCACAATCCTCTGGAACATTTGGAACACACAGGTTTGTTAATAACAAATAAGCTTCTTCCGATAAGGCACAAAGCAGTATTGCCCTTTTAATTTTAGCGCCTTTGGTATCTTTTGCAATAAAATACTGCGCTAGTCGGCTTTTGAACACCTTCCAATCACTGATTTTCGCATCGAACACTAGATTTGCGCCGAATTCACTAACGCCCGCCATTTAACTTTTTATACGGACTCACTTCAGAACTATATTCACTTATTTACGACATCACCCCATGCACCCAACGCAAAATAAATATGGGTTCAAACTCGTCGCCATGTAATAATGGGGCATGAGGATCAGATTTAAACCAACTTGATTCTAATCATGATGTATATTACTACTGGAATGCGCACATTTCTCGCATTCTCCAAGTGCATCGTTTTATCACAAAAAACACTGCCGATATTCTTTCGACATGTTGCCAAACTTATGATAATAAAATCCTAATACACTACATACAAATATTTGCTTCTTGTTATTTCAGACCAACATGTTACCTCTTAGACCCGGTTTCTCAATGATGGTTCAACGTTGAACCTGGTTCTAGTACAATTGGCTGTACATCTTTGAACGCAGGTCAACGTTGAACCTTCGTTGAACTGGACTTGAGAAACCAGGCCTAAGTCATTTGTTCAGATATGTTGGTTGGATTGAAACTTTTCCACGCGATGGTTATCAACCAAGCGTCAAGTATCTTAAATGATTATTAAAAAAATTATAAGGATTAAGCACTACAAAGTGGTATTCTTTAGAAGAAACAACTTATGTACAAATATTCAACACTATATATTTTTTTGAATCATATTGCAGATAATACATTTGAAACTTGATACAAGTCACATCTGAAGATGATTGGATATGAGGCAATCTTCATATCGAATAAGTCCAATACAGAAAATCATTTTAAACTCGAGATCAACAGTTTGTTCCGTCCAATGAATGTCACATCAGAAATGAATACAAACGAGACTAAATTGCTCAACGTATTAAATTTTCATGATAAACCAAATTGCAAATCAGAATCAAGTTTCGTATCCATAATTGAATGTTGCACTCAGTCATCTAGCAGGCCCAAAACAACGTGGTTGAATATTAGTATTACAGTGGCATCGAATATTTAGGCTTGTGCAACTAGGCAGAATTTATCACGGGAACATAATGAAATTTTAATGACACGGGAGATAACAGCGTTCACTAACTCATTTCACAGGCTTGTCTGATTCTGCCATGCTAGCCTTCTCTGAAAATGTATAATGTATTGCTAGTTAGTGGTTTGAGTCTAACTACTGCCTTTTGATATTGATATTTCCATTGAAAAGGCCAAGTCGTGATTGTTAGCTGGACCGACTACGAAACACTTCTAATCAGACATAATCAAAGCGATGATTACTTTCCTTTCCTTGAGGCACACATTTGAAATGCATAGTACGCCCGTTTCGTTACCTACTAACGAATTATTGTGGATGCCAGTGAGGAGTCTGGGGATAACTTTTTATATGTTTTTTAAACATACATCTAGGATTTGGAACAGCCTTTG
Organism: Orchestes rusci; assembly: GCA_958502075.1. Classification (NCBI taxonomy): domain Eukaryota; kingdom Metazoa; phylum Arthropoda; class Insecta; order Coleoptera; family Curculionidae; genus Orchestes; species Orchestes rusci. The sequence goes on along the minus strand of OY293305.1, from coordinate 15,403,939 downwards.
GTCTAGTTTATTAGGATTCCTGCTAATCTTATGAAAATCAACATTCGCAGATTTTCAGTAACTATAAAGACCGATGAACACTACTAGATGCTACTAGCATGCATCTGCTAAGTCTCTCATGAAGTCCCAAATTTGACTTCGGAAGAATGAAAAAATACAAACAAAATGCTATTATTCTTTGAATCTGTTTTTTCTTTGAATTAATTGATGCAAAATGTTAGGCGATAAAATATTGTCAATGTTGAACACAAGCTTCGTAGAGAGCCGCGGTAAATGTTGCGCTATATATTTGTGTACGTGGTGCCGTCCCGATAAGAGTCTTATCAGTCGAATATGAATGAGACCAAAAAGGCTGTGGATGTGCCCAAAGAAGTTTTCTCCCATAATTTATCATAATTTAGGCATAGGAAAGCTGCTGATGTGATGAGTTCCACATCTGCTCTCGTGAGACAAAAAATCATACAACAAAACATTGTTTTTGAGCTGTGAAAGTGATGGACACTTTCTTTAGTTTGTCAATGAGCTCTCTTAACCAATTCTCTTCGAACCGGATAAATCATCACAGGTGCATATTTCGCATCACCACTCAACAAGTTGAAGGCAGAAATTCTTTAAAAAAATCTACATGTATCGTCTCTGACCTTAGCGGTTGCTATGATAAAAATCCACGAACTTCGGTTTGCACTGCTTGACACTCACTTGGATCTTCAAGCATTTTTTTTTGTGACCGAATATAAAAATTGTTCTCGCAGGACAGGACTGCTTGTCAAATCAGAAGGCCATCAATCTAAATTATCAATTGCTTGAACTCTTGCACTTTTTTAAAAAAATATTGATCAGCGCTTGAGGAAATATCTCCTGGTGGTGACTTTTCCTTTGATAAAAGTGTCTAAGTATGTTACTTTTGCCGATGAGCCAGCCAATCAAACGTTCGTGATCTGTACGATTCACTTTGCCAGGTGACGTTTGTTAGGTTGAGCATACATGTATATTGATCCAGGATCAGACATGTGGTAGTTGGCAAACTGTGAATGGTTGGCCACCACCACAGCTGATTTTGCCTTGTATTCCACACAACATCATAACAACCAACCCAGACAGCTTATCAAACTAAAATCTTTTCGCCATACTGGGGCTAGACGAGCAGAGCGGCAACGAGGAGGTCAGCTTCGACGGGTCTGGCTGGCCGAAAGGTTCTGGTAAGCGATGAATCCATACTGAAGATCATCCACCAGCAGAACAAGGACATGAACACGCAAAGCTGGAGAGTTATCTCTTCGGCAAAGGTTAAGTTTGGGCCAGGGAAGGATATCGTCTGCATGGTGGAGTACGTAGCTTCGGAATACTGAAGAGCCACAACGGGAGCATCAAGTTTGGGCTATGTACCCTGAAAGCAAGGCTTCCAAGGACAAAAAAGATGGCACCAAGGAACCTGAAGCTGCAAGCATTGCAAATGGATTTGCATCACAGCGAAGCGGCATCGTAAGACTTGGTGCTGTTAATGACGGAGAATAAAGTAGACAAAGCGCTGATACGAGAACCATGGCTCAATAGAGGCAAAATTCAAGGATCAAAAGAGAAAGACTACTGTCTATATCTTTCTCCGTTGGTAAGTAGAATGAAACCCTGTTTACTTGCAAAGAAGACACAAAATCATAGGCTATCTTTACAGCACAGTACAGGTGTCTTGACGGTGGTGACATGCGACCAAAAGAATAAGCAACCGCTTATTCTAGCGTCCGCATACATGCCTTAGGAAAAACCTAAACCACCACCGACAAAAATTTGAGCTCTAATCCACCCCGGAAAAAGGAAAGCTGCCGGTGATATAGGGTGCGATGCCAATGGTCATCAAACGCAGTGGGGCAGCAGTGACATTGACAACAAAGGTTAGTCGATTTTAGACTTTATACTAATCACCGGCCGTGTAATATGCAATAGGGGGGATGAACCAACATTTGGTGATAGGGTTAGGAAAGAGATGTTAGTTTTAACTTCGGCTACTGATTCCAATGAGCTAACTGTTGAAAATTGGAGAGTCACTTTTTCTCAATCTTTTTCGGATATCTTCTTGAAATCAACGGCGAGATCCAAGATTTAGAACCATTCCGAAATCCTCGTAGAACAGATTGGCAGAAATTCTCTGACCTCATGGAAGGGGACAGAAGACTAATGGTTTGGGCAGAGAAATCACGATCACCTACCAAAGAGAAAATAGAGGATAATGAAACGAAGCTAGAGGAACAATAATTGAGGGAAGCCTTTCACAAATCATGCCCCTTAAGCCGGCCACGCAAAAACACCACGTCTTCCTGGTGGACAGTGGAGTTGAGGCAGATCGAAGACAAGACAAGAAGGTTTTTCAACCAAGCAAAGAGAAATGGAACAGAGAAAGACTGGGATGACTCAAGGCAGGACCTCTGTGAGTCTATAATGGATACAAATGACTCTGCAAGGCTAACAAAGAATTATTTATTGACGTGTGTGTGTAGGTAAATGCAAACTGCTGAAGACATTCGTGAAATTTTTAATCACACACGCTTCGCAGCACCCGCCTATGACAAACGTTCGTGTATTACAGCGAGAAATATGTATCCGGTTTTCATTGGCAAATGTATACACACAGACACACACTTTTCGACAATCTTCGCATTTTATGGCAAAAGTCCGTGCTATTTGGTGAGTAATATTGTGTAACCTGGTTTGGAAAGTAGCAAAGTAGTCTTCATCACTGCTTGAGATGTCAGTCCTCATTTTTAGACAAGAACATCAAAATACTCCTCAACAGAGAACGCGGATAATCTTTCTTGAATACTATTTTTTGGATTATTTAAATTCACTCCTCACACGCTATTTCTTAACAATATTCCGTTGGAAGTTTTCTCTTTCCAGGAAAACTGTTTTCATTTCCAGTTGGCTATTTTTCACAATATCAAACACTTTAGTAAATTACGAACACACTCGATTATCACAAAATGCAGCAAACATTAAGGCCAATTTGTAAAATAGCAGTTTTCTGTTTCCGCTGCGAGTTGTGTTCGCCGTCCCTAATTGAATAGTCGGGGCAGATATGCAAGTGTCAATAAAAACATTTTTGTCACGTCAAATCAATGCCTGTCATATGTCAAATATTGAGAAAAATAACAAACGCATGACGTGGAGTGACTGTTATCAATAACCTACAGAGGTAGGTTTTGTTTTTTCTGTATCAAAACCAGAGAATGTCAAAACAATGAGAAACTACGAAGCCAAGGCCAAATAAATGCGTTTCCATTGAAGCAATGAGGAAAACAGGTTTTTGTCGCTTCTCATTGTTTTGACATTCTCAGGCTAAACTATATAGAGTTGTCGTGAAGATGGACTTGGAATTCATTGACAGTGAGACCGAGATCTGGCTTGCAACCCAATGTGTCTCCTCTCTCCACCATCTTATTTCAAAAATGAATGTAATTGTTTAAAAAAAATATTTTTTCCATATGAAAGCCTTTATTGTACTTGTGCTGGATATCTTGTTGGATGGGACCTTCTTTTATAGTCTTTTCACAAGACCACAGTAACTATCAACACAGGGTGTTCAGAAAATAAGATAATATATAAAATCATTGAGAAAACTTTCCAAAATAAGTTTTTTTCAAATGGAAATATTATTGAACGTGCTGTGCTGCACAGGAAACGATATTTTAGAGAAAATACGGCAACTGTTGCTAGATGATCAAGCAGTCGAAAGATCTGCAAGAAAATTTGATTAGGGGAACCTACTTTTTAAGATTTGAGTCAAGGTAACAGACAATGGATTTGTTTTCCCATCAAGGCCAATCAAAGGTACTTTGTGGTTTGTGATAGAAAGATGATTTTTGAAAAGAAAATAACGTTCATAATGGGATACATGGTCGAGAGAAATGAAGCGCCGGCAAATGTATTCCATTTGATCAGGTTGGTGTGGTTTATAGTAATCATCGTTAACGTGGTAGCACAAGAAAAATGTTTTCTGTTATAAACCTTGAAAAAGTTAGCCAGAACAATCAACAAATGAACTTATTTTTTGGAGTATTCTGATAGTTGAACTGGTTCCATGAGAAATACAGAGACCTTGAAAATTGCAGAGTATTATAAGTGAAGTCAACAAAATAAAAAAAGTTCAACTTACGTAAAAGTGCCACATATTTTGAGATTTTTATCGGAAAATCGGAAAGCTTCAGATCCACACTGAACAACTCTTTTATCAGTTCTGATTAGCACAAATCTATCTTTGAACATACAATATAAAGATAACGCTGTAAGCCGTTTCCGGTTTAACCGGTAGTGAACCAACATAACCCTATAATTGCAACGATATAACAATAAAACAGAAATGGATACCATAAAAAATATTTTTAACTTTAGACGATGCTTTCAATGATATACAATGATTGAGTGGGCTCGTAAAGTGACAAACAAATTCATTCAAAATTTAAGCATGTTTTTTTTTTGGATAAACGATTGGACGCCTAATTTTTGTTGGCGCTGTTTTTGAACTAATATATATTCATACAAGGTGACCCAAAAAGAGATATTTCGTGACCTCTTGATCTTATGAATGTAATACCCTGTAAATTTTGATGAAATTTTATACGTATAAGTACTACAGCTATTCATCGTTCAATTGAAAACATCATTTTCAGACTTTCAAGGGTAAAACAGCTGCTCTAATGTTTCATGAACAAGTTCCGACTCGAAAATGGATAGACCGTTCCAATATAATGGACACTTCAAATAAATCAGCAATGGAAGCACTATTTCACTCTCCACAAATCAGCTAGTTCTTGGCCTTTTTCACCCAGTTATTTGTTGAGTAGTTTCTTTTATCCGACAGAAGATTGCTTGAAAAGCAACACGTTAATTCTAAAAGCCCCATGTCGACTTGGTCCGCAAATCACGTCCCGATTCTCTGTGAGGTGTTTCCTAACAGTTTCTAATGGAGACGTCCTCCGGAATTCGTAATTAATAAATCAGGAAAGTTTGAAAACTTTCTACAAATAACAAGGACGACATTTTTTATGAACAAAATATTATTTGTGAAATTAGGCGGCTTATTAATTTCTGTCACGTATCAGATGACAAAGTGGAAAAACAGATGATGGAGCTGTTTGTTGCTTGTGTACTTGTTGTAACATGACGATCATGACTCTTTCGTCCACTTTTCACCATAATATACAAAAAGTTTGGTTGGTACTTTGCTTATAGTTTTGATCCCGTAAATAAGTTTTACAATTTTCGATTATTCAAAATTCGGAAGATCATTTTTGTATGAATAAGACGTACAAAATCGCTTTCAAATCTCGCCAAAGAGCACAATGTTCGGATAAAAGGTTATCTGACGTATATGAGATTCAATATATTTTATCGTCAATCTCCGACATTTTACCTACCCATGCGTCTATTTTCTATACAGTGAGAGGTGAATCACTTCTTTCTGAATAAATACGTTGTTAGTAAAGTCTTTAACCAATGGGATCGTGTAAGTTAGTCATATGAATAGCCGGAAAATTATTTCATTGTATTATTATATACACAGAACACAATACAAACATATCAACTTTTTTTGCTGGGCAAGTTGAATAAGGAAGGTGAGCAGGTCACTTTAGAGCTATATTTATCACAATATCCACTAGAAATCTATTTATACTGATATTATTACTAAGTTTTTTTTCTCTCTGGTCGTTGAAATAAAGCGCTGAGTTGCTTTACAACATGGACATTATTTCCCGACTTCAAATCTCTGTATTTTTTTAAACGGTGAAAGATATCGAGTTGTGGTCCTTGATAGGTCCTTGACCAATTCTTCGAAAACAAGTTGATGATTTAAGCGATGTATTTCTTTTGATTATCCACCTATACAGTGTGAAAAAAGAAAGCCACGATCTTAAGCTTAGTTTGATGCTATGCCAGATTCCCAATTTTTGATCTTGAAACATTTTTCTATCCATATTTTGAATTTTTGGACTATCTTAGAACAAGTAATTTCTCAAGTTTTTCAAGAGTTGGCTTTAACTCAATTTAGTTTTAAAGTTTCAAAAAAAGTGAGTCATTTATCCCTGAAAAACTCAAGGATTTTTTCAGGGTGTCTCTTGAGAATAGGACTCCACAGACCAGCGAGAGGAAACAGTGTGTGAATCATCTGAGAGGAATGTATTTCTGTTGCTCTAACCTGAGAGGGCGCGGGTTTGTTCTGTCGAATTGGAACGTCGGTATATCGTGATAGGAAAGATGGAATGCGTATTAATCATCTCGTTTTCCTCTACTGGCGTTCTTTCCTGCGAGAAAACAACGTCAAGGAAAAAGGCAGGTCTGTGGGCAGCTTTTTGGATATTTTTTCACACTGTTGCATAGATTGGATTTGAACAAGGGAAAGATTAAGGCAAAAACTATCCATTTTTCATGTTTTTTTCAAAAAATGGGTAATTTTTGCCAAGTTCAAGACTTTATAGCTAGACTATCCTTCGTTAAATTATTGTGAAAATTTCAGGAAGTACATAGTTTTCATCCCTCCTCCGAATTACCAAAAACTACATGAAAAAAGTTTTGGAAAGTTTTTTTTTTAAGGGCACTAAACAATTTTTTGGAAAAAATCGCCAGGACTCGTACACTGTCAAATGGATCAGTCATTTGAAAATTGATGTAGTCAAAGTTTTTTCAAATTTTAGGCGGTTTCTTTGTTTTTGTCCATCAGTGTATGTAAAAGTTTGAAAGTTTCATCCAGTGTTCTCAATATTCACAATGAGTGGGTTCTGAGATACAACTGATCACCTTACTAGCTTGTCTACCTTTGAGAGATTGATGAATGAATTTTGGCTTAACTTATGTCTGCACTTTGATGTCAGCTTGTGCCACTTTTGCATGATTGCAGTGTTTTTTTTTTTAAAAGAGTAACAAGTGTAAAAGAATAATGTTTCAGTCGCAAAATCATTGTTCTCGAGAGTTTAGATCGGTTTAAAAGACTTGCTAATTCTTTAACAAGACACTGAGGGACCCAATGCGATTGGCAGGAGCGTTGAACCGTTTGACTGCGAGGTGACGGTTTCTACGGCGCACTGTTTCGAGTCCAGCAGTAACAGGGACATTTTTCTGATGAAATATCAGTGGCACTCCTCAAGTCTTATTACAATGAGTGAGGCAGTAGTATAGTCAATTATTAATTTCTAGCATTCAAGATTTCAAGAAAGTTGATAATTCAGTCGCAATTGATTGACCTTATAAGTTTGGAGTCTACAGCACTAGGTGGTATTCTCGAACATCACTCTAGTGAGAGACGAGGATGCACAATTATAAACATGGCTGCAGTGTAGAGGGGAACCTAACCCCGACCTCGCTTGAAACAATCAAATTACAAATGAGGCACTTCCAACAGTAAATTCAAAATCGTCTTAAAGCTGTTATGTCCAATGGCTTGAACCCTAATAATTTCACTCACTGCCTCTCCATCAGAATTTCCTCTTTAGAGTTTTTCTTGAATTTTGTTCAGACAGATAATATAATTCTAAGTTTTGATACCACTTTTTGCCATCCCACTAAACAGACTCAATTTCTGCAAGGTTCGGGAATCTTTGAACTATTCTCAGTCTTCACGACTGTAGATTTTGATAAAGGCTGTAGGTTTGGAAAAGTAGTATTACATGTATAGTTCCCTTGTTCCGCTAACTGATCTTTGTCGGTCTCCAAAACCTCTTATCACCAGTAAAGTTATACTGTTTGTTCGATGCTTTTCTGCGGTTACGTCACAGTATTTGACGTTTGCCAGTATGTCATTGATTGATCGCTCGAGACGTGACATTGGTCAAATTGATCCAAACGACCAGCGTCCAGACAAACGTGGAATTTTTGTATACAGGCTGTCCGGAAAGTCAACGAAAATACCGGGGGTGACAGACCAATTCATAAGCTTCCAGAAAAACATCATATTTTTGATTTTTCTTTTTTTTTCCACTTCCCCCCACCACCTTTTTCTTCGCAATTACAAGCCAGTCATAAAAATTCCCACATACTTGGTAAAAAAGAAAATAAAAATAAATTACTTCTATGTAAAATAAGATTTCTTATTGAATATTTTGAACTTTCAGTGGAAATATCTCGAAAACCATAGAGTTTTTACTAAGATCATATTATGTTTTTCTGAATGATTATGAGTTGGTCCATCACCCCTTTCAGAATTATCGTTGACTTTCCAGACAACCTGTATGTGTACGCAAAAGACCGGATAGTACGACGTAACCACAAAAAAGCGACAAAAAGTACGTTCTCTTTTGGCGAGAGACATTATCATAATTTTCTGATTTGACAGTGACGCAAACATTCTGGTAACAGCTTGTCAAAATGCAAAATGTGAATAAACAATATCGCTTATTGCATTTATATTTTCCAATTCAAATTATATCTGAAACAAATGGGTCTAGCCGTATGATATGTTGAATACCTGATTGTTCTTTAGAATGTTTAGAGGGATGAGGAAATGCGATTAAAAAAGATGATTTTATCAAAAAAGGATGAGATTTTGTTTATCGTGACTACGTTTTGGGAAACTCTCGCGATCAGGTAAACATTGTGAGAGTTCTAGTTTGGTGGATATCCTCAAGTCTTGCAGCTTTTAACTCGAAAGTTTTTTCTATTGTGAACAATTTTTGAAATCAGTGACTCTTCCGTAACTTTTTACTCATTGTGTAAACAGAGTGTTACTTAATGAGAGGTCGTAATTTTGAAGCCGCATATCGGAATTGAATTCAAGTACAAAAGGTCTAAAGGACTGTGTCCTTAGACTGTATAGACTAAATAACACAATGATTAAACGAGATTTATTGGGAGTACATCATTTTCTTGAAAATCTCAAGCATCCTTTGCTAAATATAAAATAGTGGAACTATGAGTGTTCTGGATTATTCATGAAGTTTACAATTTACTGGTATTTGTTTTAGCTGTGGGGACTTATAAGCTCATTAGATTGAAGTCCCAAAGTTGTTAGAACTTCCGAAAGTTCGCAACTTTCCTAATGTCATTCTCTGCTTGGTTATCATCAAAATGTGACGGTTTTTAAATTAATGGTTTTTATCGTCATTATGTCACGGCGCATTTCTTGAAGTTTATATAAGTAGGTATGCATTCTTACAAACTGAAACGTTCTGTTGAGATATGAAATTGCATTGAAATGGGGTATTCTGATCTAAGCAGTGTTACATGAATAATCGAACAAATTAAAATGCATAAAGGTGTTTGAGCGAGGTTGAGTTGATGTTGCATGCTCACTATCGCTCATAGTTAGAGCAGCCGCCTAGAATTACATAGAACTTTGATCCCCTCATGGAGCATTGAAAAATGCGCACTTACCCTGTAAATATTTCGAAAAGAAAACTCAAATTGTAACAAATTATGATCGAAAACTTGACTAAAATAGTTATTTCACATGTATAACAGCGAATGAAAAGTGCAATTCACGACAGTCACAGTTTTTCCATGCGATGTACAGCGTGTCCTATTTTGAGTATTTTTGCGGGGTATCTCCGTCATCCGTCATTTTTATAGATAGAATTTTGCAGTTTTCGCGACAGTCTGCTACTTTTCCGTAAAACTGAAGATGTCGTTAGCAAAGTTTCCATAGCCCATCTGGACAAACAGTTTTCACATTTTCCATGAGTTATCTGATAATCTAGATACGAGGAGTACCTAGGAGGGCATCTTTAGTTCAACAAAGATGTCGCACACGGTCGCGAAAACCGCAATTTTCTATCTATAAAAATAACGGAAAAGTACCCAAATGGGACACCCACAGGGTGGCCAAATAAGCGAGGTGAGCGGCTGTATCTCAGAAACCACTCATTGAAGAGACTTGTCGTGACAATTTTAGATCTCATGTGGCCAAAAGAAAACAATGGAAATGATTTTCAAGTTGATGCCTCCACAGGATTTTCCACTTAAAACTCCGCATGCCATCAATATCTCGAAAACGAATATGGATATTCGATTTCTGTATGGGGTCAAGAAGATGAATTTAACAGTTTGAAAAAATTCGACGCCTATCAAGAGCTGAGCGCCGCGACGCGTCGAAAAGATAAATCGATTTCAGGGACTTTGAAATTACGCGCGTGTCAAAGTACATGTTATTTATGAACTTTTTAGTTTTTTACTCAAATTCATTTATCCTTTTATAGTTAACATGTCTTGATTGACAAAAAAAGCGATTATGGATGATTTTTACAAGAATACTTGTCTTAATTTTTGTGTAAAGTAATCAGTGAATGAGGACAAGTGAATATTTTTCAAAGTTTAAAAAATTCGACGCAGCTAGGTGTCGCGATGCGTTGGAAACTTAAATCGGTTTCAGGGACTTTGGAATAACGCTCATGCGAAAGTCCATGCTATTATTGAATTTTATTGATATTGGCTCGAACTCATTTTTCTCCCTCTTTCTTATACCGGTTTGGAGTAAACATTTGTTAATTGACAAAAAATGTGATAACGGATGATTTTTACAAGATTTTTTGTGAATCAAGAAATTTTTGGGTACTAAACCAGTTCAACCCAGGAATGATCAAGTTGAATGGGTTCGCGCATGCGGAAGTACAAGTTATTATTTATAAACTTTTTTGTTATTTACTTATAACAAAAAAGTTTATGAATAATAACTTGTACTTCCGCATGCGCGTCATTTCAAAGTCCCTGCAATCGATTGATATTTTTGACGCCTCGACGCTTAGCTCTCAGTAGGTGTCAAATTTTTTAGACCTTGAAAAAGATCCACACGACACCATACACTGAACACTTCATACCAAAATTATTGGGACTAGCATTCTTGTAATCGCTTTTTTTGTCATTCACGAAATGTTTATATGAACTCGTATAACTCAGCAATGTGTCAGATAAATGGGTTCGAGTAAATGACAAAAAACTTTATAAATAACATGTACTTTCGTATGCACGTAGTATCAAAGTCCCTGCAATCAATTTATTTTTTTGACGCGTCGCGACCCTAAGCTTTAAGTAGGCGTCAAATTTTTTCAACTTTGAAAAATATCTACTTGACCAGATACATTGACTTCTCTTTACAAAAATTGAGAATACCTTCTTGTAAAAATTATCCGTTATCGCATTTTTTGTTAATCATGAAATGTTTACCATAAATCGTCATAACCCAGAACTGAGTAAGATAAATGAGTTCGACTAAATAACAAAAAAGTTTATTAATAACATGTTCTTTTGCATGTTCGTAATTTCAACGTCACTGCAATCGATTAGTGTTTTTGACCCGTCGCGACGCTCTACTCTTGGTGGACGTCGGATTTTTTTGACTGTGAAAAATAGCTTCTTGACCCCATACATTGACTACTTTTCACTGAAATGAAATATTTTTATTCCTTACCAAGATATTGGCGTGAGGAGTTTTGATTGAAAAGCCCTGTATATTCAGGTGAAGCGCAAAAATAATACTTGGATATATTTTATGACTCATCACCAACATCGAAATCAATATTACATCGTTTTTGCGCTTCACCTAAACAAACAGGGTGATTCAGAAGATTTCAATACTTCAGGTGCGTATTCAGGACCCTAAAATAAACATAAAAGTTCACATAAGTATGGGTCCGCAAAGCATTCGTTTTTGAAATACAGTTTTTGGGATTTACAGGGACGGGTTCAAGAAAAAAATGCCTCCATTTTTTTAATTGTTGATTTTTGGCAGTTTTGCCTACAAATACTAAAAACTTGGAGTTTTCTACACAGATAAGGTAGAAATCTTGTAAACCGCTTAGACGCACCATTTTCGAGAAAAATGCATTAGAAAATCTTTCAACACACTGATTTTAGTAAAAAAAAGCCGTTTGCATCTGGAAAGGCTATCACAGGTAAACCCGTGCTTTCACTGAGAGTCTTGGTCTACGCAATTTTGTCTGTAATATGAATTCCAAATGCATTGTTTCAAAAATGGTGCGTCCCAGCGAGGTACTAGAGGAGATTCTTATCTGTGTAGAAAACTCCAGATTTTCGGAATATGTAGGCAAAACTACCAACAATTAACAACAAAAAAATTTGAGACATATTTTTTTTGAACCCGTTCCTGTATATCCTACTTATGAAGATTATTGAATACTAAGTTTACATTCATAAGATAGAATGTAAAAAGTTTAGCAACTGGACCCAATTCTATCCAATTATCTTGACAGGTTTTGGAAATATCTACAAAAAACAATCATCATTCATTATTGTAAAAATTTAAATAGTGATTCACGTTACTAAGGCGGTAAATGACTTTCGAAATTACGAGTCGATATGTTTATGGACGAGGCGACGAAGGAGCCGAGTCTGGAATTTCTAGACGAGTAGCATAGAAAAGTGATTAAAATATACTGATATATTATATTCACTTTTCTATGACGAGTAGTTTAATGACATTTAACGGCTGTGTATCTCACATTGTTTTGTTCCATACTGTGATAATTTTTTTTAATCGTTCTATAGTGCTCTTTTTTCAAACCATACACTAAGAGTGGCTGTCCGCCTCACACTCTTACCATGAGATGGCACCAGCCAAACCATGTCACCACTTTGGTAATAGATAGGTTAACTCTTGAACGCCTTGAAATAGCACATTATTTGAAGAAAAATGCGTTCGAGGGTATGTCCATCAGGTGTTAGATGATAATTCAACCGGACGTCTCATTCGCGAAATTAAATTTCTGACAAGTTTTGGTGTAAAATTGTGTTAGATTTGAGTGAACTCAATGGCCAATCACACGTTGGACTTTCGTTCAGAGTAAGTACAGTAAATATTTTGTCTTCGTCATAATCGTTGTGAAAACAGTGATTTATGCTAGATAAGTGTTCAAACTTCTCGGTTTCTTGGTGATTTTAGCATTGAATATCTTGTTTTTGTTCTCCCAAGTGTGTTATTTCCTGTGTTACCAAGTGGTAACACCAGCCGCTTGCAAGTGCAAAAATTTTATTCATGCGAGGTTCTACTCTTGACAAGGCCCTAGGTATTGTTGATAAGGAAGACTTGGATGTTGGAGAGATTTTTCTGGAACTTTCAGATTTCAATGTACTTGCGGACAAGGACTTGGTCGAAGACAATCAGGGAGGTATAATCGACAATCTCCTTCTCTTGAGGAGATGAAGGAGATATGGAAACAATCTCAACAGTCAACAGCTGCTCTCAGCTCATGTTGAAATCAAACTCCACAATACTGAAACATGCATTGATAACCAACCAGAGGTTACAATACTGATGTGAATGACGATATACAAGAACGTCCCAGCAAGGCCATCATAACTTGGGTAGATAGAGGACTCGTTCCAGCCCCAAGAGAATGTCCAAAATCAGACCCCCTAGGATTTGTTGATCTGTCACCTGTTGAAATATTTGATAAGTTTATACATGATGCAATGATTATTCAATTTTTTGCAACGACTCTAACAAATACGCATATCGAACATCAGACGATACTATATCATAATGGCAGTACCCATTTGCTCGTGCCAAATAAAGACAGGAAAAGGATGAGATATACGCTAGTGAGGGCTGTTCAATGTTTATCCTGAATAGGAACTGAATGACGTTAACGTCATGGGCGGGATTCCGTGTACTGTGGAATTCCATAGCAACACGTCGCTCAATGTGTAAAATGATGGGAAAGCGACATGTTGCTAGAATTCCACAGGTACATGGAATCCGGCCCCATGTGAGATTATGCATAGATTCCGATGAGATATTTCACACCAAATAAATAATTTAAAAAATTAATTATTAATTATTCCAAATAATCAATTAATAAATTAATTTTATGTCAAGTTATTGATTAAAATCATGAGATGGCGCCAGCCTAACCAAGCTACCAATGCAATATCACAGTCTTTGATGATGCAAAATGTAATTTTTGGAGTAGTCAAGTCATTTTTTTTTTAAAGTCTCTGATGTTGTAAAGTGTCATTTACCGAAATGGTCTTGAGTCCGGTGAATGATACTTTACGGTACAGTATGAAATGGATCAATAAACTTACGTTCAAGCATTCATATTCAAATTTTCATACACCAATAATATTCTTTTCCCAAGATCAACAAAACTTTCATATTTTCAAAAAGGCAATCACGATTATATTATTCAATTTAAGTCCCCGGAACGACTGGAAACTTTCATTCCATATATACCTTCATGCTTGAAAATTGATGTTGAATTCTAGACACGTACAACGAAGTATATTACAACTTGAGAAAATGACGCACACTAAAAGAAAAGTAAAAAGCACGTGCAGCGAGATTTTTCGTGTAAATTATGTACTTCTTCGGTGAGGGATTGCTTGCTTTATAGAGGGTAAACTCTTTGGAAACAAAATAAGAGATGGTGTTTATAGGTGAGTATGATAATGTTGTTTCGTATTTTGAGAAGGAGAGTTCAGTATGGGAACAATTATTGGATAATTTTATTTCTAACATCTCAGAGATCACTGTAACAGCAAAAATATTAATTTTACTGGTTCGATTAAGCAGTATACAACTACATTGCAATCGCTTAGCGAGAAAATTAACAAAATACTACTTGTTTTGAAACTTGTTAGGAGAAGAAATATCACAATTATTACTCTTGAGCGTCTTATTTCATAGTTTTTTGATTGAGTGGAGCTATAAATCTTCTCACCATGAGAGAAATAATTCAGAAATTCTACTGAATGATCAAAATACATTTGAGGTCAATCTGGAATATTTATAATGCACCACCACCAATACATCACTATAAAAGTAAATAAGTCGACTTCTCAGACGAATCGAATCGTGAATCGTGATTGAACGAATACAAAAAAGGTCATCGCACATCGCGGTAAACCGATCTGATTGCTGAAAAATAGTCAGTCACGTATGTAAGCATATAAATCAGCAACCTTACTTTATGACTTGTAGTTTATGGTATTGTTGGTGGAAGCTTTGAAATGTTTTATTTTAAGAAAGCGGATGTTTGACTTGTAAGAATTATTGTGTTTTTGTTTGAAAACAGCAGTCTAATTCCTTAGGTGAAATAACAAACTGCATGACATATTTGAAAAATTATTATAGCTGGAATGGAAATATCAGAGAGAAATTCAAATGGCAACATATTGGTGGTAGAGGAAGTTGAGAAAGAAAAGAATACTGAAGGATTTTTACAAATCTCACGAGTAACGCGATGAACGTCATCACGACTCCGTGCCAACAGTGACGGCTCGTGATGTGTAAGTATGGGCAAAGATTAAAAATTATAAGAGGCGCCAGTTAGACAAGGTGAATGAGATCGAAGAGAGACAAAACTACTTCCCTGTTAAAGGGACAATCGGAAATAGTCGGGCGAAAATATTTTTGACGACCAGAATTCAGTGGTACGAATTCTGGTGAACTAACTGGTTTTGGTAATTCAGGACCGTATTCAAAAGATTTTGTGGTTAATAGTTATTTTTGTAATCTGGTGTGACTTGTGTGATTAATAGAGAGTATAAGTGATGTTAATTGTGTTCACGTAAACTGAGAAAACAATCATTATACTTCTACAGAAAAGCTGTGTTTTTAAGCGTACCTATTGATAAGATTGGGTAGGTTATATTGAAAGTAATCACTTTTTATTCAGTGCAACTTTTGATACCAGTTTTTGTTTAACTTCATAATCTAGATATCACAATCATAATCTAAAAACGAAATTGAAAGTCAGTCCATCCAAGTTTTAATAAATTGAAAAATGTGCTACGAAAGTGTTCGTGATCATATGAGATATTGTTTGCCTTGTTTTTTGCTTTGATTGTAACAATAGTATTATGTCAAACAGCAGAAATAAGTTTGTCAACACTTCAAAAAATTATAATTTTTTCATATTTTAACTAGGCGCCTACGTGTGAAACATTAAAAATGATCAAAATGAATAAATGCATAGAATATAAATTACTCGATAATTTAGCGATCATTTCTACGTCGAAATCTGATTTGAGTCTATGCCGGACCTGTGTGCCGACATGGGTGAGTCATGAATGAGATGGCAATCTGGTTAGCGGCGAAATAAACTTGTGAGCGGCAACACTGATAAATGTCCAAGGTCAATGAAGCGGGTCGCGAAAGATCGAAGGAATTCCACCGACTGTCCTCTCTTATTATTCCTACCCTTTGATATGGGAGTGCGCTATCAAAAAAAAAGCTCAAGAAAAATACGGTGCATCCACCATCTCATTTGAATAATGGATAATTGGTTCAAGAATTGTGACTTAGCTAAAATAAGATCCAAAAAACATCGCAAAAAAACAAGTATAGTATTGTTTCGTAAAAACAAAGAACAGTTATTATCACCTATTAATAAAAAAAGTTCACCCCAACAAAAGTAGGCATAAGTATAATATTAAAAAAAAAAAAACTGGAACTATCCAATCTTTTCTTTACATAAAAAGTATTCGCGACGGTTTTTAAGCTTCAAATTAAAGGAGGAAAAGTTTAAAATCATGTTTTGCACCGAATCAAATCCCGATTTTTTACTTCCACACCTGCACCCTCCGAAGCAAGAACAGCGTCAGCCCGAAACATAATTTGTGGTTCTCGTACCCGTGAACAATGAATACATATTGAATAAACACAGTGTATTATGTTGAGTTGAAATCACTTGCGTTTCTGAAAATACACATCGAGCGGTATGCCAACTTGTCCTGTCCAATTTTAAGTATGGGATTCGCGCGTGCACTTACCAAGAAGAAAGACTTCTTCTTCTGCCATTAACCAAGGCTAGAGTTGTACGTATTTGATATTTATATCTTAATTTTGCTGGGTCTTTTGTGTGCTTTTGATATTTTGGAATTGATTTTGGTAGATTTCTGAGTGATCATTTACTCCACCGTTACGTCACATCTGTCTATCGGCGTGTTCTGTTTGTTCAACGCTTTTCTGCGGTCACGTCATAATCTCCTGTCTCTCTCGTACACATTTACAAAAATTTCACGTATGTCTGGACGAGAGTGGTTCTAATCAATTTGACAAATGTCACGTATGGAGCGATCAATCTACGACATACTGGCAAACGTCAAATACTGTGACGTAATCGCAGAAAAGCGTTGAACAAACAGAATGTGTATCGTGGATAGAACCGACTGACTGGATGACGATGGTTACAGCTGACAGGGAGATAATTGATGTACTGGAACAATCACAAATGTACTAAATTGCTTTGTTTTGAACTGGAATATCAGTACGATCAGCACAAAAATATTGTACAAGTAATAAGACACACCTGAAAGAGTAAAAACGCTTTTCTGCCCTAGTGTGTCTTCAAATAGCGCACCGTGGCGCCCTCATATCGGGCAATTTCCCGAAAAATTCCGACTGATTTCCATAGAAAGAATACGATTAACTTGAGCGCCGAACATATACACACATGGGCAGGGACAGACTGACAGTCAGCATGGTGACTATTCAAAGGCTAGTCCACAGTACAGCGTGGTATTTTCGAAGTCATACATATAGTCGTGACTCTTTGTGAATTGCTTTTTTATGTCAAGTGTAGTAACCCCTGAAAATAGTAACTTTGGGGGTGGCAAGTCTTCGCACATGCAACCTCTCAATTTTCATCACCTGACGGTATTACGAGGCGATATATATTTTGGTGGCCAAGAACATCTTTCTTTCGAAAACAAGCTAATGAATATTTTCTGATTAAAATATTTTGCTACCCAAAATCACGCATGGTTTGATGGCTACCGAAACCTCAATAGGTTAAACCCAAGTTTATATGACCTTTTCGACTCAAAATTTATCCAGGAACTTTCCCTTAAAATTATGACATATCATTAAGTAACACCCTGTAGTTCTGTTTTTTTTCAAAAATCATTCTCTATATAGTTTCTGAAAGAATGAATTACTCGGCCACCAAAATATATATTGCCTCGTATACCGTCAGGTGATGAAAATTAAGAGGTAGCGTTGCGTTGGCCACCCCCAAAGTTATTATTTTCAGGGGTTAGTACACTTGATGTAAGGAAGCAATTCACAAAGTTTCACGACTATATGTATCACTTCGGAAATACCACGTTGTACTGATGGGGACTAGGAGTAGAAGATGCAAAAAGCGCGGGAGCCATGTGCTGATAGATAGGGTATTTTCGCACTTCTAAGCAATATGAAAATAGCAAAAATACTTCGTTATTATCGTTATATGAAAAATATTCTGTTATCAGGATTAACGCATCAGCGCTCTAATTGACGAGCCGCCTCTGAGTGCCAATCATTACTGTCATGAAAATTATAGAAATGACAACACGAACAAAAAGTGGATTCTTGTTGATGGTACGGGACAGTGGGCCTAGTGGCCCTTTTTGCAGAACCACGTTGCCAACCCTAACTACTTGTCAAGCTGTTTCCATTGAGAAGTCCAGGTCCCCCGACATCTGCCGAAAAATGGTTGCCGGTCCTAGTACCTTACTCACGCGATCTCATCCATCGCAGTCTCTCAGTAGATGGTAGGAGGCTTCCTCCGTCCTTTTAAAGTAAAGACCACAGGGACATAGGGCTGATCCACCTATTCCTAGTAGATGTGAATGTGGATCGAGTTTGCAATGTCCTTTCAGAATGTCTACGGTGATGATCCGTCCTTGGTTTGTTGGGTTGTGTAATCATCCCTCTGGCTTGCCTACATGTCATGTTATTCTCCCAGTTCGCCACTGTCTCCTGTCAAGCCCACTCGTTTAGGGCCTCGAAGATCAGTGGTCTACTAAGACCCAGGTATGGGACTATGAAGACCCTAGTCTGGCTAGCACGCCCGATCGTTCGTTTTGGATAATTTCCATATAATGTCCCGGTATCCATAATAGCTTCACCTTCTGACTCTTGCTCAGGGCATACAGAGCATCAGTGCACTTTTGTATCAACAAGCAGCTGGTCCTTTGTTTGCATGATGCCTTCACTCACCAGATTTGCGTCATTTGGTGGTTCTGCCGGGAACTAAGACTTTCACAAGGTACTCGACCTTCTGTTTCAGTGACAGTGGCATCTTATACAAAATGGAGAGATCTCTGAACTACACGAAACTTCTTGAGATTCCTCCTTTTCGTGAAGAGAACTAGCTCCGTTATGTTGGATCTATTGAGAGTGCCTCTCGTAGGAATTGACGAGATCCTGCTCATATGAGCCCTCCAACTATTGTCAGGTGACAATATCAGTCATTATCAGACACCAAGTCTCGACCCCATGAGGGCAACCCCTTGCCTCTCTATGGAAGTCTCCTGAGGACGCTTTCACCTGGTGATCTCGAAGAGGGGATCCAACACAACTCATCAGGGAGGCTAGGGTTTAGCCAGAGAGTCTCGCAGATGTCCGTTTTAGCCCTATCAAATGCCCCTCTCACGTGAAAGGGTGTAATATGCCCTTTCTTTTGTCAGTCCATATGTAATCCTCTGTTTCCAACAGCTCTACCTTTGTTGTACCCTCTGAACCATGTGGCTTGCTGACTCTGAGAAAGATTCGATCTTCCCGCAGATTCTGCACCATGCAGCCCAATTTTAACAAGTTCCTCCGTAGGGGACGTACGCACGGTATCTCACGGACGGTGGGTTGGATCCACGGTGTCCAACTGGGGAAGATGATTCAGTCGTCCCACTCTTTCATTTCCGGCGTTCCTATTCATATCGGTGACCCGGAGAATTTTGATATTTTCTCTGATATATCAAAGCTCCTGGATAAGTACCATCACCTCCTTTTCCTCATCATGACGCTGGCCAATTCTGACTGACACTTGAAGTGTATGCTGGTTTTTTCATCCAGTAAAAAGTGAACTCAATAAATGTTTTTATTATGAGGTTCATAACGGTGTCAAATGCGGCAACCAAACAGGGTAGTTATTCTTAAGCTTTGGCTTATCTAATATGAAAGGAAAACTCGCTTACCAAAAAGACGATTTAATTTTTTTCTGAGCTCATGCGATTTGACGTACTATTGTGAGCTCAGAATCAGAGAGACATTTTTTTTATTTATCTAGTGAAATCTCCGGAACCCTCAACTTCTTGGATATCAAGCTATTGAACGGAATATTAACTTGATCATTATCTTTGATATTGGTTGTCAGTGAAACGTCTGAGCTTTTTCTAGAAATAATGAATTATATCACATCAAAGGAAAGTTCTTGTGCTAGAAAGATCAAAAATATATTCCTCTAGTATTGAAAAAAGCCAGAGTATATAATGAAACATATGAAGTTGAGAGGTTGAGAGAAATCTTTCTTCCGTGTTTTACAAAATGTATTTCTGAAATAAATAACATTTTTATATTTACATTTTTATATTTGGTTTGACAAATATTGCCTTACTAAAATTTTACGTCGAGTAAAATAAACTTCAAAACATGAGATCGTGCTCTAGATTTGACATTTTTATAGACACTATCAGATATTCTAGACAATGGAATCGTCCTGTTATGCTTATCTAGGTATATCAGTTAAAAGCTCTATTGGTGATTTCGGGAGAATAAATAGATGAGAACTAGATACGGAAGTGGACCACTCAACCTGACAGCTGGTGACTTAAAGAGTGAATTTCGAAACTCGTTTGGTTCAACATCTCGCGAGATGATTGCGGTATTTAAGTAAAAGTTTACATGAACTTCTGTTTACATGGTTAGTGTGTCCCCCACACTCGGACGTTTTCGAAATATTGGCGAAATAAGTGGGACTCGATTATGACATGAGATGACCGAAGTGTCTGTCTTGAATTAATTGAATATCGATACCTTAGTGCCAATATCGCGTAACCCACAAAATTTCAGAATTTGACTTTTTGGTTGAAATCAATTTACTAATAGTCCAGTCAATTGATCTCAACCAAAAAGTCAAATTCTGAATTTTTGTGGGTTACGCGGTATTGGCACTAAGGTATCGATATTGAGACAAGGTTGTCAATGACGTGGCTTCAGAGCATCTCTCAGTATGTAATCAGCTGCTTTACATTTTGAGAATAATGCGAATCAGCCATGTAGCCGCGAGTGAAAAAAATGATGAAGAGCATGATTCAAAAAGTCATGTTTTATAAAGTCAAAAACCTTATTATTAACAAAAGAGGACAACATTGTTTGTATCCGAAGACAAAAGATTTATAGAAATTTCAAAACATAACTACATTATTTGAGCAATATCTCCATCGAACGCAACAAGTCCTTCTTTTTGGCCTATTTTAGTCCCCAACTAGCTCGTTAGTCTGCAAGGGGAAAAATTCGTCATAAAATAAGACAAAATGCTTTCATAGTCGTTAAATTGAAGACAAAGGGAAGGCATCATTCAGAACCACATCGTTGCTTGTCAAAAATACCATTAGGACGCTTTTTGTATTCACTTCATCTCGGAGAATGTCTGACCGAAACTTTAGCAAATGACTTTCAGCTGGCATGGTTTTGAACTGAATGCAATTTCTTTGAACCTTAGCCAGGCTTAAGGGCAAGCGTTTACGAAAATGGGTTTATTCTTTTGAACGGTATCAGTACAATAATTGTGGCCTGGATAATTATTGTCATGAGAATTCAATAGTTGAAAGGAAACCAAAACGGTACTTCTACCTTTTGGTAGAGGAGACAAAGTGCAGAACAATTAATTTCAGATATACTTACGACTTCAGTATAAAACAAAGTATTGTTTTGATAGTTAGCAGTAGCAGTTGATTGTTATTTAATAAAAGCTGGAAAACCCACGACTCCGCTCGCCTGTTTGTAAGTTAATATAGAATAACAAACTTTTGATTCAATATTTTTTAAAACAAAAGGTTAATATTTTACAAATGATAATAATATTTAACAATATCACTATTCTATTTGCCGTTTTTGATTAACATTCACCACACAACACTAATATTTATTTAATGTGAACGCGGCTTGATGTTTTGTACTTATCAATGGAACCGACTTCAACTTACTGTCATTGTCATCGATTGAAAGGAAATGGCAACTGCTGACAAATGATGACATTTAATCAAAAAAATTCAATATAAATCTCAATTTCTCAAAATCTTCTATGAGTCGAGGAGTAAAACCATACCCTTGGCCTATTCCAGAAATGAACTGACAATTCTGCAAATTTTCATTCAACTTCTCTTGGTGGTTCTTGAGTTATTAGGACCCAAAGACAGAGATTATCATTTTTATACAGTGTGTCCAGAATAAAAAGATGTACATGGCACTATATGGGGATATCAGAAACGGTTAGAGAAACGACGTTGCTTGAATAGAAGAAAAGTAGCGTATTTGTATGTTGAAAAATATTCCACCTTTGTTCTATTTTGAATCAATAGCCTTGTTTTGGTTCTGATTTTTAGCAGTTCCGAACCGTTCCGGAACCTACCACGCATGCGCACTACAAAATTACTATGGTGATATTGGAGTTCACATGCGTAGTAGGTTCCGGAACGGTTCGGAACTGCTAGAACTTTGAACCAAAACAAGGCTTATACCATAATGTAAATACAGGGTAAAAAAAGAAAAGGCACTTTTTCGAAAAACCACAATATTTTTCTTATTATAAAAGCTAAAACTTCCAAATTTTCAGGATATGGACAAGAGGATACGACGATTCTAAAAACGGCGCCAAACAAATTTTAGGCCTACTATGTTCGGTCCAGCTAAAGTCAAGTCTGTTTTTTTTTATGAAAGTCATATTTTTGGAAATAATTTCTAATACGGGTTTTGAAAATGTATAAATTCAATATGGCCCCCATAAGAAAATCAAAAGTTGACCTCGGCCGGGCGCAACATAGTGTACCTACAATTTTTTGATGCCGTTTTAAAAACCGTCGTATCCTCTTACTCATACCCTTAAAATTTGGAAATGTTAGCTCTATTAACAAGCGAAATATTGTGGTTTTACAAAACTGGGCATTTTTCTTTTTCACCCTTACCGTATCTATCGATTCAAACTAAAACAAAACTATTCTATTTTTGTGCATACAAATACGCAATTTTTCTTCCGTTTGAGTCATGTCGTATCTCTTACCATTTCCAATATCCCCATGAACACTAACTTGCACAAAAAATGCGTACACAGACAGTGAAATCATGTTTTTTTTAGCAGTGTAATAGGCTGTCAAAATATTTACATGCCAATCATGCCATGCACTTGAACTTTTTATTTATTTTTTTGAATGAAAACGATATATTGTGGGTACGACTTTGAATTTATTCACTCAGTTCGCTTAGAAAAATGTGGATTAGTTTTCTTAAAATCCGGTAGCAGAACCATTTCTAGCCAAAACTTGTTGAAGTCGTCGAACCACGGATTTTGATAAATTTTGACAATATTGAACATCATTGGCGAGCTCATTCCACGCATAAGAATGGCATCTAATAGTTCTGCCTGATTCTGAGCTGAGGCCTCTTGTTTCTTTGGTAAATAATTTTAACCAATGGTCCCCACACATTCTCTATCGGATGTAGATTGGCTATTTAGTCATTTAGTTATTTTTAGTTGTTCTCACCGACCATAGGTCTTCACTGAAGCGTGTAAGAATTTGTGTTTTCACAAAAGTGGATTATTATTGCAACTGACAAAACTTGACGTTTACTTGTCACCTTCATACACTGCTCAAACAAAAGCAATTTCGCCATTTCAATGTACTCATTTTTTGTGCAAGTTAGTGTACATCATTTTATTCTGGACACACTGGATAGTAGATAGAGTAAAGGAACAGGTGAAAACAATTATTGGCTTTTGATAATTTCGGTAAAATACAAATTCACCAACAGCCTTTCCACATGTCATTATGACTATTCAAAGCTCAAAAATCATGGCATGTACACTATAAATGCCAGTCATATTTGGCTCCGACAACTGATTTTGAGAAGATTATTGTTTTGTTCAATTATAACAATATAACGGCTTAGTTGAATATAAAATCAAGCAGGAACAAAAAGTTGTTCAGTTCGTATTTATTACCAGTATTAATTGAGCTCGGCGAGTTTTTCGCAAACACCACTGCTATTTCAAGGATGTTTTTATAACAAGTCGTTTCGAAAACATTAGTACATTTGACACGTCGTACATTGTATCGCTGGCCAGTGACGAGTCAGATATTTTACAAATTTGTTAATTTTGCCAATCTTCAGCAGCTGGAGTATAGTCTTTGATATAGTTCATTCGAGACCAAGCTGTCGATGATGTAAACAAAGTACACGTGCCAAAGCCGAACAATTGAAAATATCACGTGGGTTTGTCCATTTCACCTGACCTATTTAAAACTTCTGCTATGTTACTCGTCATGTGCATAAAACTATCTTTTTGTATAAATATGACAATTATGATGATCAGTCGCCCTCAATAGGATCCTATCTGATTTTTTTGTTGATCACATTATTCTACAGAGATACTATAAAATCCTTCTTCCAACAAGAACAAAAATATGACAGATCACTTGAAGGACAAATTGAAGAGTAAATATTGAAAAATGCATTGCCATTCCCCTCCTTTATTTGAACAGATACGAAAACATATCTGAAGCAAAATGATTCGGAATTAGGCCAAGACAGGCTTTTTGGAGAATAAAAAAATGGTGCAGCTCCATAAAACTCTTTTGAATAGAATTTGGGAATTCTCTCAAGTACATTGACTGAAAACTGTGATAATTCCTAGTGATAGATCTGTAATTCACGAAAGTCGTTTATAACTTCAAGAGACTACTTTGAATACTACAGGTATCAGATATGGAAAACACAAAGTGATGATATCATTTTTTTTGTATTGTTGCTGGACCTGATGTGTGATGATGAACTTAGATGGGGCAAAACACGTGTAGCCGTAATCATAATTCTACCCTGAGACTTCGACTTTGTGTTTTCCATACCTGTAGTAAAGATGTATGCGATGATGATAATCATTTCAAATTAAAGTATGAATCACCAATTAGGTATGTGAAAAGATTTTACTGGTCAATGAAAAGAGCGATTCGCCAGTGATTAACGAGCTCCATTTCAATGTCAGCCCTCAATAAACTAAACATGCCTGTCGAGAGCTAGTGACATGGATAATTTTTTCATCTATTCACTGCACGTATTTCGTCTACTTTGTGCCTGTTCCAGTTTATTTCAGAACGCTTTTGTTCTACATCATCTAATAAAAACAAATCAGATAAAACGCTATAAAACCGCTTGCAGCCATTCATATATCTACTCGTCGTTGTGTATTAGCCTCCCAAGAGATGAAAAGCATCTCTATATCCTTGCTGGCTCGGAGATTCAATTTTTCTTCGTTGTTTGCCAACGGAATTCGTAATATCAAGTAGGTGTCACCTGAAGCTGCATATTAAATCGACTTGACTTGATTTCTTTGTGGGGTTGGTAGAGTGGCAGATCTGATGGAAGTTGATGTGCATAGGTCCTGTTAAATATTATATGCATTGAATTGAGGGTTTTGTTGTGAATGCTTCTGTCCCGATAATGTGTAATGTGTAATGTAGTCTTAGTGTGTTTTCCAGATTCTCACCTCATCATACTATGAAAAAAATAGTGTATATGTAGTAAAACTGACATTATTTATTTTAATCAGAGTATATTATCGAGGCAAATCCCACCAAATAAGTAGAAAACAGAATTTGCGTACAAAAAAGAGGTATTTTTTCTAGAGTCGATGATAAAAAAAATGATTTCCAACAGAGACAGAAGAAACGTAGAAATTGAGTAAGTGGTATGTATTATTGAAGAAAAAGTGGATAGTTTCACTTGAATCTCTTGGATAGTCCAATAAAATTGTCACTTGAAATAAAAAGAAAACGGAAAAGCTGATTTTTTCAGGGTTTGTCAGCAAAATTTGATATTTTTATGTGGGAGAATTTGAACAATGGGTGTTTTTTTTCTAATTTTTTACAACACAATAATCAAATGAAAATTGTTCATAAGAACATTCTATATCCTTCTATATCAATTGTTCTCATAGGTTCATTATTTTCCGACTTGGCAGCCCTTCAATTCCCTTCAAGGAGTGATTTTTTTTACAGCAAATTGACCTGAATAAAAGTTTTTCATGGTAAATAGATGAGCAACTTTTCTCCATGAACTTTTTCTCAAATTGATTTTTTTTTGGGGATAGCTTCCAGTTTCTGGACAAATTGGGGTAGTCTCGGGATTTTTGTTTAGTTCTGCAAATTTATCCAATCATAGGTGTTCATAATAAGAGTAGGTTCACTACCTTTGCCTCATGAACTTTTCTTGTGACTTGACTATTTTTTGAATCAGAAAATCGAACAAATAATTATTTTGAATCTGGATATGGCATATGGGTATGAATTTTCAAAAAGGGACGATACGAATATATTTTTTTTTGATTGTCATCACTTTTATTTGATTTGCCATTTTTTTATTTAATTCAAACATCTATGTAATTTTAAGCTTGGATGTTAATTCTTTGTTTATACATTTATTTATACAATATTATGTTTTTGATGTTTCAATCACGCCATCATTCGACCAGCTTTCATTCATATATTTTGTAGATATACAGGGTGGTGCAACCAAGATGGGGTGGACGATTGTGGAAAAATGATGAGGAATTTGATTTTTTTTTGTATATTATGATTAGTTCAAAAGGCTATGTTTTGAAAATATAGTCATAGTACAAGGTGTCCCAAAAAATGTGTGATGAACTGAACTGGAATGGAATCCAGGATTTTTCACTTGAAACTCCGCACGCCACTATCTCGAATACGAATATGAATATAACTGTAATAAGTGTATGAGGTCAAGTAGATAGTTTCCGTGGTTTGAAAAATTCGATGCCTACCAAGAGCTAAGCGCCGCGTCGCGTCGAAAATATAAATCGATTGCAGTAACTTTGAAATCACGCGCATGCAAAAGTACATGTTTTTTATAAACTTTTTTGTTTTATACTTAACATGTCTTGATTGACAAAAAATGCGATAACGGATGATTTTTACAAGAATACTAGTCTCAACTTCTTTGAAAAGTAGTCAGTGGATAAGGTCGAGTGAATATTTTCAAAGTTTAAGAAAATATAAATCGGCTTTAAGGATCATGAATTCACGCGCGTGCGAAAGTCTATGTTATTAGTAAATTTTATTGGTATTTAAACAGCCCAATATCTACTTCTTTCTGAATTATACCGGTTTAAAGTAAACATTTCTTGATTGACAAAAAATGCGATGACGGATGATTTTCACAAGAATTTTTTGTCAACCAAGAAACTTTTACTAAACCAGTTAAACTCAGGAATGATCAGGATAAATGGTCTATCTTAAGTTCTGGGAAAATGAATACATAGTATCATTTCGAATAAGGTTGTATGTAATTTCATCATTGAAACCTTTAAATTTGGATTTACAGAACTAAACAAAAATTACGAAACTAGTCTAGTTTGTCCATAACGGGGCACTAAGTTAAAAGATAATCAAGTAACAAATGAGGTTCATGGAAGAAATTTGCTTGTTTATTAATTATGAACATTTTTCATACGGGTCAATTTGCTGTAGAAGAAGTTTTCTGAAAATCACCCCAAACGGCTCATTGAAGGGCCGCTAAGTGAAGAATTGATAAATTTATAAAAATAATTCATGAAGCAACGTTATAGAGAATAATCTTATGCAACCGATATTTTGTTATAGCACAATTTAAAAAAACCGTAATTCTCAAATTCTCCCACATACAAATTTTTGATTTTGCTAATTCTACACTCAGAAGACAGTCACTGATCAGCCCTGGAAAAACAGCTTTTCCTTTATTTTTTCTATTTAACCCTTCATGGGGCGATATAATTTTACTGGATCATGAAAAAGACTCATATAAGCAATTGACAAACATAGCATTATAGTAAAATCATGTACTACTTTGCTTTATTGATAACATATAATATGTCTGAAGTTCCTGTTCTGCATGACATATTTCATTAAGTGACGATCATGTTTAATACTCTCACAGGTAACAAGATGAAGAAAGAAGACTTACATATAGGGATTTTTGAAAGCCCTGAATCATTCTATGCCATAAAGGCAATCTAGAGGAAAAGAGAGACACTAATCTAGGTTCCTGGCTACTCAAGGATAGAAAGGAACATCAAAGCTGATGAGCTGGAAATACCCGGCACAGCTATACCGTTCAGAAGAGCTGAATCCTTCATGGGAGTGTATATTATGTACAAAGACAAGCGACAGTACAGGAATGGTCATGTGAATAACGTCTGGCCTACAAACCGGGACTAGGACACTCTATGAATACAATCAGAAATCGATCGATAATACTGACAAAGTACTGCCACCTTGGAGTACAAATGCTGAGACTGGGTTCCTACGATGCTTCCATAAGCTGCAGCCTATGTGGAGAAGAGGACGACAAATATCACGACGGACTAAGTCCGTGTCTGGTGAGCGTATGAAGTAGAAGCTGGCTATTGACTATTGACATGATAACGAGGCGGTGTTGCCAAGTCGCATGCATCAGGCTGTCTGTCTACCGTCAAACTGGACATTATTTAAGAATGATCTGACAACATGAAGCAGGAAACTTTGTATCCTAGCTAGAATTCTGCCATGCGCGAAAATGTACTTATCAAATCATATCATGATGGCTACGGTCATATCATCAATAAAACAACACCTAACCCAACTCAATAACATGAATAATAATTCAACATAACAATGAACCCAATGAACTTGATTTTAATATATTCTTCACCAACCCAACCAACATAAAACATAACCTTATTTGCCTCATAGAAACAAATCATTCCTCAACATAATATATTCTGACACAACCGGCTCAACCGAACTTGACCATAACTTAACCGTCAACACCTACTACCAGAAAAAGACTAAATGTCGTGACCCAGCCTTGAAAAATCACTCTCATGTCGCCAAACAGATATTATTCACCTAAAAAAGCAGTATCTGTGAAGGGTTGTTGTGTTATTTACTTTGAAATATAAGGTGAGACAGGTGCACTCTTCTATTACTTATTGAGCATGCCATATAGCAGCAGTGACAGTCCCCTGTTCCCGTTGCGTCCTCAAAAAAACCCAAATAAAAAGAATCCAAACAAAAGGCAAGCGCCGAAAACGGAGTCTGTGTTTTTTCAGGTTATTCGAAATCTAGAACAGTACTCAATTTACATGAAAGCATCAACACTGGAAACGTCACCTTCATGCCAAGTGTTTTTCTCGAAAATAAAACAATGAAATCCATCCGGGAATTGGGATCCGCTTTCCAAATGAAATTCGGTCCGGTGTGGTGTAACCAAGTGCAAGCCCGCTTGCTCGGCGGACACATCCTCGCGGGACGTATTTTGACAAATGACTTGTTCGCTTCAGTGTCTGTGAGCTGGTTTGTTTGGATGCGATGTTGGGCCGTGACCGACCGTAACTTCCTTCCTTTATATTGTAGCGGAAAGCCTAGCGGTTAAACTGCAATTGCATAAGGTGTATCATACAAAGGGAATTTGTTTGGTCGAGTTAACGTAAATCAGAACTTTGAAAGCTCTGGAGAAAACTCATCAGATTGATAATTTTCAAGTTAAATATATTGTTTATCTGAATCATTGGAACTTCATTTTCATAACAAGTCCAGCTTTGGCTCAAACATCTCATCAAAACAGGCCTCACTGATTAAGTTTCAGTCAACACATATCTACAATTATCAGATCATCTCCAAATTGTAAATAATTGATTAGGCCATTGAAAGCTGGAATGAATCCAATTTGATCCACAAAATCAAACTTCGAAAGCTATCCAGAAAATAAATCAAAACAAAATAGCATCAGCGTTGGCGTCCAGGATGCGACGCAATTATCGTGCCAGCCAAGATAAAATGGATTCAACTACAAATTCTGATGTTTAATTTTATGTGTTGTATGCTCTTTATTGTCTACATGGCTCTATTTTATTGTTATCTCGCTGTTTGGTGTACAGGTCCGAAGGCTTAAAAAAACTACTGAACGTGTAGAAAACGTATAGCCAGATAAAAACTGAATATGTTATATTTTGTCTTCTGGTTCCAGTTTTAGTGATATGCTGCTGTGGAGTGAAGCGATAAGGTTTTTGGTGGTGACCTTTTTTATGATCGTACACTAAGAAGGGCTTCTATGATTATTATTCTTTTGTGAATGCAAATGTGAATGGATTCTCCAGAAACATCCGCAGCACAGTCATTTTATTCTCGCCAATTATTGTGAAAGGTGTATTGTTCGAACAAGTGATCAGCATACTGGAATGTGGTTTGAATCATGATCAATACAAAGAGAATTGGGATTTTGGTTGATGAAATGTATTTCTTTTTCATTCCCCCTAATAATTACTACTTCATTCAAGAGAGTACAATAGAGAAAAATGTTCACTCCGTAATAAAGTGGAGTTTTGATTTAAGTGACAATAGAGGCATCCAGATGCTGATATCTAAATTCTCTACACGATGTATCATCTTCCATTGAGAGGTTAACAGCTTTTGCTCAATGCGCACAAGTTTGAGTGTACATGTTTTTAAAGAAGATCAAATTACCGACTCTTGTGAAAAGCTTCCTGAAACCCGTTAGAAGTGAAGAATTATAGGCCCATAGTTTCATCATCCTGTGGTATATTCGCAACATTTCTGACCACTTCTACCGGATCTTTCTGTCATCTATCATGGCCGCTTTTTTGGTTATAAGGGCAGCTTATGATAATGTTAACATATACATTCTTTACGACAAACCCGTAGAAAAGAACTAGTTGGAAAAATAAAAAAAACTTTTCATTTTTGAATGTATATGACAAACAGGCGTTTTAATATTAAAAAAATAAAGATGTAACGAGCCCATCAAAATACGATATTATTAAAAAACATAGGATGTAGTGGTTTTCAAAAATGTGGACTTGTCCGCTTTTTCACCAGAGATATTTGGGAAAACATGAAAAAATGTCAACTATAACTTTTGGAGTTCTCAATTTGTAAACTTTAACCATCCTTGAGCTAGTCTTGGACAAGCGACCTTTAACCTGACAAGATCAACGTTGGACCCTTGTTGAGCTGGTCTTCTACAACCTGGCCTACATATAAGTTGGTTTCAATTGTTGTTATTTCTATAATAATCATATTTCAATAAACATATTATATTATTATGTCAAATCAGTGCAAAAATATGATATAATGATATTTGGTATGAAAACATACTAAGATCTCTTCTATCACTGATCATGTCCCTTTTTTTCACTCGCTTTTTCGATTATATATTTTATTGAATTGGTCTATTCCCAGTTTGAAATTGATTAGCTCCAAATTGAATATGATTATTCACAATTTGATTTTGTTTGGAGATCCAAACTTAATTTTTGCACATTATGTTGATAGTTACAGCACAATAGATTTTGTTCCAGATTTCAGTAAAGAAAATCGAGTAGGCATTGTCATGAAAGTTCATGTATCTGCGGTCAACTCTCCGCTTCGCAATTTTATCTGAAACCGCAGTTCTGAGTCCAGAACAAATAACCAAAAGCCGAAAGGCTAGGGGTTGCGGAAGACATATTTCTCTCTCAAAGATCCATCCACAGGTGCGTTTCACTGTATCACAGCTCATCAGTGCGGCTAGGATCTGCAGGAAAAAATATATCGTGTGAATACTACGTATGATAGTTCGTGATAGTAGGTTTCTCATTACCTCCAATAGATGGAGTTTTGTCTCCAAATCGTGGCCAGAGCAAAGAATACAGATACTTGCATCTAAATTTGTGACCAAGATAGTGGCCACCACAAGTCACTTCATTAGTACGGTGTCGAAAATAACTCATGACTGGGCTTACCCACATTCATAGTTACTTATCTGATTGCGTTGCTCAAGCACTGCCTTTCCTTTTGGAACACAATCTACAAAAGTAAAAGATTGCCATGCTTTGATGAAAATTCCGGAGTTCGAATGTCACCCCTAAAGATTCTTTGATTTGACATTAGAAAAGACGACGCAATGATCAGTGCAACTTGGGACTCAATCAAAGAAAGGTGGATACTCCTCAATATACAGATATGATTATAAATGCTTGAGCAAGGCGGATATTCTTGCTATCCTTCAAGCAGTGAGGATGATCATCCAGAAGTGTATCAGAAATGCTATCATATTCTCAGATTCTTTGAGCATAATTAAGAAAATTGACTCGAAGCAAGCAGGCAGCGTATTATTGGATGATAAGAACGGAAAACCGGTTCCACGCTTCCAACCATATCACAGAACACATATACAAAATTTAGAATAAAAACAGAATTGGAGGGCAGGGCCTAAGTGGAAGCTTTGATTCGCATCCATGGAGACCCGCTGATGTGCCTGAAGTTCCTTAAATTTCGTGAAGGTACGCAGAATTAGAACGACACATGACTAGCTTATTTCCTTGTTATGTTGACAGTTGATGCCATCAGAACGTCACCTTTCACCTTTTTGCTTCTTTTTAAATATTTCATGTGTTGACTTTTGTGCTGATCCCCCTCCAGTGGAAGAATGCCCCAGTAATCCCCACAAAAAAACTTCTAAGAAGGCAGGGCAGGATTACTGGATGCTCGTCAGTGTTTCAGCCGCCCCTGGAAAATGGATCGTCCATAAAATAAGAAGTCACAGAAGTAAGCAATTTTCTGTCAGATGAACAAATGAGATTTCGCCCAGAGCACTCCACAACGGTCCATCACAGAGACAGCGCCCAATAGCGCAGAAAACATCAATTAGGAAAGCCCAGACTGACCTCATCATCCAGTTGGGTCCGGATATTCAAGAGAAAGCCAAAAAAACTATATTTATTTATTGTCTTTGTCCTTTGTAATATTATTTTACAAATGGACAGTTCAAAAGTCAAAGACAGTACTTTTATGTACAGACTGTATAATATTGCAGAAATCTATAATAGTACATTATCCAAGTCTGATAGATCGATTCGCATCCACTGCATTCCCTGGCGCAATGTTCCGTACAAATTTATACGTGAGTTTTTATATGAGGAACCAAAGATGATACGACATCATACTAGCTTGGACTCCATCTAGCGCATTCTGTACAGTCGTTTCTTGGCGTTCGTTCAGGGGCAGGGCGTTCGTTCATGGCGTTCGTGTGAGCGCCTGATGAACGCCAATCCGTATTATGTATAATATGCGGACGTCAAATGAGGTTTCCGACAGTGTTCGTTACCTTCTACCG
Organism: Orchestes rusci; assembly: GCA_958502075.1. NCBI lineage: Eukaryota > Metazoa > Arthropoda > Insecta > Coleoptera > Curculionidae > Orchestes > Orchestes rusci. Next base: position 15,370,821 of record OY293305.1, on the reverse strand, counting down.
GCGTTCGTGCGATCACGGATCGGAAAGTAGTCGTTGAGCTTGTCATTGAGACTGTTTTTCTGACATTTTGTTGAAAAGTTATATCGCGCACTGCGTTCAAATTTTGGCTGTCGAGCGCTTGGGCGGTTGTTTTATACGCAACGATCGTCGGCGCTGGGAACGTGTTCTAGAATTCAGCCAGCGTTCGTTCGATTAACGAGCGCCCGGAATGACCGCCTGTACAGATGCGCCTGCAGGTCCCTCTGGCAAAGCCGGCAACACTGAAGCAAACTTGGCAAACCTCGGGGGTAATTATTTACAAAACGGTTTTTTGCTATTTTGGAATTATATAATTTTTTTGTCTAGGTACGTTTTATTGCTAATAAGAAATATGATTTCACTTGCGCAAAGTCAAAAATCGCCTTTTTTCATAATTTTTGAGAATAAAAAACAAATAATTCACGGGATTTGGGGCAAAAAAGTTTTTTTTTCAAATAAGTTTTGAGTTAGGTATAGATTGCGTCCGCTTGCTCAGGTTGCACGCGGTTTCTAAGGATAAAAAAAGTGAACTTCCCTTATTTCAAAAAATTTGGCAAAATGTTATGGAGAAAATTAGTTCAGAATTAAAATATATGCCCAAATAATAAAATTGTTGCGTATTGATCTTTTTTTTGATCATTTATCATAGCATACCTAACTCTGTTCAAATTCAATCATTTTTGTGAAATTGACTTGATTTTTCATTCCTTGGAAAATCACATGCTTCAACCTTGTTGCAACGATATTAAACACAACTTTCAAATTACGCAAAAAATCTTTTTATCATGGTAAAGCTCCAGGCTCCAGTTATCATCAAATATCAAAAAACTCTTATTCAAATTGATTTTTTATATTTTATACCATTATACCTGAGTTCACTATTCAATACAGAAAAAAATATTTTTTTTTTTTAAGAGAACTATGTTTTTGTAATCCCATATGTTGCACACTTAAATGGCCACACTGTATAGGCAAAATCGCTTATAATAGTTGAGTGAAAAAAAAACCGTTTTGTAAACTGTTACCAACCTCGGAAAAAACTCGAATGGCCCAAAAATGACCTTAGAGGATGGAGAAGTTCACAGCACAAAAACTGCTGGACATATCCAAACATTGTTAGGCAAGGTACCTTTTAAAGATAAATGCTCCAAAATCCAATCAGAATACATAGAGGAAAGGTGGTAGCAAGGTTCCCATTTGAAAATAGAAGACGATGTGATACCCCCACGGCATTATGCCTAAGAAACTGTCAAATCAAAGATCAAACTACATTTCATCCGATCAAACCATAAAATCTCTCATGAATAAGTAACGACAAGATAATAAAATTTTCAGTAAGAGATCACTCTATAATCAAGTCCTTAGTCAAAAGTCATTAGGTCCATATAACTAAGACCACTGGCAACAGATTACCCCTATGTAACGTCATAAATCAAAACAAAAAAGCTCGAAAACTCATGTCTAAAAGATTCGAGTGACCACTCATCACCATCAATAACCCAACTCATTTAATTCTCTGACAATAAAGTATTCAAAAAAAAAGATAACCACCACCACCACCACACACTCGCGTTGTAGGTACTGGCTTAGAACGGAAGACAATAGTGGTGGAAGTGATGGAAGAGTTTCGACGAATATAAATAGTGTTGCGCGTGCATATAAGAAATGGCCAGTCATTATTATTCAGCCAGTAATTAATTGATGTCCAGTACTTCAAGATTCGTGACGCGGCACGTCACTATGGTTCAGTCAGTTTTGATTTTGGCCCAGTCAGTTGATAGGAAGTAACTCTCAAAGATTCGTTCGACTATCTCAAAAGTACCAAACTTGTCAAAGTTTGAATCTTGGTGTCGTTTTCTGAAGGTAAAGTGAAACAACAATCAAGACTCAGAAATTCAAATCGGTTATCGTTCGGTTCGAGCTTCATCAAGTACTTAAGTGATGAATTGGAACATTGACTCTATCAACCATCGTTTTGTTGAATTTATTCTTTTCCAATATTTCCGAATTAATCTGATGTTCGATTGAGGTTTCATTGTAATATTGATATCAAGATAGTAAGAAAAGCTATGCTTCAATGTTTTCCTATTTTACTAACGATAATAAATAATATAGAATTGATTTCCTTGAAGAATACTCACAGAGAGAAAGAATTATTCAAATCAATTAATTTGAAGGAATTGCAATGTCACTAGATTTTGAATTGCCACTTTTGTTAATGATACTGGTTTTGGCAATTATACAAGCTTTCATTTTGATAAAAGATTATATTGCTTCAGCAATAATATACTGTAAGTGTTAATCGAAGAAATGAAATGAACAATTGATGCTTTTCTCGGAAAAACATCATTTTTCCAGAATTAACATTTTTGAGAAAATGAAAAAAGTCTTCTACGTTCCCACTTTTGATGAGTGTTCCAGTAGCCCGCCTGATTAAAATAAAATCGAATAAGACACTCTGTCTACGATCACTCGTGGCTTTTTAACAAAGGTTTTTTGAAAAAACACAAAAAATACAGAGACATATAACGTTTCCAGAAGAAAAAAGCAAACAGTTTTAAAACACAAACCCCAAAATAGCAAAAAATCAGGCTGACCGAAACACAATGTTTATTTCAGGTGACAACAAATCAACCTTTTTTGAAAAACGAGAAAATGAACAAGTAGTATCGTTACGTCAAATAAACACACCGGCAAAATTAGGGGAACGCACAAAATATATATATACAAAGTTTGACATCAATTTTCTGTAGAACTCTATGCTCGATTTCAATATATTTTTTACTGGATTGTCGATCGGCTCTTCAAGAATACATCTGACTAGTTTTCGTTATAAAATTATTCGTCTTATACCATATACAGGGGCGAAAAGGAAGTGAAGATTTTTTGTTGTTTTTTGAGACACTCTGTGGATTGAACCGCTGACAGTTGAATATGGTCTATAGCATCACATTGTAGCCTGATCTTTTCTAAACATTTCCGTTTTTTATTTTCTGTGATATCTCATATTTAACGAAAATACAGGGTTACATATATTATATATAAATACAGGTTAAATACAGCGTTCCCCTAATTTTGCCGGCGTGTGTATATAAAAAGTACCAAAATCATAATACTGACAGAAATCTTTAGACTGGCCTATTTTTGTATGAACAATATTATAATAAGCATAAAAATTATATGAATTTAGCTTTTGTCAAAGATGTAAGTTAACCAGCGATTACATGACTTTTTGGACTTTTGAACGTCGATTTAATAGTATCTTGATCACAAAGAGTGAGGACTGTGTATTTATATTGACGTTTTGACCACATTGTATTTGAAATTCATTGTGAGTGAATACTAGTCACTTATTAATATTATTTGTTCTTGATTTATTATTCAGCCTGGTAACGAGTGTTTGACTTCCACATATCATAAAAAGACTTGAATTTCTGAGAAGTGACTCAATCACCGAATCCACGCACCTTCTTGTGCGACTCCTACTTTATCGTTCTGGCTTTTGTTTCAACAAGCTTTCATTGACTAACCATCTAAAATAAAGTTCAGACAGAGGGGTGTCTATCACAACATATTACAACTGTTATCAAGATGCGAACAGGACACTGCCTTATCCAAAAATACCTCTTCAAGATAAATTTGATGTCACTGTGGTCAAGTAGGAAGCATCACCCAATATTTGAATGTTCGAATGATTTCATAGATCGTCTGAACATTTATAAAGAGGTTATCAGCCGGAGATGGAGTATTCCAATCTCACTTCTGATCCATCCAAAAAAAAAAGCGATGATTTCTTCTTCAATTTTTGCTCAAAATCAAAAAAGGAATTGAAATATTCAATAACATACAGGAGGTTCCATTATAGAAATGCAACTTTGTCTCACGACTTTATGATCGAGTTTCCGCCAACTAATAGATATTCAAAAACCCTTCATCTTTTGTGTTCAACTTTTTTCAGACACTCGTATAGTTTAACCAATAATTGACCGTTTCCATAAACATCAGCGACTCTGTATGCATGTAAGTACAGTAGTTAATTTTCCACAAATACGGAATTAGCAATCGCCCTCAACTGAAAAATCTCTATTAAAAGAGAAGTCCTCATGCTCCAATCAACCTCAAAGGATGTGTATTTGAATATTTTTTCCTCGATGATCAGGGACTTTAGAGAAGTAGCCGGAATTTGTTCAAAGTGTGAGATGATTTTGTAACCCACTAGGATAAATTTAAATGAACCAAATACACACTTGTTAAGTTGAAAAGATTGCCACTCAAGTACTATCAAAATATCTGGAATAGTGATGCTTATCACTTTTCAGGTTATCAAATCATCACAAATATCTTCCAGTGGAGACAAAATTTAGAGATTATTCTCAGAGGAAATTAGGGTGAAAATGTGTATCAAATTGCAAATACATCAGAAGATTTCACTGTTCCAGTGGCGTGTACACCATGGAAGGTGAGGAAGCACCGTTCTTTGATGCAAATGCATCATCATTAATGATTGATAATATGTAGGTTTACATTTATAAAAATCACGTGTACCACAACTCCCAATTATTAGTGCTGTACCTCGTGCTGTACTTATTCTCGAATTTTTACCGACAGCCGAAACTCTGCTGTAAGTGACGATTTAAGTGTAGCCGGTAAGTCGAAATGTGTTTTGGCTCCTCCGAGTTTGTATGACTGTATTGTGAGTATTTTAGTGGTCAAGGATACTAACATTACAGTTTTGAAAAAAATAAGCAGATTATTTCAAGAGGACGGGAAAAAGAAGTTTTTTTAAATAATTATTTTTACAGGAATATCAAATGCGGACTCTAAAACACTTCTAGGGCTAAAAAAATCTCGTTAAAAATCAAAATATAGCTTTATTGAATGATTTTAACGACTTCTGGGTGAAAATTGAGCAAGGCACCCAAAAAAAATTGAACATATATTTGCGTCATACCGCTTTTCTGAAACTAATACATGACACGCCACTATTCAGTGTGTAAGTCATCTGATAATCACATTGCAGTGATTGAATGAAGATCAAATAATACCCCATGTACTCTCGATCTTCTCATGGAGTGATTGGGCTTGCAGAATGTTGTCTCCGTTTCACTAAAATATAAGTTTTATGCAAAAGACGAAGATCTTCCATCACATTCTCCAATCGTCGCAAGTATTTGAATGAGATGATCCGAATCGCAAAGTCCAGGTTTGTCGAATTGAAAATAAATCTAATTGTAACGCTGTATTCTCAACAGTGGCTTGGCGTGTGAGGCCTGAATCGTTCAAGCACAAAGCACAACTTTACGGTCAATAATGCAATTTTTGATGCTCTGACTGGTCGAGACCGAAGGTAGAATGTTTCGCTAACTGAAATGTCGTGTAATAAGCCGTGACTCCATCAGCAACTTGCTATTGTAGCTTTTCAAATGATGAGCGTTGTGAAGTGTGAATTTAGTCGTGAGTTGGACTCCAATGTAGTAGGATTTACGCCGGCATTTTGGTTTCCGGTGATATTATTGATTGGAACCAGAGAGGACCTTGTTGAAGTTCATTCAGAAACAATATTTTATCAAAGGAACGATGTGTGGCGACAATTTTTATCCAGTAGGCTAGCAGATTCAGTTTGAAAAATGGTCGGTGTCACTCTCGTCTTCCAACGAAAAAGATAATTTGAACGTATGATCTTCAGCACGCGTTCTTTCTTCAAATCATAACATACATTTCCTACTCCTTTCATCTTTTGAGAAGAATGTGATGAATATTATTACGAACCCTCATAAAAAACGTCCAACACAAATGAGTCGTGTGATCGAGCTGGTAGGAGTCCAACGGCTGACAAAACGTTCACAGAAATTCTTGTTACATTTCTACAGATTTGCGCAGGATCTTTATCATGTGCAAATATGATGCTGATATCGAATTAATACAGATTACCTATCCTCCACAATTTTGCGATAAGTTAATCTTTTCGTGCATATAGCTCCAGTCTCAATTTTCTTGTTCAATTTAGGATCAACAATTCGGATTATCTAATATCCTGACACAAACGTTAACTTCTTGAGGATACTGAGTATGCACATCTCGCTAAAAATTAGGGGTTTGTAACGTTCCAAAATCCACAACTTAGTATATGAATGTTACATAGAAATGTGGGTGATATGTTGAAGTCTGATTTTTCTATAAACTCCTCAGGAAGGATTTTCTAAAGATAACTAAATTTGCCATGATTTCAGTTCTCTGAGACTTCACAGCAAAATCCGGCATTTTTTGTATGAGGAGGAAGTGTGTCATACCCATTTTGATGAAAACATGTGTACTAAATTTATTCAATCGATCAATCAATCACAATCAACTTTATTGTCAAAATTCATGATCTTCAGAAAAAGCATCCTAAGTAAATATTGAACTCAAACAATATACAGGGTGACAATTTAAAAAGGACCAGCATCTTTGATTGTGTCCAAACCAATGATAGTATCAAGATTTGGCAAGACACATCAATTTAGATCAAATCAAATCAAATCAAATATGCTTTATTGCCACAAAAAAATCTAATTAAGTTTATGGACAAAGCAAATACAAATGCAAAATGCTAGAGTAAAAACAATACAAAACATGATAATAGTATACATCACGTGAACAATTACGTGAACAATAGAACAAAACTAGTACAAATATATTTTCCCAATATTTTGTCAGATTTAAATTTAGTTGGAAATTGATCATGGACAACAATAAACATTGGCACACTTCTAGTTATGATGACAAGTCAGTAAAACAATAACACAGCAAAATTAACAATTAGGTATGGGTAGAACAATTATTAATACTGCGATGTTAAATATCTAACAAGGAACCAACGATTTCTCTCATTTTTTTTCGCTTCCCATTCAAAAAATAAACATCAGGGGGGGGTGAGCGAAATCGGTGAACTCGAAATTTAATTTATAAATCTGAAGTCATCTTGTTTCCGTCCTGCCTGCAGCATGTAATTATTTTTGATTTGAATATCAAACAAGGAACTTGGGGTTGTTCACATTATTGCAACCAAAACGTGTTGATATCCATTTTCTATTCAGGAAATGAACAACAGTCGAGGTGCGCGACCTCATTACAATTTGAACTTGACCCTACTGTGTTGTATGGATTACCAAACTAGGCGATTATTGACCTCAAAAAAATATGAAAACTCCGATATTCACTGGATGCCCTAGAACAACTTCCACTTCACCAATGAGTTAATGTGAAACTGCCGCCTATCGTGCCCAAACAGAAATATGGAACAATCCCGTGAAAAACTCATTTATACAATAAAAAGGTCTTTCCAGGAGGAAGGTTTCCGTTTCTTTACGGAAGCTAGTAAATGTGGGAATAGATTTGAGGTGTAGCGGAAGATGATTGTATAGCTTCTTGACGTAGTATATGATAGAATATTTTGTTAGATCGGAGGTGGTAGAGGGTGGGTAGATATCGAGACACGAATTCCTGGTGAGATACTTATGCTGTGGCTTTTCAGGAGAGGTGATTTGGTGTTCACGTATCAAACAGGCCGTTTCTAAAATAAAAAGAGCAGGAAGCGTGAGGGTGCTGTATTTTTTAAAGTAATGTTTGCAGTGAGCCTTGCTCTTTAAACCGAATACACAACGAATTGCTCTCTTTTGCAACTTGAAAATGCTGTGGAATTGTTCAATGGTACAGCAGCCCCAAAAAGGAAGGCCGTAGCGGAGATTAGATTCAAATAAAGAGAAGTATGTGAGTCTAGCAAAGAAAATGTGCAGATCTTTCGAAACTGAACGAATTGCGAAGCAAGCCGAGAAGAGCTTTTTTGACAAGAAGTCGATATGAGCGGACCACTTGAGATTGGCATTTATATTTAAACCCAGGAATTTTAATGACTCGACGTAATTGAAGTTTTTGTCATGAAGCAGTAATGGTTGTAGAGCTCCTTTGTAAGATGAGGCTACCGTTTTATCAACGTTGAAACACAAGAAATTGGAATCAGACCAAGCTTTGATTGTGACAAGATCTTTGGAAATATTATAATACAGGGACAAGGTATCAGAATCACTCCATGTAATGCTGGTATCGTCCGCAAATAGGGAAACTCTACCGTTGATTTTCGGGAAGGTGATGTCCTTGATGTATAACAGAAAAAGAATGGGCCCTAGAACAGAACCTTGCGGAACGCCACTGGTGATTAATTTACAATCAGAATCAGAACCATTTGCCCTCATAATTTGTTGCCTATTTTCAAGATAAGATTAGAACCCGATCGAAGAAATACCACGGATCCCATAAAACTCTAGCTTTTTCAACAAAATGTCATGACACACACACAGACGATTTTTTAGTAACCTTCCAATGATTTTTGACAGCACAGGTAGCAAAGCAATTGGACGATAATTACTTGAGTTCGATTTCTCACCTCCTTTCTGGAGAGGAATAATAATTGCCGTTTTGAGGCATTCCGGAAAAACTCCTTTCATGAAAGATTCATTTATTAAGTTTGTTAGGGCATCTAATGCGGGAGATGAGAGGTTCTGGAATATTTTAATTGATAGATTATTGGTGCCACAAGAAGATTTTCTTTTTATGCTGTTTATTACTTGTAGTAGTTCAAGGATATTACTGCTTCATGATCTGATAGACCAGCGCTAGGTACTGATGAATAGACATCAGATAAGGGGAAAGTCAGACGCTACATAATCAATGATAGAGAAGGAGTTTTTAGAAATCCTGGTGGGTGAAGTAACATGCATTGAAAGACCAAAAAAGTCAAAAATAGGAATTAAAGCTTTTTGGGCAGTAGAAGCGGCAGCGTGGTCAATATTAAAATACCCGCACAAAATTTTCCTACCCTTCACCGGTAGACTGTCTAGCAGGTTTAGCGGGCTATTAAAAAACAGTTGCACATCAGTATTTGGAGCTCTATATATATCGAGGGGGACAACTTTTGAGGTATCTGTTGTTTTTCTGGAACCAACCAAAATTTCAAATTACTTTGCGATTTTTGAAATCTTCACGTTATTCTCCATATCAGGATGAGGGATTCAAATTTGCCAACCGTTTTTTTGCATTTGTAGGGAGCGCATCATACGAGCTTATACTTTGATTTGAATTGTTCAAACTTTTTTGTGCTACACTGTATGCGAATTATTGCGAATTTCGACCAAAAATTGCTATTCTTTCAACTTTTTGACATAAAAAAGGGATACCACATTTGTTTCGATAGATCTATCCTTTTTCGAGAAAAACTTAATTTTCAGCCTAAAACATAGCATGCTTTGGAATTATGCGCTATGGTTGCCGTGGAAACAAGTTTCGGTTAGTTTGGGTTAGTTCTGGAAGAATTTGCTTTGAGGGTTGGTAATTTTTCAACAATTTTCAGTTTGCGCCAATGCGTGGTCAGAGACTATACTGAAATTAAAAAAAAAATGTACTAAACTACCAACTGTCAAAACGAATTCCCTCCAAACTTATTTCTGCGGCAACGTATAGCACATGATTCCAAAGTACCTATGCTTTGTACAAGGCTGAAAACAAATTAAAGATTTCGTATTTATCACATGTATATAAAGTTATTTTTGAGTTTTGCTCGAAAACCGTCAGAAACATCGGAACAAAAGTATACCTTTTTTTTTATCAAAAGGCAAACAGAATAAAAATATACACTACAAAGTCGCTGACCGTATAGCACAACCATTTTGATCAAATTATAGATACTTGGTGGGCAATTTTGAATTCCTCATCCTGATAAAGCTCCAGATACGAGATTTCGTCAAAATATGATGGGCGTGGCAAAAGGCATTGCCAAAAATAGAAATAAAATTCGAGTTTAAGACCCTGTAATTCCGTTAATAATCATTTTTCGATAAAATTTAATATGAAAAGGTGGCATCTATTTTCGGCCGCATTCTAGGCCGAAAATAAATGCTTTCCTGATTTTTCTGCTCATCATTTCCGGACACCCTGAATAACAAGTGTGGTAACTAGAGTATTTCCACCCTTGACAAAACAAACGTTGCTTACAGCAAGATGCGGTAAAATGGATGTTTTGCACGTTGCTAACAGCAAGAACAACAATAATTATAGGTTTTTCAATCAGTGAGGCTTCACACTACTCTTTATTTGATGCCCTACTATCAAAAATGATAAACCAAAAACATGCACAACTTCACGTAGATCACACTGGAGGTGGAACAGGAGTGGAGCAACCTCGATTTCCAATTTTTTATCCTGAACATTTTTATTTCCATATTTTGAATCTTTGGACTATCCTTAATAAGGGACTGTCTCAACATTATCCAAGGTTTCTAACAATGTGGCAAAAAATACCGACTCGGATAATTGACACCCTTTATTGAAATTTCGATAAATCGAGTTATAGCCAACTTGAAAAAACTAGAGAAATCACTATTTTCAAGATAGTTCAAAGATTTGAAATACGGATAAAAAAAAATTCAAGATCAAAAATTGGGAATCTGACAGTATCAAACTTTGCTCAAAAAACATGACTTCCTTTGTCTACCCTGTATAGTTCGATAAATAGAAGTAATACACCGCTTCGACAAAGTAAGTGTCATTAAAGAATTATTGGGCAAGAACCTTTCGAAGACCGCAACTCAATATCTCTTTCCGTTTCGAAAATATCGAGATATGAATTGGGGTAAAAATTCTATGTTGCAAAGCAACTTTCCAGCACTTCAGTATCATATGCTTCTCCAAGTAGTAGATGCTTCTATAGTGTAGTAGATTCTTCAAAATTGTATCATCTACTTCAAGCAGAAGCACATACCATGGTCTCTGCATTCCACTCAATGCGTATAGGACATTGGGACACTAGTCTTTTATATTAGACCGGAAAATAATATAATTTACAACTTCCAGTGACAACAGTGCAAAAGAGAGATAAATGCTAACTTGGGTGTCGCATGTTGCACATTACCAATACAGTGACAGTGACTAGACAGTGACGACAATAGATTTGTGAATAGACCGTGCAAGTGTGACGTCACTGACAGCTACTTTGGGTAAGCTTATTCTATCAAAAATGATTTTCTGAGTCTCAGTAAGCATTTTAAAGCTCAAGTTGAAAGGTATAGAAGTATATTATGCAATAGTTCATATTTGCGAATATAGTTTAACTTCCGATCAAGTGATATTTTTGAAAAATTATCGGTCTTCAAAAAAGGTGAAAAAAGTTTTGAAAATGGGCATGTTTTCAAATGGATTCTGATGGTACCTTAGGAATTCTGAGAGGAGGAGTATTGGCATTTTGAATGCTCAAAAGCACGTTTCAACTTCGTAAAAACAATTTGGATTGAAGAGTCTCTTTTCAAATGGGAAATCAATACATGTTGGATCAGAGCTGATGTTTGTTTTTACCCAATTTCGAAATGTCATCTTTCAGTGTAAACACCTCCACGGTCTATAGCAAGTTAGTCGCTGTGTTTTTGCTAAAAAGGCTCCCCCAGACTGACGCGAATATTCGCGGAGACTTGTGACGCGGCGAATTTTCTCTGATTTTTGACATTTATTTTGACACATTTGCATGTAGAATGTGACATAGAGTGTCAAAAAATTCGCCACGGCAAAAGTTGCCGCGAATAGTCGCCCCAGTGTAGGGTTACTTTCATCACATATTAAGGCTGAGTTCAGGGAGCACGTTATTTGCGCTATTTGGCGCTACGGGCCATTCACCGTGAATGGCCCGTAGCACCAAATAGCGTCTCACCAAACTCAGCCTATATTACATGTAATAATATGTTCGTCGAGACATGTACACGTGAAATGATTTCACAAAAACTTGGCCGAACATAATTCATTACTGACGAATTGAGAATAATGCACACTATTGACGCCGATTTGAAGTCATTTACCATGTTTTTGCTAAATTACAATTATTATTTAGATTTTTAAAAAATCATCGATTGGAGTAGGATTCTTTTCCAATTCCAATAGGTATAGTCAATGAGTACTATACAAAATAAATCTCAATATCAAGCAATATTCATTGCTCCACAATACACTCATAATAATGCGAATTGCTCAATAGAATATTGAATTGAATAGGTACCTATTTTTGTGGGAAGGTACAAAAAAAAACGGTGTACCTATCACACTTGGATATCTACCGCATATTTTACCTATTATTTTTTATCGTTTAATCGATCGACTCAATTTGGATTGGTGTTGAAAGTAGGTAACCACCTATCTATATCCTGTGGAGGTATCTGATGACGACCTATCTCAAAGTTTTGTCTTATTCTAATTCAATTCAAAATTTTAAGTTTATGGGTAAATCCAGACTCCTATAAACAAATAGACTTGTTGATTTACTTTTTCATTCAAGCTTTGGATACTTATCATCTCTACAAGATAAACTAAAATGAAAACCTGTGAAACTGATGGTCTCATCACTTTTTATTCATTTTTCCAAATTAGATTTTTTCATTCAATTTTCTTGACTTCATCCAACTCCCAATTTATAAAAGATATCCCAATAGAAGAAGGTTTGTGTTTTTATCAACTATATAAGAAATTATTTTAATTATATCTGTTTTTCCTCTTTTCTTGAGTTGTCAAACGATGCGTTTTCCAAAAGCTGTACATATTTGTAATAATTTCAAAGTAGATAATGAGTTTGAGAATTATACAATATTGTCAATTCATCAATGGGCATTCTTCGGGACATTCCTTACAAAATCATTTAATTAACCACTTGTTTCTTCTAAAATATATTTTTATGTGTTGTAAAAAGTGATGTTTCTATTTATCATGAGGTGAATGGGTTTGTTATTTTTGCTGTATTAGACTAGGTATACAGTATATAATATAACCACTCACTGTCATGAAATCTAAGCCCAAGCAAAGAGGAAAAGCAAATACAGGAATGATTCAAGAATAAAAGTTGATACCCCCACCAAATATTGAATTTACAAGAAAAACCCCTTGGCTAATGTTTGCTAAACGTCATATCAGGCTTGCGGATGTTACTGGTCCATATAGTTGCTCATTTTTCATTAAAAATTGCAAGCAAATAGCAAAACGATACAAATCACTCAACATAAATTTCAAAATTGTTATTGATATGTTTTTCTAGGTTATTTTGTGAGGTGGTCAAAAGTCACACCAGGGATTAACGATCCTTGCAGCGAATTCTTTGGTGCATACAAAACACCGCTTGATCTAGCTTTGAAAATTAATGGAGATTGGCCAAGCTCACGTACGGTGCATATAGCTGATAGACGTCAAAATGACTTTGCATTGCAAAATGATAACTTGACACCATTAACCAATCAAAAGATGCACACACTATTGTTGTCACTGTCTTGTATAGAGTCGCTGTAATTCCAAAGTAGTTCTTTACTCCCTAAGGTTTTGAACAGATGGCGTTAGACGCTCCACGTCTGTTATAGCTGACCTCTATTCAGTCACTGGTCTTAGCATCAAATACGATTTATGCTGATGATTAAATTGTATCCGCTTCGGCGGTACATATACTAAAATTGGAACGATACAGAGAAGATTAGCATGGCCCCTGCGCAAGGATGACACGCAAAATCGTGAAGCGTTCCACATTTTTTGAAGAGTTGATTTTGAAAAGTCCAGTACAGCCGGTTGCAAAAAAAAAGTGATATGTCGTGAATACTGTTTTTTTTATTTTGAGCAGTGTATATTCACAGGATGACAAACTAAAATTTGCAAAAATATGTTAGTATGACTATGACGGGTTATGTTAAGAGTATGAGAGATTATGAAAAATATGATGAACCTCCCATACTTAATATGTTAAATTTGCCTCATTTTAATTTTAAGATTGATATTTTTAATGTTTATTTGGTTCCAATTGACAGTGTGCTTCAAGAGTCGTATCAGTTTTGTTCAAATCCGGCTGTATTATTATTTTTTCCAAAAGTAGGTTTAGTGAATGGACGAAGATTTTCTTGGTATTAGTGAGGTGCAATAAGAATGGACAATTTACTCTTTGATTCTGATCATCTAAAAATATGGCATCCTGATTCTCAGAATCAAAATAAAAATTTGCTCAATTTTTGTGCAGCCGAAATGAATAGTACATATTTATTTCGGAAGCTTCTACAAACACAACAGAAAAATACAAAGACATTTTTGCAGTAACGGAACATTTTCATTTGTTAACTATACATATAGTTCTGCAGGCAGTGACGATTTTGGGTCAGCAAACATGGATAGAATTGTTTGATTAGTAATTCTTAGCAAAATTGATTTGTATCTAAGAGAGTTGAGGCGGAAAATGCACCAGAACATACGAAGAAACTGCAGTGATAAAAATGGTTCTAGAACTAAGAGGTATACTAAACTTGAGTGAAAAAAAATGGTCTCGCTAATCTCGGACGATGGATTATGTCTGGCAAGTGGAAAAGTGAATGGTCTTCATCAAAACATTTTCACTTATTTTTCAAGTGATAAAAATAGGTCTAGTACTAAGAGGTCAAGCTAATCTCTGGGGATGGATTATATGTCTCGCAAGTGAAAAAGTAAAAGCTTTTCATCAAAAAATGGTCACATATTTTCCCACTCATGAAAATTATTCATAAGATGGCCCATAATGAGATAACAATACAAAATATAGTTTGACTAATATGGACCACCTCGAAAGTCCTGCCAGCCACGTCGCCTCTGTGGGTCGTGTAGCCAAACCAGATCCCCAACCTAGAACCCGCAAAGCATTCACGTCGTAGGCCTCCTTTATCCTGTCGCTGGCACTCTGGATGTTCAGACGAACACGCTAGTGTATATTGTCCATTTTTCTGCAAAGATCACTTGCGTAATCTTCTCCAGCAACATCTTCACCAGGCGGACAGCCAAACTTCGGATCAAAGGGCAGCCGGAGTTCGCGACTCATGACTATCCAAGCAGAAGTTTTGCCTGTCGATTCGTGCACTGCAGATTGGTATGCCAAGAGGAACAGGTGAAGGTGTTTGTCCCAGTCTCTTTGATGGTCATAGACAGCTTTGGCCAAGTGTCGGTTGATGGTCCTGTTCATTCGCTTCACCATGCCATCCAATTGTGGGTGCAGTGCTGTCGTTCTTGTCTTCTTGATCTTCAAGACTTCACAAACATTCTGGAACAACACCGATTCAAAGTTTCTGCTCTGGTCCAAATGCAGCTCCAATGGCACACCACCAAAACGGCAGATCCATTTCTCCACCAGTACATCAGCTACTGTTGACGCTTCTTCGTTTGGCAAGGCCTACGCTTTGACCCACTTGCTGGAGTAATTCATCACGACCGAAATGTATTTGTCTTATTTGCCTGTCTTGGGAAATGGTCCAGCAACATCTATGGCGATCCTCTCAAGAGGCTTTCAACATTGTACTGTCGCATAGGAGCTTTTGGGTGTTTCTGTAGTCCATTACTTAGAGCACAAACGGCACATTTCCTTAACCAGTTCTGCACGTCAGCCTGGCAATTGACCCAGAAAAACCGTTTCCGCAGCTTGGTTACACTCACATGTCCTCCCGTGATGCCAACATGGATCTCCTTCATTGATTCTGCTTATCTGTTTCCAGGAACGACCAACTGCCTACGATCTTATGTGCCATCCAGATTTTTCAACAGCCTATTTAGGATGCCGTTATCAAAAATCATCGAGTCCCTTTGAGCCAAGTAGAAGTTCACGGTGGTCAAGAATCGCGTGACTTTTTGCCAAGTTGGTCGTTGGCCTGCCTGTTTTCATCCGATGCAAGCTTCAGATCTGGATCTTTCTCCTGGTCCTCACGAAGCGCCTTAGACTGCCAGAAATCATACACCACAGTTGTCCTGCGATCGCTCGCTTCCTTTTCCTTGGCTTTGTGACAGAGCTCTGCTCTTCTGGAAGCTTGGAACACTGCTTCGTCGCTTCGAGTTACAACGCTTTGACCAGCGCATCCACCAGATTGTCAGAACTATGAAGTATTGAGGATTGCATCATCCCATGTATCCGAAGTCCATCCATAAAGGTCTGAACTGCCAGCTTCTCCAGGGGTTGGATGAGCCAGTCGTACAAGGCGAGCAACATCCGCTTCAAACTCCTAGAGGCTCTCGTTGGTCTTTTGAGTGCTATTTTTTAACTGGGAGTGGTAGACGTGCTCCAAGTGAGTCTGCCCATATCGCAGGTTAAGTGCTTGACTAGTCCTCCTGCACCTTGGTGTTTAGCGTCTGCAGAATTTCTGTTGCCTCTTCACGAAGTCCCAGAGTTTATGCCAGGGCTTTCCCGATTCTCGTTCATCCATTTGCCCTTGCTTCTGCCTCGAACTGGCGATGGTGATTGTTCCAGGACAGCTTGCCATGAAACTGATGGGCTTTCATGTGCAATCTCACGGTATCAGCCTCCATCTCAGCACTCGCACCTTGGCTCCAGAATGTCACTTCTGGTTGTTTCATGGTCACTGTCTCTTGCCTTTTCATTTGCACTATTTTTTTTTCCAGAGTCCTCACTGTATCCTTTAGCTGTTTACCGATTTCTTCTGCTACCTGATCCTTCAGGTGGTTGTATTTGTTCGCCAGCTATTCCTTGATTTTCCATACCTCTAGAGGATTCTTCGAGGTTCTCCTCCATTTCCCTTGAGTTCTCTCCCATAGCACTGGAAGATGCTTCGAGCCTCTCCTCCGTTTTCCTCGAGTTCTCTTCCATGATTCCAGAAACTTCAAGGAATTTATTTTCCAATTTTCCTCCCATGGCTCTAGAAGATTCTTCAAACTTCCTCGAGTTTTGTTCCAATAATCTTTTAAATGCATTGGGATCAGGAATCTCGAATTAAAACGTATCAGGATCAATGCCATCTTCCAATAAAGCCTCACGGATGTGTCTGCTTTCTTTTTGAATTGCACAAATTTGTAATGGAACTTGGAAGAATACATTATTTTTGGCTCTAATAATTAGCCCAATATCAAAATTTGACATATTTTTTTTTTGTAGGTGTTATTTTTACCTTATTTTTTGAACGCTCGGTATATGCTAAAATGAAAATAAATATGTCGAATGTATAGTTCGAAACGCTATACGTTTTCAAATTTGTGGATCACCTTTTCACGTTTTTGGGGTGATTATAGAAAGCCATGGAAATATCATACCTAATATCTCAATTTTTTTTATGAGAAGAGTATCACAAATTTGAAAAATTTGATAAAACTAAATATTTCTGATTTCTTACAAGTTGAAAAAACGTTGCTGCTTGATAAACCTTCCAAAGTACATCCTCGTGGTTATTACTTTCAAAAATAGTGATATCAGTGCAGTCTAGTACTTTCATTAAATAACGCGATGCCTTCTTGTCGTTTTGCTAGCAGATTCAGCAGATCAGTGTTCACTCAAACATTCACACTGTTTGTTTTAAAAACGCTCATCTACGTGTATCAGTCAATGTATTCAGTTATTATTTAGCCTTATTTTGGTTTTCTAGTCAACCTATTGAGAAGCCGAAACAAAGCAAAAATCATCTAATATCCTATACCAAGCATACAATCAACCAAAAATTGAACAAAATCAGAAAAGAAGTTCTAATTTATACCTATTTGCATACTTAGGACTCAGGTGCTTCTTTAATCCGTGAATTTCTTAATTGCCCCTCCAACTTTCTGAAATGAATATTAATAAAGCCTCCTTCATCCAAATTAGCCTCGGAATAAGAATCGATTATTTACAAAGAATTGCCAAATATTGTGCAAGTCTACTACTCCAGCTCTTCCGATATTAAATTAAGGTAATAATAGCTAATGGGCTGGTTACGCTCAAAATGATTTTCATTATCCCAATATCGGATCAAGCTTGTGCCAAAAAAGGTGTGGTAAATAGACGAGATGGATCTGTGATGTTTAAAAAGATTCCTACTAATGAAGATAGGATAGAATTATTAATTATCGGTCGTTTGGGAAATTGCCGTTTCGTTAAGTGATCTGGAGAAATTACTTCAGGGGATATCCATCATCCCCTGGAGAATTTGAGATCTATTATCGTGACATAAAATTTGATAGTGAACATGCTTTGATGTTCTTGTAGTTCAAGATTGTATAATGGATGAATGGCTCAGGTGAGTTCAAGTGAAAAATACGTTTTTCCATTAGACACAGCAGTTAGTGCTTTTCAGTCTAAAGATGTTTATCATATTTTGGTGAAAAATACAACACGCCCACAGTCAATTGATAATTTTTCCAGTTTTTCCAAAGAGGGAGGTCTGGCTACATCGTAGGAAAGGTACATCAACGCTTTGATGATTTTCTTCTGGTTTTTCGCCTTTCATAGCTTAGTCTTACGACCACCCGATCACTGCAACAAAGGTCTTTATATCGAGAGCCTGCACTCTGTTTCGCACATTGGTATATGCAGACCCTGATGTTCCCTGTTCGTTCCTCCTTATAGATGATCTTACCGTCAGTTTTTCCTGAAGCCCAGCTATTCTGATCTTGGTGATCCAGTTTTTTTGGATTATGGCCAGGTCTAGACTCTTCATGCTGAAGGCAATGAGGAGTCTCCATTTTCAAAAGTTTGAAGGTTAAAACTGCGTTTGTCCGGAATGGGAACGAAGATTTCGCGCGGCTTTGCAGTTTCTGCAGAGATCTGTTAGTATGACATACTATGAGAGTCATGTCCATCCTATATGGCTAACAGGTCTTCAATTGTTGGTTCTCGAGCATGTTGTGAGTGTCCAGACGAAATTCTTCGCAACTCACCGCGAATTACGTGTTCTACCAATGATAGTCGCAAGAGGAGTGGACCGTCAATGACGAAGCCACCGAAATCCGTAGACGAGTGATTCCAATTTATCCGCCAAAATAATCACTCTTGTCATGCAAGTACAGTAAGCAGGTTCGGATGACCGAACTGTAGATTTTATCGCAAATGTTCAGCTGGTAAAATATACAAGACTGATTGCTTAACAAAAAAAGTATCTTGCGTTTCTCGTCTATTTTCAACCCTTACGTATTTATTGACAGGTAAAGTGAAAGGCTTAATAAGAAGTTTTCAGTTTCGGTTTTTTTTTTTGAAAATGCATAAATCATTGAATACTATTTACATATGTCTCTCATGAAAAATCGCACACTTGATTTTTTGAGGCGTACGACGTTTTAAAAATCTTACGCGTTTTCAAAATACAGGGGTGTTACCTTAAAAATCACCTATCTGTTATAACCGGTATGTTTTGCTACAATAGAAAAATGACCACCAATAAAGTTTGATGTGCTTGCTGCAAATCTGTCAAAAATTCTATCAAAAATTCGCACCAAAACCACCCCGAAAATAATCAAAAATTTTTTGCCGTGCATTTTAATTTTTAAACGTCGTACGCCGCAAAGAATCAAGTGCTCAATTCTGGGAGGCATGTGAATAGTGTTCAATGATTCATGAATTTTTGCAAAAAATGACCCAAAGTAAAATCCTTTTTTTTATCGGGACTTTCAATTTACCTATGAACAACTCCGTAAGGGTTGTAAATAGACGTGAAACGCAGGATACCTTTTTGATCAAGCAATAATTCTTGTATATTTAACCGTTTGAACAATAATTGCAATGAAATCCACCCCTACCGAGATTATCATGAAAATACACTTTTTTGCCCCTCTTCTCCCTCTGAAAAGGCGGTGATCCCGATAATGATTTTGTATGGAAATGACGGACTCGTTATAAGCACCCTTATGACCATACGAAACAGAAAAAAAACTGCATCCGTGTCAGCTTTCTATCAAACTTACCTTCTTACTGTACTCTGCAATGATTTTATCACATAATATTTTTATTGTGGATTTTGATATGGAAAACAATGTATTTCTCAGTAATTTGCCCATAGAAGAGACTTTTTCATTTTTGTCTCAAAAATAGTCAGATACACGTATTCACAGGACTCCCTTGTTGATAATTATTAGAAACAGCGATAAAAAGGAGACAAACAAACATACATAAAACGAATAGCCCAGAAACATACTACATACAACTAAAAGTTTCGAAGAAATAACTCAGGACCATTTTTCCAGCAGTATCTTCCACATCTATAGCAAGGCACTGGATTCCTGGCAAAAATAAAAACACGCTGTCGAAATTAACTTTCTCGCCATGAAATGACAGCATTTATTACAACTTTTTGCTGAATAAACTTTACTACGTTGTTTATCATGAGAGATTTTTGTCCGTCCAGATATTTTGTGTTAGGAGATACTTTGTAACAATTGAGTGAAAGTAAACAGTAAATGTTATAGGGAACTAGAATGAGAAATTAAATCGATTTATTTTTTATTGCAAACTACCTATAATAGAAAATCACAAAAAATCAATACGTATTTCTTATTTCGATCAAATATGATTTCTCCACAAGATATTTTATTTTTAAGTGTGGTAGGTATATACAGGGTGACCGGAAATGATTGCCATAGAAACCAGTTAGAGAAGAATAGGCTTTGAGAGTTGGTAATTTAAAAAAAAATTGTTGTTACACTGATGGTGGTCAACGACAAAAGTACTGAAAATGAAAAAAATTGAAAAATGTACAAAATTTTTTACTGCCAAATTAATTATCTCCAAAACTGTTTCTAATATAACTTATAGCATATGATTTCAAGGCATGCTATGTTCAAGATTGAAAATGCATTTAAAATTTCGTATTGATCACATGCAAGCTAAGTTATTTTAGAGTCTTTCTCGAAAAGGGTTGAATTTATCGAAACACAAGTAGTATACTTTTCCTATGTCAAAAGGTTGGAAGAATAAAAATATTCACTCAAAAGTCGCATAGAGTGTAGCACAAAAAAGTTTTAGCAGATTTCAAAGCGTTATATCTCCATCAATTTTCAGCCAACAAGAAAAATAAAAAATACATATATCCTTATTTTTCATGGACTTTCAAATCCTGCAATGAAAAAAACAATGCAAGCTCCCTATTGTGGAACCGACCAGAGAAAACGGTGAAATCTCACATGTTTATCTTCTGTCATAGACCGTGGAAGTATCTATTGCAACGACGGACAGCGGGCGGCAGTCAGACACGATGGGACTACGAGACAATGAAACAACGGCATTATGCGACCGTTCTCAATTTCGGTCAAATGGGTATGACATGACAGAGAGAAGCGACGTGGAACACGACGTCGACAACGTGGAAGTTTTTTGGAAAATGAGTCAGTTCGTCTAGATGGAGTTGCAATTCAGTAGTCAGTAGGGAGACGCGACAGTATTAAATAATTATTTGTTTGAATATATTGTTCATAGTTGTGTTCCGTTGTTTCGGTAAAATCAGAATAATAAATCATTATTATTGTTTAACATTCCATAACAATGTCTTACGTGATTGCTGTTGAAGTAGTGCATGATAAAAAAAGAAGCAACAATTTCTTAATTGGTTTTTGATGAAAACAGTCTCAGTGACATTTCAGGTGACGTTAAATTTAGAAAAAATAACTTGATTCTTTTGAGATAGTCT
Source organism: Orchestes rusci (assembly GCA_958502075.1). Lineage (NCBI taxonomy): Eukaryota > Metazoa > Arthropoda > Insecta > Coleoptera > Curculionidae > Orchestes > Orchestes rusci. The sequence continues at coordinate 15,349,375 of OY293305.1, read as the reverse complement.
TGCATCAAGAATGAAGTGATAATGATAATATTCACAATATTAAATAACAACTAATCGGAAATAGTCGGTAATTTCTTTAGCGACCCTGATGAACTCGTCTGGGCAGCTTCAACTCGAGAATTAACTGCGTCATTGTGAATGATGGTGCAAAGTGGATGGTAATGGTGAAGGTGGGGGAGGGGGGGCAGAGCCCGGCGAGTAGGCCTAGTGGCTCTTTTCGCCATCCCCTCTTGGCCAAGCCAACTCCTCAAACCGGCCCGCTGTTGACGTGAATAGGAGCAGACTATCTCAGCTCAGGTACCTCAACTCTTCCCTGGGGATGGTGGCTGTTCCTAGGACCTTTCTTCTCAAGCGACTTCACCTGTCGCCAACTCCCAGCAGGTGGTGGGACGTTTCCTCCACCCTTCCGCAGTGGGGGATTGGGGTGATTCGCTGATTCCTAACAAATTCAGGTGTCTGTTGAGCCTGCAATGACCTGTCAGAATGCCAACGATGGTGATCAGTGCCTTCCTGCTCTTGTTTAGCAATTGGGCCGTCCTTGGCCTGTGAGAGTCTGATATCGTTTCTTTGGCCTGCCTGTATAATGGGTTACTGTTCCAGTTTTCAACTGTTCTCTCCCACGCCCATTCGTTGAGAGTGCGTGAGATTAGTTGTTTACTTAGGCCTTGAAATGGTTCTGGTCCGGACAGTCGCGAGGCAGATCATCGTTTGGCCAGCTTGTCCGCCTGCTCATCGCCGGTGATCCCCACGTGTCCCGGATCCCATACTAGTTCAATCCTCTTGTTCTCACCCAGAACCTGCAGCGCATCCCTACACTCTTGGACCAGCAGGCAGCTTATCCTTGATTTGTTATTCTCCATTCCTGTTTTCACCTCATCTCTGGATGCAACCTCTAGGATAGCGAATATTTCCGCCTGGAAGACTGTTGCACGTCTTCCAAGGGGAAACACTTCGCCAGTGTTCCTGTCAGCACTGAGAACCCCAGCTCCAGTTGAACCCGTGCGTTCAGCCTTGGAACCATCTGTGAACCAGACTTGAGTGTTGACAGGTGCCTCCATCGGTCTCGTTATCCACTCTTCCCTCGTCGGTACGTGCACCTCAAAGCTTCTTTGGAGTTTGAGACGACCATCCTTGGGTGTCAACCCGGCCGATAAAAGCGATAACTCGCTTCGCACCAGTGATGATATTCTGGTGTGGTCAACTTCCATTCCCATGTTCCTCCATGTCATCCTACTTTAGGAAGCCATCGCTTCCCTTTTCACCCAGAGTCCTAGCTCTGGCGGTCCGAAGAGGATGTTCAGTGCTGCTCCAGGAGTTGTCCTCATTGCGCCAGTTGTACCCAAACAAGCCATCCTTTGCAGTCGGTCTAGCTTGAGTACATAAGTGATCTTTTCGGTTGCCGGCCACCAGACCACGGTTCCGTATGAGATCCTCAGCCTGATGCCAGCCTGGTAGAGCCAATGCATGACCTGGGGTCTTAGGCCCAACTGTCTTCCGACCACTCGACCCAGTAGCCACAGTGTTGCTGTTCCCAATCCTGATTGTCCTTTTAACGTGGGATTTCCAGGTAAGCCTCCTGTCCAACACCACACCGAGGTACTTGACCTTCTGCCAGAGTAAAAGTGTGGTCCCGTACATCGTGGGTGGCTTGAATTTCCGGATATTCCTTCTGTTGGTGAAGAGAATGAGCTCTGTTTTGGAGAGATTCACTGACAGCCCCATCCCTCCATACCATGATTCTACTAATTCTACTGTTTTACAGGCTAGCTTCATCCGCTCACAGACGATCCCTAGGTGTTTGCCCCTCACTAGCACCAGTCTATCGTCCGCGTACGCCTGAGTGTAAAATCCTCCTTCATCTAACCTTGTGAGGAGGTTGTCCATTATCAGACACCATAGTCTGAAGGAGGGGGTAGCCTCCTTGGACTTCTGCCTCAACCTGCCTCCTAGAGACGCTTCTACTTGGCGGTCACGAAGGGAGGACCAGACTCACAAAGTGGATAGTCTTCTACCCATCACTGACCTCACATGTTCGATGGAGTTTAAATCCGGTGAACGTGGTGGTCTAAGCATAACAATAGCGCCATCTTCTTGATCGATACCACACAAACCACTCTCCGGCCTTATCCTGATGACTATGCTTCCACATCTCCTTTATTAGAAAGGATGCTTTGATATTGCTAATGCTCACTGTAAAAGGACGTGTGCAGGGTTATCTAGTTAAGGTAGTAGCGAGCAGCCATCATACTACCTCGAATAAACAGAAGTGGTGATCAACTTACATGATGGGCAATAGTTTCCTTAACGATTACCCCAACAGCCCTGTGCACACGCCTCTTCGCCCAGGCTTCACGTGCAATATTTATCTGTGATCAGTGATACGATCCGAGATTCGAAAATCTGGAAATCTTGTTTCCTCGGATCCCCATTACAAGGGATCCGGGCAGTACTGCGGTCTACAAGATCAATAAATATCACGATATGGAATAAATAGCTGCGAATCACAACATAATTCATAGAATGTCCCAATAGTCACAGCAAACCCAATATTTCGTCGCTCACCACGATGGCATTTCACCATTCTACAAGCATCAAGCATATCTGGACAAAATCTTGATTCATTCAGAGAAATTCTCCCCATTTCTCTGGATTCACTAATTCCTTATTTTACTGGTGAAAACGGTTCTTTTTACCAGTAGAACATTGCTGAGAGTGGTTCGTATAGGCCAGCCATTGAAACCATCCAATATTGCTAACACGCATGTGTTTTCGATTTTTCGATGTGTTGTAGGAAACCCCAAGAAAACCCTGTGCTATTTGCCTGGTTCTCGGAAAGCTTCGAAATTTTGGCACTTGGTTTCGTTTTTCCAAGAAAACTTCATCAATAATTTGAGTGAAATTCAAGCTTTCCATGTTCCATGTCCATGTTCCATGTCATGTAATGTGTAAACTAATGATCCTGGAGAAGAGCATGTGGAAATAATCAAAACATTCTACCTTCTGAATGTCCATAGTGGGCTAATTCATGGTCAGAGAATATGAAGCAGTGATGAAGCATTCCACTGGATCTTTAACCCTTACATCTGAATATCATTGTTGTCATGAGAGCATCCCAAATTGTAAGGTATACGAATGACATCGAGAAATTGAAGATTTGGTCCAGAAACCATTTCCAGTCACCTTCCGCCCATGGTCTTGATCCACATAAGAGTTGTCGGAGGTCCAAATATCAACTGCCACTTGACACAAGATCTGGAAGTATAAGGGGTGAAACAAATTGTTGGGAACACATTAAGCAAAGAACTTGATCGGAAAGAGAAAGTGAAGACTTTGGCATCAGTTACCACGTCTGTGAAAATTATAAACAAAAAAGTTGATGTAGTTCCCTCACCATATTATTCCAGTGGGTCTGCGTCACAACAACAGTCAGGCGAACAGTTGAATCAGTATTTTGCATAGAAGCTAGCACTGTTTTCGTTGTCCACGTTCACTGAAAAGGGAATGAGCAAGGGTACGAGATCCTCTTTCTATGCAGTAGTCACACCGCTTCCTAAAATATGATAACAGGAATCAACGCAATCAATAAAGTCAATGGTCGACATGATTCTCGCATTACCGTCGTTGTACAAGTGATGCAACTGCCCGTTTGGAGATAGGAGAAACCATGATCCCGGTAGACAATGATTCTACCCCTATCAAAATCGTTCTAATAATATGATGATTATTTTGATGTTTTTCAACTTAATTTTGAAAGCTCTAATACCAAACGTGTTACGTCGCATCAAACGATAAAATTGAGCCTGCAACAGAAGAGGTTTGAAAAAACATTTTTCTACAACAAAAATTAACATACATGACAAATATGATTGCCAAACAATTCTAGTATATTTTTTTCTGTAGGAGTAATGTGTTTCAATCCGCGATTAAAGTCTGATTGTGGTAAAATTTGCAAACTACAACCCAATATTGGTCAGAGCAAAAAAATGCAATGAATCAAAGTTGTGCTCGATCATGTTTTACACATATTTTAATTGAACTATTTTTTTTATAGCACCTACCCCAACGGTGCTACTTTCCTCCAAGCGCCGCGAAGCAGAGTTTTCATCCCCCCAACCCTCGAGCGGCACCCCGTCGAGGTCGCAAACTTGGATGTTCTATCAGGGGACCTATCTCTACCATCCCACGAAATTAAATTTTTGATCGACCTCTTGCAAATAGAAATCCTGTGTCGCTTGGCCCACTTTAGATTTTATCTAGGTCATTTTCCTCTTGATACATTTTTAGGAAACCACCTCTCCAGCGCAAAACGTAACATGATCTCGAGTCAGATCTTTTGTTTGGATGCTTAGGAGGCAGTCCTCAAGCATCCCTGAAAATATCATTCTGATTTCTTCTGCCGACCCCTATGAGCCCACTACAACTTTTCTGGGCTTTGTTATCAAAAAGTGGCTTCTTCACAAAATAGATAAGAAGGTGAAACTACCAGGGATAAAATATTGAAATGATAATATTATCATAGCATAATATACCACATACTAAAATAACCTTGATCTGTTCTATAGATACCCTAAGAACGTTTACAGAACTATTTTAATAAAACCACAGTGTCGCCCAAAACATTTCAAAAACGTTTATACAACGCTCATCAACTCGAAAAGGACGCACTTTTACTTCCAATGCTTTTACCGGACAATTGTATAAACATTTTTCTACGTGCGCAGACGTGCGGAAAAAAACAATTTTCCGAACCAATATCCGTGCCGAAAATGAGTTTTTTTGCACTAGTGCACACGTACTTCAAAAGCATAGCACATAAACCAAAAGCTGCTGAAGCCCTGATCCTAGTGTGTTCTACTGGCTTGGCAACGTGTAAATCAACTATATGACATTCCGACATTATTATTATTATTTATTTGTTTGTTGGACTTTGCATTCATTTCCGCTCGTCTATAGAAAAACTATTGTTCCTAACACTTGCGGAAAATATTTTTTCTGCACTCGGCTGCTTCACCGAACTCCGCTATGCGTCGTTCGGTGAACGGCAGACTCGTGCCACAAAATTCATTTTCCACACTTGTTAGGTAATAGCTATTTACCTAACAAGGGCGGATAAACATTTTACCTACTCGCGTGCGTGAAAGTGTACTTTACAGCACGCATTTGCGTGTGGCAAGTAGCACTTTACAGCACTCCGTGATTGTTTTGCTATAGTAACCACCAATGTCTCTAGGTATCCATCGTGTCATACTGAATATGAATGACATTTCTTTGGTGGTTACTATGACAAAATTATGGAGAGGCAGATTTCCATGTTGAAGAAAATGTGAAATTTCAACTCAAAGGTAAAATTTTGTACCTAACACATGTGGAAAGTGTCTTTACCGCCCTTGACGTTGTGACCGAACTCCGCTTCGCGTCGGTCGGTCAATGCCGTCGCGTGCGGTAAAGTATCACTTTCCACACTTGTTAGGTGAATAACTATTACGCAACTGTTAGGTACAATAGTTTTCCTACAGCCGTGCGGAAAATTCAATTTTCCGCTCCGATATCCGTGTGGAAAATCAGATTTTCCGCACGGATATGCCAAGATAAACAATATTATAAGCAAACAGCAACCAAGTTTCCAGGTAACCTTGGTCGCTTAGTTACACATTTCGATATTCATTATTATTTATTTGTCATTAGTTGCATCAGAAACTTTTAAATTACGAATTATATCCTTATTTCCGCACGTCTGTAGTACAATAGTTTGTACCTAACACTTGCGGAAAATGTTTTTCCGCCCTCGGCTGCTTCACCGAAATCCGCTACGCGTCGGTCGGTGGACGGCAGACTCGTGCGGAAAAACTAATTTCCCGCACTTGTTAGGTAAATAGCTATTTTCTACAGACGTGCGGAAATGAGGATATAATTCGTAATTTGAAAGTTTTTATTCAACCAAATTATATGACAAACTCTAAGGTAATTAAAAGTAACTCATTATCGACCATAGTAACCTGGAAACCTGGTTGCTGTTTGCTTATGATATTTTTAATTTTTCCGCACTGGTCGGGAAATCTGATTTTCCACACGGATATCGGTGCGGAAAATTCATTTCTCCACGCGGCTGTAGGAAAATTGCTTTTCAAAATGATTATACAGGGTTATTCACGTTATTCGACACGAAACATTATGGTTGAAGTATCTGATTTTAAAAAAGGTTTTTTGCCCTTAAGGCTACATTTCAAAAATATTTTCCTGTTATACAGGGTGTCCCTAAAACACGAAACTTATCATAGTTGTATTTTTTTAAATGGTATACCTTGTATATTATTTCATTTTTGGTTTGTATGATCAAAATTAAGGTAAGTTTGATCAAGGTTTAATACACCTAAACCTTATGGTTTTTGAAATATCTTCAATTTTGCGAAAATGTAGTATTCATTTTAATGCTTAATTTCTCAGCTGTTGTTTTCTTTTTTGTAAACAAATTATTAATCAAGTCTATCAATTGATCAAGTTTGAAGTCACACTTATGAAACATTTAATAACTTATACAGAGTGTCTAAAAATTATGGTTAAATAATCAATATCTTTAAACGGTAATAGCTTGTTTAATTTAAATGGGATACCCTGTATTTTATGTCAACAACAGATGTAGAATTTAATTATCTATCAATTATTATTATACGTTCCTATAGCTAACTTCTCACGTTTTCAAGTAAAACGAAGAAAAAGAACAAAAAATAGGTTTCTCATTAACACCAATAGATGGAGATGCCGTCTCCAAACCCTCGTTGGGAACATTATTTCACCTATGGTATTTTGACAACTTCTATTATTATTTCCTTGAAGTCGTCAGTTATTAATTAATATTTTCAATTACTAATCGATATTTTGCGCAATTTGGTTTTGACTTATATGGAGATTTTCGATTACGGAGGTGATTAGGGATTCATCAAGCCAAGTAGCTTGACTATTTTCTTAGATACTTGACTTGACTTGAAAACTCAAGCATTTCAAAAATTTTTTCTTGACTTGACTTGATTTACAGTCAGAACTACTTGACTTGACTTGACTTGAAATCAAGCTACTTGATACTTGATAACGTGAAATGTACACAGGAGATTCACTGAGCTCACAGCAAGCAGGCACTTGTGGAAACATCTATACCGACCTCTTCAACTTCGAATTAAGATTTGATGAATTCAAATTAAGAAAAATTAATTTCAAATTGGAACTAATCAGAATCAAATTACATATTATACCTACATAGGTACGGTACATACTTACATATTCACACAATAAAAACAATTTAATATTATGTAGACGAAATATAACTATTTTGAGGATTTTTTTATTAGGATTAAGAATAATTAGTAAGTCAATTCATTTATAAATTTGCATCAACAACTGCGCAAAAAATGAGGCACACATTATAAGGTTCATTCCAGAATCTTTGAACTAAGTACACATTCGAATAAGTGAATAAGTATAATGTATCATCACATATCAAATTCGTTTTCGTGGTACTTACGTATTTTTCCACTTTTTATCTAAAATGTACATCATAATAATAATTATTATGATTATTCTAATAATTAAGCAATAATTATCATTATGACTGACTGACCAAAGCATCTTACTATTTCTGCCAGATAATATTAATTTCGATTTTTTCAAGTATCAAGATATAGGAATCAGTTTGATTCTGCTTAGTTTCAATTTGATGGCTTTCCATGGTCGAAGTCAACGCCCGGTAGAAAAATGACAAGCTGTAAGCTCTGCTACATTTAAATCCTAGCTGTATAGCTGGTAGGGCATTTAACCGAAAACTTGAGACAATTATGCAGCTTGGCAATGTTGATTCCGATCGATGAGGTGATATGCGTCATTCCTGCCAATGTCACTACTGTCAACTGTCAGGATTGTCAGGAACGTGGCTCAAGAAGCTTACCTGCCGGCCTGCCGCGAAAACAACAATAATAATTTACTGCATTCATTTTTGTTTTTTTGCATTATTACATCATTTCGTTTTGTTGTTTTATTATTTATTATTTAACAAAGTATGTCCGTTTGTTTTTTTATATTTTGCTTTTTTTTTGTACTCAGATTTTTATTCTTTTTACGTTTGGGCAGTTCAGATTATTGTTATGAAATGTACATTTTTTGAAATCAAACTCAAGTAGATTGAATATTTTGGGCTTGATCGTCAAGCTACTTGATGTCTAACTACTTGACTTGACTTGAATTCCAAAAACAGATACTTGACTTGAGATTGACTTGATTTCAAGTCAAGTCAAGTCAAGTAGCTTGAAAATCAAGTCAAGCCGTGAATCACTAGAGGTGATCACCGCAAATTGAGTACCTATCTTCATTTCCAGTCACAGGTTTCCTTTTGATGGGTTTTTCATACTGAACACTTTCAGTTTCTCTAAATTGTGTTAACAGTCTCTCAAATACTGGCTTATTTGGATGGTTTCTGTTTGGAAATCTTTCAGAGTAAACTCTTGATGCTAAGAGGTACTTTTGATGGCATTCTCCCAGTATAAAAATCATGTCGATCCGTTCTTCTTTTGGATAAATTAGCATTTTTTCCACAAAGATCACAAGCTATTGCTAGCACTAATAGAACGATTAGTAATTAAAAATATTAATTGATAACTGACAACTTCAAGGAAATAATAATACAAGTTGTCAAAATAGCATAGGTGAAATAATGTTCCTAACGAGGGTTAGTTTGGGTTAGTTAGACGGCATCTCCATCTATTGGTGTTGATGAGAAACCTATTTTTTTTCTTTTTCTTCGCTTTACTTGAAAACGTGAGAAGCTATAGGAACTCCGGCTCGTGATATAAGTTTTAATCTTGTGTAATATTTGGCCCATTATATGCTCGTTAAATAAAATACTATACATAAATACGTCGCATAGCTACCTATAATAAAACAATTTTATAGTTCTTGGAAGAATGACTTAGTATCAGATTATACCGGTATAAATATTATATTGAAAAAAATATTTGCGATAAGCTAAAATGTCTTATAAAGTCTGTTGTATATACGTGTATTAAACAATATCAAAATTTCTCGTAAAACTGTTTTTCTATTTTTGCTCCAAGAACGTTCCTACGAGTATCTACCTTATAAAGCCGGAACCATTCTCAAGAGCTAAATATTACACTTGCAATGTCTATGAAACAAAATGGTGTTGGAACAGCACTAATAAGAAGGCAGTTATAAGATAAAATAGCACCAATAGATGAAAATCATAAAACTGTGCTATTCTATTGCCAAACGATATCAAAATTATTCCTTCTAGTTGTAACAGTTCTAATGTCACTAAATATATTCATCTCCATTTTCCAACTTCAATAATATAGTACAATGCGAGCAATTACATACATAAAAACAATAAATTTGAAAATCTCTCACTCCCAATATCTTTATGCAACTAAAAATTTGAAACGTGGAAATGACATTCCAATTTTATTCCCGTGTCTTAATCCGTTTGAAGGAAAAAATAGTGATCTTCATGCCATCCTAATTAGGTGGAAGACGAACTTAAACTGCTTCTGAAAGGCTATTATTCGCAAACTGCTCATGTCCAAGAAATAATGATTTATTGAAAAAAACACTCGAAAATGATATGCCACTCGGCACTCATTTCTATTTGGTTTAAAGGGTGACGTCTGACCCTAGAGGGTTGAAACAAGAGGGCAAAAGAAAATCATTGATAGTGCCTCCTTGAGAATAACATATAATTGTATTTTTTCATATTTTTAGCTGCAAGAAAGATATCAAGTGTAGGAACTTTTCAAATTGATAACCTGGATATGCACTGAGGTGTAAGGTACATCATTACCATGATTGCAGATTATGAATTTTGAGAATATGAATGGAAAAAAATGCCATATAATACCACTTATCACTTTGCCTAGTGGATCAAATTTTTTTTATGCAATATCTGAAACTTGTCCTTATATCAAAACTTCCAATAAACACCGCACTCTCCTCATGCGCGGAATGTTACGAAACACGAAAACAAAGGGCTCTGAGTACTTGAATCCAAAACCACCATCTCGTTTTCTTTCGCTCAAGTAGGAACGTGAGAGTCTGCCAGATACTATCAACGTTATTAGAGTCAAAGATAACAAAGCGAAATATAGAATGATTGAAGAGTTCATTACCGTTTCCGGCTGTGGGCAGCATGCGTTTAAAGAATTTCTAGAATAAATAGGCATGTTCATTTTGTGAGAATAATATTAGATATTTTATTTATTAACGGCTACACGAACACATCAGGAGCATTGACAATCAATTAAACACACCAGTGTAATAATTGACTTTCCGATTTTCAGCATAATCGATTTAGAAATCGCAGATATTCAATGATAAACCACAAATCTAATTACCGATTGAGGAACACTTCATCAATCTAAAGTCCAGCGTCGCGACTTCCGACGCCCTCGAGTTCCGACTTGGTGGTTACAAACCCAAATCGCAAACTGCAGTAAAGCGCGGATCGTTGAGCCGTTCGGAACGTCGCGACGCTCATGAACTGACGGAATTACGTCACGAGCCGCGCGAAAGTTACCATTCATATGTAAACCGGCTGAGGTGTATTTCGAATATTGACTTTTTGCATTTGACATTTATTGAGTTCATACATTTTTTAAGGTAATATTTTACGTTTAAGTATGGATCAGATTTATTTTTGATTTGCGGCCTTGAAAATCTACTTTCAAACAAAACATAATAAAAACATATTAGTATCATCGAACAACGTGAACATTTGTTTTCTATTTTGCAATGTTTTAAAATAATGCACACAACAAAATAAAAACCTCCGAGATATGAAATCTAAATCATCGGAGTTTTTAGGGTATATCTCCACCGTACATGCAAAAAATGGTCTCTCAAATATACTTTGTTGAGAAGGGTTCAATATGTATCAAAGTGATTGATTATCACAAAATCACCAACAAATTGCCCTTCCGAATATACTTATGGTCTGTATTTGATATATGTGCGAAAAAAATATACGGAAATCTGCTTTTCTCATCAGCGGACAAAACTGACATGGAAATTGAATTATTTATCGAAAATTCGAAACATAGGTTTTTATTGATGTGTGATTTTTTCTCATAGCAGTCGATTTTTTTTTTGATAGATAGTTTGATCTATAAAACTTTCAGTTTTATGTACCTGTCTTTCATGTTCTTCAATCGCTTTGTGATGGTTCATCAATTTGAAAGTTCTTACATTTACAAAACTTATTAATCTATATTATATTTTGATTTGGTGTTCCTTGATTTTGATCGAAGTGTATTTTCGGGGTAAGTTTGACCCAAATGTGAAAGTTTATGAGAAACTCCACGTGTGTATAGAATAGCCAAAAAATATGAGTTTATTCTCTTGGTGTTGTGAATTTTGGTGAAAATCGTAAAAATATTTTATAATAAAATCTATTGGAGAGTTGTCTCTTGGCAAGATGTTCGTTATAAAACATTATTCAAAAGCTATTTTCATAAGTTATTTCTAAACTACCAAAATCATACCCTTTTCAATACCTTGAGAATGATGATTGGAATTTGAGTTGAAATATCTATTGGTGACCTTGTTTTTCTATGAAAATCAATTTTAAACCAACTATGAAATTCTTTTTTGTTAATAATGTGACCATTTTTTTTGTAAAACAATGCCAGCAGACAGTTAGCATCAAAGCAAAGACTTCCACTTTTCACCAGCTTTCATATCTGCCCAGTGAGTTATGGATTTGTATTATTCGATAGTTTACTGGTCTAAAATAACATTAATCATGACTGTCATGTGTTGGATAATAGTTATTTATGGTACTAGGTTGAGAATAAGTTACGCGAGAATGACCTATACATTCTCAAGTGTATCGGGAAACATAACACCGAGTGGCATACAATGTTTTATCCTCGGTTTCATCCAACCAGTGGAAGAAATCGTCTTTTATGAGATAGTATTTTTTTTATAATGAGCTTCATGTGATCAAATCAGAGCTCAGTATCCTCTAAATGCCATAATGACTTGACAGTGATTTTTTTACATTTTGGTTAAAGTAGGTTGTTTGGTTGCCACGGGAACGTGAGTTATAATCCTAGTTACTGTTGAGTTGTGGATTATAACACTCTACTCTCTATTCACAATAAAAGGTGAACAAACTACACGTGATTATAGACAGTAAAACGATTGAACTGATCACCTGTGTTGGTTTATCTCACATGACCTCAAAATCGTTTCTCTTTGTTTGATCACGTGTTTACATTGGTGACTTTTGGCCGTGAATAGAGTGTAGTGTGTTATTGGATACTTGGATAGTTCACTGGTCTAGAATGACATAAATGATAATGACAGTCATAACTATCTTATGTTGAAACAATAAATGAATCCCCTCTTCCTCCATTTCAACTGCTCGTCAAATTAGAGAACTTTTGACCATTTTCAATAGGCTTTGAGTGAATAAACCGTTTCTGACTTATGTTTTAGCGTTTTCAAGGTCGACTTTTGTGTGAGATCAGGTTGTCTATGATAAACATGCGGACTTGTACCTCGGGGCATATCTCCTATTTTTCTGATATCTCTCCTGGAACAAGAAATAATCAATTTTTATTTTAATTCGTATTTTTGCATTCTTTTTCGAGTTTGGTGGACGCCACTTGAATTGACTTTAAAACTCTGGTATATAGGATACTTTTGAAATTCTAAAGAAAAAAGATGACATAGGTTACTTAAGCGGAAAACTACAGTGTCCCATCAAAATACGGAAAACGATAATAATTGGGTCTATTTTTTTTTGGTATTGGGAAATCAATAAATGATAATTGTAATGAGAGAAGCTTATCATTCAAAACGATATCGATGGGTTTTTAACAAAACATCGTAAGCGACTCAAGTGAAATTTTACAGGAGACGTTTTTTTCTTCTGATTTTGATTGAAAATGGGTGAATTTTTGTATGGGCATGATTGTAATATCATAGATTAGCTTAAACTTTTTATTTTGATAAACGTTGTCATATTTCACTTGATTTTGAAGCTCACGATGCTTTGTCAATACTTTTTCTGAATTTGCTACATATTCATTTGTCGCTTAAGATGGACTAACACAAGATTAAAAAACACGTGGTAACCTACTTGAATTGTCCGCAAGTTTTTCTGGCTGACTAGTGCTAAAAGCGGGGGTGAAAAAATATCGTAAGCGACAGTAGGATAAATCTTAACCACCTCGATTTCATGGCGCATAAGATGTTTTGTCGCAAACATATTGTACATACGATGTGAATAAGCACATTTCAAACAACTCTACAAAATAAATGGTGAAAACGATAATCCAACATCCTATTTTGGTACCTTGTTGTGAATATAGGCTAGCATTGTAAGTGCTCAAAGTGTGCAGTTTATCGTAAGCTACCGCTTCATGTAAAAACATAGTTTTCGGGAAATATGTCGCTTACGATGTTTTGTCAAAGACCCATCGATATCTACCTTGAAGGAAGGAACATGATTGATCAATTTAGCCATACCAAAAAAAAATATATCGTTTGCCGTTTTTTTAAGGGACCTTGTATGTTCCCGCTTTGGTTGTACGATCTTCTTTCTTTTCAAAACTATAAAATATCCTAAAATTTTGAATTCAGTTCAAGTTTAATTTCAATTTCAGTGGTTCAAAGGCAAGGGCAAAGTACAGCAAAGCGTATCTTAATTATTTACAACTTAAAGAGAGAGCTTTATGTTCTACATAATGATTGTATTCTGGCTTGGATAATTTTTAATGTTCTTATATTAAGCTGGAGCAGACTACGAAAATTATTGAAAACATATCCGATCAAATATTTAAAACAATACTTGAACATTTCAAAGTTGTGCTTGGCAATGTCCTTGCTCATCGCGTCATTTTCATGATGTATTTGTCCTTTTCTGGTTACTGCCTCATACAAAGGATAAGAAGGAGTTTCATGATTCATCATTTTGCAGAAGAGGCAACACATTTGTGGGCAAAAATTTCATTCACATGTTAGCTGATTTGGTGTTTTCTAGACATGTAACGAAGTTACAAAATTTCCGGATTTTTTCTACCGTAATTTGCAAGTTTTCCAAATCACTTCCCGTATCTTGTTGATTCATTCATTTTTTTTACATAACTCTTTTATTTATCTGTCAAAGGATCCCGTATTTTTTCTATAATAATGTTGATCGTGAGATAATTAATAATCTATTAATTAAATTCTGTCCGTAATATTCCTTCTTGGTTTTTCACGGGTCAAAACAATTAATTATTCAACCACAAGCCAACCGACAACGACACATTTCGCGCATAATTCAGGCAAGCAGACCCCACTTTTGGTCTGAATTCGGAAGGTCGAAAGCGCCGAAAATTTAGTCAGTACGGGTACCGAGAGAACCGAGAGTAGCAGTACCACGTGGAAACCCGCATCAAGTGCCCGACCCGGCCCGTTGCGAGAACGAGGAAACTTACAATTTTCTATTTGAATTTCATCTGCTTCTATTACCACGAGGTGAGACTTTCTGTGATGTTAATTCAGGGGAGAGTTTTGTCGGGTGGGATATCAGGGGAGTTTTCTTGAAATGGGCTTAAGCTTCACTGACCTGTATGGCCTATGAAGCGGGTCTGTTTCCGAAGAAAATTCATATTATTCTTATATATTTGCTTGAATGATGGGATTTCAGGGGAGTGAATTCTGTCGGGTGGGATATCAGGGGAGTTTTATGGGAGGGGTCTTAGCTTCACTGACCTGTTTGGCCTATGAAGCGGGTCTTTTTCTGAGAAAACTCAGGGGTTGTGTGTTTCTTTTAGATAACTTGAATAATTGCTTTTAGGGGAACAAACTTTGGCGAATGGGAAATCACAGAAAAATACAGAGAGGCTCCTGGAGTTATCGCACGAGCGAGTGCAACATTTTCTTTAATATTATTTTGACCGTTTTTTTTATCCTCGTGGAAATAGCCCGATCGCGTCAGTTTCCCCCGATACCTTTTCTCTACGTCGCCGTCGTCGGAAACATCGTATTCTTTAAACCACTGTTTTTTTCTCCTGTTCAACTATTTCGCCGTGAAAACCCTACCCGTCGCTTAAAAATTATTTCGTTACACACTGCCGTTCCATTTCGCCGATATGAGGCTGCCATTAATTGACGAATTATTTAGCTGTATTTTTGATTTTCCGCCGGGAGAGATTAGACTGATTTTTTTTCTCTGTAGATTATTTCGTAGGTAATATTTTTGATTTTCCTTTTCGCTGATCGAAGATCAGACTATTGTTGACTTTGGTTCTGATTTTCATTGACTGGTTGGGAACCAGTCCACTGGTAAAAAATGATTGGGACAAATAGACTGATTGATTTATTTTCATTAACATCGTGTTTTTATTAAGAAAGTTCAGTTATCCATTTCAGAGCGGAAATTTGCGGAGTTTTTTTTGGAAATAACGAACGCCTGGACTTTCTTCACTGTATAAAATCTACCCGATAGGCACTGTGGGCCCTCTACCACATACATTTAGAGGGTGGCGCTCGAGCATTTTTTTTAACATCAAACGATTTTCCTCATCCCCGTCGGGAATCAAACCCGGAAAATCTCGGGGCACGTCACAGACAGATTAGGCACATATTTAGCGCATGTATTTTGTGTTTTCCGCATTCTATATTCAAGACTGTTGAGTCAAGGTCCATTAACAACATCCAGATATCATCCTGGTATGGAGAGAGCCAGAGACTCAGTCAAGATATTTTTTGCTGTAGTTGGCAGGGTGCTTTTGAACTCAAAAAGAGGCTTCAGAGACTACGACCGATTGAGCCAAAACCGAAATGTTCAACGACCCACCAGTTAGCTATCGAGGCGTCAAGGATGTTTCATGCTCTATCTGTGACTCTCGTTAGTCTGGTATCAAATACACGTTTGCGCGACTAAGCTATAGGCAAGGCTTTAATTTGATGATGCTAGTTCATAGTGCCGCACTGGCGTGAAGCTTCTATATTATTTTAATGTTTGGTGCTTCAACTTACTTTGGGAGTCCCCAGGATATACTTCTTGCGCTTCGCGTAATATTTCTCAATACGATCAAAAAAAGAGAACCTTTGCCATCACAGAATAACACTTATATTGACTTTATGCATTATCTTGCTGTTTTCTTTAATAAGGCTATCCAAATAATTGGAATTTCAAGACTCTTTGTTGTTTTCCAGCTCAAATGCTTAGCTCCATAAATTTCTACCAAATTTCTGTCAATAGGTTCACATCACTTAGCTCGATCAAACGGTATTTTGACCAAAACAAAATTGCGGAGGTTTTTTTCTTAACGGTTCTATATGTTTTTGGGGCTGCTTAATCCCAATTTATAGTCTGCAGCCTTGTAGGAGGTCGGCTTCATAGCCAAAAACGCAAAAAATCTGGGTTTTCTTGGACTTTTTTCAGATTCATGCTTATATCTCAAAAACTGTACGTTATTGGAAGATGAGCAATCCATACAAAATTGAAGACCATTAAATTTTCTACAAAATGCACTAGTGATTTTCTGATGAGTGGTATTCACGTTAGAGCTTAGTTTAAAGCCATACTTTTTTTATAGGTATATTCACACAAACGTTAAAAATACCAAAATATTTTTGTCCTCTACAACCCGAGAAAAATGTGTTTTCAACCCTTTATATCGGGATGATCATTAGACAGCTTCTCCAGGGCCCGCAAGTGTTTTCTCCTATTTTTGATTGACAATCCGAAGTTCCCTCATGTCCTGTGTATCTTCGGTTACCTTCCTAGATAGTTCCTTGACCTTCATCTTTAAAGAATCACACTCATTACAGGATTTTATTGCTCTGGTTGTTCTTTCTGCTACTTCATTCTCATACTCCTATTCCCCATTTCCCAATACATTACTTTTTGTGTGACTGTATCGTGGTGATGACGAATGCTTTCCGACTCGTTAGGTTAGTCAAATATTTCTCAAACGACTCATTCAGAACTTCAATTGTTTCTTTGATAAAGCAGTAGAAAGCTATTCTAAAATACCTACAACATTTTGTCTTTACACTATTTTTCGTAACTTGAAAAATGACAAAGTTATAAGAGGGTCTAGTTTTTGCGTGACCATTCTGTATATATATCACGAAATGATTGAAGACGTGCCCAGGATCATCACTAATGAGTCCTTCCTCTAAAAATCAAGGCCAAGGCACGTTGCACGCATAGCAAAACCAGGCGGTGGTCGAAGAGTGGAGGCGGAAAGAGAAGGAATGTAGTGGTTGAGGTGCCGTCTATAATGTGTTTTCACGTGAGGTCAACTTTTTTAGTGATACTTGCATTTTTATCGACTTGTTATACGGTGTTTCCGATATTTTGTAAACATTCCAAGAAATCGTTGTTCTTTGGCAAGCTCTAGCGCGGATATCACTTGTCAGGAAATAACAGCTGAGAAGTTCATTTGGTAGGAAATTTGATTTACTTTAATTTTGTATATTCGGTTCATTTCCAAAAAACCTACGGTTTTTCAGATACAAGCAAAAAACTGAAAGAAGTCATGCAAAATTCATATTTCTTGCGTTTTTGACCATGAAACTGACCTCCTGGAAGACAGCAAACCATACATTCGGATTCAGCACCCTCGAAAACATGAAACCGTCGAGAAAAAAACTTCCATAGTTTTGGTACGAAATCGGTAGATTTAAACACGCATTTACTAGACTACACTTCCATTTCAAGAGTAATAAAAATATTTCTCAAAAGAGGGAATGAAGAAAAACCGATTGCCATTTCAAATTCGTATTGATAAAGTTTGTTACTTTACGGTAACTACCTATATTGTTATAACACGAAACGTTGAAAGCTCACGTATAGCATTAGTAATAATTTCTGTCCAAGTTTTGCTTTTGATGGGGCATACTTCTAAAGTGGTTTTTCATGATTATCAACGTCAAGTATGTTATAGATAAGCCTAACTACATAAAAACTTACATCAAGGTAAATGGGATCATTTTTGATTTCTGACGATTCATATTTTATGTATGCTTGTGCTTTATCTGTCAACGGACCGGGTATTCCGGGTGTCCAATATCAACTGCGGAAGACTTCTAGAGTATAATAAGGAATCATAAAGAAGTGATTTGAGATAGAACACTGATGGCTGCAAATGAGTCGTTTCCAAAATACAGTTTTGTTTTTCGAGAAAAAAAATTATACGCCACGGTTTTTTGTCATTTTTTTTTTCAATTATCTACTACTGTCCCCAAAACTGAAATTTTTCTGTTATCAACGTCTAGAGGGCCACTACTATAGATTTTATTTTTTTACTCAAAAACGCTGCGTCGGAGACCTTTTATGATGGAAATTGATCGAGGTCTTGAACAGATATTTTTTATGGGAATATTTGTTTCTAAAAACTTGTTCTGGAAAAATGATGAAAAAATGACACCAAAATAAAGGTTCATTTCAAAGTTGGGTAATTTATTTTAACTTATCAAAAGAAGTTGATATCACAAAAGTCACCTATATAAAATGTTACAGATAACAAGAAATCAACAATTTTAAAAAACACAAATTTTATAGGTGTATAGGAAGGGACATTATTTGTTGGCCTGCACGCTTTTCGGATTTAACAATGCACAATTTTTGTAAAAACGGAATCCATTTCACTGTAGATCTAATTTTTCAAAGTACTTATTTATAATTATTGTACCTATAATTCTCCTATTATGTAATTGAAGTGATTTTTTCTTTATCAACTTCTTACTTCATTTGGCAAGTTCTTCAAGCTGTTGAAATAAACGACTCAACTTTGATGTTATTGTTGCTAAGTTAATCGTAGTTGGTAAATTTTGCTAGTGTATTTAGGAGAAACCGTAGCCTGTAGTGTTTTCCTATCACAGTCATGATCAAATAAATAGCAACGGCCTAAAATTTGACAAAACTGATTTAGAATCAAAAATCAGTTATGAAAGATGTTCATTTGAAACTCTTTGCTGGATGTCCAGCATGATTATTAATATTTTGTTTGAAGCTTTACGGTTCATTATCAATTTTGTTCTAATTCTAACTCTTGCTGTTCTTGTGGAAAATGTTGTGATCTTGATCAATGATAATAGGCATCAATAATTATTGTTTTCATGATTTTTAGTGTTTTAGGTAAATCTATGGACTTTGATAGAACGACTTCCCCAAAATTTGCATTAATTTCATCAGATAAGTTGATACGAATTATAATAGACACACTGGAATCAATAGTGATCCAAAAAACTACAGAGTATATAAACTATGAAGCTGCTTCACAAACAACGCTTCTGGATTTCGGTATTTATTTCAGCAATCAGCAGGTTTGTCAATATCTTGTTTTTCTTATCAGAAAGCAGCATGTTCTACAAGTCAAAGCCCACTTTCGATACACTCAATATTGTTATACACTCAAGATTGTTCGTTCTCCATTATTTCACTTTTGATAAATTACCGTAAATGATAGTCAGATTTCTAAAGAGAACTGTTAAATCTGCCACACTGAGATATTATGCGGATCGATCTGGAAATACAAATACTCTTGAGCAATAGAACGGTAATTGACAAGACAAAATAAGCATTCTTCCTTTCCGGTTATAAAGTCAAACGAGCTCATTACACTCGAAAAAAAAAATTGTCTCGAAGAATTTTCTCCGGAATTATTTTATTTTTAGCATATAATGGAGATCAATTTGTGGGGATTGAATTGCAAGCAGATCTTCGGAATCGAATGAGTCAAAAGTCATAAAGTCATTAAAAAAGAGAATATCCAGTTTTGAAGTGGCCACCTCAATCTCCGGATCTCAATCCAATTTTGAATTTGTGGGAAATCGAAAACAAGATCCGATCAGCAAATATCGAGAATGCTGAACAATGATTAAAACCTCCGTTAAACAACTGCGTATCCTACAATGGTTCATATTATCAACCATCGACAATTTTATTAGTTCAGGGTAGCCTTTATAGAGTGCCATGACAGTGATGAGTCTTCTTCACAAGCCTAAGTTCTTTTAGGCAGACAAAACGTTCTTGGAAGATACTTGCACGTTTTCTTGTTGCAGTTTATGACCGCTCAAAGTTGACT
Source organism: Orchestes rusci (assembly GCA_958502075.1). NCBI lineage: Eukaryota > Metazoa > Arthropoda > Insecta > Coleoptera > Curculionidae > Orchestes > Orchestes rusci. The sequence goes on along the minus strand of OY293305.1, from coordinate 15,329,285 downwards.
GATTCTTTTCCGTCGGAGAAATATTAGAATCATGAACACCCAGTTTCTTCATTGGGTCCCGAATAGTGCATTGTGCTTGCTATTCCCAGGAAAGCCACTCTTTGAATTCTCATGTGCCATTTCACAGTTCTTGTTTCCGTTTGTTGCCACCAAATTGTGCTGATTTGGAGATTTTGGATGGTGTGCATTTCGGACTACGAGATGTATAGTTATAGTTATTCTCGTTACTGAGACGGTTAATGACTTTTCAAATCACGAGTCAAGATGTTCATGGACAAGGCGATGAAGTTGTCAAGTCCGGAATTTCTAGACGAGTAGTTTAATGACATTTTACGGCTTTGTATCGTACAGCGTTTTCTTCCATACTGTGAGCCAGCCAAACCATGTCACCACTCAATATAGATATGTTATTTATGTTATCAACATTATTTTATCTCAAGTACCCCATCTTACCTCTCATTTATTGTATATGCAAAGTACACTATCCCCATCTTGCCCCAAATGCAACTTTTTCAAAAATCATTTTTTTTACCTTTATCGGGTGATGATGACAAAACAATAGCCTTGCCATAAGATAGCTATAAAGTGGCCCACTGTAGCAAAATGATACATTTTGTATCTGGGGCGGAAAATAGAAGATGTCAAAATCATCTTCCAACCGGCGTGGTGCAGACGATACTTTTTGTACAACCAGTGGAATCAATAAAAAATAACGAAATTCATACAAATCAACCAAAACTCATTGCTGACAAGTGACATCTGACAATTGTCAACATTGATTGAATATGACTTGTAACGTATGAAGGCACAGTAGCCGTGTTCTTTTGTGGTGATGATTCATTGTCAGATGAGTCATTCCGTTGAGTATGCTAGACTGTCACGTGGTTATCAGATCCAAAGGCATTTGGAACCGGGAAACAGTTGCTAAAGAAAGCGCCTTAGTTTTGGTACCAGCTGCAAAAATTAGGGACTTTCCGCCTGCTTCACATGCATTTGAAAGTGGAGTTTACGAGTAGGTTATACAAAAATATTTTATTTTGTTCTTATCTGCTGGACACTTTTCTCCACTTGATGCTTTGACTCTCAAAATAAGATCACTGATGGGTGTAAATGAAAATTTAACCGTCCGTCCAAACCAAGTGTTTTTTGGCTGTTCGGCATGTACTGAGCATGAGCATGAATTGTCTTTGTCATACAAGAAAAGTTTCATACATATCAGTTTTTTGAATTGAATGTGATACCTCGTCTGGTGTCATGACCCTGTCCTGCCCCTCTCTCCCCTATTTTGTTTTTCGATCGGTAGTTCAATAGCTGCAGTGGAACTCTGATGAGTAGAAAAGTATTATCGCATGAAAAAGTGACGTCGTGTATACAGGGTTAGGAAAAATTACCAGAACGGTCGATGATTTCAGAAGATACACGTGCTGGAGAAAAATATCTCAAATAAAAGTTGTGAGGCTTTCAAAAATCCACATATCTGTGGTAAATTGAAACATACACGGTCGGACATAAAGTTATGGCAGATCAAAGTTGTATTTTTTTTAATTGGACCCCCTGTATATTATTGGATATTTTAATTCACCTTTCAATTTTAAGCAAACATTATTTTTCACCTAATGTTCCTAAATTCAGCCGTTTTCGAGTAATCGCGTTTTATAAATGATATTTTTGCATGTTTGACATGCTATAAAACTCAAACGGTTCAAGATGGAGGAAAACGAACACTATCTAGTCTTAACTTTTTGAGAGCTATCTAGGTACATAAAATTAATTGTTGTAGAAAAATGTCAAAATGGGTCGAAAAAAAGTTGACAGTTGGCAATACTTTCTAGTCATATGACCAAATAGCTCTTGAAAAATTAGGATCAGAAAGTACAGACCATTTTTTCCCATCTTGAACCGTTTGAGTTTTATAGCTTGTCAAAGGTGCGGAAATGTCATTTTTTAATCGCGATATCTCAATAACGGTTGAATTTAGGAACATAATTTGTATCACAATTTTTGCTCGAAATTGAACGAAGAATTGAAATATCAAATAATATAAGGGGAGAGCCATTTCAAAAAATGCAACTTTGATCTGTCATGACTTTATAACCGACCCTGTTAATTCCAATTCAACACAGAGAAAGCCTCACAACTTTTATCTTAGACATTTTTTGCTAACTCTGGAAAAATCGACCGTTCTGGTTATTTCTCCCAACCCTGTATACAAAATGAAACTAAAGATCGCTATCAAGCAATGGAAAAGGAAGAAACGGAGACTTTTTTCAAGCAAACGTGTGATGAAATCAAAAACGAAGAGGATTGCGATGAGACTTACAATCCATAGCGGATGATGTGGACAATATTTTGGTCAGTGAAGTACCGATCGGTAGTGAAGACAAAGAACTCGTAACACTTGGTTAATGAAGAACAGCGAAAACACCCTACATCAAGGTGGTGTGAGAGTGTTTTTTGGCCAAGACGCACATTGAACTTAGCTTTGTAGTGCTCGTACATCAAGACTACTCATTCTTAGAAAAAAAATTCACATAAATTGTAGGAAATTTTCTATAGTTCCATTTTGTATAAACATGTTTTTATCGTGAAATGAGTCGGAAAAGGGAGGGGATTCTTAGGATATTGCGGCGTGAGCGGCGAAGATACGGGGGGGCAAAGTTGAAATTCGGAAGAGTCTATAAAATCACACATTTTCATAACCCCCCGAAGACTTTCCAGATAACCCCTTTTTTTCGCACCAAATGACTGTACTAATGTCACTATCGATGTTTTACTGTATGTTTCCTTGATTTAATGAAATTGTGATAAACGCAATCACTTTCTACATTTTTCTTCACTTCTCCAACGGAGCGAATGCTTTTTCAGTCAAATTTTTGTGTGTTTGAAAAACTTATTAATTATCCAAATGGTCTCATTCAAAATAACTCCTGAAGTGAAATATCATTAATCCAAAACATCAGCTTTGAGCTCATTTAGTTATCTTGATTCTGATAGAAACATGACTGGAAGCAATTTGATTTTCAATTACTTAGCTTGAATAATCATGAACCGTTTCAAAAAGCCTCAACTTTAAAAAAATGAAAACTCATGTGAACCACGGGAATACCAATGAAAACTTTGAACCAGTGATGTATCGAGAGTAATTTGAAACAATTGATATTATTACTTGCAGAATATTATAAGACTTCTCTCACTTTACATAGATCTCATTCAAAACCCATCTTCTGCTCGGAACTCTTTGGCTTCAGTCAGATAGATATTTATGATTGATCACATATCCATTTGGTCGGCAACCACATAAATTCGATTTGGTGTTTGTTATCTGAATAGGTCATTCGTATTCACTGAGCATACAGGGTCATCATTACATGGTGAAACTTAAGATATCGAGACAGTCCCTATCGTGAATGAATAAATTTGAAATCCGATTGGTTTTGTCACTTTTGGGCGGATTTTGGCGTTACGATATGGTATCGAAATTCGTAACTTCACCGCGTATCTTTGTTCATTTTTCGATGTGATGATGAGATTTGGCAACACTGCATTTTCTTTCCTGGCTACAAATCTCGTAACCAGCGCCAGAGTTTGGACACGGAAGCGGTCATGACACAAGAAGATAGATACCCAACGTCCAACGGCTCCCGAGCTTCCGCATGCGCAATAGTCAAGAGCTTTGAATGTCTGTCTGCATATGATTTTGTACTGTACTATCGACGTTAAAAGTGAAATTATTGAACGATATAAGTTATTTGATCCGTGGGTAAAACTGTCATAGAAATCGAATTCAAACCGTGGTTTCGGAACTAAAATAAAAAACAACAAAAAGATCATTTCATGTTTCTTACTGGAAAAGTGAATTTCACCTTCCACTGTCAGATGTTTGCTTCAATAAAATAAAAAGAGGGAAGATAGAATAAAAGCAATAGTTTAGTGAAACACAAAGCTATAATTGTATATTATTATTAAAATATGATAAGTGTGGTGACTAAGGTATTACCGCATGGAGTGAAAATCACAAACCAAGCTGATGAGGCAAGGTTTGTGATCACTGGAGGGCGATAAACTTACCATACGAATTATATACAGTACTTCATCTACAACCGTGCGGTAACAAAATATTTCAAACAAGTTTACAAAAAATAAAAACTTATTTTCTTTGTCACTTTGCCACCCTTGACAGAATAAAAAAGTGAGCGTTGCTGAAGAAGCATAATAAAATCACAGCACGTGTGATAGAATGAAAATTTCGCACGTTGCTGTAAGCAGCAACAAAATCATTACAGCACAGCGAGTGATAATATGGTACCAAACGCAAAATCTTGAGGTATACATTGGTTACGACACGGTTGTATAAAATAGTAGATAATACCACGTGTCAATAATGATAGCTATTAATCCAGAGGATATTCACGACCTGGGCCGCGTAGTGGCGACAAAATATTTGTTGGAAAGGATTAATAGCTATAATTGCGAGTAGTATGCCCTACTTTATTCACCACTGATCTATTCATGTGAGATTTTCTATTCCATTTTCATTCATCTCAATATAAATACATAAGCGCTTACTATACGCGTTTGACACCAACACTTTTGAGTTTGTTGATATGTTTCCATGGTATTTACCAAATGAGTTGAGTGATTGGAGGGCATTGAACTCCATACTACCTGGAACGGACCCGCTTTGTGTGCAAAACTGTCAAAGTTCGTTCAGCTGCTGTCACCGCTGAGTTGTGTTGGACATAAGGATTATACCTTCGGAAAGGTTATCATGGAATAATGTTTGACATCATACTGCGAAAATCACAAGTATAAAACTTACATTATACAAACACATTGTCACAAATACTCAAAAATAATTCGATTTCAACTTTTTCATACATCCTATTTTGTTCAATATCAAGCTGACTTTGTAGTAAAATTGTGACACGGTGGCCAGCATAAAAAAATAATCTATTATACATATTGTTTTTCTATGGTAACCACCAATGTTTCTAAACTGCTGGACACTAGAACTTCTAATGCACATTTCTGGGTTGAGTTCAAAGTTCAATAACTTCAAAGAAGATCGAGATATTTCCATGCGGTTTGCAGAATTTTGAAGCTAGTTTCATCCGGATTGAGCTGGATTAAATGAAGCTCCAGTATAAGCACAGAATCATGATATACAGGGTGATTCATGAAGTCATGCAAAAAATCAAAATTTTTGTAAATATGCCATTCCAGTGAGCATCGAATTCAGGCGATACAATATGGTCTGTTACTTCAGTGAAGTCAATATTTCCAGACATTTCTGTCACTTTTTGAATTCATGCCAGTTGTCATTAGATACGCTAACAAATATCAGGGAGATGGAGCAAAATGGTAAAAAGTGATAAAAAGGCTGGAGACAATTTTTTGAAAAAAAAATCCTCTGGACCCGTTAATTGAGAAATGGGTTCAATTTTCCTCGAATAATTCTAATGATGTATCAAAGTTGTAACAAATTCTGGCTTGTGTTATTTATTTGACCATGAGTGTTAGTACCTTATCGATTAAAAAATAGTATATTATTCAACGAGCGGGAAATGGTGGATATTACTCACGAGAATGAAATTTGCGCTCCGAGCCGTAGGCGAGTAGCGTGATCATCTGAGTGAGTGAAAACCATTTTCGCGAGTAGAATACTATACTTTTTCTATGATTATTCAAAAATTAAAGCGAACTTTGCAATATTCAATTTCATTTGGACGGCACTTTTTGACAACGACTCTACTTTAAATAAGGTTAGTTTGGGTTGGTTTGGGCTATTGACAATGACCAAAAAACAAGTATGAACGGACAAATGGGCTGTTTCAAAATGATGTATTTGATGGTTGACATTTTGTAGAATGTTATGATTGGCTCTAAAACAGTGGAGTAATGACATTACATCATTTCGTTGGTTTTAAATAATTGAGTGATAAAAAAACAAGTCACTGGTATGAGTTACGAGTTACATTGACAAATAGAAAGTGAATGAATAATATATCAATTATTAAAAAAATGGTTATCACAATCTTTCTTTTGAATAAGGTTACTCTGCCAAAACCGCAGAATTCCGTCAATCGATTGCAAAGTTATAGCGTTTCAAACATTTTGCTGCTCCACCTTGATGTTTGTTAGGGTATCTAATGACAACGCACTTGAAATCATAAACAGACAAAAATATCTGGAGATATTGACATTACTGAAGTAACAAACCATACTTTATCGCCTGAATTCGTTGCTCACTAAAATGGCCTGTTCACCAAAATTTTGATTTTTTGCATGACCATGAATCTTCCTGTAAATCATGATTCCTTGTTTCTACGAAAGATTCATTTCATCCAGCTTGATCCGGATGAAACTAGCTTCAAAATTTTCCGCATTGAAATATCTATATTCTTGTTGAAGATATTGGACTTTGAATTTTATATAAAAACGTGAATGTATAAGTTCAAGTGTCCAGGAATTCAGATACCCTGGTTAACCTTCATATTATCAATAATAGAAATCACCTTTCTGTGGAGGTTACCATAGCGAAATTATGAAAAGACTAATTTTCATGTTGGAGAAAATGACGATTGGACGGCGAGAAATTACAAAATGAATTGAATCAAAACATGTTTGTGTATATCGCTTCAGGCGGGTGTTGATGAATAATCATACGAGTATTTTCAAAATGGATGAATTATATCACGTGAAAGTGCAACTCAGTGCGGTAAAGTGAAAAAGCCTGCAAAATAGATGCTCATAGGTAAAATGTTGTACTAACCTAACACATGTGGAAAGTGCCATTACAACCCTTGACGTTCTGACCGAACTCCGCTTCGCGTCGGTCGGCCAACTGCCGTCGCCTGCGGTAAAGTATCCGTTTCCACACTTGTTAGGTAAATAACTATTTCATGGATAAGGATATGAAGACATTGGGAAGTCCCTGGACCTCCTGAACTGAATATTTTCAAAGTTATATTGGTTCGGATGTCATCGAATACGAGAATTATTTTCAAGTAAAGTCCAGAAAAGCTACCAATACCAATTCTGTTTCCAGATGTTAAAACTCATATAATATGTATTATGATGTTATCTGCAGTTCCCTTGTTTGTTATTGAAAGCCATTTGGTATTTTGTAAAGGGGTTAGACCTTGAAAAACCTCTTCATTCTATTTTTTGATATTTGATTTTCTTATAATAAATTTGAAGACATCATTATTTTTCATGAATACGCTTGCTAGCCTAGTAGAAAGTCTAGTGAATGGTACAAAGCAATGACAAGCAATGACGGATGACGGAGTCATTTGATTCAGCATTGATTATTATTATCAAAACCTTCCAAATTCAATCACAAGAAGAATCGAAGGAGAATTAAGGGCTGCATAAGTTTGAAAAAACCCCAAACATTTGTTTAGATGTCAGATTATGTCAACAGTATTTGGACAGGAATCCGACTCAAAACCTGAACGATAAATGCATTTATGATGACCATCCAACATTTATCAAGAACAGTGATCTAGCGTGGATTCAATCGGTTCACGCTCGCATAAACCCCTTGATAAACAAAATTCGACCGTATTTCTATCCATCCATCAGTCATACACTGATTTGGATATCATTTGGAAGGTCTGCCTATATTGGTCCCGTCCAGGCCACATGAGGTTTTTATTCGATCTGAACTAGTTTTTTTTTTCATTATCCCTGACATTTTGGGAAAAAAACTATTTCACCAGTCCCGTTTGTAAACTATGTTTTGGAAATTACACCCAGTTCATTGCAGCACTGGTTTTATTTTTTCTGGAAACATTTTGTGTGTAAATATTTCTAAAATAAATTATTTCAAATCAATATTAACACTTTATGACGACATACGTGATTCTCGGTGTTTTTGATGCTTTTTAAATACCCACAAATGATGGGTAAAAACTTTTTGTGCGCTTTAACTAATTATTATTTTCTTCATATCAATTTTTTCCAGATACGTTGGTACTTTCATCCCAATTTTATACCCTAGTAAAAATAAACTAGCAGCTCCACTCCTCCAAATATTTTTCATCTGCCAACAAAATAGGCAGGTTTTTTGCGAGATACTGCTGAAGAAGAAAAAAAAATGTTCTTTGAGTATATTAGATTTCTATCGGATGCAAATCGGTAAGTTGCAAGTGATCATGGAAAATTGTAAAATAGTTGGTTATAGGTACTTACACATTTTGGAAGTTGAGATATTGTTTTAACAGTCGATAGATAAAATACTCACATATCTGACGTAATTAAAATAAATTTGCTAACGCGGCGATAAAAAACTTCCGTAACAATTCGGCAGGAAAGTGAACATTTTTGGCAGGTGAACCTACCAGTTTTGATTTGTTTTATGGTTTTACCATACCTTGTTTAATGATGCTCTTTTCATATATAACTTTCATAGATGATTTTTGGATTTTTGATCCCAAAACCAACTTTTTTTGTTTTCAGACAACATTTGATAAGACAAATGATAAGAAAAAGGGGGGAACTTCTATCGAATGTCCACAGTTCTTCAGAAAATATACATCAAGATTCTATTTTTTTCCATTATGTTGGCAATAAGAAACGAGAGAAAAGTACAGAATCAATTTTTAAAGCACTCAATCTGTAACAGCAATGGAGCTCGCTTGACCTGGAAAAATATGATAATAGTGATCTCAGTAAAAGAAGTAAGTAACTCTGATTTTCTTGAAAAATACCTCAACAGATGAATCGTTTAAAAATCTTGGCAATACTGATGAGTCAAGAATGCTCTTAAGAGTATTATTAATAGAATTGGAAGTTAATGATAATTCTAACAGAAATTGTTGCTTTCGGATACTAGACTCTCTCCCTACTGAAAGGAGTCTTATTGCAACGTTTTTCTCCACTATTAATCCAGAATCTAGAAATTTCAATGCGGGCAAGCTCTTATCACGTTTGGAACTTTGCAACGCGATTATTTAAAGCTAATAAACTAGGTTTTCATTGAAAAGAGAATCAAACTACATTAAAAATGATGCGCCACTTGACCACAATTCCCATTTAGGATTATAATGGTGAAATCTAGGTATTATAGATTCTCCCATTTTCAATATTAAGTAGTCAGCTTTATCATTATGCTTAAACTCCCGGTCAGGAAAACTGGGAGAAAAATTTGCTAACATAAAAAGCATAGCAACAAAAATATGAAACTCAATACAGAATAGAGCTCAACAGAAATGAAACTTCAAAACTCATCCCGGTTGAGATCGACTGAACAAATTGAAAGAAACGTATGTTCTAGTTGAGAGCTGTGTTATAGTGAAACAGGATGAAATTGCCTTTATAATTTAATAAACTGAAAGATTATATAGGGTGTTTCAAAAAGAATGAGATACACTGTAACAGCAGATTTTCCATACAAAAATATTGCGATCGTACCCAACTTGTATATTCCGAAAGTCGAGATTTTGATTTTTGATTTTTCTAAACAACCTTTGAAATAATCAAGTCATTTTGATGAAATTTGATATATGGGGATTGTTTGATGTGAAAAATTTATATCTGGCCTTGGTATGGCTCTCACATGTAGTGGGCGGCAGTTAGCCATCTTTCCACTAATTTAAGTAGTCGTAGCTTTTTTGTACGCACTCGATTTTTTTTTAATGAAAAATTGATTTCTGCGTCATTTTTACGTGAAAAGGTGGATGAAGTGCATAGAAGATACCTTTTTTAAGATTTTAGCACTTGAAGAGTAATCCATGACAAGTGGTTTCGAATGGAAAATTTTGAAAATAAACATAGGTGGCAGCGAAAACGCCGTTGTCCCGGTAATTTTGACAAGGGACTCGATGTTCTATGTTTCTTGAGAAAAAAAAACTGAAAATTAAAAAAGAAAACAGTTCAACAAAATTCTTTTCATTTTTTTTGGAACACCCTGTACAAAAAGTTGTTCTCATCTCATCAGTCATTTGATTTACTGTGAACCAGACTATTGATTGAACCTTAACTGAACTGAGAAAAAGCGCAACTCACGGTTGTCACTAGAAATTCTTTATGTAGGTCAATATTGCCCAGTTATCCTCTCAAACACAAATCCAATCAGTAGATCGCAATGTTTTTTATTTATAATAACTCCCGTGTTTGAATTGTTCTGATGAACCAGTCATTGATCAGTACTAACCATCCTACCAACGCGGATATAAAAAATTATTGATTCAATTCCCATGAAATTGTATTGGAAGCTATGGATTGAATTCATGGTATGGAAATTGAAAATTGATAATGCAAGGTCAACAAAACAGGAGAAGGCTTGAAATAAACCAGATCAATGGAATTCATTAACTCTGTCGAGTTGAGATTTCATCGATATCTTTTCACACTGCTTAGAAAAATAAATTCATGTAGATTTTTCGAAGAAGATAATCCATGATATGTTGGCAATGTTTGAGGTGCTGAACATGAATCTCAAGCTGTTTAGCAAAAATGTGTCTCGCAAAATGATAAGTCATATTTTTTGACAAAACGCAAAAACAAAATTCAGTGCAACGTGATCAATTGGAGCACATACGTTAGCCCATGTCCCTCTGGCAAAAATATTTTTAAGACACCAGAGATTTTTTCGGGCCACCCCATGCGCGTAGATCTGGAAGTTGGGTGTCACATGTGACAATATTTAGAACCTCCGAATTACTGTCAGTGTCAGCATAGTATGTGTCAGTGCCAAGCTTTATTGAGTTCTAATTGAGTTTTATGAGTAGAAACAGATTTGTTGATTGGATAATGATAATTCACAAATAAAACGCTAGTACGTGAGCTTTGACCATTGACCAAGAGCAGCCATTTCAGAATAAGCAGAAGTAAAATGTTTAACATCTCTCTCGCGTTCACACTGGACGACATACTATATGCTCCATTCTTGTCCTACTTTCAGCTAGACAAGGATGGAAGAACGCCCTCTGTGTCAGTGGCACTGGGTGGAACGCATGCGCCTCACGCTATCAGCGAGAAAAACCGAGCTTTGGATTTAACCCCAGACCTTTAGGACAAACTAAGATCTTTTAGGAATCCTCGGATGATGGGGACGAATCACATCTTTTGTCAGCACATGAAATCAGTGTGTTAAGGAATAATTGAAAGCCATGTTTGATGCAAGTAGATTTCCTGTACTCGGATGTCGAATACTCAATCAAATACTCACCTACCAGTCCATTGTTTCAAACTTTGTTTCCATTCCAACCAAATTGTGAGCAATGCACAAAAATGTTCAAAAATCAAATCACTAGTCAAAATAAAAGACATGTGTTGAAAAACACTATTCGTTGATTCAACATTTTGACTAAGAAACGATTTGATGCAGAGTGGCTCAGAACAACCATGACAGATTATTAATTGCTCCAACTGTGCGCATCGTTGTCGAGTTTTTTTTTAAAAGAAGGTTTTTGAAGCTAGAACATAACATTGAATCAAATACCTTATTTGTGAATACTCGTGAGAAAAATATTGTTGCTAAAACATGAACGCAGCGTCTTTCCCGCCCGCAAAACATATCTATCTGCTTTTGCGTGCAAAAGAGCATCCCCTTGCGCACTTGTTAGGAAAAATATATTTTCTACGAAGGTGCGCAAAGAACCACTTTGCACACTCATTTGCGTGCGCAAAGTAACTTTTCTTCTTCGCGCACTCAAATATCAAATCAAATATCTACCAGTTTGCTGCTTTTAAGTGTGATTCCATACCAACCCAATTGTAGACAATGCACAAATGTTATCGTGCACTTCTCAGTCAAAATATGACAATGTTTGCGTTATAAAGCACTATTTGCGGAATCGTAAATGTCTTTCATTTCTAATTTGTGAATGCTCGTGGAAATATATTGTTTCAGAAACATGAGCAAAGTGTTTTTCCCGCCCCTTCACGTCGTTCGTCGAACTGCTTTTGCGTGCGAGAAAGCACCACTTTGCGCACTTGTTAGGAAAATAACTATATTGTCTTCATTGCTATGGATCTCGCACAACACTCACAACAGCATCAGTCTGTACGGAAGTTATCATAATGGGTGAAGATTTGGTTTTGCTCGCGATCATGATTTGTCATTGTCGAGGTGGGTGTACAGGTTGTCCCAAACTGGACGCGTTCTTTAGGTAACACCCTTCATTTGAAGATAAAGAAGAAAATCAACTAAAGTTTCCGGAGCTCAACTCTGATGAAGAACCCACTGGCGCAACAAAACTTTCCTATCTTTTATCTTTTGGCATCTAGAGTGCGTTTCTAGAATTCAGTCGATTTGTTTACATCCTATAACTTTTTTATTTAAAAAGATAATTGATCTTGGTAAAGACTTTTCCAAGGCCATTTTTCCGTAGAATCCATTGCAATAGGCAGTTTATTTTATAGGGCGTTTAGATAAATTTTTAGATAGTTCTAGTTCTCATAAGAACGCGTCCAGTTTGAGACACCTAAAGACTTATCTAATCGCCCTGTAAAAAAACTGCCCATTGCTATGGATTCTACGGAGAAAAAGTGGCTCAAGATAGTTTTCACTGAAATTAATAATCCTTATTAATAAAAAAGCTATTGGATATTGAAAATCGAAGAAATTTGAGAAACCCTCCTCTAGCGGCAAAACGATAAGAGATAGGGACATTTTGTTTGTACCAGTGGGTTCCTCATCAAATTTGAGTTCCGGAAACCTTGGTTGATATTTTTGTATTTCTTCGAATGAGGGATGTTCCCATAAGAACGCGTTCTGTCTGGGACGCCCTGTACATCTGAATTTTTCCTTTTTAAGCCGGATGGAGGCACACATATTTCCTACCTCCCAACAACCAAAACAATAATTATCAGTCATCACCGACAACATATTGTTTCTGCATGTCATGAGAAGTTATGATAAAAGTTCTCCTCCTCCATCAAAGTTTTTTCTTGCAAATGCTTGAAGAGCTGTCAAACCAACTGGGGATGCATAAATGCAAGCCTTTGCTGTTCTTATTCAATTTCTCGATCTTTCAACACTTCTACAACGTACAAAAAAGGTTACAGACATAATTAGAATATAGGTGATTTTCTCCTCTTCATTTTACCACAGGACTACTTTTTGTGGAAGTAGCTTGCTTTGGCAATTATAATAATAATACAAACATACAGTGGAAACCACCAAAAGAACTAATTTATAGTGATTTTTGGATGATTTCTAATATTTGCTCGAAACATTTTTGTTGGACAAATTCAGATTCGTATTCACCAATCCAAAAAACAAACCAAACCGCTGAAAATAATTACATCAGAACTCTCCACCTTGAAGTATCGTTTGTTGATGAGCTTAATCAGCAGTTTATACGAATTAACTGAAATCAAATTCTTGGAGTTTTTTATGAAAGAAGTCTATCTGTTTATTCGAATTGACATTTTCGGAAAATAGCTCTGATCAACTAAGTTTGCTTATTCTATCATTGAATCTTTCACAATTCGGGAATGCAATGCAATAACTGCTTTTCAGAAGCTCAAATCAAATTTAGTCTTTCCATTTTCAGAACTAAGTATAGAAGGCTTGCTTATACCAAATCCATTTGACTTCATTTTATTAACGAGAATACAAATGGATAGTAAATGGATGAGTTAATATAAATAGCTACTAACTAACTAGCTAACTTTTATGTTTGTTACGTTGTCAACAAGCATTATAGTCAGGCACGCATCTCCTACGAGACCATAAAAACTTATGTCAATGCTCTCAATCCTTATTATTGGAACTTGGAACATTCACGTGAGGCTACGTTCTTTATGAAAGTTGAGTTGTATTTTTCCAGATGTGGATATTGACATAAGAAAGAATCGAAATAATGTCAATCCGTTATTTTTTATTGTTTCATTAAAATCCCCATATAAAATGATCATCAGATCATTCTTCTTCCTGTCTTATTATTATCTTTACGGAAAATGAGTTCGAAATAAGGCCGCTTTCTAAGATAAATGTGAAAACTTCTTCAACAACTAACCACAAAACTGATTATATTTTCGAATATCTTCCCGCCATAGCAGGGGCTCCAATATTCAAAAAACTTCATAACCAAGAATTATCGTAAACAAAGCCTGACGGTTCCTGCTTTGCTTACAATCTTTTCGGAACATTTTGTTAACGTGAGAACTGTTGAAATGCGCAACAAAATGTAATGGAAAAAGTAAATTGGATGAAAGATGAAGCAGTTCACGTGCATGCAAAGATTTGATATGATACAGGATTCAGGTATCGTACAAACTATTTTTTCCCCTACAGATCATTCATTTCTCAATATATAGCTATATACAGGGTGTTTCCTAAAGATTGGTAAAAAATTCGTTGTGTGATTCCTGGGGTATTTTCATGAAAAAAAGTTCCTATAAACATTTGCCGAAAAATGCTTTCTAAGGGAGCTACGCCCCTTTAAATAGGGCACCCCGAAGACGGTTTTTCCTCAATATTTCCGAAACCTTACATACAAAAATCATGAAATTTGGTACATCATACAAACTTTTAATGCTGAATGAGAATTTGAGCTCAGAATTTCAAAATTTTAATCAGGGGCGTACCATACTGGCGTACCATACCATTTAAAAAATTGGATTCTTTTAACCTTTAACCCCGCCAGTATGGTACGCCCCTGATTAAAATTTTGAAATTCTGAGCTCAAATTCTCATTCAGCATTAAAAGTTTGTATGATGTACCAAATTTCATGATTTTTGTATGTAAGGTTTCGGAAATATTGAGGAAAAACCGTCTTCGGGGTGCCCTATTTAAAGGGGCGTAGCTCCCTTAGGAAGCATTTTTCGGCAAATGTTTATAGGAACTTTTTTTCATGAAAATACCCCAGGAATCACACAACGAATTTTTTACCAATCTTTAGGAAACACCCTGTATATGATTGTTCAAAGAAATTGAAGTGGGATGTATTGAATTAGCAGCCACACGAACTGATTTCATATGGAAATGAATTGTTGATATGGTCGTTGAGAGAAAAAAAAGGGATAACCTTTTGAAGTTTGATCAAGGAGTTTTATTAATTATCAATTTGTTGCCCGTTCGAACCAAAATACGTTTACAGATAGCAGCGGTGGGATAATCCTAAAGTGAAACTCAAGACTGTGCGGAAGACGAAGGGTATTTTCTGTCGATAAGTGTGAGAAAATGAGTTCAACCAGTGACAGTGCCTCGAATGAAGGAAACTTCAAACGAAAAAAATATGTTCAAACCTTCAAAACAGGGTAAGAAATCCACGAGCTTGATAATGGATAGAAGAAGACAGTCATCGACAAGCCGTTCATACATCCCTCCGGTGGTTGAAGATCGAGTTACTCAACTTGAAAATCTGTTAGAGAAACTGATTAAACATCAAGTCAAATCTAAGACAGACACCCGGGTCTTAACCAGGTATGATAACGTTCCCGAATTTACTCCAGGAAATCCAAATTTGAGCGCAAGCAAATGGATAAGAAAAATTGACCGATTGGCCGAAGTCAATAACTGGAGTGACGCAATAAATACTCACCATATGCAAGGAAGACTCAAAGGTCATGCAAAGAAGTGGTTCGAAAACTTGCCATCCTACCAATCCAGCTGGCAAGAATGGAAAGACCTATTGATTGAGTCATTTGCAGATAATCAAGATTTTGGGCTGCTTTTGCGACAGTTGGTTAATAGAAACAAGAACTCCAACGAAACATGGGAGCTCTTCTATTTTGACAAAATGTAGCTACTCAATGCCTGCGAAATCAAGGGAAAGCGGGCGGTTTCTTGTATAATTGACTCCATCACAGATTCAACCGTGCAGGCAGGAGCTAGAGCGAGGAGGTATGAGACGCCAGACCGACCATATGCGAAATATCTGTCAAGCCTGAGCAACCAATATGGTTCACTACCATCGCAGAAAATCAAGAGACCAGCACCAGAAACAAGCAATGTCCATTATGGCAATTCATTCCCAAACAAGAGAAGCAAGCGTCTTGATGAAAAAACGGTTGAAAGAAAAAGGGAAATCAGATGCTACAATTGCAAGGAAACAGGACATAATTTTTTTAAATGTCCAAAGCCGAAGCTGGAGTGCTCAAGCTGCCACAGACTGGGGCATCCCACCAAGGATTGTTTCCGTAACAAGTTGAAAATCCAGCTAGTTCAAAATACAGAATATTCGACTAACAACAAGTATTTCTTTGATTGCAGGGTGAACGGAAAACTCATGCAGTCATATGTGGATACTGGTTGTGCAGCGGTTCTCATTAGAGATGGTGACGCAAAAAGTTTGGACATCATGATGATTTGCAGCAACGTAAAAATTGCTGGTTATGGCGGACCAAGTATAAGTGTTGTCGGAAAAACAAAAATATCTCTGATAGTGGATCACGTCGAGGCGGAGGTTGAAGCCTTAATCGTTCCGGATGGCGTTCAAGATGTTGCTGTGATGATTGGACAATCATTTTAAGACCAATCTGGAGCCATGATCGTGTCCCCGTTCTGAGGATTTTGCCCAGGGACAAGAGCATAATCGAATCATTGGGCGTTGAACCACACAAAATTCCTCTGTGGGCGGAATGGCACCCCATCATTCCACCCAAGACAACAGCCTTAGTAGCAGTGACGTCAAGGGAAAATTTTTCTGGCAAGGTGTACGTGTCAGGAGGTCTACGTCCATATCCTGGCAGAGAGCATTTCTTGGATCAGTGCATTACCAATGGTGAAGACGGGTACGTGACAATCAGTAACTTGTCTCATAACAGAATTGAGGCGAGTGAAACCAATATTTTAGCTAGATCACTCATGTGTTTTGAGGACATTAGCTTCCAAATTAATGTTCTTTCTATTGCTAAACAAAACTCGGAACCATTCACCTACAACAAAACATATAAATATTGATGCAAATCTTACGGACGTTCAAAATCAAAAAGTGGTCAAACTGATAAATTAATTCATTCATTGTTTTTGTCAAAGTACTAGTCGATTGGGTAAAACTGATATATTGCGCATGTCAATACACCTCACTGTTAGTAGTCCTGTTGTATATTGACCTTATCGACTCTCTTTCGAAGAACGGAAAGTCGTAAGAGATATCGTCAAAGATTTATTGGATAATGACATAATTCGTGAGTCTGAATCCGCATACTCTAGTCCTATTCTTCTTGTTAAAAAGAAAAATGGCGTATGTGCGTGGACTATCGTCTTTTGAATCAACGTACTGTAAAAGATCGATTTCCTCTTCCACGAGTTGATGATTTTTTGGAAAAACTGAAAATGTGCCGGTATTTCACAAGTTTAGCCACTATATCACCATATTCAAATGGATGAGTCGTCTGTTCATAAAACGGCTTTCATAACCCCTGATAGTCACTATGAGTATTCGCGGGTTCCTTTTGGCCTGTGCAATGCTCCCGCGGTATTTGAGAGATTGATTAACAAGGTTCTAGGTAATTTGCGTTATGGTGAAGAGCTTGCTTATATGGATGACGTTCTGTTGCCGGCTTACGATTTTGATGTGTTGGTCTCAACAATCTAAAAGAAGTATTGAAATCTTTCACCAAAGCTAACCTTACTCTAAGGCTATCAAAGTGCCAGTTTTTCATAGAAAAGGTTAAGTATCTGGGTCATGAAGTGAGTAAAGATGGCGTCCAACCAGGAAAAACGGAACCGCTAGCAAATTCCAGCGATGAGGAAATATGTGAAGAACTACATATCAGCTAGTCTTTTATGTCAGTATAACAAGGAGCCTGGACGAAGAAAGATGGGATATTTCCATCCAATTGAGAAGATCGCAGAACCTTTTGACACACTTCACATTGACCACTTGGGACCTTTCATGAAGTCCAAGCGGAAGAACACTTATTTGATTGTCATGGTTGATGCTTTATGTGTTCATGAAAGCTGTGACATATCAGCAAAGACCAGACCGTTGACGATTTTTTTAAAGAGTGTGGTCGAAAACTTTGGAGTTCCACGAAGAATTGTGACTGATAGAGGAAGTTGCTACACCAGCAAAGAGTTCAAGGAATATTGTGACTGCCTAAATATCAAACACGTTTTTGATGCAACTTCCACTCCGAGGGCAAATGGACAAGTTGAAAGATACAACCGCACCATATCAAGCCAGCTTTCTTCAACTACAAATGATGAAGAAAAGTGGGATGATGCTGTACCGACGGTTAAATGGGGAATCAATACGACTAGAGATTCGTCCACTGGCAAATCACCTTATGAGTTACTATTTGGCTGCGTACCAAGGGGTATTGCGAATGCTGTTTTGGTGAACGAAGTTTCTCTTGCATCAAGCGATGTTAGAGATTTGGAAAAAATGAGAGCAGAGGCTGAAAGATTGATAGATGCTGAACCAGAAACAGCAAAAGAACAAGTTTGATGCTAAAAGGTGTCCAGAAAAAAAGTTTGAAGCAGGTCAACAAGTTTTGGTTTGCACTTAAATAGCAAATAATCAAGGCTAAGCAAGAAATTACTTCCAAAATATAGTGGACCATATCTGATCACGAAGGTTTTGGATCACGATCGCTTCATGATTTAGGATCTAGAAGGTTCATCACGATCTCAACGAAAGAATATATGAATTGTTTCGATCGACAAACTAAAACCATTCAATGTCCAAGTGAGCTCTGACTCCGAGGAAGAATGAAGCGCTGAGAAATAAAGGAAACAAAATTGTATCAATCAGAATATCGACTGGAAGTTCTGAAGAATTTGGAATTTTGACTGGAAGTTCTAAGGAAGTTGGAATTTCGACTGGAGATTCTATATGACTCGGACTTCGACAGGAAGTTCTAAAGAATTAGGAGTTTCGAGTGGAAGTTCTAAAAAAGTTGGGATTTCGACTAGAAATTCTATACGATTCAGACTTTGACTGGAAGTTCTAAAGAATCTGGAATTTTGACTGGAAATTCTATATAATTCGGACCAGCTGGAAGCTCTGAATAGTTTGAAATCTCGACTAGAAGTTCTGAATTTTTGAGACTTCGATTAAGGGTTCTGAAAAATTTAGAATTTCGACTGGAAGTTCTAAATGATTCACACTTTGATTGGAGGTTCTGTAGAATTTTGAATTTCCATTGGAGGTTTTATATGGTTCGGACTTCGAGTGGAAGCTCGGTAGAATTTTGATTGGAAGATCTATATAGCTCAGACTTCGCCTGGAACTTCTGTACGATCCAGACTTTGATTGGAAGCTCTAAAAAATTGAGAATTTCGACTGGAAGTTTTACATGATCTAGACTTCGACTGGAAGCTCTGTAGAATTTCGACTGGAAGTTCTACATGATTCAGACGTCGATTGGAAGTTCTGTACGGTTCAGACTTCGACTGGAAGCTCTGTAGAATTTTGACTGGAAGTTCTACATGATTCAGACTTCGATTGGAAGTTCTGTACGGTTCAGACTTCGACTGGAAGTTCTGTAGAATTTAGAATTTTGACTGGGAGTTCTGACTTCAGTCTTCAATTGGAAGTTCTGGGATATTGACAATGTTCGATTGTGAACCAATAAATTTCAAAGATCTCTGACATTTATTTTGCATTTAGTTATAGGTATTCTATTTTTTTTAGTAGGGACACCAACCAAACTTAAAGATTAGACATGTGATTATTTGAATGTACCAAGACTGGCATTTACAGGGTCATAGATCATCTCTCGAGGACGAGGAGAATAATAGCATTGCCAACTGTGAACGCTACAATCAAAACCTGGCAAAACTGTCCGGTGAACATGGTGTCAGTCCAAGTCAGACTACCTTAGAAAAAATGAATTGTCAATATGGTCGTTGAGGGAAAAAAAAGGAGATAACTTTTTGAAGTTTGATCAAGGGATTTTGTTAATTATCAATTTGTTGCCCGTTCGAACCAAAATACGTTTACACTATAGCATAGCTACTCTTTTTGAAAAAATTATGAAGTCATGATTAAAATCAGTTTAATCAATGTATATTAACGGTAGTGGAAAAAACTATATACATTTCGCTGGAGTGAGGCGCTTTTTCTTCCTTAGATTTTCAATCTAACAATCCGCGGGAAAAAAAGAAGCACTTTTGTCTTTTGGTATGTGAAAAGCTACTACTCAGTCCAAAGTAAAGTATTACATCCCAATATTACGTGATAGACTGCGATTCGCCCAAGAACTATACACCGACGATGTAATGTCCCTCTCATGATATATGAAGTCACACGCAGCCCAAGAAAGAAGAACACATCGTCGGTGTGTAGTTCTTAGTTGAATTGTAGTCTACTATATTATACCTGCATGACTTGACATTTTTTGCACTTTCTTTTTGTGCGTATCGGTTCAGCATTCTTTTGTCGTTGCTCACTTAAGCTTTTTTGTTCTTTTTTCACAATATATTTTCACCTCAACCGCATTTTGTTCAAGAAGAAAAACTATTTTCAGCAGTAGGTGGCCCTCGAAGGGATATGCAGGTTGATGCTATGTATGCCGACGTCTCGAGGGCGTTTAAGAGTGTAAATCACGGACCTCTACTATATTATGTTTACCTGGATTTTGGTTCTCGATTGTGGAAGTGGATCCGTTATTATTTGTATTTATATACTCGAAAGTTCCCACTGATGTGGAGCTATATTTCCAATATCTTTATTGATTATATTGGAGATATAATTGGCCATACGTAGCAGATAACCTGAATATGTAAATCTAAATAATCTATTTCCTTTCTCAAAAATATGTGTCTTGGGTTCACCTGAATGTCACCAGATGCTTCTGTGTATCTATATCACATTATTGACCATCATCTATGAAGGTTTGGGTGGCAAAATCATAGTTCACATTTTCTCACCTGTATTTCGAAACCAAAGAAATAGATTTAGTTTGGAGATCCTAGATCTTCCACTTTTGATATGGGAGTACCAAGTGTATTTCAAGGATTTTGAAAAGTTTGCGATTTCATGTCCCAGATTATATCCGCTGAGTTTATTTTGTCGCTGCCACATACATACGTCTAAATGTTTTCTAAAATGTTGTCATGTGAATACGAACGGATCAAGGGAACATGGAGTGAATCAACCCACCCAAACGGACGACGCACAACCAGGCCATGCTTACTCGGCACTTTTCTGGTATAAATAGAAGCCCGATACGCTAATCAAATGGTTGGAAGAAACGTGATCTACTCAGATCTTTCTTCCCACGAGCAGTGCCAGTCGCAAGACAACAAGTCCTCTCGTATTCACTGTACACTTTTGCCCCCGCAGCGAGTCTACTGTTGAAACCCGGACTGGCCAAGGTCCAACATGCTCATCCCGCTGTGTGTGCTGTAGGTTGTATTTGAGTAGGCAATAGATGTTGTTATGTGCTGCCCTAATTTCACTCCCGACTGACGGCTACGTCCATGGAGCACGATAGGTGAGGGGCCAGACAAAGGCCCAATCTTACGCCTATCGTGACAATATGACAAATCTTTTTCAGATGTATTTTCAAATTTAATTTTGACCCAATTCAGATTACTCTCATAGAACTGTATATCTTCTGGATGCAGTAACTTATCACTTCTCTTGATAAGAACACACAAATGTGCTGGATTATCTTTAGATTTATTGTACTCGATTACATTCAATTGTCATGGTTCCTTCCATTTATCATTAACCTCAATATTTTTGAGCCTGAAGATAGATAAACACATTTTGTCTGCTTGTGAAAAATTAAAAAATACTTTTCAATATAACCGAGAAAATAAATACTGGATAACTGTGGAGAGCTAATACATGGAAATAAAGCGACCGGAGACGGAAGGAGTGCTTTTATTAGATTAAAACCAATCGGTGGCGGCTTGCCATCATCGTATAGTTTGGTGACACTCAATAACTTTATCGTACGGTCTTTGCATCGGCGAAGCATCTTTCAAAAGGCGATAGTAGGCTTTACGACTACCATGGTTATAACGGGTAACGGGGAATGAGGGTTTGATCCCGGAGAGGAAGGCAGCAGGCGCGCAAATTACCAACTCTCGGCACAAGGAGGTCACGACAGAAAATAACGATACGGGACTCATCCGAGGCCCCGTGATCGGAATGAGTAGAGTCCAAACCCTTTAATGAGAATCAATTGGAGGGCAGGTCTAGTGCCGGCAGTGGCCGTAATTCCAGCTCCAATAACGCGTTGTGGTTAGAAAGCTCGTAGTCGAAAATTTGTGTCTTGTGCCGCTGGTTCATCGTCCGCGGTGTCAACTGGCGACTTACAAGACGTTCTGCCGGCAGGCTAGGCTCGCATGGCCCAATTAATTCTGCTGCGGTGTTCTTCATTTATTTCTATACAGGTGAGGTTTGGCCTATGGCTGCACGACCTTTTCAGAAACGACTCAAGCAATGTCAAATCATCATTATAAGCATACCTCGTGTGTGAAAGTCGTGGTTACACCCATAACTAGTTCTTGAGTACAAGTACCTTCCGTGAAGAGCTTGAGTAGTCTGAGTCTCACACCATCTAAGTTCCGTAGTTATCTTGCTTTGAATATCATTGGCTGCTTTCACAACTAAGAGTTCACCATGTTATTCAATTCAAACATACAAATATTTTAAAAATCTGACAGAAATACAATTAATGCAGCTAGATTCTCACTCCTCGAGAAAGCAGCAGTAAAAAAATATTTCCAAGAAATATCGTTTCATGACTTCATTTTTGACTCACAGAATCTCGCCTTCAGCTTTCGGTTGAAAAAGAAGAATCTTCTTGAAAACTGTGGAAGTTTTGAGCTAGTTCCAATTATGGAAAAACTTTAATATAAAACATGATTTATCAAGATCGGACCATCTGGGACATTTGTTCACACTAATAACCATTTTGTATATCTGGCTTATTTATCACAGAATTGACAAAATGAAGACCGCATCCGCATGGCATCACAAGTCCATTCTAAAATGGAAATTGTACAAGTGTTTTTCATCTGAACATTATACAATCGAGATTGATAAGGGGATAGACCTCAATTTTCTCTAACACGACGGAAATAATCATAAATTAATTCAATAAATGCTGTATAGTAAAAGGTTATATTACCTCGGATAAGGGACAAGCTTGTGAAAGTTGAAAATATCTAGATACGATCTTTAGTTATTCCACCAAGAAAACTTTTTATGTCGATCATATGAAAATCTACTCGTACCACGCTTACGTATCGATCTTTTGGTTTTGGAAGCTTTCTCCCGACAATTTATCCCTTCCACTTGATTTGAAATTAAGTACACAATGTAACATTCATTCCATTTCCCGATATTTCCCATTTGTGACTCTCATCGGAATTGAATATAAATAAAAGTTGAATGGGGTCAAAGCGATCGATGTTGTTTTGTCAGAAAATATTGACGGTAGCTAATAATAGTTGGGGCTTCCAAATAGACAAATGATAATTAGTATTTGACGGTCAGATCAACCTTACCACGTAATGAAGTGGGCAATATTCATATTATTATGTCATGTTATTCAATAATATTCTCGGAAATAAACCAAATTCTCCTGTCCCATCAGAAAATGTTATGCTGCTGATAACCATTAATTAAAGTGAATAATAGAAATTGGTTATTTCATATGGTTAAGCGTAATTCTGATTTCAATATAAATTTCAAAGCATTATCCTATGCATTTTTAATAATTCTAAACCAAATTTATGTATTTCCACTTCATTACAGATAATCAGTTATGCAATTTTACGATTGTATTTGAAAATGTATCTCCATATATTTATTGGGTTTTGTTTGCATATTTGCGCTGTGAGAGAAGCTCTGTATTTCAGAAACATTAACACCGCATCCATGAATAATCATAAAAATTAAGAGAACTCCCAAACTTCCAATACTTGAGTAAAATTAGCTATAAAAAGCCGTGAAATGACTCAACTTGATATCTCAGAAACCAGGTGTCAGTTGAAAACATGGAACTGGCAGAACAGCGAGTCAAGGCCTTATGTGTGATCACTTTGAAAAAAAGGACGAGAATAATCCAAGAACGAAAAAGATATGAACAAAATCAAGAACTATCCTGAAGGTTGAACGTAGCAAACATTTGAGCATATAAAAAAAAAACAAAAACTCTCTGTGGGAAACACGGGGACTGTGAAAAAGTGGTTTTCCAGGGGTAAGAAACGAACTCATCATCTTCCGCAGTTGAACGTGGAAAATTTTTCTAGAGTTATTGAGTGTACCCAGTTTATTTTGAAAATCATGATTATTTTTTACTATTGAACAAAGAAAGTGAAGCTCAGTCATAACATCCATCTCAAGACAAACACAACACTGACAGAGTTGATTTCGAGTAAAAAAATGTTTGGAAACTCTTAAACCTCAAAAATGTTATCTTATTCGTATATTTTAATGAGCTCCCTCCTTGTCGGAGCTTCCAACCAATAAAAAGATACAAATTCAATTATTGAATCAATTACATATCATTACATGAAAAAAAAATAACTAGGAGGAATTTTCCTTGTTTTCAACACATCAACAATTAAAATTAATATTATTATATCAATTGATGCTATTTGTATGAATAACGGATTTTTATGAATGAATAAGATTCTATTCGATATTCAAATCACTTGTCTGATCTTGATGAAGAACCAATGAGTTGAAGAATATGCTATAAATTTGTAGAGATCATGTTTATCAAGTGAAATTTGAGTGAAAGGGGTATTATTATTATTATGGTTATAATAAATCTACCTTCAAATCTTGATGGTTATACAAGCATATTTATAGTTATTTGAAGACCTGCTTTTCATCACTTAAACTGTATAATTCAAGAAGAAAACGTCCTCTAGCTTCAGCAATGATCTCTAGATGCGGAAAGTATGTCTTTAAAGAACTATAGCTATGCATGCTTCACATCACCACATATAAACATCTAAAAACTAAAGAAAAAAATTGAATGTTTAAGAGGTTTAAACAAAGTAGATCAGACCAATCTCTCACCCACTTTACTTATAGAGATTTTCTTTCCAAACTTCTGGGTCTTACCATTGTCGAGATACAGCCGGTCCTCACCCTGTATATTTGATCACATTTTAATACTATTGGATTTGGCTTGAAAGTTTAAAAGACTGATGCAAGAGCAGAATCCTCACTTGTATGCAAATTGACAGATGAAGCGGAAATTCTCTACTATTTCGTAGCTCAACCGATTTCTCTTCAGTTCAGACAATATCACTTATTCAGCAATTATCCGGAATGTGATTAGCCCTATTGAATTGCAATAGAGTCGTCACCGCTACTATTTTGACTGTCACTGCAATTTATGGACTCCTTGGCACATAATTGTTGATTCATTCAAGATTATCCTTGACTCCCTTTCTTCTTGGAACAGTTTGCCAATATATGGAAGTGATTTTTTGTATATTCCTCTTTTTTTTTGGATTTACGAATGTACCCAGTTTTGTTCCCGAATAAATCCACAATTGGAATTTTATCTTCGACTTCATGGAATAGAAATGATTATTCGTGATCCATACTATCACGAGGACTTATCCAGTTACCTCATTAGCACAGCTCAGCGAACTGGAGTGAAACTCATCTGACCGCGTTTGAAAGTGGAAATCTCATGCCAGTTGAATTGTGATTCAGTAATTAACAGAGAATATCGAAGAACTCTTCAGCATTCTGCTTTTTTGGCACTCGTCATCTGCATTTCCCCATTTGCGTAACTGGGATCAAAGCCCCACCAGTTTTCTGCGCTCTTCTGCTATTGTTTCATGTTCAAAAATTCTCTATTTTTCAATCAAAGCCATGCAACAAAAACTATTGATCAATTCCATCTACATCAAGGACTTGAAATCTTCAGTAGAAATGCAACAATCAAAATCTATCATTTTGATTTTACACAAGCAGTAAGCACAAGAAATCTGGTTCCACTAATGAGGGCTTTGGGTTGATAAAAATTGTATAATACAGGGTGCCACAGTTTCGAGTGTATGCATGCTCACTTGTTATATGTCGATTGAATGGATGCAAAGTTGCTCAACTTTATGCTCAACAAAATGTCATTTGAAAAAAATTATAAAAAAACGAATTTCCGCATAACGATATCACCATTTTTTGAGATTATTTGAGAAGATATTTTGAAATGAATAACACTTTTTTATTGCCATTTTTTTTCCTCTACAATACGGCGGTATCAAATTAAAATTCTGACGTTTCGTCTTCAAGTGATCACCATCAAGTTAATTTTTCAAATACGGACCTGGATTTTTTATCTAATTTTTAGTTATCTTTTGTCGTCCTTGAAGCATCGAAGTATACCAACCGTCAAAAAATATTCATTTAAAAAATAATACCAGAGGAAATTGGTTAGGCAACCCTTGTCTCTCTAACACATAGTTTGGTTCATAAATCCATCTTTATTCGACAGATTATTCTTATGATAAAATCTGCACAACCAAACAAAACTATTAACTCAACCAAAATTGATATAACATCCAATAGCGATACATTTAATAAAATTGAACTAAAGATACAATAAATGAAAAAAAAACATATAAAAAACTTTATCGATTTCTGCTCCAGTGTTCAAAAATATTGCCATTTAAAGAAAATAACAATAATAGGTGAATAATAATTGAAAACATTGAGGTTGCTAACATAACCCATTACTCTACACCTTCATTTAATCACCTCAGTGCCTCAAGGACGTCAGAAGATAACTAAAAATTAAATAAAAATTCCAGGTCCATATTCAAAAAAATAAAGATGATGGCAGCTCGAAGACGAACCGTCGGATTTTCAATTTGATACCACCATCTTGTAGAGGAGGAAAAGTGGCGATAACAAAGTGTATAGTCTATTTTAAAATATCTTTTTAACGAAGCTCAAGAAACAATAAAAACGTTTTTGCCAAATGTCTGTTTTTTTTTAAATATTTTCGGAAGTCGTCGGAATTTTACAAATTTCAAAATGACATTTTATTGAGTATAAAAATGCGCAGCTTTGCATCAATTCAACCGACCCCCACTAACCCAAACTAACTCAAACACGCTTCTCAACTTTGGAACCTACTTCGTATAAGCAGCTCTCAATATCTCTAGGTAGTAGCAGTTTCTTACAAATAAGCAAACCCGCCGTTCAAACCAAAAACAAAATTCTTTTAGTTTGAAATTGAGATACTCGGATGTCACTCACCTGAACACAAACTAAAGACACACCAGAAATTTGTCTGTAAGATATAGTTTTTGCAATATATTGGTAGTGAATAATTGACCTGATCAGGTAATTGATTGAGTGGCTATAATTGGCTTGAAAAACAAAAAAAAAATCATGACAAAAAACCAGGAAGAAACATATAACAAGCTTAAACGATACAAATCGGTTTGAACCTCTGCGTGGTAAAGCTGGTATCCATTCATGCTCATGTAAGTTTCACCACAGGCTTATCTTTGCAGACCGATCTGTATCTTAGACTCGCTGCGAGGAAGTTTTTATTCATACTGTATTGAGAAGTATAATTTAAATAAGTCCGGTATATGACACATTACACCATCAGAGACTGTGATCAAAATTCACTTTACTACTTTGCTAAATGACACTTTGCATCATCAAAGACAGTGAAATTGCATTGGTAGCATGTTTGGCTGGCTCCATCTCATGGATTTAATTAATGATACGAAATGTTGGTAACATGATCGACCTTTCTATATTACCATGGTTTAACTGGTGCCATCTCATGGTTTTAAATAATTTGATATAAAATGTTGCTTACATAAGTAGCCTATCTATATTACCTAAGTGGTGACAGGGTTTGACTGGCGCCATCTCATGGTATGAACGTGAGACGGACTGCCACCACCGCCCTCTTTATGTGTGCTTTGACAATAAATCCAATCAAAAAATATTGTCACAGCATGATACAAAACAATGTACGATACACAGCCGTTAAATGTCATTAAACTGCTCGTCTAGAAATTCCGGACTCGGCTCCTTCGTCCCTCGTCCATAAACATCTTGACTCGTAATTCAAAAAATCATCTACCGTATTAGAAACGTATATAACTATTGAGCGTTGACTAGAAAATTGAACGTCGCTTTGAATAAATTACAAACGTTTCAGATTTTGAGGGCTCAAAGTTCATGCGATAAGCCTTTCTAGAAAGCATCACTAATTATATTATCAATTCAGAAAATCAGCATGACAGGGTGTATTAGAATTTCATGCGATAGTGAACTGACTAATTTCAAAGTTTTCGAGTAGCAGATCTTTCACAGCTTATTTTTTTTTATATAGCATTAGGAAGCGCATTCAGCACACTTATTGAAAGCAATTGATAACCTTCAAAAATCCTAACATGTGTTATGTATTGTTGATTATGGACACAACAGAAAGTTTGAAGCTACACTTCCCGACAAAAAATTCCGGAAAAGAAGAATTTGAGTCAATTTGATATCCCTGTATATTTTTGATTTTTCTCCAATTTTGGCAAAATTTTGATACCACCGAGCGTTGAAAACTTGATGGATAAAAAGTAACCTCCGTTCCTTACTGTATAATGAGCAAGCCTTCAGTATTTTTCCAAAACCAAAATCAAGGATGATATCTCAAGACATAGGCTCCAGGCTACACATTGGTACAATTTTTTTCAAAATCGGACCACAAATAAAAAAGTTATAGGGATATCAATTTGACTCAAATTATTTTTTTCCGGAATTTATTGTGGGGGAGTGTAGGTTTAGTCTTGGTGCAGATGACACAACTCTTGATCAACTACTATCTTTTGAATTTCACAGAAATGAATAAGAAATACAAAAACAAATATTTTGGTAGAAACTGACGTTGTCTATGCACACAGTAGTTAAGCAGCTCAAGTTTGGTACTTCAATCTAGGTGTAAGGATCCAGATAATAAGGGCATGTGTCACTCATGTAAAGTTTCACCAGATTGCGGTGCTTATTCCAATTCAATCAAAATCAAGCAAATTATTAATTATTGGAATTAACCAGACTCAACAAGATAACTACCTAGCAGTATTTAATCAAATCGATATCCCTAAGGGCCTAGTGGACCGATCGAAATCTAAGCCCGGCTCTCAATCAAGCCAACCTTTTTGAAAAAATCACCGCCTAGTAAACTAAGCTTAGAGCAGTCAAAGCGGAGATTACTATGAGTGGTCAAATTTTCACGCTCAATTGTAAAGGATAAGCCTTTAGTGGCTTTCTAACTTCAAATTTCATCCAAAACTTGAAAGGTGTTTATTACCTACGCAAAAAGTTGGTCAAATTGTACGCTTGGTATGGCTTTATGCTGTATTATAATATAATACAGATTCATATCATGAATCCGAATCAAAAGGATCACTGAGGCCATGAACCATCGAATACTAACTAGAGACTAGAGGGTTCACTCGTCGTCAAAAGTGGTTCCGGCTTTATGCTGTATCATAACATGATACAGATTCATATTATGAATCTGAATCAAAAGGATCACTGACGCCATGTACCATCGAATATTAACTAGAGACTAGAGGTTTCACTCGTCGTCAAAAGTGGTTCTGGCTTGCCGCATTTCGAGTCCCGCTTTGGTCCCAATAATATATCAGGTGTCGCCGATCGGACATTCCGGATGGGATTCGTCGTTGGAGTTTCGTTCACCGCTTGAAAAACTATCGCCTTTTTCCAACTTGTCTTCCTCGTGAAACTTGTTCTCAACCGGTTTTTGTTTATGATCTAATACGACAAATCGCTTTGTGGACATGATTTTCAAAGGATCTGACATGGAGTGAGCCAACTGTATATTTTATAAACTGTGCCTGTACTATCCAATATTTATTAAGTAAATTGTAATTTTTTTTTCATCCGAAAAATTTGCGCCTCGCTTTGACCACTAATTCTTTTGAAATTACAAACTCCAGTAAGATGTCAAAACTGCGGCTCTACAATAAAAAACAAAATCAAAACAAACAAACAATATTTCATGACCAACTAATTCTTTCAAATATTTCTCCTCTGGAGTTAGATGAAGATGTCAAATTGAAAAAATAGTTCATTTGTCCCGCTTAGTAAAGCTGTCAAAAGATCAGGGCGGTGCAACAAACTAAATACAAGCCACGCTTAAAAAAATTGAACCGGCTTGATAAAGCTAGGCTCAAATTACGATCGGTGCAAACGGCTCTAACTGGATCACACCTAGGGCCATTTGTACCGATCGTAATTTAGGCCTAGCTTTATTAGGCCAGCTCAAATTTTTTAAGCAACAAATGAACTTTTCTGCTCAATTTCACGTGAGAAATTTCAATTCGACAGAATTAGTCGGGGTTATGAAATTTGTTTGTTTTGATTACAAAATGAAGAAAAAAATGCACTCAAGTTGATATCCGATGGCACAGGCACAGTTATTATAACATATAGTCTGCTCACTCCATGACGGAAGTTTTAAAAATCAAGTCCTTAAAGCTATTTGCCAAAATTCCCACGATCACATACAAAAACCGACCGAGAACAAGTTTTAGGATGTAGACAAGTTGGGAAAAGGCGATCGATTTCCAAGCGAAATCAACGACGAATCTCAGCCGGAATTTCCGTTCGGCGACACCTGATGATGTTGAGACCAGAGCGACAATGGGAATGCGGCGAGTCGAAGCCACTTTTGATGACTGGTGAACCCTCTATGTAGTCTTTAGTTGATATCCTATGGTACAGGGTCTCAGTTATCCTTTTGATTCAGATTCATATACCTAAGACAGCATAAAACCGTAACCAAACGTACAAATTGACCATTTTTTTGCGTAGACAATAAACACCTCTCAAGTCTTGTTGTTTTGTATAAAATTTGAGGTTAGAAGGCCACTAAAAGCTAAGCTATAACAAATAAGCCTAGAAATTTGATCGCCAATCGTAAGCTCCGCTTTGGCTGCTTTAAGCTTAGCTCACCAAGCGGTGCAAGAAATTTTTTCACTAAACATGGCTTGATTCTTCGCAGGGCCTAAATTGCGATCGGTGCAATCGGCCCCTGATAGAGTAACGGTAGGTGGCCTGAGGTTCTCAAGACAAAGGAAGTTGATTTGTTGATAGGATGTCTATGGATCAAAAGATTTATTTGGTAAAGATCTACCTTCTCTGCAGAGATATCACTATAAAATTGAGATGAGCATTCGCAATTTTTAATAACGGAAAACGGTAATATAATTAAAATAATCGGCTATAGGTTGGATTACAGTGACTCTATACAAGACAGTGACGACAATTGAGTGCATCATTTTTGATTGGTCAATCGTGTTTTGCAAAAACATGGCCGACAATGTTTTGCAAAGTCATTTTGACGTTCACATTTCTCAATTTATGATGTGAATAAATGGCGGATGTGTCAAATTGGCGACAATAGAATGCATTATTTTTAATTCGTTAATATAAATTTGGTTTGGTCATGTTTTTGTCAAGGCATTTGACTTTTATGAACATAATATCATTTATATGTTCGGTAATACATGTCATTACATGGCGGCTAGTTAGCTAATGTCGTCACTGTCTTGTATATAGACAATGTAGGTTGGATAAAAAAAATGTTTTCCATTTTCTTTCAGTTGCTGGATCTAGGTTGGTTACCTTTAATTCTCAAGAACCCAACCTTACATCTGAATGGATATAATTTAATTCTTGGACTGGTTTGGCCTCTCATGGTAAAATGGAAAAACTTTATTTGAACAGACATATAATGGAAAATTGGTATCTTGAAAACGTTGGTTGATACAGCGAAGCTTAAATGGGAGCAAGATTGCGCATTTTGGTACTCATCAGTCCAATGCCATTTGTAAATTCTTCCGGAGATATCCAGAAAAAAATCTGCTGGTGTCAGGTGTCTCGGAACCGGAGGTGCCGACTCTACAGTTATACTTATATATATTTATGTTAAGCAGGCTCAACGTTCAAAGATCTATCTTGGCTCAAAGAGACTTTGTGGTTGAAAAGTTCCATATCATTGTCTCAATATCAGAGTCTAGAAAATGTCATTTAATTTGATGAAAGACACGTGATTCGAATGAATAAACGTATCATCACACCTATTGTTAAGCACATGTATCAAAGGACTAGTGTGATACACTTTTGATTTGATAATATGATCCCACATAAATCGCAAGGAGCCAGATCTGAGGATCTTGGAGGCCCTTCTATCATTCCTCTTTTATCTGTCTGGCAACGTTTGGTCTTGGTTTCTACATATATCCTATATATAGTGGGGTGAAGCCCCGTATTTTTGGAATCAAGTGTAAAGAGGAAAACTCCACATGCTGGAATAACCGATCATAATTAATAGTGTTATATAGAAAAAAGAAACCAATAATGCGATTACCTCAAATACCGATTCATACATCCACTTCCTGCGGCGTTTGAGTATGATGTTCAATCATACAAAGTGGGCTGTAGGCTGCCCAGTACAGTGCAGTTTTTTGTTAACATTTTGAAATGTCGCTTTTTCAGTGTTAATAGTTTAATTCCATACTGTACCGTAAAGTATCATCTACCGGACCCAAAACCAGTCCGATAAATGACACTTTACATCATCAGAGACTGAAAAAAAAAACTACTTGACTACTCCAAAAATGACATTTTGCATCATCAAAGACTGTGAAATTGCATTGGTAGCATGGTTTGGCTTGACACAGAATGTTGGTGATATATAATCAATCTATCTTTCACCCAAGTGGTGACATGGTTTTGCTGGCGCCATCTCGTGGTGAGAATGTGAGGCGGACTGCCACTCTTAGTGTATAGTTTGACAAGAAAGCACTTTAAACCAAAGAAAAATTCCAGTATGAAACAAAACAATTCATGATACACAGCCGTTAAATGTCATCAAACTACTCGTCTAGAAATTCCAGACTCGACTCCTTCGTCACCTCGTCCATAAACATCCCGACTCGTAATTTAAAAAGTCATTCACCGCCTTAGTAACGTGAATTACTATAACATACAAAATTTGAACCGTTTTCAGCTCGATTCATCATAATTTCACAAAATTCTATTCGTCTGTCTAAATCATCATTATCATATCGCACTGATATGTGTTTGTAAGAATGCATTTCTTGAAGAATTGTGAGGATTTTCAGTCATATCCAGCAATACTTCTCATACAACTCTGTAGTATTTTTGATCGTTTTAGATTTTTGTAAAAATATTTAGTTAAAGTCAAGTAAAAATAGTTTCTTGATGATTTTGTAGTTTGAAAAAAAAATCCAGCAACTTGACTCAAATATTTTCTATATTGAAATCAATTTTGTCTAGATTCATTCTGGGGCTATTTCATCACCAACTAAAAGTTCAGTTATTTTTAATTCTGTTTTGAAACTTAGACTTGAATAATGGTAACATCAGGAATCCATTACCCTTTGAAGCCTGTTAATCCTGTAGAATCAAAACATGTCAACATTTCCACCTGAATCATTAAGCCACTCATATGAACAATTTTCTCCGAGATCAAAGCTTTTCTCGTTCCAATTACTGTAGTGTAAAAATGCATAATTCAACGTCATTAACAACTCGTTGGCATAGCACTATTCACTTATGGTTCCTACTAGCTGATATCATAATCCTGCAGTTTTCAAAGTGTAAAGCTAGGTTGATTGTTAAACGTCCATAGAGATCCACGGTTTCAAAGTAAATCTATTCCCTATTGCTTTCTTCATGATAAGAAACAAGTTGATTACCAAAATCAGATATCTGTATCAAAAAAAAACGATACCCATTTTCAAAAGAATAATTTTCAAGATTGCAGTACTTTCAGTAGATTTTCCGACTTGCGAAATCTGAAACTCATCGCAGCACTTTGTATTAAATTTTAACAGAACTTGAACATCTGAACAAAACGTTAGGAACTAGTCCAATTACCTACTATGGTCGACGAGGTGTCAGTTAATGATGTTTGAGGAAAATTCTTTCAATCTGAATCTTTCAAGCTGTTATACGGGCCAAAGGTCATGCAATTAATTGTAAAAAATATAAATTTGAATTTTTTTATTGCATCTAGTTACTTTTTACTATAAGACAATTCTATTCGATTATATAGTAGGTCGCAGCACAGCAATAAAAAAAAAGATGAAACATTTTATGTATGATCCTATTCTCGTGCGATCTGTTATGTCTTGTGTATCAGTTTATCATGTGGAACCAACCTTGCAATTTGAATAACTGCCTTGGGCTGTGCTGGACTATTTGTCATATTGAGCAAATTCTTGATGCTACAGAGCCAATAATTTAGCAATTTTCGTATGATATTCCAGAAACTCTATTTACTCAGTACATTTTTCCGTTCCAACTAGGAAGTTTTTTAAGCTTATTTCACACATAAGCACTTTTCCAAACAATGATTTTGGCCACATTGGTGATTTTTTCAATGAAAATCAGATCTCTATCTCCGGTGAAACGAGGTAGGCAGGCACAGTGTGAAGGGCTAAGCATCATTCAAATTTTAAAATTCACCGGAACCTCAATCAATAACCTTTGAATAATCAAACACATCAGCACTTATTTAAGTAAGTCGAATCTTCAACTCGAAGTAACGTTTTGCAGCTGCTCATTATTGATACTAAAGACGTATAGCTCTTATTTTCCCATATTAGTTTTCTCAATCATCCACCAGAATTCCATTTTTTATTTGTAAAGAGTACGTTCAACACGAAGGGGTGCTGCAAAAATATCCCAGTAATTTCAGTCTCAGTTCTCCAAACACTATCACTTCAGCATTAGAGACACGAATTTCATTATCTAAACGCTCTATTCTAGAGTTAGTACTGAGTATGAATAATGGAAATAATCATTTTCCAAGATCCATGATGTCGTCTCGAAGAATAACAAGCGAGCAGCCTGAATTCAAATTGCGTCTTGGTCAAAGGAAACGTGAACTTTGTAGCAGAGGAGGTGATGGCAAAGCATTTAGTTCCTGAGATTCTCAGTTGATGACACAAATAACAAAATATTCTTATCAAACATTCAGGAATGCTGTTGTGTTTATGTTGCATGCTTACTGCTTGTCGTGTTATTCCGAAGATAAAAGAAAGTTTTCGAGCACCTTGTCAATTTGAACGTTATTATCGTGTATTCCCGCTGTGTTTAGCATGCGGAAAAGATAGTGACGAAATAGGACACAAAATAGTTATTTTCCTAACAAGTTCGCAAAGTGATGCTTTCCCGCACGCAAAAGCAGTTAGACGACGCGAAGCGGAGTTCGGATATGCTTTAAGGGCGGGAAAGACACTTTGCGAACTTGTTAGGAACAATATTTTTTCTACGAGCGTTCACAGATTAGACACGAAAAACTTTAGATAATATATTATTTGAACGCACTTAAAAACATAGAACTTGAGAATAATGATTATTTATGCTTAACAATATATTTATATTGAAAGAACAGTTTGTGGCGGCAGCTGGAAATTGGATAATATGGGTATAATCAAAATCATAATTGATTTATTTTATATTTGAAATGCAAGGGCATGTCCGATTACTGTTCATAAAATTTCCTCTTTTGTCGCCTTATTCCCTGCTATTGGCAACACTGTTTTGATTTTGATTTGACATGACACTCTAGACAGCTGCAGTCAGTCTTCGTTTAATCGTTTATACTTTTATAAATTTTATTGTCCGTTTGTTTGTATACATGATCAGGTTTTTTTGATGCCAGTATTCAGCTCAAATCTTTCGAAGATTTCCGATAAACACAGTAGTTTGCACCAAAATCAAGCAAGAACAACTCACAAATGCCGATTGAAAGTCATCATTATCAATGTTTGTTTACGTTACTGGCGAATGCGTTTTTAACGCAAAAAAAGAATTGAGTGTTTCATTTTGATTTTGACTGAAAAGGGAAAAGTAACAAGAACATTATTTTGTGCATTACAAAGTGCATTATCTACAGTTTGGTTGGTATGGAAACGAAGTTTAAAACAACAAATTGGTAGGTAGTTATTTGATTTGACATTTGAGTGCGGGAAAAATTTTTCCCGCACTAGTGCGGGAAAAGGCTACTTTGCACACGCAAATGAGTGTGCGAAGTGGCTACTTTGCGCACGCTCGTAGAAAAAATTAATTTTGTATCGTTTGTGTTATAACTCAACCTGGAATTAAAGCTTAGACTATAAATAAGTCTAAGAATTATAGCATCAATTTCGTTGTTATCAAGTTGTCAAGCGGGGTTCATTTCATTTAAATATTGAAAAGAAAGGCAAAGATCTTGATTTCAGTAGAAATATGTATAGTCATTTTTCAAAATTCCAATCATAATGTGATAGTCATGCAGATATCTCAAAAACCAAGTGTTCTGTGGTATCTTCAGTCAATGGTTTTAAACGCATACATTTTCCGAAAAAGTAAAATAACTTTTGAACGATTAGAGCGAATTGCAAAAACTAAATGGACTTGGAGTGCCCGAAAAGATGAAAATTCAAATATCTAATGATAAACAGGGGTTTCCATTTAAAAAAACTATGTTGACAGAGGGCCTGTATTTTAATAAAAAACAAACTAATTTTACAAGTCTTGTAATTTGTATATTGTCAAATTCTGTCTCATAATGCCAAAGTACAATTCTACAAATTACTACTTGTAGATTGAAATGAATTGGTGAATATTACAACTTTCTGTTGCATAATATAGGCTAACATTATTGAACTTGAAAAAGTTATTAATGTCACTGATATAACTACAAGTGTGTATTTACCCATAATATTATCCAAATTATTATTAATGGTAGTAAGGTTATAGCCGAATTTGTGACAAAAAATGTCGCAACTTTTACTTTTTGATTCACCTAGTGACAAGGAAAACGACGTCAACTTTTCTCGGCGGATGAAAATATTCAGAAACCATGATAATTTTGATTTCGAGTCTGCTTATGAATACAATGAACGATTTAGGATGTCGTCAGGTAAATTGAAGATGTATCATACAAAAGAAGATATGCAAGGCGTCAGTAAAGCAACTTTCTGTCGATGTGTAAAGGCTGAAATTAATCGGTTTGATACAGTGGCAAATTTTTCCCATATATGTGAAATGATAGATAGATCGCTCATACCAATAGATGTACCAATCAAAATGAAGCTGCGTTTGTGGATCGGCTAGAGAATCACTCAATAAACTACATGTTTGTTTGTGGTCCTTCTTGCATGTCTTATCGCGTGTGTGCAATTATGACGCCTCTGCATCATGATCTTAACAGTGTGGCTGAACGAAGACACAATCGGAGACTCATGACCACGAGCAAAAAATAAAACGTGTACAAGGAATATTGAAAGCAAAGTTTCCTGGTTTGACCACCTTTGATCAGATCCAACATATTCTGGAGCAGTACTAAAATGCTGCACTACTATTTGCAATTACGCGAGGAGTGGTGATGACGATGATGAGGTTGTCCTGGTTTTCTCTCTGAATGAAAACGATGAAAAAGTTACATTTCGAAGACCTTGAATAAGAAGAGTTTCAAGTGCTTCTCGCAGCAAGAATAAAGCAGTAGCAAATATCTAATTTGATATTGTGAATTATGGAATATTGGAGTTATTATTATTAAAAACTGATTTTTGAATAGCGACCAACGACTCTTTTTAACCTAATCTCAAAACATTTCAAATGACATTTGTAGTTTTTACTTGTAAAAAGCAACTAATATTATTGGTGTATCGTTTGTATTATGAAACAGAAATCACTAGTGCTAATAACTTGTTATTTGTATCTTGAAGTCTATAACTAATAATCTGATTTCAATTATGAAACGGGCCCCTCTGCTCTGCAAAAATGATATTGTGTTTATTGAAAAACATTTTTACAAACTGCACTGAGGCATCCTGTATGCAAATCAATTTTGATATCTTTAACGGCTTAGGCGCTTTAGCTTTCTCGTTTGAATGACTCACCCTGTATTTTTCAGGGTGCCAAGCCCTGTTTTCAGTTCAAAAGTCGTCATTTTAAAATATGCTGAGCCATTATTTTCAAAGGCTTAAAAGAAGAAAAAATTCTTTTTCACGAACTCTTATCCATAAAAATACATTGATAAAAAAATATTTTCACTTTGTATTAACAAAAAACAATTCAAAAAAATCAAAGCTTTTCTTCTTTCACAAACGGAATAATTTCATTTAAGTTTTTTTTTTAAAGCTTTATTTCACTTCAACATTTTTCCTTGATTGGCACATCTGACTTTCTGTTCTTAACGATTTCATCAGCACCACTTTTTTTTTCTTTATTTCTTTTGCTACTCTGTCTTTTCCTTATCAAATCTCTGCTCAGACCTTTTTAACGTTTACGATGTGATAAAAAATTAGTAGTCTCCAGAATAAAATTAATTGCTATAAGAAATCAGCGAATCGACGAATATGGATTTTTTGGCACTTTATCTCGTGATCTGAGCGATGCGATGTTAAAAAATTGAAGCATTTGCAGGTGCATTTTTGCATAGCTCGTTATTTATGTTGAACACAATGGCACATCATAGCCCACTTCAAGCAAATAAAACTGATCGTTATTTATGTTGATAACAATGGCACATCATAGCCCACTTTGAGCAAATAAAACTGATTTCATATTTTTAAGAACTGAGGGGCTGTATATCAATTGAGAGTTAACCCATGGGTTAGCTGACCCTGAGTCAACTTAGTCCCTGCGGTTATACTAAGGTTACTGCTTTAACCCAGGGTTAAACTCAATTGAAAATTAGCACCAAAGCCCGTTATCTACTCCAACGCTAGAGAGACAAAATTTCCCGAGAGGTACTTATAACATTCGTTGAAGATGGGCATTGGTGAGGATGAAAAAATCGCGTATTATTGAAAAATGCGGAGAATTGAGCTTCTCATGGATGAAGGCTCATCAGAATCTTGGTATCGGTCGTGTTAAATAAGAAAGAACAATTGTGGAAATTCATAGATTTTCAAATTTTAATATTAAAGGAAGATTTTGGAAACTTGAATGTTTCTGAATATTGGCTTTTTGAAAAAAAATATTGAATACATCAATCATCAAGGAACATTGTAGATCCCTTGGCAGATCCGTATTTGGAGAATAAGGGTTTTCTTTTTTTCCATCTCAAAAACTGAGCTATGTCAAAAATGAAAAATTCTATCTGTAGATCACGCCAAAATGATGACTCCATAGAATCTTTAAGACTCCATTTTCTCAAAGGGCTTTTCAAAACAGATAACATAACTAGTCCTTTTGATCCTAAAATGCATGCCCCATGAGTACATACCTTTTGGAATATCATACCAATCTCTCAGATGCGTACTGGAGAGTTCAAAATAGCATCATATTCACGTAGACTTTTTTTCCAAATTGTGCCCTGTATATAACTTACTCATAGGGGTACACACAAATCTACATTTTTTACCCGAGCTTGTTCTTGTCTCTGAAATTGATCTTCACATTTATGTCAAGCCAAAGAATGAAATATTTTCAAAATAAAGCTTTTTATACGTAAGCAACAAGGTAATGAAACTGTAGCACAGTATCTACAAGTACCTAGTCCTGAGACAGTTTGGAAAAAAATGCAATTTAAAAGCTATAACTGCCGATCAGAATCAAGATGAATTTATTCGTGATACTTTCATCAATGGATTAGCTTCACAAACAATCAGACAACGACTTTTGGAAAATATCACTCTCTCTCTTGAACAAGCTGAACCTCAAATTCAATTATTAGAATCTGCACAAAAACACTCAGAAATAAATAACCCGCAATCAACCAAATTCAATTGCGTGACTCAAGAAAAGATGGACTTAAAAATCAAATTTCTGATTCTTATTACTTCAGCTGCTGCATCATCGCAAAAATGTTACTCCTGCGGGGATAGAAGACATCAGAGGATTCTTTGTACAGCACGAGAAAAAGTCTGTAGATATTCTTGTCACAAGAGAACATCTCTTTAAGGTTTGCATGAGAAAAATAATGAAAAATACTTCGTCAATTACTCCATCCCATTCGATAGCTGCTGCTCCTTGAAAACTCAGTAGTGAAAATAGACAATGATAATAATTCTGCTGATGCTCTTATTCATACGGGTAGTTCACAAACCTTTATCAATCAAGACTTTGGTGAAAGAAAAGGTATATATGTTACAGTAAATCTTGGAAATTCAGTGAAAGCTAGCTTTTACTAGTTGATGCTAGCAATCACTTGATCCGTTTGGAAATTTTAAATTTTGAAGAATATGGTACACACTTTTACTAGTGAATGTTTATCAAATCAACTTTTACTGAAAGCAGTTAGGAAAAGTACTTGTTAAAGCTTATTTTCGCCTTTTAACTAGACCAAGGTGCATGGGGCACTAAATGATGTCGCTCACGCGACATCAAAATTTTTGCCAAACCCAAACTAACCCAAACTGACCCAGACTAATCCCTTCTGAAAATACTTGAGTATTTTCTATAATACAGTATCTAAACAATGTTCACATTGTACACCTGCGATTCATAACTCTCGTATTTTCCAGAGCGTCTTATCTGTCGGCGAATTCCAACTCGGACCAAAGAGGATATTTATAATTACGATAATAATTTTCAGTGTAGCAGCTTTAACTGGATAAGTTACGTGAATGCTAACAATCACTAGTAAAAGTATGATGAAGTCGATCGAATTCAACTTTCACTAGCTAAATGTTTCCAAATCATGAAAAGCTCACCTTTCCTAGTAACAGTTAGCTTTTACCGATTACCAGGTGTTACTGTGACATATACATTCATTCAAGTGAAGGAAGAATAACTATGGTTTTCACAAACCTATTTTCACAAGTGAACGGATATTGAAAATATTTGTTATTGCTTATTTGTGTGCTGGCATTGTGATTGAACATGATTCATTGACTCAACATTCAAAGGTTGAAATACAGTTTGGTGGCTCCAGATCTTCTCCAGCTATATGTAGTCTTGCAATAGCAAATATTGAACCAGTATACCTTTTCACTTATTTATCCCAGCAATGCTAGAAGGCATGCTGATAAAGATTCAAAATTTATATCTGATGAGGTGGAGAAATTATTAGCAGAAGGTATTATTGAAAAAGTTGTTTTCCATGGAAAGCCCAAGCACTAGTTTCCAAGTAAGATGATCACAAGAGACGAATGGTTATTGACTATTGTCAAACAATCGATCGTTATACGCCCCTATGAGATGGTTATCCTCTACCAAATATCGGAGACATTGTGGCAGCTATTTCACAATATCAAATCTTTTCTACTTAAGACTTCAAGAGTGCTTACCATCAAATACCTATTCAAAAAAAAACGAACGATTACACACTGCTTTTGGAGCCAATGGACAATTGTATCAGTTCACACGAGTTCCTTTTAGAGTTACAAATGGAGTTGCCTGTTTTCAAAGAGTAATCGATGATATAATTGAAAATTAAAATTTCAAAAGGAGTTTTTGCTTACTAGGACGATGTGACCATAATATTATGTGGTCAAACTAAAAAGAACATGATCAAAATCTGGGAAACTTTATGGCAGCAGTACAAAAGTATTACTGAACAATTAATGAGAAGAACTACAAGAAAATACAAAATTCAATTGATCTTCTTGAAAATTCTATAGAAAATGGTACTACACGACCTTACCCATCCAGATTAGAATGCCGGTTCGAACAATAAACAAGCTTTGCAGAGGGCCTTGGGAATGGTCACTCACTATATTCTAGGTAGATACCTCGATTTTACGAAAAAATACATAATCTAGTGAGTTCTAAAAGTTTTCCATCAAGTATCCAAACAGTTTGCCAGTTAATAAAGCTCACTCTGGATAACTGTAAGGTAAAAAATTGAAAAGATTCAAAGATGGCGTTTAGAACTATCATGCCACAATTTTGACATAATGCACAGATCAGGTAAAAGTAATACTGTCGCTGATAGTCATCATGTCAATTTATGTCATCCTGGGATAACCCGTATGATGCAATAGATAAAATCAGAAAAACATGGTCTATTCAATTGAAGACATCCGGGAAAAGATAGGATCATGCCCTATTATTTGTGCCTAAATCGAAACAGAATTTCTTTATCCAGGCAACACAACCATTTGAAAGACTAAACATTGACTTCAAGGGCACTCTACTCAATTGTAATCAAAAGAAATATTTATTAACAATCAATAATGTATTTTCAAGATTCCCATTTGCTTATGCCTGCAAGGATATGACTTCTAATACTGTGACCAAATGTTTTGAACAACTTTTCTCAGTAATTGGAATGCCCAGTTATGTCCATTCTCACCAGGGAACAAGTTTCATGTCCAACGAATTTTAGCATTATTTACTTACAAGAGGTATAGCCACTAGTAAATCCACCCCATATAATTCTGAAGAAAATGGACAAAAAGAACGTCACCATTGCAGTATTTGGAAAACTGCCACTCTAGCTTTGAAATCTGAAGACATGAACATCAATCAATGAGAAGTGCTACCAGAAGCTCCACATTCAATTCGTTTTTTTTTTGGGCAACAATCAACTGTACGCCGCATGAAAGAATGTTTAATCATACTCGTAAGTCAACATTTGGTCCTGGTTATCTGGTCCTGGACCAATCCTAATTCGGGAACATGTAAGACTGAACAGATATGAACCTCTTGTAGAAGAAGCAGAACTGATAGAAACTAAGCTAGATTATGCATTAGTCAGTCTGTCAGATGGAAGACAAAAAAATATATCCCCCAAACACTTGGTTCCACGATGCGATCTTCGACTTTTGGGAGAAACAACAAACTATATCATCAACTGTAGATACTGGAAATAAATGAAACTCATATTTCAACTGAGAATCAGCATCAGCTCATTCTTCTTAACTAAAAGAAACATTAGTCACTCAAGAAGACCCACTGGATTACTTAAAGAAAAACTCTGAAACCCCATCAGGTCAATTGGATCGGGAAAATGTTGTGAAAATCCTGTATTGCTACCTGTTACTTGTATTGATATGACGAATGTCAGTTATTATAAGTTCTGTTATTCCTTAGTCATTCTCTATGCAGAATTTTTGCTTAATAAAGACTAAAATAATTTTTGAAGTTTTGGAAATCATTAGACTATAAAAAATCTTTCAGTTTTACGATACCCTCGTTCTCATAAATAACTTTTCTATCACCTATAATATTTGTAGTCTTTCAA
This sequence comes from Orchestes rusci, assembly GCA_958502075.1. Classification (NCBI taxonomy): domain Eukaryota; kingdom Metazoa; phylum Arthropoda; class Insecta; order Coleoptera; family Curculionidae; genus Orchestes; species Orchestes rusci. The sequence continues at coordinate 15,286,246 of OY293305.1, read as the reverse complement.
CTTCAATATGATTTCTGCTCAGCTACACATAAAGGCTATGATTAACATTATAAAGGGTGAATTACACAGGTTTCAGGTCTCATTAAACTCAACATATTGCAAAAATAGATGTGAACCAATTTGGCTAGTTCTGTATGTCAAAAAAAATGTTGCTGAACGAATATACTTTGAAACCCATTCAATCAAATCTATCGAGGTTGACGAGTCAATTTTTAGGCAATGTATTTTTATGTTCGCTTCCGTTCTATGCAAATAATAGAGGTCGAGATGAAGTCGTAAATTTGGTCGACGACTGTTTTCGGCAAGTCGCTTGCGACCCATAAAACTCGATTAATAGAACCTTCAGATTTACTGATTGAATAATGGAGCAGTATTGTTTCAGAAATTGCTGCTTGGATGAAAGTGATAACAATAGCAGACTTCGCTGTGGTTAATCAATAGAGCAGAAAATTGGTTCGTGTTTTAATCTATCAGAAATTAGAACAAGCACAAAAGAACTTAGTGCGTGCGTGAGTGTGTGTATTTCTTTCGAAGCTTTATTTATCACTGTAGAGCTCGATCAATTGAGAAGACTTATTAGGTATTTATATTCTATTGGAAGTGAAATGGTGGTTCTGTTGTGTCCATAGAAGTGTTTTTATATATGTGAAAAGTTCATGAACGGTATGTTGATACTCCCTTTTTTTTCAGATTGTAATAGTCTAATAGATCTAACATCCATCTGGCGTTATCAATTCTTTGGTAAGTCCTCCTCCAGTTTGATGGCTTATAATATCTGCTCATCGCCAGTGCTAGAAGTAGAATCGCTTTTCCCCCAGCTCAACCACTCAAAAATAATAGTTTGCTGCCCTGAAACATTAACGGTGAGGATTTATTATCAGATTTGGCACTTGTCGATATATTTCAAATAACATTTTCAACACTTGCTTTGATTTGCGAAATAAGTACCTCAATGAAGAGTTACCAAGTCATGATGGATAAAAAATTATGAAAAAACAGACGTGTGACTGTGGGGAGACATTACTCATAGAGCAGCACAAAAGATGAATGTTCTTGAAAACTCTCAATTATTTGATGTCAAAGATTGAAATCATAGCAAAAACACGTTCTAGTATGCTATTCGTGAGGTTCCATTGGGATTTGGTGGTCTCGAAGTCATTCTCGACAAAACTAGAATCAAAATCCAGTACAAGGATGTCGTTTCATCATCGAGTCTTTCCCATCTCACCCAAATCTGCTGCGGAAATCTGAATATTCCAATCAAGATATGTAGATTGCTCAAGAAGTAACCATAACAAAATACAGTTGGCTGGAGTAGAGTGGTACATTTACAACTCGGGAACACATACAATTTTGATAACACTCGACAATATCCCCTCTGTAAACTCACATACGCTTATCAGAAGAACTAATTGTCCCGGTCTGGCAAGTCTAAGAGGCTGTACGTTCTTCCGGTGTATATTACATTCGTGCAATTAGAAACTGTTTCCCTTGTATCCTCAATATCAGAGAATGGCTTGTTTCCAAATAACCCCACCACTTTACAAGACCTGCTCTACATCTCGTTATCTCTAATAATAAAATTCCTTCTACACGTGCACGCTCAATATTTCAGCAGAGATTCTCGTTTTAGCGATAGGCACAAACCAAAATCACTTCATGCTCTGACACAATCGAGGACATAATACTACAATATGGTTCGTTCCACTTAATTAATCAAATCAATTTGTCTTTTCTTAGCTTGAATTGTCATACTGATGAAGAAAAACATAACAGGAAAGTTGATATGCCTAAAAAAAAACATTCTGGTTTCTTTTCGGTATAATCAGTAAATTTTTGTTCAAGTCAAATTTTTTTTGTTTATCTAGTTTCCAACTGATACACTCACCAAAAATAAAGAACACAACTATTTAGTATTTTTTTTATTTTTGGTAAAGGAGCACTCACAGGTCTTCCTAATCATTCATCGTACAATTATTTTGAATTGTCTTGCAAAATCTTCTGCATCACCTACTTGAAGATTCTGACGTGAGTAACCGGAACTTATCTGAATTATCGACCATATGATTTATAGGTCTGTTGCTTTGTTTATTTTCCAATCGATTGAGACTATACAGGGTGTCCTGAAATTATGCTTAAATATCTGAACAGTATATTATAAACTAAAAAAAATCAGTCTGCTAAAAAAACCTGAGATTCCGTTAGAACTGAGGTTACTGTGTGGTACGATACGTCGGGGCTCATTTTCCTGATCTTCTTAAGGATTTTCCGATTTATTCAAGCTTTGGTGGCAGCTCTAGTCTTGGTAGCTGTACCAAGTGCCCGTGTGCAGATTTTGTTGATAAATCGTGGAGATTCCTCCACTTTTAACCGAGACACGTAGGCCCCCTCATCTGTGGTAAGATTGTACAAATTCCTCCCTTGCCTATCTGGTATTTCATCTTTTCAAGCCTACTTCTGTTACTGTTACGTACTATTTCTTACGGCTCTCGTGCGTTTGGTTAGTGTACTGTCTGTTACTGTCCATTCACTGTACAAATCTTATTCTTCGTTTGAAACTCACCTTCACCGACCTGTCGACTTATTTGGGACCACCCTTTGTCACTGACTCCTTTCGCACTCGAAGGGTAGGCCCCCACTACGATCACCCAACATAACCACTTCACGATAAATTGGACACTTGCTAATGTTACACCAAACCACCCTGGACTAATCTGCTGATGATGTAGAAACAACCCTCATTATTTGGTGAATCCTTTCCGTTTTATGGTTTTGAGAGACATTCAGCTACATCAGGACCATCAAAAATTATAACTAATGTCCGGTACCCTCGTTGGTGTGATACTGCACATACAATGCCGAGCATAAGATCCGGGTCACCCCATAACTTGCATTTATTTTTAAAATTTGAGGTTTTCGCAGATTTGATTGAGGATGTGGGTTATGCTTTGCTAACATACAGCTATGCTTTTATCCCAGTTGCTTAAATAAAAATGGCGATGTTTGTTTTTTTTTTTAGTTTATTTTTTCATAGTTTTTACTATGCGAACACAAAATTTAAATTTGCTGATTAAAAAATTTTTTTTAAGGATTCAGTAGTGAGTATTTCCTTCTTTTGCAGTGATAACAGCTGCAAACGACGAGGCATGCTTAGGATTGGATTCTGGATAACATCCTGCGGATGATTGTCCCACTCTTGCACCAGTATGTTGCGAAGGTCTCTAGAATTTCTGGAGGCCGGCACATGTCTTCGTGAACGTCTCCCTATCTCATTTCCAATATGCTCGATGTGGTTTAAGTCTGAACATCGAGCAGGCCAAACAAATAGCCTGCTTTGAATACAATCAAGATAGGCAGTAACCAACCGAGTAGTGTGTGGACGTGTATTATCATGCATAAATGTTCCGTGTTGTCCAACAAAGCCCATGAACGTTACAACATGATCTTCCAGAATGTCGGTGAGATATCTATGTGCATCCAAAGTCTCAATCTGGATAAAGCCCAACCCCGTGCGAGCATGAAACGATATGCCCCCCATGCGAGTCATAACTGAGCCTCCACCTACACCAAATGGAAGTCGTTCGGCGATACATGCTCAAGCAGATCTTCCGCCTTGTCGACTCAACACTCTAACACGTCTATTTGAGCACGTTAGACATAATTGCGATTCATTGGAGAACAAGACCCGATTCCGATTTTCTAATGTCCAAACCAAGTGCACTCGTCAAAAATTCAGCCTTGTAGTGTGGTGCTCACGGGAAAAGCTGCGGTCCAATATCCCTGGTTCGAGATCAAAGTCCAGCAGCGTGAAGTCGTCTTCTGGCTGTCCACTCATGTATGTTCATATCTCTCACCTCCTTGCAGATGATTTCGGTGGGACACTGCCGTAACCGGTCGCTTTCTCAATGCATAAGTAACGAGAAAGCGATCGTCTCTAGCTGTTGTACTTCTTTCTCGCTCTGAGCCAGGTCTTCGAGTGAGCAGACGTCTTTAGTTATCGTTGCGATACTCGTTGCACGCTGGAGAGACTCACACCAAAGTTTCTCGCAGTCACGCGTTGACCGCGGCCATCTTCTAGGGCTGCCATGATACGTGTCACAACCACAGGATCTATGGCGATTTTAATTAGCAATAGCCCCAATACTTACGCAAACAATTCGCAATCATGAGATAAAACCACGCATGGAATGAATCAATATGTGGAAATGGTTTTTCGTGGGAATAATGGACAGTTGTGCGATGGAAAACCTCTATTTATCTTTCAGCTACGTTTCGACATTTGTTTCATGTCTTCATCAGGCTATAATGAACCACAAAACATATTACAGAAGTATTAACATCTTAAAAAAACTCACCGTTAAGATTAAAAAGGTATACAACAAATTGACAAGTAAATAGCACGAACCACATTGATCAAAACATTAAAATATTAAAACTCGATAAAATAGTGATCACACACACATTCGAAACGTAGCTGATAGATAAATAGAGGTTTTCCATCGCACAACTGTCCATTATTCCCACGAAAAACCATTTCCACATTGAGACTATTGGACGAGAAAATTCATCATTATGAATCAATATGCTGGTGATGGTGTTCAGGAATTTTTGTCAAACTTTGAACAAAATAACAAAAACTTTGGGTTTCATTCAAGCAACTCCGATGAAAGCATCGCTGTATGCTAGCGAAGTATGTGACACCTCTATCAGATCCGAGAAAGCTTCATATTTCAAGAATAATTGCAGATTTTGGGGTGACCCGGATTTTATGCTTGACAGTGTAATTACAAAACGTGTCAAGCTATATCTATCAGTGTACTTTTGATTCTTATTCACCTATGTTTCACTGTCTTACGTTTCATACTTATTTCTGTGGACGCGCTAAACTTGAAGTGTGAGGTTAATTAAAACTAGTGCTGGTTGAGCTGGGTATATCGATATCGACAAATGATATCACTTTTCAAAACCTAGCAACTCGAGCTACTAGGTTTTGCTAAAGTTGGACAGAACATTTTTCTCTGTCGCGTTAATTTCGTAACATAATCAACACGATCAATAATGTCGATATTTCGAAAAACAAACCAAGACGATTCTTTCTTCTCTACACAACTATTGTCAAGTGATAGTTTTTATAGTATTATTATCTTGATAGATATGATAACAGACATAATATTTTTACAAAAATTGTTTTTCTTTCCCGTTTTTCTAGTCTGTATTTTATCCGCCGGTCTTCGCATCATAGCACTTTGCAACTTATTATTGATTTTCCTTGATATGACACGGCTTAAGTGAAGATTTTTAAAGTATTTTGGTACTCTTCAAGCCATGTTTTTCTCAAAAATGTCACGATGCATAGCTCGATACAAATAACCCTTTGTCTTTGAGATTTTTTCCCAAAAACTTACTCTCGCGAAAGTTTATGATTATTTATATTGTGGAAAATGTAGTTAACGACAGCCTCCATAATAATATTATGAAACTGGTCGACTGCTGTCAGTAGATAAGACTGAAGAAATTGTTTTTGAATTTCACTAGGCCAATAAACTTTTCATCTCTACAAGTTCTGACAAATCGAGATAAGTAGCATGCTTGATTTCATTTTGCTCATAGCAGTTGAACATTCTGGATTATTATAACATGAAAATATTTTATAGTTTGATACTTGGAACATTGGAAGACTAGAACCAGAATCCTGTCAAAATGAGGAAAGATTGATTGATTTCAATATTTTTCGGCAATGATGTCAGATGCTTAAAGGAAAAAGGCATCAATGTCCGGGTATTCTTAATTCACCTCACACTATCATTTTATCACAGTTATATTGGGATATTTGTTCTGATCACAAATTTAGGAGATTTTTTCAAATTAATAATATGCTGAGAACAAAATATGGGTCACTTTGTAGATCAACAGTGTGACCAATATTTTGTTTTCGGGTCACCATGAAAAAAAGTTCAATTATTGAGCAATTCGGCATCCCTCAAAACGGGCCTATGCCAAATTTCATCGGAAAGTATCAAGTAACTATAGCGTAGAAAAAAAAAGATCATCAATTTATTTTCAAAACTTTACAGTTGGCCATGACAAAACAACTTAATTCTCGTAAACTCAACCAATCCATTTTCTTCAATACACCTATCATCTCTATTGCAAATATTGAAAATTTCATCGGGTACTTGAGTAAAGTGATTTCACTACAGGGGCAAATTGAAAAAAAAACAATTATTATTGTTGTTGGAATGAAATTTGGTATGGTTCCTTTTTGAAGGATGCGGAATCCAGTGGAGTGCATAGAATTTTTTTGAAAAATTCGCTAATGTGGTTTATCAAAATTTTGCCTAAGGGATCTGACAAAGTTGGCCTTGGATCTTGTGTGAGCGGGATCATTCTTGGTAAGAAGAAACAGTTTGTCAAGCTTTACGTTAAAAAAAAAAATTGATTCAAATCGATCGATTAATAAACTTATTTTCAGTGTGGCCCGAAAACAAATGTGTCACACTGTATTCATCATACCTAATCAGATCCCGGTACGATTTCTCAAAAAATTGGGATAACGTGTTTAACAAGACTCAACATGACAACCTCAACGTTCGGACTTCGTTAAAGTTTGTTGATTGACTTGAGACTGGTTTGTTATGTTATGAAAATAGTGACTACTTGCTTTGTCAAAAGAACGGCTTAGATGGGCTGTTTTTTGCGCAAACTCTGCAATATCCTAACAAACAATGATCAACCGCGTCAAAACAAATCTGACGATTTGACGTTTTTGGTGATGCGGTGCACCGTTGCCGGAATCTTATATTTGGAGGCAATTCCACGCAAATTCTCTTTAAATATAATTTCAAAAGAACACTTCCAAATACATAGATGATAATAATTCTCATTTTTTATTTTATAGTTTTTAAAAGAAAGAAACAGATTTGGACTGATATTACTTGATGATGAAATAAAAAAATCTTTTCATGGAAATGAGGGTAAATTTGTCAGGCACCACGAGTACCATTAATATAACTTCCCCTTCGCCTAGTGTGGATATTAAACTGGATCAAGGTCATCCTCTACTGGTTATAGTCTTTCAATGTTTTAAGGTTTGGTGAGAAAAAATATGTCATTGTTCTAGAACGTTTTGTGTACACCAAACGTTGCTATCTCTCCAATTACGAAAAAACTCAAAGAAGTTGGATATTATAATCAATCAAAAACATGTATGTGATTATAGGAAAACTTGTGCCAATACAATTGAAAAAAATATTATCTCCATCACCAAGAGTTTTGATTCGAATCTTGACATTATAATCCCTTCGACATCTGTTCACTCAAAGCTCACCGCTAATTTGTTCACCAAGATACCAGGCAATTTCCGAAACTGTCTACTAATCGTTATAGGAACGTAGAAAGGATATTCCACACATCTGCTGAGGTGTATTGAGTTTGCTCGATGTCACATGAATTTAATTACTGTGTGTAATCAAGTTTTCATTATAGGGCTGATTTCACTGGCTATCGAACAATGTAAATTCCTTTCTTACAACTTGAGAGAATTTATATCTCTCTGTGCTTTTGATTGTTTGATAGACAAACTTCCAATGACAAGACTCTCTGATGAGATATAATTGATTATTTTCTATAGCAGAATGTCAAATATTCGTTATTATTCCCAAATTCCCTGCACATGTTGTTTTGGTCCTCGACTTAAAGAAAGACAGATAAGAAAGATTGGATTCTATAAAAAGTTCTAGTGATCTTTATTGTGAAAGTGTTTTGGAAAGGTAAACTCATGGGGGGGCGGCACATTCTTTCCACTCTTTTGGAATTTTACGTGAACGTTCCATCTTGGATCAACATCCCCAATACAAACTGGCTTTCATATTTTCCACATTGTTGGAGTGGATGTGGATGCGAGATTAGTGAGTGGTGATTTCTTTACAAAGAATAATATGTACGGTAGTGTTGCACAAGACTCTTGAAAATGTCTTGCAAGATCAAGACTCTTGCAAAAAATTGAAGACAAGACTTTCAAGATTTCTTGTCTTGCACTGCAAGACAAGACAAGACTTCAATATGCAAGAAATCGCAAGAGTCTTACAAGATTTCTTGAAAGTTGGAAATGATAAGTTTTTAAATGTGATAATCAAGTCTTAGCGCAAGTTAACAGGAGCCTCTGATCGCAGAAATAGTCCATAGCGTTGCCAAATGTGAAGTCCAACGTCAAATAAATGTGATCTATGCAACCAACATAGCGACATGTAGCATTTGCTATGGTTTGCATTTAGTTCGGTTTATCATGGCTCGAATTCTTGTTATTTGATGGTCGTGAAATTTAGCCCAAAGAGTGGGAATATATTTTTTTTCTAATCTATGGCATATATTAGTTCCGTGCGATAATTCTTCTAAAGTTTTCCTACGAGTTATGGAAATTTTTCGAAATAGCGTTATTTCAACGAAATAGTTTCAATTGTCACTTTTGTGTCTTTTTGTAGTTTGTATGAGATCTGAGTTGCTATGATTATTTGTAATTGTTGACGCCACACTATTCTTATTTTTTCATATTATTTTGACAGCGTTGAAATTTCTATTTGTATATTTACCTATTGAGTTTCATAGCTAATCTAGAAGTTTTATTGCTGTGATATGAAGAATGGGTACATGAAACCTTCATTCATGTGAAAAAAGGATTAATGTCAAAATCATAGACTTCTATGGAACTCCGTGGAAAAAATGCAATACAACACCTTAATCCACTCATCAAACTCAACTATTTTGCTGTTTAACGTTAAAGAATTAAAAAAAACATGGTGATCATTTTATGTTGATGAAATTTTGATTTGATGTAACCTTTTTATTTTAAGAAATAGAACGACAAACCAAAAAACAAATTATTGTTACTTTTTAGTTTTTCTTGAGTAGAAAAGAACCAAAAGGCTGCCATTTTGGAAAGGATACGAACACCCCGGTTTTTTAAAGTGGAACAACATTGATAAATGCATATATCAACCTCCACTTTATTCTGATATCAATCAACTCCAGATCAGTTTTCTCGACATATGCCATAATAATATAGTTTTAATCATGAAAATTGAAAACATCTTAATACCTGCTGATATAGCATATAGCAAAAAAAAAGTCCGCCAAATTGTCTCTCATCTGTTGACATAGGTACATATTACTCTCAGTAGGTATATTGACTAGAATTATATTTTCAAAACTATGGTAGGTACGTACCTTTCTACCTATTTCATGTAATTACTTCTTTTGCGATTACTATACGGGGTGTTCGGAAATGATGAGCAAAACATTCAGGTGAGAATTCTAGACAAAAAATAAATGCTACCTCTTCTTATAATATTTTTTCGAAATTGATTATTGACGGAGTTATAGGGTGTTAAAGTTGCAATTTTTTTGCAGTTTTTTTGCAATACCTTTCGCCACGCTTATGATATTTTGACAAAATCTCGTATTTGGGGCTTTATCGGGATAAGGAATTTTCCCACCGTTTTTTCGCATTTTCTAGAGGGCGCCATATAAGAACCTTCACTTCGATTTGGATGATTTTAAATTTTTGGTGCTACATTGTATGTGACTTTTGACTAAATATTTTTATTCTCTCGACCTTTTGACATAAGAAAGGGATACTTCTTTTGTTGCGATAAACCTAACCGTTTTCGAGAAAAACGCTAAAATAACTTTGCTTGCATGTGATGGATACGAAATCATTCTGATTTATTTTTAACCTTGAACACAGCATGCTTTGGAAACAAGTGCTATAGTTGCCGTAGAAACCAGTTTCGGAAAAAATAGATTTTAAAATTGGTAATTTTTTGAAAATCTGTTGTTACGCTGATGGTGGTTAAAGACAAAAGTGATGAAAATACAAAAAATTTAAAAATGTGAAAATTGTGAAAAATCACCAACTGTCAAGACTGATTCTGATCAAATTTGTTTCTAAGGCAACTCATAGCTCATGATTCCAAAGCATGCCATGTTGAAAGTTGAAAAAAAGTTGAAATAGTTTCCTATTCATCACATGCAAGCAAAGTTATTTCAGCTTATTTCTCGAAAACGGTTAGATTTGTATATAAAATAGATGAATATATAAATTGTCATATCATTGAGATTGGAATAAAATGGGCTACCTTCGAGCCTGGAGTTATCAATAAACAGAGGGTGTTTCATATTTTAATAAACAGAACTTGTTCCGTTAAGTTTTTTTTTTGCTAAAATTAGCGTCGTTCATTTCCGTTTCACTTTTTTTATACGACGACGGTTCTTTCTATGAGATAAAATAAAGACATTTTTTTACCTTTTTGTTAGGATATAGAATCTTAACAAATAATATGTGCAAGACAAGAAATTTCAAGACTCTTGCGAGAGAAGACACGACTTTAGTATGCAAGACTTGTGCAAGACAAGACTTTGAAAATGTCTTGTCTTGAATCTCAAGACAAGACAGAAAACTAGTTTTCAAGACAAGAATTTTTGTCTTCTGCAACACTAATGTACGGCATAAACTAACATGACAAAAAATTCGAAATGGGGATTTTATTACATTGATTGTTTATTCCAGAGGATATTCCAGGTTCAGTAGCAATCGGCACATCTTCAAAAAGTCTGCAGCGAAAAATCAACTTAGTCAATCTAAGTCTGTCGATGAGGTGCAACCACAATTTCGGTGCATGTTGGCGGTTCTTGTAGAATCATTGCTTCGCGCAACATAATCATGTCACAGTCTTCAACATATTTTGAAAAAACGGATTATTATAATGAAAGGTAGGTTTTTTGAAACATGACATTGGCCAACTTTTTTATTTGGAGATATAGACAAGTACCTACTCTTAAAAGGATAGTTGTGTAAAATGACCCAACTTGGAAAAATGAAAAAAAATCCAGCGTTGCCAGATTTTGCAGTAGACGCGAAAACGATATTTTCTTAAACGGCAACATGGTCAAAATTCTGAACCAAAAATGTTTTTAACATGGTTTGAGAAGCCGTTTCTGCGTAATTGGGTCAAAAATATAAGATAAACTGAAGTGCATAAAAGTGAACAAGATACGCATCAGTTTAAATAGGACTTTCAAAAGAGAAGGTATGTTGCTGATTCTTGTTGTTGTATTTCCAAGGCCTACTATCACTATTTTCACCGATGCTTATCGTGTCCACTGTTATTATAGACTGCAGATTATCTTGAATCTTTTGCCAGACTACGCAGAAACGGCTTCTGATATCAAAAATTTTTTAAAACATTCTTGTTCAGAATTTCAAAATCTAGAACACAGTGTTAAAAAATGCCATGTTGCTATTCAGGAAATATCGTTTTCGCGTCTGCTGGCAAATTTGAAAGCGCAAGAATATATTTTTTTCTTCATTTTTCTCAGTTAGGTTATTTCAGACTAGTCTATAACTCCAAATAAAAAAGTTAGTCTATGTCAGGTTTCAAAACGCTGTATATTCATAAAATGATTGAAAAAAAAATATACACTGTATATTTCGCTACTCCAGATATTTTTATGGTCCCATCTATTTGACCATACGTGTTGGTAATCTGGGATCAAACCTACAAGTGATTCATAACACTCAAGGACTTTTTTTGTCGAATCCTTCATGGCATAGGTTCTTGTTCACGCTTCACTAGCTCTTCATCAATCTCTTGTTTTTCTCTGCAGTGTTCCATGTTCAGACTCGTTGAATGTCTGTCTCCTTCCATATTTTCCCGATCAAACCATACTTGTTTAGTTTTTCTATGTTGATTTATTCACAGCTATTCTCTAGTAATCCATCTCTGCAGCATAGAGCATTTTTGACGTTTTTTCCTAGATTCGCCATACATGACTTCTCGGTTTGTTCAATTTTAACTTATTTACAGCTATTCTCTATTGATCCATCTCTGCAGCAAATAGCATTTTTGACGTTTTTTCCTAGATTCGCCATACTATACATGCCTTCTCGGTTTGTTCAATTTTAACTTTGAATACAAAAATGTGTTTTAATATTTTACCGCTGTTTGAGGAGTTGTCTTTGCTCAAGAAATCTTCTACGTCGTCTTCTACTGACTGTGAATAGAACGTGAATGAACAAAGCTGAGAGCGTCAGTTGGCAACTATGTCAGAGGTCGTATTTTCGAAATCGTTCGAGTATAATTATTATTCGTGTACAAGTGTTTCAAATTCGCAAAAAAGTGGTACAAAACAGGGCAAAATGTGCTAAAACTGAGCTTTTTTGGTGAGAATTCCACCTACTTTCGCATACGAATCATACTTGAACGGTTTCGAAAATACGACCTCAGATTTGAGTCTTATTCATTATGACGAAAGATCAATATGATGGACCGAAATCGATTTTAATATTCCATAAAAACATAGTTAATAAATATTTTGAATGTCTATGGCAACTTGGTGTGCACGAATTGTATCGACAAATCTTCGTCTTCGATAACTCTAGCGTGATCTGAGGATTGGAGCAATAAATGACCAATCTTCATGCATCAAGTGGTCGTGGTCTAAAGCTGAATATGCGTTATTAATTTTATGTGCAATGAGCCAAGGTGGTCTTGCTTATCGTTCACCGTCATTTTATTCTATAGAGAAATATGGTGATGCCATCACGCTTTATGGGCCCGGACTCTGTAAAGAAATATCTATTGAGATTTTCTTCTCGTCGCATAAACATCGGTTGCTTCTTGAATCCAAAATAGCCGTCCAGCAAACGATGGGGGATGACATGTGACGTCGGATGTTTGTGCGAAGCGAAAAGAATCTGTATCGCCATTTTCTTATAGAGTCCGGTCCATGTTTACCTTTTAAGAATGCAAGGCTTCTTTTATCGCCAGTCTGTTGTTGATTGTTTTTGCAACAAAAACGACAATTTTGCCTATTAACGTATCCAATTAAGCAGAACTAAACTTCTTATGAAAACTACTCTTGCAAAACTAGGACCCCTTTTGAGTTATTCCAAACTCCATGCTGCCGACGATATTCCTGTGGCTTATCTTCTTTTGTCAAAACAATCTTATCGGCTTTTGATTAAATTCTTTGTCTAGATCCGTCCATGTGGAATAACATTATTTTGAAACGTCTGTACAATACGACGACTAGCAAGCAAGCAAGGGCGATTATTTAGACCAAACTTTCCGCTTAGTTCGCGATAAGTGTTCACGAAAGAACATCCATGAAACTTTTGGATTATAATCAAACATCCTTGGAGCACTTATTTGGTAAAAAAAAAATCGAGCCCAAATAAAAATAAGACATTATTATTTACCAAAAGAGTAATGTTTTTCCAACAATGATAATAATTATCCACGATGAATGTATGTATATCAATTTGAGTTGTCCCATTGAATTGATTAGTCATATCTCATACCGTATCACTTTTGTTAGAAATCACAAGTATCTGTTCAAATAAATTTCATGAGGGGACATTCTTATAAATCGTTTTGGGTCTCAAGGTCGATTCAGATTTTTCTGGGATGAAAACGAGATCTGAATACCCAAAATAGCATAAAAACGGAGATCGTATTGGAATATGCGTGGAGCGATTCCTGTACATGACACCTTTCTCACCATAACCCCAGAGCTATTCTTTTCATTTCAAATTTGAACACAAAGATCTTATGTTTGAAGAGAGTTGACAGGAGTGTCAGATAAAATATCTGGTTTCAAAATGATCTGGCAACGATTTGAGTCGCATTCATAAAAACGCAAGAATCACATACCGGTTGAAATCGATTTAAATATTTCAGAAAACGTGGTGAATAATTTCTCACAGTCGTATACGATATACATATAAGGTAAACGTGTAGATTTGTGACCATCAGCAGATTTGTTATGGATTGGAATTCTCTACCAAGGGATGTTTTTCTCATACAAATTTCAAAATGGAATTTCAGGCGAGAGCCAAATTATACTGAAGAATCAATTTTTTCATGACAAATCCAAATTTATCCAAAACCTTTTTTCAAAGCGCCAGCTAGTTTCAAAGCGAAATCAACATCAGTGTATTTTTCAATTTCAGTTCCGACACACTCTTCCTTTGCATGTCCGTCAATGTCAATAGAAAATCTATTGTTCTGGTGTCACTCTCAATGAATTCTCAAACCTGTTGTGTTCGTTTTTAATATGTAAGCACTATTAATCGGGGCATTCGGTTATGAGAAAATATATTCTCATTCTTTTGATACAAGATTGGTCTATCAATTGTTTGTTCCGGTGATCTTAATACAAATATGATACTTCCACCGTGAATCAACTTATAACGACATTCATCCTGATGAATAGTTTATTAACCTCAAGATGCAATATATCACGTTGGCAGTAAGGCCAAGTTCAACACAATATCGCAAACAATGTCCTGGCATCTTGTGCAAATTGCCAACCTATCTCGCGCCTCTGATTTATGAGCAATTCGCTGCTGCTGTTCTGCTCTTCTAGTGCCGTCGTAGCTATTGTTGTTTGTAGGTTAGTCCCTTGGTGAAGCGTCTTAGTCTTTTTTCAGCTAACGCCTGCGAAATAATGTGGGGAAGTATGCGGATGTTGAGAAATAAGTTAGCAAGTTTAATAGATATTTTCGCAACGCTGCTCAGGAGTGCTAACAGTTCTAAATGTATTTAGATTAACTTGTGAGAGTTGAGTTTACGCTGGTGAGTTCAACATCGACATAAAGCCTGAACTTCTTTAACGGAATAATGCATAGTATGAATCTAGTCATTTCATTCCAAGCATCAGTTTTTTAAATCAATTGAATGATAGCAATACATATAAAAAGCGATGATTTTGATATTCATTTTTGTTTTTCTTTACAGGTTTCCAATAGACTCGAGTTCAGCTTTGTTGTAGACGACTAGACTATTTACCTATAAGGTAAGAGACTTTACAGACAATGTTCTAGAATTATTCGCGTTCTTGGCAAACGGAATAACAAAGACCCTTATCATATTATCCAATTTGTTTCCGACCTGACGACATACAAAGCAAAAGTGGATAGCTCACCAAGATCAGACTGATGAACGTGATTGAATTTCGACAAATCCAATACGGAAAAATGTTGAACAGAATTCTTTATATATAGGCTGGGAAAATCATTCCATGTTTTATCCTATTGGTCACTAATTGGAGATAATCAGATGAACGTTCAGATCCCCACGGGATAAAATTGGTTTGGAATAAGTAAAGAGAATGACACAAATGTATCAAAATGAAACCTGCTTGGATTGATTTGGATCTCTGATCTGTGAAATTGCTTTGTTGCTGCAGCCTCTATTTTGCTATATGTTTCATCTAAGTACTTTCGAAGAACTCATGCGAGTAGAACGGTTTCTCAGAACGTTTTTTTATACTTTCAAAGAAAGTGATCATAGTAAAATACAAAGCAGTCGACTAGCTCCAAGCAATATCAAATTTTCAAATTATTGATCCGTTTATTTGATTTATGAAGTTTATAAGCGGAAATGTCATTATCTATGCTGAAAAAAACGATCAGTCTCAAGAAACAAAATCAAATGCCCTGATGAAAATAAATGTGATTTACACATCATATTGCAATTGAGGGGATCAGTAGAAGAATGCAAAAAAAAACAATTATATATCCTAACATGATAAAAAAAAGTTATATGATTACTCAGATATTTGTGACATACGAATACAGAGTGTTCAAACTACGCTGTCGATACAACCAAGATAACAACTTACAAAAGCTTTCACATTAATTCTAACAGCAAATATGATATTTGGTTTTGGTGAGTGTGGGGAGGCAGAAGCCCAGCGAGTAGGCTTTGTGGCCTTTCTTGCCGATCCCGCATCGGAAACCCAAACCACTCCCCGAACCGTCCCGTCTCCCAGTCTCCATTGTGAATCAAAGAAGGTCATCCCAGTTTAGCATAGGGAATCTGTAACAAAAAGCGATCTATCGCTTCGCATATTCATCGGTCGTTACTTGAATCCAAAATAGCCGTCAAGCAATAGCTGGCACGTATTATTTACTTCAACTGATTAAAGTAACGACCGATGCTTATGCGAAACAAAGTCCCACGGCAGATTCCCAACTCCTTGCGAGGAATGATTGCCGCTTCTAGAACCTTCCTCTTCAGGGGACCCCATCTATCGCAGATTACCAGTAGATGATTAGAAGTTCTCTTGAATTTGCAATGTATCTTCAGAATGCCAAGTTATGATCAGAGTTTTGTAATCATGGCGCACTTCTTCACTGTTTTCTCACAGGCCCACAAATTCAGGGCCTTGGAGATAAACCAAACGTATGGTTCTGAAACGGGCTGGTCGTCCTCCCGTTTGTTCCCGATAATGCCCATAATGTCCTGATGCTCATACCAGTTTGACCTTCATACTTTCAGCCAGGGCGTCTCTGCACTCTTGTATCGGTGGGCAGCTCTGATCGTTGATTCTTGGTCTGCATTATGCCCTCAGTGCCGCTTAGCTGTCAGATAGATAACTTTATCTTCTGTCCCTCTATTTTGCTCCTTGTTGTTCTTCACCTCTTGGATAGAGGGGGAGAGCTTCCCCTGCATTCAAAGCCAATCTGTATACTCCAGCTCCAGTAAAGTTGGTGTTGGAGCCGCCAGAACGAGATTTGCGACTGACTTGGTGGTTTTGTCAGAGTGGTTCGACAATAGCGGCTTACAGTACATGATAATCTTCCATGACGTCGGAGTCCTTAATCTGAGGACGACAGTAACGGCACCTCACAGTTCATGATAATCCAGTGTAGAAGCATGTGTCCCTCCTTCGTAAGCTCTCATCGCTTTTTTATTTACCAATAGCACCAGTTCTGGTAACGCGAGGAGGATATTCATGTGGTTTCGGTCTCCTGAGGACGCTTCCACCTGGCGATCCCGAAGAGCAGATCGAACCCAACTCACCAGGTGGGTAGAGGTTCCTTTGGCAGTGGAAGCATCGCAAATGACGTCCGTTCATGCCTTATCAAGTGTTTGTTCGACATAGCCCTTTTAGCTAGTTGCTCTACAGTGTGGAGAGCGACTGCCGATTCCGCACTCTGGCCCTTGCAGTCGGTGTGCTTGTTCCTGTGAATTGGAGATCTCAAGAGAATATTCTCTTCAAATACTTATCGATGTCTTCTGGTAGCCCGTAGTCTTCTTCGCCAACTTTCGAAATAAATATTTTCACCTATACAAATTAATGTCATCCGCAAAATATCAAGAATTAATTGTTGATCATGGACTGTGTATTGATAGGATAATAAAACACGTTTGAATTCGGTTTATTGATTCAGACAGCGCTCGTCATTAGAATGCCAATATTCACATCCAAGGTTCACACAGGGCCATGTTATTATTTTCTTTTTTTTTTGGTTCCAGCCCCTGATTGATCGTAGGCTCTTGCTGGAAATAATGTTAATTTTTAATATAAAAAAAATCAATACTAATTGAAGGAAGTTTGTGGAACATTTTATTACTTGGAGAGCTCGCCAAAAATCTGGGTCTTAAGCGCTTAATTTATTTGGGATTCGTTGATGATCAATTCTTCATTTATAATCAAATTTTGTTGGGTGAGGTTAAGATAATAGGGTAATTTGATACTGTTTGTTCTTGCCCATTTCCACAATAAACTCCACTATTTACAGTCACAGAGCAGTATTTTGTGTGGTTGGGAATCTTCATTTTGCTTTTTCCCGATCGATTTAATCGATTTTCAAGAATGTTAGTGTGCCTCGTCATTCAGATGGTGCTGCCGTCGTTATAAATTTGTGTGGAGTTTTTGGATTCGCAAGTTGAGTTTGTATGAAGAGCGACTGTTTCAGCTCCAATTTTCTTCTTTTTCTTGGCAGTGGAGAGGTTGTGGTGATTTTGGCTGTGCTCTGTGAAGGCAATCGATGGATGATTGTGGATTTGTGATAGCCTCGTCACTCATGTCTTATGGGATCAATTTGAGGTCACGCAATTGACGCACTTGAAACCCGTCTAAAAACACTAGGTATGTCGATTTATCCATCTGTATTTTTTAAGATAGTTCTTTGAGGTTTGGCCTTGTTCCGTGAGTTTGATGGGATTATTTTGAAGAGTTTTTTCCAAAGAGCATCCAGCCAGCCACGTGCTATGAACATTTTCTGATCAATAATTGGGTAGATTTGGTTCAGTTGAACTGGCTGGATGACGATAGCTGTGTGGCTGAATTCTTGGAGTTGGAAGTCTTCATTATTGAGAGTTGCTGTCGTCACGTAAGCAAATTATATTTGGGTCATAATTTAATTCGGGATTATTCGAACTGCATTACTTATAAACAGGATATAATCAATCCACATTGGAAAACTTTAAGCTTTCTTGACAAATATCAGCACAAGGATCTCAATATTCTTGACTATTTTTCAAGGACCAAAAACATCCATTTTTACTCATCACAATTTATCATTTACCGTCATGTATCTTCATGTCTAGTAGCTCTAGACCCTGAAAACTTTTTATTTGGTTCATTCCACAACAATAGATCGATAATTTTATGAAAGGCGAGCATAAAGTGGTTTTGAATTTTCCATGTAAACAAGAGAAAAACAAAATTAGACCCCTCCTTCTCTATAAAAGATAGCCTGTACTAACGTTTATGAAGCATTTTTATGGAGTGACCGACTTCAGCACAGGAAAAGTTAGCGTGTTGTATCCAACTAAAAAAGGACTCTGAATATCACGCATATCGCAAAAATGATTTGTTATTCCTGTGGTGTACTATAGGTAGAATAACGACTATCCCTTTTCGTGTTTTACTAACAAGGTGTGGTGAGAATATTAATCGCTTTATACCATTTTTTCTTTTTTCATCAACGAAGGGATTTATACCAATTTTCCTTCATAATGTTCAATATGTCGTGCTTGAAATTAGTCGCTTTCGCAAACGATAACGTCTGTTTTGAGTGTTTTATTGTACTTGAAGAAAATTTACCTAGAATTGTAGATATATTTCAAAAGGCAGTGGTAGATTGACTGGAATTTTCATTCAAAAAAAAAATCGGAAAGCAAATGATCCGACAATGTGTACAACACTTTAGTCAAACATTATTCCATTAACTCAATTAACATCCGAGATTCAATTCAAACTGTGAATGAAATCAGGAATTTTCTTGTTAAGAGCACTCTCAATCCAACCTCAATGTTTCTATACTATAATGTCCAAAACAGGAAATGTCTAGAAAAAGTTGAATGGCTTTTGAACACCCGATATACGCAAATACTACAACTTACTTGAAATTAGTGTCAATGTACTTACTTCATCAACACCAACACAATTACATTCAAATTCGGGGACACTTAAATCAATCCCGCAAGTCTGTCCATGCTATCACGTCGCCGATAGATCCTGTTAAAAGCAGTTTTGTTGACAATTGAAGGCAAACTCCCAACAAAGTTACAATTAGAACGCCAACCATTCAGTCTGCAATTAAATTCGAGCAGTTAGTTGGAAAAGTTTCTTTTCGAAACTGCTTATCACGACATCGATGAGTTTTTCAGCTGGGCTCACAAATCCTGTTCAAGTTTAAATCGCTTTTTTCTTGTGGTTGGCATGATGGAGCTAAGCATTCCTTTTTTGAAATAAAAAAAAATTGATAATTAATCTGAAATGTTTTGACGGCAGGTATAATTTTAAAGAAAGATTGATATTTAAACTTTGGATGTTCTCATTTTAACGCAAATGGAGTAATAATCTTGGGTGGTAATTTGTCTAAATAAAATGAATACGAAAATATATGACCTTCAGATCCTCAGGTTTATGCTGCCCTACAATGCATTGAAATTCTAGTCTTCTACGTTCAAAATTGGCGAGCGTCCAAGACTCATAAATGAATCAACTCAATATTCCCCTCTATCCAAAAATTGAATTTTCTAACTTTATCACCAAAGTTTTCCGTATTTCGCGCGTGGAAAATCTGCGTTAGGAATGGACGTTCAGATAAGGCTGAACAAAAAATATGAGTAGATACGTTATTGGTAGAAGAGATATTACTTTTCATATTTTGCCGTGTAAATTCGTGATCATTGAAACGGAAAATGTACAAGCAATTATGAGGTTTCTATCAGTAGCTTCTTGATGACCCAGACAATCATTTGTTTCTATCGGCCTGCTTGATAGACCAATAATTTTGGTCAGCCTCAGTATTCCCCCTTATGTCGCTGTGACCTGGGGGGCTAACTCTGTTGTTGTTTTGAATTATCTTATGCAGAACCTCTTTGCAGTCTAGGACTGCTTTTGAGTTCTCTGCATTTCTGAAAAGTCTTAAAAATTGAAGTATTATCTGAACGCATGTTCAAAGGTCTTTGATTCGTGCCACTCTCAACCATATTTTACGCACATTGCGTCAAAGTATAGATTTTGACCTAAAGGATCGTATCCCGTGCATCCCGAGCAAGAAGGTCATTTTGATGTATCTCCCGCCCTTGTAAGATCCCACTCCAGTGCCTCTCTGATGCTTAGAACCATCAGTTAACCACCACGATCGGTCTTCTTTTTGATCTGGTCTGTTCTGATCCAAACTTCTGGTTTGGGAGTGATCAGCTCAGATCAGCAGCCAGCAAAACAGATGTGAGGCACGCAGTCAAACAAAAGCTGCACTCCAGTCTTTGGCTAAGATCTCTTGCTCTCCAGTTTCAGATGTCCCAGACAGTTCAGGTGGTATGCTGTCCTGGGTGCTACGCTCTTTACAAACAGGTGCAGAGGGGGTGAGTCTAAGTCCTTTTAACGCTCTAGTTGGTGTGGTCCGTTATACTGATGCACCCCATCCTCTGATCTTATGAAGTTGTCGATAGATGTTTGCTTTCTTAGTTGCGGGTCAGCTCACTATGTCTCCGTAGGTGATCAGGGTTCTGACAACCATAGTATTGTTCCAGTATACCATTCTGGGTCTTAGCCCCCATGTTGTATCTATAACTCTTTTACATTTCAATGAACAGCATATGTCTTTTGTGAAGCGCACTTCAATGTGCTTTCTCCAGAACAGAACAAGTACAACTTGCATGATCATAATATAAGATGTCATCAAACACGAATATAGAAAACCCTGAAATTTACTGAATGGCTAAGGTATAGAATTGGGTCAATAGTTCCGAAATACATTTGGGCAGAATACACGATGGAGGATATATTCTGTGGGAAGTCTTGGAGAAAGGAGATTGGAATTGTCATTTGAAATTTAGTTTCGCCAATATTCCATGTGTAAAGCATCATTTTATATTTTGGACAAAATATTATATAGTGTGGTCGTGTGCAACATATGGTTTTTTTTCATCAACTGCACAACCAAAATACAAATATTGCCGAAAGTAGGTGCATGTTCGATAACCATATTGGGTGCACTTACAATGGTTGCAAGTTTAACAGCATACAGGGTAGGCCAAAAAATATTAAAACTGTTCAGGAGTAAAGTACCCTTATTTCAGAAAATTCGGCAAAATGTTATTAAAACTGTTGTTTAGAATTAAAAGTTATGCCCAAATTCCAAGTAATCGGCTCCTAAGAAAAAAAATATATATATTTTTTTAAACATCTAATTATTTCCCAAAATAAATATATTTACCCTGAACAGGTCGATAAATTATTCAAAAACAAATCAATTTCACATAACTTAGTTAAAATTTAAAAATATTTAGAGAATTTATCTTAATTTTGAACTTTTTAGGGAATCACAAGCTTCATGTTTGTTGCAACGATATGAAAAAAAAAATCACTTCAAATGAGAGTTTTTCATCATGCATATTTTCATTAATAATCCTTTACCTTGTAAAAAAGAATGTTTACGATATTTTAAAGTTGTGTTTAATATCGTTGCAGCAGACATGAATGAAGCTGGTCATTCAATAAAAAATTTAAAATTTAGGTGAATTTTCTAAATATGCCTTAATTTGAACCAAGTTATGCGAAATTGATTTGCTTTTGAATAATTTATGAAAATGTTTAGGGTGAATATAAAAAAGATCTTTTTGGGAAATAATTATTAGATGTTTGAAAATATATATTTTTTTTTCTTAGGAGGCCATAATTCGATATTTAGGCATAACTTTAAATTCTAATCAACTTTTCATTATAACATTTTGCCGAATTTTTTTAAATAAGGGTACTTTACTCTTGTACAATTTTCGTATATTTTTGCCTACCATGTATGCTGTTTGACTTGCAACCATTCTAATAGCGCCTGATATGATTGTCGAACAAGCACCAACTTTCGGAAATATTTATATTTTGGTTGTGCAGTTAATAAAAAAAAAACCCATATGTTGCACACTTAAGTGACCACACTGTAGATATTTTTGAACTTATTACATTCGAAGAATAATATTCAAAACAGGATTTGTAGACATTCCGATTGATAAAAATCGAATTGTCAACTATAAAGAATATGTTGAATTATGAATTCATAGTGGAACATTTTGACAAAAAAAATGTATTCAAGTCTTTGGAAGTCTATTGATAAATTTGCTTAATGCATACAATCATCGTCTGTGTGCATAGCAGGCTGTTATCGGGTATAAGCATCTACAATGTCTTGATAACTACGTCCTAGATAGTGAGTTATTCTAATTCATCCGTGATAATTTGCTAACTCACTGGTTCGAATTAAATTTCGTAATATCCTATATTTGAGCTAAGGAAATGTAAAGAATTCGGGACATCAAAAAAATACTCCTCTGGATATGTCAATGTAAATACCGGAGATCAGGTACATCCTACCCAGAATAATGAGGGCCGGTTTAATAATCAACTGGCAGTCACCAGCAACATACATTTATCTGACCAACGGTAATCTAACTGGTAAATTTGATTCAATTTTCTACTTCCTGACTTGTAATTGACATTTCACCCACGGTGATGCAATTTCAAAAAAAAAATTCTCTGCGAACTTTTCAAGAGATGGATGTTCTGTGAAGGCTGATAGTAAAGTATTTTCATAGTACCAATAGTCATTTTTGTTTGATGCTCCTTTACCCATAAAATTTTAAATATTTTTCGTGGTAATAAGGCATATTTTGGTTTGATTTGGCTTTGATTGAATACGCAAAAATTATCAAACCCAAAACAACTAACGCATATCATTGGAAAAAAAAAACGACTGGAGTTCTGTATTTTACTTGATGTATGTACCATCAAGAATCAAAATTACAATTTGGAAATCTGGCTTTATTGAAAAAACCATGCTTGACATTTATAACATTTCAATCAACATAACACTACTAGAAGCATAGAGGTGAAGACAAAGTTAAAATTTATGGATGAAGCCAAGTGCTTATTTTTTGCAAAAAAAGGAAAATTCATCACTACTAGAGTCAGCTGTGCAAGTTTAAAAAATATACAAGCCTTTCTGTAGGATAGCGAATCCTATATTCGATACGCTTTCAAAAAAGCTGTACTGTATTATGTCTGACCCTCTTGATGAAATTGATATCATCCCAATTGTTAAGGGGGTTGAGTCTATCGTGCAATATTCTGATAAAAAACTTTTTTGAATCACCAGCAAGATAACTTTGCCCGGAACTTCACCAGCATATCAGAAGACCAGCCCTGGCAGACAAAGTAGCGTAAATGCTACGTCTGTATAAATATTACAAGAATCTACTAAAATATCCATTTTTTAGCCGGAAACAGCTTTTTTTTATTTATTTAAAGGAAATAGCTTCCGCAACGATGAAAACGTCGAATAAATAGATGATGAATCACTTATATTTGAGTTTTGTTGCGATCAATCAATCAAATTAAAAATTGATGAAAAAAATATTGGTTGTAAGGAAGTTTGCTCACAAAATAGTAACAGTTCTGCTAACTTCATCTAAAAAAATCAAGTCAGTTGTATTCAACTCAAAAAATGTCCTTTTTAAACGGGACACAGCGTCCATGAAAAAAGGTTTTGTGCTTGGCTTCCTAATAATCTCAAAACAACCGCCAAACCGACATAATATCGTAAGTAGTGTGCTTTAAGAATCCCAACTCAGATTCTGAAACATTTCTGATTAACCACAAGGGTTGCTATCAAGACACCGCTCCACGCCTCACGAACTGCAATCAAAATAAAAGTATTTACGTCAGAACGGTAACGTCACATGTACCAAACAGATACCAAAAAATAACAAAAATCCACCAAACGGGGTACCAAAACCATGACGAGATCGCATTAAGTGAGAATGAATCTGGGACAAAAACGGCTCAAAACATGGTTGTTCCAAAGCTGTGAAAATCTACTTAAATGTTACTGATGACCCATGAGATGATTGAAAATCACCATTTACTTAAAATAATACGACAAGACTTCCGATCAAGGTTTGATATCTCAAAGCATAATAGGCTTCTTGAAACATCGTTATGACTCTGAACTATCTTTGAATGGTATCTTTTTCAAAATTACTGACTTACTTAGATAGACTTTTATTGTACCAAGTTAGAAAGGTACATTTTAAGCAGCTTGCCGACGTTTCACCTATCCTTGGTATTTTGTATGATTGTCGAGAGGTTTTATACATACTCACATAATCATAACTACCACTGAGTTACTTTTTTCGACCCGCCACAGTAATGTATTCAACAAAGATTTGCGAATGAAAAATGTCAGGGATAAGCAATACACGTCTACAGTCACGAGGATATGCTTAATCTTAGAGCTTTTGATCCACTTTTAACTACCACTTAAGAATCTGTCGAGAATACGTCATTAATCTCACTTATTGCCGAAGTTGATTGTAAAAATAAATGATAAAATGCAGTACAACCTATGTCACTTTGCAAACTTGTATTTTGCCAATTTTGCTTCTACAACGTCCTAGAGATTTTTCTTTTTGATCGTAGAGTTCCCACTAAATGAGTTTTCCTCTTTTGAAGTTCGTGTGCCAAGGATACGCTACTATAGAAACTGTGTAAATAGTTCGTCCCTTGTCAAGTAAACTTTCGGACAACTCCAAAACAGTGTTAGCGGCTCCGGATATATTTTTGTCGCAAATTTTATCTATACGACAATACCTACCTTCAGGATATGTATAACGTTATAAACGCCTTCGAGGCATACTTTGTATAGTTTTATTCCAAATTTGAGTCGCGTTTTCGGAACATTATATTGATTGAAGCATAAACTCTCCCTGGAGCAAATTCATATCCAAGTTGAAACACCCACAAAATTGGCACGTTGCAGTGGTATTGAAGGTAGTTTTGGTGTGGTCAAGATCTCGCGTACTAGCACAGCGAGGTGGAAGAAATAGTGGCAAGAGTAAGTCTATCACAAGATATAGATCCATAACATTGTCTTCTCTAGAAATTCAAGACGAAGGTGTTATTTAGACCCCTCATGGTAAAAGAAGTGCAAGAATCATGCCAGGTTTGATGTTTTTAAATGATTTTACATGGTATACAGAATGGTTCAAATCTTTCTTTAGATTGACTTACATATTCTATTTTTGATAGTTCACAGCTTGATATTTTTGCTGATAGATTAATACCCGTACCTATTATAGTCGGAACTCAATCTCAGACTTGCATCCCACAAAGCTTGACTCAAACCTCAAGTTTCCGTCTAAACTAAAGTCGAAGCTTCGTGAATTCCCGGTAAGAGTACTCATTCTCGAGATACGTTTGCCTTTTAGATATTTGGCAGGAAGGAAAGAAGTTGAAGTACTCTGAGCAAGTTTATTTAGAAATAACTGGCAAAGCGCTTTCGGCTAATACGCCATCTTCAGTGCCCCAACTGAAAGTGAGACATGGGTAGAGAATTTTTCTTAAACATACACCTAAGTTTATACAATGAAAGACAAGAAAAAAACCCTGAATACTCACTAGTCAGTGTAATGTGCAGGTGATATTTAACATCAAGATTATGAATAGCTTCTGAGCCCCTTTTTCAAAGGTGTTTGTCGGTCAGACATAATGGTCCGTTATGGTACAAAAATTAGTTTTATTGGTAATTTTTTTTAATTTTAATTTTTTTTTTTTTTTAGATATTTGAAATGTTTATTGTGTGGTATTTTTCGTAAATTCGAACGTTGGACCTTTTCGATTTCTTTTCATAGTGTTTTGACGACTTTTTTAAACCGTGCAGATATTGTGGATTTTGAGTTCATTGATTGCAGCAAAAAATACAAACATTTCCCAGGAAAACATAGTATACGTCTTCTGATCAATGCCAATAACTTCTGATCGGAATACGATTCACCTATTCCATGAAGCCACTACATAATAATATTTTGTTGAGAGTGGCTCCATATTATAATATTATTGGGTTCTATTGTACAAAGAATCATGAGTTTCGGTGAGTAATTCAGATTTTGTTATGTATTTTTGAATCAATGATACATTTCAAAAGAAAGAAACGTCTCCACATGTGTAAATTGATAAAGTATTAGCTCAAAAATCACAAACCAAACACCAATATCATAGAAACACGACAGTGAACATCAATCAAACAGCCCCAATACCTCGATCAAAGCACATAACAACGAAAATAACATAATAATATAACCCCGAATGTTTTGTCTGAATCATTGCTCAAGGTAGGTTCTGACCAAACTTACGGCGCAAACAACGCATGCCCAGTTGTCATGATACTGAGGTCAAGTTTTGTCTATATTCGCCATTTCTGATCTCAAGCCGAAAATTTCATACCAGGCAGCATCTTGAACATTTCTGTCTGGTTCATCATAATCGTACAAATATGGTTCTAGAAGGTGGTGAAGGACGAGATCCTCAACTTTTTGTGGAAAGGTATGTTCATCACACCATCGACATTTCAATGTGGACTTTTGCTTATGATGGTAGGTCATCTTTGGTATTCATCAGAGGCAACATGATCGCCTTGCGTTACATCCAGTAGGTTGTGTAACCCGCTGTTCTTATATTCGGACAGTCCCCAACCCACTTTTTAACAGCATAATGCATGACCACATGTAGCTAGAATTACGTTGATGCATTTTGAAGACAATCAAGTCGATTTGTTGCTTCGGCCCCTAGATCTCCCCATCTTTCACTCATAGAACACGTGGGAAAAGAAGATTACTCCGTTTACCCCATCCTCCACAGACTCTAGCGGCACTTCAGCATGAGGTACAAGTTGCCCGGAATGAGATACCTTGTAAAAGAATCAACCATCTTATTAGGTTTATGCCTTATAGGTGTTACTGAGTGCATAAGACATCGTGAAGTTCAAACTCATTATTAATTTTAACTTTTTTCCAATGGTTGAATTTTTCTCAAATTTCGATCGATTATTTAGCTAACCCCACTACACATGTATACAAAAAATTGTTGTGGTGATAAAGTTTAACAGGAGATTCTGTGTTTTTTGCCGTGACATCAAATATTTTCAGCTTATTGAATTTAGCTTCTGGATGGAATTCCCTTGCCTTCCCTTGTTGATCGGTATAACCCCGAAACGCGTCAGGCAATATAGTGAACTAAAACTTTTTTGAATTGTTGGATCTTTCTGTTTCGTTGTTCTTTTTGTATTTCTTTTGTTTTTCGTATCAACAATTATTATTGGAATTATTGAGGCTTTAATGATCTTATTTGATTCCATTTCTTGTAGTTAGCGAGTCAGACTCTTTTTCTGAACAGGAATATCTTCATCGCTTGAATTCCCAATTTCTAACTCATCTTCTTCATTAAAGACTGTTGGACAGGTGAAGGAAATCTATTTCTGTGACCAGATAGATCCTCTGACTTGACTTGCATATATTTTCATTTTTGCGGACGAAAACATCTTGTCTACACAACAAGGCCAACCACAAAAGACGAAGTGTTGGAGTAGATATAGAACGCTTGCGGTAGTAATACAGCTGTAGAAATCGAGAGATCTGTTTAGCCAATTAAGGACGCATCTAAGAATGCATCAACAATGACGTTCAACATACGAGCATTTGAGGAATCAGAAGCAAGTCTTATGTTGTCCATAACAATAATCATTTTTCACTTGAACAAAACTGCATATTCGTCTGGTGATATTTTATAGGCATCATACAGAGAAACTTTGCATCATGTTTGGTAATCAGACGAGTTTTTCTTGACGCCTTCAGTACAATTATTTGGTGCGAAAACAAGGTGTTACCTGGAAAGTTTTCCAGGAGGTAAGAAAATTGGTGATTTTATAGATCTAGATGTGCTCTCTCCGAATTTCAAATTTGATACGAGGGGGGTATGTTTGCCGCTCGCGTCGCGATATTCGAAGAATGGTACCCAGAGGCAGTTTTTTGACGATACCTCTTTTTCAATTTATTTCTCGATGAATACATGTATATACAGTATGAAATTTCCTACAATTTATCTGATCGCTTTTTTTCCGAATCAAGAGTTTTGACGTACGAACGCCGCAAAGATCACTTCAACATCTGTTGTGGCCAAAAAACACATTTCCACACCACGTTGAGGTAGAGTGTGCGACGCTTCTTTCCAATCGCGGTATCTCCAGTGGACCTCACAAATCCAAAATGTATCGTTTTCCTTGATTTTGCTGTTCTTCATTGACCAAGTGTTACGAGCTCATTCGTCTTCAGTACCGATCGAAATTATACAGACCGAAATATCTTCCATATCGTCCGCTATGGGATTACAAGCTTCATCGCAATCCTCTTCGTATTTGATTTCATCATACGTTTACTCGAAAATAGTCTCCGTTGCTTCCTTTTCCATTGCAAGAAAGCGATAAAGAGGAAGAGAGAGAGACTATGCTCATTTATAAGTAGTTCTCTCGGAGCAATTCGAGAACAGAGTGATTTTGTCTTTTGACATCACCTTTATGCCATCTTGTTGCCATTCTTTGAACCACCAACATATTTTCAGCATTTTCTCTAAGGCATATTAGCCAATACATTTGGTTTTATATGTTTTCTAGGATAAATAGTTCCTGAGATCTGGCATCTTGTCATTCCCAAATAACCTTCGTACAAACACTTTCTGTGAAAAGTATCTGAGGTATATTCTATAAATACCTATAACAAAAACTTATATTATGGCGTGTCACCTCAAATTGCACGTTGTCATGAAAGAAACAAACAGAAAAGTCACGTTATTGTTATTTACCTGTTATGAAATTGCTTTTTTTTTATAGGTGGAGTATAATCACCTTTCCAGTCTGACATATGAATGGTTTATACATTTTGATAAGCATCACATTTTCAAAACCAACATACTTTTATGGAAATCGTGTGGAAAATTGTTAAAAAACAATATAAAACGAATATTTTGATTCTTCTGCAAGTTTTTTTCACGTTGATGATACTTCATGACATTGAAATTCAAATCATTCTCCAACGTACGGATGACGCCAGTAATATAAGTTTTTCTTGATCAGTGCGCTATAGGAAATGGCTCCTTTTCATCCTGTATCGGGAGTCTGTTATTATTATTGTATCACGTGTCCCTCATTATCAATGAATCCTTGACTACCGTATTTCTAATAAATGCCTGTATTTAGCAAAATACACATGTTTCTTTTTTCTTTAATTGAAAAATGCGACGAATATCATAAAAATAATTCAGACTCATAACGTTTTTCCAAATTACATCAAAGGTAGTTTACTCGCAAACAGTGCGACTTTGGAAAAAAAATGTTCAACACTTCTCTGTTATATTCTTTGATAAAGCATGTACGACTTTTGGTGGAAAAGTTTTGCTAATGACCTATCACGAACTATTCCAATCACATTACTATTTATATAGCACGCATACAACTAATTTTGAAACTTCTAGGAGAAGTCATGCTTAATATTATCATAATAAAGTAAAGACGGCATTTGCTTCGAAAAGTTCTTTCAAATTGGCATGACAGATTGGAACAGCAGGTGCTCAACAGCGAAGTTGGCACCTCGATTATTGGACTGAGGTAGCTACTTTCGAATAAGAAAATAGGGTTTATTGATTTTTTGTTTCTAAATCACATGAAGTAAAGATATTATAAAATTGATACATACATAGATATCTAATTGATTGGATATCATGATATTGAGCATATATTTTGTATAAACAATATTCAAATCCCATAAAGACAACAGCATACAGAGCTCTGTCCAAAATATGCCATCTTTAGTTCCATAGAGAGATGTGATCAAAGTGAATGCTGAGGGTGAAGAATGAGAAGGACATGTTCAAGTCCACGACAAAAATTTTTATATTGAACAAACCCAAATATTTAATTTGACGAATCTGATGAAATTCCTAATATTCAGGGTGTCTCTAGAAGGTGCGGAAAAAACTTTACCTCAGAAGTATGAGGCCAAAATAAATCGATTTAGCGCAATTTATCTTTGTGATACATTATTTTGGACACTTTTTCACATATTGCTCAGAAAATTGGTGAACGGGAATTAGTGGTATGAGAAATTGGATTATGAAGTTTGTTTCACTGTGACCACTACGGGGCGCCCTACATTGCACATTTTGTGGTCCTTAATGGTCATTTCTATTTTTTTAGTGTTTTTTTTTTCATCTTTCATCAGAGAAAAAGATTTTCCAGACAATTTGAAATGAGGAAGGTACCCTAGCGAAAGTTCGCTCAAGTGAGCCATTTTCAAGATATTTCTATTCAAAGAGTTCCATGCCACATCGAAAATTACTAATATTTGCTTCTATCTCGGAAACGTTGGAATTTTGATTGAAGGTAAGTTGCTTTGAGACGTCTTATTTCGAAATATCTCCAGATATCTCACTTCTTGAGTGAACTTTTTATAATGAAAAATCGACTTTCAATTTTTTACTTGACTACCCTTTATCTCGGAAACGGTGCAATATTGAACTGAGATAAATTGCGGTGAATCGACATATCTTGACCTCAAGAATATATGGTAAAGTTTTGTCCGCACCTCTTAGAGACACCCTGTTTATCCAAACGCCAGCTTGATAAAATAGAATTCCATTCCATGAAGTGTCCCAAAATACCAAAAAACCACTAAATCATATTCAACACTAACACAAATTAAATATTTGTTTGTATGTGTCGTCTGAGCAAATTCCATCCTGCCGAGACAATAATTCTCAAACAATACTGCATTCTCTGCGGAGCCTTGGCGTGAAAAACATAATTTGGAATTCCAAATCTATTTTGCTATTCTGGTCGAACATATTGAAGCTATAGAAATATGTCCCTATAATTCCAGTTAAAAGAATTCCTTGAACAATAAACTTCCAACTTGTTTCGAACACCACAATAATTTAGCTATTTTCTGGAGTGGATTTTCAAGTAAAGCTCGGAGAATATCCGGGTTTTGGAATAAAACCAACCGGATTTGTGCGGCTTTTAAATTCCGACTGATTGTTTATATATTGTTGTTCTCTTCCTCTAGAAAAATTGCGATTTAGAAGTAATTTACTGGATAACAGTGTCTGGCTATAGATTTATTCATTTTCAAAGGATTCTAGTTCACGGGTTCTGTAGGTCTCGCCAAATTAATCGGGTTCCAAGGAATTAAATGTAAATGGAACTTCGCTCGAGCATGAGGTTTTTATCATGTCTGTGATCAAAAAATCCTTCTAGTGTCTAGTTTCTTTTGTCAATCTGGAATGTCAATGAAACTGTGAAAATTAATTAAAGTGGTCCCAATGCCTTGTTCGTGAGAGTCCGGCCGATGAGAAAGCGTTTTTCTCTAAGCATTTTCTTGCTCGTATGCCAAGACCAGCTGAACAAAAAAGAATCAAAGATGTCAGCTATAACCTGTTTTCTCTATTTAGTCTGTATAATGTAAACTATACAAAATTCTATCCCAATTTTTGTATTTGGAGAAAAGCTATTTGCAAGGAACAAATATGAAAATATCTGATCGATCTTTCAATCAGAAATAAAATGAAACGATATAAAACGGGAAGTTATTACAGAAATTCTAGAACATTTACTTCCTTTGACTTCCTGTGATATGAAACTAGAATGAGATAAAATAGTGGACCGGGAGATAACGACCATTTATTCAATATTTGAGGTCGATCAAATTCTATAAAGTTTCCGTGTACCAACTCCAAGACCAATAATTGAAATTGTACAAAAAAATTGAAAAAAAATAACGATGATTGTGTACATATAATAATATGTCCCATATGTCTGCCGATAGATTTTTAACGTTTCCTTTGGGCTTTTAAACCTGCTTTTGATCCGGCAGACGGGCATCAATCGTTTTTTATATATCATTATGCACAACAGTTTCATAGTAAGGTCCTGCAGAACCTATTACTCGAAACTGTCTGCCGATGAGTTACCGATGGATTTTTTTCAGTACAGAATCATAAAATCACAACGGCAGATGGCCATCGATCGTTTTTTTAACAATTTCTCAGTGCAATCTCAATTATTGCTGTTGGAGGGGAAGAAACAATTTTATTGCATTGATCGACTTAAAATGATGAAATATACCTCACCCCAGCTCGGCAGACGGGCTATGAACGTTACCCAAAAGTGGACGTTATCTCCCCGTTCATAGTGGATATAGTTATCAAAAAGTTCATTGAGCACAATTAATAATATTAATAATAATAATGATAGCAATGATAAACGGCTTTTTTTCACATACAAAAAAGAAACATCTTTCAATAAGTGGGCGAAGTTTGGCCAATGGCTATTCTACTCAAATTGCAAAATGAAAGTAAATGTCCTTTTTCCACTCACTTTCATTTTGCAATTTGAAATGGAACTCTTTCCCAAAAAAAAAAAATGTATTCTACGTGACCCTCTCATGGAAGTTGATACCACTAAAAAAACAAAATCGCGCTACAAACGCACGAAAAACAAACTAATCAGTGCAAATAAATACTATAAGGCATTCTACAAAAAATTTACTTAGGATACCTTGATCTTAATCTGTCAATAATAGGAAGTAAAGAGTATAATAGCGTTTGAGATTCAACATCTACAGTTATGCTTAAAAAGTATTGAATATGCACTTTTCCAGACCAGTGATGATTGAAACTTCCATACAAAATTGATCATGTGTGAACTGTACAGAGTTGTCCAACAGAGTGTGAACATCCTTGTAGTTTCTCTATTTTGGATGTTATTGTAATATACAGGGTTATCCATGTAAAATAAGCGAGAAAATCGATGTTTTATAAGACATTTTTTTTCTATATCTAATGTCCTTGTCAGATTGATACTGGAATACTGCTGCACGATTTGGACACCCTGTTACAATAATTATTGTCAGCATGTAAAGCAATTTTGTTGTACAAAAACAACTTCCAGAAGGATATAACTCATAATACCAGATTGCCAAGAGAGATTTCATGCTTTTGTGATTGGATTCACGGATTGTACCGCGATATTCGGAAAATGTCAGTTTGGGTCCCGGTGCCATATTCATATTATATCACCACTAAACTAACAGGCAAGATGTCCATTGGCACTTTGTTGGATGTTGCGACTGTTACAGAGAATCAACAAGTTTTTTAGTTTTGAGTTAGGGTTAGATTGGATCCGTTCAGGTTTGGTTGACTTAGTTTTTGTTGGTGAAAATGAATGTTGCGTGAACGGTTTTCCAGAACATATTCAAAAATAATAAAATCTCATTTGATCAACTATTTGGTTGGTTTATCAACAAGAAACTGTTAAATTCTATGCGGAGTATTTGAAATGTTGTGATAGTCTAGTTATCCAAATGACTGCTATTTTACACGTCACATGAAGAAACGTCAATGTCGAATGGACATCTTGCCTGTTACGTATGTACAGGGTGTCCATTTAAGAATGGCAAGGTGCCAGATCTCAGAAACTAGGCATCCAAGAGACTTGCGGAAAAAAATTACTGGGTAATATGGAATAGAGAAAATGCCGGAAATATATCAGAAGTTCCCAAGATCGTCACAAGATGGCGTAACACAAAATCGCTGTTTTTTCGTGTTTTTTAAAAACAAACAAATACAAATGAGTACCGCTATGGATTCATTGAGAGATTTCCTTCAAATTTGTTTTTTTGATTTTTTTTCCTAACATGTCAAATAAAACAGGTATCAGCTGTCAAACCTTACAACGCAAGAATGCTCATAACTTTGAAGCAACTCAACCGATTGACGCGATCTTGGTCTCATTTGAAAGAGCATGATCTGCACTTCAAAAAACTTTTTTGGTTTTGAATTTTTGACCTTCGCCGTCGCCGCTAGATGGCGTTAACTGAAATGGTAGCATATTTTTGAGTTTTTTCCAAAAAAATCAAATGTAATGGTATATTTATTTTATTTATTTTGAAAGGGAATACATTTTCCTATAAAAAAAAACAAAAACATTTATGATTTTTTTTTTTTTTTTTAATTTTTTTTTTTTTAATAGGAAAATGTATCCCCTTTTAAAATATATAAAAATAAATACACCATCACATTTGATTTTTTTTGGAAAAAACTCAAAAACATGCTACCATTTCAGTTAACGCCGTCTAGCGGCGACGGCGAAGGTCAAAAATTCAAAACCAAAACATTTTTTTTGAAGTGCAGATCATGCTCTTTCATATGAGTCCAAGATCGCGTCAATCGGTTGGGTTGTTTCAAAGTTATGAGCATTCTTGCGTTGTAAGGTTTGACAGCTGATACCTGTCTCATTTGACATGTTAGGAAAAAAAAACAAAAAAACCAATTTGAAGAAAATCTCTCAAGGAATCCATAGCGGTACTCATTTGTATTTGTTTGTATTGAAAAATCACGAAAAAACAGCGATTTTGTGTTTTGAAAGCACCGTTACGCCATCTTGTGGCGATCTTGGGAACTTCTGATTTATTTCCAGCATTTTCTCTATTCCATATTACCCAGTTTTTTTTTTCCGCAAGTCTCTCAGATGCCTAGTTTCTGAGATCTGGCACCTTGCCATTCTTAATTAGACACCCTGTATATGCGTTTTAGCGAGACGCAGCAGCATAACAGATTATGGATTTACTCATTTCTCAGATAGGCTTCAAACTCTCACAATAAAATCTCTTTCGACTGTGATATTTTCCGAAACAGCTTATCGTCTGTGAAATCATATTTGAAAATAATTCTGACTGGTAACTTAATTGTTAACTTTTTCAACAACTTGAATGAACACAAGCAGACGTTATGTATTATCCTTGGCTCCTTCAACCTTAAAATGCATATTGATCCGCCAACTCGATTCTCAGGACATTCACCTATTATTTTAGATCACATGTGTGACAATCTTGGTTCTGAAATGTTGTAATGTGCTACTTTAAATTAATCCTAGGTTGTCTGATCAGGAGGTCATTCTTGGTAGTTTATGTATTGGTGTAGATCTTCCAACTCCCACTGTTAGGTGGCGTAGAATCTTTAGTCTGAAACATTTCAGAAACTTTGAGCTTTCATGTGATAAAGATGACTTGGACGATATTTTGTCTTCTGATAACTCATTGGAGCAATTTCAATTTATAGTTCATGAAACATTAAATCTTGCATCTCCTTTGGTTAGAATAAAAAAGAAAAGCGAAAATCTTGGTACTGTGCTCTGGGAAAAATATGCGTGCCTGAATTATATAAAGAGATATGCAATGTACAGGGTGTCCCATTTTGGGTACTTTGGCGGGGTATCTCTGTTATTCTTATAGATAGAAAGTTGCGGTTTTCGCGACAGTGTGCTACTTTCTCGTAAAACTAAAGATGCCGTTAACAACATTTTCATAGCCCTTTTAGTTTTCAAGATACAGGACTGAACTGAAAATGTTGCATTTTAAAGTACCCCTCGTATCTAAACTATCAGATAAGTTATGGAAAATGTGAAAACTGTTTATCATATAACTTTTCCCGTAAAACTCGATTTCGCCTTCGGAATTAGTATACAGTGTCAGGTCAAAAAGTTATCGGACCCAACTTTTTTTTTTTAAATAGAACACCCTGTATATCTATGGTCCATAAGATTTGTCTTTTTTATATTTTTTTAGAAATATATAACAGTATGCATTTTTTCCATAAACACTCAAATGAATGACAATTTTCTGAAATTAAATGCATAATTTAATAGTAGGACATGAATAACAATTATAAACAACTAATCTTCTTTTACATAATATAAATCTACTCAAAGAGTATCTTAATCAGAGTGAGTTTGTAATAGTTGAATAGCATTGTGTAACATACATTAAAAAAAACACAAAAATAACATTTTTAAAAAAACACACTTCTAGAGATGATGTTTGAATTGACGACCATTTTCTCCAATGCAATTGATTGATTGACATTTATTATTGTTTGTTGCCATAGCAACTTTCAAATTAAACATTTAATTTTAGAAAATTGTCAATTATTTGGGTGTTTATGAGAAAAAGTGCATACTGTTATATATTTCTAAAAAGATAAAAAAAGACAAATCTTATGGAACATAGATATACAGGTTGTTCTATTTAAAAAAAAAAAGCTGGGTCCGGTAACTTTTTGACCTGACACTGTATAATAATTCCGAAGGCGAAATCGAGTTTTACGGGAAAAGTTATATGATAAACAGTTTTCACATTTTCCATAACTTATCTGATAGTTTAGATACGAGGGGTACTTTAAAATGCAACATTTTCAGTTCAGTCCTGTATCTTGAAAACTTAAAGGGCTATGAAAATGTTTTTAACGGCATCTTTAGTTTTACGAAAAAGTAGCACACTGTCGCGAAAACCGCAACTTTCTATCTATAAGAAGAACGGAGATATCCCGCAAAAGTACTCAAAATGGGAAATGAATTCTTAAGTGTTACCGCAAAATCTACAGAGACACTATAAGTGTGGCCAAGACATCCTTTTTTCAGTCCAGAATTAAGAAATTTATCAACAAAACTTGAGAATCTTGGTTCATAGTCAATGACCCAAGGGAAAAAGGTGGTGTGCCGATTGTGAACAATACCCTGAATCCAGCTGACCTTGACTCGTTTTACTGAAATGTTACAGTCAATTTATCTGGCAAAATAGTACATCGGAGCGATCCCTTGGGTTATTTGAGTCACTTGTTTGCAACTGATGCGTTCTTCTTCACTCCTACAACTGTTTGTGTGATTAGAGAAACATTGTTGACCATCAATGATGAGAAAGCATCTGGGTGGGATGGGATCTTGTCAAGAGTCTTGCTGAGCTCGTCCATAGAAGCAATCCATGATCTGGCTGAGGCTGTAGAAATGATTCCTTTTGGACGGGAAAGTTTCCGAACTGTCTCAGAAGGGCTTTGGTTCTACCAGTTCACAAGGGTGGTGACCGTGAATCTTCAGGAAACTTTCGGCCCACATCACTGCTGCCTACATTGGGTAACTGGTAGAAAGGCTGGTCTGTTGCTTAGATAGATTGTGACTGTTTAGTGCAGAGCAGTTTGGTTTTCGGGAGACTTGTGGCACGAACGATGCTATCTTTAGATTCTTGGAAGCTCTCTTTAGCCGGATTGATGATGGTCGCCGTGCCGCGGCAGTGTTCTGCGATTTTTCGAAGGTTTTTGAATGCGTGGATCATGAGATACCGCTGCGGAAACTGGAGATGTATGGGTTTCAGGGTTGTTGCTCTTAGGTGATTCCACTCTTATCTGTTTGATCTTGCTCAGTCTGTGATTTCTTATGGCGTGGATTCAGAGAACTAAATGATTAATGAAGAAGTTCCTCAATACCTCGTGCTCGATCCGATCCTGTTCCTTATACAGTGTGTCCAAAATAAGGATGTCTATCATGGGGATCTTGG
Source organism: Orchestes rusci (assembly GCA_958502075.1). Lineage (NCBI taxonomy): Eukaryota > Metazoa > Arthropoda > Insecta > Coleoptera > Curculionidae > Orchestes > Orchestes rusci. Next base: position 15,248,681 of record OY293305.1, on the reverse strand, counting down.
AAATCATAAGATACGGAGATGGTTTTCACATTTTCAATCCTAACAATATGCAGTCAAGAAAGTTTTGAAATTTTGAGCAGTTCCGGAGATATGCCTGAAAAAGCGAAATTTGCCGTTTCGTTTTTATTTTTTTCTGACGTTATCCAAAGAGATATGAAAAAACAAAACACACTTTCTGAAAGCCACTTTTTGAGCTCTACAAACCCGCGTTGTGAGATTTTCCGTACAACGTTTCGTTTCAGAGATTTGGTTCCAAGATACCTATGATAGACACCATTATCTTGGACACACCGTATATACAGTGTGTCCAAAATAAAATGATGTACATGGGGATATTGGAAACGATAAGAGATACGATGTCGCTTGTATGGAAGAAAGGTTGCGTTTTTGTATGCTCAAAAATATTATAACTTTGTTTTATTTTGAATCAATACCGTGATGTAGATACAGGGTGCAAAAATAAGTCCTTTTTTGAAAAACCACAATATTTCAATTATTATAAAAGCTAACATTCCCAAATTTCCAGGATATGGGTAAGAGGATACGACGATTCTAAAGACGTCATCAAAAAAATTGTGGGTCTGCTATGTTGCTTCCGGCCGAGGTCAACCTTTGTTTTTGTTATGAGAGCCATATTGAATTTCTTCATTTTCAAAATCCGCATTGAAAATGATTTACAAAAATATGATTCCCGCAAAGAAACAACTTGACTTTGGCTGTACGCAGCATAGTAGGCCTACAACTTTTTTGACGCCGTTTTTAGAATCGTCTTATACTCTTACCAATATCCTAAAAATTTGAAACTGTTAACTCTTACAATAAGACAATATTGTGGTTTTTTGAAAATGTACCTTTTCTTTATTCACCCTGTATTCACATTACGTTATTGATTCCAAATAGAACCACAAATAGGCTACTTTTTTTTATTTAAGCAACCTCGTATTTCTTACCGTCTTCAATATCCACATATAGTGCCATGTACATTTTTTTCTGGACACGCTGTATCAACGACTTTCCCCAGCTCTCAATATCAGGTAGATTCACGGTATTTGCCGATGACACCACTATTCTTTGGCATGATCCTGATATAGCCAAGTCAAAAGTCAGTGTGGAGATGAACTTTCAATGCTCAGAAGTCCTGTGTTTTGGAGTTTGGATGTCTTTTGGGCGAGATTTGTCTAAGTCTAAGATCATTTCCGCATCAGGACTTAACACATTTCTGGGCTTGTCCATTCACTGTTCTCTAAGATTCGAGAATCATGTATCAGCGTTGTGGACTTCTTTATAGCTAAAAACACTTATTTTGCACTGATTGATTCTCATCTGAGATACGGCATCTTTTTACAATTCAAAGGAGGGCGATCAGGTGTATATGCAGAGTTAAGGTTCGCGAATCATATCGACGGCTCTTCGTGGAGCACAGGATTCTGACACTGTGCTGCATTTTTATTTTGGAGAAGATTTGTTTGATATTTAGGAAATATGGCAGTGGAAATATCACTAGAAGTAACTATAACACCCGTCAAAGTGATCTCTTGAGATTGCCTATACCTCACTCTGAGTTGGTCGAAACTTCTATAATATAATGGTAGGAAATTATCTGACCATCTTTTCACGGAACATAGAAAGTTAGTGTGCTAGGAAATTTGGTGAACAGACTAGAATATTTTTTACGGATAAGGTATACTATTACCCTGATTAGTTTTACAATGATGATTTTTAGATAATGAACTATAACTTAGATAGATAGATAGAAATGTACTCCACTTTGAACTCTTTGACTTCTATGTTTAATGACAATCCAGCTTTTAGCCTACTAATTGTGTGAATGTACTGCTATCACTTTATTAGCTTTAGTGTGTGAATTGAGATGGCTTTGTCAACAACTTCCTCCGTTTTTTGATAATAAAGCAATTTTTGACTTTGACTTTGATACCGTTGTTAGCATTTGTTCAATGATCTGTGTGTCTTCGTTCTGCGTCACACTGTTTTGCCTCGTCATATTTTTGCATTTTCAATGGATAAGGATTTGTTTCACCTTGCTTTGTTTTACAATCGTCACGGATCTTTTTATTTTATCATATTATTTTATTTCATTTCCTCATTAGGTTCTGTGGGAACCATTTGGAATTATTTTATTCTGTACATAGTGTATTATACTAGAAATTAAAAATAAATAAATTGATTAGCATCTATATCTGTCTAAAACAAATTCAAAAGACAAATTGACTGATATTGTCAACATTATTTTGAAGACATGTCGTGTGTATCAAGAACAGAAAGAGGGATGCATTCTTTTGGTATTGGATCATGAAGGCCAAATTCAATCAAGTGATCATCAACTAGAACAATTTTCAATAATTTCTATCTATCATTGAATGAAAGTAATATTATGCATGTCCTCTGAAGTACCTACATCAAAATATTTTATTCAGTTGAATTAACGCATTTCACATAACCGGATTTGTAACTCCACATCAAAAGTGATAAAGCTGGGTGTACTAACCAGAGTAGTGTCTCTGATCTATTATAAGTTGAGATGATGAAAAGCGAACCACCGCTCTAAGCGAACAGTAACTGCAGGGCTTGTAAATCATGTCGGACAAAACGAATTTAATAATTGAATTAAGTCGGATGTGAAGTTGCGACTGAATGGGCTCGTTCAAGAACGCCCATTATTGGAGGCGACATTCATCTTAATCTGTCTGTGCCTGCGAGAAAACGGAAATTGAATTATTACCCAGGAGGGTCACTTATCTGTACATACTTGATTGATTTCTGGCTTCTCGTAGTTGTCGCACTAGAGTAAGTATTTTTTGTTGTGGAACGTGAATGACCCAGATCACACATATTTATTTAACTTTAAATTGTGCATACATATTCAACTAGATTGAAAATAGCTCTAGAGAAGAGCTAAGGATAAAATATAAAAAATTCTAGGAATTTCTTCAATAGCCGTCGAACTGTTGATCGTTTCTACTTGTGACTTTGTTAGTAAAATCCGAAATCTGAATAAAATACTTCAAAAAGTTGATATCTCATAACTTCACATTCATCAGAATTACAGGAAGAGTAATGTGAGCGTTTATGGTCATTATTATCTACTATTCCTACGTGTTATGATTTATAAATAAAACGTGAACGTAAAACGAGTATGAGGGCTGTTCATTCTCACTAACTAATCATGCATCCAGCTTGCATTCAATTTTGCGAAAAACACATCGGCTGAACACAGCCTTAGACTAATATTTCCACATCCGCTAACAGAAACAAAACTTTTTTTATTACGTGTATACATAGGTTATGTAATGAGTGTTTTCTTTAGAGGTATCGAATTTTAAAATGCAATAAAACCCAAGAAAGTTTTGTTAACGTCCATGGTTTTGACTTTATTGTAAAGATAATTTTATGCCATTTGTGCTTGAATGTGATTAAGGGCATATGGGTGCTGTGTCTGGTCCATATAAAGCGCAATCTGTAAGCCCAATCTTCTACCACTTTTTCCAATAGCATATCCCATACGGAGCAGATGTTGGCTTCCAGCTGATCCAACGTCGTTAATTTATCAGATGAAACCTATTTCCATAGAAAGTAGTCCATGGTTGAAATATCACACGACCGTGGAGAAACATGCTGAGAACCGTGGTAGAAAATTGGTCTTTCATTGCGCTTTACCCGGAATGCGGGTCAACCGCGCCGCGCATATGCCTCAAGTCACATTTCAGCACATATTATGGCATACCATTATCTCTACAATAAAGCCAAAACCATGGACGTTAAGGGGATTCATCTGCTCCAAAAAGCACTGCTAGCCAAAAAAGTTTTTGCCACGTCAGCCTAAGGGGCCAATAGGACAAAACTACTACAAATATATTTTACAAATATTTTGTCAAATCTAAATTTAATTGGAAATTGCTCATGGACAACAATAAACATTGGCACACTTCCAGTTATGTTATGATGACAAGTCAGTAAAACAATAACACAGCAGAATCAATAATTATGTGTAGAACAATAACACTGCGGTGTTGAATACCGAACAAGGAACCAACGATTTCTCACGTTTTTTGTTCGCTTCCCATTCAAAAAATAAACATCAGGTGGGGTGAGCGAAATCGGTGAGATCGAAATTTAATTTATAAATCTGAAGTCATCTTGTTTCCGCCCTGCCTGCAGCATGTAATTATTTTTGATTTAAATGTCAAACAAGGAACTTGGGGTTGTTTACATTATCGCAACCAAAACGTGTTATCCATTTTCTATTCAGGAAATAAACAACAGTCGAGATGCGCGACCTCAGTGCAATTTGAACTTGACCCTATTGTGCTGAATAAATTACCAAACTAGGCGATTGTTGACCCCTAAAAAATATGAATACTCCAATGTTCACTGAATGCCCTAGAACAACTTCCACTTCACCAATGAGTTATTGTAAAACTGCCACTTATGTTGCCCAAACAGAGATATGGAACTATTCCGTGAAAAACTCATTTATAGAATAAAAAGGTCTTTCCAGGAGGAAGGTTTTCATTTCTTTACGGAAGCTAGTAAATGTGGAAATAGATTTGAGGTGTAGCGGGAGATGATTGTATAGCTTCTTGGCGTTGTAAATGATAAAATTTTTTGTTAGATCGGAGGTGGGAAAAAGTAGGTAGATATCGAGACACGAATTCCTGGTGGGATACTTATGCTGTGGCTTTTCAGGAGAGGTGATTTGGTGTTTACGTATCAAACAGGCTGTTTCTAAAATAAATAGAGCAGGAAGCGTGAGAATGCTGTATTTTTTAAAGTAATGTTTGCAGTTAGCCTTGCTCTTTAAACCGAATACATAACGAATTGCACTCTTTTGCAACTTGAAAAAGCTGTGGAATTGTTCAATGGTACAGCAGCCCCAAAAAGGAAGGCCGTAGCGGAAATTAGATTCAAATAAAGAGAAGTTGGGCTTGGCTATGGGTTCTTGTCTGTCTTCTTTCTTGAGCGAGGTGTTCATGATTGACATAGAGGGGAGAATCATCAGAAGTACTTTGATACCATTTTGGCATATAAGAGATATGTTGATGACATAATATTGAGGCCAAAAGACGTTGAGTTTTTAATTATCAAAAAAAAAGAAGTATGTGAGTCTAGCAGAGGAAATATTCAGACCTTTCGAAACTAAACGAATTGCGAAGCAAGCCGAAGAGAGCTTTTTTGACAAGAAGTCGATATGAGTGGACCACTCAAGATTGGCATTTATATTTACATTCATCACGCCGCAACCAAACTAAGTAAACATTACGCCTCAAAAGCATATATCTAATGATAACTATATGGGAAGCCATTCTACACGCTTGATGCAAGGATGACATAGAAGATCCCGCTGTACTGTATATTTTTCGCATAAGTCTATCCTTTTCTAACGCCTGGGGACGGTCCCCACGCAAAAGCAAAAACTATACAGTACAGCGGGATCTTCTATCTCATCCGGGCATCAAGCGTCGCTCGTTGTTTAAATGGGACGGTTTTCATAAAGAGTTAATAGATATATGCTCAAAAGAAATGGGTATAGATTTTGTTCGAAGACGGAGACACTTTATTGTGAATTACATGAGATTTTGTGGAAGGTATCACTGATTTCTGTTTAATTATATCAAACGGAGATTGTCAGAAAGGTTCAATTTAGTTAATACACTATCGATTATTTTTATTTGGCGAATTATACGTCACTCACAAGAGGGCGGAGTATGTAGATTTTTCGTATTTTTGACCATTAAGATACTGTTTTTGTTAGCGTTTTTCAAAAAAATAGATACTGGGACTATTGGGTTGCCCAGTTTGATATCTTGCCTACCTTATAAAACTTGAATTGTTTCAAAAGGTGATGCGATAAAAAAATGGCGCATTCCATGCCTGCATTGAGTAAAATTTTTGACCGGATGAATCCCCTGAACATAACTTTCTTTGGTTTTATTTTATTTCAAAGTTCTATACTTCTAGAAAAAACTCCCGTTACATCAATTAATATATCGACATAGAATTTTATCAGTCTCTAATCAGACAAAGATCATACATGAACATACAGTATGTACCCAAAGTGCTGCAATGGCCGACTATCACACGTACTCCGGTATAAAATTTGAAATTTAGAGCGAAAACGACATTCTGCTTTTGTTGGAAGTGTCGGCAACGTTGCCAGAGATTCTATTTTCAAAAATTTAGCATCAATTTTTATTTCTGAATGGGATATTGTGTATTGTGGTACCTCCCAAAAATCCCAAGTTCAAAATCACACTATTCCAGAACTAACAAGGTTTGACGATATTTTTTTTATTCAGGGTATGTCAGCTGCACTGATACCTACTTCCAATTTCAACCTTTGAATTTTTTTGAACAGAAAAGTAAGCAACGAAAAAAATTATTTAACGGTGGGTATCCTATTTAAAAACGATAAGTTCACACTGAATTCTTAAAAATTGAATATACATTTTCAGTAGTTCAAGCTAGCGCATAATGTTTTTTTCTCCAAATTTCAAACGGTATGTCCAGAGGCTACGTGAAATAAATGGATATTGCCCCATAAATAGGGGAATCAGAAAGATTTACATAATTATATGATAGCATTCAATTATTCACTAATGAAAGAGAAAACAATAAATTAATAAATTCACAACAAAATAAATTGACTGTATTGTTATTGTAGACTATCCTTTATTATTTAGACTCAATTCGAAATATGGTTAATTACGTTTTACAAATACATTTCACAACCTTTTTTTCAGTTTTGATTTTAATAGTCGTTTTTGTATTTGTTGATAGCTTGTTTTGCACTTACCCGTCTTCCAATACCCAAGCCAATCAATTTATCAATAAGAATGTTGTGATTGACCCTGTCAAAAGCCTTCGGGAAGTCGTATATACGGAGTCAACCTGTGATATCTGCTCTATGGAAGTCAGTATATAGTGTTCCTAAAGCTATAAGTTAGCGATTGTGGACTTACCCTTAGAGAAACCATGTTGCTCAGAATCTATAAGGGTCCGACAATCCCAGGCCAACAATTTGCTCACCAGACAAATGAACAATTTTGGTATTTCAGACAGTGCACACACAGCTCAGTAGTCCTCTACATTGTCCTTTTTTCTTGAAATAAAAAGAAGGAACAATTAAGTTTTCATCGGTGGACCTATAAACTGTTGAAAAGTCTGAGAAAAAATCCATCATCTCTCCGTGTACTGCACGGAGAGATGATTGATTTTGACATTTTCTATTACAGTACGTAACTCGGTTTGGAAAATGCGCTCCTTTTTCGATTAATATACGACCAGAAGGATTTTGGACAACGCTGGATATCATCCTCGATTTTGTTGACATAGTTTTTGTTACAAACAACTTTGAGTTGTTGACATTTAGCCCTCAATCCAAAGAAGAGTTAATAATCATTCTCAAGATGATAGCACTTGAAGAAAGCGACTATAAAACGAAAACGCTGCGGACTTCTTGAGCCATTCTTCAGTAAGGGAGTCTTGAGGAACATTCAAGGAATCACTATGGATTTGGCCCTCAATCCTCAATACGCACCCTGTCCCTCATGTTGTTGTTAGCCTATGCCTCCATTATTCAGGTAGCAATTCATTAGCTGATTAGGTTTTAATTACATTTTGTCAGCAATATTATAATTGATCATAGTTTTTCAAAATGTTCATCCTTTACTCTGATACAAAACTTCTATCGTTAACTGAATATTTGGAATATTTTGTAATATATCCTTTCAAAATATGTTGAAATAGCCAGAGTTATATTCTCTCTCTTTTCCAACTGCGCGTTTCATCAACTAGAGATTGTAGATAACCCCTGAAATCGTTTTTTTCTTCAGATAAACCTTATCATTCTCGCGAGATGCGGCCGGATGACAAGTTGGTTTGGGAGTTGACGTTTTATTGCGAATTTAACTGCCAAAATGGATAGACTCTATGACGTAGGAGCCCCTATCTGTATCAAGTCAAACTTACAAACGACAGTCTGCCTGGCTATTGCATTTATCTCGAGACATCAAAGTTATCTGATGTTCAAATAAAAAAATTGCTGTAGACTTTCTAATTGTAGATAAGCATGACTCAATCACAGATTTTGAGAGTCTGTTCTCGAATGATGTCAGGATTTTCCAAAATCACTGATTCTGATATACATAACACTTCGACCGTACCTAACGTCACGTACAAATCAGGGGCGGCTCGTCAATAAGACCGCAGACCGCTCGTGCGTGCCCATTGCCGGCGAAAGGACGAAAAAAAAACAAAAGTTATATTTTGATATGTGAATCCTAACAGAATATTCTCCATGTAACGAAGTATTCTCCTATTTTATTATTGTAAAAGTACGAAAATACCCGATCTATTGACACAAAGCTCCCGCGTTTTTCACATTTTCTACTCCGTTGAATAAAATCACTATACAGTCTGTCAGTCTGCCCCAGCCCATGTGTGTATGTTCGGCGCTCAAGTCAAATGCATTTTTTCTATGGAAATCAGTCGGAACTATTCGGGAAATCGCCCGATATGAAGGCCCTTTTTGAAGACACTGGGGCAGGAAAGCGTTTTTACTTTTTCAGGTGTGTCCCAAAAACTTGTACAGTATTTTTGTGCTGATAGTACTGATATTTTAGTCCAAAACGAAGCAATTTGGTACATTTGTCATTGTTCCAGTCCAATAATTTGTTATCTGACTTGTCAAGTGTCACTATTGTCATTCTGTCAGTCCGTTTTATCCACGATAAACATAAGTCGATCTTGGCTCGTTTGGTTGGTTCACATTTTGGTTAACCAAACGGTAACTGCAACGTCATGGTGATGACGTCATGACCAACATTTAACCAAAATCGTTTGGTAGGTGTTTGGTCAAAACTGTCAAAAGCAGAGTGTTTATATAACCCAACTTCCTTGTTTATGTTCATGTTTGGTTACAGGCATAGATTATAGATAGAAAATATATAATTATGTTACAGGTTAGGTTATTGCTAGCTACTAAGTTCATCTGTCTTATTCGTCATCAAGTTAAAACTTGAAGCTTGTCCAGTAATTTGGTATAAAGATTGTGGCCGCACTGGCCGCATTACTCAAAATGCCCAAAAGAGAAGCAGCTATGGTTTTGGCTGTTTTGGAATGATATCATAATTCACCAATTTCCTTCTTCCGTTTTCTCGGCTATTTCCCAACTAACGATTGGAGAGAAAAATGATTGACATAAATATAGTCGTAGATCAACACTGACAAAAAAACTTAACTCCAATTAACAGAAAACCAAGGTTCAGATCAGATAGAACATAAACTTTCACATCCACTGAAGCACAGACTGAAATTTGAATAGATCTGGTCGATTTGTTTATTTACGTCATTCACTTGATCATCAACGATGAACTTATTTACTACTCCCGAGCGAGACAAAAGAAGAATAGACAAAGATACCACTATATCAAAGCAAAGAACCGTGCTGCAAACCGCGGTAGGCATTTTGACAGACCAAAACAGATACCAATCTTGATGTGACGTCATCATTTTAGGATCCAAAATTGGTTGGTAGGTGTTTGACAGACCAAAGCATGTACCAAAGCATGTACCAAACAAGCCGAAATCGACTATACACGACATGAGGCGGATTTTTGCGTTAACCAGGTAACGATTTGTTGTTACCAGGTTTGGTGAGTAATTGGTTACTGTATCGATACCAGCTTGGGATCAAACCTCCTAAACGTTCTGGTTACTATAACGTAACTACTTGATTAGGTACCTATCAAGCGATTTGCCCCTACTGCGAAGAAGAGTTTGGTTAGAAAATTCGTAACCTGGTTAATGCCAAAATCCGCCTATAGTATAATAAACAACAAGTAGCGACAGCTCCATATACCTACAAGTGGTTAAATTTTGTTCTGTCTTAATCACAGAAGTCCGCCTCATTTATACACTGATAACATTATAAAATGTATAATAATACTTCACTGTAGCAGATTTCATGATCACAATGATACTGATACCTACCTATCAAATTTTCACAACACGATCACCAACTATGCAGTATATCTAAAGATGTATGCGAAGTTTCAGATTCTTGATTTAAAAAACAAATGAGGCGAATCTCCGTCATTAGGGGGTTGATGTGAGCTGTCGCTACGTTTTGTTTATTATACTACGCAGAACACGACGATACGCATACGTGACGTCACGATGTAGTAGATTATTACTCCTAAATCAATCACAAAATATCATAAACACACGAAAAAAAAAGGAAAATAATCACGATATTAATATCAGATACGTACAACTCTAGCCTTAGTTAATGGCAGAAGAAGATGCCTTTCTTCTTGGCAACGGCACGCGCTAAGCGTTAACGCAAAATTTGACAGGACAAATTGGCATACCGTTCTTTGTGTATCGTGGTTCTTGTAAACAGAAACGCAAGTGATTTTAAGCCAACATAATATATTTATCTATGTTTATTTTTGTTGGTTGTTTTTTATGTGTTTTGTCAGACTCGATATGTATTAATTGTTCACGAAAATGATGTCTACAGATCATGTCTCGGGTTGACGCTGTTGTTGCTCCGGAGATTGCTAGCGGAAGTGAAAATTCGGGGCTTAAATTGGTGCAAAACATAATTTCGAATAAGAGTTTTTATTCAAAGATTAGTTTTTTGTTGATGTAGATACATCCAGTTTTTATATTAATATAGGTACGTATACTTTAGCTAGGGTGGATTTTTTTCATGTAGGTGGATAATAATTAACTTTTGTTTCCACGAAACAATACTAAACTGGTTTTTTTTTTGCTGAAGCGATAGATACAACGATTTTCTAAATTGGTCTATTGCAATTTTGTTGGATCTCATTTCAGTTGAGTCACAAACCTCAAAACAATCACCTATTATTTTGATGAGAATGTGAATGCGTCTTTTTTTTTCCTCAGTTTTTTTTTCGGTAGCGCACACCCAAGCTTACTACTTTTCTTACAATGACTCACTTATTTACACTACGTTCTGATTACTATAGGACTAGCAGTAGTTACTGCAAGCATTTTTTAAAATTTATCAATAAATGACCCATATTTAAGGTAAGGTTACAACAGTCTTCAAAAACAAAGTGGCCTGTACACACACAAAACACAAAAGCAAACAACACAAAAACATCCACTGATTTAAATGATGTGAAACAACTTTGATGAACACCTAAATCAGGCAGAGAGGCGATTGAGGTGAGGTAGTCAAAAGTCATACAATCATGAGTATCTAGGTTTCTAAAAAAAGCGACGTCATAATTGAATGCTTGCTGACCCGGCAAATTTCATACTGCCTCATGCTCAAAAATCAATGTTGTGTTGAATGAATTTGTTTCAACAATTTTATTTATTTTTGCGCCATCTATTGAATACTTACTTAATCCAGTCAACAGGTATCGCCATATGTTAGAATCCTTTGGAGCTAACAAATAGTTGTGACTGTCAAATAATAGACAAATAATTTGCAATAGAATAATATTGCGACTATAAATCGGGATGTAAGCTATCCTATCTTTCAAATTGGATCAAATTGCACACGGTGTGCAAATCAAATTTAAAATCGGTTCAGTAGTTTAGGAGTACATCGCGGACAAACAACGTGACACCTAATTCACATAATAAAGATAGGCCCATTTTTTCAAGTCATTGATATCAGGCTACTTTTTCACAGCGGCTCATTTTTTTCTGAAAACAGGTAGCCAACAAAGTGCGTAGCTGTAAAACATTGATCATTCCTATAATACACGGTGTTTCCTATATTCCCTGACAAAAGAACCCAGATAACAAAGTTAGCTTGAAACTTGCTTAAAAAGCACTTAGCTTGAGCAGAGGTCTGCTTTTGGTGCACTGCAAAAAACGCTTGGGTAGTCGACCGGCGTCCCTTCGGCCAAAACAAAAGTAGCAATTTATAAAAAGTACTTTTAATAAGTGCCGCCTACGCACTCCGGATATGTGCTTACTCTTCGCTTCAGAGAAATGCGTATTTCACGCTCAAAAACATTGATACCCAAGACTTCATTTTCCAGTACATAATCAACAATGAACAATAATTCAAAACAAACCATGCATACCAATTAACCTGTTTGAAATTTTACGAAGTACCTACATGATAATATAGTGTAAATGTAGATCTCTGGAAATAATCTCGTTATATACGACACGTTTAAAACCCTCGAAACAATATTCTCCGTAAAATAATTGTCCATTATTATAATAATTCTCGAAAATACCTATAGGCCAGTCAAATTGACACCGAAAAATAAATATGGATACACTGATTAGGGAAGCTCCACATTTTTTATATTTTGTATGGTTTGGTAGACTTATGCTTGATTCAAGTTTTTGAATTCTTTCTTCCTCCGCTCACGCCGCCATCTTGAAAAATCTCCTAAATGGGACTAAGTTGGATGAAGACTTCATCTGGTCTCTTCACTAAAAAATCAGTAAAAAATGCAGCACCAGAATCCTTCCTTTAGCGCATCTAATGTACGTGTGAAAACGGTTGTATGAACGCATGTGGATACAGAGAAGCGTTGCTCATTAATATGCAAACATTGCAACGGCCAGTCGTGCAAAAATACAATGCTAGTCAACTTGGACAACGAAGCTGAAGAAGATGCTCCAGGATTGGTTGACAAGGTTGATGAGCTAGAGTGTGAAGACATCGCTTTCGAAATGATGACATGCGTTGCTATGCGAAATGTGAGCAGATACAGTGATGATGCGGGTACTTCAAAAAGAATGAAAATGTAAAATTGTATGTTTTCAAAATGTATAAAATAAATGTTCTACGTACTTTTGTTTGGATAATCATCCAATCACAATTCAATAAAATACATTTCTTATGTGATAGAATAAATGTATCCAATTAGCGAATGATTCAAAAAACAAAAGAGACTTAATATCTTTATTTTTCATATTTTTGAAAAACAAATTCAAAATTCAAAATGCTTTATCTCGAGACCCATAAAAGCTAGATAATTCCTTTTTGACTTGAGTTGTGGATAATTTACTTTAGTTTAAAAACACATTTTTTTTGTTGAGACAATACTTTGAAAGATATTTTCAAAAAATCGGAAAAATTTTCAAGATGGTGGGCTAGCGGAGGTGGAGGAAATTCAAAAAACTCGAATTTAGCACTACAGTCTCAACCCATAAAACATATCAAACACATGAATCTACCCCAAATAATGTAACCGTTTCCAACATTCTCACTGGCCAACTACTATTATCGAGGTATTCACGTCACTACTTATTAGGCCTTATTACTCGTTGTCCTCGTTCGCCATGTTGGTCCACAAACACAAAAAAACAAAGCCGTTCCAGAGGATCAGAATCAGAAAAAAAAATAATGTGGTTCACCAATGCCAAATTATCACGAATAACTTGTCAGTTAACTACTTTTCGATACAAAGCACTACAGGAAACTTGCTTACAAATAGCTGGATAAGTTGAAAAGCTGATGTGCCTGCGACTTTCTTGACTTGTCTCTGAGTCTGCCCTGGGCAAATGCAGAATGCAGATAACAAAGACCAACGCTGTTGTCAACCAATCAGGCAACTGGGTTATACGAACATTTCTGAGATTGTTCGAAAAAATTAAATAACAAGCAGTACTTGAAAAGCAATTGCAGGGCATGTGAGAATCGCATAAAAGCATATTTATTTTGAATGCGCGTATCATTCACTTTCCAAGAAATGTTGCAAAAACGGAGCATTCAATAACCGCTTATTGAATGATAAAAAATACTATCGTTTTGCTTGTCTGACGCCAGAAATTCAGCACGCTGCAATCGGCGTGCTATCTATGAAGCATTAATTCGGCAGTCCTGATGTGCTACACATTTCAACAAAATAAGAAGTTGTTCAGGAAGCGCTGGTGAAGTATGTTTTATTCGCATAAATGTGAATGCATATTATATGCACATATCTTTCGCTTTTGATGGAGCCTTACCAAAAATAAGTATTTGATAGGCGTCTAGTAAGTAAATGATATGAAGTGCTCCCTTTTTGATTGCCGGTCGTGGGTAATTAACCACTTTGCAGAAGAGTGTGGTATCTGGAAAAGGGGGAGATACCTTACCAGATTTCAAAACTTGCATTTTACAGCATTTGGCTGTCGCTGATGATTCGGATATCATGGTGAAAATTCACAATTATTATTTCGCAAGATGAATCGATTCAACTCGTGTCTATTGAGCATGTATCCTACACAAGCAGTACGAATCGTGATATTGATATGAGTAAGTATTCCTCAATATTATCAAGATATTTCGTTTGCATCAATGAGGCTCCTTTATAAACCGCGGTACTCCCGCGTATCAAAATAATGCATAGTATAACATACTCCATTTGATTTTATTTACTTTGGACAACACATTAAGGTTCAATTTCCACACGGTGATATTGGAGGACTTCAACCTTTGTCAACTTTCTATCTGTTGGACGCCAATCAATATAATAATAATTGACCTGTTTTCTTGAAACTGCATACAGGGTGATTCACTATATATTGACCCCCCCTCTAACTCATTTTTAACAAAGTCTACAGAAAAAAGTTTGATACAAAAGTTAACCCAGAAGCTTTCCACAGCACCCAGCTTTGAAATTTCAAATGGGACGCCCTTTATTTCATTTTGTTTTTGGATTTCTCATTGAATTCTGTAGTACAACAACCTCGGGTCCGTTCAACAAAGTTGAATGTGGTAAGTTTGATAAAAAAAAGACACCCGTTATGATTTGCATAAAGCTACTTATCTCGATTGCGCCCGACAAAACAATAATTTTGGAAGTTTGAGTGAGAAGGTGGCACTATTGAATTAAACACTCATTTGTAAGAAACCCCACTTTATTGAAAATATGGTGAAAAAGTGCCATACTCAGCCTGGAACTCATGCGGGGAAAGAGCACGGCAGAGAAACCCACAATCTCGATTCCAAAAACCGAACCATGCTGTAAAACTGTTTTGTATTTTTAATGCAATCAATAAAATACTCGTTTTCCGTATCGAAACTTAAAGTTCCACGCTCAGGCAAATATACATGGGGTCAAAAACAGGGAATACTGAGGTCCCGTACGGGAGGCTACTCAGCTAAATTGAGTCAATAGGTATCTCTAGATTGTTTGTTGAGGATACTGAGGTTCCATACGGAAGACTACTTAGTTCTAGTTAGTAAATTGAATCAATATTTCTAGATCGTGGCTTGTAGATGGTTTGTTGTTTCACTAGAATATTCTCTCATCAGGGTGGTAAAATGTTAATCAGTTAAATCTAGAGCCTATACATAAGGTCCCATAATACGGGAGGCTACTCAACTCTAGTCGATGATTTCAGTCGATATAATAATTGTAGTACCAAAAATGTCAGTACGGAAAGAGCAATTTGTTTTCCTTGATTTAAATTTGAATCAAAGTTGTTCACGCAGCATGAAACGGTTTGATTAAATACAGTGAATACAATTACAGAACAATAGATCAAAAACATCAATACAAATTGGATAATTAACATTATTATAATTTTCATTTTACTGACCTGCAAATATCTGATTTACCACTACAATTCACAATTATTTTCAATCAATCGAAAATCTCCAATACTCTTCCTGTTATCTATCGTTACCTCGCATCCATCCATTTTTCCAATAGATATATGTTTTCTCCGGTCACTATTCTACTTTCACGAAATCACGGAACTCCTCTAATGTCACAGAAAATCAATGTCATAATAAGTAGAATGATACGTTATTATATACAAGTTGTATGGAACATTCAGAAACAAAATTAACATGAATCAAAAATTATATTTTGAATAGGTGGTTCTCCTCAATTCTAAGTAGAATCTATGTGAGGTATATATATCTCATCTTTTGCCGTTTTCGAGATAATTGCTGTTGAATTTTGTGAAAAATTCTATACAAGGTGTACAAAAGTTTTTTTTTTAAAAAGTTGTTTGGTTTATACTAAATCGTTTAAATCTGGTAGTATCGTTTATACAGGGTGTCCCAAAAGCTGACCACAGCATTTAACTTTAAAATTTTATAATGAGGGAAAGAAACTCGATGTCTCGGTCTCAATCCATTTGATGACGTTCAAATGTTCTGTGCAATATTATCTGTAGTCAATCCGTATTACTTCTATTTGTTTAATGTTAATTTTAGTCATTTGACATGTGTTTCAGTCTGATGATGCCCTAACAGGCGAAACCCGGGTCACCCAATATAGTTTTATCGACTGAGACCGAGACATTGAGTTTTTTTCCCTCATTATTATAATCAGGTCTCTTGGAGCATGGATGAGTTTTTCCAGTTTGAAATTTCACATGGAACATCCTGTATTCTATTTCATTTTTGGATTCTACGGTAAATTCTAAGTTAAATCTGTAGAAGATATATCTATTTTATCTTCGGCCGTTTTTGAGATAAATGCTGTTGGATTTTGCCTTATTTTTAGAGCTACAATTCAAAATAAAGCGTGAGCCTTTTAAAATGGAAAGCAGCTGTTTTCAAACTAATCTAGAATTGTTTTTTATCTTTTATGAGGCAGACTTAAGCTGCAAAGCAATCATTATTCAATATGTTTGTCAAGATTCAGATCCAGAATTTAGAATTTTTCACAAAATTGAAAAATAGATAAAAGGAATCTAGATAAATGCTAGCATTTATCTAGAAAGTGGCAAAAGTTACGATAGATTTATTTTATATTGATTTGACTCAGAATTTAATGTATGATCTGAAAATAAAATAAAATACAGGGTGTCTTTTCTAAAATTTTAAAGTTGGGTAATGTTGACAGCTTTTGTGACACCCTGTATTAATGACATGACCCGATTTAAAAATCATCATGAACCAAACAACTTTTGTATCACACTTTTTTTTTCTACACCTTGTGTAAAATGAGTTTGAGTGGGTCAAAATATTGGATTTTCCACAAAATTCAACAGCCTTTATCTCAAAAGCCACAAGAGATAAGATGAATATACCTCATACACATTTGACTTGGAATTTAACGTAAAATTTAAAAATGAAATAAAATACAGGGTGTCTCATTCAAAATTTCAAAGTTGGGTGCTGCCGTACAGCTTTGGGGAGACCCTGTATAAATGATACTGCTAAATTAACAAAATTTAGTTTAAACCAAACAACTTTTGTCCAAAACTTTTTCTGTACACTTTGTATAGAATGAGTTAGAGGGGAGGTCAAAATATAGTGAATCACCATGTACATTCCCATCAATACTTTCAGGCTGCGGCGATATCCATTATTATTGTCATTTGTCTCATAGTCTCGTTGAAAATTTTGCTAAGGCCAGAAAGGAAGTGAAGAATATCCGGACGAATCGCAACTCTGGAACGAATAAACAGTCATTGATTCAAACAGCCAATAATATTATTCCAGATTGCACCATGCGCAGAGTTATTCTATCAAAGCAATACCAAATAACTATTTAGTGATCGTGTTACTGAAGAGCCTCCTCAGAAATGGTGAAATTTATACAACTTATCGTCTTTATTTCACGGGTAGTACATCCTTGGGAGACAGTGTTTTTGCAAAGTTGCTCAAAGAGCAGTTTTCTTGAACTTGACAATGAAACGATGCCCACACGGTATGGGAAGCATAACACCATAATGCTTGCAACTATTGTCGGGGACGGGTCTTTCCGTCTTGAAGCCAATCATTGATCTTTATACGTATCCGTATACGTATCAGTGCTGTACATCAGTACCTACATCAGATCTGAATCCGTATTCAATCCGACCCTGATCGGGATTTTTTAACTTATGCAATCCGGAACCGGATCGATCTGCCTATAATACTTGTATTGGAGATACGGAGCCGAGACCTGGAACCGAAATCTTTGTCTTTGTATTCACTGCTGCCACTAAAACATGAAAATAGGAATGTGCATAAAATCAAAATGTATCTGATTTATTTGGAAATAGAATATTTTCTGATGCAAATTATACTACTTTTATTGTGTGCCCATAATCATAATTCGGATATTGGAACCGAATCTGAGATGCGAATCTGATCTAATCTGTATATCTCGGATATCGGATCTAAATCCAGATCTTTTATTCAAATTCGGTTAAGGATCTGCGATCCGTATACCGCGAGGGTACATATCGATACGTAGCCCGTAACGCATATCTGTCAACGTAACATAGTTGCGTTTGCATAGATCCATACGGATACGGTTGTATTTTCGACATGGCTGAGTGTCTATTAACAGCTCGCACCGACTAATAACCAAATTGGTACCCACAAAATCCAAGTCTGAATATTAGCGTAAACATCTCTATCTTCTCGAAGCTATGTTTACGCGTCAAACATGGCCAGAATTATTCAAACTGTTGCATGATATCTGATATTCCATCCTCATCAAATATGCTAGGAAAATACACGATGTGCAATTTGTTCTATGCAAACGAAGTCAGTCAGTTTACGCAAGATGTTGGTTCGTAAATAAGTATACCTAATTTGAAACGATAAACAGAAAAAAGTTAATGAGTGAATTGACTAGCACCGCTTCAAGATACCAGTGTTAAAGTAAATTTTTTAATTCATATATTTTCCAGGAAAAACATATTCGTAGTTCACAATGACATCAAGACATTTTTGGATATAGCCCAATTGCCTCAAAACATATCATTGTGATCTCGCAGTCATATTACTGATGCCCTGAATGTGAATGTCATTTTGAATGTTTGGTTTGATGAATTTTTGTTAAGGACTGAGCGGTCGATATTACGTTAATAATATGTATCTTTTTTAAAGGTTAAAATCGTGCTGCAGAAAAGGAATACTGGCATCATATGATATTAATATGAAAAGTAGAGGTACGCGTGCGTTTTTGTCGTCGGACCAATCTGACTGATTAGTCCGATTTTTGATCAAGCGACCTCAGATCAATACGATTGATCTGGAATAAACGAACGCGACATATTTGAAAAAGTAACCTCTCCATTTTGTTTAAATAGTCGGTTTTAGTTCGATGGAACGATTCGTGTTTCAAACGAAATTGAGTAGGTAGGTACCTCTATCAATCTCTCTTCTCTCTCTTCATCATCCCACCTCCATCCACTTCTGGACATAGACCCCTTCGTATCTCTCTCAAGTCTGTCGATTTGTAGCAATTTGGGACCAGTTCTTTCCCACCACTTCCACAATGTCGTCTATCCAGCGTTCCTGTGGTCTACCTCTGCTTGGTTTGTCGTTTGTCTCTCTGAGTCGCCAGTGCGTTTTATTTATAGTCCACTATTCGTCATTTTGTCTCGCGACGTGACCTACCCAACGCCACTTCAGCTCTGCTACACGTGATATGACGTCAGCCACCCGCGTTTTCCTTCTGATTGTTTCGCTTCTTATTCTATCTCGCAAGGACACCCCCAGCATAGCGTCTGTGATCTCTGCGTGCTCAATCGCTCTCTGTGTTCGTCTTAATCGGTTTGCACTTTGTTTTGTGATGGCCATTGTTTTGAGGCCATAAGTAGTCACCGGCAGAATATGTGTCATACACCTTACGTTTCAGGTTTATAGGGATTCCCTGATTTTCAAGAATATGTTGTCCCATATCAATAGTAGATGTTCATGAGATTGTGCATTCACTTCGAACCTATAAGTCTCGTTCTCCAGTCTTATCAAATAATTCGAGGAATAGCATTTTGACAAAAACTTTCAAAATGGAATGGATGAAATAACATTTGAAATGAAAAACAACAATACACGTGGAGAATATTACCGGTTCAAACAAATATATGTCAATAAATTTGTCTTCATAACCTTACACTGACATCAAATTGATCTTTATCATTTTGCCCAAAATACTCCGATCAACGTCTGACGCGTCCAGATTAAATAAAAGAACGCTCCGGATTTTGATCTGTTTGCTCTAGATCTCGCTCTAGATCTAATAAACGAACGCATACGGAGCAGTCTGATTAGTCTGACATGAAAAACGAACGCAGCCATAGCTAATAGTTGATCCTCAATTCTTCGATTAAGCAATTGATCAAAATTATGGAGTAAGTTTCAGTAGTGATGCTGATTTCCTAAATACCTTAGGAATTGTGAAAGATTTTGAATAATATGAAAATTGAGTGATTTATATGGAAGCGATCGTGCGGGAGTAGTGTTCTCTAATAAGAAGAATGAATCCCATTCTCAGGAAATTTAGTGGTTTTTCAACATGTGTTGGTGTCCAATATATTGCAAAAATCATACATCCAAAGCTGAAGTTGAGTACATCAAACAAATATACAAGTAAAATAGTGTTGATGATAACACAATGTGAAAATAAAATATGTCATAGCCACGACATATACATTGTGTCCACGGAAAGGGGTTTCGGTAGGGTATATTCCCAATTTTCAGACAAATCAGCTCACTGTGATTTCAACAGTAGATTGTATCGTGATCAAAAAAATCGCTGATTTTAAAATACTCACAAAAAAAATGAATGATTCATCATAACAATATAAAACGTTTATTGCTGACAAAAATCAATACGAACAAGAAAAAAATTAGAAATTGATCATTAACTTCATAACATACTTAGAAAATCAAAGAAGGCTAATATGTCTGAAAATTGAGAGTCTGCTTAAGCTTTGGAAAATTGAAGGCTACGATTTACTTTTTATAGGAGATACTACATGGTCAATATAATATTTCCACATGATCCATTTTAAGAGCTTTGTCCCATATTTTGTCAATGTTTTCATATCCTGATTCTTTTATATATTTTGATAATTCCTAATATCCTAATACATAATAGTTGGCATTGTTGCCAAATCGTCATACATATCCTCAATCAAGGTTTCCCTTTTGACTACTTTGATAAGATTTATAAGAAGAAATCATATCGGCATATCGCTTTAGAATTTAATTCCTTATTTTTTCGATACTGCACATTTTTAGTATGGGTTAACTCGATCGAATGAATTGGTTCCACATATCTGATTACTAGAGATATCCAATCACTCGGCTACGGAGAAAACTAAAAGTTGGTTAAGGGGGTTGGTTTGGCTAAGTTGAATGAGTTTTCATTTATAACGAAAAAGTTAATTTAAACCTGAATATTCCACTCATGTACAAAAAAACCCATAAGAGCAGTTGAATTTTCGGAGGCTTACAGCGAAAATTACACTCTTACACGTATACCTACACGAGAATTTTCCTTTGATCACAGCGAAAATTACACTCTTACGTATGCCTACACGACAATTTTCGTTTGATAACAGCGAAAATTTCCTACCAGTCAATTCCAACCAATCATAGGCTTGCATTTTAACATGTTGCTATGGCAACGACCTAATTTTACTGGAAATCACCCTACTCATAATCACGTGACTGAATGATTAATAAGTGGAAATCTCCCTGGCTTTTCATCTGGATGTAGCTCCCATATGATAACAGTGTTGCCGTCCCCACTCTCCCTAACAATCCCAACCCAACTGGTGCATGGGAGCTACATCCAGCCGCTACTATTAAATATTCTCAAATAGTTTTGGCATGAAATTTTCTTGCCGAATCTCCCGCGAGCTCGAATTAAAAATCCGGAAATAATTCGAGCTCTAGAGAGCTTAAAAGAGCCCTCCAGTTTCGGTGTCGAGCTCTTCTCCAAAATATGAAAATGAACTCATGCAGTTTTTAGGCAATACGCCTTCAAGCATAATTATCGATAATTTTGATGCACTTGTGCAATTACCCTCAAAAATTGCATAGTAGGAATCGAAAATTGCATTGTTTACGTATCCATGGTCAGGCTCTTTTATAATCACCCAACAACGCCTTAGTTTGTTTATTTTTTAAGTGTGACAGTTCGTATTTTGATAGAGTTCTTCGATACCATGTCACGTTTTGGAACAGAAACAACACAACATTGAAAAAAATGTTGAATATTATATTCTTTGATTCAATTAGTTACCTAATTCGAGTTATTTTCTACCTAGATTACACTCGTGCATCAAAATAATCAGATAATTTTGCATTCAAGCTTATTGCCTTTGAAAATCTACATTCGTTCATTTTCATATTTTGTTAAAATATGAAAATGAACTCATGCAGTTTTTAGGCAATAAGTTTTCAAGCATAATTATCGATAATTTTGATGCACTTGTGCAATTACCCCCGAATATATCAAATTAAAAATATAGCTGTATAAATTCATAGTTTGCAATAACCACTTCTGTCAATGGATATAGGTTCTGAATTTGTCAAAAGCTTTTCGAAGAGCCCCACAAGAGATTTGAAGATAACTAAGTGGATGTAAATACCAGGGATTTAAAAAATAAGTGCCTGTAATTATCATGAAATAAAGTAGCTTTTTCAACTAAAATCAATATCATACCTACATATTTTTAAGGTTACTCCGAATTCGCATAATAATTGTGGATTTTGTGTATGGGGTATGGGGCCGGTATTTGACGAATTCGCGAAATTCAAACTACCTAAGTTTGTACCAAATTTGAATACTTGATTGCTTGATTATATATTTTGCATTTTTAAGAAACCTTCATACCTGAGATTAATAGCATTTTTTTTTATAATTTGATAAGCATCAAATTTTTTTTTAGGGCAAAGATACTTGCAGCTTCGTTGATTAGATTGTCATGACCAGACAATGATCCATTCAATGCGTGTAGAAGACTGATTTACTCATTTTCTTCCTGGATTTCAAAACCTTTTTTCAGATTGTTGGATATATTCAATGTTTATTTTTCTTTGAACTTATACTTTCATTGTATGATGTATGAACAAACACAGTAAATAGAATATTGTGCCAACATAAGAAAACAAGTTATTGGTTCAATGATATATGGATGACATTGGAAGAATATTTCCATCTCTATGTTAGAACAATATTGATAGTCGAATATATGGCCAACATCGGTGAAACTATATCGCAGTAATATTACTATTTGTTATTGTTACAATATTGCACAATGTCCACATTTTTCACTGGGCCAATATCAGTTGATGTTTTTGGGCCAATATATCTTCAATATTGTTCCAATATTGGCGCAATAAATGTATGCTACTTGGCTCGTCTATATGTTTAGACCTCAAATGAGACTCAGGTTTCTGGATTGATTCCATCGCACTTTGATTACTAACTGAGTTATCAACATTGAGACTGAATTTATCACAAGGCACTCCAAGCTCGTGATAACCAGACCCCTTCTTTCGCGGCACTCACGAATTTAGTCTCAGTAGTTGATAGCGAGACACATTGCTTCCGGTTCTTCCAGGCAACTGCTGCATTTCCCAATTCGCAAAAAACTCCACGGGTTGATTTCTTTTTTTGATGTCCCCAGCATATTCTGCGTCACTGTAGACCTCAAAGTTGCCATTTGTACGATACAATAAACCAAAAACGTTTGTACCATTCAAGTATCGTGGAATCCGTTTTGCCATAGACGAATAATCTTGAGTGGAACTATCCAAATTTCCAGCCAGGATGTTTACAGCAAATGAGATTTCGGGAGGTGTGATCATTAAGAGATTCATTAAGTTTTCCGTATGGTATTTACTCCATCACATCATACATAAACAAACATCAACCTGTATTTTCACTATTTATCTAATTCTTGTGATATTTTTCGAAATGCTAAATGTACAATATGGTTTTGTTGAGATTATAACCCTATAAAGTTTTGAAGTTAATGATTATCTCGTGCATGAAATTAGAAGCTGGAAGCCCTGACATTTTGATTACATACAAACACAAAATTTTGATTGTAGATAACATAGACCGGTTTAGTTCAAGTGATTCAGACTTTCTTGCAAGCCCCCAAGGGTTCCCAAAAATAACTAGCATTGACGTAATTGGTTATTTAGTGCTATCGCCACGCTAATATATGTATTGTTTTCGGTACAAGTTGTCATCAGTTGACAGGTTTCTGAAATGGCCTATGGGTGTTGCCACATGCTTACTGTTTTGCATGTCAAAATCTTCAATATTTTGATGACATAAGCAAAATCAGGATCTGACTCATCGTTGCTTTAAGAAAGTTGACATCACTTGAGTGCTTGAGTCATGTTCCAGCGACATGCTCAACCACGCATTTTTCCTTATTTTTATGATTATGAAAAGATGATGTTTCTTATTTATACACCACATCATGACGAATTATCACGGTTTGTTTTCCTGGTATGTACACCCTTTACCCATAATATCCCGAAAAATATGCTTCTTCTGTCCCTTGGTCCCTCCATACACACTTGTATTTTTGACGAATCACACACAAGTTTATTTGATACAAATTGCCACATTCCAGTCCAGTAGCCCTTTGCCGTTCTTCTCAAAAATAGAGATTTGTAGATTTGTCCGTTATTGTTGATCGTGGAATCAATACCGATTTTCACAGACGTTTTTACAAAGATTAGATTACACATTATTTAATAATAATAATAATAAATGTCTTTTATTTCATAATTCAAACAAATCAATACAAATATAAGGTGTACATACAATAAGTCTACTATAGACCAGGTGCAGTCTAGCCAGAGGAGCTACTCTACTGAACTCCGCACTAGTAGACAAATAAGTATTTATCACAAATTCTGAAACATTACTTGATTACCTAATCCAAAACCTAATCGTATCACTCAAACAATACTAGAAAATCAAATCTTTCCCAAGATGCATTTGGCATTTATTTAGTGATTGATTCTAGAACCGAGCACAAGAAGATGAGATTCAGGAGTTTTGGAGGTCACGAATATATGATTTATATGAAATTTTAAACTGTTTCTCATTCAGAGAAGTCAACTCGTTGGGCAAAGAGTTGATCAACTTGATGGCGTTGAATGTTAACGATCTCTGGTGGTCCGATGGTGCGGCATGGTTATCCTTTTCCCAAACCTGTCACGACAATGCACGTTTAAACGAAACACAAACCTATTCCTCATAGTAGAAGGCCTCCTGGATCCTGGATTTCTTGAAATATTTATCAAAATGTTTCCGAGTTCTACGATCTGGGGTGTATAATATTTCAATTTACCAGGTACTCATTTGTCTCCAACGTTTTTCCGCAACAACCAGCTCCCTTTCCAGTTGCACTGACTTAGGCTCTTTATTTCCAACATTAGTCATCATTGGTTTATCGAAAAGCATTGAGGACTTCCCATCGTTTGTCATGCGAACCGATGCACCAGAATGTATTATACATTTTCCTTATAGGTTTGGTACCAAAGTTTCATGAGCCACAAAATGCCGTCGGCTCAGTTCGTGATGCTCATTCATTTTTTTCAAACAATTTTTAATCACATGAAAAACCACCAGGACAAACCTTTCGTAGGTGATCTCTTCTTTCACACGTGAAACAAGAGGCTTCATGCTTCTTAGCTGCAACCTGATATTATAGTTTCATTTTGTCAAGAAGTACTCTACACCGTGTCATCAACGCCATGGTACACCCTATTACTTTTGAAGACGCTGTTTCTCAATCAATAAGCAAGTAGTCAGATTTTCCTTAGTTCGAAGAGCTACATCCGTTGAATCCCATATGCACTGTGAAAATGTTTATACTCCTTAGGAAGAACTGACAGAATTCTGATCAGCAACTTTGCAATAATTTCCAACAACAGATTCCGAAACGTTGTTTTGAAAATCGTAGAACTGCTTCTGGATAAGCGAAAAGCTTTCTTCTGATTTTGAATCGTACGCATCTTGAAGTTTTTGCCCCATCTGACACGCATTTTGAAAACTAAGGAGAAACTGAAGAGGTTTGCTTTCCATACTTGTAACAATTATTGCCTTGGCGACCTTGTAATCTTTTGAAACACTAATTATGGAATGCTTCATCCTCTCCAGGATTAACACGTGTGCCTTCACGTACAACACATTATTGCAGCCCAAAAATGTGCGAATAACAATCTGTCATTTCACATCCATTGTGAACGAAAAAGTACTTTCGGTCAACATAAACACCATCGCGTGACTTGCGAACTTGCGATTTCTTCCGGAACACTCAAATACTATCGCATAACTTGTTTGCGGGAATGAATATCAAGATAATCGGCCCACCGCGTTGGGCCTATATCCTATTCGAAATACTCTTTCCGTAACGGGAAAATAAAAGTCGACCGTACTCAAAAAAGTGTATATCGAACTAAACTATACTGCATAGTCAAAACCAGAAATATATCTTGCGCCTGAAGCTGATAGAATATCGAGCTTCTGCTAAAGTGAACAAAAAACAATATCGGCCCGCAGTGGAATTCCGACAAACCAGGAAGAGAGAAAATAAATGCGAATGAGTTCAACTTTCTTAACACAGTCTTGAATTATGGATACATATCAAATAATCGAACCTGAAGCATATAAAAAATGACAAAGACTTTAGTCAACACATACTCATAATGTAAAATACTTGATATAAACGTCAAGTTATAAAAATGAAGTCTTACCGATATCAGTCAACATTTCTGCATCAAGATCATATACATATTATATAGTTTTGAATAGGGTTGTTTTTCTCGCCGATATCGTAAGGCGCATGCGTTGAGATCAGGACAACTGACAAGCGTTCACAAGCATGCTTTTATCGTTGTCTAGCTGGAAGTAGAACAGGGATAGAGTATAACGTCTGTCGTGTAATGTCGTGCACGTTTTGTTTGTGTCTTATTGTATCAACAAATATGTTACCCTTCATGTAACTCAATTAAAAGTCACTGGACCTTGACACTGACACTGACAGTATTTTGGAGGTTATAGATATTGTCTCATGTCATACCCAACTCATAATCAAAACCGTCAAGAATTTGACACTTGCCAGACCCCAGTTGCCATTTGCGCATGTGCGGCCTGATAAAAACATTCCTATACTGGTGTCATCGCATGATCGATTGTAACTTTTATAATAAGAATATTTCTATAGGTAAAAATATTTTCCAGACCTCCAACTTTCCAGATAATACGAAGCCACTTTGTTCCAAAGAGAATTTGTTTCGCGTGATTCCACAAAGTGGAGGTCCCCCAATTCACCCAATTTTATAAATATCAAGTTCTGCATAATATCGATAAGATTTTTTTGATAAACAGTAATCTTCTGAAATAGGAAGATTCTAGTTTTGAACTTCTATAACCTGCAAAAGTATTCAAATGTCTTGGTAGTTCATATTTTGTATTCCAATTCACCTATGCCCAGAGCCGGATTAACCCCGTACAGGCCCCTAGTCACAAACTCTGTTTGGGCTCATAGGCAATGCAATCAGGTTAAGATAATATGGAAAAGATAATACTAACATAACATTCAACTTCGCTACGGACTGCATCCAACAAACCGGGGATTTTGCCAATTTTCCCAACATGGATAAGTATGTAAGAATAAATAAGAATATATAAGAAATAACACAAAGAGGACAAGTTACCTGCTTGCGACCATCACGCACCCATAAGCGCCAATAATTTGCTTTGTTATCAAATGATTAGGCCGGACATAAAGTCCGTCGCCCACCCTACAACTTTTGAACCGTTAAATATATAAGAACGAAATATGGACACACCATATGCGGGGACGTTCTTAATTTTTTGACATAGAAGTGACAGCTGGAGATGTCAGAATACAGCTGGGCATCACTTTGAACGAAAGATCAAATGGGAAGGGTGGTCGAGTGATACCTCACTTTGAAGGTCTTTCCATCCTTATTACACCTTGAGAGTTTGGAGTCGCTGTCTTTGTCTAGGTTTTCTATATCACGGCAGTATTTTTTTTTCAAAATGGCGACATATTGCCGTTTTGAGATCCACATCTGTGCTGAGAAATGCAGAACGTGCTCATATACTGCT
This sequence comes from Orchestes rusci, assembly GCA_958502075.1. NCBI lineage: Eukaryota > Metazoa > Arthropoda > Insecta > Coleoptera > Curculionidae > Orchestes > Orchestes rusci. Next base: position 15,220,872 of record OY293305.1, on the reverse strand, counting down.
GATCTAAATTTTATTCTGGAACTATCACCTATCTCGTTTTTGGTGTTTATTGTTTTTGTAAGTTTTATCATTGCACAACTGAAAACTAAATTTTTATCATCAACTTGGAAAAAACCGTCAAATCAGATAGATATTTCGAAACATGTCCCGTTTGGCATTGATTCACTGTCAATAATACAAAGTGACCCATTTGAAAGCGGGCCACCCGCATAACATTTTTATTTATGGAGCGATTTTGACGTCACCACACTCAACATAAAAAAACGCTTTGGTGGATCAAGTGAAGCTACTGACACACAACCTCTGAGATTTTTTTTTGATACGAGTGAATTCTGAGAAACCTGCACATCCTCCAACACCAATCAACCGGAATTTCTCCTGGTTTTTCTCCAAAAACAAACTCCAGTAAAAAAAACAAAATTTTTTCATGCACTTGCCAACCCAACAAGTAGTATTGAAGTTTTGCAAAAAGACATCAAATTAGCAATATCTTCTTCTAAGCCCGGTTCTGCAGGCTACTTGGATTCGTTGAAACCTCAACACCTTGAAGATTTGAGAAACGATGGATTGGGAACAACAGCATCAACACTTGTTTCTGCATTCACAAGATTTGTCAAGAAAATCATCGAAGAAAAACTTCCATCAGAAATTCGTCCGGTTTTTTTTTCGAGCTGCCCTTTGTGCGTGAAAAAAGAAAAATGGAGGAATTCGTCCAATTGCTGTAGGTTGCACCATCAGGAGGATGGTTGCCAAAGTAGTCTGTTCCAGACTGGTAATATCTCTTTCGGAACATATACACCCAATTCAGCTGGGTTTTGGTACAAAATATGGTCTTGAAGCTGCTGTTCATGCTACACGGCGATATATCTCTACTGAACATCAAAAACCAAAATTTGTTTTAAAGATTGATTTCTTGAACGCATTCAATATGATTTCTAGACAATCCCTTTTATCTGGAGTTTCAAAGGTTATTCCCGATTATCACCATTTTATAGAAGAATCATATCTTGAGCCCTCCCTACTTTCTTTCAACGATCGATCAATGTTGTCACAACGCGGTGTTCAACAAGGAGACCCACTAGGTCCAGCCCTTTTTTCCCTTACATTACATCCAATAATAGAATGTTTAAAAACAGATCTCAACTTATGGTATCTTGATGACGGTACACTTTGTGGCGACAAGAGCATAGTATTGAAAGATTTTATCTTTATCAATAAAGAGTGTTCAAGAGTTGGCATGGAAATTAACTTAGATAAATGTAAGCATCTTTGATTTCTCCAATCAATAATACCAATCAAGATATGTCAATTTTTGATGACTTTTTTTCCAAAGCCCCTAATCTCAAAATAGTGCCCATATCTGAGCTCATTCTTCATTGGAGAATGAGCTGCTGGACACCTTTCACTCACAAAATCTGCTCAGGTGATCAGCAATCTCAATGTGGGTAACTGCGGAAAGACAGACACCGGTATTCAGGCGCTGGATAATATCCTTTGTTTGTGTGTCTACAGGTCATTCACAACTAAAAGTCACTAAAAGTGCACAAACTACACGTGATTAGACATAGCGAAACGATTGATCTGATGACATGTGTTGGTTGGCAAAAAAAGATTCAGGGAATGATTCTTGAGTTAATTTTAAAAAAAAAAATTTATATGGATGTATGTATGTCCTGAAAGTCCTAACTTCTGAGAAGCGGTAGTGGAGGTTTTTGAAGAAAAAACGTAGTATTATTTTTTTTAAATATAATTTGACCCTGTAATAACCCATCAATTATCTGCTGACGGTTATTGTTAGTCAGTTGCTTGTCAGTTCTTGTAAAAAAAAACAAAAATTAGATTTACATTTGAAATAAATAATAAACACGTAATACATTAAAACAGTGGTTTCTAGTTTTTTAATCAGATCAAATCAATTCAAATAAAGCTTTATTGTCCAAAAATGAAACATTTTGTTGACAAAGCAATTATGAAAATAAATAAAATATCACTACTTTCTACAAGCAGAAAAATATTGCAACATGACTACACAGTTTGAAAATCATCACATAAAAACTCCTCCACAGTATAATACGCTTTGGCCATTAGAAACGTTTTAACACTTTTTCTAAATTTAATAGGGTATTTTATCATTCTAATCATTTGAGGTAATTTGCTGAAAATTTTACTATGTTTATAAATTAATGAGTAATGGATAAGGGCACTAGACGGGGTTGGTAGATTCACACGATATGCATCTCTCATGTTGTAATCGGTGGAAGAATGGATCAGGCGTTGATGCTTCTTGTGGATCAGACAAACTGCTACCAACATAAATAGGCACGGGACAGTCATTAGCTTTTGCGTAACAAACAATGGACGACACGATTCACGGGGACATACACGCAGCATCTGTCTAAATGCCCGTTTCTGCAGGACCAATACGGATTTCAAAAGAGTCTTGTGACACGAGGCCCAAAAGCTTATCCCATATCTAAGGTCCGATTCCACAAGTGATAAGTAAACATTCCTGGCAATAGTTGGGCCCAACTCCCTGGAGACAACCATTATAGCAAAATAGCCCTTGGCAACCTTATTTGAGAGTTGTTTCACGTGTTCATCAAACTTGAGAGAATTATCCACGTGCAATCCCAAGAATCTGGCATCATTAACACTCTCAAGAGGCATCTCTCCAATAGAAATGTCGTCCACTGAGCATCTGAACGTCATGATCTTGGTCTTGGATATATTGAGGCTAAGGCGATTACCACCACACCAGTTCTTCATGATGTCCAAATCTCTCTCAATCACTCTCCTAAAACCATCCACAGATCTTGATGTCCACAATATTGTTGTGTCGTCCGCAAACATTGTTAAAGCTCGAGAAATACCAGCAAGTGGAAGATCATTCACATACAGGAAGAACAGCACTGGTCCAAGAACAGATCCCTGTGGCACTCCAGATTTAATTATCTGTTCACCAGATTTCCTGCCACGGAACATTACAAACTGTGACCTCTCAGACAGATACCAAGACATCCAACTTAAAAAGATTCCGCGGAATCCATACACCTCCATCTTGCGAAGAAGTATCGAATGATCAACGCAATCAAAGGCTTTGGAGAGATCACAGAATACTGCTGCTGCAATCTCACCATCATTCAGGCCAAAATACAAGCTTTCTAGTAAGGCAAACATGGCATCATCAGTACCCAAACGGGAAGCGATTCAGAATTCTGTTTCGATCGATGAAGCCCATCATACGTGTCTTAACCAAAGTCTCAATCAATTTTCCCAGAGTCGGCACCAGTGAGATAGGACGGAAATTGGATGGAGTCTTTGGATCACCCCCCTTAAAAAAAGGAACAACCTTTGCCAGTTTCAGAGTCGATGGCAGCTCTCCACGCTCAGAAGAGGTATAAATCGCTTCAGCCAAAACGGTCATAGCACAATCCGGCAACTTCAGAAGAATCTGTACTGAAATACCATCCCATCCAGAAGATGTTTTGTTATGTGAGTCCTTGAGCGTAGTGATCATTTCAGAGGCATCCGTGTGACTGAGAAAGAAGGTCTTCTGGACGCGAACTCCTGCAAGGCAGCCCACAGGATCCAAGGTAGGCTCCGAATCAAGGATTATCGAATACGCAACGTCCGTCGGACGAAAGAAAGTCAGGAGACCAAATTTGCCCAGGAATAAATGAGAATTACAAAAAAGAATAATCTTTAGAAAAAACAGAGGCACCATATTCTTCTTCAAAAATATCTAGTTTGAACCACGCATGAACGCCACTGGTACAAATAAATCAAATAGGTGAGAGTCAGAAAAGGCCTTTTGATGCATAGAAAATTCATAACAAAATTCACTTAAACAACAGGGGTTTCATATCATGAAAAAAAAACATGTTTTTCTTAAATCTTTGCCATACGCACCCTGTATCTCAAAAGTTAGGTCTTTCAAGAGATACATTCATCAAAAGTTTTTTTTTTCAATTAACGCAAAAATCATCCTCTGAATTTTGCACCTATTTATTTACACCCTGTAATCAATTTAATTTGTTGTCCAATTACCCATCAAACTCAACATTTATTCGACGTTTCAAGTTAGTAAAACCACCATCAATATTGAATGATCTTTTCCGGATTCCATTTTGCGTTTACAGTGCACGTATTTTTTTTTTCTATGAAATAACGTGATCGGATTCTTAATCCATCATTGACATTGATGATAGCTCTATTACGGCTCTATTTTCTTGATCCTAAGCCACACGTCAACCGAACAACGCTTTTTTGAAACCCGGAGATGCTTTTGAGTAAGCTTCCAACCGCAGATCCGCAAATGTTCTCATATTGATTAGAGCATAGGTGCGAAGCGGAATAGACGTTTCTACCTCTACCTAATGACTAATGGGTATTAATAGGTTTTAACTAATCTCGCATAGCAAATGGCTTTGTATAACAACATTGCATCATCCTATTGCGAAGGATTCTAAACGTGCATTTTTAAGAGTCGTATTCTCCGCTGAAAAAGTGCACCTCGCTTAAAAGATTCAATTACAAGATACAGACGGTAACCTTGCCAATTATTGTCCTGTAAACAGTAGAATCATCAGAAATCTGGAGCTAGTCCTGGAGAAACATTTGAATCAACAATATCGCTTAGCAACTGGATTCCCTCATAATTGCTGATCATGATAAATCCTCGTTTCGCTATCTCTAGATTGTTGAATTGTACGAATTAGGACAAGGATTAGGACGTGATTGGTTTTTCTTGAGCACCTTTTTCCCATTTGAGATCATCGACAAACCTGCACGTTTATCCGTCCACTATCAGTCAAAGATCTTCATGATAAGACTTTTTGGTGTTCACAAGAGATTGCGATATGGTCTCTAGGTTTTGTGATGCTATCACTCAAGGTGAAACGAGTTTTTTCCTTGTACAACGGAAGGTTACTTCATATTGCCAACATGAAATTACATAGTATCACATGGTATGCTTGCACTTTGACTTTGTCAAATGGAAACAAAATAATTAAATTTTCTCAACCTCAAAAATATGGACCTGTCTGTAGCTGCAAGTGATGCAAAGCTGTGCCCTAGCTCAGAGTTGAGAACAGGGGTGGGTATATCTATTTGAGGAGCCCGAGTAGTCTTGGCAGACTACAATCATCATCAAAGAATCATCATCAAAAATACTTCATTGTCTTGATAATGTTTTTTGACAAAGTATAAAGTGTATAATATTAACCAACAAAGTGTCACAGAGCATCAGAAAAAAAATCACCTGAAGTGATAAATGCTTTGTCCTGCAACAATGATGTCACCTGAATCTTGGAGACTACGAATGACTTCACTTTTGATGCAAGATGGCAAATGATTTAACATTTTCAGACTCTCATAAATCACGGAATTCTTGGTGAGCGCAGTCTTGGGCAAATGCAAGGACAATTCACGGGCATGTCTGGTTGTATAATATGTGCATTTCTGCTATTGTTGAAGGATCAATCTATGCTTTTTAAAAAGCGTATGGACTGATTGTTATATAAAAATACATGGTTAGGTTAGTATACTTTGCTGCCTGAACAAGGGTCTGCACTGTTCACTAGAATGGGCTCTACAGAATAACCTCAACGCTCTCTTTTGCAATCTGAGAACAAAAGTGAATAGAGCACGATTGTATTAACCCCAAGAAACGATGATATATCTGAGGTGACTCTTAATAAAGGAGAAATATACTGACCTGGCCAATAAAGATCCCAATTTCTTTCGCAACCGTCTTCACGGCATAACATCCTCTTGCCAACTTGTTTAAAACTTCGATGTGATCATGGAGTTTCAGCCTATCATTCAACACAATACCGAGCGATTCATTCTGCTCATTGTATCAGGATCCCGATGTGTCCATATAGAATCATCGTATCATTCGCAAATACTAAAAATTTGCCCTAAATATCATGCTCGGTCAAATAATTGATAATGCCAAGAAAAAGCACAGATCCTTGAGACACACCATGTCCAATCTCGAGCATCCCAGAAACCTCACCATCCAACTTGACGAACTGCTTCCTCTCTGATAAATAAGATCGCAATCAATTTCAGAGCACACTCCTCAAACCATATCTTTCTAGTTTTCTTAACAGTATTTTTAGCGGTAAACACAATCAAAAGCCTTGAAAAAATGACAGAAGAATGCAGCCGACATTCAGCGAAGACAAATTTGCTGTGACTGATCTGCGATGGAACAGTTGATAGCTTCTTTGTCCATTCCTGCCTTGGAACCGAGTGCCCTTGATCTTCTTCTAAATTCGTTTTCCATTTTCCAGGTTACCTTGGCTTTGTTATTGGCGGTTTTGAAAGTAGTTATGCCAAGTCACTCGCACTAGCCGTCGATATAATATTATATAATTATTATAATACTATCAAAAAACAAGCTGTCACCGAAAAATTTCAAAATATAACTCAAAGACTTTTTATTCGAAGCCACTCTCAAGACCTTTGTGATCCATGATTTCATAGATTTAATTTTGCTTCTGGGAAGCACCCAGAAAATCAATAAAGCAAAGTGTTATTGAAGGACACTAATGCATCATGGAAATCCAGAGCCGATCGCAAGTTTGACTTTTTGCTATGACTGTGAGAAAGCTCAAAATTGGAGGTGCTATAATTTCTGCCAACTCTATGTTTCAACTTTGATTCTTGGACTTTGAAGCTCATGACTACATTGACTGCTTCATGATCCGATATTCTACAGAATTCGACAGAAACAGCAGGACATGCCTCTCCACTCAAATTGCTGCATAGTATATGAGTGTCTGCGAGCGATAGGTGATACGTGTTGGAGAATTAACCATCACTCTGAAGTTGAATGTTTTGAATGAATAATGCTTTAAACTGTTTGACTCATTAGAAGTTTTGAGAAAATCAATCGGCACGATATTGTTGATAACGAACAGATGCTACACTCTAGAGAGAAAATAGAAAATGATTGAATGAAAAGTAAATTCTATGTTACTTCAATAAAGTATCAAAAATGCATACGTATTCGAATACAGCCAGGTATAAGACTTGTGGTGAAAAGCTTGGAGAAGAGTGCTTGATGCAAAAGAAAAAAATTGAGCACGCCACTGATGTAAACGACAAGACAAAATGCCATCCAGTTACGAGTATTTCGGTGGTGTGTCTTTGAACGGTAGTTGTTGTACAATGTATGGCAAGGCGGAACTCTCAAATATGATCATGTATACAAAATCCGACTCAACATGAAGAAAAGTGTAGCGGAATCACTCAATTCAATCGGATCTCACTAACTAGCAAGATTCCAGCACTAAAGGAGCCAAAATGCTCAAAAATACCAAGCAAATCGGCAAAATTAATCCACTTGAACTCCAAAAGCCTCTTATGAAATGGGATTACTGTCCATCTGTTATTTATTCGAATATTCACTTGAGCACAAAATCTTATCCTCATGTAAATTAGCAGATATCAGTCTGGGATTGAGCTTTTTTCATAACAAACGTCGTGAAAAGAATTGTGAAGATGACGACATTTTTTCATGCTTGAGATAGGTTCTATAATATGATTTTGGACCTCATTTATGACAGAGCGGTTTTGAAATAATGAATAGGTACGAAAAAGATCAGTGAAAAATATTTTTGAATAATATTGAACAACAAATATCCAAATAACCGTAGTAGAAAAATATCAATTCAAAAAGACAGAGACGCACATTTTGGCAAAAACCAGCCAATAAGAAGCGGGGTTTTATCGTGATAAGAGAGGAGGAAATGGGCTCATTTAGTTCTTTGCTAATCTCTTGAATGGCCAATCGGCTGCTGTTCGAAGTTCGAACGAATGGTTTTTTCACCTTTGCGATGCTTTCCTTAGACTTTCCGTTTTCAACCACCTCATTTTTGTTTTCAAATTACTGTACCACTTGGAGTAATACGATCACCAGACACTGATTTTATCACTTTACCCAACTCAAAGTTCGAGAATTCGCGGCAGGCGTTTATACCACGTTCTGACTCTTCTTTCTCTAGAAGTCATCTGATCAGTCATAACCATTTCAAGCTTGACATCGGTAGTCTCAGGGGCACTTCGTATAAATCCAACATACAGAATTTGCTTTAAAAATTTGAAACTTCACACGAAGTTTCTCGAAACGTGACGCTTTTTTAAAGAAAATCAAGACCAAGGTACGAAGCCAATCATGCGGAAATAACTATCGCCATAGCGAGAAAATTGGTAACTGAAATTAGCAAATTATTAGATAGTACTAGAAATTTGAGATTGGAACCAAACTGTCAACTGATAACTCAAAATCAAACAATGAAGAGCGGACAAGTTTTCAATGCGTTCTAAAAAATTTCAAAATCACCTTTGTTTCCGAGATGACAATTTGACTACATTGCTTCTGGCTTATGCGAAATGCATTTCTATTTTGATAAGAAACTCATGGAATTCATCATAGTTAATTAATATTGAAATATTTGTGGGTTCATATTTGATTGATTGGTGGGATTCTGAATAATGGTGGCCATCATCCAATTGAAGGTCTTTATTATACTGTATCGTCCGGCTTCACATTTCTTATAATTTTCAATACAAATATAATGGTGAAGGCATGAAGTCAAGCTTATTTATGGCCGGCTGACGAACTGATTTGAATACTTATTATCGTAGGGTAAAATGCAGCTTACTCTGAACACCCATGAAAACAATTCAGAATATATTTGAGCAGCAAACATTAAGTTTAGAAAAATTGCAGCGATGAGCCATGCATCATCACCCCAAGTGTGAGTTATCTAATCCAACTCATCATTTATGTTTACAGCTTACATCCTTAACACATTTTCATATTTTTCACTGCTGCGAAAGCAGGTCATTTTGTGCTGAAGAACGGCCGCATCTCGCATAGGGCGGGTTAAATTGCGACGATAAACAGCCTTTTTAGAAAAACTGTTTAGTTTTAATGATTCACTGTTGACGAATTGAATCGTTTAAAAAACACCATGTCATTTTCAAATGAAATGAAATTGCAATGTGTTTAATTTGAACATACCAAGGTCTGCTCCAATATTATATGAGCCACACATGCTCTATATTTGCATATTTTCCATAAATAAATGAAATAGCGGACTCATTGCAAAAAGCATGATACTACACGCTAATCCACAGATTATCTGATACCCAATATCTCAAATTCATTGGCGGTCTGTTGTCAGGCTAATTCGATCTAATTGCTAAATGGAGATAGTGCACGTGATACAAATTGACGCAAATGACCGTTACCGTGAAATTTAGAGTCAAAAATAAATGGTCCGATGCCGAGAGGAAATAAATTATTTCGCTCGACGGGCGCCAAAAATTATAAGGTAATTTTTAATTGTTTTATAGTCCGCTATGATTATAGATGGACTCATTTTGTCTATCTATAGAGCAGCATGGGCCTGCGCTTGCTTTATATTCCATTGATCTATCGGCTAAATTGCATATTTGAATTTACGGTTTGAATTCAGAAGAGAAAATGGGTCTATGTCGCTTAAGTTCCAATTTGACACATCAGTTGTAGCATTTTATTTTTTTCATGATATATTGCTTGCCGCACATTTTGACAATAACAATGTCATTCAAATTAACTGTGGATACTTTGTGTCGGTCACTATCTTATGGCTTAAGTACTGGGTATTGTACGTAGGTACAAAATTTCATTTTGCTTTAAGCTATTGTGGATGTTGAGGCTTATCGAAAAAACTCTTTTTTGGTTGCTTGGTGAGAATTTTTCGATTAAATTTACTCTATTTGAGAATTGTTTTATGTTGAAATCTCCTTTGATCTACTACCAGCAGCAGATAATTGCGTATAACTTCGTTCAATATGCCGGCGTTCAGATGCCATTTCTCTTAACACAAGCAGCCCGTAAAACGACACAAGCGGAAAGAATTTGCATTGTCATCCAAGTTATCGTAAAGTTAGATTTGAAATCAATTACCCATTTCCATTCCACCAAAAAGCAAAGTGAGTTGAGGAGAAAGTTTTGAGGATGCTTATCAATTTCAACAGAATCATTTCATAAAATCAAATCAAATTCTTTATTGGTGCTAATATCCATATCACAGCATTCACACAAGTCAGTGCATAATATAACAGTACAGTTATTCTTAAAATTATCCACAATAACTAAAAACAAGGTAAAGCCAAAAAAATATACAGTTTGTCCACGGATGGGGTGGACAAGAGGTGAAATAGACTAAAAATTTGAAGATACGACAAAAAGTGATTCCTGATAAAAGTTTTTGCTTGGTCTAAAAATAGAAACTACGATGAGAAAATTGATTTTTATTATACAGGGCGTCTCAAAAATGTAAAAACATAAAATTAAACAAGAGCAAACAGTCACTTCTTGACCTGTTAACGTGGAATGATAAATAAAAAACTTGCTTAAAATTTGGTCCTAACCCTGGAACTTACTGAAGGAAATTTGAATCTATGAAAATTTTAAAAAATTGAACAATTTTGCAAGTCAGCATTTTACTACTTCCAGTATGACTTTCATACCTACAACAACAGTTAATCATGTACCGGTATAAAATCAATAACATGTACGTGGTAAAATGTGGACTTACAAGAGTATTAATTTTTAAAAAAATCTCACAAATTGAAATTTTCATTAGTAAAATTGGAATTAGGGTTTTGACTAAATTTGGAGCAAGTTTTTTGTTTAACTTTTTGTCGTATCTTTCAATATTTGGTTCGTTCAATTCACCTCTTGTTCACCCCATCCGTGGACATACTGTATATATTTAAGGATTTGTACAGTGTGGCTCTGAAAGGTCCCCCCTCCTTTTTTTTAATGTGTGCACCAAAAACTTGGCATTCTTCAATTGCTTTCGAAATACTACTTTTTGATGTTACTGACGTTCTTTTAGTATTCAAGATGGCGGCAACACTTGTTGAATGAAAAGGGAGGTCGTGTTACACAGCTTTCGAAAGGTCTTATCGAGTAGATTATTGTGTGAACATTTCATGGGAATTAACGCATCCGTGCGGTAATGACAGACTGTCAAACTAACAATATAAAGAAATTCGTGAAATAAGACAAAGAAAGCATACTCCAATTTTTATTGTAAGAAATGTTGAAAATGTCCTCCGTCGACCCTCAAACAATGAAATAATCTGCCTGAGAACTCCTGACGGACTTTTTCGAAAGTATCGACATTAATATTTTGGCAAAAAGCAGTAATTCTTTGCTGTAAATCTATAAGAGAGTCTGGCTGTATTGCATATACTTTCTGTTTCAAATATCCCCATAAAAAAAGTCCCATGGTGTTAAATCGGGCGACCTGGCAGGCCATTCGGTAGCACCCCGACGACCAATCCAACGATTGGGGTAAGTTATGTCCAAATACAGCCTTACATTTCTGCTGAAATGAGGAGGCGCACCATCCTGCCCATACGTTAACCATTCCGGGATATTGCGTGTGGGTTTTCCTAAAAACATGCGGATTTACGTCACTCCAATAACGAACATTTTGCCTGTGTACACGGCCATTTAAAAAGAAAGTACACTCGTCACTAAAACAAATATTTTGAATGTATCTTGGTTCTCGGCCTATTCTTCCGGTCATAATTTTGCAAAATTTCACACGTCTGTCAGGATCATCTTCAGTCAACTGGTGCACCATTTGAAATTTATAAGGATAAAATTTCTGTTTTTTCGACAATCGTTTTATAGAAGCAGACGAAGTATCACAGATGTCTGCAACCTGAGAAGTCGACTGTCCAGGATATACCACCATCTCACCAATGATTGCAATTGGTTTATCTTCCGAAATAGATGGTCGCCCTTGATTCTTCAAGCTATGGACACTACCAGTCTCGATAAATTTCCGCACTAATTCGCGAAGATATTTTCTGCATATCGAACGGTCCGGGAAGCGCTCATTGAAGATTCTTTTCGTCTCATGGAAATAACGATTTTCGCCATAAATAAAAATTGCTCTGATTTTTTCTGCGAGGGGACGCGAATTAGGCATTTTTGTAACGCTTCCTAATTTACACAGAAATTAAACAAATGGCTCAAATTGTTTCAAGATTTTCACATTTGATTAAACTTTGGTGCTGTGGCGAGGTAGTGTGGAAACTGTATCTCCATCTTAATTTAGATTTTAGTATCATGATGCTAATAAATTATGCCTTCCAAATTTTTTTTTATTATCTTGAAATTCTTTATCCGCTTTGTATCAGCATTCCCATTTGTTAACCTGTACTGTTTTGCTCAGGTTCACCATAATTTTTCCGGAATCTGATGTGTCTGCTCGTTAAAAAATTGAAACTTAATGTGAACGATATTTTTAAAAACTGAAAGTTTGGCAAGCTGTCATATCCGCACGGGATTAATCCTTTAAAATTTTGACACAATAATCTACTTGATAAGACCTTTCGAATGATGTGTCACACGACCGTCCTTTCCATTTAATAAAATGTTTCAAAATGGCACCCAGCCGCCATCTTGAATACTAAAAGTATATCAGTAACATCAAAAAGTAGTATTACGAAAGCAATCAAAGTATGCCAAGTTTAAAAATTTTTGGTGCACACATTTAAAAAAAGGGGGGGGGGACCTTTTAGAGCCGCACTATATGTTATTTCAAAGTCACAATTTGAAAACTCTCCGTATTAATAAAAGGCTTTTGATACTAAACAATGTTTTATTTTGGATTTGTACTTGTTGAGTGGAAGATCTGTAATTTGGGTAGGTAGTTTAATAAAGAATTTGATGATCATGTACCCCGGCCCATTCTGACACCCAGCAAGTCTATGAAAAGGTATGACCAGCTGATACCGATCCCTGGTGTTGTACCTGTGGAGATCACAATGTGACCCGAACAGATCCTTGGTCTCTCTGATATGGAGGAGGCATCAGCAATGTGAATATAAGGGACCGTCAAAATTCTGAGTTCTTGAAAAGTTGAGACACAGTCTTCCCTATACCCAAGTCCAGCCACCATTCCGACAGCCCTTCTCTGTAGACCAAAAATTGTCTTCATACGAGGCACATGACTCCATGCCAAAACTGCAAATGACATTAAAGAGTGGAACTGTCCGAAATAGGCCACTCTCAGAGATTTTTCCGAAACATTTTCTCTAAGACAACGCAGTGCATAAAGACTCCTCGAAAGCTTGTCAGCCAGCTCCTCAATGTGTATATGTCATCCTGCTCGTCTTATCGTAGTTAAGAAGGAATCTATTTGCCCTGAACCACTTCTCAAGCTTGTCACATTAGTCCTTCGTGTTCGTTCCAGGTCTTATCAGAGATGGCCACTCTTGTGTCGTCAGCAAAGAGCGTGAACTTAGCCAATGGGTCGATGGATGTTAGATCATTGATGTATATCAAAAAAAGAATTGGCCCCAAAACTAATCCTTGTGGCACTACCGAGGTAATCTCGCCCCGCTCTGAGAAAACTCCCCCCGCTTCAAACATCTGCACTCTACCAGAGAGGTAAGACTCCAGCAGTTTGATGCTGACCATGGAAAATCTGTGGTGTTCAAGTTTACTTAGAAGCACATCGTGAGGAACACAGTCTAATGCTCTATTCAGGTCGCAGAACAAGGCCCTAGTGAACTCAAAGTTATTGAAATAGTCAAGTATATATGATACAAGGTCCAATATTTCCAGCACTGTGCTCTTCCCTTTCCTGAAACCAAATTGGCAAGAAGTGAAGAGGGAGTTTTCTTCAAAGAAATCGGCGATTTGCACTGATAAACATTTTTTCATGATTTTCGAGACAATTAGCTACAATGAGATGGACCGATAGTTTTCGGGCAAGTTTTGATCTCCCTTTTTGAGAATTGGCACAACTTGAGCGATCTTGAGGATGTCTGGGAAGATACCCTTTCTAAAGCATAAGTTAATTGATTCAGTGATGGGTTTTACATTTAATCCAAAGATATCTGAGCTATTTTTGTTTTGTAAAATGTTTATGAAAAAAAATGTTTATGAAAAAAACTGATTACATTTCCAAGGTCGAAAAGTTTATTTTGGACAACGGTTTTGAAAATTCTAAAATTAATATAAATACTTTTTCCAATAGGGTTAAACTAGTCATAAAATCTTCAAAACAACTTTTAGATGATTCCCTAATTAAAAAACTTTTACCTAACCAAACTTTAAAACCTAGATTATATGGTTTGCTTAAAATTCACAAGTCAAATATTTTTGATGAAATACCGATTAGACCTGTGGTTTCATATTGTGGTTCTCCTACATATGAATTATCTAAATGGATCAATGCTCAGTTGAAACAGTTGTATAATAATAAATTTTCTTATTGCATAAAAAATAACCTGGCCCTTATTGATAAGTTGAAAGGAGTACAATTACCAGCTGAGGACATTTTGATATCCCTAGATGTCTCCAACTTATTCACGAATATTCCTAAAGGTGGAGTTTTTAGTCTTATAGAAAAAGATCTATTGGTTGGATCTGATCTTTCTAGTTCTGAAAGTCTGGATTTACTTAACTTACTTAAAATTTGTTTGGATCAGAATTTTTTTGTTTTCGAAAATAACCTTTATTGTCAAAAGGAGGGCTTAGCTATGGGTTCTCCATTGTCTCCTATCTTAGCAGACCTTTTCATGTTTAATTTTGAATCCACTAAATTGTTGAATAATAATATCTTCTCTAACTTTATCAAATTTTATGCTAGATATGTGGATGATATACTTATTGTTTGGAATAACAAGGACAACAATTTGGAACAATTTCTTTCTTCTATCAATGAACTGCACCCTTCAATCAAGTTTACTTTGGAAATACAGAATGAAAATAAACAACTTAATTTTCTTGATTTAACATTGTCTATTGTCAACGACAAGGTGGAGTTTGGTATTTTTAGAAAACCAACCCACACAGGTATTGTTATTAATAATGACTCAGACCACCCCATTCAACATAAGTTAGCTGCGTTCCATAGTTATATAGACAGACTTCTTAAAGTACCCTTGAACGATAGTGAATTTCGCAAAGAACTTGACATAATCCATCAGATTGCAGA
This sequence comes from Orchestes rusci, assembly GCA_958502075.1. Lineage (NCBI taxonomy): Eukaryota > Metazoa > Arthropoda > Insecta > Coleoptera > Curculionidae > Orchestes > Orchestes rusci. Next base: position 15,205,840 of record OY293305.1, on the reverse strand, counting down.
ACTTAATGGATACACTCACAGTCTTGTTTCGAAACTTCTAAACAAAAAACAAAATCTTATTTTACAGAATCAAACTTATACACAGGATTTTTTAGATGATAATTCTCAGAAACCTTATAGATCGTTAACTTACATTAATAATTTAACAAATAAAATTTCAAATATCCTTAAACCTATTACAAATATCTCTTTCAAAGCCTCCAATTCTCTTGGCAATTTTTTCTTGAATAATAAAGATAAAGTAAACCTTATGGATATCAGTGGTGTTTATCAACTCAAATGTAAGGATTATGAAGCAGAGTACATTGGTAGAACTTATAGAAGTTTTGGCGTACGATTGAAAGAACATTTGAGATGTTTAAATGCTAATTCTACAGGTTTTTCTCACTTCGCATCCCATCTGTTGGAGAATGGCCATAACTTTGACTTTTAAGATTTTAAGATTTTACATCGTGCCAATAAAGGTTTGAATCTTAACAATTTGGAACTACTGGAAATACATAAATCTTTCAAAAATACAACGACAATAACTCTTAATCACCAAATAAATCTTGATTATTCACCAATTTTCACTTCCATTATTTGATTAACAATTTACCCCCTTACTACATCCTAGCACTCAGCCATATTAGCCTAATCTGGTAGCATGAGCATGTGACTTGAGCTTATTCAACAAACCAAAGAGACAACCACGAAAAATGTTGAATTAGATTAATTTAGCCAATAACGTGAAATACAAGCTTAAGGTAAGTAATGTCCAGTAAAGTGTGGCACGTGGGCAGCGGAAACCACCACACTGAACTCTTTTGCAAGTGCGAGACACGCGTGGGTCGCCGCTGGCGACTTCTAGACACATTTCAAAGAGGTTCTGCAACGACAGCTGAAAATTATTTGCGCTTTGTACAATTGAAAAACTAAATCCTCTGTGTCTGAGGCCGATGATCGAGTCGTGCTTTTGCATATTAAATTTCATTGAGTCAGATGCAAAAAGATACGGCTGATGGTGACGATGTGTGGTTTGTTTGCATGGAATGGGTACGCCATTGAAATTTTCTTATTCATTGCTACCGGTTTTTTCGTGAAAAGTAAACTCTTTGATAAAACATGTTTTAAACGCTGAGTTTGATGGAATTCCTTGGTCCTGGTTTACATGACATTCTTATTTCTCGCAACTGCGTGCTTTGGAGGCAACTTGTACACAGTTCTTTCTAAATGAACCCAAACAGACTTGGGTCGAATACTGAAAAATGGTATTCGAATACGAATACTGAATACTGCGATCAAAAATGGATTCGAATACATGGTATTCGAATATACGTTTTGAAATATATTCGAATACAGAGTATTTGTATTCAAGTATTCATGAAAAATGAATATTTTCCAAAATATCCATTAAATTCACTAAATTGAGGATGAGGTTTTCTTGGCAGGTTCATGGAAGTTCATGACTGATTTCAATTGTTGAGCTGTATTACTAATTTAGGTTAGGTTATTAGGCCCAAAACTTTGGTTATGTCGGTTTGTCTTGTCATATGCTATTCATGCTTTTATATTCCACCAACTAAGTGTGACATTTGGGGTGGGCACCTCACACATGGAGGTTCACTTTTGTCATGTCTTTTGTACCCCCTTTCATATGTTTTAAAAATGTTTTTATGTATTCATGTTTACTTGTTTGTTAAATTTGATCGATCGAATTACGTCTTGGCCTTGTGATTGTATTGTAAGTATATTTTTAGTGTGGATTTGAGGTTAGGTTTTGAACATGTTTTTTTCTTCTATGTAGCCCTTTTAACTGGACCTGAAGATGGGGTGTAAAGTTCAGACCCTGAAACTAGTAGTCCTGTATTAAACAAATTTATGGAATTGTGAGATTTGACTTTTTTTACCTATCATTTTAGTTTATGATATCCTTTAACTCAATGAGGGTTGATTCTCTGAAGGAAAAAGAGGTGTCGGGAACAGGGATGCTTCGCAAAAACACAGCAGGCTCCACCCTTGATGGAGGAATTTTATCTGCTGTACTTTTAGCAACATTGTAGAAAAACTTATTGAAATCATCAGCTGATAATTAACAATCCTCTGTTTTTTTATTGACTTTGTTGCTATGTTTATTGATAATTTGCCACATAGCTTTAGTAGGTTGTTGTTTGATTTTTTTATTAAGTTGTTGTTTGTTGCAATTTTTGCCTCACGAATAGCAGTTTTATACTGAAGTTTATATCCTCTGTACTCCCGCTGTATTATCTCAAATCTGTACTGGTCCATCCTGCTCTCCTCTCCCAACAGCCTAAGATGTCGCACATTGCTCTTGAACCATCGTTGAACCAAGTGATACTGAAACCTTTATCAGATCGTACCTTGTATTTTTTTTTTCGGGAAATGACCCCTTGACGCACGCTTCCAGAATCATCAGAGATCTGGAGAATTTGTCACCTATATTCAGATTGGTCTGGTTAATGAAGTTCCAATCAATTTCAGATACCATGTTGAAGAATGTCCAAAACCCAACTTGAGTCAGAGGTCTGCATATTTTCATTTTATTTTGGACACCCCATTGAGTCATTTCAACGGGCAGCTCGATCACCTTTCCCATGTGATCAGAAATACTGAGGTCTACAATATCAGCAGCAAAGGAGTCACTACAAAAGTTGACAGGAATATTGTCCAAACATGTGTCTAGTCTGGTTGCTGCTCATGCTGCTATTAATGTTTGAGTGAAGCCAAAGCTAGTTAGAGCATCACAATGCTAAACAGCCTCAGCTTGATCCGTATTAAAATGGTCCCCCAATCACCTGGGGACGGTCCCCAGGCGATAGAAAAGGACAGGCTCATACAAAAAATATACAGTACAGCGGGATCTTTCATCTCATCTTGGCATCAAGCGTCGCTCGTTGTTCAAATGGGACGGTTCCCATATAGAGTTAATAGATATATGGCTTTAAGTGAGGTCAATGTCATTATCATTATTGTCATTGTGGGTTGATAATTTTCACATTTGTAACCGCTCTTTCAATGTTGCGAGGTTTCCTTCACCGCTACCGCTAGCTGTTGCTACAGGATTTCGTTGATGGATCGGTTTCATAATCCAAATGAGACATTCTGTTGATAGTCATATAGTTGTTTCGTATCAATTAAACTTCTTTGATTCCTACATAGTTGGAAAATGAAATTGCGCTCTTTTTTGAACGTTCTCACAAGAACTTTTTTGGTTGCATTCACAAAACCAGAACCATTTTTCATAAAAAAAAATATTAGAATAGGTTTCATGATCTTTCTTGAAAAGTTTTTTTTTTGAAGTTCATCTTGATATTTCACCTAGGCGAGGGTGTTATTCACCATCTTTTTCTCTATTGTTAAAAAATTAGCAGAAGGAAACAAAAAACCAAATAACCAACCAACCACAACAACCACCAAGTACAATAATAATCACAAATAACCACCAAGAACTTCAAACAATCAACAAATGACTTATTCAATTACGGGGCAAGATGTTTTTGGACGACTCCGGAATCTGACCTATTCTATTATAGCGCCCAGTATACTGGCTTTCTATCAAACAAAGAAACTATCGTGAATCATATTCCAGGTTCCATTAGTTGGAGTATGATGAGAAAAGTGTAGACCATGGTTGCAAGGCTTTATCAAAAAAAGTACGACGTGATATATTTTCAACATTCTCACAGAAAATATTTTATGTTTTCCACTTAATATAATCAGAAACGCTTTTCCCCGGACACGGTTTTCCTAAAAGCATAACTCTGTTCAGGACACCAATTTTTCACTTCAAACTGTCCAGAGCTATATTGTTGTATTATGAAATATAATCGCATTATGAAAAAAAATCTTTTGTGATAATAAAAGCCTGTGAACGGGATCTGCAAATATCATTATTTGTCTTGTTATTCTTAGTTGCTGGTGAGAAGCGCAATTTAGAATATTATTTTATAAAAACTCATAGTCAAATTGTATGAATCAAGAAACAATCATCATAATCAAGATAAATGACTATGGGATATGAACATTTAAATATGTCTGAACTTCTACAATGTGGTCCTACTCAGAAGAGTTACAAAAAACTCAAAGTATGTTGCTCAAGGTTATGTCTTACGAATTGAATTATTGAGAAGGAATTTGATTCTCAAACCTTGAAAAATTATAATTGTATTTTGATAAGGACAATTTTTAACGAAGACTGCTCACCGGAATGATGAACAAAAACAAAATACCTTGGTAGAAATCTATATCTGTATTTTAGAGACAGATTGTATGAAGTACTTTCCCTGGAGAAGTACTTTCTGTACAATTTCTTATGAAAATTGTCGGCTTTTCTCAATGGTAAAAAGTTTGAAGTCTTCACTGATCGCATTTTCGAAATCGCAAAAAGTTATATCAAGTCCACTTTGGTTTCAAGCCAGTTGTTACAATTAGATGTTCTGAAAAAAAAATCAGTGCCTGAGAGTCATGTTTCCATAGTTGATTTTGGACTCACTATGAAATAAAAATATTCGCGAGTCATAATATTATCCAATTTTGGAATATTGAAGTCCCAGTCGATGTCATAGACAAACTGTATTATGTCCAGGCAAGGCAACATCGTACAACTCCGACACCTCTGCACAAGTTTTGAAAAATCACCAATATCCTTCCAAAGGCCATTCTTAGCAAAACCCTGTCAGGAAAAGCAAACTCTACCGGTTCTAAATGGAAAATTGATTGATTAACTATTCAAAAGTGAAACAAAATTCCTGATCAGAACGAAGCAACTCATTTCTTCTATAAATCAACATTTTTTTCGCAAAAGTTCTCTTTTGTTAGTTAAATATTGACAAACCAGATTACTGTATACTCTCCAACAGCTCAATTTATGATCATGAATGTGAAATAAGTGAGGGTAACATTTCGGAATATTCTTGAAATTCAGAAAAATGATGATAATGGATTCGTTACCGAAAAGTACACACTGCCTCTTCCAAAACACACATTGCCATATTTGCAGCTCGATTGAAGCTACAAAAATTAATTACATGCCGTAGTTGAAATCCGACGCGAAATATGGGCTTCAAAGATTTTTTTGCAACAGGATCGTTCGCGGAATGAGCTATGTCACATCAAAATAGAGTCACATGGTGACAAAGTACATTTTGATTGTTGAGTTGATGTTTGGCTTCATTGTCCTGTTAATTTAAAAACCTTTGGTTATGGGTGTTAAGACGTTCCAAGCAAAACACCAAAATTGAATTCCTACATGAAACTTCCGGGAAGTTGGCAACAGTTTACACATAACCCGTGTTGCGCATGTCAATGATTTTCGTATTTTAAATAAGTTGGGAACTGCTACTTGGAACGCTTGGCACATAAAGAAAATACAACACGCATTCGTTGCTCGTTCGATGTTCGTTCAAATTTTTAATTTTTGAAGGACAGTTCGTCAATAGATATGCCGCATCGTGTAAATAAATATCTGTCAGTTGAAGTGTTTTTATGAATGATCTTCATGTTAGTATCGGCAGAGTGAAAGGAATAACGAGTAGCGGCATCTCAAGTTCCAGGTTTTATGGCGTTTGCGCGAACTGAGGAGAATTTACAATAATAATGACAAGACAGTTTGTCAAACATCATCATTAACGAACTGCGAGTTGATCTAAAGAGCAGTTTTTCATTGATTTGTGCCAGTAATTTGTGATCTTCTTTCAAAATGCCTGGAGATTTGGAAGATTGATGCATGTTTACCGCGTGCGACAGTGATACATGTAGATGAAAAAACTCTCTTCCATTTCCTCAAAGATATTGAAATAGCTATCTACCTAACAGGTCGTGCGAAAAAAAATTTCCGCACTGGTGCGGGAAATCTGATTTTTCACACGGATATCGGTGCGGAAAATTGAATTTTCCGCACGGCTGTAAGAAATAGCTATTTACCTAACAAGTGCGGAAAATTAGTTTTTCCGCACAAGTCTGCCGTTCACCGATCGACGCGTAGCGGAGTTCGGTGAAGCAGCCGTGGGCGGAAAAACATTTTCCGCAAGTGTTAGGTACAATAGTTTTTCTACAGACGTGCGGAAATAAGGATATAATTCGTAATTTAAAAGTTTCTAATGCAACTAATGACAAATAAATAATGATGAATGTCGAAATGTGTAACTAAGCGACCATAGTTACCTGGAAACCTGGTTGCTGTTTGCTTATGATATTGTTAATTTTGACATATCCGTCCGGAAAAATTTTTCGGCACTGGTGCGGGAAATCTGATTTTCCACACGGATATCGGTGCGGAAAATTGAATTCTCCTCACGGCTGTAAGAAAAGTGACTTTTATATTTCATAATGTTGGCAATTAGAATAAGAAGTATATTATTATGTCATCTGACATTTGGCCACTCGTCATCAAAGGCGCTGATATTGTCATGTGACTATGAACGGATCAGGGGCGTAGATCAGAAAGTATACTTGAGAAAAACATTCAAATTTAAATTATGAAATAGTAGCGGTTCTGCAATCTCTGGGAAAATTCCTGCAATCCAGCAAAGAGAGGTCATTTGGAAGGCGTAAATTTCAGAACTAAGGACTAATAAGGAGGAAGGTACACTATGAAAATAAACAATTTGTGTATTGCTATGCTCACCAATTTAACAAGGACCAAGCAATGTCAAGTATGACGAGCGTATTTTTTTTATAAATCTAAATGGGATTTCCATTTTTGTTCCAAATTCCTCTGACATAACAGAAGCCTCAAAAGATGATTGGGACAAACGATTCAAACGAATACCAAGATCAGTAGTTAGCACAAACGCGTTGGAGCAATAATTCGTACTTGAGCAGACGCTGGAAGTAGCCATAAATGTTATAAGTCATGGATTTTAGGGGAAATTGATTGAAAAGGAGGGAAAATTCCTCACAATTTTCCGCCTGCGCCGCGCTTTGCCTGTGGCGCTCCATCTGTCCAAACCCAAAACCTCCACCTTATAAATTGTCTGGCTATGCCACTAGAACGGATCAAAGGAACATGTAGTGAATCACCTCACTCGAATGAACGACGCGCTAAGCCAGCACATTTTTGGGTATAAATAGAAGTCGCTACGCTAGTCAAGTTGTTGGAAGAGCAGTGATTACTCCTATCTTTCTTCCCACGAGCAGTGCCAGTCGCAAGACAAGATGTCCTCTCGTATTCACGATACACCTCTGCCCCCGCAGCTAATCTACTTTTGGGACCCGGACTGGCCAAGGTCCAACATGCTCACCCACTGTTTGTGCTGTAGGCTGTATTTGAGATGACGATAGATTTTGTTATGTGCTGCCCGAGTCTTACTTCCATCTGACGACTACGTCCCTGGAGCATGATAGATGAAGGTCCGGACGAAGACCCGGTCTTACGCCTATCGTGATATTTGGTGGAGACGCCTTCAATCACTCCCGCAGCCAAGCAGGGTCCAGTATCCTAGAAAAGAGGAAAATATAAGAAATAGATCAAGCCTGAATGCAGCGGTACAATCTACGATCCACGAGCGACACCGCAGCACCGGACAACTTTCAGCACACCCAAAGAAGTTCTCAGCCCCAGGTACATCAACCGCGACCAGAACGCAAGATGCCACACTACCACCATGCCCTATTCCACGTCTGGTGACAAAGGTTCAGTTTCATAGCTCTTCAAAAGTACAACGAGAACAATCGTTTCCAGAGACCAAGATCTCTGAAGTAATCATAGTGCCCCATAACCACAAGGAGCCGCCGAACAGCCCTGCAAGGATTAAATTCCCCACTGATCAAGAACTACACCAGATTATCATAACGAATACAATGGCCAACATTGCAATTTCCGATGCTCTCAGCACGACTAGACAAGCCACGCTACCCCAATTTGTAAGCCCTCCAGTTTTCCACCCCGGAAAAAATTCTGCAACGGAATTTTTGAAAGCATATGAAAGGTCGGCGGAAGCTAATGGGTGGGATGACTCGCTAAAGATGGCCTATATCAAGACCTTCTTGGATGGCCCGGCGAACATCTGGTTTTAAAGGTACAAAAAAGATAAACAAAACATCGTTTGGACAGACATAGAAGAAGATTTCAGGACAGAATCTGAGGACACAGATTATAGATAGGAAAGAAGGAGAAGAGTAGAAAATAGAAAACAGGCAGAAGGGGAACCCGTGATGAGCTTTATATACGTCATACAGGTCCTATATCACAACTACAAAACAGAGCTGGACATGGAAGAATTCCGACAATTTGTCAGCAAGGGCATGACGGAGGAGGCCTATCACCACTACTATTGGCTGACCAGCTCTTCCAATCGTCCAACGAGCTATCTGGATGTGTTGAAAAAAATCGCGATTACCATTGACAGAGCTCCACGAAAGAAGAAAGCGCCAGAGGTCAGGGTGCCAGTAGCACCAACAGGTGCTCAACAAGAAATTTCATGTTACGAGCACAATGACCTTTTCAGAGATGTATACTCGTCCCAAGAATGGGAAATACCGGAACTTCAGAGGCAACTTGCAAGATGCTCAGAATAGGAATCCTCAGTCCAAAAAAAGCTTTCAACGGCCCCCTGAAGAACCTGAGTGAACCTCTAGACCCAGGAATGTCAATAACAATCACAGGTGCCACAACTGGGGTAGGCCAGGCCACTTCTCTGCCTCGTGCAGAACGCAGTACACAAACGCAGGAGGATGGCAAACATAAGAGTCCCAGCCATCCACGCGCAAGGGGACCCCATTCGATCAAGCATCCCTCACATCACTGTCAAAATAAATAATCGAAAGTTACAAGCTCTGGTAGACACAGGAGCACAGAACAATGTAGTACACTGAGATTGGGCAAAAAACATCACAATAACAAACAGCAATACAGGCCTAACCACGGCAGGAGCCCATTGAATCTCAGTGATTGGTGGAGCTCAAATGCAAATAAGTATAGGACAGTTCACTAGCGTCATAGACGTCAAAATCTTTGATAGTTCCCCATTCCCGGTAATTCTCGGCATAGAGTTTCTGACTAAGCACAAGGCTATCATCGACCTACCAAATCAAACATTAGCTCTCCTCAATGGACGACACAACGTGCGACTATCACAGACACGAGAAGCCACGTCGATCTGGGGACTCATCGTAAAGAACAACAGATAACCCGAAGCTGTCCGATCTGAGGCCTTCTGGGCTAGTCACTCCCTTATAGAGAAAGATAAAATAGGGACCGTGCTAAAAGACAAGTTTGAAAACATTTGCAACCTTCACAGGTCAGTAGCCCGGGTCTATCACAACAACAACAACGACTGTTTCCGGTCCTTCGAAACCCACACAAGGAGTATGGTTCCATCAAGGGAATTACAGGTCACTTTGAACCAAGAAGAAGTGATTTGTATTGCCCTGTAATCCAGCACGAACAAAACATCACAATCGAGGCCAAGATGCGGTTACCAAACCTCAGCCCACCAGAAAACACGTGGCGTCAGCAAAAATCTAAACGAGGGTGCCATTGATGACGATATAGATTGCCGTGGTCACCATTGGTGTTCGTCAGGAACATACCTACTCAGCATATTATTATTATTATTGTTATTTCTTATACTCAGTCCAGCAAATATAAAGTTTTCATGTAAGATTGTGAGGAATGTGGCATGTTGGTTTTTGAGCATTGGGGGCATGCTATCGAGGAGGAGGCATGTGCCATGTGAATACGAACGAATCGGAGGAACATGGAGTAAATCACCTTACTCAAATGAAGGACGCGCTAAGTCATAACATTCTCGGGTATAAATAGAAGCCACTACGCTAGTCAAGTTGTTGGAAGAGCAGTGATCAAATCAAATCAAATCAAATCAAAAATGTACTTTATTGTCAAAAAATAAGACATTCCTATTGACAAAGCATACTATACTATAACTAACATGATAAAAAACACAATATAACGACAAAAATTAAGCTAAAATATAAAGTATGTAAAAATTGTATAAAATAAAAATAAAAATCACAGACATCACGCACGAAGGTTAAAGCTCAAACAGTTTAGCAAGGCAATGTATCATTATAATATAATTGAAATGCCGGTAATTCAGAGGATACATAATAATAAGGAACAGAGGCAGAATTTGAACTGAGGTATTGGTTACTCCAATGTATCCTCAAAAAACTCATCCATGCTATAATAAGCCTTCACCAGTAAAATATCTTTCAACCTCCTCTTCAGCACCCTCAGTTCAGTCAAGGACTTCAACCGTGCCGGCAAATGGTTGTAGATTTTCCTTCCTTTATAAATGAAGGATCTTTGAGTGACAGCCGTAGTTGGTCGAGGCAGGAGCAGGTCCAGAGCCTGGCGAGTCTCTCGGGGTCGGGTGTGATCTCTTTCTCGATGTTTACATACAAGCACAGATGTCTCCAGAATAAACAAACAGGTCAGTGTAAGGATGCGTCTTGTTCTGAATAATGGTTTGCAAGATATTGTCGGAGCGACTCCACACAAGAATCTCACTGCTCTTTTTTGTTGTAAGAATACCACATTCAAGAGTTCCTTCGTACTTGCACCCCAAAAAGGTATACCATAACGCAGATTTGACTCGATCAGCGCAAAATATACAGTCCTCGCAGTCTCCGGTCCCAACTCCCTTTTGGTCGCCCTGATCGCAAAACATCCAGCAGCCAGTTTCTTGGCAAGACAGGTAATGTGATCCTCAAATTTCAAATTCGTGTCTATTTGGATCCCAAGAAACTTATTACTTTGCATTTCTTGTAATGGCGCTCCAGCCAACTCAACATCCAGGTCACACTTGAATCCAAGAATACTGGTCTTGTCCATGTTTAGGACTAGATGGTTAGCGCTGCACCAATCCTTGACAGTCGCAAGATCCTCAGTTATTACTAATCACTCCTATCCTTCTTCTCACGAGCAGGTGCCAGTCGCAAGACAAGAAGTCCTCTCGTATTCACAATATACCTCTGCCCCCGCAGCGTGTCCACTGTTAGGACCCGGACTGGCCAAGATCCAACATGCTCATCCCACTGTGTGGGCTGTAGGCTGTATTTGAGAAGACAATAGGTTTTGTTATGTGCTGCCCGAGTTTTACTCCCGGCTGACGACTACGTCCCTGGAGCACGACTACGTCCCTGGAGCACGATAGGTGAGGGTCCAGACGAAGACTCAGTCTCACGCCTATCGTGACATTATTAGCTGTCGCCACTCGTTATTTGGTTCTCATAAACATTTGTCAAAAAATGCTCAATGAGAAAGTTACGCTCTTTTAAATGAGGCACCCTGAAAAAAAAAAAATCTCAAGTACAGGTCCCAAGTACACCGGGGTTGCATTATTTTTTTGCAAAATTATTTTTCCCGGTAGGGGTTACCGCCACTGGTGTACTGGCAAGCTTGATATTGGAAGATATTTTAGTTTTTCATGACATCGTATCGTATATCAAGTTTTGTTGAAAAATGATCTTTGGTTTGGACAAAAAAATCAAAAAAATCGTTTTTTGAATGAAAATTTCAAACAACTGGATTACAGTATATGTGATTTTTCTTATTCCAAAAGGCATCCACTTTAACCCAGAGCCGTTTGATCCACGATTTATTGGACACCCTGTATATACAGGGTTAGTTTGAGTTGATAGTTGACAAAACCTTCTATTCAAATGGCATAATAGCTTTTGAAAAGTTGTAATAGGAAAGTGCAGACCATTTTCCTCTAACTTGAAGAGTTTGAGTCTTATACATTGACTTTAAATACTATAGACTGGGCATCCCATTCATCAAATGGTATTAGTCTTGACGCCAACATCACAATAAGTGCGAAAGAGACAACACTATGAGTGGAAGGAGATAAAACGAGGAATCCGAACCCATCGGGCAACACCGCATGAGAACATGTGATTCTTATAAATCTTATAATACGTACGTCCGAACTCGATTTTCATCTGGAACAGCGGCGGCACATTTCGAGTTTCTACCGTTTTGCATGAAAAATATAAATGTATATTAATTTGGGTAGGCACCTATGTCGTTATTGTTATATGACAGTATATCACATTTTTCACTTTCTGAATCAATAAAAATTGAAATTTTCATAACATTAAAAACTAAATCTCCTACTGTTCTTCCGACAATAATGAATTACGGTTCCGAATAAAATGACAACCAAAATACAAAATATATTTCGCCTTTCTTACATATCTCTAAGGCCATTTTACTCAATTTGCCATATGATTTTTGTTTTTGGAGACGGAAAACTGTATGGTCTGCCGGTGAGTCATGATTGGCAATTTTCCCGGTTTTAAATATTTGATTCCATCAATGTCACGTGAATAGTCTTGTGGGTTAAAATGGGCCGAACACAAAAAGGGAGGTTTGATTCGAAGTCGGTCCTCGTCAATCCTCACCAAAGAACACCAAATATTTCGCAGCTGTTCATTTTTTGGAAATCTAAAATTTGATAACAAGAAAAAAATATAAAAAATAGGAAACAGCAACGTTTTACTTTTCTTGTTTCTGGTCTGTTTTTATTCACAGAGGAATTTTCATTGATGAAGATTTGCCCAAATCGGCAACCGCGTCCAAAGCAGGTCAGTTTTCGGCGACGCAGATAGATATAACTCGACAAGGATAGCGATACAGTGAATTTCTCAAGACATACGTCCAAAATTGGATGATGGTGCCATTATTTTTGAAGGTTTCCTTCTCTGAAGCCTTATAAAACTCAATGGTCTTATAGCATGTCAACGGTAAAAATGTCATTCCTAAATTGCAATACCTCGATAACGGTTGTAATTGGGAACATTAGTTGTATCACAACTTTTGTTCAAAATTGAAGGAAAATTCAAAATATCAATCGATATACAGGGGGCTTTATTCGAAAAAATAAAACTTTTAAACGTTTCAAAATGTAGCCTTGAAGAGGAAACCTTTCAATATGCAGAAAAAAAAACTTTTTCAAAATCAGATACTTCAGCCATAATGTTTTGGTCCAAAATTGAAGAAAGAATCGAAATATCAAATAATATACAGGAGGTTCAATTCAAAACAATAGAACTTTGATATGTCTCGTGTTTTAGGGACACCCTGTATAACATGAGAATATTTTAAAAATGTAGCTTTAAAGGGTCCCTATACATCCAAAAAAAAAACTTCTTAAAAATCAGACACTTGAGCCATAGTATTCCGTTTCGAATAACGTGAAAAACCCTGTAGATTTATCAAACAATGATATTATGTCATCTTATCGGATACATAAGTTGACATTGATATAATTTTGATGTTGAGAAACTGGGCATAGGAGACGTTTGCCGCTATATAATGTTTATAAGATATTGGGTTATTTTTGACCGATAAATACAGGGGTGAAGTTTCGTCCACTGATTATGGATGGTGTACGTATATGTGTATGTACAGGGTGTCTATTCAAGAATGGCAAGGTGCCAGAACTCAGAAACTAGGCATTCGAGAGACTTGCGGAAAAAAAATTACTTGGTAATATGAGATAGAGAAAATGCTGGAAATATATCAGAAGTTCCCAAGATCGCCACAAGATGGAGTAACGGTGCAATCAAAACAAAAAATCGCTGTTTTTTTGTGATATTCAAATACAAACAAATACAAATGAGTACCGCTATGGATTCCTTGAGAGATTTCCTTCAAATTTGGTTTTTTGATTTTTTTTCCTGACATGTCAAATAAGACAGGTATCAGCTGTCAAACCTTACAACGCAAGAATGCTCATAACTTTTAAACAACCCAACCGATTGACGCGATCTTGGTCTCATATTTTAAAAAAAATCAAATGTGATGATATATTTATTTTTATATATTTTAAAAGGGGGTACATTTTCCTATAAAAAAAAAACAAAAAAAATTATGATTTTTTTTTGTTTTTTTTTTATTTATTTTTTTAATTTTTTCAATAGGAAAATGTATCCCCTTTTAAAATATATAAAAATAAATATACCATTACATTTGATTTTTCTGAAAAAAACTCAAAAAAATGATAGCATTTCAGTTAACGCCATCTAGCGGCGACGGCGAAGGTCAAAAATTCAAAAACAAAAAAGTTTTTTGAAGTGCAGATCATGTTCTTTCATATGAGACCAAGATCGCGTCAATCGGTTGGGTTGTTCCAAAGTTACGAGCATTCTTGCGTTGTAAGGTTTGACAGCTGATACCTGTCTTATTTGACATGTTAGGAAAAAAAAACAAAAAACAAATTTGAAGGAAATCTCTTAAGAAATCCATAGCGGTACTCATTTGTATTTGTTTGTATTTAAAAATCACGAAAAAACAGCGATTTTTTGTTTTGATAGCACCGTTACGCCATCTTGTGGCGATCTTGGGAACTTCTGATATATTTCCAGCATTTTCTCTATTCCATATTACCCAGTAATTTTTTTTCCGCAAGTCTCTCGGATGCCTTGTTTCTGAGATCTGGCACCTTGCCATTCTTAAATACATGCCTTAAGTACATGCCATCACTTCAATTTTTCTTGCAGTCTGCTATTATTTCTTTCATTGAAGTAAGTCAATCACATTGTAATGAGAATAAACATTTTCATTTTCGTTTTGAATTTAATTTTGGATCCACATACCACAATAATAATGATTGTTATTGCATTCCATTCCATGCAACACGCACTATGTGTGCAGTTGCAGTTCTCAACAAAACAGATTTCTGGAGTATAGCAAGGTTGTTGCTTCCTGGGATCAGTTTGGGGGTTTCCTGAGTTCTCCTCGCTACCACCTCCGATATTTGAGATATTTCTTGGCTTGTTTTGAGGTAATGTTGTGGTTTAATGGAACTGCTATGTCAATCAACAACTATTGCTTCTGCTGCTTATCTTTCAGGATGACATCAGGCTTGTTGGCATTGCTGACTTGGTCGGTCTGCTCAAATGATAGTGACAACAGGGTTGTCCATCACTGTAGGTGGAACGCGTTTGTACAATGATATGTCGTCTACTGGAATCTTGTAATATTTGCATATTTCAGTGCAGATGAGAAGCAGCTCCTGGCATGTATAGTGATCGGGGATTTGATCTCCACTTTCAAGTGCGTTTTATTACTATTATTACTAATTTCAAGATTCCAATTAAATGAAATAAAGCTGAAAACACATATCCAACAATCAACATATTATTTTGATTATTCAGTTCTTTTGTGTCAATCAAATGACAGGACTCAAATATCTGCATCAAAAGCTTAGCAGTGAGTTTAGCTTCTATTCTTTCTCATAATTGCAACCGCGAAGAATCTGGTCTGTTTTTATTCGTATAGGAATATCCTCAAGCCTTTTAGACCTACATATTTGTTGTTCAAAAAAAGATATGATGGACTGGATCTTGATATCTTCTCAAACTAGTCACTACTCAAGTCAGCCACTACCGATTAAGTAGTGTCAAGATTACGATATGTTATCTGGCAATATTAAATACTGATTTTACCCATAATATCCCAGACTGACCAAAGATTTATTTCCAGGTGTACTCAATAGATCCTCCACAGCGCAATTTGGTAAGTGTTTATGAATCATTTATTTTTCGTCGGTTCACCTGAGATATGATTTGAGTTCCGAAAAGTATTTGTCAGAATTTTGTTTCTTTTGATACTGCACAATCAATAAAATTGCAGAAAGCGTGGGCAAAATAGAGAATCTAAATTCCAGATGCAAGACAAAAACGATGCAGGTACCAATAAAGTCGTTAATAAGAGTTCCCAACTTTCAACCATAATAATTCATCGAACCATTCATATTTGATCACCACAAGTAGTGAGGAATTGAAAGTTTGTTTCAGAAGCACTAAGTCCACAATATATTCCATAGCTCAGGAGCTCCAACATCGTTTGTTGGCCATTATCATAGTCTACTTGAACAATATTCGGGGCTGTAATCTATACATCAAAATAATAAGAAAAAACTCAATATTCATTTGTTTCATCCGAACGCCAGAAGACAAGATTTAGAAGAAATTGAAAATGTCCTAGCTTTAGTAGAAGAAGATGCGACGCCTAACTCACGAATCCCCTCAGTTGGGGATTTTCCAAAAAATGTTTTATCGTATTTGTCTGAATTTGTACCAGTTTGTAGATAAATGTATTATTGTAATTCTTCTAGATGATTGGTATTGGAAGTGACATTTTTGTTCGAGCGATGAAAAAGTTAATCAAAATGTTGTTTTTTTTTCCCATGTTCAAATCGCCCTTTTTCAAAATTGAGAAGGATGAATTTGATTATATTGTGTTTGCTGTAATCTCAGATATATCCCATTTTGTTTTTTTATTGATTTCATCATCTCACTTCTTAAAGGAGCTGCAACATTTCAAATGAAATGTTGATTGATAATTTTTTTATTAACAAAGTTGAAAAGCAGTGTATATCATGAAATTGATCATCAAATATTTTAATAACGTGTAAGTACTTCTCCTCGTGCATCAATGACAGCTTACGTTATTTGTGGCATCGAATGTATGAGGTTCCTTATTCTTTCTTGAGGGATACTTGCGTATTTTTTTGTCAGCGCCATTTGTAATTTCTGCAAGATAGGTAAGACGACGAAACGGCTCTTCTAAGTTGATCCCAAAGATGCTCGATTGGGTTGATTTCCGGGCTATATGCGGGCCATTGAAATCTTGGGAGTCCAATCTCATTTGAATATCTGCTCACCATCCGTTTCCAACGAGGTTCCCAATGGAAGGAGCAAATCGATCGACAATTTCTTGAAGGATTTCTTCGATATAGCGGTGGGTAGTCAGGGCTCTATT
Organism: Orchestes rusci; assembly: GCA_958502075.1. NCBI lineage: Eukaryota > Metazoa > Arthropoda > Insecta > Coleoptera > Curculionidae > Orchestes > Orchestes rusci. The sequence goes on along the minus strand of OY293305.1, from coordinate 15,189,105 downwards.
TCCAATAAATACAAGATTGGTGCGTCGGAAAAAATACCCGATCAAATCAAGGCTGAACTGACATGATATAAGATTCGCTCTGATATACAGTGTGTCTGCTTAAGTTGGCCACATATGGGAAACTTTTTTATTATTAATTTTAGGAAAAAAGTTATTCTTTATAAAAAGTTCTGCATGTTCCAAAACCTAAAATACAACCATCAGATATTACATTTTTTCATTTGAATTAATGCATTGATTTAAATGTCCAATAATTAAAATAAGAGATTACTGTTTAATATTAATTTATTTATAAAATTTATTAAATTTAAAAAAGAAAAAAACAATCATTTTAATGGTAGTGTTTATTTTTCTTTATAACAATTTTCGATATTGTCAAATTTTACTCTTGAGTGAAATTCATATTTTTTGACAAACCGCGTATACGACTGAAAAAATGTAATATCCGATGGTTGCATCTTGGGTTTTGGAACATGCTGAACTTTTTATAAAGAATAACTTTTTTTCCTTAAATTAATAATAAAAAAGTTTCCCATATGTGGCCAACTTAAGCAGACACACTGTATGTTGCAGCAGCATATATTTCATTTCTTCATCTGTATACCCGCTCATGATCATCAGGCGACTTCTAACAAACCCTGGATTGATCTGAGAATAGTCCTTTTCCCCACTATTCTAAGGTCCAGTGAGCATGCGATACTGCAATTCTCGGTCGGTGTTGTCGATGTCGAGGAAGTCATTGCGGACATATTCTTCTTTAGGTCCACTGAGCACTTTATTTTGTGGGTATTTGATGAGACAGAGCCATCATGCTCGGTAATGTAACACTCCTTTGGGTAAAGTCGGCATTCAGAACATTTTTGAAGAAGCAGAACACAAGCAATAGTTTGCATGTGTTGATAGCATCATAATATTTGTCATAAATAACACTGCGTGTTCAAAGTCTTGAACACAAATAGTTTTACAAAGTCATTTTTGAAGACACGAGAAAATATTGTTCATTATAGATCGCTGAACCCATATAAAGAAAAAACATGTATCACAAAATGGGACCATCAACAAGAACAAACTCGAGACGACATGACAAACGACAACCATGTGTGAAAGGATCAAAGCTTTGATCCTTTACAATCGACAATAATGACATTGAAATGAAGTAGAGTTGACAGATCAAGTTCAGGATGTCTGCGCCCATGCCTTTCCGCAAAAATTGGATGAGCAGTGGTCAAACAACAACAACAAAAAAATTTATTTCGTGTTATTAATCTTGCAATGGTGAAGTTTTCACTTCTATCGCGTGGTCGTGAGCACACCAGGGTTTTTGATATTAACAGCAGTGAATCTCCGATCTTAAGAAATTGATAATGATGCCAGAGCCTTGCTGCCTACAAAAGCTTTCCGTCTGTAAATACCTGTTCCAAGCATCTTGGTCTGTAGACCGCGGAATTCTCTCTCCTCTATCGGAGCAACAATTTTACCCAAGACTGCGAAAGTTGATTCTATTTCAACAACACAACAAATACTTAAACGGATCCTTCAATATCAAACAGATGATACAATATTGCAGCTCCTATAAGAAATGAGACACTGAAATGAACAAAAGAAAAGAATGTTTCAAATTAATCTCAGACTACAGCAAACACTTTGTGAACAAGATTATCCACCTCAATTTTTCCCCAGGGTGTTTTGATGATGGGACAAAAAACAACATTTTGATTCACCCTTGCATGCTCAAACAAAAATTGTCACTTATTACAATAATTCAGAAGAAACACAATACATTTATCCACAAGCTGGTATGAAATTTATAAAAAAAGGATGACATAAAAAAAGTATAGAACATGCAACTTGGTCAAACTTTTAGTGGCGGAATTTTATGCCAGGGAATGTAGCTTATCAATCAGGAAAACTCTTCCGGGATATAAGTGAATACGATGACCTTATATACCACTTATAGAGAAATAATGTTGACAGTTTAATCTGGACATTTCAATCGATGCACTTATTGGGTCTCAGCGAAAGCTTTGATTCGCATCCACGGACAGTTTGTTGGAATTCGAGAAGATGGCGGTACGTAGATTGCCACATATGACAGCTTATTAGCTTGTCATGATAATAGATGAAGTCATTTGAACGTCAACTTTTATCTCCATGTTGTCTTTCATGCTTTGATTCCTCGCTAAAAATGCCATGTTAATCCTCATCAAAAAACCTCTAAGAACGCAGGATACAACCCGGAATACTAGAGGCACATCAGTCTTCCAGTCGCCATCCGAAAAGTGGTGAGAAATGCATCCTCCATAAAATAAGGGAAGTCAATAAAGCAAAAAACTGGTGCTATATCACTTAATAGACAAACAGAAATTAACAAATTTTCCTTGATGATTTCAAATGTACGATGTTTGTAGACATATAATATGTCAATCTAGATGAGGATATTTCGAGAATACTGTTGGGAAATCAGGAGAATCAATGGTACAAGCTAGCGGGACTAAAGACCACCGGATCGAGTGGCATTTTCTCATAGTCACCATCACACAGGGTCAGCGCCCCACAGCGCAGAACACATCAACTAAGAAAGCCCACACTGACCTCATCCCTAGATGGTGCTGGACATTCAAGAGAAGACGGAAAAAACTACATTTATTCAAAGTTTTTGTCTTCATTTGGTAATTATTGCATACTCGGTTTTTTGCTATTTTTCGATTTTTTTCAAATTTACTGGCGGAGGGAAGATTTCTTTTAGATAAGGACAGGTTAGTTTGGATAAGTTTGTGTAAGTTTGGATTATGTTGGATTTGATTTGATTAGTTTGATTTAGTTTTTTCCTCGGTTTCTTCCAGCATGAGCGGCATCCTAAATACGTTATTTATAGAAAAAATCAAATACCATTTTTTTTTTCTGCGCTAGTAAATTCACGATCCCTGAAGACACTAGACTGACTATATAAGAAAATTTAAAAATAATCGGAAAACAGCAGAAAACCGTATAAGCAATTGTTACCCTTTATTAAGCAAATGAAGACAGTTTCAAAGTCAATGTCAAAGTCAGTGCTTTTGGGTATAGAAATCTGTAAAATATATTGCAGAAATCTGTAATAATACATATTGTGCAAATCTGATAGTTCGAATCGCATCCACTGCATTCCGTGGCGCATTGTTCAGTAAAATTTTATACGTCAGTTTGTCTTCTGAACTTTGTAAAAGTGTTTTTGTGATCTTTTTCAAGACTGATGGCACCCCAAATTTTCATATCTTGCAACATTTGCGTAGTGTTATCACTCCTTTGCAAACTTGTCTTGAAAACTAATTCATGGTTTATAGCGGAATCTGGAATTAAATTGCTGGCGACATATACTCGACAACTTGTAAGGCTGCAAATTTACCAGAAGATCGAGTACCGGCTATACCGCCATTCCATTATCAACAAAAAACGTCATTCAATCACAGTCGCTTTAGAGAAACACTGAAGCTCTTCAATTAATTCGAAACACCGTAGTGGTGGCGTGCTAGATACCAACAAAAAAAAGGGCGCGAATCACTTCCGCTTCCGTCCTGTCAGACAAGCATTTTCAAATCGTCTGAAAGCTCTGGTCGGCTATTTGTTCAACACTCCCTGGTACTTAATTGATGATTTGGCGATCAGTTCACATACAACACAGCTGCTATTTTGAGGTTGGGCATTAAAATAACTTGGTTAATGTCTTCTATGTCTTTGGCGTGTGTGTTTACGAGAGATATGGCTGGCTTTATTGAATGTAGCACCGAATAAATTACTTCTTTTCACGCTTCTTTAGTTTGGAGACAAAAATAAATATCGGATTGAAGATAAGAGTGACGTCGAATGTGTGGAGTATTTATGTTCCGAGTAACGCTGACTAATTGGTTTTCATGCTTTCGAAAAGAGGAAGGTTTTCAGTCTGCATAAATGTGATGAGATTATTTTGCCGCACTTTCATTCAATATTATGATGGATGCACATTCTAGATAGCAGGTCGACAAAATCAATTCGCTCATATGTCTTTTGAAAAATACTAATTTTAAGTCTTTGCTATAATGAAGGTAGCTGGTGGTAATGGTGCGTTGGCAAATCTAATGTTATACAAAAGACGCGTCATTTTTAGTGAGATTCCCTGAATTTGGGTAAATTTTTGGAATTTCACAAAACATCATTGATCATTGATTTGAACGGTCTCGTATGTGTAATATTACACGTTCTGACAATTTTATGATATTTTACCTAGTGATAATTAATAATAGGAATCACTTCATTTCAATAGCATGCTTAAATACACAAAAGTGGAACAATTGTTGATATGGAAACTTGGCTTTATTTAAAACTAGTGAAAGTTTTTTTTGATAAGATCTTCCAAGCTGGACCATCAATTAAGCATTGTTGGATTGGAATCATTGACTTTAAATACTATAGACTGGGCATCCCATTCATAAAATGCTATTAGTCTTGACGCCAACATCACAATAAGTGCGAAAGAGACAACACTATGAGTGGAAAGAGATAAAACGAGGAATCCGAACCCATCGGGCAACACCGCATGAGAACATGTGATTCTTATAATACGTACGTCCGAACTCGATTTTCATCTGGAACAGCGGCGGCACATTTCGAGTTTCTACCGTTTTGTATGAAAAATATAAATGAATATTAATTTGGGTAGGTACCTATGTCGTTATTGTTATATGACAGTATATCACATTTTTGACTTTCTGAATCAATAAAAATTGAAATTTTCATAACATTAAAAATTAAATCTCCTGCTGTTCTTCCGACAATAATGAATTACGGTTCCGAATAAAATGAGAACCAAAATACAAAATATATTTCGCCTTTCTTACATACATATCTCTAAGGCCATTTTACTCAATTTGCCATATGATTTTTGTTTTTGGAGACGGGAAACTGTATGGTCTGCCGGTGATTCATGATTGGCAAGCTTCCCGGTTTTTAATATTTGATTCCATCAATGTCACGTAAATAGTCTTGTGGGTTAAAATGGGCCGAACACAAAAAGGGAGGTTTGATCCGAAGTCGGTCCTCGTCAATCCTCACCAAAGAACACCAAATATTTCGCAGCTCTTGATTTTTTGGAAATCTAAAATTGGATAACAAGAAAAAAATATAAAAAATAGGAAACAGCAACTTTTTACTTTTCTTGTTTCTAATACATAAGTATATGTACAGGCGAAAAGTATTATAAATAAATGGCCGAAAAACTATTTTTAACTATACCGAAATGATTATCAGTGCTGGAAAGTGAGTGGAGATAAATTCAAAGAAATATGGTGCAGGAGTCATACTAAACAAAGACCGCAAATATTGGTATACCAGCAAATTGAAGCAGGTAAGCAATATTGTTTATTGGTCTATTCTTCTTTAAATTAATGTCTAGACATAAATTTAATTTTGTATGTTTAGACATAAATTTGGCCCAAAAACATTTATGACTAGATATACATTCAAAGAAGTATGGGCAAATAAACAATACATAATGCGTAGGTTCCCTGCTTCAATTTGCAAGTACCAATATTTGCAGTTTCTATTCACTTTTCGCATTCTCCAGAAAATTAAACATTTTTTATATATCCTATACCTACCTTAAAAACAAAATTGACATTTTTTCTGGCACGTTTTAAAATGTAAAGGTTTATTCGGAAGCCTTGGGAACAGGGTAAATATCTATTTTCAACCATTGAACTTTTATTTAAAACTTGTTTCCAAACGTCAAATTAAAAAGTGAATTGCGGGGTCCATTTAGCTGTGCCCTGTACAAGGTTTTTTTATATATTAATTTAGACCCCCTTTATCTTTTTTATTTGACGTTTCTGACAAAAATGTCCCTTCATAAAAGTCTATTGATTGGTTTCGAGCAAATTGTTGGAAAAACTATATTTCGCTTTTACAGGAAGAAAGACTGGGCGTCGTCAAAATTTTTAATTCCAATTGAAAGGTACAGGCAAAGAGGGCGATATGTCAAAAAGTTAATTTCGAGATAAACGCGAGGTTTTAAGTGCTCTAAAAAGTGATTATAATAATAATAATTGTAAAAGTAAGCATTCTTACTGAAGACTTCAACCTTATTGTAATAAAAAAAACGAAAATAAGACAGTTGAGGAAGTATCCAATAAATAATTCATCTTGACTGTGTATGAAATAATCGAGGAAATAATGGGATAGGTATTCAAGTAATATGAATATCCTTTCTTATTTGAGAACAATCGGTTCCTATTGCATAAAACACTACCATTCAGGCTTTTTTTCCAAATCAGTTTCATTTTTTCGTTGTTACCTATTCACGAATAAAAACAAACATTTAAACTTCCTGAAGATTGAAAAATCGTCATTTTCATGAATGAAATATGATGATGCCTACACTCTACACCACTGGATCCCTCTTCAGTCAATGCTCAATGCAAATTTGACACTTACCTGTGAATGGTGATTTCTGGATCCGAATGGTCCAGTTTTTGACACAGGAAGCACAATCTTACCATTTTTCACAAATAAAGTCACAATACAACACTTCACAAGCACGAAAGTAGAAGTTTTCAAGTTGAAACCCCATGGCATCACCGCACTACCTTCAAAATCGAAACCAGCTGTTTAAAGGCAGCGTTGCCGTGTACTAGGACTAATATTTACTATGTATCGCCTGTATCCAATGCACAAAAAATCATTATTTAATGAATTTTAGTAATTAAGCTTTGAGTAGCACAAAAATGTTTCACATTATTTATGATATGAAATAATATCATCATTAGACACTATCACCGTTGTTCAACATTGAGTTGATTCACACGAAATCATGGTTGTAAATGTGTCTGATTATGCGATAATCTAGAATAGTGAACCTTGACGCACCTTCTTGAAAAATGAACAATACTCAATCCTCTTTAATTTTCATCGTATAATGTCTTATCAATCAATTTCGTACACAGAGGAATTTTCATTGATGAAGATTTGCCCAAATCGGCAACCGCGTCCAAAGCAGGTCAGTTTTCGGCGACGCAGATATAGATATAACTCGACAAGGATAGCGATACAGTGAATTTCTCAAGACATACGTCCAAAATTGGATGATGGTGCCATTATTTTTGAAGGTTTCCTTCTCTAAAGCCTTATAAAACTCAATGATTGGAATTGATCAGTTTGATTGGCATAATATTACAAATCCTTTGATGGAAGGTGGAACTAAGATGTCCCTTAGATGCATTATTAGTGTTATAGGGTTGTGCAATGTACAGGGTGTCCCGTATAAGATCATCTACTCCCTTATCTTGAAGGATTTATGCAGCAGAGCACAATTAACACCGAAGAAATAAAAACGGAATTAAAATTATGAGAACAGAAATTACCAAACAAATCGATTCCCTACAAAAGGAAAACACTGAGCTCCGAGAAGAAAACCAAGCACTTAAAAATCGACTCCTGGAAACGGAAAGGAGGGCAAAAAAGTACAACCCAGTATTCTACGGGATTCCAGAAAAGGAGGAAGATGCACACGAAGACTATAGAGTAATTTTAGACTTATTGAACAACAATCTAAAAATAAGTTGTCGCTTTGAGGACATCAGAGATGTTTTCAGAGTGGGAAAATCTATAGAGGGCAAACTCAGACCACTAGTAATTGAATGTTTAACCTACCCATTGAAAGCTACGATTCTAGAAAAAAGAAGAGCGCTCAAAGGAACCGGAATTTTTGTGGCAAATAATCATATCCCAGAGGACTACCAGGACCAAAAAATACTGAAAAAATACTTGAGTATATCTCGACAAAACAACAAGAAGTCCTACATAAGGGGTAACTGTCTCTTAGTAGAAGGGGTGAAATATACAGTTCACCAATTGGAAAACAATCCGACCGAAGAAGACGAGAAAGAAGAAAGTACAGAAGAACACAAGACTGTCATCGATCCTGCCAAACATCCAGACATACCCGATGAAAACAAGGAAGCTGAGATAACGGTAAATAAAAAGCGCAAATTCAACGAAACCCCAGAACCTCAGTTCAAAAGATATAACCGATTAAAGAAGGTATAATTTGTTATTAACTTGGATTTTTTGATTTGTCCATATAATTGGAGTACCTATGTATGTGATGTGTGTTAGTTAGTGCATGTACAATAGTAAGATAAGCGTCTCCATAGTAAAATATTTGTTCTGTAATAATTGCTTTGTTGTTAGTTTTGGTTAATTTTGAATATCACTTTCTAATTAATTATGGATAGATACTTGAAAGAATTCGGGGTACCAGATAAGAAGTGTCTCACGATAAAAAATAGTAGAGAACTTGTTTCTGCTTTGAATCATACTGATGAATATTTCAGTGTATTCCATGTCAACATAAGGAGTGTCAAGAATTTTGATGAATATCTTTGTCATTTGCAGGACTTTCATACTCGGGGGATAAATTTTGATATGATCGTTTTCTCCGAGACATGGAAGTTGAAAGACCCTAACTTTTTCAATATTCCCGAATATTCCCTGTTTTACAATCATGGCGATTTTAATCAAAATGAGGAGTTTTAGTGTATGTAAAGAATACTTATTCGGAGGAAATACACTACGAAATTAACAATTTGGGAGAAATAAAAATGTTGAACATCCGCTTACATAATATAAAAATACAAATTACTGCTTTATACAGGCCGCATAATGTTGATGTATGCACTTTTAATGCCGACCTTGCCAAATTCTTAGAAAACAAAGAACATAAGGACTTCACTCATTTTATTGTCGGGGACATGAATATTGACATAAAAAAGGAAAATCAGCACACACAGGACTATCTGAATCACTTGAGTAGTAATGGTTATATGGCACTTATTGAAAAAAGCACTAGAATACAAAATAATAGTAGAAGCTGCATCGATCATATATTCCTAAAGAATCCAAAAGATATAATTCTAGAAGAATGCAGATCATTTCGGGATCAAACGGACCTAACTGATCATTTCCCGATAATGGCCTTTCTCAAGACACGAAGGAGAGCATTAAACACACATACTATTGATTATGGAGAAAAAGAAATGAGGAGAATTGATCACGAAACACTCAAGTACCATTTGGATCACGAAGACTGGGAGAAAATATATTGCATAAATAACGTCCACGAATCCGCTGAACGTTTCCTATCAATTTTAAAGAACTATATCGAAATATCATCAAAAATACACAAGTCAAAAAGAAAAATAAATAAAAAACAACCATGGATTACTAGAGGCCTATTAAAGTGTGTCCAAACTAAACAAAAACTATACAAAGAACTTCGTTCATTTCCTATGAATACAGAATATGAACGAAAATACAAAACTTACAAAAATAAACTGAAAAAATTGATAGGGGAAGCGAAAATTAAATTCTTTAGGGATAAACTGGGAAACGAAAAAACAGATTCAAGAGCAATTTGGGAGACAGTCAATCTGTATACATCGCGTAAAACACGAGGCGATAATAGAATTACCAGAATTAAAGCGGATGATGATCAAATAATCACAGAAAAAAAAGAAATTTCAAACTACTTTAACAAATATTTTTCAGAGGTGGGAGAAAAACTCTCCAATTCAATCATAAAACCAACAGTGTCAGTGATGGGTAACAGAAATATAAACAGTCATTCATTATTCCTGAATCCCACAGACGAATATGAAATGGGTAAAGCAATTGATGAATTGAAACTAAAGAAACGGCCAGGGTATGATCAAATAACAGCGGAAACCCTAAAAGAAATTAAAACATATATAATAAAACCATTAACCTTCTTGACAAACAAAATTTTTCAAACTGGTGTTTTTCCCCATTGCTCAAAGAGAGGTATTGTGAAACCTCTTTTCAAGAAAGGAGACTCTATGGATATGACCAATTATAGACCGATTACATTAATTTCCAACGTAGCAAAAATTATTGAAAAAATTATCAAGTCTAGACTGACAACATTCACAAAGAAATACAATCTGATTTCCGAAAGGCAATTTGGATTTAAAGAAAAAACATCTACTAATGATGCCATATATCACCTAACTACTAAGATCTACAGGAAAATGGACAAAAACAAAAAAATCATTTGCGTTTTTTTGGATTTGGCGAAGGCCTTTGATACCGTAGATCATGATATCTTAATAAGTCGACTAGAAGATCTGGGGGTCAGAGGCATAGCGTTGGATGTTTTCAAGTCATATTTAACAAATAGGTGTCAATCTGTGGATATTGACGGTAATCTAAGTAGACCGAAAATAATCAAATATGGCATTCCTCAAGGTACTGTTTTGGGCCCAGTACTATTTCTACTCTACATGAATGGTATTTTGGAGATGGAGGAGGATGTAGGTGAAATCTCTTCTTTTGCAGATGACACAGTGGCACTCTTTAAAGGGTCATCTTGGAAAAATGTCAAAAGGATAGCAGAAAGAAAGTTGGTACTGATAAAAAGTTGGTTTGATGAAATGTCCCTTACTATAAATTTTGACAAAACAAAGTATATAGCATTCAGCTGTAACAAGAGGAACATACCAAGTTACAATACTTTAGCCTTACCCCATTCTCGGAATAACATCATTTATGTGAAGGAAGTAAACTCAATAAGGTATTTAGGTGTTGAAACAGATAGACATTTGAAATGGAATTGTCACGTAAACATGATTGTAAAAAGACTGAGGTAGGTATATCCTATACATGTTCAGGAAATTGAAACAAAATCTAAGTGCAGATCAGCTCAAATGTATATATCATGCTTTGGTAGGTTCGCACCTACAGCATGGAATTACTAGTTGGGGTGGTACTTATTATACACACATTAAACCGTTGGAAATCATCCAGAAACTTTTTCTCAAAACCATCCATGATAAAGAACATACATACCCCAGTGACGAAATATACGACGTCTCACAAATACTTGACATACAACAACTATTTACCTTCAAGATACTAATAGCCCAATATAAACAGAAACAAGAACTACAAGAAATCTCTCACGAATATTATACAAGACACAAGGAGGAAATGAATACAAGAACTCACAAAGTATCCAAATCGCTTGTTCAGAGATCTGGATGGTTTCTGTCGCCGTACATTTATCGAATACTTCCTTATGAATTGAAACAAAGCAATTCAATATACAGCTTCAAAAGAGCTTTAAGAGAGTGGATTTTTACCCAGCCGCAAAAATACACAACTTATTAAATTTGGAAACTTTTGGAAATGTAAGTCAGATGCCTGAACGTGTTGACACCCCTATTAAACTTGAAATATTTGAAAGTGTATAGAAAAAAAAAAAAAAATTGATTACCACCAAAATGTAAACTGTTTATTTATTTATTTCCATATTTATTGGTTAGTCTTTTACGTTGTGCGCTTGTAGATTTATTATAATTAGCCTTATCAATATTATATTATATCAAACGATTTTATTAATTTATGAAATATATGCCCCAAACTGGTCCTCGGACTTTGGTGGAATATTTCGTTTACTTCGCTTATATGCAAATTTATTCTTTAAGCACTATTGTAATTTGTGGAAATAAACGTATATTGTATTGTATATGCGATTAACGAAAAAAAGTTGAATATAAAGTCTTATTGCTTTTAGAGGAACTTTATTGCTATATATATTTGACATATACCAGGTAGGTACTTAGTTTTCCCTGGGCTGGACCCATGATACTATATCCTAAGTGATCCTACCACCGACCGCTCAGAAAAGAGGTGAAGTTGCGAAGTTGAGAATAATCACAGAATGTTTTTCCCTTAAGATAAAAGTCGTCGGTTTTAAGCGTTTCTCATTTTTTTTCTTGAAGGCAAGTTACTTGGCTTGGGTCGGTTTGTGTCAGCTTTCAGCTGCACTGGTCCTTCCAAAACCAAGACTTTTGTGACAGTCTTCTTGACATCGATGACTTGCTGTGATTCTGTTTTTTTTTTGCTTGACCTCTAGAATGAATCACTCATATCAAAATAAAGTGTCTCATAGCCATTTTTTATCCAAAATCCTACTAGGCTTTATCAGCCTGACTTGGGACTGACTGAAGAACAATTCAACAGCGGTCGTTATTCGGAGGAACAACTCAACTCTTCAGTCAATTGTGTTGAGTTTTGGAAGAAACGTTCGTGAATTGGTCTGACTAAGGAAACAGCTCGATGAGATTGCTCAACCGTGATGTTAAACAGAGTCGATTATTTCATTAAGATCAGTGTAGTCGACAAGTACTTATACTTTGATCATGCCATACTACGAAAAATGTAATCTGTAACTGTATGTTATGCTGTGAATCAGCTTTTATAGAATACCCCGGTTAATGTTACAGCTCATCCATTATGGTTGCTTCAACGACAGCTTTTTATGCAATTTTGATAGTGTACACATGTAAGTTGAAAATGTCGAGCTCTCAAGTTCCAGAAGATTCAACTTTTTTTCTCAATAGGTGTTATTTTCCATCTATCCAGAAAGACATGCCTCTTAGAACTTTTTATTATGTGTGGATGATAGGTCCTCATCTCAGAAGCTCAATACAGAAATGATCTCATCATTTTGTTGAAACATTCCCACAAACACTTCCTCAACCTGCCAGCTCGACGAATAGGGAACTTGCCTCATTTTTTTTTCACTGCTGAATTCCAAAGTCCATGAAAAATAAGCAGACCCATATTTTTTCTTCTTGATGTTACTCGAAAATTACAGGAGATATAACGCCTTGAAGTGTGCTCAATTGCAATTTTATGACGTCATATTATTGTAACACCATGCTCAGTATATCTTTATATACAAAACTTTAAACTTCAATCACTATTGGAAGAATCATATTTTCACGAAATAAAAGAATACGTATCGATTTTTTTGCGATTTGCTCCAGTTTGCAATAAAAAAAATTGATTTAATTTTTCATGCAAGTTCCCCATTGCGCCATTACTCACATCAAAGAGTGGACTGTCGCCATCGTGCTCTTTTTTTATCCACCTTATTTCTTGGACTTCTTTGGAGTTCGCGTACGGCTATCTTTCGATGTTGGACTTGACATTCCAAGAAGACATCAATCAACACCAAGAATATTTCAAACTCTCTGATTATTCTTTTAGACTATTAGCGATGTCATTGAGCTTCTGTTGTTGCTTCCGAGCTTCTATTTTATATTTTCTAGATTTGAATCTTTTGAAAGGTGAAACAGAGGCTCAAAATTGGTATTAAATGTTTCTCCACGTCAGTGAATTGGTTTTTGTGTTCAATCATTTCAATAAACAATCTGTTGTGACGTACAGGGATATTGATTATAAATGGCCCCACACTAAATTTTTAATTCGACTTTTTGGAAAAAAGTTATGGATCTAAAATTTTGAAAAACCTGTTTTCACATATACAGGGTGTTTCAAAATGTCTGGACGAGGTCCAACTCACATAGTCTAACTTTCTTATTTGAAATTGATACCCTATTTTTCTATTTGATTTTTGGATTCTTCTTTAAATTCTGAACCATATCCTGTACCTGAAATCAATGTATAAAAAGATATTCGATATTTATAAATTGAATAATACTAATTTATTGTAATGAAAATGTGGAATATATCAAGGTTTTGGAGTATTAACGTGAATTTGTGAGTGGAATATACCAAAACTTTTTTAAGTTCAAATTGATACCCGAAACATAAACAAAAAATAAAGTAACATCTTGTTTAAAAGAAAAATCTATTGAATCAAATGCAGAATCATTTAAACCTCGATACTTTGACACCTTGAAATTATCTAATGACGTGATATCTCCGTCAATACTTCGTGATCATAAATATATTTCACATTTTTATAACAATAGATTGGTATGAATCAATTTATAAATAGCAAATATCTTTTTATACATTAAACTTAGGTATGGGATATGCATTATAGAAAATGTTCAGAATTTGAAGGAGAATCCAGATATCAAATAAAAAAATAGTGTATCAATTTGAATTATGGAAGTTTGACTTGATAGGCTTTACTCATAATATTATCTTTTCACATTGGTGATATTATGTGTTAGATGTGGTGCTTGACTATATCTATGTGATCGTGGAAACGCCACTGTATACTGTTTTGACGGTGAATGATCAGTGTACAGCTAGGTGCTTATTGCATCTAACTTTTTTGAAAGCCAGAAATATTTATTCAAAATTCGGTTTGTGTTTATAATATGGTGGTCTTATAAATATGCTGTCCAAAAATGATAGGTCTCAGTCATTGTTCAACATAGCATTCCTCTGCATGAAATAGTTATTTGAAAATAAAAACTCTCCTTATTTATTTTTGTCCAATTACTCATTTGATTTTATTCAAGTGTTCTCAAAACAGTTGCTTCACAAGAGATGATGACTTGCAATATTTTCTCCAATGGATTCGAACCAATTTTTTTCCAAGTAATTGTTGATATTTCAGCATCGTCTTCCAAATTTTTAGAGTCATTTCTTGGAAAGATATAGAAGGATTCATCTGACCAGTCGATTATTGACAACATTCGTGTGCTTTCAGCTTGAGGTTTCAACTGTTACTAGAACGTGACCTGTACTCTCATCAAACAATATTTGATCTATTTTTGTTAAGATAATACTAGTTTTATCAATAAATTTAAAAGAGAAATATCGGACCCCGCGTGCTTTTCCACAAGATGTGTACTTTTCATTTGATTGTTGACGTTCACTCTACTTCAAGAACTCAAATAAGTCCAGAAACATCAAGACGATAATGTGGAATGTTGATACAGTCTTCTGGTTAATAAAACATATCAAAACAAATAATCAACTGCGAAAGAATTTGAAGTTTATGGTTAAAGGTCATGTCCTATAATATTTCAATAAAAGCTTGCATTCAATAATTATCTTATTCATAATACGAAGTCTATTCTGTTTCCGTCCACAAGCGTTATTGATTCTATCAAACCCGAGGATAACTTTCCGCAAGTAATCCTGACAGTTAATTAGTTGTCGAATGGTTGGATTTGCAATTATCGATTGCAGAAAGTTATCTTCTACATACTAATTTGTTAAAATATCTGATTATGCTTGGGCGGAGAAAAAAGGACCTCCTATTATGAAGAATAATATAATAATTAAAGTAGTTATGTAGTGATCATTTCATGAACCTCAGTAGTTCTTTAACTTGAATTGCAATGATCCAAAACAGAATAAGATACTAAAAAAAACTAGCTCCTATATAAAAAGTGAATACATTCAATTTTGTCTAAATCCCCTTTCAACTCTGCAATCTAGAAATCCGGGACACAAATCTTTCCACAATCAGTCATATTCCTCATAAAAGGCCACGAACATGGTGACAGTGAAGAATCATCATTGTGCTCTATACTTGGTATAAAAAATGAAGCAGATCATTTATTTTTGGGGCGCATAATATTTTGTACTTATTTTTTGAGGCTAATCTATACGGGTGTCCGGAAAAATGTGGAAAATCTCCCGGATTCAGGTAGAACACGAAAAGATAAAACAAAAAGTTCCTATATTTTTTTTTCCCTATCGACCCCCAAAGGACGCCGCTGGAAATCGGTTTTCTTGAATAACTTAAGTCATAATAAGCACTCAATATAATGTAATGAAAATTTTATATGATGGACACTACCAAGGACCTCTCAAAATAATGTCCTTAAACTTTGAACTAAAACAAAAGGACTTCTGTTCATTATCGATGGAATGAACCGGAAAAGAGCCATGATGCAGTGTTGTCCTTGACAAAATTATTAAATTAGAAAAAATGTGAATCTCAAGGAAGAAAAGTTCACATTTTTTTAAATAATTTCGTCAAGGACACCACTGCAACTTGGCTCTTTTTGATGTTTTTTTTATTTTATTTTCCTCCAGGTCCATTTTAACGATAATAAACAAGGTCTAGTTTGATTTTCAAGCTCTCCAAGTCAATTTTTTTCAATTCTTCATCATACAGGGTGTTATAATCTTTAGCATGAAAATGTACAACCAATTCCCCTACTAAAGTAAATAAGGTTAATGTGTTTCAAGAACACTACCATCATATAGAGATTTTATAAAATTATATTGAGTAGGTACTTTGCAAGCTATTCAAGGAAACCACCATTTACAGCGGTGTCGATTGAGGGGCAGGGGAGGCTTCTCCAGAGGCTACTTGGGAAAAAAATATAGGGACTCATTACCTAATGATGAAAAAAATTAATACAAAAAAAAATCATCAATTTCTTTCAACCTCTTCAATTATCATCATAATAATATCTTGTCCAGTATTTTATAGTTTCTCATTTATTCAAAAATATCCATGAGTCGTCGACTTCAGATTTTTTCGTTCAGATAGTACAACTATAAATCCGGTTAAAGAAATACAATCTGGGCAATATCAACTCGCACCCTTTTTGATGGTTCTCATAACTTTTGTATGTTGGAACTGGCTTTGTTGATTTTTTGTCATACTTGATTCAATTTTTATTCTCTGTTAAATACCTCAGTTCATAAGATGTCTTGCCATTATAAAGCATCCAAAGATGATTTATATTCACAATATTTATTTACACCGCCCACATCACAGCTTTCTACTTATTTGTTCAATAACTAAGTTCTCCGCACGATTCCCTTGAATACGGCTTGCCAGCGCGCATCTCTTTGTGACGTCATTCACAGCAAAAAAATAAGAACCATATTGCCCCCTGATTGCCATTTTGACATTTTCAGCAGTCTTCACCTCAGATTAATGAACAAGAACAGATGAAACTTCTCATTCATAAAACCTTTCCAACGCTGGTGCCAACATCTACGTCCATAAGAGCAATAAGAGGAAGCGAATAACATAGAGAAGTGTGGATGAAAAACTTTTTTGGATGCGCATCGTTCTTATCATACCACTCCTTTTGATACTGCTGTCGCGACATTATGCGCTGAGAGACCACTTCTCGCAGTTTATCCAAATCCAATCTTTTCTGTGTGCACACATCACCGGACAGAAAGGCATCCCTTACACCTCTCGACTAACAGCTTCATCCCAGCGACTTTCGTCATCGGTTTAAGCCATTAGCGCTGAAATAATTGACTTGTTCATTCTTTCTACCTGGCCGTTTGCCCTTGGAGTACAAGTAACTCACAAAATTCTCTTCACTCCCAAACTTTCGCAATTCTTAGTAAAAGTATTGCTTGTGAATGCAGTTCCACGATCAGATATGAATGTTCGAGGAACTCCAAATATCTCAATGATTTGTTCAAGGAACTTGGACACCGGTACAGTTATTGTATCAGGAACTGCTTTCAGAAAAACATATTTTGTAAATGCGTCTACAGCAACAATCAAATAAGAATTTTTCTTGGTGCTTCTTACAAATGGTCCTAGATGATCCAGATGCAAAGTGTCCATTGTAACATTTTCTTTTTCTATCGGATGTAAGTTTCATCGGCGCGGTGACTGAAGTCAGATAAGGTCGTAAAAAGTCGAGTTACGCCAGAGGTACCAATTTGATTTAGACCTCACAAGATAATTGACCACAAGCTGCCACTAAATTTTGGTTACCTAGCAAATGGAAAAAATGTTTTTTTTTAATTATTAGTGAGAGTACCAATACATGCAATTGCGTAGTTAATATTCAAACCAAGCAAAACTGGAATGATAGTGAAACGGTGAGAAACTTAGGTCCATCGTTTTCTTGTTTGAATTTCATTTGAATGTCGTCTCTTTATTATCAATTAATCAAAACTATGATTACATCCACACATTCATCATAGAACATCATAGTTATAACTCTTTGAACAATATCTCACGGACTATCTAGAACGTTCATTAATATGAAAAGTTATCATAGCTGAATGGAATACGTATACCTATATATTTCGAGCCAGGTATATTAATTTCTCGAATCACTCTTTTAGAAACGGGAAGCGGACGTGGACGAACGATGTTCATCTATATTTATCCAAAGTAAAAGATAGCTGGTTTCAGCCGGTGCATAATATAGCATGAGAGCTATATTGCAGATGTAATCTATTAGAAAAGATTACCTTCGAGGAAACTCGGATTTTCATGAAGTATATACGAGCTTGTTTGTTATCTTTTGAGTGAAATTTGGTAGTTCACTTTTTTACTCTGCGTCTAGTTCCATGCCGTTGAGTCTAGGAAGGAAGTTGTCATTTGATGATTAAGATGAAGAGTGGACGACTGTATCCTATTTTTATATTGTTCAACATAATCATACACTGCTGAAAAAAATTGGAGAAAAATTTATTTGTGTTTCTTCAATTTCTATTATGGACATGATAATATTCATGAGACATATAAATTCCTAGAACTACTAAAAACTTTTTAAGCTCATAAACTTAAAAGGATAACACATGTATCTTTACGGATTCAAATGTCTGTCTCCACAATAAAACTTACAAAAATGGAAAGTTATTTTCCTCTAATTTTTTGATGAGTGTATGTAATTTGAATGGGGAACTTGCATAGAATTTTTTTATTGCTAAATTCGAAAGTCAATGAAAAATAAGGAGACCCGTATTTTTCTTTTTGTTATTGGTCGAAAATTGACGGGGATATGACACTTTGAAGTGTGCTAAAATTGCATTGTCATCACGTCATAACATTGGAACACCATGCTGAGTATATCTATATATACAGAACTCTAAATTTGAATAACTATTGTAAAATCATATTTGAACGAAATAATGCAATAGAAAAAAAAACGATCTAAATTTTCATGCAAGTTCCCCATTTTCTGCTTGTCCATCAAGGGATCTTCATCAAGGGATCAATACATTCAAATAATAAAAAAGATAAGGACTGCAGAGAATACGTAATGAAAGACAAACAAAAGTAGATTGTGTTTATTTTTCATTAAATCTCCAACATAATCTTTCACGATCGTTTTCCACGAGCATTCATTTTCACAATTTTTCTAGATAGTGATCAAGAGTATTATATAGTATGAAATCAAACGTTTCTGCAGCTAACTGAATTTGATAAACTTGCTGGCCTATACAGGGACTAGCCTCTGAACAGAAGCGTTTTTATCAATGATTGTAGGATGAGGGGATTATGAATAGATTTTTACTTTTTTACATAAAACGACTTTACAAACGAAAACTTCTGGTTATGACCGTTCGCCATATCTGGAAAAAAGTTGAGCTAGAAATATCTTCTTAGATCATGAGTACATCTAGTTGATATTCTTTTCATTGAATAAAGCCATGATTGGGATTGGATCTGTGAGAAAAACAATACAGGACAAGGAGAAAGCGCATAACTTATGTGGGTAAGATTTCTACATTATAGATCTATTCGAGATGTACCGAATCGAAGAAATAGCAAATAATAGATCAAAAAATATTGAACATACCTTAAATTTAAAGGTGCTTCATATGAGCACAAAAATGAAAAGGTGATTCCACATTCCCACTAAGAGTTCATTCTCTCCCGTTTCCCAATTACAGGTTGCCTAATTTTGGAAATTATGCATGCAAAATTTATTATCTTGATACCAGATATCTCAGTGAATTATGTTTAAAAACCTATTCCATGCAGCTTGGACCCTCATAATTGTCTGTCCAAACATCACGTATATGATTTGGCATTGTTGGGCTTGTTGCCTCTGGAATCTCTTGAAACCAATTTTGGAAATTTGTTCCAGCTTCTGGTTGATCCGTCCCATCAAACCCCTCATTATCTGACCCTTTTCAGTTAAATACTTAAGCGGAGTTATCAGAGCTGGGCCCAGATTTTCATCTAAACGTGTTGTAGAATAATTGATGTGTTCTGTCTGTTGTGTGTCAAGTTTTTGAATGTTAATCATTCAAACAGCGAAAAGGCAAACTCATCAATTCTTTGAAATTGATCATGATATTCACCAATCAACTTCAAATATGATAATAAAAAAGTGAGAAGTGATAAGAACTAGAATCAGTTCATGCATGTAATGAAACAATGATGGGTCATTTTGTAGAACAAAGACCTAGAATAAAATCCTACTTTTAGTTTAATGAACCCAGACTCTATCTAATCCTTCTCAGCCTTATTTGTAATTCAGTTGGGTTTTTAGAACTGCGCTCAGATTCTTATGTGAACGTGATGTATGATATTTCAATTGGTCGCAATGGGTTTTATCAAAGTGGGCAGTATCACTTTGAAAGTGGTTTGAGCATATTTAGAAAAGCTAAAAATCTAAGCATACAGGAGAGAGAAACAGCTTAAGACGCGCAGAGGGATCATCAGGATAACTACCATAGAAATTCTGTCAACGCTTACCTCGAGCAGGAATAATCAGGTGGCCTCAAGATACAATGTTTCTAATGAAAATCAGCCAAACAACATGAAACAAGAAATTCCAACAAAAATAAGAACCGAATAACCAAATTCAGAAGAGCTTGTTAACTTCTGCTACCTAGACACTGCTGTTATGAAGAAGAAATCAACGAGCTTTTTTTTTAGGAGATGAGAATGCAAAAAAAAACAGAACTCTTTGGAATGATAAAGGACGGGATATACAGGGTTTTCCAATAAGATCAGGTCGATTTTGAAATGGAATAAAACAAAAGGTATCCACCGAATTCCATTTTTGTTAAAATGCTTATGTACCTCTATGCCATTTTGTTTGAAAAATCGTATCAAATGTCCGTCACGTGGTCTGATTCAACGACTTGATCGCACATATCGGACTAAATTTGAGAGATGGACTAGGTCAGGGGGTGGCCAGGTCATTGTCCGATTGCTTTTCATGAGCATAGATGTTTTTCCGGAAGTTATTCACGTTTCAAGTTCGATATACAGGGTTCAAAAAAAGTCTTCCAAACCGATAGCATTTTTATGATAAAAATTTGCTTACCCACATAATTTTTAATGAGGAATAAGATGGAAATCATCTCGTTTTCAAAAATATACAGAGTACTTCAAAAATATGATCAACTTTTTTATTTTGAATTGATCATCCTGTATATTTTTATGGATATCGATAGATCTTTTTGAAACCATTTTAGTAATATGGGGTTTCATTTGCTGATCTGTCAAAATGACAGAGTTATACCAATTTGATAAAAAAAAAACGCATTTATGATTTTTCACGCAAAATTCAATTGAAACAAGTCAAAATGTAACAATAACAACATGTTTTTGCTTCTACAGGGTGATTCAAAGAGTATTTAGTACACAGACAATTCAAAAAAAAAAAGCAGTTGAACAACCTGAACAATAATAATTATTATTTGGTACTTTGAACGAACCACAATAAAAAGAAAATGTATGAATTATCCAAAATACTTTATTTAATGTTCAAATTATTTGCCATGATTTGCTTAACAATATCCAAGCCTATCCCTAAATTCTTGCAAAACATTATCAAAAGTCCCAATGAATTTAATGAATAACAGTATCAATCTTATCATTCATTTTCGGGCCTATTCTCATCAACTTAATTTTTCAAATGCCCCCACAGATAAAAAGTCTAGAGGGTTGAGGTCCGGAGATCTAGCGGGCCACTCATTTGCACCTCTTCTTCATATCCACCGATTCGGGATAGTCTGGTCCAAAAAAAGGTAAGAGCAAACCGAAGAGAAAACATTCTAATAATTGCAAAGTCTATTTTTTACAGAAATAGAATTGAAAGAAACCTACTGACAGTACAGCTTCAGTAAATAATCATGACAACCAGTTGCTTTACTTCTGAACTGAAAAACTTTAAATAGGTGTTACTCAGTCATTTTGACAAATAAACAGACTTTATATCGCTAAATTGTTCCAAGAAGATCTATTGATATATATAAAAATATCCATTCAAAATAAAGAAGTTGGTCACATTTTTGACTCACCCTGTATATTTTTGAAATTGAAATCATTTTTGTCTTATTCCTCGTTGAGAGTTATGCGGGAAGCCAAATTCTAATCAATTTTTTTCACCTTGTATTAAGATGTACTGAGCAAGGTATGACTGAGGTGTGTCGTCATAACTCATTGATTTTAGCACATTCCAAAACTTCAATTTTCAAGAAAAAGAAAAAAAACGTGTCTCCTTATTTTTCATAGACTTGCAAGATCTAAGTGATACCAATGGCCTAGGGTAGACTTAACGTTAAGGAGGACCCTGAAATGGTCTGCCGTGAGTGCCATATTTCAATTGCGCCACTCATAATGGATCCTTAGCTCAGTGGAAGTAGTAGTGCAGTTGAAATACGGCACTCACGGGCTCACGGCAGACAATTTTAAGGCTCATTTTAACAGTGAGGGTCAGGTCTACTGTACCCATAGGAAAAAAATATTCAATTCTCTTTTCTATGACTGCACCTCAAGAGTATATTTTCTCGAGTGGAACCATAGGAAAAAGGTAAATTCACTTTTCAATGAGCGGAACAAACATTATGAGGCAGGACGGGGCGGAGTTCAACAAGTCCCTTCCACTTGACTACAGCCGGGAGTATAAGAAAAATAGGTATGTATATTTTTTTTTATACTCAGGTAGCTATAGCGGTAAAATTTTGAAAACAAAAATTTTTAGTTTTTCTGGTTCATATCATGTCAGTTTCTTGCCAAATTCAGATATATTCTGCTTTTGATCAAGAATCACGGATCAAAAAACCTCCTTGATCCGTGTAGATAATTTTTCTGTAAGTTCGCGAATCTTGTTATTAAATGTTTTCACGAACGATGTAGATAAAAATATATTGAATTTCAACTTACTCATGAAAACTGAGTCAAGAATAAGTGAGTACCCACTCACATGTTATGTAGAAAACTGATTACGAGATATCATAAAAAAAATTAGGTCAAGCATGTGGGGACAGGGTGGGAGAACTGTCTGTCCACTTGCGACTTGTGGGGTGGGTGGATGGAGTTCTTTGTGACTTCACAGTTCATTTGAGAAAAAGCAGGTGGTACCTTTAGGTACGTGGGAATAAGAGATCTGGATCAGATCAAAACAAATCAAATCAATATGCTTTATTACCATGTAGAAGTATGATTTTTTTAAGTGAATCAAAGAAAACACAATAAATTATTAGTACCATGAAAATACTAATGGTCATAGAATGAAACTAAAATTAACCAAAAATTCAAATAAATTGTAACCACAGTGTAAGTTTTTTAAAACCTGTCATAGGCCAACATTTTTATTTGAAGAGATAGACTAGGACCCACTTCCAAAAGAAAAGTTATGTGAAATGCCCTAACTAAGAAAAATGGAGAAAAAAAATTATGTCAGATCTCGCAGCAGACGCGGAAACGATATTTTCCTAGATAGACATAGAACATAGCATTTTTTATACACATTGTTGTAGATCTAGAAATTCTGAACAGAAAATATTTTGAACATATTGTTTCGACATAAAGGTTTATATGTATGAATATGGGTCCGCAAGGCATTCGTTTTCGAAATACAGGTTATTTTCATACTTTTTACATCTAGTATTTTTTCATCGAGCAAAAATTTGTATGAAGAATTAATTTTTCTCGAAGATTTAAATTTTTGGTTCATTTCACCTATTGGATACCCCATCGCCGGACCTACTGTAGATACGTATACAGGGTGTCCCAGATCAACTGGTCAATAGTTTTACAGCATATAGAGAAACTGTGAATAAGAAGGTTAAGATGAGAAACCCATGGCCAAAAGTGCCCCGTTTTCAAGATACCAGGGTGTACAAGCTTCACAAAAAAAAATGAATTTTTGATTTTGTTTTGATCAGTATCGTTTAACCGATCTTGATGCAATTTTCAGGATCTAAATACTAGGTGGTAGTGCATGTATCTGAATATTTGAAAAAAAATCCTCGTCCAAGGCCGGAGTGGCGAACATGTGTTCAGTATCTAAAAAAGGTATTAACATTATTTCAGAAAAATATTTTTTTTCTTAAACCTTGTTTAATTTCCAACAAAAAAGCTCTGTATACTTTTTCCTCTACAACGCACTGTTCTCGAGTAAAAAAATAAAAATGATTTATCGGTATTCTATCTCAAATCACTTTTCTATGATTCCACAATTTTCTCTAGAGGTCTTGACCTGTTGAGACGGGACACCCTGTACAGTTTGTCTCCGGATCGACACATGAATAGGGAAAAAAGACAAAAAAAATGAGATTTCATTTGGAGGGGTTTAGATGTCATAATTTTGGTTTCGAAATATTATTGGTATTGGAATTGGTATGGGTGGGGGGGCAAACCACTGCCTGGCGAGTAGGTCTAATGACCCTTTTCGCCAACCCCAGGACCACTCCCAATAAACACATGAACGTAAATTGAACATTTTAAAAAGTAGTGACACCATTAGAAAAATGAGTTGATATAATACGTACATTCAACTTGAAAATGTCACAGGTTTTAACGTTCTGCGTAACCAAATTGTCAACGTTTCATTGTCGTGAAAACAAAACCAAAATTTAACGTTTTTTATCAAACGCTTAACATAACCAAATTGTCAACGTTTGATTCTGTTATAAATGAGACCAGAATTTTACGTTTTTGCTATACTGATTTGAAACGTTAGATATAAACTATTCCTCAATCATCACTCTTTATCAATTGTCATAGTTCTTTGTCCTCATTGCGGTTGGTGAATAAATATTCGAATATTCGACCTGTCACATCACACCCTCCAAGCCCGAACCACCAATGATGTTAGTCACTAGTCTTCTGATCTACATGTAGAAAATTAAATATTAATAGCAAATTGGAAACATTTCAAAACGCGTTCCCTCATCATCAGAGATTGATTAACATAAGGATCCTCTTCCAATCTTGAATCCACATTAATATAATATCATGATTCGATACAATGAACAGAATTGTACCATAACCATGGTAGAATAAGTATTCCTAGACTACATCTAAGAGAAAATAAGCTCCACTCTTGAACAATCAGTATGTCTCGGTGGTCTCTTACTGATGAAAGCTTTCATATGACTGGTTGAAGTAACGTTAGCCAATGAGAGTACCACTAAATGTCGAACAGAGATAATGTATGCCCATCTCGGGATTTCATCATCGCGTACTATCCTCTCGGTGACTTTCGTTTCATCTTGGAAATCAATCAAGAATGTATTTTTCTTACTAGTAAAGTGCTTCTTCTATAGGAGATACAACAAAATGTTATGGAAGAGATAATTGAAAATCTTCCATTTTCTCTAAGAGGGCCTTTATAAATTGGATAAGGAGTCTCCTTATTCAATTTATTGAAGAGAGTTGTTCAGGATGAAAACCTGAGTGAGAATGCAAAATTTCAAAACCCTCCGCCTACTTTGATATTGTGTATTTTTACATTCCAAGTTTTCAGAGTAACATGGAAATACATCTAATCCTAATATTTCGAACGTTTGTTTGTTATTTTCAATTTCAAAATACCTTTTTATTTTACAGAATTGTGTAATTCGTCATTTTTGTATAATATGAAGAGTTCACTATTTGTAATGAGACTTTTTAGTAGTCTTTCTTATTTTTCTCTCACTCTACCCTCATTCTGTTCACCCCAGTTAGTTGCCTTTATAAAGTCCCGTTATAGAATCGTCTTCACAGTGGAAGAGCACCTAGTGGGTGGCTTCATATTGCACAATGAACAATTTGCATACATTTTCAAATGACTTGGAATTTTAAATACGTATTTTTGACAATATGAGAAAGTCATCAGCGATTTTTTTTTCCAAAATACCCAAAAATATACTGAATAAATTAAAAAGAAAATGCAAATTTCACTGTATGATCAAAAACGGAAAGGGAGCTATTACAGTCAATACGCTAGAAGAAGAAAAATAATGTATTCTGTGACGTAGTGGATGTTGATTGGCGCTCTTTAATCGGTGATAACTACAGTGATAAAGATCGTAGATTTTATTTTCAAACATCAATGGCATCAGTACTCACTAATCCTTATATCTTTCATATTTCCAAAAAATGTGCAAATTGTCCATTGCCCAAATCGCAAAGCTTTCACAAGCTTTTTGTGGATTTGTGTCAACTGATCAGAAACAGCCTGAGGCCTGGTATCCAAAATTCTTTTACCGACTTGTCTAGTTCCTTCAAAAATACTTCTCTCATTTCATGGAAAGTTCTTTGATCCAAATCCGGCCTTTGAAAGTGTTTCTGTGTTGTGAAAAAAATACACATTCAGATGGTGAATTTGGAGCTTGTGATTTTTCACGAAATCTACTGAAAAAATGCGATGAAATTTACGAATATTTGTTTCAGTAGCCTAGTTTACACCGAAAACTTGGTCCGTGAATCAAGTACTAAATTCGAACTATATCAGAACCAAATATTTGGTTCGAATGGTGTAAACAGTAGCCTAGTTTACACCGACAACTTGGTCCGCGGACCAATTACTACATTCGGACTATATCAGAACCAAATATTTGGTTCTAATGGTGTAAACAGTTGCGGACCAAGCTGGTCCACTCTTGGTTCGGTATTCGCCAGCAGGTGCTCCGAACTAAATTCGGTTCGTTCTGGATCAAAATTATGAGGTTATGTTGATTGTTATTATTGCGAATTGTGTTGGTTCTGAGTTTCTAAGGGAATCTGAGCGTACTTACTTATGTTTTTTTTTGGTTAAGAATTGTGTTGATAAATGATTTCGACTTGTTTTTGACATTTGAGGAATTGGGCACGTACTCATTTAGTTCACGCGTTGCAAGACGGTGTGAACGGGCGAGAAGCAAGCATTGGTCCTACCGTACTATCCCCACCCACTTGGTCCTATCGGACCGAGCTAAATCAGTTATCGGTGTAAACTAGGCTAGTTGCTGGTCCGCTCTTGGTTCGGTACTTGCCAGCAGGTGTACCGAACTAGATTTGGTTTGATCTTCTTCTTCTTCTTCTTTGCGAAAGCTGAAAGCTTGTTACACCCAATCTCAGCCCCCCTCATCTCGTTCCTGCGATATTGAGTTCCAACTGTCTTTCCATCTCTTTGGCGGTCTTTCTGGCGGTCGCTTTGATGCTGGTTTTGGTTTGATCTGGATCAAAATTATGAATTTCATCAATCGAAGTGCCAGGATGAAGATCCATATTATACTAGGGGAGAAGGAAGTGGAGTCCTCAATTGAGGACGAATTGAGGACTCCACTTCCTTTCCCCCTAGTATCAAAATTATGAGGTTATGTCAATTCTTATTATTGTGAATTGTGTTGGTTCTGAGTTTCTAAGGCAATCTGAGCCGCTTTCCAGCTGCCCGTTTTGTGCACGCAATCAAGCATTTGTGCGCGCAAAAGCACTAAACGCGTGTTCCAGCTGTATTGCGTTTCGAGCTCCGAGTTACCTTCCCCTTTCCCCTGAAGCACCACCCGGAAAATGTGGGCTCGAAGCGCAAAACTAGCTAAACGTCAAATCAGTCAAATTCTGTCATATTCAAAATCAAAACATTGACAAGTTTTATCTTTTTTGACTGGATCCATGCTTAAACATACAAAATTCAGCTCAGCGAGTGTCTTATAAACAATATTTTCACTAATTTTCACAATAATCACAATGTCGAGATGCCTTGGCTCAAACGTAAACAAACACTCCATTGATAGTTTTGACGTTTGTGTATGTGAGCAGCTCGAACGTGTTCCAGGATCACTTTTGCGTTCCAAACACGGTGTTAATCGGTGCTTGAGCTTGAAGCACTAGCTGGAAAGCGGCTCTGAGCGTACTAACTTATGTTTTTTTGGTTACGAATTGTGTTGATGAATAATTTCGACTTGTTTTTGACATTCGACGACCCACTTGGTCCTATCGGACCAAACTAAATGAGTTATTGGTGTAAACTAGGCTAGTGATCTGGTAGCATGCACTGTTCTATACCTACTACTGTGAATTGGAAAATTCCAAAAATACATTTTTCAAGAATTGATTTACATAAAAGACTTATTGAAAGTAGATACAGACATTTGCAGATTCTAATAAGTATACCATTATGTAGATTTTTGTTTTCAAGACGAAGACCAAGACGAGACTCTCGAGGTAGAGTCTTGGTCTTGGTCTTGGTCTTGCACGTCAAGTCTTGGTCTTGTTCTTGAGAAGATTTTCAGGTCTTGGTCTTGGTCTCGGTCTTGTCACCAAGACCAAGACAAGACCAAGACTTGTCTTGTGGTCTCGCGAAACCCTAGATAATTGATTAATTCAATTAATTACGGCAGCATTTGCGTAGACAACGCTGGCTTATGGGTTAGTTTGGGTTAGTTTGGGTTAGTTTGGGTTAGTTTGGGTTAGTTATATTTTATATAAGCGGAAAAAGACCCAAGGTATATAAATCAATCGGCTCTTTGACTATCACTGGATATTTGGCATGCCTTGGAGAATTCTTTGCAATATGGTTCTTGGTACAACCCTTTATGTTCCATCAACAAGACACGATCTCAATGGACGACATTATATAATATTCTTCAAAACCACTTTTTCAGGTCTCTGAAAACACAAGATCTCTCAAAATTTCGTTTCTTCTAGTGTACGCTAACAATCTCATGCATTATATAACGCGATCACCTACACTGCAAAAGAGACATCGTTGCGGCTCAGTCTATATGCTCAGGAATAAGACAGAACATCAAATTGAAATGGAACTTGACATAAATCCAACTCAAAGATCAAGAATAATTAAATCCCTTGACATAAATACGTAAAATACGTTAAATCGCTTTTTTGGTGATATCAAATTTAGTGCGTTCGAAATTACAGAACTGTACCTTAGAACTTTACATACTAGAGCCTTACAATAGGGTTCAATGCTCATCGTGAACTTCCGAATAAGTTTTCTTCATGTTTTGGAATTATTTTCATTCGAAGCTGTTCATTGTCATCATAAATTTATAGTGATTGCGCTTTAACATTTTGTAGTCAAGGACAAGCATCCCTATAACTCTTGGTAAACATAATGACATAATATTTCCATTCACAATTGGCGCAAATGACATCATTGTCACAAAGACAATGCTTAAGGCCATAGCTAGTGTCCACTGAACCAAAACTGAAACCAATTACTAACAATGAAGCTTTACGGATTCTACCTGGATCAGGATTCAATTTGTGCAACAATATCCGATAGACCTTTCATACACAAAACGACCTATTCTCTATTTTCCGCTCAGAGTCGTTATTCACAGAAATGCTAAACGGTCAAATCACGATTGTAGTTTAGGCCTGTCTGTAAAGCAGTTGATTGAATATGCAAAACATTTCGGTTGATTTCGTTCAAACAGATGTTTGGTGGCTGTTGAATGATTCCGGGATTTGCTATCTTGAACACTGTAGTGTATGCTGATGGTGTTGGATAATCCTGTTTTTCAAGTGGGATTATTTCTAGAATGTGAAGAACCTCATTATGCCGTCCATCGGATTAGGAAGGTATGTAAGACTTTTTCATCGTTTATTTGATATAATATTCTACTCACTGATTGCATAGCTATTTTGATTCAATGAAATCACCGTCACATCTGCAAACTTGATCATCATTTTTTGATATTGAAATCTCGGAAACTACACGAATCAGAATGGTTTGGTTATTGATGTCGAAAGTGTTGGATCCGTGCATAAATATATCAAAATACCGTCAAAAACATGTCGGATTTTGTCTCTAGAGTAGCTCACAGCGTCACCAATCTATGCTTGATTGGTCTCAATTCGAAAAGTAGATATGGGCACATCGTACTTTTCTATATATTTTTGTTATCTTGTCATGATCATAGGTCATCCTCCTTCATAAATGAGCCAACTACACCCACATATCACTAGGCAGCACATTGGATCACACTAAGTCTCCTACTCCAGAAGATAATTAATACAAAAAAAATCATCTTCTTTATAATAAAAGTTGACTGCGAGCAAACGATATATCATAACCCATCATCACATGCCTCAAATATTTGTTTTTTTTCTCATAAATTGTTCGCAAGTGATGATTATCAGCTGATGACATTTTTTCGAATTGATGAAAATCCAATAATATGTTCTTCGATATTATATTTTTCCGGATATGTTCTGAACAGTGACAATGACATGCAAAACATCAACTGAACACAAACGGAAAAGTTGTATTCCCGATTTTCATCTGCTAAAGTTTTGAAACTGGAGTTGGTCTTTTCCATTCCGTATGTAAATAAGACGAGAACACACAATGTCTGCTAATACCAATAATAGTTTGTAATGGGTATACAAACCGTTGGTGACGGTAGATTGTTCAAGTAAATATGTTGGGAACGCAAACTAGGCTATTTGTGCTCATACCTGCGGGATAAGAGTTTCGAATGTTCCAATGATTGGACTAGCATTCAATTAGCTGGAAGGGAAATTGAACAAATACATTGTCTAATGTATGTAGTATATGGTGCACTCTGCAACTTCCGATTGAAATATTGTACATACAATGATACGCGAACACTTTTTTCAAAAGATAGTCAAGTCAACTTTATCAAGGAAGGTTTCAATAAACTTTTCTTAGCAATGAGAAGTCCTTAATCGTATTTTAATTAACTGACTTATATTCTTCCATTTGACTTCAATCGTTTATTTTGATTATGTAATACTAACATTTTAAAGAAGTGTAGTAATTAAGGTGTTTTCATTCGACGGCGTCACGACAAAAGGGCGTAAGTGCCAAAATTAAGAAAATGAGATTTTTATGCCATTCTTTACTACTAATAACTGCCCACAACTTGACCAAACGACTTAACCGGCAAAAATTCCTAACGCATAAAAAATGATATTTTCATTTTCTAACCGCCAATACCGAACCGAACCGAACTTGACCCGAAAATCACTAACCGCCGTCAACACGTGTGTTGATAGGTTGCTTACGCCCTGGACGAAAGAAAACATTTTTCTGGCGAAAGGTACGTGAATGATATTATGAATTGAATAGGCTTTATTGATATTTGGTAGCCTAGATCGGTTTTTTACTGTAAAGGCCTTGTTTACATATCAAAAACTCACATTATGTGTTATTGTCGGTTACGCCTTTTAGTATTTTTTTGTTTGGTTTGTCTAAGCGCCATTCGCTCATATGAATATAATGGAGTGATTTTTTGCGTTTTACAAACTTGAGCCTCAGCCGTTTTAAAAAAACTACACAATAGCTGAAAGATATAACCTATTTGTTAAAAAAAAAGTTTAATTCAAGGCAAAGTGCTTTCCCTTGTCCGTAATAATTGTTCAAAATTTGGATTTTTTATGTCGCTCACGCCTTTTTTTCTATTGTTTTTTTAGAATACCATAATGTTGTCCCGTGGCCAAAAAAGAGGTTGCAATTGCAAGTAACCTGAACGATGATAATAGTATTATAATCGATAATGATCTCCCGAGTGAACTTCCAACAGAGGCAGTGAAGCATGATGTTTTGAAAAATACGTTTAAGTTTTTTCTGTTTAAATAGCATCGTTTTCTTTTCTTTTAAGAATAATTAGGAAGTAAGTTATCTATCTGTTAGGAATTTGTCTTCAGTTTCAAATTTTAGTTGGTCTTTAACTAAAATTTGTGTATTTCTTTTCGAGATTTGTATTGTTTTGAATTAAAAAAAATGAAAAGATTTATCCGACATTTTTAATTTTACATGAAGAATTCAAAAGGCGTAACTGCAACTAACCGACAATAAATAACCTGAATGAAAACACATAAAAGGCGTAAATGCCTTTTGAAAAGACGTAAACGCCAACAGATTCTAGCAAAAAGGCTTAAGCACCAAATGTTTAAATAACTAAATAACAGTTACATATTTTATAACTTGGAAGTTGTTGAAACATGCGCTTATTAATCTAAAATAGAATAATAAAAAAAAAATCTACTGGGATATAAAAATAAAGATTTTAAACGTTTTTTTCGTCTTCTGAAAAAAATTACGAATGTCGCTTATGCCCTTTTGTCGTGACACCGTCTATATGTGAAAGATCGGATGATATTGTTATGTATCTGATCTCTACATTATTTACCAATTATGCCGGCATTCATCTGAGTACGTCCAATAACTCAAAAAGTAATTAACGATCAGTTTGTTATTTCGCAGAGTCATGATATGAATCAGGAAATCGTCGCTGCATTTCCAGATAAATCGAAATGGTAGAAGCTAAAAGGTGAATTCCCCGAGAATCCCATGTTACAGTTGATATTTGGAAAATAGTTTAAGGTCTATACTATACAATACTGATCATGAAAAGCGCATGAAATAAAATACCAGTTTGTCCACTGTAATCATCTCGACATGGAATTGTTTGATAAATGAAGAATTGGCTGGAGACCAATAGATCACTCTCCTATTTTACAATGGTGTTTCAGAAAAAGTTTTATCTGATCCGGCAAAACAAACCACAATAGATCACCAGAAAGACTGTTCATGGAGATCTCCGCAACACTCATCAATTAAATTAGTTAATGGGATTAAAAATAGTATGGTTAGGTTATTCTGGCTTTTTTCACTGAGCTTGCTGATCAAAAAACTCAAATCGAAAGAACATATCTGTGGATCTCTCGAAATGAAGAAAGTGTTTCTTATTTGCACGACAGAGGTATTGTAACCAACTTATCAATATATTCTTGACAGAAAAGAACATTGTTTTGCTGTCCATTTCCTTTCATAACTTTTCAATTCTTTTAAGTTTTTCTTCTTGACAAACTACAAAAATCGAACACAATTTATAGGAACTGAAAAGAGTGAAGTATTTTTCAACCTCATCTATATATGAGGTAAATTATCACAGCAAGAGCATGAAAGCGGAAAAAAAATTATTGTATTTTTTTTAGTATCAACGACTGAATATTTTTAATGAAGGTCGGATGTAAAACATGAATTCATGTTGCCAATATTGGCAACAAGTCACGAACAATAATCATAGACGTTCATACTTGGATGTATATCTTTATCACAGGTAAAGTCATGCTTTTGTTGGTAAAATATCATATTCTAAAAGACGATATATCATAATATAGCGCTATTCGAAGCCATCCAACATCCAAGCTATTCGTCCGAAAAATAACATTTATAGATAAAGCCTTTGATACTTATTTTCTCTTATGATGAAGAAGAGAAACTAAAATGCATAATTTATTTTCAGAGGTGTATTATGATAATGCGTGGATATGTATCTGTTTCACGTTATATGTAACTAATACTATCAATATTGTATGTACATAATAATATGTACTCAACTCAAAACATGCTTGCAATCATGATAGTTTGCCCTTTACTGACCTGTTAAACTTTAGCAACGATTACCAAATCCGTTATTGATAACAGTCAGTATTGAGTACAGTTTATTACTGTGTATTATTCATGGGACGATATAAAAAGTCTCACAGTCTCCACTCTCATCAATCACAACCCACAACAGACTTCATCCTTCGTTATAAGTCAATTCAAGTTTTACGGTCAATCATTTAGTTATATTAAGTTAAGTTAACCGCATTGCTCCGCCGAGTTTTATAAACGGATCTTTCTGTTGTTATTTATCAAATGCTTTTTTCGATTATTCAAAAAACATATCAGAAACCTATTTGTAGCTCATTCTTTTAAAACTCAAAAGCTACCATATTCTGTAGGTCCAGTTGATATGATCGCCACATATATGCAGTTAAACACAACGACAAAAGTAAAATCAAATCTAACAAAAACTGGATAATTTTACTATTGTTTTCATCATAAATCTATACTCACTATGACCTGCTCTTCTTTTCAATAATAAAATGGCAATAATGCATGCGATCGGTTTCTTGGCAGAAATGAAAGTCCAATTCTGCACTAAGTTGATTATACATTCGTGAGAAATTGGACTTTCATTTTTGCCCTGAGACCAATCACATTCAAAATTGTTTCATTACTTTACTGCCGCATTATTGCGGCTGTGAACTAGTCTGGAGACAAAACCCTCTATGTTTTATACAAGATTTTGATCAGCTGAGTCTGCTGTATTGTTAGATTGTTAGAGGGAAGTATTCTTTTTATAGTTCTTGCTTAATTTGACCCTTTCGGCGTGTTTTCACCGTTGTTCATTGACCTCAATAATTTTAAGAAGACTCAACCGAGCAAATCCTCATTCAAGGAAAAGAGTCCCTGCTCTGCACCCACGACATAGGGCTGCACGATAAGGATAGTGAGCAAGGAAGCATAGAGGATGGCTTCTACAGCAGTGCAAAGAATCTGGGATAGTAATTGACAGATGGTATTGTATCAAATTTCGAGTATAGAAAAACTTGAACTTGTTGAAGCTAGATCAACTAATTTATTTTCAGTCCCTTGAAGATCACTTTCAATATGCTTCTCACCACACGCCAGTCAACTTGGTCATTGGTCATCTTTGAGATTGCCAAACGCATCAGATCCTGTGAGAGCATCAGTACCCAAAGATGATCGAGGGCTCTCCAGACATCAAGCTCACTGAGTGATCGGAGTCATGCAATGCACGCACTATCTTCACCTTCTTTCTATGTAGAATCACCTTCTCGTTGTTGACTCTTAGTGTTCCATTCTTGAAATCCAATTGGAAGCTTCGGGAATTCATGATGTCCATTCCGATGATGATTTTTTCTTCAATGTCAGCGACCAGCATTGGATGTTTGGAGCTGTTGCTTTCCAGAGTCACTGCAACTTCTTCTCCACCATGTATTCTCGCCAGGTCTTCTGTTGCAGGTCTTAGTCGTCAGTTAGTTGGTTTGATCATTGTCGGTGTTGTGACAATATCGGGTCTGATGACCGTTTTCATCGCACCTGTCTTCAGCATAGTGCGATGTTCTCCATTCATCCAGCCATCTACAAACACGCTGTTCGGTTTTTGTCCAAGAGATGCGACTTTGGCGGTTTTTTTCGTGGCATACTGGTCGACGATTGCCCCTTTGCATTGACCCCTCTAGTCTTCCGACGTCAAAGAAGGTGGTCGTCTCTCCTTCGCCTGGGCGCCTGAATTTCCTTGACTAATGTCCTCATATTTGCGTTGAAGGAGTCTTTCTCCACACGAGATCTTGTGCCCTTATCCTTCGCACGTGCACATGAAGGTTGACGGACTGCTTCCAGCTGCAAACTCCAGGGATTTTGCTGGTGCTTCGACCAATCTATCGAGGCGATGGAATATCAGAGACTGCCTTATCTCCTGGACCATAATTCATGAATTTCAGAAGAATGAACGTTCTCTTGACAGAAGTGATGATTGCGCAGTATCGAAATGCAGTTTTTGATCGGTCTGTGATCGTTCACTCGAACTGTCACCCGTTCCCCTCTCAAAAATTAGGCTTCTGGGGCCGGATTTTCAAAAACCGGGAAGTAGAACAACCGAGAGAAGCCCACTAGTTATAGCCTACTTTCTCTCGGCTCTTCTACTCCCCGGTTTCCAAAAATTCGGCCCCTGATCTCGTAGTCTAACCAAAAACGCCTATACAGCCAGCCTCTCAATCACATTTTCTGGCGTGGCTGGGTGAGCAAATCATGCAAGGCGAGCTTCATCAGCTTGAAACTCCTGAAGGCTCTCGTTGGCTTTCTGAGAGCGATTCTTCAGCTGAGAGTGGTCGACGTGCTCCAAGTGAGAGTGTCCATATCAAGGATTCAAATGCTTGAGTGGAACATAGAAGCCTTCCTGCTCTTCGGTGTTTAGCGACTGTAGGATTTCTGTTGCCTTCCCAGGAAGTGCCAGTGTTAATGCCAAGACTTCTTGGGTTAGTTTGGGTTAGTCTTGGGTTCACTTTTTCCATTTGCTCTTGCTGCTGCCTTGAACTGGCGATGGTAATTGTTCTCGGAGAGCTTGCCATTAAACTAAGGGGCTTTCATGTAGACTCTGACGGTATTAGCCTCTATCTTAGCACTCGCATCTAAGCTCCCAAATGTCACGCAAAAATGACCCATTTTGCATGATATGGGTCATGATTGCCAAGTTCAAAATTTTATAGCTAGACTATTCTTTGTTCAATTATTATGACATTCTCAGGAAGTAGATAACTTTTGCCCCACTTTTGAATGGCGTTGACCATTTTTATTTTGAAAGTTGCACAGAAAAAAGTTACTGAAGTAGCCTTTTTTGAACGAGAAAAAATGGGACCAAACAATTTTCTTTTTCAAATCGCCAAGACCTCTAAACTGACAAATGGATTGAGGTTTTCAAATGCACCATCACTTCTTTGTTAACTGATGCAGGGTCAGGGTTTTATCATATTCAAGGCACTTTCCATAATTATGTCCGCCACTGTATATGTATATAACTGAAGCACAGAAGCTACCTGATAGATTTCAAGTTTCAAACATGATTGGAAATACATAAAATCTTCAATGATTATAGAGTAAAATGATTATACATTATAATGCGTCCATATACCCAAATCTTCTAGAAATTATGAAATGATATTTATACTAGTATTCAAGTTATCATGCAAACCATAAGTAGTTGAGATTAATGATTCCAATTTGAAGCCACTCAAGTCTCGATCCGGATCGAGCTGTCGAAATAAACGTGGTGAAAGTTAGTATTTTGAATCCAGCTATCTACCGTTCAATTCAAATCATAGACAGACCCAGACGGATCTGAACATAGGAGAGGGAGAGAAGAGAGAGAGAGAGTGACATCATTCTCGTGCAGGGAATTGATATCTTCACTGTGCTCTTTGATTGCATAGGCTCCAGTCTGAACACTATAATTACTATCAGTTCTTGCACTCTCCAACACAGTTCTCTTTAAAGGTTGTCGTCATGATTATTCCGGTTATGAATCTGTTTTGTGTTTTCAAGTGTAGGTAATTCCAACTCAAACTGACCAGACTTATCACCTATCTGTTATGATATCTGTAGGTCTGATAGTGCATGTCAAGCATATTGAAGAATTATATTTTTCAAGACTCAGACTCTGAGATTATCTTTTTCAAATTTGATGTTAACTGGTTAAAATTATACTAAAATGTTGGCAACACCGCTTACCATTCTTTTCAAATTATCTCGTTCCTTTTCGCCACGAATACAGAATTTTAACCATATGCAAAGAAAGGATTCAGGAATCGTTTCAAGGATTGGCATCTTGTGTCTCGTCCACCCTGTTGGATTATGAAGCAGAAAATGACAAAACTAAAGCCTTCCAGTAAATCAATTGGTAGGAAATGTTGATTGGGATCGAAATTATATGAAAATTAATTTAGACCGCCGCACGGCTGTTCAACTTCACTTGAGCATAAATGCAAATCATATATCTCATTAAACTTTTGGAATATTCATTATGTCTTGGCATATTCATTACTTGGAATCATTTCATATGCTGATCAAAGTTAACTTGCACAAAATCAATGAATGTTCGCAGAAAGGTCAATACCTATGACCATGATATGCTGTGAACTGTGAGAAAAAATGAGCTTCTAATAAAGGGTCAATTACATTGGGCGACTCTACTCGCTGTCGAATTTGGGACGCGACAAAACTCGCTCAGTGTGATAGCAGACTCGTAATCGACCCTTTAAGTCGTTCAATGTACCTCTAGATATTGATGATATCATATTGTGAAGATGTGTAGAGAAATATCTTCTTTTTATTTAACTTTCAGCTCTCTCATCCACTATCAATGGGAAAATTTGACACCGTCTTTAAGGATATTTGATTATTGGTAAATGAATTTCCGATAACTAAACCAAAACTGATTCACACAAATCACGTGCCTGTACATGTCACTTATGGTAGTTTCGGTTTCGATCTGTATAATCGTAGCAGAGCAGGCGTCATTCATGTGCATGTTCGCTTCGTAGTTTCAGAGAACACTTCTAGACCAGAGCTGTTTCGTGATGACCGTGAAATGGATTACAGGCGATGCAGCTTGAGTACGCATGAGGAACACATTTTGTAATGAATAATTATCGAAGTATGAATTTTTCCACGACTTTCTCTTAAACATCTGACAGTGGCTGACATATCTGATGAATGATTAGGTTTCATAATCTCTAGAGAATGGAGCCAGAATAGTTCAAATGGAATATTTGATACGAGAAAATCCAGACGAGTTGATAGAGCAGATCTTGAATACTGGTGAGCCATATTTTGAAATAAGATAAGAGACTTTTCAATTCCGTGATGATTTAATACCACGACCATGGGGTTGTTTTTCTCGGGCTGCGCATGCGCATATCGATGTTCTAGCGCACAAATGTTGTGAGTGCATTTTCCAGCAAAACTGGGTTTATCACACCAACAAATAAATTGAGACGTATATTTTCTTATGCACACAAATGCAAAGTGAAATATTCAAATTGGTAGGTGCCAGTGCCATCTTCCAGTCGTGTTCAAACTGTTAAGTACTTGCGAACCTTGTTCCTAGGGTAAATAACCATACCCCACATGTGGTAATTGCGTACCTTACACTCCTAACTGATATTGGTGGTTATGATTGAACGTTCACGTTAACTTAACGTGTCTGTTAGGATTGTTCGCAAATGTTCCATTTGCTAACAGTGTTATCATGGTGAAATAGACATGTTAAGTTAACGTAAACGTTAAATCATAGATCCCATTGTGTGTTCAATCAAACTGCGCTAACTGTATTTAACACATTTGGGTCAATACTACAATACTACAGTCCAATTCAATAAAGAATATTAATTTGATCTTTAAAGAGAAGCGTGTGAATCATGGCAAACTTTTAAACATTAAACTTCGAATAACTCGAAACTGACTTTTTGTCACTTACAACACTTGGGTACCTACTAGACCATCGATATGTCAGGTCAACTGCTGGCTGAGAATGTCAAATTCTTGACAGTTGTGATTTTGAGTTATGAAATGTGACAATATTTTATAACTTCCAAAATATTGTCAGTGTCAGTGCCAAGTTGAGTGAGTTTTTATCAAGTTTCATGAGGAGTAACATATTTGTTGATACAGTGATACACAAATGAAACGTGATTACGTGCACATAGACTAAAGGTCAAGAGCCGCCATTTCAGTTTATGCAAAACTCATATTTTTGACATCTCTTCCGCGTTCACATTGCAGGAAAGACGTTATGCTCTATCCTTGTTCTACTTTGAGCTTGACAAGGACAGAAGCACGCTCGGGAAGGCGGCACTGCTTGCCCTGGTTAGAACGCAGTGCCAGAAATTGCGCATGTTTTGTGACGTTAGTTGGTTTGGAAACAAAAAATCTGCTTTCAAACTTCTGTCATTTTCCCTGGTTTGATTGACGTTTTTCATTTGTTTACGATTATTTTGTTGATATACGATTAGTCGTTTCTTCGGGACCAGTTTTTTGATGAGATTCTTTCCCTATTATTCAACTGGGTCACCATTTGAGGTAGAACATTTTCAATATGGTAGTTTTTTTGGAAAGAGGTAGAAGAGAAAGACTAGCGGAATAATTAATCCGAGATGAGATTTTTATTACATGTTTTTTATTAAGTAGTCGAAAAGGAATTTAGAATTTTGCGGAGTTTTGAAGTTTTTATTGGTAGGTTTTTTATTAAGTGGCCACAGGCGGCATTGAGGGATGGAAGGAAATCCCATACACAAGTTGTCAAGAATTTCGTGATGTGACCAAAAGTTTTTTAGTTTATGTTTTTTGTTTTTAAATCTTTGAGATTGCATTTTGTTGATATGCGAATCAATTTGTTGATATTTATGGCGCTATGTGAAGTAGTTGGGTGCAAATCTTACCCAGAATCCATAAAGAGGGTTCTCTTTCGGTATGTGGAAACGTTGGGAAAGGCGATACTCCTGATTTGTCCTTAGACTTGAGAGTCAAGCAGACAGTGTTTTGGTATATTATTGGACAGTGTGAAAACTGATGATTCATTTGATGGAATTGGAACTTGGAAGACATAGACTATGTATTCCAATACAATTAGGTAAAAGCTATGACGTCATATTCACATAACCTCAAATTTTGATCGAGGGACAACCAAGGGTGTTTACAAAACGGTTTTTTAGCGTTAAACCATCATAAACAATTTTGCCTATATACACACATTCTGGTGTCTATAGAAAATACAAAACCACGTGCACATATGGAAAAAACGGCTATTTGAACTAGGAAAAAAAATTATGTTTTGATATAGAATGTCCACTACCGACTTCCAATACACTTGGCAATGAAGACAGTGACACGGTGTTGACACATTTGCCAAAACATGGAGTTATTTTTTGAACTGTTCATGCGACTTCACAGCACTAAAGACCAAAAGTTTTGTGTCCAAATCTCACAAATTATGAAAAAATGTCCAAACACACCTTAAAACACGGAAAACTTCACAGAACAAGAGCATTAACTACAACGGAAACGAATTTTTGTCCCCTTGATCAAATTTGAGGATATGTGTGTAACGTGTTGAGCTAGTGTCCAGTTCTCAGCACTATAATTATCATTAATAATTTTAGTATTGCTTGCAGGTATTTTATTTTATTTATTTAAATTACATACTACTCCAAATAACCAGTTAGTCAATTATTTAATCGATTTTGTTGCCCATATCACTACTTATAAAATATACCAAAATATGTTTAAAAGCGTACATGTCCTCATAGCAGTCAATGCATTTCAAAATGCCACTACGATACAGATGACGTAGCTGCACGTTGCCGGACGAATTTGAGAATCCATAGTGTCTTATCTTTGTTTTTTTTTGTATCATGGTTAGAACGCATAGGCCTTAAGTATCATTCACATAGGGCAAGGTAGGAGGTAGAAGTAAATCATAGATTAAGAATATTTTGCGCATACTTTTCATACGCCCTGTTCACATAGAATCAAGGTTGCTTACACGTGGTAGTGGCGAAGTAGTGGCAAGGTAAAAGTTACCAGGCTCCAAACTTTTTGGGGCGAGCGTGTGGCCAATTCTTACCGGAGCCTATCATAGCTGCTTACTTTCGCATCTGATTCACGAATCAAAACGCGTTTGA
This sequence comes from Orchestes rusci, assembly GCA_958502075.1. Lineage (NCBI taxonomy): Eukaryota > Metazoa > Arthropoda > Insecta > Coleoptera > Curculionidae > Orchestes > Orchestes rusci. Next base: position 15,148,349 of record OY293305.1, on the reverse strand, counting down.
ATCAAATAATCACGTGACAACGTAACATGCTTAAAAGAACGAATCATGTGACAATGAATCATGATCAGAAAAATCGATTCGAAAGAAAGCGGCTCAGGACCCGTATTCCGTGTACATGTGGAATTCTAGCAACATGTCGCTTTACCATCATTTTACACAGAGAGTGAAGTGTTGCTATGGAATTCCACAGTACACGGAATACGGTCTCAGAATCGCGTTTATGACGGTCGACTTCTGTCATTTTGAAATTGTCAAAATCTGTCCCATTTTATATAGTGTTTGATGAACTTTAGGCTATGGAGAACTTAGGTCGAGAATTGGCCGAAGTATTGCCAAATCAACCGGCAATTCGAAAAAGGAACAACAACATAAATAGCAGAAAATCTGATTCGAAGGAAACGACGTGCGCATGCGTTCCACAAAAGAATACCCCACAAATGACTCAATGTGAACGGCAGCGGTAAATGTATTGCATTAATTCTATACTTTACTTCTACGTTAATTCTACCTTGCCCTTTGAGAAACTTACACTTTTACCGTCGTCGTTCACGTTAAATAATTTTTGGGGTATCATTTCGTGGTACGCGTGCGCACGTCGCTTTCTTTAAACGAGATTTGTTGTTATTTCTTTTTCAAATTGCTGGGTAATTTCGTCATACTTCGGCCAATTTTGTATCTAAGTTCTCCATTGGCGTAAATTTCTCCGAACACTTCACGATATGAGACATATTTTGACAATTTCAGAATGACAGCGTTCGACCGTCAGAAACTCGATTATGATACTATAAAGTATACTATGGAGTATCATTCACATAGGGCAAGGTAGAGGTAAGATACATAGAGATATGATTGATCAATAAATCATCATTAACAACTCATGCACTTCATTCCTGACTTCAACGACAGTGTAATGATTTGATTAGTTTGGTCCAATTCCTTTGGAATGAAACACCTCTTGTTCTATTGTAGTTAGTTCATTTATTCACTAGTTTGGTTTCAAAGCATCTATCATTCTAACTCCACTCAACCTTCTCGATACCATATTCTAATAATGCTTATTCTGCTTAATTACTTGACTACATTATTTGATACATATACGTATCTACAAGATGTTACAGTTATGAACTTATTACAAGGTGATCACCATATTAAAACAGGTGAACATCAGATTTTTATCATGGACGATATCTTTCATATATTATTAAGTTCAATATTGCAACTTTTTGAACGCATTGATAGAAAATTGGACGCAGATTGAAGCAATATGGACTTGAAGGGTAACATAAATAAAACTTGGAAAATGCGATATAACATTTCCAATGTTTTCTACTATTGCAATCTCTGTAGTTCTACCAAGAAATTCGCGAACAATTTAGGTATATTCTCGTGGGAACTCTAGGTTCAGCTCATGTATTTATGAATTTTTATCAGCAACTTGAATATCGCAACCTCAGAATGTGTTAATCATTATCAATTTACAATATAATAAGCATTATTGTCTTGACATCCCTTATTATAATTTATAATAATATTTATAATAATATTAAGCTTTAAATATGCCAAATGCTATTAACGATAATTGACTGCAGATAGGGATGATCCTACAGCGAAATTATGTCGTAACTGAGTATGTCAGTAGATGATTGAGGACATCACTGTCCCGCAATTTATATTCAGAGTTTTTGGGAATCAGTTTCGATCCGGGATCTATAGATTTATTAAAACATGATAGTTGACTCTCGACAATGCTGTTCAAGTTCACGATACAAATCACTGATTTTCGATGTTTCTTGACGAGAACCAAGGGAATGATTAGATCAAGAAAATTAATGACTTCTAATCGTGGCAATCTACCGGTATCCCCTTAAGATGGACACAATTCTATTTCTCAGTTCTTGAACGATAATGTGCATTTTTGGTATGTATGGGCTTATGTATGAAGTATGATATTTCATGAGCCTACTTTTTAAAGGGGTCTGGATATTCTTGATTAGAGGGAAAACTACCGATTGACTTTCCAAAAACTTGAATTAATTTTGACAAGTTTGGCAGTTTTTTGTCATCTGACAATCTGACAATAATCATAATGTGTCTCTACACGTTTGGCCGGTGCGGATTTCAATTTTTATCTATTGATTTTAGTATTGTTGCATGTTTCGATTTGGTGTTTGCCATGAATATAAATCAAAATGAGTTTAATGAGTGAGAAAAACCGGCTACGATTCTCGTACGAGGATTATCTTGTGCTCCTCCGTGAATGTATCAATATAATGTGAATCCAATTCAAAACCTGGAGAATGGAGTGAAATCTAGAAACATGAAGGGCGTACCAAAAAAATTCCCTACCATTCAGTGGTAGACCGTACGACCAAAAAACAAGACAGAAATCACCTTTGTCAAAATTTCAAAAATTGGCATCTTATGAAACTAAAGCCATCCTGAACGATGTAATGAATTTTCGAAAATCAATTCGAATAATCAAACTGAGCTCATTTATTAAATAAACACATGATAAAACAAGAACATTCAAATTTACAAAAGCAAATGTTCGAGATGCTCACCATTTTTTTCAATGCGTGCAAACGGCGAATGAAATCATTTTCTAAAGGGCTTATTGTTTCGTTATAAATTTTTGCTGAAGCTCCATAAATGCGAACAATAACGTCATCTTCACTGTTAGGTAGGACATGGTTAACAGTATTTTTCAGATATCCCCAAAGACAAAAGTTTATTGGGTTGAGATCAGGGGACCTAGAAGGCCAAGAAATAGGTTTCTCGAACATTTCGAGAATAATGGATAGGTGCACCATCATGCTGAAGCACAATGTTTTGTCGATGTGCTAAAGGAACATATTCCAGAGAAGTAATTGATATGTTTTCCAAAAAATTAGTATAGTTTTCGGCATTTAGTGTCCTGGGTTCAAGATGTGGTCCTATTATCTTATTGCCCAACGGGCCAATCCAAACATTTCAGCCCTAGCGTACTTAGTTATATGCTTCTCTAATCTGGAGCGGATTTTCGTGATTCCAGTGATGTAAGTTGTGCTGATTGGATACTCCTTTTCGGTTAGAATGAGCTTCATCACTGCACAGTACTCGTTAAAAAAGTCTTCATTTGCGTCCAAGCAATTTGAAAAAAATCTACAAAATCGAAAGCGCAACTTTCTATCCCCAGGATGCAGATTTTCTCTTAGCATAAATTTGTATATGGTTCTACGTGGATGGTCACGCTCACTTTCAAGAATTCTGGTGCTCACAGAAGGATCTTCTTCAATGTCGTGGTTCCGGTTGCTAGTTTTCTAGAGTGGCAATAACTGTTTTTTTTTTCGGAAGCAGTTATGTCAAGCAGTATTTAAACAAGGTTTCTGCCACGATGATGCTAGCTCTTCCAAATTTTCAATATCTCTCTAATGCCTTTAGTTCATAGACATTCACCAAATATAAGTATCATAGTACAGTGATAAACAATGTTGATTCAAATTTCACGTTACAAACGATATCCTTGCGATCACAGACGTGGTTCATGAAATAGCTTTTGGCTGAATCCGACCTCCGATACGCTTGGCAATGAATATAATGCTGCCGAATGTACTGTTAAACCATTACGGGTATAAGTCTGCAACGATCAATGTTCTTGCCGAGGTTTCTGCCAAGTTTGAATATAATTATAAATATTATGATTCGGGCTCTTATCGTCTTATCAGTGGGTTCGAATATAAGTTAAAGTTGCTAACGATAAACTGTGCTGTAAAGTGGAGATGTCTAGAAACATTTTGAGATAATTTGAGTTTTCAAGTAACTACGGAAAAAGTTTTATCAATGAAAGTTTAATAGAGGTACCTAGGGTTGAAATATTTGTAATACTTGGTTGAGTGGTGTTGCCATAATCCATGTGAAATAATAGATAGCCCGTGAGGCAAGTATGTCGGCTTCAAACACACTATACAACTGGTTAATCGACAAGATGTTCAACAGATTGAATAGACATTCTTCGCAACCAGTTGAAAAGTATTTAGGCCACAGTCGATCGACAAGTTGAACAACAAGTTGATTCGACCGCCTCATCATTAGAATATAAACTCAAAGTCGTATCAACTAACCGAAGCGAGCAAACACAAAGTCCAATCTGTAGTATTTGAGGCGGTTGAAGTCAAGTTGAATAATAGGTTTCATGACCCGGCCAAAAAACCCTTAACTCAACTGCATCGCTCAACTTGTTGGACGACGTTATGAGATTTATCTCTTCAACCGTCGCACGTCGAATCAAACTGATTGCATAGTGTCTGGGCCCATTGAGAAATTGATCTATTGCTCTCAATTTTTTACCATATTCAAACTTTGAATTTTCAAAGGAAAGTAATAGATTCTTGAGATCACTGATTGCAAGTATAATATCCAAACATTCTATCTACGACATCCTGGAAAAATTTTGCTTGACGATATGTGTTTTTATTGATATCCAGACGGAATTCTCTCATTGTATGTACAGATTGAGTTCAATTCGCCATCATTTCCAGTTCCTGCAAACCATTAGAAACAGACATAGAGGAAAAACAACTGTAGTTGGTAGTTGAGTTCTTATATTCAGCTTTTTCAAGTAACTCCTTCGCAGCAATACTGACTGATACGACTTTCATCGATCGATTATACAAGATTCCATTATCAGGCTTAATCTCAGGGTGTATATCGCATGTGAGTGGTATGCAGTGAAATCTCTTGAAAACTACCATCATATTACTGTAAAGTTCCGGAAAGCTTACGGTTAAGAAGTTCCTGACATTTGAACATTGAGAAAATAGGTTTCATTCTGTTTTCATTTTCCAAGAAATTTTCCACTATGCATTCACTATAGTTCCAACGCAGACATTTTCAACATACATACATATCCAAAACTTGCGTTGTTTTTGATGATGAAGCCAAACTTCTCAGCGCCCAAGTTAGTTTGATGAGGTGAACTTCTTGTTGGACTCACCTTTTTTATGGAATATTTTTTCTTCATCTAGACAATAGTACAGAATTTTATTATGCCTTATAACGGAATCTGTGAAGTGAAAATTGGCTATTCGTGAGTCTGAGATAAAAATAGATATTTCATCTCAGGTTTGTTTAGATATTTTCATCTCAGACTTACAAATAGCCAATTTTCACTGTACAGATTCCGTATCAAATCAAATCAAATCAAATATGCTTTATTGCCACAGAAAAATTCTAATGAATTTCATGGACAAAGCAAATACAAATGCAAAATGCTAAAGTATAAAAACAATACAAAACATGATAATAGTATACATTACGAGAACAATTAAGTGAACAATAGAACAAACTAGTACAAATATATTTACCCAATATTTTGTTAAATTTAAATTTATTTGGAAATTGCTCATGGACAACAATAGACATCGGCACACTTCCAGTTATGTTATGATGACAAGTCAGTAAAACAATAACATAGCAAAATCAACAATTATTGTAGAACAATAATACTGCGGTGTTAAGAATCGAACAAGGAACCAACGATTTCTCACGTTTTTTTTTCGCTTCTCATTCAAAAAATAAACATCAGGTGGGGTGAGCGAAATCGGTGAACTCGAGATTTAATTTATAAATCTGTAGTCATCTTGTTTCCGCACTGCCTGCAGCATGTAATTATTTCTGACTTAAATATCAAACAAGGAACTTGGGGTTGTTTATATTATTTCAACCAAAACGTGTTGATATCCAGTTTCTATTCAGGAAATAAACAGTCGAGAATAAAAATTCGAACTTGACTTTGACCCTACTAGCTCGCTTGCAATAATCATACAACACGGGGAGGAAGTACCCGTGTTGTATGAATTACCAAACTAGGCGATTGTTGACCTCTAAAAAATATGAATACTCCAATGTTCACTGAATGCCCTAGAACAACTTCCAATTCACCAATGAGTTATTGTCAAACTGCCGCTTATGGTGCCCAAACAGAGATATGGAACTATTCTGTGAAAAACTCATTTACATTATAAAAAGGTCTTTCCAGGAGGAAGGTTTTCGTTTCTTTACGGAAGCTTGTAAATGTGGAAATAGATTTGAGGTGTAGCGGTAGATGATTGTATAGCTTCTTGGCGTTGTTTTTGTTAGATCGGAGGTGGGAAAGGGTAGGTAGATATCGAGACACGAGTTCCTGGTGGGATACTTATGCTGTGGCTTTTCAGGAAAGGTGATTTGGTGTTCACGTATCAAACAGGCTGTCTCTAAAATAAACAGAGCAGGAAGCGTGAGGATGCTGTATTTTTTAAAGTAATGTTTGCAGTGAGCCTGGCTCTTTAAACCGAATACATAGCGTATTGCTCCCTTTTGCAACTTGAAAATGCTCTGGAATTGTTTGATGGTACAGCAGCCCCAAAAAGAAAGGCCGTAGCAGAGGTAAGATTCAAATAAAGACAAGTATGTGAGTCTAGCAGAGGAAATATTTAGATCTTTCGAAACCAAACGAATTCCGAAGCAAGCCGAAGAGAGCTTTTTTGACAAAAAGTCGATATGAGCGGACCACTTAAGATTGGCATTTATATTTAAACCCAGGAATTTTACCGACTCGACGTATTTGATGTTTCTGTCATGAAGCAGTAATCGTTGTAGAGCTCCTCTGTAAGATAAGGCTACCGTTTTATCAACGTTAAAACACAAGAAATTGGAATCAGACCAAGCTTTGATTGTGAAAAGATCTTTAAAAATATTATAATGCAGGGACAAGGCATCAGAATCACTCCATTTAATGCTGGTATCGTCCGCAAATAGGGAAACTCTACCGTTGATTTTCAGGTAGGTGATGTCATTGATGTATAACAGAAAAAGAATGGGCCCTAGAACAGAACCTTGCGGAACGCCAGTGGTGATTAATCTACAATCAGAATCAGAATCATTTTCCCTTACAATCTGTTGCCTATTTTCGAAAAAAGATTTGAACCAGATCGAAGAAACACCACGGATCCCATAGAACTCTAGCTTTTTCAACAAAATATCATGACAAACACAGTCAAATGCTTTTGCATAGTCACAGAAGACTAAAACGGTGGGTCGTTTGCTATTCAGGGAGGAGTAAACATCATGAAGCAACGAGAACATTGCGTCGTTGGTGCACTTGTTTGGTGAAAATCTGAATTGATCCGGGGATAATATGTCATGTTTGACGGGAAATGGCATGAGACGATTTTTTAGTAACCTCTCAATGATTTTTGACAGCACAGGTAGCAAAGCAATTGGACGATAATTACTTGAGTTTGATTTCTCACCTCCTTTATGGAGAGGAATAATAATTGCCGTTTTGAGGCATTCCGGAAAAACTCCTTTCATGCAAGATTCATTTATCAAGTTTGTTAGGGCATCTAATGCGGGAGGTGGGAGGTGGGAGGTTCTGGAATATTTTAATTGATAGATTATCGGTGCTACAAGAAGATTTAATTTTTATGCTGTTTATTACTTGTAGTAGTTCAAGGTTGGTTACTGGATGTAGGAAAAAGCTATCAGAAACTTTTTTAGAGCGTGGAAGACACGAAAGGGGGTCAAGACCTGGTGCGATTCCGGAAGTAACGTTCTTGCTTACGTTGATAAAGTATTCGTTCAAGTTGTTGGGTTCTGGCATACTTTGATTCACGGAGTTTACTTTGCCTCTTAGATCGTTAATAATGGACCAGGTTTCTTTGGAGACATTTTTAGCCCTTGATAGACGGTTTTGATGAAAAATTTTCTTTGCTGACCTAAGTAGTTTTAGGTAGAACTCTATATATGCAGATAACGTAAAGATCAAAATATTACTGTAAACTATGGAAAACCCGAAGGAGTTATCCGCGAGCAGATAGTCGTACTTATCTATTGGAAGGAAGTCATCACTCAAGGATAAAATCAGTGTTCCCCCATGAGCTGAGTTTTTCCGATTATATCTGGCTATTGTAGAGTACGTTTCAATATAAAGAGGTTCGTTCAATGTTAGCCAGTGTTCCGTGATTGCTACGAGCTGGGGGAACCCTTATTCTTCCAAAAACAAGTACAACTCATTGGTTTTGATTCTCAATGAGGCAATGTTAATAAGAACCATGCTAAACCTGGCGTCAAAATTTGAGAAATCTTGTCGCTCAGAACACGTCATATCGCTCAAAACTTTTTTTCCAAAGAGCCACCGGAAAAGTATTTTTGATGACCCTTTCTGGACTTCTGAAGTTGGATCGTTCTCTCTGAAACAACATGGGATCTGTAGGAACAAAGGTCAGCTTCCACTTCAGAGCGATGGAACTCATATGCATCGTGAAACTCATGATATACCTTACGCAAGAAGTCGTTCTGAATAGGTAGGCCCTCAGATGCTAGAAACAATCTAACCACTGGTGCTGGTTAAGCCTTCATAGCATAATTAGACATAACAGAATCTGAGCACATTATATTGCTTGTTTACAATGAATACAGGGAGTATTGAAAGTTGTTGTTTTCATGTATAGAATGCAAGTGAATGAGAAAATTTTTCATCATAACATCATGACCGACAATGATTGGTTTCCAAGTTACAGGGTGTTGAAGTTTAAAGATAAAAATGCCATTTTTGTCATAACTCTCCTACCACTCAAGATATTTCCACAAAACTTGGTACATGTCCTTTGACCGTTAGACTTCATTTTTTGGTTGAAAAGTTTTTACAAAATTTTTACCGGTGGCGTTCGAAGAGGATTTGTATTGAATTTTTCTAGAGAAAAAAATAGTTCGCCACTGCTTTCTCCTGAAGTCAATGTTATTTTTTAAATACCTATTTACTTTATTATTAATTAAGTCTCTTGATATTTTTTCGTACGATGGACAGTTTTCGTTTAGAGAAATAAAAGCCATTCTGATGCATGCATGGCAAGATGTGATATGGTAAATGCATTTTTTTTTAATTTTGTGTTTTCGTGAGAATGTCATTTGAGAAATTTGTTTCTCTGATCAATTCCTGTCTCATTTTGCAAGGAAAACCGCAACTCACAATACACCTTGTCACGAATATTAAATATTGACAAAAAACTTCAAAGTAATTCTTTATTCCACATATTCATCCATGCTGAACGCCTGTTCAACGTAAAACAAATTAATACACAAATGTTACGATTGCACGATTTTCATTGAAATTATTTTGAAACAATTCGAAAATCACAGTTTCAAAACTTTCAGCATCCAAATTCTGTAAATAAATAAACATTTTCTATTTATTTTGTAAATATTGACTGGATGTTACGTTTTTAACAAGTGCCAGCAAATGAAATTCCACATGATCAACTTTTCGCAAATGTTATTTATACGCATATTGGAACTACATTTTATTTAAAGTATATTTTGCTTCAATCCTTGATTTTCGATTGAAAGCGTTCGACTAGAAATATTTGTTATAACAAGATTGCCCTCATGCATTTGAGATCGAAAAATTAATAAATGATTATTATCAATATCGATTTAGGGCTATTGATCTGTTCTATTCAGTCATACAACATTCTTCTCCTGAGAAGTATCTTGACAGGCACTACAAATGTATTCCAAACGTAATCCATCAGTTTTCGCTTTTTAAAGCAATGTCTGATGATGCCTCAGGTGGCCAAACACGTGAAACTTTCTTTAAACACACGTTTTTGAGCACGAGACTAACTCAATTACAAGATGCTTTTTTTTGACAATTATTATTACTTCACTGTAGGTTGGAAAGCTTCATAACAAAAGTTAGAAGAGTGGGACTTTTTGAGCCGTACTGTATAAGAGGATCCAAGAATTTTAGCGATATGTTGAGATTTATCAAAGGTAATAAGAATAGTGCAACTTCCAAAATACAATTCCAAAAACGAGACCAAATATGCCAAAACTAAATCTGGCAACTTCGCGTCTTCTATTGACACTTTTTGATACGTCAGATTGGATGCTTCTTGTTAATCAAGGGAATAATGGAATATAATTTGATAATCGTCAGAGTGAATTGAAATTGAGATTATCCAGGGACGATAAGCGATGAACAACCACCTGACTATTACCAAATTGAAATGGACCGTGAGAAAAATAGATTACTGATGGAACAATTCTCGATCAAGGATCTAATTTATAAACATGGAAGGATGAGAAATATACCTGTCTCATGTGAATACGACGGAAAAATGAAGTTTTTGATAAAAAAAAGTACGATAGGGTACAAAAAAAAGTAATATGACCATTTGAATGAGCGAAAAGACGTGTAAGTGTTGCCCTCTTCAAATGAGGGATATACCAAGGTCAGGTTTGGATTCCGCGGGCCAAACAATCCTCATTCACTGAATTTCATCAAAATAAGTCAACTATTTGAAAAGTATTCAAGAAAATCAAAAATTCAAATCAAACCTTGACACGCAGTATCTTCTTTGATATCAAAAAAAAATTGGATTCCATCGCTCATCGCTTGATTTGTTTGTGAGGACTCTGCTGTTACCTCATGTTCCATTCTTTCAGTTACTTATGTAGACTGATTGTCTGGATTCATCAATAATCTCTTCTGTTTGTGAATGTCAAATGATGTAAAGTATCGTTTCAAATCATCAATCCGAACCAATAAATCTTCCAAAACCTTTTCCTGATTGGGGATTTTTTAGCAGAACGCCGCACAAAACCGTGGTTTTTTAACTAAGACCGGTGTGATGTATTGGCAACTCTATTACAGCAGCCGCTGCGTGAGTAATTGATTACTTCAGCGACTGATAGATTGAATGGATTTTGTAAACGGAATCAATGCTTCGGTATGCGAAATCAATCTTGATTTATCTCACAATCAGAAGTATGGGTTAGGAACTAATGGATTCACTTGTGTGAAAAAAAATCGCTAGTATTAGATAGCCTCGAATGACGAATGGGTAATGTAATAGAAATCTACTTCAAGCCTGTTCGGGCAACCCAAAAAAGAAAATTTAAGACTAAATAGTCCAGGGTTGCTAAGTCGGAAAGGGCATGATAGTCTTCCCACGTCCTTAGCAAAGATATTGCTACAAGAGCTTTATGTCAAAGTAATAAAGGCCTGCCTATCGGAACAGAAGTTTCATTACCCATCCCATCCATTTGCACAAAATTCATAATTTTTTCACCACAATGCGCCGTTTAGTAAAGCAGATAATTGATATTATAACGAGTGTTCAATAAAAAATACGATCAAGTCACCTCCGGAATTCTTTTTCTGTCATGAAGGTAGGTCGTGGCTAGTTTGTATGGTTTGGCATCATGGCATCTGTGACGGTTAGAAAGTGGATGTCATGTCATAATTGCGATGTTAGCCAAGACATACGTTTTTTGAAACAATTGCAATCCATTGGTGACTTGATCGTATTTTTATTGAACACTCTTTACATTGGAGCATATTATGTGATCTCTCAATTTTTATTTCCACGGTCGACACCCAACAAACGATTTGAGAACTCTTGACCGGAAAAAAAGAAAAATGTCTTGATTTGGTATAAAACTACCTCCTTTCACCTTGCAATTCAACTTCAATGTCATAAACAGCTATTAGTTATTCAGCTCGAGGCAACTATATCTTATTCACGACATAAATAAAGTTCTATTTGATAATTTTCCTGTGAATTATTCAGTATAGATGCAGGTTACTGAAAATAAACAAAAATTGTGTCATAAACAGCGACGACATATATAATGTTTACGAAGAAGTCTAAACTTACTTGAAAATAACCAAAAATATTGACTTCAAGGAAAAGAATATATTTCTTGTGAATCTAGACGGAATATTACTAACTAATGAACAACATTCTGTCGCTATCGCTACCTGTCTGTTGGGTTATAGTTACCCCAAAACTGAGCTTTCGAATTTTGGACAGGACTGGACTTACGACGTTTTTATGAAATTGGCGCATTTAAGCTCGTTGCAAAAACGAACTGCGCTACTCACAGACCAACTGATATATTTTTTGAGAAGGCCAATATATCCTAGAACCATAACCTAAGAAACGATGTTTTTTTCTGTATGATGGTGCTTGTCGGCATAAAAACTATTTCACTCCATTTTGGTCAAAGTTTCTTGAAATTCCATACCAACCTGGATTCTTTGTAAAAAATAATCAAAATTTTCAAGATTCTTGAGTTTGCCTGTTTGATTTCTAATAAGAAGACATGGTTTTATCTTTGAAAGAATCTTTGAAGAACGATTAATGGCAAAGAATATCGAAGTTTATTAATCGAAAAGAAGATATATAATTTTTTCCCAATTTAAAAATTCAAAAATGTCAAAAAATCGACAAATCTCTAACAAACAATCCACGTTGATATGAAATTTCGAGAAAATTTGATGAAAATGAAGTGAGATTATTTTATGGTTCTAGAATATTGATATTTTCAGAATACCTTTTTCCACCAATGCGACGTAATCTTTATCTTCTAAATATAAGATTGGACCCTTATCATCATGAATGTCAAATTTCAACGATTTGTGAAAAAATATGAAAATGTTGTTCTCAAAAACTAGATTTTCTCTTGAATCAAAAAAAGGGCAAGCTGTGCTTTGTGTGTGTTCACAATAAAATAGAGTCATAAAAGCTGGACCCAAGTACATAAGACCCGACAATTTAATTTAGAACAAAAGACAAAGTGTCAAACTGCTTTTCCATCATCGTTTGTTGTAACTGGGGTGAAAGAAAAAGATTTGGTTTTGTAGATTGATAGTTTTTCAACAATCATCAAAACATCGCGCAATGTGATTACGAAGAAAGTACAGCGCTAAAAATTTTTTGAGAAGATCCCTTCAAAATTAACCAGACTGGAGATGAATGAGTAGAAGTATAAAATCTATCGCCCCGTGGACGCTCGAAGATATACATGTAGACCAAGACTAAAATTTTAAATTAGAGTGTTAATGTCCGTGTTTTTGTTTTATGTATAATTTTTCACCATCGAGACCACATCTGCTTGAGCTGTATTACACCATAACGAAAAAAGTACTGGACCATATTGTTAAGAGTCTACACATCCAACGACTACTTCAAATCGTGTAAAGCATCCCCCTGATAAAGGTCATCAAGTTATATGTATCACTCTCCTATACCCAATTGACTATTGACGGCACTGAAGACAGCTCGGTGAGCCCAAGTGAGCCGTAGGCGCTTTGCCAGCTTTTCAAAAAAAAATTGCTCTGAATACAAACTGACTTTTTCCTTACAGCTTTTCTGAGATGAGCAACACAGCAATTCCTTTCTATTTCAAATACTATTGCTTTGTTACTCGCAAAACGAATTTATTGACAAGAAAGAACCGTTCTGAAATAGTTCTTTGTTACTTTTTGGTACAACCCTTAAACTTAATGTATTGTCACTATCTCAATTTCAGACAAAACTTTTGAAAGGACCAGTAATGTCCGAGACAAATAAGATTCAGTTGTGATAATGAAACTTACGAAACGGAAAAGGGTAGGAATTTCAAATTAGTTGAGAAAACAAGCGGTCGTTTTGTTCATGGATGAAAATGCTACATAGTTATCTTATGCAATGCAATTCATGCCTTGAGCTTGGCATAATACTGAAATGAGGAAATCTGGAATAAATTTCGCTAAAATGAGAATCATAAGATCCTACATCATACTTCTCCGGGAGAGACTGAAGAGACAATGTTCTGATGTCTCTCCAATAATGAATGAGCTTTTTTCTAAAAAAAACTGGATCACAAGAAGTCATTACAAAATATGTTGTTATATACAAACATCAATCATTTTTCTCTTGACCCTCAAAACATCTGATAAATAATATTGTTGTATTTTTTTGAAACAAATCATACTTTTCAATCTCGACTTATTTATACACTTAGACACAATGGCACATATTATGTGTGAGTAAGAGCTTTCTTGTATCTGAATATAAGTCCGTAATTTTCATGAACATGCCATCGAGCAAGAAATAATGTATTGTCATCATTAGATTCGGGTAAAACTGTTTTTAAATGGTGCTCCACCCAAAAAGAGTTCACTAACTCAACAGTCAATTTAATTTTCGAAAATATATGAGATTTTTCTCTCGAAACTCGTGCACCTCCACTACTAAACATTTTCACGGATTTCTGGTCCTCCTAGTTTTGATCCCATATTTAAAGCATTTTTGGTGATGTTCTCAAACAAATAAACCCTTCTTTTAATTTAATTGAATCATGTTTGATTGGACAGCGGCGCAAATACAGAGATTGTCGGAATTAATTGCGTTTGTATCGTTCGCTTAACACCAATTACAATGCATGGCTTTACAAATTTACAAATGAGCACCATCAAACATTTCAATTGTTCATAATTGACTTGCTTTGAGTTTAAACAACCCACTACTAGATGCAATTACCATGGATTTGTCAACTATAAGATTACTTTATGTCAACAGGAGACCACGGTTTAATATCAACTATCCCCAAGCAATCTCGAGAAACGGGGTAATTATTCATTATTATTAACATTGACCATGAAATATTGTTTGGAGAAGAGTTAATTAGATGACCTGATTTGATGACACAGACCAGAGGATTTCATTTTGAAACTGAATAATTCAGATGTACTCGACTCTTACCTGAACTCTACATGCATACATTTGAGGGGCTATGTACTCTTGGGAAATGTGGAACGTACCTCGTAACCATTAACACTGGAGACAGGACCCCCTTTTTCAAATCCACTCCCTCGATTGAATCAATTGTTAAAAATGTGAAAACATGATTTTTGTTTGTATTGAAATGTGAATGTCAATAATTATTATCTAACGTCAATAATAATATTACAAAGTTTGAGAAATTTGAAATGAATAATTATTGTATTGTAAATGAATTTTCTACAACATTTGCTGTTTCAATTCATTCCAATATCCACCAAAGTGACGCAACGCTCAAAACTCAGAAAGCGACAAATCTTTCTATTATTTATTGAAATTCACGACATTATGGAGACTCATTCAGAAATTAATATCGCTGCCTGGAGTGCTATTGAATTTCTGTTGATACTATGTTTTTATAAAACTCGGATTTTTTATCATTTATAATCTTGAAGATAGAAATGAGTTCTCCTGATTTTATTTCAACAGAATCAATTTTTTTCTTTTGAATGGGAAGACTTGATGGAAAACTGCTTTTTCATTTGCATTGATGAAAACGATAGAATTTTCACATCTTGACAGATTTATCAATTTTCGTTTAAAGAGATTATTTTTCTGGATCGGACAACCTTATATTGACCATTGCTGAGAATAATTGTATATAAACAAGTCTATATGAGGAGCGAGAAGGTTATTCATAAGTTTGTGCTTTGGAAGGACAGAAGTTTCTGGGTTGCTTCCTATCAACAGGACATCAAAAATATTTCCACTATCACTTGATTATCCTGATATGAATCTCTGTCAAAAGTAATGCATCAGAAAAATATTGTTTCGTTGTCTCCTCAAACTTGGAATCCAGTTGCGTCAGTAATATCATCCTTTTTGCGAATTATGATTAAGTACAATATCACCATAATCTTCTTTTCAACTTATATTCAATTCGCGCTTGAGATGGATACATTATAGTGTGATGAGGCGAAATCAAATTAATATGGCTTTTCAACAATAGATACATCAAGTTGTTAGTCTTCTAAGTTTGGTGGGAGAGACCTATCAACGAGTGATCAAGGGTTTAATACCTGAGGAACAGTTTGGCTTCATAGAGAACCTTCTCTCGGAACTCTAGCTTGCTAGAGTTGTAAAAAATGTCAAGTCTGCATCACAGCAGAATCAGCTCTTATCTTCCAGGGTGTGGAGAAGGCCTTTGACAGACTCTGACATTATGTAATTTTGTACAGACTTCTTTATTTGAAATTGAACAAATATTGATTCGACTACATCATAGCTTTCTTTATAGCAGATAATTCTGCGGAAGAATTGGTCAAACCATAACAGAGATTGAACAAATACTTTGAGGAATTATTCATGAAAATGTCTTGAGCCTACAGTCTCTACACGTTTGACATACTTTCTAATTTGGCCCTGTATGCGGTTGATCCTCTCATATTATTTGGCATTGTTGATTCCCGGTTAGTTCAATCGTTGTACCATCTTGTCTGATTATTGCCAAATTAGTTGATGCCCTACTGTGATATCATTCTACTGTTAATAAAAATATTTTCAACATATTGTCTTCTTTTAAACAAAGTTTGATGGGTTGTGGTGGGTGATTCAGATTGTCTTGGGTATTTTCAAATCAGGGACTCATTCTGAAGTCCTCTCGCGAATCAACCAATTCCTCATGAGAGCATAGATGAAATATCTGGTGAGAATCACCAACTCAAGATCAATCAAACAGCTCCAAAACCTCCACAGGCTCAACATAACATAGCATCGCAATCATCGAATTTTTGTCTAAATCATTGCTCAAGGAAGGCTCTGACTTGACTTGAATACGACTCAATTGACGCATGTGCAGATTTAAAGATTTGTCTGAATTAGGCATTTTAGGCCGTTGTCAAGCCTGACGTTGACTCAAATCTCGACTATAAGTAAAGCAATGACCTGGTGGGAGATATGAAGTACTTGGGTGTAATATAAGATCATCAAATGTCTTTCTCTTGTCATATAAAGGAAAAATACGTCAACGAAATGCTGCTCTGGTAAAGCTCTTTCCAATCAAGGATAGCAATTCTAATGTTACCACCATGGATCCCACAACAAGACGATCTTATAACCTGAGGGTCTTTATTTGTGTGGCATTGAACCTCCGATGTCCGACGTAACCTCAATCCAGATTACAACGGTAAAACGTTTTTTATCATCTCTTTATTTCACAAAGATTTTAATATTTATTCATTTTGCAGTTCTAAGACGGAAAAATTATGCGCAAACTATATCTTCAATGTTCCTCTGCGCGGTTTTCCATTAATTCAATGGATAATATAATGTCAGTTTTAGTAAAATCATTATTTTCATCATAGAATCGATTAAAACTTCAGCTCTTTGTAAATCTTTTATTTTTTAATTAAAATTTAGACAAATACAGAACGATCAGTTGAAATATTTTTTCGTGATTTTGATTTGTGAGTGGGCAAATGGCTCCATTCAACCGCGATCACTAGTGGATCTATTATGGCTCACATGATTGCTAGGTTATTCACACATGCGGCCCAGCCATTTGAACAGACTTATTGCCGCCCTGGGTGAGGTATTGTTCATATCAATTGCAGTAATCCGAGGGCTACCAAAGACATTTTGTCAAAGGCAAGCAATTGCCGGGCACTCCCAGAGAATGTGTCTGGCTGTCTCGTCCTTCTCCAGGCACAGTCCAAATTCAATGTCCTCAGTGAGCCCCATTCTTTGCATAGGCATTCTGAACAGGCAGTGACCGGTGTATAAACCCACCACTACTCGGAACATCTGTCTGTTGAGATAAATTCTTTTGAGTGTCGCTTGCCTGGCAGGTTCCTCCAGTATTTAATAAACTGGTTGTTTATCCATGTGGATATCTTGACAGCCGCGACATTGTATGCAATACCTAGGGCCGGCTCTGGTCCCATGAAGTCTCTGGTCGCAGCTTCGCATGCAAATCGCTCTGCAGCTTCATTTTCTTCGTGTCCAGAGTGGCCTGGTATCCATACCAGTTTTACATCGTTAGCTAATGCGAGCTTGTTCAGTGCATTCTGGCAGCTCTCTACAGTCCACGAAAAGTTCTTGTATTCTGGGAATATTTTAATTGTGTATTTTCTCTACTATGTTGTTGAGGGCCAGTTCCGTTCATTTTTCTGCTTAGAAGGTATATTGATTGATTAGGAATCTTAACATAAGGGTTTTTTCCCTAATGTGCACGTCCAGGATCATTTCCAAACTTTCCAGTAGGAAAAAAGAGAGGCTTATTGGACGGACCGATTTTGGACTAGGGTCCGATCGTCCTGCCCTCGGTATAAAGACCACTTTCACTCTGTTTCAACCCTTTGAGACAGAGACTCAAGCAAGACAGGCTCAAAATAGTCTTATCAAAAGGGGAAGAAGGCACGTCAGTCCATGCTGAAGTGGAGCTGGAGAGATTCCATCCGTCACCGGAGATTTGAATGGTTCAAAAGACGTGATGGGCATTTTGATCGTTTGGCCAGGACCTCCAGAGATTCTTTTTCCGTGGAAGTGAACGTGCCATCGGGCTTTTTTATAGCTCCAAGATCCCGACACGGCTCTTTCGCGAGGACCCTATGTATCATCGAGGTTTCCGGAAGGCTGTTCAGCTCTTCACAAAGGTTTCTTCAAGAATTTTTGTAAGCAGCCCTGATCTGCTTGTTGTGATCAGTCAGTGCTCTTTTGTATCTTTTCCATTCACCTGTTACGTTAGCTTTGTTGCAGAGGCGCCTCACCTTTTTTCTTTGTTTGTTCAGGGTTTCAATCCACCAGGACGTACCTTGGCTGTCACTCTTGTGTTTAGGGGACAGTTTTCTTGATAGGCTTGCACTATGGCATCTTGTAGATATTCAGATGCCAGTTCAATGCCATCACGATCCCACACACCGGTTGTCGCAGCAATCGGCTTTTTGTGGAGGGATGTTTTGAACCCACTCTAGTCAGTGGGCTTAGCGTCCTGAATAAAACTGATTGCTTTTGACCTATCCCGATGGAGAATTGGATGTGTTTGTGATCTGATGATGAAGGTTTGTTGGTTACTCTCCACTCAGTCATCTTCTTTCTTGTTGGAATATACTTAATAACACAACATATCGACACGCCAGTTCCAGAAATATTCACTTAATCACAAAATTGCAAGTTTTTGCTGGTAGACACTAAGATAAATTGGGAATGACGCAGAATAAGAAAAAAATCTAATCCAGACAAAACAGCTGAACTAGAATGAAGTGACAGACTATTCCATGTCTGCTTCACGATTTCTGGATGATTAAGTGGTGTTAACCTTTACTTCTAGGAAAATAAGATTAAACACCAAAAAAAATGTCTTTATCTATACCATGATTTTTGGTGAACACAGACATTTCACTTTTATATTTCTGAATTCCTGAAAATACTTTCTTTAGTGGACCTTGTAGACCATGATGCTCAGAATAACTAACGTATCGACATCAAATAATGTGTCTGGAGTCATCATACTATATAACCGAAGGGAATAGCGGTCATTTATATCGAAAGCAATGTCTGTGGGAGAAAAATGGTCTGAATAAGTCTTATAGGCAATCAAGCTGAGAAAAAGTCTTACCCACGGAGTTTTCCGATTGGATGTGTAGTTTTTTGATATAACTGCTGATAAACTTTATCTCAAGTCATCATTTTCTATCCAGAGATGGTAAGTATACATTGGAGAATAATCCTTCTGAAAAAAAAATGACATAGGATTTTTCAACTATCAAATCAAAAAAATCAACAGAAGAAAAAAATATTTTCCATAGGGATAACAAAAATTATTTGCGATAGAACAGCAATACAAAATTATTTTACTCGATAACTCCTCATATTGATAGTTTCTAATCACCATTAACTTGAGAGTAGTGCGTTCTCGATGAAAATTGTTCAGTTGAAAATATTGAGTAGCAGTTTGACAAAACACAATTTTATAATCTCCCAGGAAGGATGAAGACGGCTTTGGGTTATTTATACCGCCTATGAACATGCAAAATAAAAATCAATCATGCTTTCTAGGCACCTAACTCGAATTGAAGGCATGTATTATAATTATTCATTTTGCATGATTATTGGAAACTAGGCGAACAAAAACTGTTAGACTTGAGAAAAAAAACCACCGCGAGATCGTCCAAGGCCAACCACGGTTTCTCAAATTAATAAGACATAAAGTGGTCGGGGTTATCAATTTTTCACAGGATGCCATAGCATTACGCCAAAACACTTGAAAGTTTTCCTATTAAGACAGAATTGGACTATTCCTAGCAATATCCTTGTATTTCAAATATCCATAATCTCATTCTCGAATGTCCACCGTTTTTGTCCACACTCGAATCAATTCGTAATATACCTACATTTGATTTGAGCATTTAGCCTGAGAATGTAGTATACAAGGTTCAAGCAAAAATTAAAAAATCCAACTCTAATAAGACAATGGATGATATTTTCTTGACCTACTTCATGGTCACCACAAATATGAAAATAGCTGGAAATTAAGAATAATATTTTGTTTAAAAACGATGCACACACAACGAGTAAGGGTCGGTAATTGGTAACGCTTTTGGTGAACTATTTTCCTGAAATGAGTGGTGACTCGATGTTTTTGTTTTATAATTAAAAGTTGTATGCGGGCCCACAACAAACATTGAATAACTATTGTTATTTTTGAAATTTGGTTGACTTAACTTTCTAATGATGGAAACTATTTATTCTGAGATAAAAATAATGCGGACAGTATGATGTCTGCTGATTATTGAAACAGTTGAGAAATTGCATAAAGCTGGGCGGAGGCTTGGTAAGCATGCTATGTGTCTTAGATGGTGGATCGTGAATTAAAAGGACATCTGTGATAAGAACATTCATTGTAATATAATAACTTGGAAATTAGTTATTGTTGAGTTAACAAGAGAAGCATCTGTGGGATGTTGTAACTGGTTTCTAGAATTTCCAAACTACCAACCAGAAATTCGTTTTTTCTTTCTCATGTGCTAACTGATTAAAAAAAGCCATCATAGCTGTGTTTTTTATCTTCGTAGGCTCATAGTCTGAAATCATCCTGACGTAAAATAAAAACCATTTTCTCCATCCATTCGCACAACTCGATTGCAAGAGAATGAACTCATTCAAAGAAAATATTACGACTTTCCACCAAACTTGGGATATACATTCAACACAGATAAGTTCTTAGCAGCATAAATTACCAATATTGAATTTTCCACTTTTATATGGAGTTTAAAAATTATAATTTAATTTTGCAGCTGGCTTGGAATTTATCATTTTCCCAGCTGGTCTGGTTTAGTCAGAAAGGAACATAAATAGCAAAGAAATCTCATACTAATGCAGTTTCCATAAAAACCCAGGAATAATTGGTTGCCCTTAAAGGAACATCAACTTTTAAAAAGTATGAACAGGTTCCACGTTGGATTAAATAGAAATGATGATTCACCTAATTTAAGGGGCTGTACACGTGTATGCAATGGGTTGGAAAATGTACAATTATTTATGATGATCATCACGCAAATCTTGTTCCGGATATATGGATCGTTGGGAGCAGTTGTGCTTCATTTGATAGATATGCGAGCACTGGGGTTGAGAAATCCACTTTGTGTTGGAGATAGGCTGGGAATAATGCAGAACAAGTATACGCACAACTTTGCCCTAGCATCAAAAAATTTGGATTTTCCTTGATGTTTTTCGAGATACACTGAAAGATTGGAACTCGAAAATTACAAGGGCATGCAAAAATCAGCATATGTTTGCTTTGGATTTCACTGTGACGGGAGGTGTAAAACGGGCCCGCTGTGTGGCCTCGTTGCTGTGGTATTCATCATCCTGACCGGCCTCACCCCATATCTATATCTACTGTAAAAGTTGGCAACATCTCTTTTTGTGTCCTACTTCAGAAACTGGTAAATAAGATATCACCTTTATTTAGCGATAAAATATAACGTGGTTTTAATTAATAGAAAGATGTGCTTTCCGAAGCATTGCCGATTAAACAAGATTACGTGTTTGAATGAACATTTCTGACGCTCTGTTTAATAGCGTCGACTAAGTATCACTGAAAATGAAACACCATTACCCGGAACAAAAATACGGTCGGAACAGTGGGCTGAAAAAGGGTCATCGGCTCTAAAAAAGCAAAAACAGTTTTTTGGCTTGAGAAAATGATAGCGGCTGTTTTTGGGCTAGTACTGGAGCTATGTTAGTCGATCATCTTTGAACCGGAAAAACCATTACAGTGGCACACTACGCATCGTTACTTGACAAGCTGTACGCGAAAATTGTAAAAAAAGCGAGTTTTTTTCCTAATCAAAGAATTGCGCTCGGAAAACCGCAATCTCCGTTTAATAGGGAGTAGATAATCATTATTTTGAAAAGAAAGGCGCTGAGTACCTACTATTTGGAATGGTTAAAGAATTGACAGAACCATTGGGAGAAGTGTAGACTGATATGCAAAGAAATCAAAATAGATTCAAAGAAAAATATCCTTGGTATTTTTCTTCCGGACACCTCCCAGACCATGTATGTTCATAACAAATAAATGATAAATATTTTTGTTTCAGATCGACGAAATGCAACTTAGCAGACGATAAAATCCTCGCTTCTTTACGAGTAAGTAACATTACAGTTCAGTTCATTCATGCACATATAGATAACCTTTATTCCGTGGAGATTGAAGCATAGTAGTAAACTTAAAAGGATTTCCCTTCAATATAAAATAATATTATATTACTTTGATCAATAAAAATATTATAATGAACTCAAATATTTTACTGCTGATGAAAATAATATGGTTGACGATTCTTGGATACCAGGACATTAATAGAAATAACAGTACTCTACGCGACGTTTCCTCAATATCTAAAGACTTCTTTGAGCTGAAGGCTGTTCTGGTCTTCAAGCGACGTGAAAAAACTTCCTTACCATCAAGCTTCAAACATACCGTTGCCCATTTCCTCCAGCTCTTCAGCAAAATAGACTTTCATTTATAAAGGTAGAAAAATTTACAATCATCTGCCGACGTCCCTGAAAACTATAACCAAGTCCTTCAGAACATCCTCAAGAGATTGCTTGTTAGCCGACCATACTATGAATTGGAAAAATTCTATGTAGACTCGCTGCTCCATAGACTCAAAATAACGCTGCTCTGATTGTTCGTTTTTCACTCACTGAATGTTTTTGCCTTTTCGTTGTATACAGTCAACTACACTGTTGGCCAAATTGAGTTAGAACCTAGTTTGATCCTTATTAGCTTTTTCGTTTGTTTATGGATTTAGATGAATTTTGGATATGATATTGGTCGATATGTTCTGGATGCTCCTCCAAAATTGAATTTTCGAATTTTGGACAGGACCAGACTGTTTTGGAAATATCTACTTCTCTTTGTTCTTCCTTATCTCGCTGACAATATAGTTCCGTTTGTTCTTGAATCGATCCCAAGTGTCCTGGCTTCCATCGAAAAGTGCTCTTTGGTACAGAATATCCCGATCTCGCATCATATGTTTTATTTCATATGTTATCCACATTTTATTCAAATACTTATGTTTGATATGGACCCCAAGTCGGGGACACATCTCATCCAAGATTATTGATATTTCATCGATAAATGAGTTCGCCAATACATTGACATCAGAAATGTCATGGTCCTATGGTCTTCCTGTCAAGTACTGATGCATTTTGTCCACATTATAGTTTTTCATGGATCTTTGATATGAAATAAGATCACAGTTTACTTCTTTCCGATTGTCTTGTATCACAGATAGAATTGCATGATGACTGATCTTTGGCGTTAGGTGTACTTTATATGACGTATTTTTTCATTTGTTATTATGTATTCGATGAGAGTTGCACTCCTACATGTAACACGTGTCGGCGAGTTAACAATTTGGTAAAGTCCACTTGTATTTTGTTCAAAATCTTGTTACCATAAAATGTGTTTTTGGTTAAATCAGAATTAAAATCACCCAAAATAAGATTTGTACCATCAAATTCACTGATCCCACCCAACAATTGTGAAAAATATTCCACAAACTTTGCATATTGTGTATTGGGTGGATGATATAGAATGGTGCACATGTACTTAGAACTAGATATAGACAATGTAAAAGACAATGACCAGACAAAATTATCGACACATTGTACAGAGCCTAATTTATGTTTGGTGTCAATTCGAATGAGCGCGATCACACCTCCAGTCCTTTCATTCGTCGTAGTACATTGATTAAAACTATAGCCATCGACACGCAACTCACTAAAATCAACATCTTGACAAACATGCGTCTCGGACAAAAGCACAATCTTTGGTTTCCATTCATTGATCAAGACCAATATATTGTCTTTGTTATTAAGATAGCCCTGACAATTTAAATAAATGAGACTAGAATTAGGGACAATATCACCGTCTAATTGCTATCTCAAGAATTTATTCCTTTGTACCTGCTCTATTTTTCTGGATTTGCATTTAGCTTTTACTGTCATGAAACAACAAGAAGTAGGTAAATACCATAACAGGTATTCAAAAAATGTGAGAGTTTGTTATCATGGGTACAAATATTTCTCTTTGGGAAATGAGGGATTTATATTGAATCTAAGTAACCCAAGTCACTAATTTTTAAAGAAAATATATTTTCAAGATTCCTTGTTTCTTAAAATATTTGATAGATGTCTTTGGTCTCTTCTGATTTTTTTATAATGAAGACAAATCGTTTTCGGAATGATCAATGAGAAAAATGAAGATTTACATACGTGTCCAAAACAAATGCCTTGACTTGTTTGTCTATTTGTATGAATAGAGATCAGTACTCATCAGATTTTTTCTCAAATCTTCCGGCAGATGGCACTCAATAAAGGCATATTAAAAATTCTGTGAAATGCCATCCGAGCAACACCGTCCGGTTCTTAGCTTGGTTTTCAAGTAATGGCCGATCAGTATCATCACCCATAATCTTTATATTGGTTTTTGGAATTGACAAGCTTTGCAGTCAGTATCGAATCATTCTGAATTTCTTGCGATGATAGCAAGTCAGTATCCTCACCACTGACTAAACAAGCTTCCAGACATGTTAAGCGAACCAATGCAATAAAACATCCCGAAAGCCATATCCTTTTTGAATAAGATATTAGGTATTGACTTTTTAATGGACAATTTGCATACATTTTCAAATGACTTGAAATTTTATATACGCATTCTAGACATCATTTGAATGTCACCAGCAAAAAAAAATGTTTCGAAATGACCAAAAATATACTAAATAAATGAAAAAGAAGACGCGAATTTCACTGTATGATCGCAAACGGGGTGAGGCCATATTTCCTTCCCAAGAGAGAGAGAATTATCTCAATCAATATGCCAGACAGCGATGGATAGTGTATTCTGTGATGTTGGCGCTCTTAAATCGGTGATCACTACATTATTAGAGGTCGTAGGTTGATTTTTTAAGCATCAATGGCATCAGTACTTACTTATCCTCATATTTTGCAAAAAATGTGCAAATTGTTCAATAACATACATATACATATTTTCTTATTCAGTTACAAAGCATTCTTATTGTTATGCTTAGTATAGAATTATAACTAAACTATGCATTGCGATGATTCGACGAATTTGAAGCTCATCATTCGTGCTTAAACTTTAAAAAGCAGCAATATTCAAACAGGACATGACAACTTGTTTCTATCAAATTATGCAATAATTCTAAATATATCATCATAAAACAACACTTTATGAATTTCATGATATACCATTTTCACATACGTGTTTATGGAATTTTTCTCAAATAAACTCCCGGATTCATGTTGATTATTTGTGCTCGATTATTAATGACATTGAGAGGTCAATTTTTCCAACACGTTGATATAAAGAAAATATATCGACTTTTGAGCAAATTATGTTTGTCAAAGATCAGATGGTCGATGTTACGCGAACACTCGACATTTTTCTCTTCCTCTAGCCATAGGAAAATCAAGTAGCTGAGGCTTTTTTAATTAGGAAAAGTCTTGTGGGAATGATAACCTTGATACTAGCTCAACAGCAGGGATATGCTTAGGGGTTTTATTTCACGTTAACGTCAAGTGCAACGCCGTCGGACTTTTACAGAGAAAAAGATGAAGTTTAGTAGACCTGAAAGTCAAAGGTGGAGTGGTAAATTTTTTCTGCCAATCGTCAAATTCGTTTAAATGTAGTTAAGTGGGTTTGAAAATAGACGAACGTTGTCAATATTTACTTTGAGACTAATTCACATGCGCAGTGGCGATATGCGTATCGATTTTCTTTTGTCAGACTCACTTGACACTGTAGTAGTCTACGGATCCGATTTTTTGATAGATCGCGGATCCCTTTCAAATCCAGATCTCAGATCTCAGATCCGGATTTTGGATCCCTGATCCGGATATCAGATATTGTCTATTGGATTACTTTTCTATACAGATGCAATTCAAAATCCGGTACCTGATCTTAGATTCGCATCTCAGATTTGGTTCTGATATCCCAATTATTCGATGGTCTAGTACACGAATGTTGTGAGTGACAAAAAGTTAGTTTTGAGTTATATGAAGTTTGATGTTTAAAAGTTCGCCATAATTCACACGCTTCTTTTTAAAGATCAAATATGCTTTATTAAATTGGACTGTAGTATTGCCTTGAGCCTGAAAATGCTCATTTGTGATATTTGATCGCTAATGTACCAAACATTTTGAAAAATAATCTTGAATGCCACATTTGCCGCTATACAATTTTTTCTTTGACAGGAATATTTCGCGATATAATTTTTGTTTGATGAAGAAAACCAGAACATGAATTATTTTGAACCCTTTTGACAACTTGCACCTGGATTTGAACAAATAATCTTGTTGTAACCTCACTTTTCAATAGACCCCCATGTGTTAAATAAAGTTAACGCAGTTTGATTTAGCACACAATACCTGTTGAGTACGCGATTACCACATGTGGGGTATGGTTATTTACCCCAGAAACAAGGTTTACAAGTACTTGACAATTTTAACACTACTGGAAGATGGCACTGGCACCTACCAATTTTAATATTTCAACAACATTTGTGCGCTAGGGTATCGTATGAAAACTAATAAATTATGAGCACACAAAAAAAATTGTATAGTCTGCAGCACAACATATTTTATTATCAGATAGGACAAGGATCTCGATTCAAGATCTTGGCTCCGGATCTTTGGTCTGTAACATCCGGATCCCGGATCCGGATCTTGAATCCTAGTTTTATACCCGGATCAATCCGGTTCCGGATTGCACAAGTTAAAAATTCCGGATCAGATCCGGATTCGATCATAAGCACAGCATTATTTGACAGCTGATTCACTGGACCACACCGAGGCATCTGGGGAGCCGCTTATGAAACTACAAATCGTGTAACCCTGAACGTCAACTTTTGGCAAAATCAAAATAAACTTTCGTTCTTCATCTTTTCCTGGATAGGGAGAATGGGTTCAGAACAAGAGAATTAGCCGGCCACTCTAAAATCTCAATATCTTGTCGTCCAGCCCCAGGTTTGACGAGAGTGAAAGTTGAGTGAAAACTTCGAACATTGAACCACTAGAACAAGTATAGCACACCGAATCTACACGATTTGTTTGAGTCGATAACATTCTGTTTCTGTTTATATTTATGTAATGTTATTTTGATACATTTGTGATAAGATCTCTACAATCCAACCGTCCATTAAGAAGCTTCACAAACACAGCACTTTTTTGGTATTATTGTCACACCTAATCCTCTTCTTGAGCACAAATAAATCATTTTTAACTGGAAAATGACAACAACCGTCACTTTTAAGCATCTATCAACGTCATGGCAATGCATTTCAAATAGTCCGATTGTTGCCGTTTGAAATAAAAGTTCCTCTAATCAACTTTTTAGTGTAAAAGATCAAGGAAAATCGATCGATTATTCAACGACAAGTAGTAATAGCGATGAAAAAAAGGCTACACTCTCCTTGAATATTGAAGAAAAATACCTTTATTGGATGATAGTGAACTTCAAGTCATTGCTATTGAATTGATGACAGAAAATCTGGTGTAAGGTATTTCAAGAAAGTAAATATGGCAAACCAGAAGCTTGCTTTTCCGCTTTCATCCCATATCTACATTGACATGTTTGACATGACGACTGTTTTTGACATTTGACTGGAGATGCACTTACCTCACCGTTTTCCTGCTTGTATACTTCATTTTGGTTCTGTCGATATCTCAACTCATAGATAATATTGGCTTCTCACAAACCATGATATCTGTCAAAATACTATAATCACGCACATCTATGCTCACGGGTTAACTGAGGCCTCGCAGCTCTGAATCTGTAGCTTGAATGGATTTCGTGAAGTCTGTTTCTCCCAATCTGAATGGATAATCGCTATTTCGTAGCGCCGAATGGATATCAACTATGATTGGAACGATATCAGCAATATTTCTGGCTGTTTGAGCTGCATCACCAAATTGTGGTCTTCACGATGAGTTGTTATCCTTTCTTTAGCCAAGAAAGGTCTTCTTATTGTCACCACGTCCTGAATGTCCGTTAAGAGTTTGAGAAATCACTGAATCACTCAAACGTCCTCTTTCCACAGCATCAAAATTATTTATCGTTCTTTGCGTAATCAAGCGATATTTCAAGAAATATATATTAATTATATAATCCAGTATTCATCTTCATCGTTGCAAGCACAATGATATCATATGTATCTATCAAGAATTCAGTTCTCCAGAAGACAAGATGAAGATGCAACATCATTATTTGTGTTTATGCTAGTCAACAATCAAACGAATCGTGATTGCTTGGTTACCTCAATTATTTATGTATTTATAATAATAATAATAAGTCAGAGACTTATGTGGGTACATCTCTTGAAATCTTTTCATAAGGATATTTTAATGATGTATTATTCGAATTTTATAATCCTGAAAATTTTTAAACATATTATGATACTTATTAAAATAATGGTGTGTGCAAGATAACAATACAAACATAGCTGAAGAATTCCAATACAACCAATCCCAAAGAGTAAATCCTATATTTTGCAAATACATCATGAAATAATACATCGAGACTGGTCATTTCTTTTTCGGTAGTTTTTCAAACTTCACTTCAGTCTCTACCGTTGAAAATAATGACCGTGTCATCAGCAAAGAAAGAAATGGGATTTCTGGTTTGTAGTTCTTGTAGACTGTTTATGTAAAGGGGGAATAATATGGCGCCAAGTACTGTGCCCTGCGGAATACCATGTATCAACTGTCGCTCCTCACTACAAAATCCCTCAATATCCTCTATCTGGGACCTGTCATGCATTTGAAATATTTTCTAAAATAACATATCTAGGAATGCTTCGAAAAACCTATGAGCACAAACTTGATTTTCATCTTCCGACTTTTTTAATGATAACTATACGGATACCTTTCAAAAACTTGGAATGATGTCATCGTTTTGAAAAGTGGTTCATAATCATTAGATCTGATTAGTTCAGTTCTTGAGTCACATAACAGCTTGATATGTGAAAATCTTAAATATGGACTTGCAAAGTACTTGAAATATCCATAATCACTCAAAAGAATTCACACAACATGACAGTTAGTTCAAGATCGAT
The DNA here is from genome assembly GCA_958502075.1 of Orchestes rusci. Classification (NCBI taxonomy): domain Eukaryota; kingdom Metazoa; phylum Arthropoda; class Insecta; order Coleoptera; family Curculionidae; genus Orchestes; species Orchestes rusci. The sequence continues at coordinate 15,119,140 of OY293305.1, read as the reverse complement.
AAAATTTCAATCCACAATAACTATAATGCCAATCTTGCTACTTCAAGTTTGAAATACACAAGTCATCCAGAGCAAGTCTAATAAAATACAATGATTGAGACTTGAATGGCTACTAAGCAAATTTTAAATCAAAAGTACATTGTATGATGTCCAAGTTTAAAGATAGCGGATACGTCAAAGAGTTTTCGGGGGCGATTACACTTGTAATGTGAACCTGACAACATCCCACATTGAATTTTTGTTTCCAATTATCCCATCTCCATGATTTTCAGTATTACAAATAAATCTTTTATAACATTTATGAAAAATGTATAAAATGAGTAATATCCATTGATTGCTGCATTCATCTTATTCAACTAGATTCAGAGAATCAATCGCGAAGAATGAATGCTGTAATGGACAATTTGCATACATTTTCAAATGACTTGAAATTTTATATAAGTATTCTAGACAATATTAGAAAATCATCAGCGAAAAATGTTTTCCAAAATACCGAAAAATATGCCAACTAGATAAAAAAGAAAACGCAAATTTCACTGTATGATCGAAAACGGGGCGAGAAAGAGAGAGTCATCTCAGTCAATTTGCCAGACAGAGATAGATAATGTGTTCTGTGACATAGAGGATGTTGATTGGCGCTCTTTAATCGGTGATTACTGCAATAAAAGAGGTCGTGTGTTGATTTTTTGAACATCAATGGCATCAGTACTGACTAATCCTTATATTCATCATATTCACAAAAAATGTGCAAATTGTCAATTAATGGATCTAAGATCATGCTCGAATTGAAGTCAAACCGCGATCTTTTTTCAATCTTCACCGAAATATTACCTCAACGTATTGTCAATATTAGCAAGCAGAATTCAATTTGTTTCATTCCTGGAATGTAGCTTTACTACATCAAAACGAAAGCCAGGTCAAAATTGATTTTGCCAGCGTGAAAGCACAAAACCTGCACTAGATGAAACGGGCTTTGGTTAAAATTAAAAGATTCCTATCATTTCATTGTTTGGACTCCACTATATCAAAATTGATTTTGCGCAATGATAAGCAGAATATTTGAATATGAATCCTATTGAACTGAAACTGCCCTTATTATCGACTTAGTGTTGCGTGATTATGTCCTAAGCTTATGATCAAAGCATTTTGCTCTGTTTATTCAAAAAACATTTTAATAATCCCTCTTGGTCCCTACGGATTAAAAAAATGCCATCAGTGTCGTAGAAATTAATTAGTTATTGACTTGGAGAGGGATTATGTTGAATGAAAGTTTGTAAAACATTGAGTAAAAACTTTTAAAAAACAAACTTGTCGAATTATCACGTATTATCTACACACAAAGCAAAAAACACAATTCAGAAAAACGGGGAATATAAAGATACAAGGCATGTTCATACTTCAGGCGAAAGGCTTACTCAGTGGTTCTCAACAGATTCCGTTTGAGTGGATATTACAACCAAAATTTGATACCAATGGCTCATTCAGGACCCAGAAGTGCTGTGTTTGCAGCTTTGTGTGCAGTGGTATCCATCCAAGAATAACATCATTAGATGCTCCCAGTGTAACAAGGTTTTTCTTACCCCTAAAAAAAATCCTCTTAGCTTCCGTTACTTCTTTATTGCATTTTGTCAGAGTATGGTGGTATTCATCCCATTCGCCGGTTTTCTTGGCCACATTGAAGAGTCTACGTGTTTTCTCCTTCATCTTGTCAAGTTTCTCGTTCCACCAGGTTGTGTCCTTACATGTAGAACGCCAGATTAGCGGACAACTTTGATGACAAGAGTTGATCATGGCGTTTTGTGATTGTTCCGCTACTACCTCAACATCAAATTTGTCAAACATACGTTCCTTGGCCCCACTCAATTCCGCGTCCAGCTCCTCGCAGTATTTAGCCAAGTTTGTTTTGCGTGGGTTGCGGTACATTTCTGACGGCTTATTAATGCTATTGAAATCCATCAGTATGTACCTATGGTCCGACAGGGATGGTTTGTCCGCTGGATATTGGGATTGATAGGGGAAGTGGACAGAGTGACATCCATAACGTCCGACCGTATGCGATTTGCAAAAGTGGGTTTGTTGCCCTTGTTTAGTATCTTTAAATCATGGGTTATAATAAAATCCAATAAGAACCCACCTCTTTCGTTGATGTCGCTGCTCTCCCAGATGGTGTGATGCGAGTTGGCGTCCATTCCTATTATACACTGTAGGTTTCTCTGCCCACAGTGATTCACTAGTTTTTCCAGGTCTTCCGATGGTGGGGGTCCGAGTGCATCGTGGGAAAGGTAAACCGAGGCTATTATAATGTCTTTTTGGGTTCCTGCCTCTTTGTAGCTTAGTTGGATGATCCTTGATCCCTGGAATTAAGTTCTTTAATATTGAGAGCCTGCACTCCGTTTCTCACGTATATCCAAGCTCTCACGTTGCCTGTTGGTTGTTCATCGTAAAAGATCTCACCATCAGTGTTTTCCAGATCGGCTATTTTGCCGTAATCCAGGGTTCTTGTATAATAGCCAGGTCCATGGTTTTTTTTGCCGGCTTTTGGCAAAGGCCAGCGGATGCTCCCTTACTGTGCTGAGGGCTCATTTGAATTCCCTCAGCAACAAGAGCCTCCTTCTTGAGAAGTCTGAAGGTTAGCTGCGTTAACCCAAAGTAGGACCAGAGATTCCGGTTTGGCAGCTCCTTCAGACGTCTACTGTCAAGACCGGCAATGAGTATCATGCCCTCATTGTCCGTCTTGTGACTGACAAGTCTCCAGTCCTTGGTCTTCAGCCCCATGTTTTGGGTTTTGAGAAGCTGGAGAGCTTGTGTCAGCTCCTTGACTCTTGCGAATTTTGTTGGTATCCAGACGGCAGCCCTCACGACTGAAACCACTCTGTGTGCCAGGCCAATCCGAAGACTGGCTCCCTCGTAGTAGCTGAAGCCTGGAACCACCCGAACAGCCAAGTCTTGGCAGCTTCATTGGCGCAAGTGATATAGATCATCCCACCTCTGGAGCTGCTGTTTTTGAACGAAGGACTTTGGTCCTGGATTTGTCCTGGATTTGTCCAGGTTCGCATTTGAATACTTCCCGGAGTAGAGTCTGCTGTAGGCCTCTACACTGCTCCTCAGTAAGAGTTTTCTTTTGATACTTTTCCAAAGTGATAGCCATTCTAAGATCGGCTAGGGTTTCGCTGTGAGTTTCCCCAGTTTATGTACTGGGTGTTACTTCAGCGTCCTCGTGCCGTGACTTTTTCTTGGCGCTTTTTTCTGGGGTTGGTGTGTGGCCCTCTGAGCGATCTCTCTTTGCAGAGGATTTGTTTGCAGGGGTCCTAGGTTTACCTGATGTCCCAAATTCTGCGGCCTGAGCATCAGGTTTTCCAGTGTTCCCTGAGCTATTCAGGAGGGTTTTGTTGCCGGGATTCTTATTTGTCCTCGGTTTACGAGGCCGAATAGGCTCTCCTCTGGCTTTAGCCCTCGCGATTGCAAGCTTCCGTCGCCGTGCTCCGGAAAGCTTCGCCATTTTGTTTAGGCTGATGTTGCCAACGCTCGTACCAATGGCAGATACACCGGCATTAGGGATTGCATCACAGCGTTGGTCAACGTGGCTTCCACCTGGTCGGAACCAACGGTGAGATTGCAACTCGCTTGAGGTACAGAATCCTCAGGTTTGTCATACATCGTTCTAAGGCGCTAGTATTGGTCCGTCCCGGGTATTTAATTTTTCCGGTACGTCCCATATCTGGAAGGCATGCCCCTATCCGTCCCCTGGGAAGGCGCCCGATGGAGGACTGGTAACCCCACACGGGATGAGTAAGTAATCATTAATTTTGGCATTTTGACGTTTTTGGTCTATTTTCATTTTTAAAGTAAATACTTCATTTGATTTTTGATTGTGAAATACTACTGCCAAACTTATTCGATTTCATAAGTAACCAATATTATTATTAGTTTGTAAACAGATCGTGGTAACAGTTGGATAATTTTTGATAAGAAATGTCCATAATATACTTTTCTGCATAATCTATCTATTAAATCAAGTATTATAGTCCACTGGAGAATTTATTGAATTATTTTAGTGTCAACAAGATTTATTTGTTTCTTTCACATAATTTTGTATTCAACATTTATTGAACGTGTGCTTTTATTAAGAAGAATAAACCTTCATTTTCCCTTTTCTTTCGTTATTTTTTTCTATATCCGTAACCGTGTTCGTAACCGTAACCGTGAAAGTCGAAAACGTTGCATCAATAATAGTTATTTATGGTACAAGTGCATGATGTTGAAAATAAGTCACGCGGAAAAGATTTTCAGGAAACTTGGGAAATATAGTACACGAGTGGCATATAATGTTTTATCCAACAAATGGGAGAAATCGGTTTTTTATGAGATAACAATTATTAAATATCAATGTCAGACTTAGAATGATTAGACAGTAGCATGTTAACATTTTGGTTGTTTGTCAAGTTGCCACTGGAACGTGATAATTTGTTTGTATGCTCCAAGAATGTGGTTTATAATCCATAGCTCAACAGTGACCAGGGAGTTATAGATTATAACACACTAGTGTGTTATTTGACACTTCACTTGTCCAAAATGACATCAATAACTATCATGCGTTAGATAAAAATTATAAACAACTTGATTAAAATAATTTGTGACAAACCATCCTAGTAGATTAAAATGAGATTTTTAATCAAATAATTATAGGATACCCACAATTAGCTATCGTGGAAAAATACATCTGGAAGAATAATGGTAGGACTACAGATAATAGAGAAGGAAAGGCGTACTAATATGTCGCCAATAAATAACAATATATAAGACAAAATTCATCCGAAATTTGAGAAAATAAAAACCGTATGCAGAAAAAAAATACTGGCCGGATATGAAATTGTATATATAAAAAAAAATATGTCGATAGAGACAGAATTGTGGAATTGGGGTATTGCTTTGAGAACCTAAGAGGGCAACGAACATAAGTTAGTTATGAAACGATTATGATACACTCCATTGGAATTTCGGATTTTAATCTAACTTTGCCAGTTAGGTCGCTCATAACCTCCACCTTCCTAGAAAAAAGCTATTTTGTAAAATCGTTTCATGTTTAAAAAATGTATATTAATGGATTTTTCCATAAGAAGTCATGTGTTAGAGAGAGACAAAAAATGTATTTTTAATAGGATCAAAAACCAACACCTTTTTTTTAATAAGTGCGATACATCGTTTGTTTAGGAACATAAGAGACTCGCGAAATCCGTAATAAGAAATCCAGGACCGTATTGAAAAAAACAAAGTTGATGATGGCTGCTCATAGACAAAACGTCGGATCATAAATTTGATGACGCCATTTTGTACAGGAGAAAAAGTGGCTGGAGAGATGGGACATTTATTTCGAAATATCTCTTCAAATACACATAGGAAAACATAAAAACGATTTCAAAAAATTTCGGTTTTTTTCTGGATATCTCCGCAAGTGTCTGGAATTTCTTGAATTTCAAAACCGCTTTTCAATGAGCACCAAAATGCGCAACTTTGCCCCCATTTAAACTCCGCTGTATCTTCCACCGTTTCCAAGATACCAATGGCGATCATCGAATTTGCAAAACCCTGTATATGTCGTCGTTGTATATGACTTAATTGATGTTTATTTTTAGTAACCTGTAACTCTTATGAATAACTTACAAGAAACTAATCTGAACTTTATTAATGCGTGAATAAGATATAGTTGCCTCAAGCTGAATACCGATAGCTGTTCATGACATTGTTAAATTGCAAGGTAAATGGAGTAGTTTTATACCAGATCAAGAGATTTTTTTTTCCTCTGGTCAAGAGTTCTTAAATTGTTTGTTGGGTATGATGTTTCTCAAGGAAAGCAGTGTGTAGATCAGATGTTTTATCAGAAAGATCACAAATCGAGCACAAACTTGTTTCAATACCAACCATTTAGTTGTCAGTTCCTCAAAAGCGCCGTTGAAACTTTCTAGAATATTTCAAAAGACCTACGACGTTGGAAGTCTTTTGAAAAAAATCTAGGAACTAGACTGAAGAATGGTGATGATATACAATTAAGCTTGTCATTCGAAATAATACAATACTTACAACTGACACATACTTGGGTTTTTTCAAGAAAGTTTCATTGTACAAAGTTCCCTCAGAATCCATGTACTCGTCGACCAGAAAAATATCGCCTAGTTTGAAATATCAAGTTTGACAAAGGTCCTCGAGTCTTTCTTTTATCAAACTTTTACTCAATACTGGCAAAGAAATATTCTTCACAAACTTATCTTGAGGGTTTAGTGGGCAAAAAACGGAAACATCCTGACAATCCGTCAACCCAAAAAACTCTCACAAAGTTTTTTCTCACAAATATATTTTTTGTGTTGGATAGAGACCAGCATTGTCGATGAAAATTAAAAACACAGATCATCAAACATCATAAACCAGTCTTCTGAAAGCCGTGCTGCTCGAATTTGAATCAGAATTCTCGTGATGAGTAACTTGCTCAAAGTTCACTTGAATGAAGTCACTTATCAAGGTCGAAGTGCTCGAAGACTTTCTCAAACCACGCATTTTGTATATATGTTACAGTAAATGTTAGGAATCCAGTGAAAGCTAGCTTTTACTAGTTGATGCTAGCAATCACTTGATCCGTTAGGAAATGTTAAATTTTGAAGAATATTGTACACTTTCACCAGTGAATGTTGGAGAAACTTTATCAAATCAACTTTTACTGAAAGCAGTTAGGAAAAGTTGCACGGTGCACGGGGCACTAAATGATGTCGCTCACGCGACATCAAAATTTTTGCCAAACCCAAACTAACCCAGACTAACCCCTACTGAGAATACTTAAGTATTTTCTATAATACGGTATCTGAACAATGTTCACATTGTACACCTGCGATTCATAACTCTCGTATTTTCCAGAGCGTCTAATCTGTCGGCGAATTCCAACTCAGACCAAAATGGAAATTTATAATCACGATAATAATTTTCAGTTCAACAGCTTTCACTAGAAAAGTTACGTGAATGCTAACAATTACTAGTAAAAGTAGGATGAAGTCGATCGAATTCAACTTTCACTAGCTAAATGTTTCCAAATCAGGAAAAGCTCACTTTTCCCAGTAACAGTTAGCTTTTACTGATTACCAGGTTTTACTGTGACATATACATATTACGGGAATTTATCTTTTGTGGGTAAAATATCCACCTCACGAGAATCTACATGTGTGGAACTAAGAGTTATTTTTGGTAGTCACAATAAAATCTTACAAATTAGGATTGGGTTGTGTTTATCCTGGTCCTGCTTACTGAAGAACTTTCGATCAATCGACGAGAAGCGGTCATCGTTGTAGAAAACCAATCTAGTCACATATCTGGAAGATTTTTTTCAATTTCGATCCAATTTCCGGAACTGCACTTGAAATTGGTTTGCGGTAGATTGGAGTGTCTAGATGTCGTGTCGCAAGCTTATATTAGTTAGTAGAGTAACTTGAATCCAACAATGTTTTTCTGTTAGTCGCCATTTGGAGAAGATTGAGAGAGTGCCTGTCACTAATCTCTGAAGTAGTGCAGGACGATAGTTATAAAAGTTCTTGTTTCTTCCATCGCATCCAGATTTATTCTATTTCTCTAATCAAGATCTCTTTTATTTTTGAACATTTTGTCATATTATTGCCTCCATTATTCTCTCATCTTCATTATCATTATCTCACTTACAAATACGAGTGTCCCATTCAAGATGTATACAAATCATTATTTTAGTTGCTTCTTGAACGATGACGTTTATTTTTGCGTTTGTGAATGTATAATCATCAATTACTTTTCAAGGAGATAAGAATATTTTTGTAACAAGAGTAAACTACCTTAAGGACCCAATTTATCTGTCAAATCTAATAGTTGGCGTCGATTCGTTATCACCCAAGCTAATCATGTTACAATTTTGATAAATATTCTCACAGGGTGTGTCATAAAAACTGTTAAAAAATTTTCTTCCACTGGATCCAACATGTCCTTATAATAATCAGTTTATAATTTTTGATGACTTGGAAAGCGGACTCAAACATGTCAAGTTGCTCAGATCTCCTAACTTCAAATACATATACTGTATCTGCGTTCTGGAATTCGGTAACACTTTCAGTTCTCGTTCTACCCATAGTAAGCATTTTATTCCCTGACCGCACCCAGACAGCCTTTCCACCAGAGTATCAGAAAAGTTACTTATTGTGTGCATGTGCATGCTCGTGTACACAACAAGGAAAATACAACTCCTTTATCTTCATAATGCCGTCAACGCTTGTGAATGACTTTTTGATTATCAACGTGTCACCACAAGTCACAAAATAGAATCATTTCTGAAAGCGTGTTGTCCATTGCTCACACGACACAAATAAGGACTAGCACAAATTAACTTTTGAAAACATTTATTGGCCAAAATTTGAATATTTGTCAATATACATAATTTGAAAAAATATTATTCAAACAAAATATATTGTTATTCTTTTTTTATTCAAAGGCCTCTTCTACCGTTGGTGTATTATCAAAGAATTGACCAGGAAGGCACAAATCGAGAAACAATACCTATTTTTGACCTTAAACGTGTGGTGTCACGGTGCGACACTTCCCACGCATCTCAGTCACATAGAGGATGTAGTTTTGACACATGTGTGGTCTAAAGGAACATCGATTTGGTACAATCACGTGATTATTCCTTGATTGATCACAAATTTTGCTCACTGGGTATACTTGAATCCTGAAGTACCATGGCTAAAACATAATAATTTGGAAAACTAGCGCATGGTGAACATTTCAAAACAGCTTTCTCCAATCAAGAGAGCAAAATAATTAAGTTTTTTTATGGGTCGGAATGAATCGGGGATGGGGACACTCACTTGTCATTTGTATTTTCATAATTCAAATAAGTTGGTTTTGTTCATTTATAACGTCAAGATTTTTTTTATCTTTGACAATGAAGCATATTTGATTCGAACTGTACAAATTCATCTTTTTCATTTTCCTTGCTCTATGTAAATGACAATATTGAGCACTAGACCAAGCGAAAGGGAGTTTCTATTTGCAAAAGGTCAAATAGAAATGGAATTTTGTGGGATGGTAGAGATAGGTCCCGTGATAGAACATCTAAGTTTGTGACCTCGTGGGGGTACCGCTAGAGGGGTGTGGGGATAAAAACTCTGCTTCGCGGAGCTTGGAGGAAAATAGCACCGTTAGAGTAGGTGCTATACAAAAAAAGTTCAAATGAAATATTTAGAAAACAAAATCACGCACAACATTGGTTTGATGCATTTTTTCGCTCTGACCAATATTTGTCGCTATACGGCGCGCCAATCTTGGGGGGTAGTTTGGAAATGTTAACATAATCAGACTTTAATCGCGGATTGAAACAAATATGGCTACCAATAAATTCTGGTATATTTTTTTTTAACTGTGCAAGTAATGTTTTCTAAGTTAACTTATGCTTGATTCGTTGCAATTAACCTCATGTTGTAAAATATATGATTTTTTGAAGTGAGCGAAAAATATTGGCCGGAGAAAAAAAAGGCATAAGACCAAAGTTGTGCGTAATTTTGTTTTCTACATATTTTATTTGAACTTTTTTATAGCACCTACTCCATCGCGGTGCTATTTTCCTCCAAGCGCCGCGAAGCAGAGTTTTCATCCCCCCACCCCTCGAGCGGCACCCCCTCGAGGTCGCAAACTTAGATGTTCTAGTGGGGGATCTATCTCTACCATCCCACAAAATTTCATTTCTGTTCGACCTTTTGCACACAGGACCCCAGATTTTGTAACCAGCGCTTAGCCTACACCTTTTGATTGTCCTTTTTCGACAATTCCGAAGTGCACATCCCAATTCGTAGAAACATTCTCCTAACTAGCTTAACCACTCCAAACTAACCTAAATTAACCTCAAGTTCAATCTTATTTCCACACTATTCTTGAAAACGCGAATAAAATATATGATATTGTGATTTTATCCACATCTTTGTTACTCCACTAAAATCTAAAGTGTATTGTTTCGGGAACCATGACTGATAATCTCAAAAACGCATGTCATAATAAATACGATTCTCCACGAGTATGTGCTCCAAAAAAGTGATTATATCAATTGCAACTTGCAACTGAACCAAAGTATCAAGCTGAAGAGGTAAAGCTCATCTCCTGAGAAGCTCACAGAGGTTAAATGAATATTGAATAATTGTTAATCATACACTACAGACCTTTCGTATGATCAACATTTCTGAGGTCCATCGCATACAAATCAACATAATCCGAGGAAAGAGAGCCGAGTTTCCGATGGACGTGGGCTTGATCCCCCCGGCCCAAACAGCACCCAACACTAGTGTCGGAAAGCTAAAAACGGCCCTCTACTTCACTTGATCAATATCTCAAGATAGTGATACAATTGTATCAATACCTATGTTTTTTTTTTCAGCTGAAATAATAAACGTCTTACTATTATTATTATTATTATTATTATTATCAAAACATTTTTTTATTTTAGACAGTCAAACAGTTCATAATTGGCCTAAATTATTGTATCCTGTTGATGTTTTCAATCAACACCTTGGATCTGCGGTTGTCTTCTTAGCGAAATTGCTGAGGCTTGGTGATGACGGTCGAAGAGAGCAGCCTCTACTCATGGAAGTGCACAATGGACCTGCGGTGTAGCCTCAATGGCCTCATTCTCACTTACCACCCCCAACCCCAATGTCATCATATCCGAGGAGCACTCACGTGCTTAAAGTCATAATATTAAATCATATCAAATATTTATTTCAATGATATAAAATAATAAACTTCCGATTCAATATTTCTTTTATACAACAAAAAATTATATCACAAATAATATCTTCTCAAACATTTACCCAACACAATATCTCTATTTACCGTTTCTCATTTACTTGTCCACACAACACAAATATTTATTTAGTAATATGGACGTGGTCTTATGCTTTGTACTACGTACCAATAGAATATGCCTCAAAGTCAAATGAAAAAATTACAGTCATTGTCAATAAATGACAGAAGATGGCGAATGCTGACAAATGTTTTTTTATCAAATATTTGAATATAAATCTCAATCTCTCAAAATCAGCTATGAGTTAACGAATCGAACCATTTCAGTGGATTATTTACTTATCAAACTGATAACTGCAAATTTTCATCCAAGTTTTTTCTGCGGTTCTTGAGTTATAAGAGGAAAGACATACAGATCTCATTTTGTTATAGAGGATAATTATTACAACCCTAAAAAATGTTCCGTTTTGCGGTCACTAACGTTGTTATCATCAACAAAATTCTGATCTCTGTATAACTAAACTACTATTTGAGTCAAAAAAACCTTCTCGTGTGTAGAAATTTGACGAGTTAACATTTATGTCCGGAGGTGGAGCCTTTCGCCTCAATCATCTACCGCCCGAACAACCACGTTACAAACATTATTTCATTGCATAAGTTTGATACAAGTGGCATTAAAAGCTTGTTTTTATTACAGTGAAAATGGCTTCAGTATAAGTGTTGATTGGATTTTTTTGACGCACGTACAATTAAAACTGCGGAGTCGTTAATCGTTGAGACAAGTTGAGTGCTTAGTCACAGAATGTTTTGGAAAGAAAAAATTGCTTGGAATAATAATTATTTTATGAACAATCTAGACTTATAATAGCTTCTATAAGATGGAAAAAAGGTGCTATCAATGAGGTGTTTTAGATTGTGTTCAATACAGGTAGATTATCAATAGCTACCGCTAAAGCATTAGTCGTCAGTATGGGATGGTACTGGATGAATTCATATAAATCTAGTTTCGATCTAGATTTATCGCTATGGATCAATTTTCTCCCAGATCTCTGCATTGAGGTTGAAAGTGACAAGAATCTGATGTGTGTACTAGATTTTTTTATCATTTCTGCTCCGTCAACGGTCTTTCGTTTTAGGGATTTTGGATAATATGTTGATTTCTGTTGTTGGAATATCTTCCTCATCCTATCACAAAGTTTCCTTTTCTAAGAAAAAAAATACAGACGACATGTAGATTCAGAGGGTCATTCCTTCCTTACCTGCTGAAAAAAAAACCAATTTGGGGAAATGTTTTGATAGACTGTGATGGTATAACCAAGGACAGTCATGTTGATTATGTTTGTGCCATAGAACTGGAAGTGGTTATTTGTTCCTGAATATTCTTATGTGTAGGTGCAAAAATATAGAAGAGGACCACCATACCAAGAAGGGTTATGGACAGTAGTGCTGGATCAAGTTCCTAGCTCATTATCTGGACTAGTTCTTCATTGTCCTCACCCGAAGGATAAGTGAGCAACACAATTTCTCAATACTATGATAATGTCATTGATGTGCTCCACAAACGATAGTGTTGAAGAAACGCTGCCCTGAGGCATCCTGAATTACATTTTATGTTCAACAGTCTTCAAGAATATTCGAATGCTTTCTAGTATAAAATGACGAAAAAATGCTCGTTACTCAAAACTGAGTTTGTTTAAGAGGATTCTCTTATCCCGATCTTATGTTGACGTTCACAATAATTCTTTCTTATTTCTAACAAACCTATATAAGTACAGTAAATACGTGCTTGTACTGAGAATTTTGGTAGAACCGCAAAAAAAAATAACTTGTGGAGGAGGTCCTCCATGGCTTAGCTCTGAATTTTCGGGAAAATCATAGTTGAGCTTACCCCGCCATCTTGAAAATAAAGGCGCGTGTATTTTCTCCGTTTCTATCAGACTCACGATAATATATCATAGAACTGTAGTTGTTCAGAAATACATTACCAAAAACTTTTATCTTCAACTTTTTTTTTCCAAAATCAATAGTGGAAATCTACAGGTTGATACCTTGTTATGACATGTGAAAAAAATCGTACAGAACGAAAGTAGTGCAAATTATATTCCCAGCAACCTTTTCTCATTTATTTTGATATACAGAAAATCTAATCCTGCACAACATTCGTCTTGTACGATTTCTTTTTACCAAGTTGATTTTTAGAAACTGCGTTCAGAAGAAAAAGTTTTATAGAAAACTAAGAGAAAATTAGAATAACATTTCGAACAACTTTGGTTCTATGATATTTTATCTATCTCTTAAATAGGAACGTAGAAGAAAAGTGGCGCTCTTTCAAGGTGGCGGAGAAAGCTCACTTTCGATTTTCCCAAAAACTCAGAGATAAGCTACTGAGAGCCCCTCAAAGATGTTGAAAACAAATGTTTGCGTCTTTTACTGTACAGGGTGATTCATTTTTAGCGCAAGGGTGCCAGTTCTCATAAACTATTCATCAAAGAGACCCAGGAAAAAAGATCTGTATAGTGATGTGCCCAAGAGAAAATGCTGGAAATATATTTCAAGCTTCTAGGGTCACCGCAAGGGGAGTAACGGTACCGTGAAAACAGAAAATCGATAAATTTTCGTTTTTTTTTCCGGTGAACTACCAAATAAGAATATGTAAACAGATTTTGGACGATATCTTCGACAAAATTGCCCCCCGACACTTCTCTCTGAGTTGTCAAATAAGACAGCTAAAGCATAGAAAAGTGATTAAAATACACTGATATACACCTATATGCACCGTTAAAATCTAATCCGGATGAAGTCTTTATCGCGATTATATTCCAATTTTTGGATGCACCGCAGCGCTTAAGCCTGAATCGGTCGCATAACTCTGATCGCCCCATTTTCTAGGCTTAATCGAAGAATTTCAACGAATTCTAACCTAGTCTTTCATTTGTTTATGTTTTTCCACAGATTTTGAGGTCTTGCGACTAAAGAAAAAACTATGAGAGTGAAAAATTAACGGAGGATTATTTAGATTTTTAAAAAATCATCGATTGGAGTAGGATTCTTTTCCAATTCCAATTAATAGGTATAGTCAATGAGTACTATACAAAATAAATCTCAACATCAAGCAATATTTATTGCTCCACAATACACTCATAATAATGCGAATTGATCAATAGAATATTGAATTAAATAGGTACCTATTTTTGTGGGTAGGTACAAAAAAAAAACAGTGAACCTATCACACTCGGATATCTACCGCATATTTTACCAATGATTTTTTATCGTTCAATCGATCTACTCAATTTGGATTGGTGTTGAAAGTAGGTTACTACCTATCTATATCCTGTAGAGGTATCTGATGGCCACCTATCTCAAAGTTTTGTCTTATTCTCATTCAATTCAAAATTTTAAGTTTATGGGTAAATCCAGACTCCTATAAACAAATAGACTAGTTGATTTACTTTTTTTATTCAAGCTTTAGATACTAATCATCTCTACAAGATAAACTAAAATGAAAACCTTTGAAACTGATGGTCTCATCACTTTTTATTTATTTTCCCAAATGAGATTTTTTCATTCAATTTTCTTGACTTCATCCAAGTCCCAATTTATAATAGATATCTCAATAGAAAAAGGTTTGTGTTTTCATCATTTATATAAGAAATTATTTTAATTATATTTGTTTTTTCTCTTTTCTTGAATTGTCAAACGATGCGTTTTCCAAAAGTTGTACATATTATTTGTAATAATTTCAAAGTAGATAATGAGTTTGAGAATTATACAATATTGTCAATTTATCAATGAGCATTCTTCGGAGCATTCCTTACAAAATCATTTAATCAACCACTTGTTTCTTCTGCAATATATTTTTTTGTGTTATAAAAAGTGATGTTTTTATTTATCATCAGGTGGATGGGATTCTCATTCTTGCTGTATCAGACTAGGTAGGTATACAGTTTATAGTAACCACTCACTATCATGAAATCTAAGCCCAAGAAAAGAGGAAAAGCAAATACAGGAATGATTCAAGAATAAAAGTTGATACCCACACCAAATATTAAATTTACAAGAAAAACCCCTTGGCTAATGTTTGCTAAACGTCATATCAGGCTTGCGGATGTTACTGATCCATATAGTTGCTCATTTTTCATAAAAACTTGCAAGCAAATAGCAAAACTCAATACAAATCACTCAGCATAAATTTCAAAATTGTTATTGATATGTTTTTCTAGGTTATTTTGTGACGTTGTCAAAAGTCAAAAGGGATTAACGATCCTTGCAGCGAATTCTTTGGTGCATACAAAACACCGCTTAATCTAACTTTGAAAATTAATCGAGATTGGCTAAGCTCACGTACGGTGCATATAGCTGATAAAATTTCAACTCCTGTACAATTTATCGAACACTATTTGAGACTGTCAAACGGTGTAGTCATGGAACTAAATCCACGACAATTTGGCGGGTGATTTAAATAACCGGATTGATGTGTGTACTGCTCATCATGAAGTTCGCCCATAGCAAACTTTTATAGCAAAGTTTGAGGCCATGTAACTCGAAACTCCTTCGTTCGATTCTGATGTTTTTTTCTTAGGTTTTGCAACTTTATGGGCTTCAGGTAAAATCATCAACATCGAACAAAGGATTTTTGAATTACATGAACTAAAATTGCTATAAAAGTTTGCTTTGGCCAAACTTTATGATGAGCAGTTTATCAAACCTAATGATAATGTTATTTCCTTTTGCAGTGTACCTATCAATTACTCGATAAACTTGGTTACTGTTCATTTTTTATACAACAATCAGCAATATAACAATGAATAAATACAAAAATAAAAGACAAAATAAATTTATTATTTATATAATTGGGTACATTCATCATTTCACACAGAGGTTATCAAGACAGACTGGACAAGGAATTTGTAATGTATTAGTACAAAATATAAGCTATATACAGAGCATAATAACAATTTGGAGTGATGCTGATAATGGGTGTTGTGAATAAGTAAAAAGTAAATGCTTTTACTTGAATTTCTTAAAAAGAAACCTATGCGTTTCATAAGTAGCTGACAAAGATAGTATCATCTGAATAGCATTCACTTTTCTTTATTCACACCACCCAATGAAACAGGACTTTCTATTTGGCTGATTTTTCTGGGATTCAGTTTTCGTTTCAGTTATGTAAATGGAATTTGAGAATTATTGTAAATGCGAGGGGAGTTTCTTTGTCCAAATCATTCAAAGAATTGTGTTTTTCCATGTTTGTTCGGCATGGAATTTTACCTAAACGATGAGATGGGCCTGGTATCGGAGAGTTTTCTACGCTTAGCATTGCGGGTTTCCATTTTCAAATTCTCGCTGCTTTCTTCGATAATCGATACTGAACATCTCCATTTGCAGGCTTTATCCGGGTTTAAAATGAATTTGATGATTCAGATTTCAGAATCATCATGGAGACCTAAAAAAAAATAGACTTTTTAGTAAAAAAAACGCAGTGAAATAGACTTAGAGATATGTATGTGAGGCCAACGTAGGTCGTTGCTATATTTTTGTTCTGATTAACAAATATATTATGATTTAATAATTATATTGAACTTGTAAAGTTTTACATTGAAGAGCAAAACGTTTAGATCATGATAACTTGATAAATAAATCGATATAGTTGAAGTGTATTCTTTCAGTACTCTTATCAGTTTATAATATAATTGAATCACTTATTTGAAAAACTCGACTAACAAAGAAAGCTATCTAGCTTTACTCAGTTTCAATTTTTCAAGATGAGCTATTGCTATTGAAAATAAAAACAAATAATAATATGGAGTAATCGAACATAATATTTACAAAATTATGAGAAAATTTGATAGTGGAGTTAACAAAAAGCTTAAGCACAAAAATGGACATATCGGCTTTTTCGTGAAAGTCATATCAAAAGACAATATTACACTTCTTCTTGTACCAATTCACCACCACAGGTGGCCGGGAAAAAAGTTTTTCATTTAAACTTTTTACTTATTTATAATCGTGTGAATAACTTTTAAAATCCTATTTGTTTCAACCATTTTTTTTATTCTTAATGGGCACTTTAATAGGAGGCTTCTTTGCAAATAGTCCAGGAGGCAAAGAATTTTTTTTTTGACTTATTTTCCCAGTATTTGCATGAATCTGTTCTTTTTGGTGTCAAAAAAATATGAATTTTTGAGCCTGGCTAAGATTTCTGGATGGATTCAAAACATTAAAAACTATGCAAGTCCACTTATTTTCTCAGTCATAGATATTATCATAAATAAAAACAAAAAAAGTTTATGAAAACAGCAGTCTGGTTTATCAGAGATGGTGGAAAGTGAGTGGACTGGTTGAGAATTTGTGGATTCAACAATTTTCATTCACCAGACATATATTATCAATATGTACTAACAGATTAGCCACTTTACTTAACTTCAGAATAACTCTTACTAGCAGAATTATTTTTATCAATGGAAAAAAGGGAGAAAATACGTTAGAACTTATAACATACAAATAATGTTCTGACGCATTTTCTGCCGCAACCCATCAAACTCCTGCCTGGGAAAATAAATACCGAGAATCGTCACTGATTTCTGGACTAAAAGTACATCGAGTATGGATGGGACCAGGATATCTGGTGCCAACTGGAAACGAATAATGTACTTTAAAAAAAAACTCGGACATATCTGGTTTTAAAAGTAAACACAATATTCAATGCAGATTATCGCCCATAAAAGTACTTGGATTTGTGGGGTATAAGGCGCCTGGTTTTAGGCGAGCGGGTTTCTCAAATGAATGATTCAATTGCATATATAGTCGAAACTTACCAGGCAGTCCAATAAATGGTAAACTTCCTGGTTTTGGAGGTGCTTTTGGAAATCGTTCATCCATACAAAATGATGTTCACATACTATCAAGCTATATTTTATGATACTATCTGTGAAGCAACGTCCAGAACCGCGGCTTAATGTTGAGGTTAAGAATAACAAAAAAACTACTTACCGATTCATCAAAGTATGGAAATCTATAGCATAGTGCAAGATTTATTACAGTTTTCCAAGGCTCAACACAACGATAAAACATGTTTTAAAATTTGATTCAAAACGCAGCACGTAACTCAAAATCGAAATCAAAAATCAAAATGACGAAAACGAACAATGTCAAAATGACTATTTCAAAATTGTTTGCTGGCACCTTGTCAACAGAGGTCACATGATAGTACGCCATAGCGGTGTAGTCAAGGAACTGAATAAGTTATACGAAGGGGGTGTATTGAGCTAACCTTCTATATTATATATTATATTCACTTTTCTATGAGCGAAAGGTCGTCAAAGTTGATGTTACTAAATTGCCTATAACCGATTTGACTGTTCTAACACTCATTTCAAAGAGGAAAATCTGTTTTTTGTGGTTCATTTACTCGGGGTCGAATTTATTCGCTTTAGCCGACCACACAACATGAATTGTGAAAGTCAAGCCTGTATTTGGGTTTTTTTTTTAATTTTCAAATGCAAATCCTGTGAATGGATGTTTCCATCGTGTTATTTGGATGATTCCCTACCACATGCATGTAACTTTTCTATATCTTTCGAAATTGAAAAGGTACGGAGACTTCATCAGGAATCCCTCAAGGAATACTTTTGAAACAGCCCCTGTTAATTTGAAAGTGTCAAAAAGATAGAAGTGCCTTGCCATCGATGGGGATTTTGATCATTTGCACTAGTTTTTTTGTTTTTTTTTTGGGTTAATTTTTTTAAATATTTTCGGGATAAGGAGTTTACTGGTTCACTGTATTATTTTTGGCGAGTAGTGCACTGTATTTTACTTGTCAGCAGCTCGTTGAAAAAAAAACGGAAAATAGTTGGCATTCTCACTTGAACGCTTTTCTCTTTGATATCAACTGAAGAAAATGTCAAACGAGAATCAAAACAAATCTGATGTGTATCTTTTTGACACATTCAAATCTATAGGGGCTGTTTCAAATGTATTCCTCGCGGGATTCCTGATAAAGTTTCTGTAACTCTTCTATTTCAAAAGATATAGAAAAATTATCGGTATGGAAGTGATAGGAGATTATCCAAATAACACGATGCAGGCATCTATTTAGTGGGTTTACATTTGAAAATTTCGAAAAAAACTCAAATACAGATTTGACTTTGACAATTCACGTTGTGTGGTCGGCTAGAGCAGATAGAATTGACCTTGAGTACGTGGACCAGAATAAGTAAATTTTCTTTCTTAAAAATGAGCTAAAGAACAGTCAAATCGATCAACGAATTTCGAAGTTATAGGCAATTTAGTGACATCAAGTTTGACGTCTTGTAGCTGTCTTATTTTAGAACTTAGAGAGATGTGTCGAGAGGCAATTTTCTGGGAAATATCGTCTTAAATCTGTTTTCTATATACAGTGTGACCCATTTGTTTTGGGAACACCCTGATAAAAAGTTTATTTCTTGACCGATTTGGTTCGTTTTTTTTTTGGATTGTAGAGCTCAAGAAATTGTATATTCTTGGCAAAAAGTGACCTTCGCCATTTTGACTTCAATGCCTACTATGTTAGTTCTTAAGAGCAAAATTTCAGGAAACCATATTAGCGATTTTTTTAGAAAAAATCTGTGTGCGCCACTGGATTCAGCATCCTTCAAAACGGGTCCATACAAATTTAAAACCGAAAATATCAAGTTGAAAAAAATTAAAAATTCGCACTTTAACAATCTTTGATTCTATCAAAACAAATAAAAATGACATAAAACTAAAAATTTGTAACTTTTACCAAACCACCATCAACTTCAATGCATTTATCATTTCTTTTGATAGAATCAAAGATTGTTAAAGTGCGAATTTTAAATTTTTTTCAACTTGATATTTTTGGTTGAAAATTTGTATAGACCCGTTTTAAAGGATGCTGAATCCAGTGGCGCACACAGATTTTTTCTGAAAAAATCGCTAATATGGTTTCCTGAAATTTTGCTCTTGAAAACTAACATAGTAGGCCTTGAAGTCAAAATGGCGAAGGTCGCTTTTTGCCAAGAATATACAATTTTTCGAGCTCTACAATCCAAAAAAAAACGAACCAAATCGGTTAAGAAATAAACTTTTTATCAGGGTGTTCCCAAAACAAATGGGTCACACTGTATATATATTCTTTTTTGGTACATACTGTTTTTTTTTAATAATAACTTTTTCAAAAATATCAAAAATATAATGAATAAGTTCATATAACAATGATCGGGAAATCTATAAATAAACTTTTCGTTACATTTCCTGGTAAATAGTTCCCAATAATTTTTTTGATAGAGGCACAAGATCGATAATAATTGTTTAATCATTGTTATAATAATAATAATAATCATTTAAAAGAGTCGATTCTAGGATAACTACCAATTTACCCGTAAAGCTTTGTATGTCGATTGACAAAAGTAACTACCCTGGGTATATTTTGAATAATTGTTATTTAATACATTATTTCTCTTTTCCGGTTGTTTTTATAATAATCACTTCAACTTGATAGTTCTATGGAGTCATTGAGTACAAATATTTCAATATAAATAAAGACATATCTGTTCACTCAAACACTAGATCCTAATTTCCTCAAAGCACATTTTTTAAATTGTTTCAATCTTGTCATATATGGACAATCTGCATATTTTTTTAAATGAAATATGAAAAATATAAGGATTAGTGAGTACTGATGCCATTGATGTTCGAAAAATCAACCTACGACCTCTATTAATGTGGTAATCACCGATTAAAGAGTGCCAATCAACCACTACGTCACAGAATACATTATGCATCTTAGTCTGGCGTAGTGACTGAGATGACTCTCTCTCTCTCTCTTTTTCGGGTGGGTAATATGGCCCCTCCCCGTTTTCGATGATACAGTGAAATTTGCGATTTCTTTTTTATTTATTCAGTATATTTTTGGGTATTTTGGAAATAAAAATGCTGTTTCCAATATTGTCTAGAATACGTATATAAAATTTCAAGACATTTGGAAATGTATGCATATTGTCCATTATGTCGGAACTGAAACCGTCTAGCAAATTTGAAACAATGCTTCAGCTTAATTGATTACCAGCTCCAATTGTGGCGTCATTTGCTAATCATAACTCAGTTGATTGCGCTTTAATATAATAATTATGATAGTCATGATAATGGACAAATTGCTATTGAATTGATATTGCATGAGACGTTAATTGATCCACTCTTGGGGTACTGCTGACTCTAGACGATATTGTACAATAGTTTTAATTGTAAATTGGAATACTCCAGGAAATAAATGATAATTGAAATTGGATATAGTTTTTGATTCGGTGACAAAGTGTGTTTTTTTTTCAAATGGAGGGTCTTGACAATAGCTCCACTGGCCCAATTTTGATTTGCAGGAATCGGGTGGTATCATTCCAATTCAAGAAATATTGCTTTGGTTTTCGATCGTTGAACTCCGTTGATTTATAAAAATAAACGATTATACAGGGTGATTCACCATAATGTCACCCACCCTTAACTTTTTTATTTCAAGTGTCAGATAAAATTTGAAGGTATGGTCATGTAGGTTCTCGAAAAAACTTTTTTTCTACGTGTGAGAAAAGTTTAAAAAATCAGAAGTAAACCTTGGAAAACCAAAAGTTTGATTTTTTTGAATGTATCATCCAATATATTTTTCAATTATCGTGAAATTTCAATGATAATCCATTATTATGATATACCATATGCCCAAATTCAACCGTTGTGCGAATATTCGCAAGTGAAAATTGGAAATGTTGAAACCAAATATTTTTTTAAAGGATTATTTCAGATCAGAAGATTAGGAGAGGTTTTCTAATTGGAAGAATAATTTTGCCAATTGCACGGTCCCCGAGCCACCTGGAGTTGACACCAATGCATGCATTTTTTTTGGCGTTATGTGAAGAACCGTGCGTTTCAAATGCGAATGTTTCAAAAACCGTTGAATTCAGGTATTGGGTTTGTTCAAACTTGCTGAACACATAGAAAAACAGTATTTTCCAGTGATTACATAACCATACCTTCAAATTTGTTGAGACACTTGGGATACAATATTTAAAGAAGGGCCACATGATGGTGAATCACCCTGTACAATGAAGAGAACTGGATTCAAATCAAATATTAAAATGATACAAGCTGACCATGCATCAGAATAAAGATAATTGGAACAATAATATTGATGTGGAATTGAGAGCTAAAACAAAAATTTAGGTTTTGATATGAACCAAGCATCATGCAAAACATACACCCAGGTACAAAAAATGTTTTAATGTCATCGTCCATCAAGCACATTCACTCTAATCACGTAGGTGAATCGTCGTCCCGAATTATTTATATTGTCCTGAAGTACGAGAACTTCCCAAATCAAGATGACAAGAGATGATAACTATTACAATGGCAATCGAAAAGAACACAACGAAATATTATCGTCACTTGAGTTGGCACTCTCGGAAGAAAATTTAACTGGGAAAAACTTAAAGGTTATCATCATAGCATCCCAGTAAACAACAATGAACTTCCGTTCGACCACGACTTTCGACTTCGTTAGGTAGTTTGCTCCTTAGCTTTCGAAAACTGATACATACAGAAAACACGAGCTCGGTCTCGAATCAATTTATAAAACTTGAGGCGACTCGTTTCGACTTCAAGCATCATCAGACCTATAATATAATATACAAAAAGAAATAATGTAAAACAGACAATAGTCCAATGATTTATAAAGGAAGTGTGCGAGAGCGTGAGCAGGTAGGTAAGCGGTGTCTTCAGAAATTTGTTCTAAATACTTAGTTATATCTTATATCTCGAAAACGATGCATCGCACAAAAAAGTTCTCAAGTACAAAAACAAAGCCTGTAAAATTATTTAGAGCTTTTGCATTCAATACATTTTTCTGAATTCTTAACCATTGTGGTTTTTTCAAGTGTCAAAAGCATGTCAAAAATCAGGGATAATTTGACAAAGATTGATTGTTTTGACTGCTTCCCGTATGATTTGCACAAGCACTGTCTGTTGTTGTTACATGATGAATCGGTTAAACAGCATTAGACTCGGAAAGGAAGTAGATGTATCAAAACTGATAGGGTCAAAAATTATTCAGAAAGAAATGGTAGGTATTTTAATGATAATTGTAATATCGACATGATTAGGTATAGTGAAAATTTGTTGCATGTACAAACTACGAGCACAGATCCCAACTTTCACCTGCTTGGTTTTCAGAATCGATAGATAATCAAGAAATAATGTGAGTTTGGTCAATAAACTATGTGCGATGCTTCCTTATGCTTCCTTACAAAGTTACAGGAAGGTGAAATATTAAAAAAAAAAGAATTTTATTAAGATCTTCATTATCAATTGAGATTTTCAAATGAAATTTAGCACGTGTAGAAAAGTGATCAGGGCTAATTTTTCATATAATAATATTATTTATATTTCCAACAGTGGCGTACGTACGGGTACCGAATGCAATATTTTTAATAAAAAAACAGATACGTCACTGGTTTATTTAAAAATAAAAATTATATTTACAATCCTTATCTAATTTGAAAGAACGTACAACGCAATGTTTTCGAATGAAGTGCTACTGCATTTTCTTCGCAAAAACCGTAAATTAAATGAATGTTTGCGTATTCTTGGTTAGGAAATAGCCGCTGCATCATTATCAACACTAAAAAGAACACATGGATGCAACAAGTGATCAAAAATTCCGTTTTGTGACCAAGTGTTCTGTTTTAATCAAAGCTTATGTGATAATTTAATTTTTCCCGATTTGATTTTGAAGATTTTTAACTTTTTACTCAGAAATGTTGCGTCCTTCGAGAAAAAGCCAAGAGTACTTTTTTCTTTTGAATTGAATAAGGACTGCAGATTATGATTTTTATTTTTTGACAAACCATAGGCGTATCTATTATTTCATTAAAAATATCGCAATCGGTACCTGTACGCACGCCACTGGTGAAAATAAAAAAATATATATAACATAAAAAAATGAGCCCAGATAACCTCTCTACAAGTGCCAAATTTCATTATAAAATCTCAATTGGTTATAAAGATATTGATAAAATTCGATTTATTTTTTCAAATTTCAACACCCTGAAACTTTGTAGCCAAGCATTTATCGCACATAATTTATCGACCAAACTCGCATTTTTTTTCTGATTATCTATCGATTCTGAAATTGAAGCAGGTTGGACCACCCTGTATTTGTTACTCTAGCTTAAAAAAAGCGAAATTAATAATTGTTTGGTTCTCTTTTTGAATGCACTCTGTATAACCAGTAGAGTAACGAAACTAAACGAATCTGTACTCGTACTCAAAACAGCACTGTTAAATTATTGTTCATTCTATAATTTTCCATTTATGTTTTGTGTTTCCATCCATGAGCACGTTGCTCACAAACGGTTGCGATTTAAAAAAAAAAGTATAAAAAAAGTGAAAAAGTTTTAGATAATTTCATTAGAATGGTTTTTCTATTGAAAAACTTTTTTGTGTGACGCATTATTTTTGAGATATGAGCGAGAAAAAGAAAAATGGGGCAGTCAAGAGCCTACCTGACTTTGGCTCTTCTTCTAGAAGTCAGGACTTTTAATATGTTAAATAACAAAGTATTTTGAATTACGTTCTGAAGAAACTGCTTACTCACCTGTTCACGCACTCTACACCCCCTGTTTAGACATTCGTTAATTATTATTGGACTAATAAATGCAAAAAACAAGCCATAATTACTTCAATCAACAAAAATAAATGCACACAGCAGGAAAAAACTGTAAAATGAGGTTACAAATAGAATGTACAACAAATACAAATTAAAAAAGGTTCTGGTTCGGGTTAGTTGGATTAGTTTTATTTTAAGTTTTATTTATTGTACATTCTATGTTATATGTAACCTCATTTTACAGTTTTTAAGATCCTGCTGTGTGTCATCTAATTTTCGTCTATTTTTGTTAATTGAGATAATTGTGGTTTGTTTCACATCATTTTTTCCAGATTTTTTGTATCTATTATTTGAAAAACACGGTCTCTTAGGAATGTTGAACGATTACTGCCGATTTCGAGAACTGCCTAGTACAAAAAATTTCACCAATATAACTTGCGAAATCTATGGTTATAGAACCTCCAAATCCGTTCGACACACATCAAAACATATAACCCAGAAACAAATACTCAATACCCAAGATACAGCATTTTACTCATTGATACACCGACTCCTCTGAACCCCACTTGCCGCGATGGGTCACAAAAGAAAGGTTGAGACCCTCAAAACAATCGCTAGAAATAATGGCTAAAGCAAAAAAGTTATACCCTCTCAGAGACACCTTCGGCAGCATCTTCACACTCAAGCAAGAACAAATCCATTCTACTTTCGTTTATACACAATAATTCCATCAATACTCAATTATACAAATAATTCGTGTTAGAATAGTATACCGGGTGTTCATTTGAAATCTTCGCACCCCGGTTTTATCAAAAACTACTGATTTAAAAAAAAAAACGCCAGATCACGTCAGAAGATTTGTCAAGGGGGACGACTTTTTGAGTGTCGCCTCACTTCACTACCTACCCCCCAGGGGCACCCCCTTGAGAATCCTAGATGGGAAAGGGTATCGAATTATAGCTTGTTTGAAAGGCCTTATCAAGTGCTTTACTATGACGTTTGAATTTTTGAAATCGGTCGATTCGTTTTCGAGAAATTTGAAAAAAAAAACAAAACAGTTGGCGAAGTATTTCTTTATCGTTGTACCTTCAAGTAATTTTTTTGTTATTGAGGTAACAAAATATTTCGTTACCTAGGTACTTTATTTCATTTGCTGTCAGTTGTATTTGTGGCAATCTCGAAATATTTGACAATTTTGATTTTACTTCTAAAATGGTTACACGCTAGGTGAAAGAGTGGAACTGATTCTAATTTATGGTGCCGAAAATCAATGTGCCCGGCGAACTGCCGTCACGTTCAACGCAAGACATCCGTAGAAGACAACTTCGCATAGGTATGTCTTGGACCTTGTTGCTAAATCTACTGAAACTGGATCTATTCCAAACAAAAATCGTGATCAGCGAAGAGTTTGGATGAAGCCGCTTAGGCCATTTTGGCATAAATCCGAATACTTCCTCACGCAAAGTTGTTGATGCAACTGGTATTTCATTAGGCTCTTTACACAACGTCACCAAAATCCATAAATACCATCCTTATAAAATGCAAATACACCAAGAGTTAAGTGAAGACGACTTTGATAGGCGAGTTGAGTTCTGCGAACGAATGACTGCAGTGATCAATGATAACGCCACTCAGGTAAAGAATAATTGCTTTAGTGATGAATGCACGTTTTACCTTAACGGATTTGTGAATATGCAAAACTGCAGATATTGGAGCAATGAAAATCCTCATGCTTTTGTAGAATGGCATACCCAGTATCCCCAAAAAATCAATGTATGGGCAGGCATTTTAGGAAATAGAGTAATTGGGCGGGTTTATTGATGGAAATTTGAATCGAGAAATTTATTTGGATATGTTGCAAACTACCATCTATCCACTTATTATTGAAGCAATCGAAAACCAAATCGATGAGGATGGAAACCCTGTGCTTGATAAGGCTGAAGTTGATTTCCAGCAAGACGGTGCTCCTCCTCGCTTTGTTCTTCCGGTTTGACAATAGCTAGAGGACGAGGTTCCAAACAAATGGATAGGACGAAGAGGACCTATGGAATGAGCTGCTAAGTCACCTGATTTGACGCCATTGGACTTTTTTTTATGGGGTCGTTTGAAATCTATAGTGTTTACTCCCCAACTTCAAACTTTAGAGGAACTTCGTCAACGCATCATCGAAAAGTGCCATGATATTCCACAAGATTTTTTTGAAAATGTGCGTCAGGAATTTGAACATTGCCTATATTATTGTATGGCCAATAACGGACAACATTTTGAACACTTACTGAAAAAGAGATATTTTAGTGTGTGTTAGGTATTCATTGTGACTTTATCAATTTTTTTGATTATTATTGTTTTTTTGAAATGTTAAAGTATTTTTTCAAATTTCTCGAAAACGAATCGACCGATTTCAAAAATTCAAACGTCATAATAAAGCACTTGATAGGGCCTTTCAAAGAAGCTATTACTTGATACCCTTAACCATTCAAGATTCTTGAGGGGGTGCCCCTGGGGGGTAGGGGGTGGAGTTTTTACTTAAAAAGTCGTCCCCCTTGACAAATCTTTTGACATGTCTTGGCGTTTTTTTTTAAATCAGTTGTTTTTGATAAAACCGGAGTGGGAAGTTTCCAAATGAACACCCGGTATAAAAGCGAATGCGATATACCTGTCCATATTCTTCAATGACGAAATATACGTATGCGAGTATACGCATACTTAAACTTGAAACAAGCGTATCCGGACTACAACGATTGAGTATCGGGCAATCGAAAACATTAAACGAATTCATTGACATTTTCATGTTGTCAACAGATATCGAAGCTATTATGATATTTTAATGGTATTCGATTTTCATCAGACTTTCTTCATAAAGATTGGATAAAAGTGGCAGAATTTTTGATATAATTTCGTGATTTCATCATATTGTTAGGCCAAAATAGAGTTAATCCACCTCTTTTCAAGCTGATCTTTTGCTGATGGCGGCATTACCCAAGTAGCATTTTGCTGACTACCGGACTAGTTCTGCACCAATCACAACGTTGGGAATTGGTGAAATGACGACTTAAACACTTTTTATACCTGTCAAACGTCGGATCGACGTAATACAGACGTTTCGAGTGCAACGTCTAATAATTTGCACTTAGGAAATGTAGTGCCAACGTTGGCGCTACCTCACTTATTAACCAACGTTGTCTAAGAGTCACTTTGCGACGTTGCACCAACGTTGGGTATTGATTAAATTCTAGAAAGTCCGAGAAAGTCGTACTGGCTACCCCACAACCCCACCCAACGTTAGATGGACGTCGGAATTCACAACGTTGCGATTTGGTTGGAATTCGTACAAACGACGTGTTTTGATTTGAAAAATATATAACCTCACTTTTACTTCATAGCTTTATTGCATAATAAATACCTCAGTATAACGGCAAATGAAAGCAATTCAAATTTCCAACAACATTTTATATAAAACTTGAACTGGTTTAGCTGCAGATTTGTCGTCTTGATTTTCTGATGTGCATGGTTATTTGAAGTTTTTGAAATACCCGACAATGACGTCATCATGTGACTGTCCCATCAACAGACTGAAAGTGCAAAAGAAAGAAATCTTTTGCAATGTTTTTAGTTATATTCAATTAGTTTCGAGAAATGATCTCAGGTTTTGTTAGTCAAATTTATTTTGAACTAGCGTTGGAGAGTTCCATTTGTTTCTTCAACTTTATTCCGCTAAATGTCTGATCTTGGATTGGAAGTTTCCGAGAGATGATAGAAAAACCTGTATTTCTACGTTGGCTAGTGGTTGGGTTGGTGTTAAAGAGTTCACCGCTAATCTCGCGATCTTGCAAATTGTCGTTTTAAGGTCATGTCTCTTTTTGGGGTATAAAGGAGCATTTTAGAATACTTTTCGAGTAATATTGAAGGCAATAGGACATTTTTAAGCCATACTGAGCGTGTGAAAAATTTTATAGGTGGTCTCAAGTATATTTTGATTATCTTGATGATTTGGTTCTTTAAATAAAATATGAAGTTTTTTCTGAAATCAGAAAATAGAAGGAGCACTTGGAAAGATATGTTGGTAGCATCAACACATTTATCAATAAAACTCACTGGGTTTGAACTTACGATCCATAGTTGCACTTGAAAACAGAATAATAATTTTCAACATTTGTAGTATGATTATGATCTTCCGATTTCGACTACTGTCAATTCGCTTGTTTGCGCAACGATCAGCGCTTTATGTATCTCCATCTAACATATCAAAATAGGTGCATCCTTTTAAGAGACTTCAAATTATGGGTGATGAAATACAAGCATGTTCACTATGTGCTGACATAAAATTGACATATGAAAAATTCAAGATGGCGGCTGGGCTCCACCTTAGAATGTTTTTTTGAATAGGAATAGGAATCATGTGACACCTCATTTTGAAGATCCTGATGAGTACTTTATAACCCTAGAATATTGAGTCGATATCTTCAAGTACTACAAAGTGGCGGTAAATTCAATTACCACATTGATACATACACTACAAAAAATACGTTAAGTTCCATTCAAAAGATGCTTTTTTGGAATTTTTGTCATTTATTCTAACCCAAACTTCATGTCAAGAATATTTCCAGCATTTTTTGAATTGAATTTGACGTTTTTTTTTTTTTAAGTGTATGTATCAATGTAGTAATTGAATGTACCGCCATTTTGTAGTACTAAAAAATATTGACCCAATATTCTAGGATTATGAAGTTCTAATCAGGGCCTTCAAAATGAGGTGTCACATGACCCCTTATTCATATTTGAAAAACATTCCAAGATGGCGCCTAGCCGCCATCTTGAATTTTTGATATGTCAATTTCATGTCAAAACATAGTAAACATGCTTGTATTTCAGCACCTAGAATTTGAAGTCTCCAAGTTGAGCCGTTCAAAAAAGAAAAGGGGGGGGGGACATTGAGGAAGAGCACTGTATAAGCGCTCGCGCGTACATTCACAAATTGTCAGATTGTCACTGATGATGGTTGAGAAATTGACTCATGGCAACAACCGTGCTATGGCGGCGTTCAACCCAGTACAAAGTTGCACCAACGTTGGCGTTGGTCGGCACAACTTCGACGTCTCAACGTTGGGCGGACGTTGCCTTGCTGCTTGGGTATATCGCAATATGAATCAAAACTTGCGCACTAGAAACGTTCAATAACTTGAAAATCACCATTTTCAAAACGCATTGCTCTTTGTGGGATATTTGCGCATTGGCAACCTTATGGTCAAGGCAACTAAAAAAATGTGTCTTGATCGTTTTTGTTTTTTTTTTTTTTTTGCAAAATTAGGATCAATCAATTATCACATTGCTGTTTTGATGGAATGCATTTTGACAATGCCACAGTCTAGTCTAGTGGATAGTTCACGGGATATCACTTCAGTAGCAACTTTTATGTTGGTTGATAAAAAAATTGCTAGTGCGCAGCTGGACTCACGGGATGGAATAGGTCTTCAAATACTTAGGTACAAATGGGTATTCGGATGACCTTGGGGACACTGGGACACAGGTTTTTATGATTTTTTTTTTCTGCCTTCAAATATACGTCTGAAATAGTACGTTTACGAAGATCAATACAGTAAACGCACCAGTTTAACTAAAAAAAAAAATATTTTGTTCCCATGAAAACCACGATTTTTACCGTCTGTAGGCATAAAATCGCAAGTTGCCAGATATTGATAAAATTTATCGTAATTAAGAAAATTACAGTCAATAAAACCTGATATTATGATTTAATGAAAATGCATGTGTGGGTGAAAAAATCCGCAAATAATTTGCTGTTTATCAATTGAGTTAACACCTGGGTTAAGGCAATAACCTTGGGATAACCCCAAGATGTTTGACATTTGTCCATTTGGCAGGGGCTAAGTTGACCCAAGGTCAGCTAACCCATGGGTTAACTCTCAATTGATTAACAGCCCTCAGTCTGGAGCCTGAGTCTGCACGTTATCCAAATGGCTCTATAGTATCAAATCAGTAAATAAGTCGTGTTCTTAATATTCCCAGAAATATTTATCCAAATATTCAGAACCGTCAGTTTTCTCATCATGCCACCTCATATCCAGAAAAACTCCGATTGGATCAAGCTCAATCCACCTTAAATTCCTATCAGTTGAGATTTTTGTGTAGGCGTCTTGAAGATCATCTGGTTTGCCAGTAATATTTCTACTCATAAAAATACTGTGCACACATTGCATGAGCAATTTTATTTTATATCCAGATAAATGGACTGGATTATTTTAAAATTCATTCTGAGCAGAAAATTTCGTGAAGCTCCAATAATGCAAAGATTACTTTTTTAATCTGCTTGCTTGGATAAATTTCTCAAAAAGTAGTAATTGATGGGTCGGTGGAAGATTGATTGAACAATTGAAACAAAAAGTTGAACAAATTGATCAAAGGATAAAAGTGGATCTTAATAGAGATACAGAGATACTAGATCTTTAGTTTGTCAAACTGGAGGAG
Organism: Orchestes rusci; assembly: GCA_958502075.1. NCBI lineage: Eukaryota > Metazoa > Arthropoda > Insecta > Coleoptera > Curculionidae > Orchestes > Orchestes rusci. The sequence continues at coordinate 15,088,221 of OY293305.1, read as the reverse complement.
TGTGACCTTATGGAAGTGAAGAAACATAATTTCACTATTATCCTACTCTGATGTATGGTGGTAAACCTGATGTCTGAGCAGTAGTCCAATCTTTCTCAAGACATTTTGTCGAGCGCATATTATGTATGTAATTTATTAAATCACCGACCTTGAAGAGCTGACGCCCTTCGGCACTTTGCAAACCATGTCTCCTTTAGCTGAGCACAGCGGAAATAAGATACGTTTTTTTGACAAAGTTAACCAGAATCTTCCAATTTTCGGTCCAAAAAAAAACAATACAATGATTGGGCCAGGCATTTCTAGCTCGTGCATAGTTGTCTGGAATTTTTTTTATATCATCAACACGACGTTCAGTTTTTTTTTTGAACTGGAACTTTCACCCAGGAAGGTGAAAAACTGCATTGATTTTGCGTGTGCTAAATTTTATCTTGGTAATATGCTTTCCATAATATCATTTCTCTAGCACCAAAAGAGTGGATTTCCCGAGAAACATTTTTAGTTTTATCAATGCCTATAGGAGGTTGTTACAGCCTATTTCATAATACCCCTTTAAAGCCAATAAGTTATAATGATATCATTAAAACAACGATACAACCTCCTTACAACCCTGAGGGCCCACTCCTAAGGAGGCTGTTACGGCTTATTTTAAAGCTTGTTATAAAACCCAAGTGAAACATTTATAGCAAACGATAAAGCACTCATAAAACCTTACATACAATATGCGGTTTAAAACTACTTGACTAGTCTTACAACCCTCTGGCCGTAATACTGACTTCTTCAAATACATTGATAAAACACTTTTTGCTAATTTGGAATATCATATAACCAGTTTTTCTTGTACTTGTGGTTGTTGGGAGTTATTTGTTTTATGCGAGCTCTATCGTTGTATTTTGACAGTTTGAGATCCAATCATATAAATTGATAAAAATGGACAAGCAGGTGGGTATAGGATCCATTTTTTATTTGAACATCTCAATCTCAGAACGAGTTATATCAAATAAAACTACATATTATTATAATAATGCGATGTATTCACCAACGAATAAGAATTTTCTGATGAATGTATATAAAATACTCACACAAAACATCAGCGCCTCGAAAATATTGCGTTTAAATATATATTTATATATTTTCAAGGCATCAAGGCGAAATTGAAAAATGATCAAAATCAGTCAAATTTGTGCACAAAAGAATAAAAATGAAAGGTAACTATGTTCTGAAAAATTTGAAAGTCTTGGAAAGTCCATTCAATGGGTTCTTGCTATTTTTCTAATTATTTAATTAATGGCGAATGTGTGACACCGTGAATAATATGGCCGTCAGGCTTTTAAAGCCAATTGTTCATATCTGAGATATCGTTAAAACACTTAAGCTTTAAGAACCATTTTTGTATACATCCAATAATGCCTCTAGTACAACAGCTCCTTTCATGATTATCCATAGAGCAATATGGTTGTAAGGTTGACCTAGAATTGTTTCATCATAAAGCCTTATTACTCTATGATTTACCTGATGTGGCCAATTGGCTGTAAAAAGAAAAAGAAGAGCGGGAAGAGTGACACTCGTGACAGATGACGGACAGTCGACGTTGGATTTGGCATGTATCATGGCAGATGTGACAGATTTTTGGTCACGTGATAACGGTCAAAACATATACAATCAAATCACGTGCCGGACTATTGCGTTCGATCAAAACCAGCTGAAGCACGTGATCTGATCGTCTATGACTCTACTGTTATCACGTGACAAAAAATCTGTGGCATCTGCCAGCCGAACTCAACAACAGATACAAGTAGCGCAGAGCTCAGCATTTTATCTAAGCACATTTTAAGTCCATGATGCCAATATTGCCCTTGGCCCACATTATGCAAAATAATATCCGCAGGAGTTTGCAATAGTGTTCGAGGATCTTTTGGAAGTGAATTAGGCAATCTAATGTTTATAATATTCAGAAGTGCTTTCAATGCATTTTGCCTTATGTTATACCTATTGCTCCAATCTATTAAACTCTTCTTGAAATCATAATTTGCACTAGTCTCACTTACAGAATCCTGATCTGCCTCCAACTCTGAACGTAGCTCAATATTGTATGTATCCATCGAGGTATCCATCAGCGTTTGATCTGGAGTGTTGATTATTTCATGATGTGTATCTATGGAAAAGTCCTGTGGGCTTCGTACATCTAACGTTAAATCCTCAGTTCTTTTAGAGCAATTTGATAAATTTTCCCTCGTTTTTATAATGTTTAAATAGTTCTTCTGTTTTTGTCTTTTGAAATAGCCTGATTTCTTGATTTTACACCATTTATTTGCATTTGAGTTCATGCTGTAACTTATTCAATCAACGGTTTATGTTAGAACACAAAAAATGAACAAGTTACATGAAGAGGTTATGAGGGTTTTATTCTAGATAATTTTAAAGGAAACATGCTTTTTCATTGACTTGACTAAAACCAAATATACCTCCAAATGAATAAGCTTTATCATGGTTTTATGAAGTAAATATATCCGATTGCTTAAAACCATTTTGATCTTTTTCAGTCAAAGTTACAGCCTAAAGTTCTTAAGGAGGTTTTAGGAGCAAACAGCTGTAACAAAGATATTTAATGACCTTCATAAGGCTTGCTTAAAACCAATGTCTTATTGGTTTTATGAGTAAGTTTTATAGCTAATGTTAAAACCTTGTTTTAGGATCATTATGCCGTAAGGCATATTTGGTTTGAGTTAAAACCTCCTTAAAACATGACACTTAAGTAGAACCACCTTAAAACCTACATAAAGCTTGCTTTAAACCAATAAGCCGTAAAAATGTTCCTTGGGTTGTGTATCTACTTCTTGGTTATTCTCCTTTATCAGTATCGGATCGATCATTAGAAGGCGAAACTGATCAATACTGTTCTTCATTTAACAAAGGCTTGTTTCACGCTTTTGTAATATTTCAAAAATCGTTCCAAAGATAACTTTTGATGTTAACAGACCGGAGAACTTCAATGGAGCTAGAGTACCTATTTGTAAATGAAACTGTTTCATTAGTGATCATTATAAAAAGGCAATTAAAGGGGGAAAATTGAACGATTTGGATCTCGCTCACTTTAGTCGGAAATGCGTCTATGAGCCACCTCAACGTGAAGGAGCACTGAAAACCATGTCACAAAGCAAAACGTTCGAAGTGATGTCCACGCTCCAATGAAAGATATTGAGCTGGCTTTCATCGGATACCTTGATAAATCGAATTGGCTCTGCCTAGAGTGTTTTCATATGTATTACTGAGGAGCTGAAGAAGACAAAAGTAGGTTTGGTTAGTAATAATGATGATTGTACGAAATTCAAACCACAGACCTTCCACAGCAGCTAGATTATAACTATGGGCATCAAATGCATTTTGAATTTTGCTTGAAAAATTGTTCATTGGAACAATACTTACAACAATACATTCTTTCACTAATATAACTTCTCTTTTTGTATCAACTCTCTTACCATCGAAGCGTTTTCTAGCGCAACTCTGCCCTTCTTATACTTCCAAATCTCATGTAGTCGAAGTTGAGCTGCGGCGATATAAATCAGATCCAAAACATATGACGCTAAGATTGTGTAATGAACCGAAAAACCTTATTTTCCTACCTATTACTTTTTGTAACCGTCAGTTCACTTTATGGGCCAGATTGCTATAAAATAAAACGATTTGGCAAAATGTCAATAAATTTCTCTGTGATTCACTGATTCTGCTTTTCTCATACGTACTCATAAATTTTGACATTTTATATTGCATTGAAAAGACATGGTTATTTAGAGTTGTGCAAATTTGTGGTGGATCGTGCAGAAGCGTATTTCTGATTTTATTGGGATATTTGTTATTTTGATAAATGCTATGTATGGCAAATTTACTTTCTCAGTGATGAAACTATGATCAGATCTGCGATGATTTCTTGGACATTGTTCAAGTATGATTTGAGCATTGCATTATATGCACATAATGAAGTCGTGAATAGAAAAATCAGATTAAAGAATTGTTAAAATGACATAATGACAGTGATATCTTCCGTGAATAATCCATTAGTCAGGATTTTGTGAGCTCATATCTCCAATCCATCTTTGTGTTTCTGTTGGGACAAACTAACATCTACTTTTCATGAGCAGACACCGCAATTGAAATAATTCCGACATGTCACCGGAACGACCAACAAATCTTGCTGCATAGCTATAATAAATCCCCTACAAACAATAAAATACGTTTTCTCAAGAGTTGGATTGTGCACACTGGAGAATTTATCTCTCCTTTTTCCGCCGTAAAAATATCATCTAGGTCGTATAGGCCTTCAGCCCACATATTTTTTCGCTCGTTCCAAATACTATTGAGAAAAACGGTCGGATTCTGTGATATAAAATGAACGACGTTCATGATTCGAGAATAGAATGGACTCTGACCCAGCAAAAAATCTTGCAGGTTTTTCCGCAGGTCCTACAGGACAACCGTTCACAGCTTGTTTGCTTTTCTCTTGAATGAGGCATATTAGTTTTTCTGTAACAATATGCTATGCGATTCAGGTTTTCTTTTGTTAAAAATACATATCAGGTAAAATATGGTATTTCGAGAGCTGCGAGAATTTTATAGATATTTCAAGTTATAATGTACGTATTCATAAGAGATCCAAATGATTTTTTTCAAAATAAAGAACAACATCACTTGAATATTGTGGCTGAATGTGAGCATCTGTTCGTTTACGCCATTGGCGCTCTCTGTTGAACATTTCTAGTTCACCAAGTCTTGTCTACCTGCGTTAGATGTTGAAAGTTCCGTTGGACAAATTGTCATATAGTCCTTCCTCCTTCTGTTTTTCGACTTGTAAAACAGGTATGTTCAAAAAAGTTATGGCTGAACATTAACAGTTGACATGAGTCTCGTCCAATACAAAAATATGCCTATCATAGCCCAACAAGGTATGAAATTGAACGCACATACCTTGTGTTCATAGTAAATTTCATTATCGTCCAATGTGGGTCTAATTGATTTTGCCTTTTTTCCATTTCAATTGCCTCTTCAATTTTTCTGTCTGTTGCATGATGGATTGCAATGAATTCTGTTATGCCTATTTCTTAAGAAAAAACTGCTAATCTGGTCTCAAACTCATAAATCTTCATTTTTTTAGACTGGCCAGGTTGATATTTACAGATTTATTTTTGCAGGGGATTGTTGTGAATTCAAGATTCGGAGAAAGCCATTTTATTCTAGAATCGCTAATTCGATAGTATGACTTTATCCATTGAAATTAGTGTATTATCTCGAGAAGAGCTGATGCCAATAATAAAGAATGATGTGCCCTCCTTGAGCATTCCCTGTATAGAAAGCATTCTACTGATGTTTGCGGCACAAGCTCCAAATCTCTTTCAAGATTGCTATGCAAAATTGATTTCATCGAAAAACCTGATTGTGATGTATTTCTCATTCCTGTTTTGGGCAAATATCTTTTTGCATGTGCTTTTTATCAGAGAGCATTTTTCAATGAGCAATCAAATCTTGATATTATCAGCATTTGCTGTACTGAAATATTTATATTTTATCACTACTTGTTAATTATTCATGATAATAAATGTTCTATGTCTATGCAAATCCAGACGTTTCAGTAAATGAGATAATTTCTTGAGAGACTCCAATCTTCGAGAAATCAATACAAGCTATATAAATCTTCAAAATAATCCTTGCATATTTTTGATATTTAGATTCTTCACCATATTATTAAGCAACAGATCATATTATCATGTCATTCATTTGCTGATAGGAGTTCAAGATATACATTGATTGATTAAGTTATATAGTGTATTATCACAATAGTCGTAAGCAGCAAGGAATGAAATGAAGATCACATTTTTAAAGGTAAAAGCGTTCCACTGAAGGGCTTCCCAGAAATCTATTTTGGAATTCTCCTTTCTGTATGCAAATGATTTCGGAAAAACTCTTGTTGCGGATTTGCTTTGTCAGATCTACCAACTTTGGATGATTAACAGCTATATGCACCGTACGTTAGCTTAGCCAATCTCGATTAATTTTCAAAGTTAGATTAAGCGGTGTTTTGTATGCACCGAAGAATTCGCTGCAAGGATCGTTAATCCCTGGTTAGACTTTTGACAACGTCACAAAATAACCTAGAAAAACATATCAATAACAATTTTGGAATTTATGTTGAGTGATTTGTTTTGAGTTTTGCTATTTGCTTGCAAGTTCTAATGAAAAATTAGCAACTATATGGATCAGTAACATCCGCAAGCCTTATATGACGTTTAGCAAACATTAGCCAAGGGGTTTTTCTTGTAAATTCAATAATATTTGGTGTAGGTATCAACTTTTATTCTTGAATCATTCCTATATTTGCTTTTCCTCTTTTTTTGGGCTTAGATTTCATGATAGTGAGTGTTTATTATAAACAGTATACCAAGTCTAATAGGTACAGCAAGAATAACAATCCCATCAACCTGATGTTAAATAAAAACATCACTTTTTACAACACAAGAAAATATATTTTAGTAGAAACAAGTGGTTGATTAAATGATTTTCTAAGGAATGCCCCAATTGCCCATTGATAAATTGACAATATTGTATAATTCTCAAACTCATTATCTACTTTGAAATTATTACAAATATGTACAACTCGATGTACAAACTTTGGAAAACGCATCGTTTGATAACTCAAGGAAACAGGAAAAACAAATATATTTAAAATAATTTCTTATATAGTTGATAAAAAAAAACACAAACCTTCTTCTATTGGGATATCTGTTATAAACTGGGACTTGGAAGTCAAGAAAATTGAATGAAAAAATCTCATTTGGGAAAATAAATAAAATGTGATGAGACCATCAGTTTCAAAGGTTTTTATTTTAGTTTATCTTGTAGAGATGATTAGTATCTAAAGCTTGAATAAACAAGTAAATCAACAAGTCTATTTGTTTAAAGGAGTCTGAGTTTACCCATAAACTTGAAATTTTGAATTGAATTAGAATAAGACAAACATTTGAGATAGGTAGCCATTAGATACCTCTAGAGGATATAGATAGGAAGTTACCTACTTTCAACACCAATCCAAATTGAGTCGATCGATTGAACGATAAAAAATCATATGCGGTAGATATCCGAGTGTGATAGGTACACTGTTTTTTTTTGTACGTACCCACAAAAATAGGTACCTATTCAATTCAATATTCTATTGAGCAATTCGCATTGTTAAGAGTGTATTGTGGAGCAATAAATATTGCTTGATATTGAGATCTATTTGGATAGTACTCATTGACTACCTATTGGAATTGGAAAAGAATCCTACTCCAGTCGATGATTTTTAAAAAATCTAAATAATCCTCCGTTGATATTTCACTCTCATAGTTTTGTCTTTAGTCGCAAAACCTCAAAATTTGTACGAAAAACATAAACAAATGAAAGACTAGGTTAGAATTCGTTGAAATTCTCCGATTAAGCCTAGAAAATGGGGCGATCAGAGTTAAGCGACCGATTCAGGCTTAAGCGCTGCGGTGCATACAAAAATTGGAATATAATCGCGATAAAGACTTCATCCGGATTAGATTTTTACGGTGCATATGGGTGTAAGTCACGATGCAGGCTGATTTTTGACATTTCATATGAAGCCTTATCACCTTTCTTTATGTGTGGGAGATATAATCAAAAGCTACTCCACCAGTTCATAAGAGCTCATCGATTTTACTCTGATGATTGCTTCGCTACACAAAAATAATCACGAATTTGATGAACAATGACGACAAACTAAGTGCCCCAATAATTTCTTTTTTGAATGGCAAATAAAACATCAAGGAGATATGAATAGATCATTGTGTGCGTGCTTGAAAACTTTCAGATTCAGATATAGTCTACCTTGTAATGAATTGATTGGTCGAAATAAGGACACTCTGGCAGGAAAAAGCTTTTTCTTTCAAGAATAGAGGTCTGGTCCGGTGAACGGATGACTCAAACACGGGTGAGGGTACTCGGGCTGGCATATGTCACGGAACCCTGCTCAAACTTCTACAATCTCTCGGATAGTCAGGCTGCATTGAAAGCCCGCGAAAGATTGCCTTGACGACCTTTAAGATATGGCACTAAAGAAAAACAGATTGAATCTGGTTTGGGTTATCGGCCACTTAGAAAAATGGAACAGCGCTGGCTCTGGCTCGCAGAAGAAACGAAAAAAAAAAAGACACACGGCGTTGGACCACTTTCTCAGATAAAACTTTGCAATAATCAGACATCTGATGCAGTGAAAATGGAGAAGAAATAGCCTGGCCCTGCCCTTAACATCATGAACAACAAGGGATTTGGAGTGTAATAATGAATAAAATGCAAACAAACAAGCTATTTATATTTGATTGAAGTTCATGTCACAATAATTCAATCGAATTATAATTCTTGTTCCATAGTGGTATTTATAGACGATAACAGAAGTTCATAAATATTCATCACGTTATATTAGAGAATGCATACTAATCACCTGAGATGCCTGACTGTCTACACAAACGATCCAAAACAAAATAACTTCAGAATAAATATGGTGGGCGTTTCTTCTATAAACGCTGTCATCTCAACTTGCTCCATAATCTCTTCTGAAAAGATCAAGTGTCTGCGATACTTTTATCGCCGTTATCAAAAAAAATACTCAATATTATAAAATCTATACACATTTTTGATTTTGGTTTTCTACCAACGGAGGCTCTCTTCTCTTCACAAAAGAGTTATTTGAATAAATTTGTCGAAGCTTTAGAAGCCCTCCAAAAGATTTGTTTTGTTGATAAAAGGCGGTATGAAATACGATAATGAAGTTATGAGAAGTTTCCTAAAAAGTTTCTACGCTGTAGTGAGAAATTGTAATTTCGAATGATTTATCATTTTTGAGAAAGTACAAGAACAACTGATTTCTACGCAATAGCCTCCGCTCTTAGAATCTCTATTCTTTATCTGCCACTCAAACGATTATTATCTAGTAGCGATTTCTAAATTGAGTTTTTTTTGTAAATATCATACAAACTTTCTCTTTCAGAAAGGTCGATTATCGTAGCATTTAGCAAAACGACCCTAGATATTGTTGCTTGAATAAATAGTTGTTTGTTAGATCTCACAAGTATAACAAAAAACAGACGATGAGTGAGTAGGGTCAGTAAAATTATGAGCGCGGAGTATGTTGTCGTGAGGGTCTAAGGTCGTTATCATTGTTGTCTGACTTTTTTCAAAAACTGACGGACGAAGTCAAAGAACCAAAAAACGATATTTATAAAACTTTGATATAGACGGAAAGACAGGAGAAACATTGGCTACATAGAGATAATTAAGGAGGGATCAAGATCTTCAGAAAAATATCTATGGGTGGACATCACTTCCAAAAATATAAAATGAAAGGATAGGAAGGATCAGTGTCAGGATATAGTACATGAAATCGCAAGAAAAACAAAGAAGAAGTTCGATCGTTCATACAAAAATTGCAACTGTCTCTGAATATACAGCAGGAGTAGTACCCGGGTATTTTCAGATTATAAAACGAAATCTTCCGATTAAAAATCATTGATGCTCCACTTTCACAATATACTTTCCCATAGATTGAAAAACACCTTGGCCTCACACTGTATAAACAAAAACATCTTTCATCTCGCGGTTTATGGAGTAATCAATTCTGCTTGTCAACTTAGAAACAAGCTTTTGAAGAAAACTGTTTCGTAAGCAATCTCTGATTAAAAGTTGAAGCTTTGCAACACACGTATTTATCCTTCTTTCTAACTTTTCGAATCTTTCTTTTCCGCTGAAGCTGCTTTTAAGTTTGTGTAAACAAAACCCTCAGAAACAAAAATTTGTTTCGACTATCATATCAAAATATTTCATGAAACTTATGCAGTCTGTAAAGCTTGTTCCCAGCATGATCTCAAAGCTAAATAAACCAGCAAAAAAATGTTTGATCTATAAGACTTCAACAATATTGAATGCTTATCAAAAATGTATGTGGTAGCTTCCTGACAAATAGGTTATTTGAAACAATAAATAAATTTACTTTGAAATCCAATAGTCTTGATAAAATAGTTTATGTGTCGCGCCTTAACTTTTTCCCGTTTCAAAATCACTATTTTAACAAATTGAAGTCTTCGCCTGTTTTCTGTACTACTCTCTCACTACGTCGAAATCAGAAGATAATAAACAGTTTTTCTAATATATTTCTTTTAACCTCAACACACCTCTATGTCAAAAAAATATATTTGTTTGATAAGAAAATATCACTCGTAGCTCAAATTTCTCTCGACACCTCTCCAAAAATTATCAAAGATGAATTACTGAACCAAAAATGATGACCAATAAATTTATTCATTTCAGGCACCTGTAATATGCGTAGAATCTCCACGATAAAATTTCATCATCAGAGATCTCATGGAACAAAGTGATGGACGTCCAATTGTGGACGGTCTTCATGAGCTTGCTGTCACTACTGGCAATTGCAGACAGCGGAAATGGAAAGCAGTGTCCTGACAGATCAGCCAATCCTTCATGTCATTGTTACGACTTTGAAAATGGTATTTTCCTGGAATGCCCAGCAGCCACTGTTCAGACCCTTAGAAGATTATTGGAAGTAGTCGAAGCTCCTGTGCAGTCTTTATCGGTTTACGAGCCAGATAAATCTATGGTAGGAAAAAACCAACACCCAACTGATAAAAATGTCTTCTGGTATCTTAGTTTGAATTTTTATCTAGATATTATTATTAGCTTTTGTCCAAAATCCCCAAAACTTTTTCAAGAATTGAAGCATAACACATGATTTCCAAGCAACAAAATCAACCGATATCTCAAACTTTTTATGATCAGACTCTCTTATCATTTGTCGACATTTTGTCGGAAGTCTCTCAAGAAAACATCGCCTCATTAATCGCGCTCACGACTACTCTGGATAAGCGATAAGTCCTGAATCGATTTTCTTTTGTACAATAAACTTATTTTTAGCATCTTAAAATCAGAACCTTATTAAAACTTGAAATTCATACCAGTATCGGCGTTCCGATCACATCTATTACTTTAAGCAGATTCTTCTCTTTTTGTGGTGAAATATCGTCAGGTGATCTTTATTATGCGTTCTTTGATTTTATCAAGTGGAAAATAGTCGTTCATTCTGGAAAGGTTGAAAAATCAATTCATCGTCTTCAGCTATATGACAGCCACTTTCATGATCTCCGATTATTTTTAAGCTTGTCTTGATGGGAGACAGAATGATTCTGATTTTACGGCATATATATATGACATCGTTCTCTTATAGAAAAATACCTATACGACCGTTTTTTCTGTATTTATTATTTGGTCGAGACATCTTGTGGCTTTTTTTTTAAACTGATTAGAAAGACTACTTTTTTTGTGGATTCTAACATTCCTGATAAGGTTCGTCAGTCATTGCTCTATAAATTAAACACTTTGCTCTGGTATTGCAAATGGGGTATTGCAACTAATACCTCATTTGCTTGAATGCCAAGCTATGAGGACTTTGATGAACTCAACAAGTTCAAGTGTGAGCATATACAAGAAAAGATTATAAAACAAGCATGTATTGGTAATTTTTTACTGAGCAGCTTTATTTTCAAATTCAAGCTTTCGAGTCTATATTATTTCTATTCTATGTTACAATCAAGTAAAAGCCCAAGAATTATAATATCTGTTGGAAGTATTCCAATAAAATAACGCCCTGGCTTTGTGACGGTGAGAGGGAATGAAAACGTAATTAACACTTGGAGAAAACTTTCTGTTTCACTCCATTTAGATCAGCTCGAAAAATAGCGCAAAAAATTCAATCCAGAGTCAGCTCGTTCAAATGATTTTGCTCTACAGAACATGTTTATTAGTTTATTTCACATATTATCTTTCAGGTGCAACACGCCAATGATTATCCATACGTGTTCAATAAATATAATCCTATTGATATCAAAGTTCATCCCTAAGCAGAAATAGTGAGGAAAGTACATTCCCTATTTTGCTGTTGAGTCTCTCGAGAATTTATTATTTACATTGCCAAGTCTCGAGAACGTTTGGTGCTCTTCCGAGAAATCGGGTTGAGTTTTTCACGAAATGTACAGCTTAGATTTTTTGCCGTGAATTCCCCGAGCACAAATTTTCTTTGTTGTCCGGAGATTTGGATCTTGTCGGTTTTATTCATTTTACATTCGATTTCGGATGAACTGCCATCATTCGAAGGAAAGGCCATTCTTAGCACTTTTTTGTGAACTGTCGATAAGATGGAACCGCGTAGATTGAATAAAGAAAATGATAGGATGAGTTATAGGTACCTACTGAATATACCCAAATTAATGAAATCTATTAGTTCGTGGTAGATCAGATGGAGTAATCCAGGAAACCACCTTCCTATGTCTCAAACTGTGCTCTTCAAGTCAAGTATTTTTCAAAACTACTGATAATAGAAACAAGGTCAGTTCATTAAAAAACCCATATAATGGAAACTTCAATTTATATCAAGAATTTTTACTAAACATTCTTATAAGAAATAATCTATCTTCATTGTTACAGACTAAACTTCCCAAGAACATTTTTCCTGAAACTATTATGATACGACATCTGCAAATCTCTCAATCAAACATAGCTGAACTTCACGATGACAGTCTTCGACCATTGAAGTCACACTTGGAAGGATTCAGCTTGGTTTCTGCCAAAATGAGAGAAGTGCCACAAAAAACATTCAAGGGGTTGAGCAAGCTAATTGCTGTGGACTTGGAGGACAACCAAATTGAAGAAATTCCTAGTTATACCTTTTATGGATTGAGACTCATGAAGCTGAGTCTCAAGGCAAATCGCCTTCAAAATGTAAGTTCGCTATGTAAAAAAAAAATAAAAATAGATCTATCATTCTACATTTAAAACCGACATCATAAAAATAATACATCTTGATTAATATAACTTCAAATAAGCGCTTTCAATGGCGATAAGCATAAAACGGAATGAAATACGTTCGAGCAGCCGCAGTTTTCCTTTTATTACGGGTATTTGATTATAGAAAGGTTTACGGGAAATAGCTGATAGCGGACAAAAGAAACACATTTTCAGTATGGTTGTCACCACCAGATATTGAGTTCAATACAATTCTTACAGAATTTGTGATACGACGCTTTTGATTAAAAGAAATCCAAGCATTTTAATCCAGAAAAACATTCAAAGTATTCATTCGACGTTACCAAGTTCAATCAGTAGAATTAGTTTCAAAAATATGCTGCAGTCTCTATTATCATTGATAACTGTAATTACCAATTGATTTTTTATTTCTAAAATAGGTCGTCTTGAATCAATTGATGAATTTGAATGGGGAATTTGGTGAGTTCTTTTCCCGGTTCTTTTCACGACACTTTGACCACATAACACATCTAGTCGTAACCTTATTTCATAAGCGATACTCTCCAGATATCTCATATTTATCATTCGTGTTTCCTTCCATTGTTGCTTCGTGTTAATATTCTTTCGACGCATTTTTTTTTTCATAATATATCAGGTTTATTAAAGAATAGTCTTTGATTCTTGATACTACAGAGCACAAAATAAAAAGATGACTACCATCAAGCTGTGAGTTTGTGTATAGCTTAACCATGACGAGTCTTTCCTAGGCACATCGGAAAATATTTTGATTCCATAATTTTAGATTATGTGATGTTCAACAAAGCTGATATGTCCAGGAATGCTTGACTAGGTGCGTAGTCATGCGTCAGTATAACATTGTTCGACAAAAATATCAGGAATTTCCTCTCTGTCCACACATTTTACATAGGGTGGTGGACAAAGGGGAACTACACCTAGTTAAGCATTCCTGGAAGTATCAGCTTTGCTGGCTATCACATAACCTAAAATCATGAAATCAAAATATTTTTCGATTTGTCAAAGGAAAACCTCCACGGAAAAAGTGAAACCGCGGACCCGTCACGATTGAGATCTATACACGAACTTGATGGTCATTTTGTTTTCTGTATACGTCGTATCAAGGACTAGAAGTTCTGTTTTCGACAGAGTTCATGGCACTCCTCATCTACAACCGTTGATTGAAAGAACTCTATATCACTGTAAGTCGCATCTGATTCAGAGTCGCAAAACAAAATGAAAATTTAATTTTAACCAGTATAACTGGAAATTATGAACTGTAATTCCCCGGGCCTATATAGGGCGTCAAAGCTTTCATATCCGATCTTGATTGAGGGCTGGCGTATTTTGTGCTGTAGATCATATTTATACCTGCCTCGTTCCTATCAGCTGCCGTATTTTTGAATGAACTCGAACTTTCTCGCCGTCGTCATCTAATTTGGCACGGAAAAAATCGTGCACGAATTTAAAAACGTATTTTTGCATTGCTGTGGAGTGAGACATTAATAAAAAAAAAATGATTTTTTTATAATTGTTTAAAAAAATTGAGTCTCTTTTCTCAAGATATGAAATTCTCTACTGACTGCGAATAGAACGTGAACAAACAAACTTGGCAGTGACAGTTGACAAACATATTTGACTGGAATCGATTTGAATACCCCTTGAAAACGTAGTAATTGATTATAATACATAGTATAATATTGCGTGGCTTTGAAGACGACGGAAGGTGCCATGGAAATTATTGAATTCTGACATACCTTACGTCAAAGAGGCCATCATTTTGAACATTCATAATGATTTGAAATGTCACAGAAAGGTGATACGACAATTCCGATGGGCGGTATTGCCACTAATGGTTGCATATAGGCTATAGAAGTGAGTGGAATATTTTTACATGTCGCATGCTACTTTGGGTTAGTCGCCTCGGAAGCACAGAGTTGGACGGGAACATAAGAAGCTTGAATTGCGCTTCCATCCAGCAGTATGCAGCAGTTATGGAGTGGTCGGAAGAAAATAATATCATTACACTTCTCGTTGCTCACCTTGCAGAATCGATTCCGTGGGACGTAAAGGTTATTGGAAAAAACCACTTGAAGCGACAGAGACACGATAGTCTACACTATGCATAGAATGTCTACAGAATAATTCGTGGGTTTCTTTTGGATCACGAAATGATCTTCGAAAAGAATAATCATTACAACAAACATCAGACGAGCATCGAACGGGAGGTGCGCAAATGAATATGTACCCTCATAGACCGCGAGCCGAGGCCCATTTTTTCAAGTCAATAAAAACAAACGCATTTTTAAAAGCCGCTGCATTTTACAAAGACGACCAACTTTTTTTTTTCAAACAGATAACTAACAGAAAGCGAAGGTTTTTGGGAATTGAAGTTTCAGAAGCTGTTCAACCTGCTTACAAAAAATCTGAAAAGAAAAATATTCCGAATCTCATAAGTTTCGACTTTTGAATACGGTTTTGATTACTTTTCTTAAATAAAATAAGATACGGTTTGTTGATTCGGAAGTTATTCGGAATATGAATTCACGTACTTTCGTAAAGAGTGTTCAATAAAATATACGATCAAGTCTCCTATGGACTGCAATTGTTTTAAAAAACGTATGTCTTGGCTAACATCCCAATTATGACATGACATCACGTACGTCTGAAATATATCTGTACTGCTTATGTGTATTATTTTGGCTTCTAAAAATGGTTGCAGCATGGGGGCCGCTATGTTGGCTTGACGTTGACAGAAAGTATGTCTTTGCTAGATTCGGCTTTCAGTTTGACATACCCAACTTAACTCAACTTCTCGTTTATTTATAAATTATTATAATCGTCACTCAAAATAAGTCATTTAAAGCTTGTATATTCGAAATAATTATCAACTGAGATACCTACAGTGTGACCCATTTGTTTTGGGAACACCCTGATAAAAAGTTTATTTCTCAACCGATTTGGTTCGTTTTTTTTTTGGATTGTAGAGCTCGAAAAATTGTATATTCTTGGCAAAAAGTGACCTTCGCCATTTTGACTTGAAGGCCTACTATGTTAGTTTCTAAGAGCAAAATTTCAGGAAACCATATTAGCGATTTTTTTAGAAAAAATCTGTGTGCGCCACTGGATTCAGCATCCTTTAAAACGGGTCTATACAAATTTTCAACCGAAAATATCAAGTTGAAAAAAATTAAAAATTCGCACTTTAACAATCTTTGATTCTATCAAAACAAATAAAAATGACATAAAACTAAAAATTTGTGACTTCTACCAAACCACCATCAACTTCAATGCATTTATCATTTCTTTTGATAGAATCAAAGATTGTTGAAGTGCGAATTTTTAATTTTTTTTAACTTGATATTTTCGGTTGAAAATTTGTATAGACCCGTTTTAAAGGATGCTGAATCCAGTGGCGCACACAGATTTTTTCTAAAAAAATCGCTAATATGGTTTCCTGAAATTTTGCTCTTAAAAACTAACATAGTAGGCCTTCAAGTCACAATGGCGAAGGTCACTTTTTGCCAAGAATATACAATTTTTCGAGCTCTACAATCCAAAAAAAAACGAACCAAATCGGTTAAGAAATAAACTTTTTATCAGGGTGTTCCCAGAACAAATGGGTCACACTGTATATAATGTAGTAGTGGAGCAGACTAGAAAGTTGCTAGGAATAGGTACGGTGGGTTGAGTGGCTGAGTGACAAACCACACCTCTAAAGAGAATATAAACTGTAACATTATTGATGTGCACTCACATATTTGTATTCAAAATCATTGTAAGTACAAACGAACCCTTCTACCATTCATTTCCATCAAGTCTCGAATGCGAATGTTGTGTTGTGAGTATGCTGTAAGTATTCATGAATGAGTTCAAAATACCTCGAAAATTATACAGAACAATGTGGTATGAAATTTCTATTCTCATTTTATTCAAGACAAAATATCTAATAGGACCTATCTTCCTATTTATTTTCAAATGGTTCAAGTCTTTCTAGCAAAAATGGTAATACCTAATGGTAGTACGGATCTTGAACAATACAAAAATATCACCAAAAGGTAAAAAAACATTTCATTAAAAACACTCGACTTGAGAAAAGGCAATCCTAATTTTCACAAAATTTGCAAATCAATAATAATAATTATCCAATAGTTATAATAATTCTCACGTTCAAATGACACAACGAACGAACAAACGCTTGGCTATGCTTATGCTACCATTTATATTGTATTTGTGTTTAGTCACGCTCACGCCAAATACAATGTGGATGGTTGCATATGATGCCCGTTTGACAAGCGGAAATCTGTCACTACCAATTCGAAGTGAAAACAGCTGAATCAAGCTAAGACACCATTTTGGGTCAACGTCGAGTCCAATATGGCGGCCTCCATGGTGCAATCATTTTCACACGGGGTTTCGCAGCAAGATCAGTATATAGCAGGTTGCCTCACTTTTACGGTCATGACGTCATCAGTTTCCAGTGTAGCCAGATGATCCCTTTCAAAAACAGTAGAACAGAAATCCATGGGCGAAATCAGTGGATCTTCTGTCAAAACCGTACTTCTGGCAACTTTGCGATGGACACATGACACGATAAGACGCAGACCGATGCAATCAAATGACAGAGTTCAGTCTACTGCAGCCGCTAGAAACAGATGACGTCATATTTTCTCCCCTCCGTCTCTTACCTCAGGCGAAATGAGGCAACCTATTGTATACTGATCTTGGTTTCGCAGTACAGATATATTAAGGACGTAGGTACGTGCATGACATTTACTTTTTAACCGTCACAGATGCCATGATGCCAAACCATACAAACAAGCCACGACCTACGTTCATGACAGAAAAAGAAATCCAGAGATGACTTGATCGTATTTTTTATTGAACACTCGTTATCAGTTTCAATTGAATTGGATGCAAGACCATATTTTCTGTTTGTTGCATCAACTTGTTTTATTGGATACTGGTTTCTGACACAAGTTAAAAAAATGGCAACAAGCAAAAATAAATGTTGATGTTATAAGGTGGATCAAGATTCTCACGCTCACAGTGCTTCAACAGGTTATTTGCTAAAGTAACGGGATAGATTCTCTGAAAATGTCAAACAAACAGAAGTACAGCCAAGGCTGCTCTTTAAACGAGATGGAGACCGAATTCAACAAATAAAATATCCATTTTTATAAAATGATGATTTGCAATAGAATCCAATATTTCAAAAAGAAATTAAACAATCCCTGTAGATCATTGTTCATTGAGGCATAAGATCGCAGAATCAAAAAAAATATATATAGCTTATATTTTCTAGTTTCGATCTATTCTTCAAAATTCTGTCCTTCACTTCTTGATTGTTGATACAATGAAAATCATCTTCAGAAGACTTATTCTGGAAGGGCTTACAACAGTTCCGTAGTAGACCTCTCGGAAATGGTGTCAAAACGGTTTTCCTTATAGCTGGGATTTCATTTTTGATTCAAAAGTCGAATTGAGCTGAGTCCGGAAAATGAAGAGGATAGGGAAAGACAGAAACATTTCTCGAAAACCCGACAAACACATCTTAACCCTGCCCGCTCTATAGGTTGATTGATAATTAATAACTTAATCGAACTCACAATGTACGTTACTTAAAATACATGATTCAACCAGATCTCCAATAAGATTTAACTTTTTTTTACTTATTATATTCAATTTCAAAACAATTTGTGTTGCATACCTCCGACAATATTTTATACATTTGTTACTTTAATTATTGAAGTTTATCACACTGCAGTGATTAACAATAAAAAAACAAATAGTTCACGACAAGATGGCCACCTGAACGCGCAGTGAGATCCAATTTATTATTAGTTACACTTGCATAGGCTTTACTCTCTCATAATATTCAGGTCGCGTTCTTGTGTTAAAGGGGGTCTATAGAGCGTCGATTCTTGAATAACTCACTTTCTGTCGGAATTCTTCCTGTGAAAACCGCCGATCCAGATTCAGCAGTAATAAAATAGAGGGGAAATTACCTTTTGCCCCGAAATAATATGGATTGTTTCTCAAAAATGTAAGCTGATTGTTCAAGTCGATTAAAAAAATACTATAGATGGAATGAAGTAAGCCAGGCAATCTATTGTTTCAAAGTCAGCTTATAAAATTGAATTAGAAAATTAGAATTCCGGAATTCTGGGTGAACTCATGTGAGGAGGAGTGATTTATTTATCTGATATTTGATGCGTTCACGCACTGATTCAATTCTCGATAATATAAGCGTTGCAAATGTGACAGGCATAACTGAAAGTCGATATGAACTAACCAGAACACTTGGAGCTTCTTAGTAGTTTGCTATTTTAGGTGAATAATTCAATAGGCTTCACCACAATATTGAATACAAGTCAAGATTAGATTTATATATCGACGCTACTCTGATTATAAGGATCCAAGTAGTCGCAAGATGTAAAGTGATCAAATACTTTACTAGTTCAATAAAAATTGAACAATATTCACCTACTTTATTGTAATGGGAAGTCCAGGTCTTCTTAGGTCCATTCACCTTGGCACGCAGAGTGACGTCATAAGTAGTATGACAGTGACAAGTGACGTTAAACGTATCCTAAATGTCACACTTCCAGGTTATTTTCGATCCTTCTAGAAATGTCTATGAATGGAGGCAGACTGTTTGGGATATCTCCAGAGAATTCCATTGATGTATAGAGTATAGAGTTCATGTTCAACGGATTAGTTAGTATTTGAATGAAAACAGTGTTAAGTGTTTAAGATAAATAGTATACAGTTGACATGAATAGTGAAAAGTTGTGACGGAGTCAGTGTAAGTGAGAATTGTGAATATAATTCGATTTTATCACACCACAACGATCAAATCCACGTCACAATGTTATTCAATTCAAAAATAAATTTGTGTGCCTTGATGTAATTATCGGTTGCTCAGGCGTCCAAGGCGAAAATCTTCATCAATATATTTCCAGAAATGCTTGTTCATCTTATAACTTTTTTTTGCTCAACAAGGCTATGTATAACAAAGATTCTTTAGAATAATAAGGCATGTCATTGGCTCTATGTCGCCAAGAAAGTTACGCCAGGAAATCTAATATGTCTGACCAGTCAAGTAGTAATCTGACCAAGTCGTAAGAGTAAATGAAACCTAGTTTGATCTCCGCAAAAATATCTTGTCAAACCAACAAACTTTTACCTCGGACATCAAAGATAAATTTCCGGCATATGTCGCCAGTTTTATTTTTACTATTCAGCAGCATATTGCACTCGCCAAACTGGCTTTCTCAATGATGAATTATATCCTTCGAATATTTTTTGTTGCCAAATCAAGTTTTTCTTTAAAAGATTTCTGAAATACAGGGTGTTAACGGTCTTGTGATTTTTTCTTTAATGTTTTTTTCCACACGTTAAAAGAATATGATTAACGCTAAAACGCCTTGGCAAAAGTTGAATAATAAGAGAGATAATGAATTTTTTGTATGATTTTATTTTCAAAAATGGTGTCATCATTTTTTAAATTGCAAAATTACTGCTTTACAGCAGTTGTTCAAAGTTGTCGCCCTGTTGTTGAACGCAAAGTCTCGCTCGACGTATCCATGAATTATTATTATTATTATTATAATTATTATTATAATTATTATTATCATTATTATTATTATTATTCGACTTTTGCTAAGGCGTTTTAGCGTTAATCATATTCTTTTAACGTGTAGAAAAGAACATTAAAGAAAAAATCACAAGACCGTAAACACCCTGTATATAAATTTACGTAACTTATTCTTTTAGATTGAAAAAATCAAAATTCACTTTTCTTGGACTTGTGAGCAATGAGAACAGGGCATTGTTATACTCAAAGTTACCACCTATACCCACAACACATGAAAAAACTCGATCTGTGAATAAATAAGTCGGTTCCAAAGTGAAGAATAAAATCCATAAGTGCGGCAAAGAATATCGATCAACTATGCATTAGTCTAAGGAAATAGTAACAGCGCCAAGATCTAGTGGGTGGATTGCTAGTCTTTGTGGAAGTCAAAGCTTTTACTTTGTCGCGTCAAATTATGCCCCTTTTAAGGAATCATTCTGATGTCGGTAAATAGAACGATATTCAATAAGTTTTGTCAAACATTTGAAGAAGCTTGAATAAGATATACCTGTTCAACTTTGCAACTTATTGAGTTGGCTCGAAAAAAAACGTGTATACAGGGTTGATGGTATGTCTTAATTTTAAGGGAAAGTCCCTGCATAAATTTTAAGTCGAAAACGACATATGGACTTGAGTCTTGAAATGCCTGGTTTTTAAGATACACGGTGTTAAAGATTTATTTTATTTTCAGTTTTTAATACATTTTCCAAAGACGGATTGAGATATTGAACTGAATTTCACCAAAGGATATAATGGTATAGGAACATACTTTTTTTTATTTTTATTTTATTTTTTTTTATTTTTGTTTTGTTTTAGAACCAAGTTCATATGAACTTTTCGTCTTAAAATTTATCCAGGAACTCCCCCTAAAAATCATGACATACCATCAAGTAACACCCTGTATGTATAGCCATTTGTGGGACATTTTATGCAATACAAGTTGGAAATCAACTAGTCCGTATTTTTCGAAAACACAATCAGGTGGCAAATTAGAACGATTCAAGAAGCAGGCATAACTAATCAAGAAAGTAACTGAAATCTAGTAAGCTGAAATTTGTAGACACCCTGACGAGGTCAACAGGTTTATTCAATATATTATAATCATGTAGGTTCTGTCTCTATATTCAAAATATTAAAAGTGTTGATATTCATATTCTGTCAAGAAGGTGAGAACATGTTAAACTTCAAAAACTATTTTGATCACTCTTTCTATTGCCTTTGATTCCTAAATAAAAAGATTAAACAATAATTTTTTTCTGGCTGTTTGGATTGATTATTTTTTTTAGGAAAAAAAAACTGTTCTAGTGCGTGTATAGTACGATCCTCTGATATATTGGCTTTCACCAAAACACCCAGATATTTATCAAAGCAAAACAATTTAACCATAAACGGATAGGCTATCAGAATGGGACTAGATCTAATTTACAAATAATTCATTTATCTCTGTTAAAAAATGAGAATGTGATTAAATGAACAATACATTTCAATAAGTAGGATGTTTTGAACTTCTCTAACATCTAATACAACAACAACGCAGATTAACTATTTTGCAATATAGTATCAAAATTCGCAGATCAACAATACGCACTAAGTTTGTTTCTGTCAGTGCTGGCGCTCGTCGAAACGCCGGCGCCGATGCTAACTTCACACTTTCGCCGAGATAATCCGAGACCCAGCAAATACGAGAGAATGGATCACCGAAAAAATTAATCCTTCGCCATAGATGCGTATGAATTTCAAACAAATGCCTCGAGCTCTTGAATAGGTCCAAATGAGAGGGCTCTGTCTTGAAATTAAACATCATTTAGCTTCAGAGAAAAATAGACCTTTGACTCAATGTGCTTTGTTTTTGGCTCGAACGTGTGATGATTACAAGATTTCGCTAGGCTTTGGTGTAAGAGACAGCTAATCTTGTTCGTACTAATTTATGTTCTGGGCCCGAAGCACAAGATCGTTGTGATGGAAATGTCTCTCTTCGAGAAAGAGACGAAATGATTTGGTGCAAAAGTATTGCTCCGGTGTAAAAGATATGATGCTTTGATCCAAGTACCGGAGATTTGACTCAAGAGAATTCTTTTGAAAAGTCTAGGTAGAGGGATTTTTTCATTAATACACTTTTCCTCTACAAGTGGTTTGATTGATTTTTTTGAAAATGAAAAGCCCAAAAATGTCTTTGCAAAATAATTAGTTATTCCATTGCAAAGGTTTTTCCTTGGATTTTCTTCTTCTCAGGCCATTGTCGTGATTTGAAGCTGCTGACGTGAGGTTTTGATTTGCTAGGTCATCTAATGGGTAATGTCAATGTGCTCTTCTCGATTTTGAAAAACTAAAAAAATGTTTAATTTGTCTCTCTCGCACTACCTCCATCACATGCATCCTTTCTTTTTCCCTCGTCTTTTGAATGTTCAGATTCCAGTTCCCTCCTTTTGCGACATCAAATTGTTAAAAGTATGGGAAATTGCGGTACCTATACCTTCAAAAATGGGGCACAACTACCTCACGTCACATTTATCTAAGAACATTCTCAATCTCATTATAACTTCTTTCCTCTACCGGTTACTGATTTTCTTATAATTTATGTGGTATTTTCGAAGTTTTGTGTAGTACAAAAGGGTCTTGTTTTGAATGCGCTTGATTAAGCAGTACGGTGTTTTCTCACAGGAGCCCTGTTGACTTTGGTACAAGGTATAATATTTTTCGCGCAATGAATGCTCTTTACGATAATTCCCAAATTTCAACTTGTATCCGCGATATTGGAGAAACATACATAGTGTCCCAGATCAACTGGTCACTACTCATAAAGCAAATAGAGGAACCATAAAAAAGAAGTTTGAGATGGGGAACCTATGACCGGAAGTGCCCCGTTTTCTAGATACAGGGTGTTTTGTTATTCAAGAAAACAAAAATTACACTCCACTGATTTTTGGACATTTTTTTTTCCTTCAAATAACTCCAATTTCCAATGAAAAAAGTGTCTTGAGTTTTTTTTTCTGCGACGAGTAGAACAGGATCTCCTACTTTTACCAGAACAGAAAATTTTCGGTTATCCACGCTTTGAAGGACATTAATATGGTTTTTATTTTTTTATTCGAAAACGGTGCGTCGGAGAGATAAAAGTCATGAGAGCTAATTCGTTGGAAATTGAACGAAGTTTGAGAAAAAACTATTATTGTTTTGAAAAAATCATGTTATACCATTTTTATTTTTTTAAATAGTGCACACATGTTCTCCAACTCCGGCACTGAACAAGGTTTTTTTTTCCAAGAACTCAGAAACATGCAATACCATTTGGTATTTGAACCCTGAAAATTTCATCAAAATCGGCCAAGCTATTTTGTATCTAGGAAACGGGGCACTGTGTTTCCCATCTCAAACTTCAATTCATGGTTCCTCTAATCGTAGTAGTGACCAGACCCAAGAAGAACAGAAAATATCAAATGTGACATTTTTCTTAGAACGCATACAATTATTTTGTGGAAAGGCAAAATCACTTCATCCGATGAAGTTGTGGCCAAGAGAACTGTCTACATTGGAGAAAAACCATCCCAAAGTGCCTTGTTGTCTTCAAGACATTTTTTATTTACTTCATAGCAATTGTGTTTGGCTTGATTCGCCGGGCAACACAAATTTGCACGGATAGGTCGCGGTCGGGTTGGGGGTTCGTTGTCAAGACCGACGAGCGATGCAAACCAAAAGAATGAAAGAAATGTACCAGCATCTAATAAATATTGGACCAATGATGAAATTTTAAATAAAATGAAATAAAACCCCAGATAACAACAGCATCCGCTTGTGCTCAATACGCTGACTTCCGATGACTGCTGACTTGCTCAGACACATGACTTCGAGATTTGACTTGTTTTTTCATGAACTATACATGAAAATTGAGTAGCCCACAATCTTTTAGCCTTTAGAAAACTCTTGCGACGATGTAGAAATTTCTACAACTTCGGTGCCTTGCTGAGTGGCAGTGTCACTTAGTTGTGCGGTCTGACCGCTATACCTTTCGGATTTTCATATCAAAATTGAGCTAATTACCAAATTTCAATCATGCATTAGAAAACTCTTGTGGAGCATGTGCTGATCAAACATAGTTGTGCAGCCGCCGAATGCAGCGCTACCTAACTGTGCGAGTGGGTGCTGACTCATGTACAGGGTGTTCACGTATATTAGACAGAGATCTAAATAAGCAAAGTGAAAGTACTTTTTCTGAATGATCAGAGTCTGTTATCAGAAAAAACAATTGAGCATCAGATGTCAACAAAATTGAGGCTTCTTATTTTTTTTTTAAATAGGACACCCTGTATTTTTTTCCCTAGTTTGATAGAGAACTCTTCACAGATTTTAAATATATTAGGGTTGTTGGTTTTATCTTTGAAGGTTATAAATATGTTATCGTTTTTTTATACATGGAATAGTTAGCTGGTCTCTACTGATCAACACCTTTTGTCCAATTCATTATCATTTTTCCTTGTATAAAAAAACGTCAATAAATAATCATAAGAGATAACAACAGCAACCCGTATATACATGGTGGTGCATCCAAGACGGGGTGGACGATTGTGGAAAAATGGTGAGGGATTTGAATATTTTTTTTTGTTTATTTTAGTTTGTCAAAAAGATTATGTTTTAAAAATAAAGTCATAGTACCGTCTCAGGTGGCGAACTAGACTTGTGTTTTTTAAAACGGAATTCTAAGTATTTTTCCTATCACGTACGATCATTTGATAAAAGGTGTGTTGGGTCCAAGACCTATAATAAAGGAATGGGAGACGATCAAAGTCGAAAGACTCATAGTTGGGCTATTTTTTAAGCGGAATGGAAGAAAGAGTCGAAAAACTAGCTGACCCATAAAATAATTCTAATCCTAGAACACAATAATCACATACATTTCCAATAAAATTACTTATCATTATACAGGGTGGTCAAGTTTTGCAAACACGACCTGAAAAGTTTTTTCAAATTATATTTTCATCTTAAAGATAACATCATTAGCTTTCAAAAAACACCATACATCATACCTTTCTTATCATCAGTTTTTTCAGAAATCTTCCGTGAATACAAAGTTTCATCATTATTTACTCAGTTTATAAAATTATGTGGCTATGAAGCCATGACAATATCACGAATGAAACAAAATATTGATAACTAGTTAAGACTACTACGTATTATCACCGAAAAAATAACAATTAGAAGGATCACTTTGGCAAGTGCGCGAAACCGATCCGAGGAGTGCCAAAGTTCCCAAACTAACCCTACACGATACCCCGTCAAACCGGTACAAGAATGCCAGTCAGTTCAACGACCGACGCATGTTATCTGTCTATTATAAAAAGCGCTGTTGACTTGTGATTTTGAAATATTGGGCACGTATGTTCGGTGCTTCGAAAAAGATGTGCTTCCAAATGGCTCAGCGGACTGTCTCTTGATGCTGGTACAGAAATAATTACATGCTGCAAGCAGTGCGGAAACAAGATGACTACAGATTTATAAATTAAATTTCGAGTTTACCGATTTCGTTCACCCCACCTGATGTTTATTATTTTAATGGGAAGCGAAAAAAAAAATAAAACGTGAGAAATCGTTGGTTCCTTGTTCGATTCTTAACATCTGCATTATTATTGTTTTACAATAATTGTTGATTTTGCTATGTTATTGTTTTACTGACTTGTCATCATAACATAACTGGGAGTGTGCCGATGTTTATTGTTGTCCATGAGCAATTTCCAAATAAATTTAAATTTGACAAAATATTGGGTAAATATATTTGTACTAGTTTGTTCTATTGTCCACGTAATTGTTCTCGTAATGTATACTATTATCATGTTTTGTATTGTTTTTATACTTGAGCATTTTGCATTTGTTTTTGCTTTGTCCATAAAATTTATTTAAATTTTTCTGTGGCAATAAAGCATATTTTATTTGATTTGATTTGACACAATAGAGTGAAGAGTGAGCCTTCTTATTGCTACTTGTTCGGTGATATAATCAAGCATAATCCATTATTTTCATGAGTATCAGTGCCACAAAACGTTGAATCAGCAAGAAGACTTTTGTATACCTACCTGCTAATTAATTAGTGAATTAGATGATTTCTAATCAATCAATCAACCAATTCCTGATGTTGTCACGGTTTCATGCATGGCCACCTATAGTTTTATAAACTAGGTAATAATTTGTAGTACAATGAGGAAACTTTGTATTCGCGGGCGATTTCCGAAAAAACTATTGATGGCAAAAGATTGCTTCTGACAAACATATATCCATTTATCATATTCTATACTTTGATAGGAATATATCTATTTCGACTTATTTTTTCCAAAAAATTGCTGTCGCTCAGTTCTTTGAAGCGCACACCAAATACGAAATTTTACATGTTCGAAGGAAACATCAACACCAGATATACAGACAGCGATACAGAAAGACAGAATCAGGTCGTGAGAATGCAACAAACTCCAAACTCAAAACGTCTGAATAAGTGATTTCTGCATTGTTACATTTTACAATACCTCTGCTAAATGGCCAAGTATATATTATTCAACCGATATACTGTCCTTTCAAGTTTATTTCTGGAAAGCTTATTATCGATGGAGAAAAGTACAACTGGAGACATCAGTTATTGGTTTTTGTTGTCTCGCTGATCATTTTAAAGAAAAATAATGTTTCTCGCACACACATGACAGAACACCATTACCGTCGCCGTAACAGATTTGTTTGTGTGAAATATGAGAGCGGCAGACAGGCGAAATGTTTGTGGGTCTTGAATTTCACGAGTAGTTATGTTGTATTTGGTGTCATGTCTAAATACAAACTTATCCTAAAAAAAAAAAGATTAGCAATAAATGAAGTGAAAAGAATACCAAACAAAAATAAGGTATTGTTTTTGAGCATGGGCTAGAGTAACAAAACTTGACGAAGTACATTCATCAATATCTAAGTGATCGTATTGACGTTACTACTGAAAATAACATAATTTTTTCATAATGTTTGACAGGTATAAAATACAGTGACGAATAATATCGAATGTATAGTTCTTGTCACACTTGATGAAAGGTCAAAAGGATTTTGCTTAACCTCTGCCTATACAGGGTGATTGGAAAAATTGACTTTTTTCAATATTTGACCTGACTTTTTGAACATCCTGTATAACATTTTATCACAAAATTATCGTCATGAGGGTTTCAAGATATGCCCTCGGATATGCCAAACTCCCAAAAGCTATTCATTTATTAATTGGAAAAAAAATGCCTGATGACTTTTCATGACTTTGAGGCCCTTCTATTGATCGTAGAAAGCCTTGGAAATGACATATGTCAAAGGTTTTTCATGAAAAGATTGAGCTTTTCGAGTACTATAAACTAGAAAAAAATAATTCAAACCGGTCTATTTTTGATCAAATACCGAAATGTCGCCAATCAAAATGAAACACACTGTAGATATTATCAGTTATCAATTTCGCAACACCAAAAAATGAATTATCGTTTGTCGTATTTTTGAGGGCATTCTGTATATTGCAGCTCTAGTTGAATCATAAGTTTTGAAGTAGATTGGAGTTGAGTCCGCGAATAAATCTCGAAAATACTTCGCAAAATACGAATTGAAATGAAAATTGATCATCTACTGTTTCAGAAGAATAATCAGAAAAATACAAAATACGTCCAAGCTATAATACCCTTGAAGTGTTGATTTGGTAAAGAACTATATTTTTGCAAATCTTCAGAATTTGAAAAGTAGCATCACTTCCATATGGACCCTGCACATGATGGAAAACCTCATTTTGCACAAAATCCACAAAAGTCAGTCCAATACATGAAAGCCTACCCCCAACCCACTAAAACACTCGTCAAAATTTATCAATTTCAAAGCTGCAGGATATTGAGAATGGGCAACAACTTTGATAGCAGTTAATGAACAGAAAAAAATTGAATTTCCAAAGAAAAATCTATGAAATACAAAAATAAAAACCAAATCTACTAGAAATAAATGAAGGATAAATGAGTACAATGAAGGTTTCTGGAAGCTCTGTTATGTTTCTTTTTTGTGTTACCTTATGCTTTTTTGCACTGTTCATTTCAGGATAAAATTTGCTTTTTTTCTCTCGTTTTATTATCTGTAATGCTAGTTTTTCCCCTTGTCTTCTCTTTTCTTCTTGACGATAATTCAAATTTTTTGGAAGGAGGAGGTTCTTTGTTTTTCTTTCTGACAGCACCGGTACCGGAAATATTTGATCGTGCTTTTTTTCCGGTAGTATTGATAGCCGGTTCAGTGTTCTAAAGTTGAAATGTATAATATTATAAACATAGCCTATTATTGCCAACCCAAATTTCAGTTCGTCAATCATATTTCTCCTGACGTAGATGATCACTTGAATTCGGTGAAAACAAAACTATTTGTTGCCAATGCAAGGCAGGCATTCTTCATAAATCATCCATTCACCGATTTCATCTTCAAGAAAATATTTAGGGCTGATTCTACATTTTAGGTATATCCTTGAAATAAGCAATACTCCGTAGATTATCATAACCAATGAATATTATATGGGGTTATAAGGAATATTGCTATTTCCAAGGAAATACTCAATTGTAGAATCGGCCCTTAGTCAAGTAAGAAATAAAGTGTCAGTTAAAAGAACCGTACCAAAAAGTTCAAAAGTTCGATTGTTTTCTCGCACCGATACAATAGGAAAGTTGCCTATTTTTTTATTGTATTGAAGTGTGCGTTCATGTCTGAAAACACCTTTTACCAAATATCAGCCCTTGAATCGCATTAGTCATTTCACAATCAAGTTGACATCAACGCTGAGAAGATCGTTTTCGTTTGAAGCAAAAAGCACGAGAAAGTTTTGACGTCATAACGTATATTTAGCAACCATTTGAATATTTGAAGTCAGAAATGACAATGAGTTAGTTAGTAGTACGTACTAATTCAACTTGAAAATTTCCAAACAAATTTTTCTCGCGTGTTTGATGACGAAAACCAACAAACAAAATATTAGGATGACAGCAAATTCGTGGCTGGAGGACAAGTTTGTGTATATGAGAATTTGAAAGAGTGACATCCCAGGTGGGATGGTGCACACAAACACAACACAAACTTGTCCTCTAGCCACGAATTTACTTTTATTTGAACATTACTAGGAGGATAATCCAATTCACGAAAATTCTAAGAGTATGCAGAAGAAATGTGGAGAATATCTTCACTCTTTGCATCCATTTGATCGACCCTGTATCTCTTATAATAACTGAGATCATCATGTATGCACTCGAATCTGTAACATCCTTAAAATTCAAAAGTTTTTAACATAATTTTAACTTTTAAACATTCTGTTGGTTCACAGTGTTGATAATGAAGCAAAGAAGACACATTATTTTTGATTCTAATCATGTACAGAGTGTCTATTTAGGAATTGCAAGGTGCCAGATCTCAGAAACTAGGCATCCCAGAGACTTGCGGAAAAAAAAATCACTGGGTAATATGGAATAGAGAAAATGCTGAAAATATATCAGAAGTTCCCATTCATATTTGTTTCTATTTAAAAATCACGAGAAAACAGCAATTTTATGTTTTCATAGCAACGTTACGCCATCTTGTGGCTATCTTGAGAGCTTCTGATATATTTCCAGCATTTTCTCTATTCCATATAACCCAGTAATTTTTTTTCCGCAGGTCTCTGGGATGCTCAGTTTTAGAGATCTGGTACCTTGCCATTCTTAAATAGACACCCTGTACTTCGAAGAAATACTCCAAACCTGATACGATAAATATAATATAGACCAATAATTATGAGTGATTATTAGTAAAGGCATGATTCATCAAAATATGTGAACCAATATCAGATAACACACCTAACAATAATAATTTTTACCCAAACACCATAAACCACTTTTTAGTGGAATACAGTTTTGAATTGCAAAAATATTGGCTTCCCAATTTATTTTTTTCTTTTTGCTAGAAACTCTCAAATATGGCCGGGAATATCAATTTCTTTTTTCATCGACATCCATATTTTTTAACAAGCGACATTTTTTATAGAAATCACTTTCTCGAAAAATGAAAATGTTGGTCCTTTTGTATACTTCATCGCCGGACATACTGTATACTGGTAAAATAAAATGCACCATACTTAGGTAATAGTATTTTTTGTCATAATACATACTTACACCAAAATGATCTCCACATACATAATTGGCACTACTTTTCAACAAAATATTTTTCTCATTGCTTCTGCATGCTCTTGCGTCGATTTTTGTCACCAGGCACGCGAATGAAAGTTTGTTTGGAGATTTCAAAGTTGAATTAGAACACCACGACACCGTGCAAAATTCAAAATAAGTATTCTTGATTTTTTAAAAACTACGAAATTAACCTAGTCATTGTCACATCAGACTCCAAAAATATCCAAATGGTTGCCAAAGATACGCGTTAGGACGTCAAAACTTTCCTGCGCTTATTCCTTTGTATGAATTTTCTCAGCAGCGATGACAATTTTGATTATTTATTGTAAAATAACGAGTGAGACTCAAGGGTTGATGTTTGGTATACGGTGTTTTCAGATATGAACGCTAACTTTAAAATAAATAAATAGATAAAAAAAAAATGGGCAAGCTCCCTTGCAACACTGTGAGCTGCACATACCAGACCCCAATGGACAATTTCCATATTTTTTGTGTAAATGTATTCTCAAAAGGCTTTTTTTTACACCATGAGGGTTTCCTCATATATTTTTTTCATTTCAGGTCAATGACTACTCATTCGCTGGCCTAGAAGCAACCCTTTCCGAATTGGATATTTCGGAAAACAAACTTCAGACCTTCCCGATGAATGCCCTGCGACGATTAGAACAACTGCGACATCTACGTCTATCCTGGAACGAGATTCGTACAATCTCCGCTGACAACTTCTCACATCTAAATTCACTAATATACTTGGACTTGAGTTTCAATTTCTTGCGAAGCTTGAATCGTGATACATTTAAAGTGTGTTTAGCTATAAGGACGTTATCGCTCTATTACAACACAATAGAACGTGTGCACGAGGAGACATTTATAATGTTAAGAGACTTGGAAAGTATAGATCTGAGTCATAATAAGATAATTTATCTTCATCCGATGACTTTTAGAAATAACCGAAAAGTCTTTTCTATAGATTTGAGTCATAATCATTTACATCAAATTGGTGGAGTTTTTGCTCAATTGCCTGATCTCAAAGAACTTTTTTTGAATGAAAATAATATACTGGAGGTTGGCGATGATGCCTTCACTGGTTCCAGAAATGTATCCATAATTTACATGCAGAACAATGGAATAGCGCGGGTTAGCAGTGAAGCCTTTATTAGTCTGACCAATCTAACACAACTCCATTTGAGCTCCAATTTCATTTCATACTTGCACCGGAATATTTTTTCCAACAACTACAATTTAGTGTCATTAAGTCTAGATAACAATCGAATCACAGACTTGGAACCTGGTACTTTCGATAAAATCATAGCTTTACGAGAATTAAGACTGCATAATAATAGAATACAATCTCTATATAGAGGAATTTTTGAACCTTTACCTGAGTTGATTGAGCTGCATTTGCAGAACAATGAAATTACCTTGATAGATCAAGGCACGTTCAAGACTTTGCAAAGCTTGCAACATGTTAATCTGCAAAATAACATGATAGAAGAACTTGAAGATATATTTCTACATAACTCAACTTTGGTATCCGTTCAGTTAGATCATAATAGACTATCGTTAATGCATAACAATAGCTTGCGTGGTCAAGGAAATGTACAAATTTTATGGCTAGCTCATAATGCAATCGATGGAATCAATAAGACCTTGTTGGCGGATCTGGGTCAAGTTCAAAAAATGTATTTGAATAATAATTCCATTCATAGGATTGAGAACAAGGCGTTCGAGTCGATGAAAATGCTCAAATTTCTGGACATCAGCTACAACCGCATCGAACAAATAACGATGGAAACTTTCTGGCAACTCGAGGATCTTGAAGAGCTCAACCTATCAAACAACTTTGTCCAAGCTATTGAAGGAAAAGCACTAATAAATCTGAAAAAGTTACGTATACTAGACTTATCCTTTAATGCACTGAAAGTTTTGCACAACGCCATTTTCCAAGAAGGATTACCGATTCGAATGCTCAGCCTGGTTAACTGCTCTATAACTAAAATAGAGCCCCTGGCTTTTAGAAGCTTAAATAATCTCAATGAACTAAACTTGGAGCAAAATAGATTGACTGTAGACGATCTCCGCCACCTTGACATTCCAGGATTAAGAGTTCTCAAGTTGTCTAGCAATAAGTTGAGCGCTCTGGACGATAAGGCATTGAATAGTTTGCCTTCCTTACAAGTTATTGCTCTAGCTAATTGCTCCCTATCTGACTTGCCGCCTCTGGTTTTTGGAAAAAATAAAAATTTAATGAGAATAGATCTGAGTTGGAATGAGCTGGACGATTTACACTCTGGAATATTCGCTCAGCTCAACATTCTGAAAGAGCTGAGATTGGGTAACAACCAATTCGAAGACATACCTCATCAAGCTCTAGTCAACATATCAACAATGGAGCATTTGGATCTTTCTAATAATCTTCTAGTAACACTTGATGTTTATCAATTGAATGGCATGCCCAGCTTGAAACACCTAGATCTCGGACAAAATTCGATTTCCGCTCTGCACGGATTCAGCTCGACGAACTTGAACCAACTCGTTACAGTGATTTTGGCCGGTAATAAGTTATCCACACTTCCTGCCAATTTCTTTCATCAATCGCGGCTCCTGAGGCGAGTAGATTTGTCCGACAATCGGTTCCAGCATATACCAAATTCAGCCCTTTCGGGAATCACACTGCCCGTCCTCGGATGGCTGAATATATCCAGGAATTTGATTGTCAACATGCACGAAGTGATTGGCTCGATGCAGAGTTATCCCCTGCTTGAAGAGGTGAGTACATGTTCTAGACTGATCGTATGATTAATGTGATTATTTGAATGAGTAGACATAGTGCCTTGATCAATTTATTGGGCTAATTTCAGATTATTATACCTACATATTCCATATTTCTTATGGAAAACTATGAATATACTCAATCAAGGTTCCAAAATTCATTTTATAGAAAATCATCATGAGAATGACCACAATAATATAGATATATAAACTTGTGATTGGATTATTATTTCATTAGTCCAATTCATGTCCCTCCCTAAACATTACAATTATCAAACTTTACCCTCGCAAACTCAAAAAATTGTCAACGTGTTGGAGAAAATACATATTTTATTTTGTCAAGAGAATTGCTGCCGCACATCGAAACCTTTTTCAATGTATTATTGATGAGCGCTTCCATAACACAGCGGTAGGTGGAAGTTGTTGATTTTTATTTCGTTGGAGATAACATTTAGTTGACAAATGGAGATATGGAAACGGGTCTGAATTTTTTCATCAGAAATTGAGTGAATTATCTATAAACGGTGGTTGTTGCGATAAATGAAAAATAATTTGTTGTCAATAAGAACTTGAATTATACCAGGAACTTTTCTCCCCGATTGTGGAGAACTTCAGATCACAATTATTTATCATGGTATTTTATAATGAAGTTATGTTTACTGTTCTCACCAGTCATCAAATGTTCTTTTTAACAAATTGGAATGATTTACCAAGACAAGAAAACCACATGAACATTTTTGAAAACACTAATTCATCACAAAATCAAAAACACAAACATAAACGAATTGAGGGGCAAATACTGATTGTCAAAAATACACAATAGAAATATATTTGATAAAAAATATATAAAAATATAAAATTACCACGAATAACAATTATTCAAAGTCAATAAAAATAATAGGATAAGCAGGGTTATGACACTGACATTGAAAAAATTGAATTGATTTATAAAAACAAGTGAGAACCTCGCTGGAAATAAATAATTACATGATCGTGCATTTAGTAGTTGATAATAAACATTCATAACAATCGGTAGATATATTTGTTCGAAGCAATGATAATTGAAATAGTGTATCCACAACACAGTTTTTAATGGACTATTTGCATACATTTTCAAATGACTTGAAATTTTATAAACGTATAGGCACTACACAATATTTCAAAGTCGCTAGCGAAACATTTTTTCCAAAATACCCAAAAATATAATATATAAATGAAAAAGAGAACGCAAATTTCACTGTATGATCGAAAACGGGGCGGAGCTAAAACAATAACCTCTCTCGAGAAGAGTCTTCAGTCATATACGCCGGGAATTAATAATGTATTCTTCGACGTCGTGGATGTTGATTGGTGCTTTTTAATCGGAGATTACTACATTACTAGAGGTCATAGGTTGATTTCTTGAACATCAGTGACATCAGTACTCACTAATCCTCATATCTTCCTTATTTTCAAAAAATAACCCAAACCAACCCAACCATCATTGAAGTATGCATGCATATTTTCATACAATAATAGATATAGATGTAAGTTTGAGTGTAAACATTATTTTTAATGAAATAATCGAATATCAAACAAAAATGGTATTATTTTGTTCTCTCATATGGAATTAACAATTTTTAGCTTTTACAGCATTTCTGCTATGCTGATAAGCTGGCTTTTTGCTGAGTTTTAACCAGAAGTGAGTGAAATGAAGGGGGTGGATATTTGGAGCCCCGTGTTAATTCAATAGTGCAAATCAAGCTATACAATATAGAATGTCTAGAATTTTTCCACACGATTCATAATAACTTCACTTGTATGTTTGTAACGGAATCTGGGAACGCGATTTTCACCCACTCAAATGTCTAGGTTGAGTTTATTTCAACCAATAAAATCTTCCCAGAACCAATTATTTCCAGTGGCCCACTTAATTTTTGACGAGACATCTGTCAAAATTAATAGATGGATTGATTGACTAGAAAAAACCATTCTGAGAAGGTTCTTGTGAACAACCCTATTGATTCAAAACTTTGCACACTTGTCAAGATGAAAAAACAATAATTTAAAACTAGGTATTACTTGAAAAAAATAAAATTTAAAAAAATTAAAAACACGCTTTATAGATTATCGAACTAAAAAGTAGAACAGAAATATAGTTGAAACAATTTAGGAAACACTCTTTTTATAATTAATCGAACTAAAAAGTGAACAAAATTATAGTTCAAGAATAACCAAAAAGCACGCAATTGAAAAATTAAAAAACACGCTTTATTGGTCATCGAACTAAAAAGTGAGAAAAATATAGTCAAGGAGAACTTAAAAACGCGCTTTTGAATTAAGAATAAAATAATTAACGAGATAATGAATGTCATGGTAATGAAAGTTTGGGGTGCTTCGATATCAATTGTTATAATTTCTCACTAATTTTCATTTCAAAATGGAAAGTTGGTGTATAAATGTACAAAATTATAGTTAAAAAAAACTAAAAAACAGGCTTTCGAACTAAAAAGTAGAAAACATAAAAAAATTAAAAACACCCTTCATAGATCATCGAACTAAAAAGTAAAAAAAAAAATATTTGAGAAAAACTAACAAACGCGCTTTCGAATCAAGAATAATATGATTACCGAGAAAATAAATGTCATTGTAATTAAAGCTTGGGGTGCTTGGGGTGCTTCGATATCAATTGTTATAATTTCTTACTAATTTTTATTTCAAAATAAATGTATAAATGTCTTGCAAAGCACCACACGCTTTTAACTCAATGACTGAGTTCATACGGTGAGGACCAAATATTTGGTCCTTGCCTTATAAACGTAGTCATGCAATAACATTGATTTTCTCGTTATTCATTTTATTCTTGAATCAGATTTTTCATCCGAGGCTACCTTCTATTCCAGAATACACCTATCAAAATATACCATGTTATTATCTCTAAACGTCACTATCAGATATATTATTTTATATTCCATTGACAGTCTGCTGAATTATTGAGAATCAATTAACCGCGGTGATCCTGTAAGTGGGTCATGCTTTCGGGGAATGGTGGAGGACGTCGAAATATTAATGTTGATATAATAGCACACACCTCACGGTGTTACCTAAAGTTTTTGTAAAATTAAAGATATTCTTTAATTGTTTCTTAACATTTGAAGGAATCGTTATGGAATAGTATTATAAGCGTCTACCTAACACAGACATTTCAATTATGAAAAGAAGAGGTTTTTGTTTCAACCAGTGGCGTGGATGTAATACACTTTGTATCTTGCATGATAAGCATTTCCGACCCATGGTGTGCTATATCAAAATTAATATTTTGACGTCCCACATTATTCCGGAAAGCATGACCAACTCACAGGAATCACCTGTATAAATCAATAATCATTGCTTTGATGAATTAGTAACTGAATAATATCTAAGAATGAATTTTCAATGGGGTATTATACTCTTTTCCACAAATTGTCCCAAATCGTTGTTTGATGGATATTGTTTTTCAAATTGCCTTTTTGTTCAGTCAGCGATTCCATATTAATTTTTTTGAGCCTCTTATCTTCAACATTCGTTCCGCCCCTTGAACAATCTAGACTCGATGACGTCATCGCCTCTCACAATGTGAAAATTCGAATGTCGAATGGAGGTAGTTATAAATTCTGGTTGCATATGCAACTAGGATAAAGTCAAATGACATTTATGTATGAAAATATACAGTGTTAGTTTTTTAAAACCTGCCAACTTTTTTATCTAGATAGGTAGACTGGTTTCACGGGGAAAGTTGTGTGAAATTACCTCACCAAGAAAAATGAATGAATAGAAATATGTCAGCGTTGCCAGATTTCGCAGCAGACGCGGAAACGATATTTTTTCAAATGGCAAAATGGCATTTGATAATTGTAATAATAATAATGATAATACATTCATTACCAACCCAATTTTCAATCCACATGTTACCATGACTTAAGGATTAGCAGTAGGATTGATAAAGGCAACATGGTAGGTAACAAGTACCGATTCTTCCCCATGTGCTGTACAAATAGTATCTATATAATTCTATAATGAACTTATTTTAACAAAGAGAATACATACTTATGAGAATCAACATATTTTAATATAATAAATAACAAATCAGGACCTCAATTCAAGAACACTGAGACCTGAACAATTCTCCTTAACATTCTGTCTTGAAATATTTAATTGAAAAACCCAAATCGTAAGTACCTAGCTCGGAGCAAGTGGCAATATCATATGAAAAAGACCTTCGAAATATAGACTTCCTATGCCTGGGAATAACTAAACGATTATATGGCGTAGTTTCAGGTTATGAATGTCAGTTCGATATGAAAGTCGATCATGTAAATACTTTGGTATCCCGGTTTTCAAGATCTTGAGGTAAAGACATGCCTTGTGAAGTGTTCTTCTGTTGTCCATATTTAACCACCTTGCATCGTACAGCTTGTGCGATATTCTGTTTGGCCTTCGAATACCATAATAGATCAGTAAGGACAAACAGAAAAACTCCAAGAGGAGTTTTTCTGTTGGTCCTCACTTGGCTCAGGTCTCTTTGTGATAATGGACGCTTTTTATCTAACCATAGATCAGTCTTAGTCTAGAAAAAACCATTCTGAGAAGGTTCTTGTGAACAACCCTATTGATTCAAAACTTTGCACACTTGTCAAGATGAAAAAACAATAATTTAAAACTAGGTATTACTTGAAAAAAATAAAATTTAAAAAAATTAAAAACACGCTTTATAGATTATCGAACTAAAAAGTAGAACAGAAATATAGTTGAAACAATTTAGGAAACACTCTTTTTATAATTAATCGAACTAAAAAGTGAACAAAATTATAGTTCAAGAATAACCAAAAAGCACGCAATTGAAAAATTAAAAAACACGCTTTATTGGTCATCGAACTAAAAAGTGAGAAAAATATAGTCAAGGAGAACTTAAAAACGCGCTTTTGAATTAAGAATAAAATAATTAACGAGATAATGAATGTCATGGTAATGAAAGTTTGGGGTGCTTCGATATCAATTGTTATAATTTCTCACTAATTTTCATTTCAAAATGGAAAGTTGGTGTATAAATGTACAAAATTATAGTTAAAAAAAACTAAAAAACAGGCTTTCGAACTAAAAAGTAGAAAACATAAAAAAATTAAAAACACCCTTCATAGATCATCGAACTAAAAAGTAAAAAAAAAAATATTTGAGAAAAACTAACAAACGCGCTTTCGAATCAAGAATAATATGATTACCGAGAAAATAAATGTCATTGTAATTAAAGCTTGGGGTGCTTGGGGTGCTTCGATATCAATTGTTATAATTTCTTACTAATTTTTATTTCAAAATAAATGTATAAATGTCTTGCAAAGCACCACACGCTTTTAACTCAATGACTGAGTTCATACGGTGAGGACCAAATATTTGGTCCTTGCCTTATAAACGTAGTCATGCAATAACATTGATTTTCTCGTTATTCATTTTATTCTTGAATCAGATTTTTCATCCGAGGCTACCTTCTATTCCAGAATACACCTATCAAAATATACCATGTTATTATCTCTAAACGTCACTATCAGATATATTATTTTATATTCCATTGACAGTCTGCTGAATTATTGAGAATCAATTAACCGCGGTGATCCTGTAAGTGGGTCATGCTTTCGGGGAATGGTGGAGGACGTCGAAATATTAATGTTGATATAATAGCACACACCTCACGGTGTTACCTAAAGTTTTTGTAAAATTAAAGATATTCTTTAATTGTTTCTTAACATTTGAAGGAATCGTTATGGAATAGTATTATAAGCGTCTACCTAACACAGACATTTCAATTATGAAAAGAAGAGGTTTTTGTTTCAACCAGTGGCGTGGATGTAATACACTTTGTATCTTGCATGATAAGCATTTCCGACCCATGGTGTGCTATATCAAAATTAATATTTTGACGTCCCACATTATTCCGGAAAGCATGACCAACTCACAGGAATCACCTGTATAAATCAATAATCATTGCTTTGATGAATTAGTAACTGAATAATATCTAAGAATGAATTTTCAATGGGGTATTATACTCTTTTCCACAAATTGTCCCAAATCGTTGTTTGATGGATATTGTTTTTCAAATTGCCTTTTTGTTCAGTCAGCGATTCCATATTAATTTTTTTGAGCCTCTTATCTTCAACATTCGTTCCGCCCCTTGAACAATCTAGACTCGATGACGTCATCGCCTCTCACAATGTGAAAATTCGAATGTCGAATGGAGGTAGTTATAAATTCTGGTTGCATATGCAACTAGGATAAAGTCAAATGACATTTATGTATGAAAATATACAGTGTTAGTTTTTTAAAACCTGCCAACTTTTTTATCTAGATAGGTAGACTGGTTTCACGGGGAAAGTTGTGTGAAATTACCTCACCAAGAAAAATGAATGAATAGAAATATGTCAGCGTTGCCAGATTTCGCAGCAGACGCGGAAACGATATTTTTTCAAATGGCAAAATGGCATTTGATAATTGTAATAATAATAATGATAATACATTCATTACCAACCCAATTTTCAATCCACATGTTACCATGACTTAAGGATTAGCAGTAGGATTGATAAAGGCAACATGGTAGGTAACAAGTACCGATTCTTCCCCATGTGCTGTACAAATAGTATCTATATAATTCTATAATGAAC
Source organism: Orchestes rusci (assembly GCA_958502075.1). Taxonomy (NCBI): domain Eukaryota; kingdom Metazoa; phylum Arthropoda; class Insecta; order Coleoptera; family Curculionidae; genus Orchestes; species Orchestes rusci. Next base: position 15,048,097 of record OY293305.1, on the reverse strand, counting down.
TTATTTTAACAAAGAGAATACATACTTATGAGAATCAACATATTTTAATATAATAAATAACAAATCAGGACCTCAATTCAAGAACACTGAGACCTGAACAATTCTCCTTAACATTCTGTCTTGAAATATTTAATTGAAAAACCCAAATCGTAAGTACCTAGCTCGGAGCAAGTGGCAATATCATATGAAAAAGACCTTCGAAATATAGACTTCCTATGCCTGGGAATAACTAAACGATTATATGGCGTAGTTTCAGGTTATGAATGTCAGTTCGATATGAAAGTCGATCATGTAAATACTTTGGTATCCCGGTTTTCAAGATCTTGAGGTAAAGACATGCCTTGTGAAGTGTTCTTCTGTTGTCCATATTTAACCACCTTGCATCGTACAGCTTGTGCGATATTCTGTTTGGCCTTCGAATACCATAATAGATCAGTAAGGACAAACAGAAAAACTCCAAGAGGAGTTTTTCTGTTGGTCCTCACTTGGCTCAGGTCTCTTTGTGATAATGGACGCTTTTTATCTAACCATAGATCAGTCTTAGGCAGCTGTTATGGGCTTTCTGGATCCTTTGTTTGTCATTTGCATCCAAGCAGGGCCCATACACTACATCACAGTAGTTGAAATATGATAGTACTAGCGCCTTACAAAGCTCCTTTTTTATTTTTTCATCAAGAAATCTCCTTTGAGAGTAAATAAGTTTTAATGCAAAATATGCTTTTTCAAGAATACTTGTTATGTGCTCCTTGAAGCGGATCTTCTGATCTAATATCAAACCCAAGTTCTTACAAGTTTCAGTGAACTGAATTGGTACAGAACCAATTTTGAGATTGAGCTCATTATGAACAAGTCTCTTAAACTTTCTTGGTCCAAATAGCATAGCACATGTCTTATTCGTGTTAAGACTGAGAAGGTGGTCCTGAGATGTCTTTAGAATCGCTTCCAAATCTCTGTTGAGATTATTCAACACTACGCGAGTGTCAGCCTTATCGAAAGAAAGGTAGAGCTGTGTGTCGTCTGCATACATATGGTAGTTACAAAATTTCAAAGAGGCTCCGAATCCTGATGTGTAAATCGTAAACAGCAATGGCACGATGATGCTACCTTGTGGTACTCCTGAGTTACGGGCAATTCTGACGATCAGTAATTACTAATTTTGACTTGTTGTCTTCTACCTTCCAAAAATGACTTCATCACGGCGATGGCTTTTTTAGTGAAGAATAGACATCAGCAACTCATGATTGACCAGATTTCAGGCCTTGGAATAATCAAGCAAAATCAGAGCACACATCTTATTGCATTCAAAAGAATATGATATATCGTCTAACACACATGATAGAGCAGTTGCACACGAATATCCTTGTCGGAATCCAGATTGTTTCTCTGGGAGTGCTTTAAGCTTGATGATGAACTCTCGCATTTGCGTTTCCAGTATTTTCTTCAATATTTTTAAGATAGTTGGCAGGGTACTTATACATCGAAGTGGTCCTGGTGATTGTGGATCTTCCATTTTTGGCAATGGGAGTATGAGGGCATGTTTCCAGGATTAAGGGAAATACTATTGGGATATGCATTCATTCATTATATGAGTAATGTGCTCGATTATGGAAGGGCAACATACAACCAGCATTGTGAGATCTATTTTGTCGCTGCCACAAGCATTTGTGTGGATGTTTTTCATAATTTCACAAATCTTAGTTTCAGATATTGTTCTGAATTCAAATCTTACCTCACAGGCATTTTTAAAATTTTCATTATAAAATTTCAGAACCTCTGGGTTTGGTTTTTTGTCAGTAGCTACTGATCTTACAAAAAACGAGTTCAACATCTTCACATCCTGCAAGTGAGCTGAAATATCTGTAGCCTTATTGTTTATTACATTCAATATTCGATGTTCTTTCCATTTATCCTTGACTTTACTGTTTTTGAACTTCCGTGACAGGTAAATGTACTTTTTTTTGCGTGTAGCGGATGAAGTAGGATTTCTTAGTTGCTTATAATATTCCCAAGTTGCCACCGTCTTCTTTTTTTATATTTAATTAGCGCTCTCTCTCTTATTCTCTGCATATACTTGATGGTATCTGTCACTCCTGGGGTGTGGGGTCGTTTATAGGTTTTTGTCGATTGTTTATATGGAGCATGCAGATCAAACAGGTTCACCAAATTATTTGTTACAAATTCGAGTTTCTCGTCTACACCATCGAGAGTATACAGAATATGCCATGGTATAAGCTGCAAGTCAGTGTTAATTGATTTGAAATCTCTATTCAAAGAAGCTATGTCTTGGGTTTGTTCTATTTCTATCGGAATGCTGCAGGACATCACGAAGTGGTGGAAAATACCTTCGACTATGACCTTACTATCTTCTGTCTGGCAGTTGGTGACAATAACATCTATCAGAGAGCAGGAATTTTTCCCAATACGAGTTGGTTCGCTAATCACTTAGGTAAGATTGAAAGTTCCCAAGATGTTCCGCAATTTACTGACAGACTTTTTATCTGGATCGAGAAAATTCACATTCATATCACCCACCCCGATGTACCTATCATACCGTGAAGATAAATCAATAAAAGTTGTTTTCATATGATTCAGAAAAGCCCAATAGTTTGCACATGGCCGCTTATAAATTACACCTATTACATAAGTAGCTCTTGATAATGTGATCTTAACCCATTGCTGTTCCAGGAAGTCCAGACTTTTTGTGATTAGAATGGAGTATTCCAAATTATTCTTTAGATATAGTCCCACGCCCTCACCTCTTGTGGTTGTCAACCGATCACTACTCGTGAATCCGTAGCCCTGGATCTGGATGTCATCTGTGTTGATATTGAAATTCAACCACGTCTCAGATATTCCAAATATATCATAATCCTGCTCCAGAATGTGATTCCTCACCTTATTGAAGTTACAAACTAGAGAACGTGCGTTGACATGGCCAAGTTTAATTTTGACAAGCTCAATGTTTCTAGTAAAATAAAATTTCAGGAAAAAATAGAAAAAAAACAAAAAATCTACCTACCTACAAGGTATTTTGTTTTCTGCATAATATTGATCCACCATCTCAAATAAGACTAAGGGGTTATTTGAATTTGCTTGAACGAAATTTGTTTCTTTTATTTTTCTCTTTTTATCTTGCCATTTTTATCCATTCAAAACAAACAAAATTGTGTGTGATGTGGTTATGAATACACATGCAATCATACAATCCTGTTAAAAATAATAATCAAACACCTTACAACTTCATATTCTCTGATAATTTCCGAACAACAATTCTTCATCCAATAGTTTTTATAAAACGAACTATGATAATTAATTTAAAAAAAAGGATGCAAATTTTATAGAGATTTTGAATTCTTTTTTCGACGCGATATATCAGATGATAAAATTGAAGGGAATTATGGGCATAAACGCAGACTGAATATTGATTTACTCATTGTAAATTCGATAGTCCGGTCTATTAATAATTATTACATTATTCAGCTCCCTATCTAGAAAACAAAGTCTACTTGAAATTGGAAGTTAATATTTTTTTTCTGGATGTTGAGCTAACCCTTTTGCTGTAAGCGTATTTTTTTAGGACGAGTCTTATTGAACTTAAAAATCAATACTTTAATCTTTCAGATGTATCTTCAACACAGTGACCTGATAGTGATCACATCCAAAGAATTCGAGTTGTTCCCCTCTTTATTGCACGTCCATCTCAGCTACAACAAAATCTTAAAAATCTCCCCAGGGGCATTTAGCTCCCTCCATCAACTGATCTCTCTCGATATAGGGGTAAATCAAATAGAAATTATCCCACAGGAGCGATTATATGGATTGAGTAGTCTACGGGTGCTCAATGTGACACGGAATCGCCTCAAGGAATTCGACGATTTTCCGACCGATCTGAAGGCCTTGCAGATATTGGATGGGTCGTTCAATCGAGTAACTAGGTGAGAGACATCTTTTTTTTTATATGTGGGTAATAAAGATGTGTCCAGATGTTATGTTGCGGGTCATAGTTGATGACATTGGATAGAGTATGTACTTTTATTGTTAAAATTAATCCAAAAGGTGGAACTAGATTGGTGAATTTTGACTAACGAATCTCCATCACAGATAGTTTGGGGTCAGATATTTAGAAATCGAAAAATACCTATTGTGAGAAATGATAATTGAGAGTTTATTATTTATGATCAACTTTTTCAAAATCCAATTGTTACAAGTCGATTCAAAGGCAAAACTAAGCAAAATATTTAGATACCAAGAAAAAATAATTACAAACTCGCTAACTGCGAATGAATGAGAAAAGTTTACCGCTCTTCATCTGCCGATTGCTTCATTAAAGACTTTCCTAATCACAAATTAAATAATATTAAGTTAAGCATTTTATCAACCAGATGTTAATGATATAGTTTTAAATTATCAATGTAATCATTTTTTATGTTTGCAGGATAAAAAGTACAACGTTCAACCACTTGCTCAACTTGGCAGAACTTTATCTGCATGGAAACCATATAACGGTTATTGCTCCAGAATCATTCAAGCTGCTTAACAAATTGCGAAGTTTGGATATAAGCAGTAACAATTTCGAACACCTACCCCTGGAATCATTTAGACCGCTGGAAACACTTATACAAAACATCAAAACTGAGGGTGAGTTGAGCTGAAAACTTTTTGTTACATATCAAAAAGTTTCTTTACCATTACAATTGATGAAGGTTTATGTGTGACCTTGAGAATGTTTTTAATTGTTGATGATGAAGAGCTCTCACTCAATACAAGGGTGGTAAATGTCCGTGCCAATCAGTGGCAGTTAAATACTTGCAAAACCAGGACAAATGGATTGGAGTTTTTGAAGATACAACAATTATTAATCTATTTATAGTGGCCAACATGCCAACTATTGAGTATCCAATTATTTGAAAATTTACTTGGTTCGCCAATTGTCAAGCAGTTTTAAATATTTACTCATCAATGTACATCTCGGATTCTCTAAACTGATATCTGGTCACCTTGTATAGTATTCTCGAAAGTGAATATGAATGAAAGTGTGATGCACGAGAAAAAACTCAATATTTTTTGTCAATAATCGCAGTGCTTTGTTTTGAAGATCAAACTGACCCAAACAAGGCTTGACCGCTGAAATTCTAGGAAGAAATTTGTATATGTGTGACGAATCTTTGTTAAAGCGAAGTAAGCTGATTAGCTAAGTTTCTCGAAATTATTTTCGATTAATAACATAACAAGTACTAGCGAGTTTCTTGTCTAGCACTTCGATTCTGAGCCTGGGATCTATAGGAATTAAAATGAGTGGCGCAATAAAAATACGGTACGTACCAACGGCAGACAATTTTAAGAAACATTAACAATTGGGGGACACAACAGATTCAACCTCCTCACAGGGTACTTAGTCTAAGAGAGAAATGTACAGAGTATTCACATATATTTTGGCCAATAGCTATCTTCGTTGATAATAACCCTAGAGAGTGGTTCAAATTAGCAAGGTTGTATTTTTTCTGAAATATCAGAATTTGTTATCAGAAAAAACAATTCAGTATCAGAAGTCAAATGATTGATGCCTCTTATCTTTTTTCAAATGGGACACCCTGTATTTTATCTCCTAGTTCGATAAAGATTTTTTTTCTGATTTCAAATATACAATAAGGGTCGGAGGTGTTATCTTTAACGGTTATAAAGATATTAACGTTTTTCTATACATGGAATGGTTGGCTGGTCTGTACTGATCAACACCCTCTCTCCAATTTATTATCATTATCCCTTGTATAGATAAACGTTGATATTTCTATAAACGTTAGAGATAACACAAACAACCCGTACCTATATATATGAACTCAGGAAAAAATTCTCTTTCGAACTATGGGATAAAATACAGTGTGTCTCATTTAAAAAAAAATAAGAAGTCTGAATTTTTTTGACTTCTGATGCACAATTGTTTCCTCTGATAACAAATTCTGATAATTCAGAAAAAGTACTACAACTTTGATATTTTCAACCACTCTCTAGGGTCAATATAAACGAAGATAGCTATTGGCCAAAATATTCAAGACCTTCAGGTGAGAGCGCGAAAAAGTGCCCTCCGGCCAGAGTGAAGACTGGCAACCAGCGCAGTAGGGGCCTGCGGGCAGTTGTTAGCCCTAACAACCCTAGCATTTTCTTTAAAAGGAGAACGTCGCGTCGTGCCTCTCCCATATCAATGATATTGTTAGGCATATGGTTAACAGGCGTATTGTCACGCGAAATGACTCAAAACAATGAGGTGATTAGCAAAAGCGGTTTGAAGTTTAGAGCTGCTCGTCTAAGTTAGGGGACGAGGAAACAATCCCAAAACCTTACTCCAATCATATTTCAAGATCCATCTCAACCTCTTTCGGCTATTCTGAACCTCAAGGTTACATTGAAATATCTGTCCTCCGTAGACTATTGTATTGTAGAGTATACCAAGTATGAAGCTGATTGGTTGAAGTATTAGGTGCCTTCCCATGTCCCGAAATTTCGCAAGAACCGTAATTACTCAGAACTAAGTAAAATAAATGAGTTTGACCCAATTACAAAAAAGTTTATAAATAACACGTACTTTTGCATGTGCATAGTTTCAAAGTCCCTGCAATAAATTAATATTTTCGATGCGTCGTGACGCTTTACTCTCGGTAGGCGTCGAATTTTTTTAAATGTGATGAATAACTTCTCGACCCCATACATTGACTACTTTTTATAGAAATCAAATATTCCTATTCGTTTCCGAGATATTGCCGTGTGGAGTTTTAAGTGAAAAACCCTGTATATGATTTGAAGTCATTCAAAATGTATGCAGATTGTCCGTTGCAAACACCGTCCAACTGATTTTCATGTTAACTCAATGATTCCCACCGCAATCCCACTTTAATTTTGTCTAGCATATTGCAGATACAAGAACATTCAAATTGGCGCCGCTCCCTTCAGTTATGATTGTTTGGGAAAATACAGTGGGCTTCTGTATTTCTTTGAAGTAGAACAGAGCTTTGATTGTCAAAACAAATTTTCGAAAACAAATATAATGAAAAGTGATTAATCACTGATTAATTTCACTCTACTGTGAGCTCCTGACTTTTGACATGTATTAAGTAGCCTATATTGTGCATGTTTGTTTGTGAATATGTCGCTGGCGATCTCGCCGTCTGAAGGCGCTTTTCCACGGCGCGATATTTGGCAAGTCACCTCTTCATTTTGTCACTTTGTAACATTTTTTAATTTTGACTTCAAGCTCAACATCTGTATTGTTTTTTATTCACAATGGCAAAACCAGATCAGATTCGTCGAGCACATTAATTTGTCACTCGGTGAGTTGTTTAACGGACGTGAGAACAGCTACGGCTGGTGGACATGCCAAATGGCAAACTCATCACTTTTAATGATTGACAAAAAAGGCGATAACCGATGATCTTTACAAGAATGATAGTCTCAATTTCTGTAAAAAGAAGTCAATGTATCGGGTCAAGTAGATATTTTCCAATGTTGAAAAAATAAGACGTCAACTAAGAGCTAAGCGTCGCAAAGCCTCAAAAATATAAATCGATTGCAGGGTCGTTGAAACTACGCGCATACGAGAGAACATCTTATTCATGAAAATTTTTGTCATTTATTCGAACCCATTTATCTTACACATTCCTGAGTTATACAAAATCATAGTAAACATTCCTTGATTGACAAAAAATGCCATTTCGGATGATTTTTACAAAAATGCTATTCTCATTTTCAGTTAAAAGTGTTTAGTGTATGAAGTCAAGTGAATATTTTTCAAGGTTTTGAAAATTTGAAGCCAACTAAGAGCTAAGCGTCGCGACGCGTCGAGAACATCAATCGATTTCAGGGACTTTGAAACTACGCGCATGCGAAAGTACAAGTTAGTTTTACACTTCTATGTTATTTACTCGAACCTATTTATCTTGATAATTCCTGAGTTGGACTGGTTTAGTAAAAATTCCTTGGTTGACAAAAAAATCTTGTGAAAATCATCCTTAATCGCATTTTTTGTCAATCAAGAAATGTTTACTCTAAACCGGTATAACTCAGACAGGAGTAGATTAGAAAGGTTCAAGTAAATACCCATAAAATCTACTAATAACATGGACTTTTGCATGGGCGTGAATTCAAAGTCACTGAAATCGATTTATTTTCAGACGCGTCGCGACGCTTAGGTCTTGTATGCGTCGAATTTCTTAAACTTTGAAAAATATTCACTTTACCTCATACTCTGACTACTTTTTACAAAAATTGAGACTAGTATTCTTGTAAAAATCATCCGTAATCGCAATTTATTGTCAATCAAGACATGTTAACTATAAATCGGTATAACTCAGAAATGAGTAGAATAAATGAGTTCAACTGAACCACAAGAGAGTTTATAAATAACATGTTCTTTCGCATGCGCGTGATTCCAAAATCCCTGCAATCGATTTATATTTTCGTTGCGTCGCGGCGCTCAGCTCTCGATAGGCGTCGAATTTTTCAAACCGCGAAACATATCTACTTGACCCCATGCAGTGAACGCCTTTTACAAAAATTGAATATTCATATTCGTTTTCGAATTCTACCCAATATTCGAAAGTCATCAGCAAAAAATGTTTTTCAAAATACCTTCCCAAAAATATGTATGTATAAATACATATATAAAAAATATAAATATAAATATAAATATAAATATATAGATAAATGATAAAGAAAACGCAAATTTCACTATAAAATGATCAAAACGGAGCGGAACGGGAATGATCCCCTCTCACTTCCTCTTTCTCATTACGGTGATATACGCCAGACGGAGATAAGTAATGCATTCTGGTGACATCAGCAGCAGCATTTTATGTTGATTGACCAGACTGACAGTTTATTAATAGTCAATTACTATATAAATAGAGGCCGTAGGTTGATTTTTTTAACATTAATGGCATCAGTACTTGATAAACTTGATATTTTTCTTATTTCCAAAAAAAAATGCATTTTCTATCCCACATCCCCATAGTATTCAGAAAATTAGCATACAGTGCAATAATTCTTCAATGTCCCTCCTCCTTCTAAATTTTTAACCGTTTGATTTATTAGAACGAAATTTGGACACACCATATTATGTGAGGACGTTCTGCATTTTTTGATAGTGGTGGTTTAGTAGTGACAGCTGAGAATGTCAAAATGAAAGCTGGCCGCTCTCAGTATGTCCTTACAATAGACAAAATTTGAGTAGTATAAAAAGGATATTCTTCATCTAAACTAGCTCCGTGCGTTAGTATTGAAACTGAGGCCAAGAGACCTCAGATTTTGATTATTGGGGAATCTGTCCACGTGAGAAGTTTGAACTCAATGATCAAGAAATCTACTAATGGTGCATTTGATATGAATACGCAACACAAAAGTGAGTACAGTATGAGTAAACTCGTGGAGGACTGCATGACCTACGGCAGGAATTTTTCTAAGGTAGACTATATCATTATATTTCCTGGTTTTTCTAATGGCGCAGAGTCAGGTGCATACGAGGTTGCAAATTACGTGGACATATTTTCAACACTATCTGCAAAGACTAATCTAATTATGATTGGTTCACCATTTGCAATAAAAGGCAGCAATCTAAACAGCTATATTTATAAACGGAACAAATCCTTTCAGTCATTTGTCGACTCTAGTCCTAACAAATGCATCTATCTAGGAGGATCTTCTTTCAGTAGCAAAAGACTTTTATGCAACTTTTTATGTAAGCATGTATTTAATAAAAGTGTGATTAACAAGACTAGCACTGATAGGCCGCTAACAGGCTTGAGTACAGATGATTTAAAAAACGTAAATTGCGATAAAGTTACCAATGTGCAGACGTCGGTTCCAGTGATTGTGGGTCGTGATGGTGATGTGGTGGAGGAGGTTACAAATGGGGTTTTTTTCAGATCACGCACACCAGAAGCACACATCCCCATAACATCTTCTGTTCTACAGAATAACAGCACCTGCTCTGATACAGATATCTTCCGTATTTTCTATACCAACATTCAGTGCATCAGAAATAAGGCAGATGATTTTCTTTGGTTGCTTGATTTCGTCCAATATCCAGACATTGTTTGTGTTACTGAGCACTGGCTATCCCCAAACGAATCGTTTTATCTACCCATGTATACTGGCGTAAGTAAGTACTGTAGAACAACTTCAAGGCATGGAGGTTCTCTCATATTGGTGCAACCGTCATGCAACATGTACGTTGTCTGCATCTATCGAAGCCCATATTCTGATGTCAGCTCATTCCTGTCAAAGCTAGAGAATCTACTATCAAGGATACCTCTATGCAGTAAACCTATTCTGACGAGAGATTTTAATATCAATTTTCTCGATTCTAATTCCAAAGTTACCCACAACTTAAGTAACCTCTTGGAGTCTTATAACTGCTCAATTCACGTGAGTACTTACACCCGGATCACCAGACAATCAGCCTCTTTGATAGACTACATGTGCTCAAACTCAAACCCTAGATCTGTCAATAATTGTACTGTTATTAGTTGTGATATCTCAGACCATGAGGCGATCACTGCTGACATATTGCTGGAAAAACAAAAATCCCATTCCAAAATGTGCAGGCGCGGCCAAATATTCTCTAAACGTAATTATGAACGCTTCTACAAACTTTGTTCAAGTGAGAATTGGACTGCGATGGCTGTGAGTGGCGATGGTCTTGAGCACTTTCATTCCAAACTACTACTTTTATTCAACAGAGCGTTTCCAAAGATACAACTGAAAAGGAGGAAGAATAGAAAGCTTTGGATAACAAAAGGCCTGAGGATGTCCAGCAAAAATATGAAAAGCCTCAGCTACATAAGAAGGTTCCATGCTGATAGTGGGTTCTTCTCAGCATACCACAGAGAATATCGGAAGATTTATCGTAGAGTTATATTGGCTGCAAAGAAAACTTTCTATGACAAACGATTATCCGACGCTCATAATGCCCAAAAGGAAATTTGGCGCATCATTGATGAGCTTAGAAACAACTCCAACTCAACATCTCAATTGCCTAGCTTGAAAGCTGATAATATCAATACCTTCTTCTGTTCCATAGCTAAAAATCTTCGAGCAAATCTCGGCGCCAAAGAAAAGGATCCCTTAAGCTATCTCAGGAATTCTCGCGTTACTGAGACATTCTTTTTTGTTCCTGTGGATGTGATGGAGCTAAGATCTGTCATTGAGGACGTTAAAGGTGGATACGCTGGATGGGATGAGATATCTATAAATCTCTTCAGAAACTTGCCCGATGATATGATGACTTTCTTGGCTGACTCAATAAACAGAAGCATTGAGGATGGTGAGTTCCCTGGTTTACTGAAATCAGCATCGGTGCTTCCACTTTTCAAGTCTGGAGATGTCGAGTCGCCTGCTGACTATAGACCTATATCCCTCCTTCCTACACTAGGCAAGATCATAGAAAGGCTGGTGAAGAGACGAATGCTCGGCTTTCTGGTGCAACGGAAAATACTCTGTGACTCACAATTTGGCTTCCAATGTGCTACTTACACTGGAGATGCCATGTTCCATACACTAGAGGAACTTTATTTATCAGTCAACCAGGAAGATTCTGTTTCGGTTGTGTTTTGTGACATAGCCAAGGCTTTCGACTGCATCGAACATGACACTCTGTTGAAGAAGCTGGAGATTTATGATTTTCGGGGGACTTTTTATCGCTGGTTGCAGTCGTATTTATCTAGACGCACACAGAAAGTACATTTTAACAACTCTGTCTCAAGAGAAGAAAAGCTTTGTGCTGGGGTTCCTCAAGGATCAGTGTTAGGGCCTCTCTTATTCCTGATCTATATCAATGATCTGCCCAAGTCCATCAGGCATGGAAAATGCACCTCTTTTGCAGATGATACCACTCTTTTCTGGCATGACAGCGATCTTGAAGTTTTGAGGGGTGTAGTGGAGACTGACCTCGCATCATTAAAGGTGTGGTGTGCCTCCAATGGTCTGTCGTTCAATGTTTCCAAAACAAAGATAATGCATTTCAAGTGCTGCCTTGATGAGGTTGGGATGGGCGACGAGGACGTGAAGAAGGTGTCAGAGTGCAGATTCCTAACAGAATCCCACCTAAGATACGGTCTCAGCTTTTGGGGCTCATGCTCCTTGGGTCTATTCAACCATGTTTTCCGGATTCAGAAACGAGCCATTCGTTTTCTCTACGGTCTGCATCCTCAGGATTCGTGCAGGCCCCACTTCACGGAGAAAAAAATTCTGACACTGCCGTCTCTATTTATCCTCTCGACGTCTATCCTTATGCATAGGAAGTACGGGTACCTCATCCATCGCATTTCCAGTGTCAACACACGACAAACATATACGATTCCTCTGCCCATTCCCACTTCTACCCTCACAAAAACATCTGTATTCTACCGCAGTAAAAAAATATTCAACCATTTGCCGATATTTTTGAGAAGTGAGAAGCGCCCAGGTGTCTTCAAAAGAAGGCTAATCAATATTCTGCTGGATAAATGTTTTTACTCTGTAGATGAATTTTTCACAACTAACTGTACTGTCATGTAAAATTTTGTGTTTTTTATTCTTTTTTATATTATTGATTGTTATTGTACCTTGCCGTTTGAGTTTTTGTATGTATTTTTGGTGTGCTTTGTCAATAAGTATCTTTGACTCACGACAATAAAGCTTATTTTGAATTTGAATTTGAATTTAAAACGTAGTCATTTTGGTTTTTTTTTTAAATTTGACAATGTTGCGTTTTGCGTCGTCAAAAACTTGAATTATTTATTGGGCCAACATAATGAACAAGTCAAGCGAAAAATCGGAACTACCGGATCTAACGCAAGGTACCCCCTTTTCAGACGGCATGGTTACTCGTGTGATTACTGGATTACAAGTGACAATTGTACAAAAACTATTCCACCGACAACACCCAAATTTTGTCTATTTTAAGTACATAATAATAGATATCATGTCGCAAAAAGAGCATTCTTTAACTTTAAAAACAACGGAGATATTGATTTTTGAAAAATTCACAGATTTTTTTGGTTTTCCAGGATTTTCTCCGCTACTACTCAACACACAGAGTTTGTTAAGTGCACATTTTTTTATTTTTTTTATCTCCATAATTTTCCTATAGATACTTTTTGGATTTCTTCATTGGTTAAGGTTCTATAATCAAAAAAAGAAAAAAAAACGCAATTTTGATGTTAATAACAAAGTAACCGCACATATTTCATTTGAGCAAACATGATGGAATATCACCAGTGACTGTACTTAACATCGTGGTATTATAGTCGATTTTTTTCTACTTTTTTTGTCACGGAAATATCATAGTTTAATAAACAACAAGTCTCAATGACAGAAATTCGCCTCATGTATACACTGCTAACATTATGAAATTAGAAATGAAACTATACTGTATAGCACATTTCATCATCTCAATGATACTGATACATAAGTAAACTACCTATCAAATTATACAATACGATTGCTCTCTATGCAGTGTGTCGGGAGATTTATGCGAAGTTCCAAATTCTTGATTTCGAAAAAAGTTTTACATTTCAAAATTTTAGTGGGGTATAATTTTTTTCATTGAGACAGACACGGGTTGACGTGAACTGTAGCTTCTAGTTGTTTATTATACCATGGAAATATCTCTAATGATTGGTCCAAGTTTGAAGTCGCTGTAACGTTCTATTTTTTTTTCAATCGTCGTTTGAACATTCTCAGCGGTGCTGAGAAATGTATTATGAAATGGGCACGTTTAGTGGGAATCCAAGTTTCATAAAATGGTTCAAAAGTTTGGGGGGAAAATCAAGGAATCACACGATATGAAATGATTTTAAAAATACGCTTTTTAAGAATACTTGGAAAGTTATAGGATTTTTTTTATTGCTGGATTCAAAAGTCCATGAAAAATGAGAAGATACGTTTTGGTGTTTTTCATTCAAGTCATCTATACAGGGTTATTCACGTTATTCGACATGAAACATTATGATTGAAGTATCTCATTTGAAAGAGGTTTTTTTAAAATGGATAGGGACCCTTCAAGGCTACATATCATAAATATTTCATGTTATACAGGGTGTCCCCGAAACACGAAACGTATCAAAGTTGTATTTTTTTAAATCAACTCCCTGTATATTGATTGATACTTCAATACTTCCTTCAATTTTGAACAAAAATTGTGATACAACTACTGTTCCTATATTGAGCAGTTATCGAGATATTGCGTTTAAAAAATGGCATTTTTGCACCTTTGACATGCTATAAAACTCAAACTACACTGTCCGACAATAAATTCTGAACAAGAATAATTTGAATCAATTTGATATCCCTGTAAATCTTTTAATTTTTGTCCCATTTTGGCAAAATGTCTATCAAAGTGTATATATTACATATTACATATTGTATTGTCTTGATCAAAAAAATATCTTGTTGAGAAAAGTGCGCACTTCAGAACAGAATATAATGTAGCTAAATATTGCCGTTCAATTTTTCCACAGGGTGTTGAAAACTTTAGGGTAAAAAAGTAGCTTCTGTTGCTCCCTGTAAAATGACCATCCGAAACCAAAAACAAGGGTGATATCTCCCCTATCAGTTTGGCACAAATTTCACCAAAGTTATAGGGATATGCATTTGACCAAAATCATTCTTATCCTGAATTTATTGTAGGGGAGTGTATTCAAGTCATAGAAAAATGGTCTGCACTTTCCTTTCTTGACTTTTCAAGAGCTATTTTGTCAATTGAATAGATGGTACTGTCTACGGTCAACTTTTTTCGATACATTTTGACATGTTTTCACAAAAATTAATTTGATGTCCTTGGATAGCTCTTGAAAAGTGAAGATAGGAAAGTGCAGACCATTTCTCTCTAACTTGATTGGTTTGAGTCTCAAAGCGTGTCAAAAGGTGCGAAAATACCATTTTCAAAACGCGATATCTCGATAACGGTTGAACTCAAGAACATAAGTTATATTAATTTTTTTTTCAAAATTGAGGGAAGATTTGAAATATCATTTAATATACAGGGGAAGGGGTTCCATTTAAAAAAAAACAACTATGATACGATTCTTGTTTTGGGGACACCCTATATAACATGAAAATATTTTTAATATAGCCTTAATTTTTTTAATTAATTTTTCTCCATTGTAAACTGTAGAAAATCACGAACTATTCGATAAGTATTTTTTTTTTTTTGTTCAAATATGATTTTTCAAAAAGATATTCAATTTTTGAGTCTGTATACAGGGTTATTCACGTTATTCGTCACGAAACATCATAGCTGAAGTATCTTGAAGAAGTTTTTTTTCTGGATGGATAGGGACCCTCTATCCATCCAGAGTTCTAAACTGGTTTGGAACTAACGGCGAAAATAGCTAATAAATAGCTAATAATATGTATTACCATGCTTTGATCAAAAAGGGTAGGGCTCGAGTTGAACAGATTGTTTAAAAATCTCAAAAATAAGGTTAAATTACAAACTAAATTTGAATATAAACAATATAAAGAGGGTATAGAACGAAACATAAATGTTGATCCTAATAGTTTCTGGACTTTTTTTAAGACCAAGACTGTGTCTGGTATTCCAAAAGTTATGTGCTTCAATGGTAAGGAATGCAGTGAGGAAAATATGATAGCAAATGAATTCGCCACTTTTTTTCATTCAGTTTTTGGTCCTTCTACACTAAAGAGCAAAAATTATCACAATTTCAGCTTTGGAAATATTAACTTGACTTCAATTAGTGAGGACATGGTCAAAAAGGGTATCAAGAGTCTAAAACCGAAGAGGTCTACGGGTATTGACAACATTCCCTCTTATATATACAAAGGGTGCATGGATTTTTTAGCAAAGCCTCTTGCACACATCTTTAATTTAGCAATCCAGCATTCGACCTTTCCAGAAAAACTTAAAATGGCAGTTATTGTCCCTGTTTATAAGGGCGGCTCTCAAAAGGAAATTGAGAACCATAGACCAATAAGCATACTTAATTCTCTTGCAAAAATATTCGAAAGTATTATTTATGAAGATCTTTTAAAGAATATTAGTGACAAAATTACAGATGAGCAACATGGTTTTCTAGCTGGCAAGTCTACAGTTTCTAACTTATGCAAATTTACCACTCAAGCTTTTGATGCAGTAGATAATCAAACACAACTTGACACAATATATACTGACTGTGCCAAAGCCTTTGACCTTGTTGACCATGAAATCCTAATTCGGCGTCTTGCAGAGATGGGTTTCTCCAGAGAGACATGTATGTTTTTTATCTCATACCTTTCAGATCGTACACAACAAGTTAAAATTGGTAAATCATTATCTAAACCATACATTGCAACCTCTGGGGTGCCACAAGGAAGTAATGTTGGTCCTTTACTTTTCATTATCTTCATTAATACAATAGTGAGTGTCATAAAACATTCTTCTTGTCTGGTTTTTGCCGATGATTTTAAACTCTTCAAGGAAATTATCACTCTATCAGATTGTATTTTACTGCAAGAGGACCTGGATTCTGTTGCCAGTTGGCTCTTGCGAAGCAAAATGCGCCTTAACACTGATAAATGTGTCACGGTAACTTACACTAGAAAGCTCAATCCTATATGCTTTAACTACTCAATTGACACCTCAGTCTTACAGAAAAAACATGAAGTAAAAGATCTAGGTGTATACATGAAAAGTAATCTAAAATTTACCACCCATTATGAGTTTATTGTCAATAAGGCATACAAAAAATTGGGTTTTATTATCCGTAAATCAAAAAATTTTCAAAATCTAAGCACTCTTGTACAACTTTATAATGCCATTGTAAGGCCTCACCTAGAATATGCAGCAATAATATGGTCACCTAAAACCCATTGTCATTCAGATTATATTGAACGTGTACAGAAAAAGTTTCTAAGATTTTTATACCTAAGAGATAATAATGAACATCCTTATCTTGTTTCTTACCAAAGCATGTTAAATACTTATAATTTTAAAAAACTCTGTGATAGAAGAAAACAACACTCTGTGTTATTTATCTATTATATATTAAACAACATTAAATACCAGGGATGCACTCTTATTAACTCAATATATTTTCATGTTCCTAAAGTCAATCTTAGATGTAGGCAGGACAGGTTGTTTAGTGTTAGGACCTCTTTGGACAGCCCCTTAAATCAAATGTTAGAACATTGTAATAGTCTGTGTAAGTGTACTGATATTGATTTTTTTAATATTCCTGTGGGTAAACTTAAAAAGTCAAGCTCAATGTAGTACCTACTATTATACGCCATATCTGTTTGTTTGTTTTCATTCTTTATGTTTGTTTCTTTTATTTCTTGTAGTACTTAGTGTAGTCTTATATTGTAATTACCATTGTATTGGTGTTTTGTAAGACTTTAATTCAATAAATAAATAAATAAATAAATAAATAAATAACTCCATATAGATGTAAATTCTCCATATTCTAGATTTTAATATTAGGTTATAAGATAAGGACATTAGTTACTGACCTAAATACAATTTGCTTAAAGACATGATAAAGTATACTTCCACCTAATGTATCAGATATAATATAATATTGATAAATTGCATAATTTTGCTTATCATATTCAGAAGAGTATCTTGTTCCACGGTACTGGCGGGAAATTTTAATTTATATAAATGGCACGCAGCCCACTGAAAATGTGAGAGAAATCAATTCAGCATCCATAATGTGATGAAAACATGCGTTTATATCAAATATTGATTCAAGCTGGTTCTATTTTTCTGAATAAAACATAATAACATGCTTACCGCTAGGAGAAGACTACAGTTGACTCCAACGTGACGTCACATATTGCGAGAAAGATTGAGCGTATCTGCGCAATGGCATACCGGTGTGTGTATCGTGCTTGGAACGATAAATGATCACTTCACAACCAGTTACTGCCTGTACAAGAAGCATCAGAAATATCCCCCCTGGTACACACATTTCAACAGTATTCTCGGCTTTTCGCTGATTCAGTTTCCGAAATTCTCTCGAGCTCAACGCGTAACGTTCTTATGATCAACATGGAATTGTAAAGTGGTAAAAATGAACTGATTTCCGATACCAGCGTTTGATTGGCCTCTATGGAAGGGTCTCTAATCCAAAGATTTACATCATCGAACGCCTGAAATACCGTCTCCACTGTCTAAATGCTAGCCGATAGGCACATATCCAGAGGGTGGCGCTCCACTTATGGAAAATATAATTTTACGACCCTGTCAACATCGTAGTAGAAATCGAACGACGTCACAGTTTCACTTCGAGAAAGACGTTTTGAGTCAATCGATGTCATAAAAGAAAATTCGGTAAAGGATATGAAGTATTATTTGATAAGATCTTGACAGACTGTAGTGGTGTTTTGATTTGGAGAACGTTCTTTTTCCAAAACAAAATTGGAAATGTGATAAAGTTCGTGATGTTATCGATTGAGTACAACAACCAGTAAGAAAACATTGATGAAAAATGTATTTTTGGAAGAGTTGATTTTGTCCCTGAGGCTTTTATCTTTATCATTGAGATCGTCATGAAGTTCTCTGTTTCTGACCATGAGGAATTCACAAAAGAACTCACTATTTTGTTTTACCTGATGTGTGTTCCATAGCCAGGACTCTTGAGTTGATGGAAGTTTTCTTTTTCTTTTTCATGAAAGTTCTATCATAGGATGTTGCTTATCGATAAGATAGTCAACCAACCATTTTCATAATGAAATCAACATTACTTTTTTGCAGACAACCCTTTAGTGTGCACCTGCGAAACCGAGGAGATTTGGGAATGGTTCAAAGACCATCAAAAACAAATGGTGTCTTCTGGTAAAAGTCTGCTGAAATGTCAACAACCTCATGGAGTAAGAGGCAAAATATTGATGGAGCTAGACCCAGAACAATTCTGTGACGAGCCCATGGTCATAAAGCTGGGTATTCAAGATATTCAGCCATTCTCAGTGTTAGTCTCGTGGCAAGGAAGAAATCATTCTGGGTTGCATGGGTTCCAAGTAGCATATCAGTCAATTGACAGTGTTGATCAGGTAAGCATAACATTATTTGGTGATTTTCAGTGAGAAGATGATAATTAAATGGACAATCGATGCGTAAACACAGAAGGGAAAATAAACATACTTGTTTGCTGTTCGTCTGTCGCTTTCATTATAAACGTTTTCATTATGAGAGTATGTTTTCATGTCTGTATTTATCGTTATTAATTCAACAGCTGTGAGGATCTCACGCTGCTTGGAACATCGAATGGCCTTCTTAATTTTTGGTTTTTATCGTGAATTATACTACGGGGGGGGGTAAAATAGGGAATGAAAGCTTCGACATACAAGGATAAAATAGATGAGACGTTGATAAAAGCTAGTGGGCCTACCTGCTGTATTTTTTTCTATAAAATTGCAACGTATGCCGATTCTAAGTGAATTTAGCTGGCAGAGCCTGTTATTATGCTTTCTATAATCCTTTGGATCAACTTTGTAGTGATAATATGATATCCACGGAACTTGATTACATCTTTCGCGAATTATTTTGGTACCTATATGGTTTGTTCCGTGGATTATATTCAAAGCTGAAAGGATGCTGCCCACAATATAACATTTCTGAAAAAAAATCTTTCAGATAGTGAGCTAGCTTGCATATTCATATATAGAGTGTCGCATTATCAATATGTACTAATATGTAGTGGATATATGGAGCTCCATGGTCGACAAAGCTCAACATACAGCTAACAACACACAGTCTTTCAGGAAGCTTAGATTGAAAAGGCCTGCATATATTATCCTCTTTGTTCAGTATTCACTGCGTCACGAAGATA
Source organism: Orchestes rusci (assembly GCA_958502075.1). Taxonomy (NCBI): domain Eukaryota; kingdom Metazoa; phylum Arthropoda; class Insecta; order Coleoptera; family Curculionidae; genus Orchestes; species Orchestes rusci. The sequence continues at coordinate 15,028,301 of OY293305.1, read as the reverse complement.
AGGGCATTAAAGTGAATAGAGATTATTTCCATTATATGAAATCTAGTTTTTTTTTCTGAAAATGATTGAAACGTCAGATTTCTAACTATAAAGAAGAGTCAACAATGTTCAGACGAAATCTGGATAATTTTTGTCTAATGATATTGATGATGACTAAGTAGTTGTTCTGAAGATGCGAGAATAATAATTGTAGCTAGCTCTAGTGCTGATTCGAATCTACTACAGTGACTACAGTATACATCTTTGCGAAAAATAAGTCCACAATTTCTTTTTTTCACATACTCCAATCGCCAAGATTGATAAACCATATTTATATTATATTGATGGGCTGAAAATAACAGAAAAACAACAGCTACAGCTTCAAAATCTTCAAAGCATGGCGTGGCTTGTCACAGTTACAGTTTTTGTAATTCGTTGGCCGATTGTTCCGAAATACCTTTCCTCTGCTTTATTTTGCATGTACAGGGTGTCTCGCATGAGAACCGACACAGAGCAGGAGCATGTAGGGAAACAGAAAATATCATGATTTGATGCAATAACGTACCTATAAAATACCAAGCTGCATCCCTCAAAAGTTAGACGCTTTGCAAGTAAGGTTTTGAATTACGGAAAAAAAATCAATATTTATACCGCAACTAAGTGCCAATTCGTAATGAACGTAAGCGTAATACAATCGTAAACGTGACCGTAAACATAACAGAAAATATTACGTTAGTGTTCACATTAAACATAAAAATGATTCGTAAGATCGTTACGTGCGCCGCGTACTTGCGTCTGTTATTCCTTTTAGCATATAATTGTGAACAGACATACCGATACAGTACATTTATCTTTACAAATTACGTTTCCGTCACGTCTTTTTTACGTATTACGTTCATTGTGAATTGGCACTAGAGAAACACCAAATTTGGTACATGTTGTTGGTGTACCAAGAGCAATAATCGACAGTAATTGAGGTTGAATCAAGACGTTCTGAAGGGCTGGTGAGGTATGATGCACTTGGGGGCCTTGAAAATGTTTTTTTTTTGTTATGTGGAAAATTTAGTTGTTGAACTTCACCTGCTCTTGTTATTTTCCGAAAAACTTTTTCGTTTTTATCAAAAACCCAAAGTTCTTAAGATAATTAGTGTAACTTTCATATTAAAAATCGTCGAAAATTCCAACGTTGGCTATGAAATGATACAATAAGATAAAAAGTTGAGTTGAGAATTACTTATTAGAAAACTAACAATTCAAACAATAGAAATAACATATACACTTTGTATGTACTTAGGAGGTACAAAAATCGTTCAAAGTGAGCACCATGCTGTTTCCAATGAGTTTGCATTTATTTGTACAGAGTGTCCCATATAAGATCCTCTGCTCCCAATTTACGGAAAAAAGTTGAATATCTTATTGTTTTCAAACGAACGAGAATTTTAAAAAGAACACCCTGTGTATCATTCCGGATCTTGACTGTTCACCAAAAATAAAGGTTAGTTCGTATGAAATAGTATATACCTATCACTAGCCGTTTACAAATTATTCGCTATTATATCCTTTATATCACATCCGCGGACATTGACGTCATATCACGTCATTGAAATTTGTTCTGTCAGGTCACCAAGAAAAACTGAAGTGTGCTCATATTATCACAACTATAAAATGAATAGTTTTGAACATACAGGATGTGACGAATATCTTTTGAATCACATTTTTTGAGAGAACCAGGAATACTACATAGAAACTCTGCGTCATATTATGACGTCATGCCCTGTAAAATGCATATTTTCTCTACAGAATGTCAGTGACGTCATATGACGCATGGAAGAAAAAAATTCAAACAGTCTATTTCGAGAACAAACATACAGTGAGAACGTAAATAGTCCCCCCCCCCCTCTAACTTTTGAACGCATCGATATTTTTGACTCAAATTTGAAAGTGTGTTTCAGGGTAGGCTTTACTAAGTTTTGACCTCCAAAAAAAATTTTCATCTGTCAAACTGACAGCTGGGCACCATTTTGAAACAAAAAATTAAATGGAAAAGGGGGTCATGTGATACTTTGTTTGAAAGGTCCTTCCATTCTCTTTTCACCCCCAAAGTTTGAAGTCCTTATTATTTTTCATAAGGAAATGGCGCCATGTCGAAAATAGATTATTTGTGTCTAATATTATCTTTAGTATCAGGTTTTTTTGAAATTTTTTATTAAATACTGTTGTAGAAATACTGTGTAGAATCACTTATGTTATAGGTTAGTTTTTTCATTGTTAATAAAGTTCTTTTAAGAATTACAGATAGTATTTTGACCCAAATAATTTATTTTCGATATGGCGCCATTTCCTTAAGAAAAATGCTAAGGACTTCAAACTTTGGAAGTGAAAAGAGAATGGAAGGACCTTTCAAATAAGGTATCACATGACCCCCTTTTCCATTCAATAATTTGTTTCTAAATGGTGCCCAGCTGTCAGTTTGACAGTTGAAATTTTTTTTTGAAGGTCAAAACTTAGTAAAGCCTACCCTGAACAACACCTCCAAATTTGAGCCAAAAATATTAATGCGTTCAAAAGTTAGAGGGGGGGGGGACTATTTACGTCCTCACTGTATATAAAACAGCAACGAAACAATACAGAATACTATGGTAGAGTATAAACATATTATACGACCCAAATAATATGTGGACACACACCTACACAAAGAAGAAGCTTGCCTATGCAATCACGACATTGTCAAGCAGTTTCTCTCTTTTTCCTAATTATACATTACTGTATAGTTAGTGCTTATAATATATTTTTCTGACTTTCTATCAGTGTACCTACTCTATGGCCTAACGTTTATTGGATTCATCATTCGAATATAAAGAACTTCTTTGAGTTTGATCTGAAGCAGCTAGCGAGTTGTCGGCGTCGGTGCCGTACGCATCGTGTGCGTTTTTATCATCCGATCATGATCCTTCGATCTCAGTCTCAACATTCTAAATACCACGCAAAGTGATTGTTTTTCTTGTTTATCGTCCATTTCATTTAGACATTCAATCAATCTTTCAGCAGAAGCTATGCCAAACAATATGCAAAACAGCACGCGCCAAAATGTCTGATAATCAGCTGTTCATATTTCCCCCCCTCCACTCCCCAATGAAATATCGCGAACATTTTTCGACGGAAGGTGTCCAGAGGGACACTCCACATACTAACATATGTAAAATAGCCGGGATATAACGCTAAACGAATCTATAGGCTTTTGACGGCAAGTGCCGTCACTGCCCGATAAGACACATCGACCGTTGCGGCTTATGCCGAATGTGCCCAATCATACACATGCTACAAAAAATCGGTATCCGCGAACGTGTTATACAATAAAAAAATCCTTTCTTGAAAATTCAATGACAAAAAATATTATATATATTTTCGAAAAAACTTCAAGACAATTGTATTCTTATGGATGGAGCAAGAAAAATAAATCGATTTCTCAGCAGAAGTCACTTAGTCAGAGATGCCCTAAGGAAACTGGAAATCATCTATACAACTTGTATTGCTCAGAACGGAGGACATGTAAGATATTTACTTTAATTCTGTGTTGGTGATTTCAATTTATCTTGGTCAAGTGTTTCATGATTCATAAAAAAAAATAGCTAATATTGTCTCAACGGCAAAAGATGGGTAAAGACTATTACATACCAACAAACCTTTATTTTTGGTATAAAATCAAAATTCGCGACGATATACAGGGTGTTCTATTTATCATTTTCCACTTATTGGTGATTTTATATGTTGGCTTCAACTTCTTACATCGCACTGTATAGTTGGCAGCCATTCTAACTTACTGGAATTATATATTATAGTATTGTCTAAGGGAAAAAGATACCCTGTACATGATTCGATTCCATAATTCGACTCCAGAACACAGAGTTCTATCGAAACGTAGCTAACGTCGAATACACAGATTTTTTAATGGTCCCTAAAGAGACAAGACCCGAATTTTTGAGGACTGGTGATCGTGCCGAAATTCTTCATCTGACTAACTCAGTTAAGTCATGTCGCGGAGTGCACATCTCCATAATAGACCGTTGCGAATCTAGCGATAGTCGCCGAAATGGCATGGAATAACGTGCGCTGTGAATGTTTTGACTTTTCCCTGTCCTTCATTTCTCTTTTTGCTTTAATCCTTCACAATAAGGATGTCACTGGGACATCCATTTTTAACCAAACATAAACTAACCCAACCTAACCCAAACTCACAACTAGCTTTGTTTGATTTCAACGCACGTAATTCCGCCGACGATTAGTAGATACTTGTTGTCGATTGCATCATGAATAAACATTCTTACTTCAAATCAAGTTGTAGTTACGGACCCAACGTCCAATGTTCTCCTGAGTTTCCGCATGCGCAAAACTCAAGAGCTTGAAAAGTAAATTTCACATTTCACAATAAGGATGTCGTCAAGGCGTCGTCCATTTTTAACCAAACACAAACTAACCTAAACTAGCCCAAAGTTACAACTATTTTTCTTTAATCTCAACTTTAAACAAATAATACATGATTTGTGATGCATGCGACTTATCGGCAGCCGATAAATTACCGACTTTTCGCGCACGCGGAACCTCGGGAGCACGATGAGACATTGGGTCTAGCTTCTTTTTTGAAACTACTCTTGTGGAGAGCTCAGGTGCAGTCTAGTTGATAGTGTTTTTTGTACAGAGAATTCACCATTGCAACTATGAACCTTGTTCAAAATTTGGTTAACTAACATATCGTCCCCCTAAACACGAATGGGCGTATCTAGCGGAAAATAAAATAAAAAAACATTTATGCTAATTTCAGATTCGTCAAGATTAGAGGACTCTAAAATAAGTATTGACATTATTTTTATTTTCTGCTAGATACGCCCATCCGTGTTAAGGGAGACGATATGTTGGGTTAGTTTGGGTATTGAGATCATCAGATGTACCCAATCATACTATGCTCAGTGCTCAGTTCGGCATCGGCTTATGCCGTGAATAGGCATTTCGGGATGTGTACAAATCATGTTATCAGCTGCCTAATTGTGTACAGGGTCCTTCATTAGTGCGTCGGGCAATCCTAGCGTGGTTATTTACAAAAGTAAAAAAAAAAAGTTTCATACAAAAGTTGTAGAATGTGATTTTATGCATATTTTAAAAATATTTTCAAACATACAGGGTGGTCCAAAAAGTGTGACGTCATCAAATATATTTTTTTTTAAATGGCACACCCTGTATTTTTTGGCACATTTAGGTTGCTTTTGGTGTTCTCTCTTATGTGCCAAAATATTTTTTTATTTGCTTTGATACTTTATGAGCAATAAATAAAACAAGATGAAAATATCGTTTTGCATGCTTGGAAAAAATAGAAAAAAAATCTTATTTAGATCTGTTTTGCTCCAGCTAAATGGTATGAACAGTAATGCTAGAGGTCTAATAATACTCTGACAATAAACAGATTTCTCTTATTTTATACAGGGTGTTCAAAATTTGGTTACAAAAATGGCAACTTTCAAATCAGTTTTTCTTAGTATTTTTAAATGGCACACCCTGTATTTTATTTCAGTATTTAATGCAGAATTTAATTGCAACCAAATTTTGTTATAACGAATGTATCAAAATTCTCAAACGTTTTGGAGATATTTACCAAAACCCATAAATATCACCATAAAACTAGAAAAGTATTGGGAAATTATCATAGACAGCCATGGAAAAACAGTTTGTAGATGTTTATTTATCACTTTACAGACTAATAGGAACAATATTAACAATTCATTTTAACAAATGCTCAAAATGTCCTCCGTTTTGCTGCAAACATTTGTTAATTCGTACGTGTAAGCTCTTATTCACATCGTCCAACATCGCTGGTGTAATTGTCGCAAATGCGTTAATTATTCTCTGCCGCATGTCCTCCCTGGTAGTTGGCCGTTCCTCATAAACTAGATTTTTTACATACCCCCCCAGAAAAAAATCTAATTTGGTTAGGTCGGGCGACCTCGGAGGCCTTCGAACTGGCCCTCCTCTTCCAATCCAGCGATTTCCGTACATATTATCCAACTCTGCCCTGACCTGTTGCGCATAATGTGCTGGAGCTCCATCTTGTTGGAACCACATTTGTGCCAGCATATTTGGTCGTAAATTAGCAAGTAATACAGGTAAATCGTTTCTCAAGAATTCAAGATAAATTTGACCTGTAAGGTGACCGTCAAAAAAATGAGGACCGATCACATTACCAGCAATCACTCCTTCCCAAACATTTATCGACCAACGATGTTGGTAGTTCATTTCACGAAAGATGTGTGGATTTTCGGCCGCATAATAATGAAAATTGTGTCTGTTTACGCATCCGTTGTTGTGGAATGTCGCCTCATCAGTAAAGAACACCGACATAAAAAAAACGTGGATTTTCTCGAAGACGTGCTCGAGCCCAATCGCAAAATTGTACCCTGCACCTAAAGTCATTTTCACTCAGAGCCTGGTGTAGCTGAATATGATATGCATGAAAACGATGCATTTTTAAAATTCGCTGAACTGAACTTTCACTAATTTCAACCTCTTCTCCCACGGCTGCCTGGCTTATGTTTGGATTTTCAGTAACTGTCAACAAAACTGCTAGTTGCTTTTCCTCATTTGTAGCCGGTTTTGTTCTTTCTACCTTTTTATAGTCCACACTCCCTGTCTCGATAAAACGCTCAAGCAATCTAGTAAAGCTTAGGGGATCTGGATGACGCCTTTCCGGAAACTGAGTCGCGTAAACTTTACTGGCCAGTAAACAATTTTTGTTGCAATTCCACAACACAAATACCATATCAATTAACTCTTCCCTTGAAAATTTCATTTTTAAAAAACTAATACTCCAGAAAAGAGCTAAATGAGATACAAAAATGATTACAAGAAACTAGAAATGTTAAAATCATTTGTTTTTGAAGTGCACCAATTGTTTTTCCAAAGGTTGCTAAGATACTATTTCAATCCTGAGGAATTCATGGCTGTCTTGATAATTTCCCAATACTTTTCTAGTTTTATGGTGATATTTATGGGTTTTGGTAAATATCTCTAAAACGATTGAGAATTTTGATACATTCGTTATAACAAAATTTGCTTGCAATTAAATTCTGCATTAAATACTGAAATAAAATACAGGGTGTGCCATTTAAAAATACTAAGAAAAACTGATTTGAAAGTTGCCATTTTTGTAACCAAATTTTGAACACCCTGTATAAAATAAGAGAAATCTGTTTATTGTCAGAGTATTATTAGACCTCTAGCATTACTGTTCATACCATTTAACTGGAGCAAAACAGATCTAAATAAGATTTTTTTTCTATTTTTTCCAAGCATGCAAAACGATATTTTCATCTTGTTTTATTTATTGCTCATGAAATATCAGAGCAAATAAAAAAATATTTTGGCACATAAGAGAGAACACCAAAAGCAACCTAAATGTGCCAAAAAATACAGGGTGTGCCATTTAAAAAAAAATATATTTGATGACGTCACACTTTTTGGACCACCCTGTATGTCTGAAAATATTTTTTAAATATGCATAAAGTCACATTCTACAACTTTTGTATGAAACTTTTTTTTTTACTTTTGTAAATAACCACGCTAGGATTGCCCGACGCACTAATGAAGGACCCTGTATATATTCTGGCATCTGACATATCCAGTCAGATTTCGCGATATGTCGAACTATTTCGGCCACCGGCCGAATTCGCCATCTGACGCCAACATATACATTGGTAAGTTGAGTTGGATCATAATATTTCGGATTCTCCATACATGCCCCTGCTCTGTGTCTTATGCGGGACACCCTGTATAATCTTGGCAGTTTTTTCGAATAGTTTTTGCATGCAGTAGCCAAAAAGAATTATGCGCTTCCGAAAGCCATCTTGATAATACAATATCCGGCTTATTAGTGGAAGCCGCTAGTCTCGAGTTATTTGATTAAAATCGAGATTAAAATTTACAAGCAGAACCTGGTGATTCAAACATAATTATAGCACACAATTTAAGGTAGTATGACACTTATCTTGGTGTGGTTTTGGATTAAACATTTCTCGCTGATTGTTTTTATTTTTTGCTGTGTTCATGCTGTGACCATACGAACTTATCTTTTGTTTTTGATCAAACTCACTATTTTCAAGACTCAAATAACCAATCTAGACTTCAAACTTCATTACTCTTCGACAGAAAGCCAATTACTTTTTTCACGATGTTCTCAACAGTTCTGATGAGGTGTAACGTATACGAGCAGATTGTATCAGAAACCAATGAAGCTTATGTGACTTGAGACTTTATAAATCAAAAAAATCTCTCACTTGACTTTTACACAACATGATATATTTTACACAAAATATTCATTCAAGTCAACAAGTCCTGAGTCCCTCACAAGGATTCAGTTTTTCGCACACCCTCGTCAAGATAATCTGGATTTAGGCGAGTACCTGATTATTGAGGAAGAACTCTTGCCTATTGATGTCTTCCCCAATCGCTCCAGACGAAATCGGTATTTGTGGATACCCCCTATGTCATGGATTGTCTTGGCGAAGGGGTGGAGTCGGCATCAAGGCTTGGACTGTTCAAATTTGAGAAAAAAAGTTTGTCTATGGGAGTTTAGGGCAATGCCAGAATTATCCAAAGGCCAAGAACCGATCAGCATATTTCATTTCACAAAGCATATTCGTACATAAATGTGTCCTACTCATCTCCTAATAATACAGGGTTCGCAAAAGTAAGTGGCCTATAAGAATATCTCGGAAAATAAAGCGGTTGGGATTCTAAAAATTTGTAGGAAGAGATTTTCGTAGATGCTCTTTTCAAATGAAGTAATAGTGACGTTGTGTGATTTCCGGTCATACCGAAAGTGGGTGTCAACTCGCTTGCTTCAAATGGAACACCCTATATATTATAACATTTTCTGATTCTACGTGAAATTCTGGGGAGATTTGATGTGTGAGGTCCTTTACCTAAGTATAAGCGTTTTTGAAATATTTGAGTTTTTATGTCAAAAATGACGTTCGTAGGTTTCTATTTAAATGTAAATTTTTCATCTGAGAAAGCATTTATTGTTCAATTTGTATTGGATTTCTTGTTGCAAGGGAACTATTTCAAAAGATTGTTTACAATATTTTGATAACTATTATTCAGGGTGGGCCAAGAATAAGATCAAAAATTAAATTCAGCAAACTACCAAAAATCAATTTTTTTGTATGGAAACTCCCAATTTATATAATTTTGTCCTTTTGAGTTTTTAAAATGAAGGTGAGCTTGTATATAATTGTACATTCCAAAAATTCAAAAAAAAAAAATAAAATTTAGAATTTTTGGAGTGGACAATGTTATACAGACTCACCTTTATTTTTAATTCTCAATAAGATAAAATGATAAAAATTGGGGGTATCTATTTGAAAAAATTTGATTTTGGGCGGTTTTCCAGTTTTAGTGATTTACACTTTGATGCATGCCCTCAGGTGTCCCCAAAAATTAGTAACATGGACATAATCAGTTATTTAGTGCTTTCGCCAAGCTAATATGTGTATTCTTTTTGATACAAGCTGTCATCAGTTGACAGGTTTCTGAAATGGTCTAATGTCTATGCAATATACTGTGTGGCAAATGGATCTGTGACAGTGGGGCATCGGTAAGGGAACGAAACAGTATTAAAACATGGCCGGTATCATTCATGAAAAATCCAGTGGCGTGGTGTGTTGGCTGATGTCTAAGAATATTTTTGTCTAAAGAACAATGACGGAGAAATTTGGTCCATTTGTCATTGTCACAATATTTGCCAAAAAATCTTTTTTGGTCACTTGATTTACTCAAATTTTGAATCAGGTTCAGTTAAAAAATTCAAAACATAATGAGTACCTGTTCGATATAACGAACCAGCGTAAGGTACCTACTGTTTTTCAAGATCATCATCATCATCCTGATCGTCATCATTGTTGTCATCAGTTCCGCTATCACTGTCTTGGCCCAGAGGAATAATGAGGGGCTCAACTTTCTCCATAAATCCATCGGTTTCCCAAAATTTTTCTTCAATGTTTTTGACATGTTGGCAAATTTTCTTTCAATCGCCTGTTCTTATAAGCGTCATCACTGCCTCAGTAACTTCTTTCAATGTTATGTTATGTTAAAACCACTGACGTGCTGACGTCATAAAAGCAGGTAGAGATAAATTCAAAGAAGTATGAGCCAGAGGTGTCATACGAAACGATATTGCCTAATGCCTGTTTCAATTTGCAGGTATACACAATATTTGCGGTCTTTTTCTCTTTGTTCAGTATGATGCGCCTGGCCTACTTATGAATTTATTTCTAATTTGATTTAGTTTTTTTGAATCTTATTTATCGTATCTTTTTTGGGTATATTATCATATTTTTATTTTTCTCTAAAAAGTAAAGTGGGAATCGAAAATTGCATTGTTTACGTATCCATGGTCACACTCCTTCACAATCACTCAAGAACCCCTTAGTTTGTTTATTTCCTAAGTGCGACAGTTCGTATTTTGATAGAGTTTTTCGATAAAATTTCACGTTTTGGAACAGAAACAATACAATCCATTGAAAAAATGTCAAATATTATATTCTTTGATCTAATTAGTTACCTAATTCGAGTAATTTTCTAGCTAAATTACACTCGAGCATCAAAATAATCAGATAATTTTGCATTCAAGCTTATTGCCTTTTGAAAACTACATTTGTTCATTTTCATATTTTGTTAAAAGAGCTCTTTCTCCAAAATATGAAAATGAACTCATGCAGTTTCTAGGCAATAAGCTTTCAAGCATAATTATCGATAATTTTGATGCACATGTGCAATTACCCCCGTGAACAAACACCATCTATCACGAATAAATGATATTAGTATATAACAATATCAATTGTCAAATGACATTTGAGCGGCATAGACTGATGACTGATCCACGAATAATGTTCATGGGTCATGGCATAAAAAGACATAACATGATATGACGTGATAAATACCTACCTTTTTTCGTTAACCAGGCCGCTATATCTTTTTTCAAAGATTACTTTGTTGGCGTTTTGTCTTCTTGGACGGAATGATAAGGAGCGTTATCAAAAACAATAACCAAATTGGCCAGTATATTCAGAAGAAATTCTCCTTATTCAATTGACCATGATAATCACCTGTTGCTGTCCCTGCTTTGAATATCAAACAGGCATTGTTGACAAATCCACCCTCAGAACCTGCATGAACAATAATAAGTCGACCTTAAATATACAGGGTGTCCGGAAATTACGCGTCAGGATTTTGGTGGGCGATTCTACATGAAAAATCAATGCAACAATTTTCTATACAATTTTTTCAAAAACTTCAAAAATTTTTTCAAAGTACGAATTTTTAATTATTTAAGGTACGGTTAATGTTTAAAGTCGTTTTTCTCGGAAACCGTTAATTCTACGATGATGCAACACGAGCACCTTTTTAAAAAATATCTTGATGCTCTTTACTAATTTGACATCCAAATTTATAAAAAGATTAAAACAAAAAAGTTCTAAGTAATTTTCCTAAGGTGAAGGACAGCTTCAGCCTTTTGTCATTGACGACTAGCGTCAAATTAATAGGGTGAATACAAAGAAATACTAGTGACATGCATGCAAAATTTGGCGAAAATCATTACACTAGAAAAAAAGTTATTAAAAAAAATAAGAAAAAAAAAAAATTTTTTAACACCCTGTATCTTCCTTAATTTTGAGTTTTTGGAAAAATTGTATAGAAGTTTGTTGCATTAATTTTTCATGTAGAATCGCCCACCAAAATCCTGACGCGTAATTTCCGGACACCCTGATAACTCAATTATGTAAGTATATTTCATAATTTACAAAGATATTGTAATTTTGTTTAAGAAACATAGGTATACCATTTTTGCTTACCGGTTGAACTTATATTACTGATTACACCAGAAACGTTATTGCTTTGCAAGCATTTCTTAAATGTCAAGTCATTGTCCACCCAGGTTTTATCCAAATAAACAATATTTCTGCCTTGTTGACGATACCTCCTTATTGCGTGGATATGTTTGTACCTCCAATGCAATATGTTGGGCCACTTCATCAGAAATTTTTGTTCATTTTGGCATTTACGCCAAAAAAAAATCCATTTAATTTTAGTAAACCCCTGAGCGTTTTCCATGAATATGGAAAATCTGACTCTTCCCGCAATGTTTGTAGTAATCCCCTGGTGGTCGGGAAAACTTTAAATTCAAGATGAAATCTGTTTATCATATTTTGTATTATTTGGAAATCAAAATCATCATTCTTTTCGCCCAGTGATTGACGCAGTCTTTTCTTTCCAGGACTGCATGACATTCAATCCGGGTTATTTCTTATCCTTTCTTCATCCTCCTTCCGAATTTTTTCCACAGTCGATACGCCAATACCAGTATGAAGAGACACTCGATCTAGTAGACGTTTGAGAGGCAATTCAAGCGGGAGGCCTTCTCATCACAAACCATATAGACAAGGAAAAATTCTCCAGAATTCAATTTATATCATTTTACCTATAAACGTTCGCTATCACTTCTCTTGCTTGGCTATGCAGTGTTTTACCGTGAGTATATTTGTTAATTATTTCAAACAAATAATAACAGCGATAACAATAATAGACAACAACAACGACAACAAGAAACACAACAAGAACACCAACAACAATTACTAGGTAACAAGAATGTCAATAATCAACAACAAGAATAACTTATCGCAACCATCCTCAAAGCTCAGAATTCGCAAATAGAAGCACCACCACTGAATGTCTCAATATATGCTATTATTGTCCGGGTTTGATATGATGCGCTGAAAATAGTCGCGTTACTTACTACGGCCAATTGCGAGTCCGTTTCATTAATCAAAAAAGTGTAATCACATTAGACAATCAATGAGACTCCTTTCAAGATACACCTTTCGACTGTTTTTGAGTCGTGTTGCCGCTTCTCCGATGCCGATAATAATATTTGGAGAAAATTCTACTCATTCTAAGATTAGGTCTTGAAAAAACTAGGTAGTTATTCATTGAAAATGAATTAAAAAATGTACGTTAATATACTTTGAACTATCCTTGTCAATATTTGTAATTATAAAAATCGATTTTGAATGAGCTTTATTTCACGAAGCAACAGGTTTTGCATTCTGGAAGTTAAATATGGCAATATCGATTTTATTATACGAATTTTTTCCGTGGTTACAGATCCGTTTGCCATACTGTAACCTTGACAAATTGTGGCTTGACAAGTTATAGTTATGGTTGGTGAACATGTTGAGGCACTGGGCGACCACTGCTCTCCTCGAATTCGTTATTTTTGCAAAATCAAGTTCATTAGCTTAGAAATTTAGGTTTCTGCATTTTTTGATTCACAGTTAAAATTGTTTGAGAGTTTATGCATGGGAGGCTGCGAAACCCTCTTTGCCTGTAACTGTTGTTGCTAACTCAAAATAAAACGAAACTATAATTCTCGTTTTCTACAATGATGCATATCATGTAATAGACCATCTCAACCAAACCGATTGGAAAGATTGTTTCACAAAGGAACCTTGATAAAAAGTTAAAATATTTCATGGTTTCCTTCATAGGTTTAGAAAAAAATGTCCAAGTATTGTTTGCTTTTATTTAATGCCACACATAATTCAATGGCAAAAGTATGTTTTCATCATCTCAGATCACCACAATATAATTCACAAAAGTTTTTTGTTCTGAATAATCATCTAACCAAAATAACGGTGTAGCTTTTTCAATTTTCCCCAGACGACAAAGTATCTGCACTACGTACAACTCCAGACTATTCTGAAACTTGTTCGCTTCAGTGAAATACAGTCTGATTCGTAAGAAAAAACAATTCAATCCAAGGGGAATATAAATCTGTAGCAATAATGTTTCTCCAGATAAGAGTGTTCCCTTTTATTCTATCTGTGAAAGAGCGACAAGCAAATAATTCAAAAGAAAAAAGGTCATTGAGTTTGTTTCTGGACTATGACAGGCCCACCCATTGCGATGTTATCAAGATATGTTTTTGTGCAGAAAGCAATGTGGCCATTTTCAGCGCCATAATATGATCAGAAGCTGCAACTGATTTTATCTGAAAAAATGAGAAAATAGTAAAGTTCTTTAACATCATTTTCACTTTTCAAGGAATAGATGCATCTTTGATATTTTCGATATGAGCCATTCTGATTATTCTTTGCTACAAACAAATACAGAGGATCAAAAAATGCTCTTAATCGGTGCTTTTGTTGGCTTTTTCGTGAAATTCGAGTTATCAGTCTGGTTATTTGATCGGATACGCCAACACGGATAATCAATGCAGTTGGTACTTCTTTGGTATTGGGAAGTGATTAAACTGAGCGACTTACCCATCGATCTGTTTAAAATTGGAACTGGGTTGACGGTCGATACCCATAACTTCTTGTGAGAAGTTTGACAGAAAATATTCTTCATATTCTCGATAAAGAAACAGCTCTCTGACCAAGATGCTTCTTTTCTTTATACGTTGATACTTTATTTCCAGAAAAAATACAATATGTTGGCAAAAAAAACTAATTATACAGTGTGCTTACCTAAGTGTGCAACATATGGGATTTTTTTTTATCAAATGCACAACCAAAATACAAATATTTTCGAAAGTTGGTGCATGTTCGATATTAGGTGCACTTAGAATGGTTGCAAGTCAAACAGCATACATGGTAGGCCAAAAAATATGAAAATTGTACAGGAGTGAAGAACCCTTATTTCAGAAAATTCGGCAAAATGTTATAAAAAAAAAGCTGTTTAGAATCAAGAGTTATGCCCAAATACCAAATCATGGCCTCCTAAAAAAAATATATTTGTTTTAACATCTTATCATTTCCCAGAAAAAAAAATGTTTTCATATTCACCCTAAACAGTTTAATAAATTATTCAAAAACAAATCAATTTCGCATAACTTGGTTCAAATCTAAGCATATTTAGAAAATTAACCTATATTTTAAATTTTTAAGGGAATCATAAGCTTCATGTTTTTTGAAACGATATCAAACAGAACTTTAAAATATGGCAAAAATTCTTTTTTACAAGGTAAAACATTATTAATGATAATATGCATCATTATTATTATACATCATTGGTATTATTATTATTATTTTTAATTCACTTCAAATGAGAATTTTTAATATGCATATTATCATTAATAATGTCTTACCTTGTGAAAAAGAATGTTTGCGATATTTTAAAGTTGTGTTGATTATCGTTGCAACAAACATGAAGCTTGTGATTCCCTAAGAAAATTAAAATTTAGGTAAATTTTGTAAATATACTTAGATTTGAACCAAGTTATGCGGAAGTGATTTGTTACTGATAAATTCATGAAACTCTCTAGAGTTAATAAATATAAAAGAATTTTTTTTTGGAAAATGACTAGATGTTTCTTGGGAGGCCATGATTTGGTATTCAGGCATAACTTTTCATTTTTAACAATTTTTGCCCATATCATTTTGCCGAATTTTTTGAAATAAGGGCACTTTACACTTGTACAATTTTCATATTTTTTGGCCTGCCCTGTATGCTGTTTGACTTGAAGCCATTCTAAGTACACCTAATATGATTATCAAACATGCACCAACTTTCGGCAATATTTGTATTTTGGTTGTACAGTTGATAAAAAAAAAATCCCATATGTTGCACACAGTGACCACACTGTATAATGTTGACATCAGTACTGTTTGTTCAATGCTTTTTTGCAGTTACGTCAGACTCTTCCGTCTCTCTCGTACATATTCACAAAAATTTCGCGTATCTCTGGACGCTGGTCGTTCAGATCAATTTGACAAATGTCACGTCTAGAGCGATCAATCTACGACATACTGGCAAACGTCAGATACTGGGACGTAACCGCAGAAAAGAATTGTACAAACAATAGACCGTGAAAGTGTGACGTCACTGTCATTTTGAGTAAAAACAAACTTTTTGGCCATTTGGTTTATCGTGATTCACTAGCTTATTCTATCTAAACTAATTTTCTGAGCCTCAATAAGCATTTTAAATCTCAAGTTCAAGAGTATAGAAGTATATTGTCCAATAGTTCATATTTGCGAATGCTGGTTACCGTCCGATTAAGTGATATTTTTGAAAAATTCAAAGACGAATCATCTGTCTTCAAAAAGGTAAAAAAAAAAATTGAAAGTGGGCATGTTTTCAAACGGGATTTTGATGGTACCTTAGGAATCCTGAGAGAAGAAGTATTGGCTTTTTGAAAGCTTAAAAGCACGTTTTCACTTCGTAAAAGCAATTTGGATTGAGGAGTCTCTTTTCAAATGGGAAAATCAATACAGATTGGATAAGAGCTGATGTTTGTTTTCACCCAATTTCGAAATGTCATCTGACAGTGACGTCAACACTTCCACGGTCTATAATGAGGATAAAATCGAGAGTTTTTGATCGAAGAAGAAAGTCCAGTGTAAGTGTTCGACGAACTCTGTCGCCCAGGTCGTTCGAGGACGTTCGATAGTGGTATTCCAGTCTTACTCCTGTATTGGTTTATTGCAACCATCATGGCAGTTCTAGACAAATAAAATAAGTAGTCTCGAAAGTTGATGTTTCCCAATTCTCTACCTTTTTTTATATAACAACATGGTCAAACCCAAAGACAATATAAGGAAAAACCTGAAAATGTTGGCTGCAGCTCCAGGGTCAGGTATCGTTCCAGCAGAGCTGCTTGAAGCTGGGGGGTCAATACTCTTTCAAAGAATAACCAGACTAGTCAATAATCTCCTTCATTCGATCAAAATACCAGAAAATTGGAAAACGACTACCTTGATATCACATTTTAAAAAAACGATGTAGGAAAGATCTAAATTGCTACAAAAGGATAAGTGGAAGGATTATTAGAGACCGATTAAGGACGAATCTGCGTCAAAGAATAAGCAAGCTATTATTTTCTTGAATTTATTGGAATAAAAGTCCACAGATGCAGGTTCCCTCACAATCGATGGTGCTGTTGAGGCCTGCTTAATAAGGAGTAAAAAAAACAGCAATCAATTGCTTACTAACCAGTCCACTAGGTGAAGTATATTAAAATTATTATTCAAAATAAATGTGGAGAAGCGGAGGAGGAAGAGGAAAGGAGAGCGTTGTGTTCATGTTTGTGCAAGTAACATATAACTGAAAGGGAACAATTGTTAATTTTATATTTATTCATCAAGAATGCACTCTGGTATATACAGCTATTTTTTAGAGATTCTTTTTTGTGTTAAGGTATTCTCAATGAATGCTGTCCACGTATAGAAATGTCAAATCGAGTGCAATGTTCGGCGTTCAATCATAGAGAGCCACTCAAGTTCATGAAGTTTGTGAAAAACTGGTCGTCTACTCCTTATTCCATAAATCAACCTTATACAGGAGTTTTGAACCCTCTGAATCCTCACTCCATTTTTCTCAAGTGCTCTAAAATTCGCATTACTTCATTAATTTTGTTTTCAAAAAAAAATCATAATTACCTGACCCAAAAAATTGTAGTCAATCGATTATTAGGGTAAGTGCCAATCGTATCCTCTCGAATTATGAATAGACTGAAAATAGTTGATGGCAATAACTGGATAGTGTAATATGAAAAAATGGTATGGAAATTCGCTGTAAGGAGAGTATCATAATTCTTACAAAAAGAGATATAACACACAAATTGTGAAGTTAATTGAAATATACAGGATGTCCGGTAAGTATGTGGCATAGTTTCGGGAGCGTATAGGGGAGGTCAAGATAACCCCAGTTTGTCATGAAACTTTTTTCTCTAAAGTACCTTTTAACGGAGATTCAGAGCCCTGAAGGCGTACCCATCGATCTAATTCTTTAGCTCCAACTTCCAAACCGTTTTGTAATATTTGATGAAATTTTAGTATGTGTTGTAGGACAGGAAGGCTTATAAAACTATAGTGAAGTCAATATTTTAAATTGTAGAAGAAACCAGGAACAGATGGGCCACCAAACCTTTTGAGCCCAATTTTCGACAGGTCTTATTTTACAGAGCTGAAAAGTACTTTTTCAAATACTCTTACCTTTTCTCATCAAAAAAGGTGCTCTTCTTTTGTTCCGATAAAACTAGCCGTTTTTGAGAAAAATAGGTTTTCGTTGTAGAGGGTTATCTATTATATTTTCAACCCCACCTACACCTCCTATTATGTGTGGTAGAAAGAAACTTTAAATACAAAAGTTTCAGTTTTCTTCACGTAGTATGTTTTGTCAAAAGCGGAAATAAAAAATCGATTTTACAACATTGGAAAAATTGATGGAGTTATATTTTTTCAAATGGAACACCCTGTATATTGATGGTCAAAATGAAAGCTACTTTTTTTTATTCCAAATATATAACATAATGTTGGTGTTTGGTTCAGTCGTTTTTGCGCTATTCAAGTTCAAAGTCTTATGAAAATTACATTACGTTGATCTGGATTCAACCGTATTGATCCAGGAGGCAGTAAAATTTTTTTCAACTCATTTTCCAGTCACTGTATTTGTAAAAATATGTTCTTTTACTGACAAAAACCAAAATGTTTGAGTCCGGCTAAAATTTCTGGATGGATTCATTGAGACTCTGAACTTGAAAAGCGCAAAATCGGCTCATTCCAATACCAACATAATAATATATTATATATTTTGAATCAGAAGAAAAAGATCCATCATTTGAGCCTATAATAAACAGGGTGTTCCATTTATAAAAAAATATAACTTCATCAATTTTTTCAATGTTTTAAAGTCAATTTTTGATTTCCGCTATCCCCAAAAGATACTACGTGAAAAACCTAACACTTTTGTGTTCAAAGTGTTTTCTACCATTTATAATAAGAGCTGTAGGTAGTGGTCAAAATATAATAGATAACCCTGTACAGGGTGTTTCCGTATATTTTGTCTGCAGACTAACTCGCTTATTATGCAAGATAGATAGGGACTTTAAATACAAAGTTGGTAGGTATTAACATAAACCGCCAAAAAAAAATATTTTTTTGTATACCGGATGCACGAGAGAAGCGTGGCAGACACAACTTGCATTTTTTAAAATGGAACACTCTATATATTATTCTATAAGCAAATAGACATAATTTTTCTGATCTCAAAAATATGCAACATGTAGGCATTCCTTCCAGCCATTTTCATAATATTTGAGTTTTAAAGTTGGTTTTTTGGTATTGCCAAGTGGTAGTATCCATGACTACAATAATTATTGTTTGAACAATAATAATTAATTTTTATCCTTCCAATAATCTAAAACAACAAATAAAACAAGTGAATACATTATATTATTAGTAAATTGATATCATATAATGCAATAACTATTGAATATGCCCGCCATTATTCACAACACATTTTCTGTAAGGGTCAACTTCGCCAAGGCACTCAAAATATATTCAGGTTGGTCATTGAGAGAATCACAAGCATCTTGAACAGCTAAACGAACTATTGATAACATCCATATAATTATTGTAGTCATAGATACTACAATTTGGCAATACCAAAAAACCAACTTTAAAACTCAAATATTTTGAAAACAGCTAAAAGGAGTGCCTACATGTTGTATATTTTTGAGATCAGAAAAATAATGTCTATTTGCTTATAAAATGAAATATAGAGTGTCCCATTTAAAACATGCAAGTTGTATCTGCCACACTTTTCTCGTGCACCCGGTATACAAAAAAATATTTTTTTCTGTCGGTTCATGTTAATACCTACCAACTTTGTATTTAAAGTCCCTATCCATCTTGCATAATAAGCGACTTATAGTGTTTTCGATTGGGAAAACAAGGGTTGCACTGGGTTTGACCTTGGGCAAAACCAGTTATAATGAAAATTTGCTGTAGGGCAATCCCAATCGAACATACTTACATTTTTCATCGAGTGCTATAATATTGCACGGTAAAATTCCGATTGAATTGAAATTGGAATCATTGAACTTCTTGAAAATCTAATATTATGTTGTCTCTGCGTAGCGGCTGAAGTGACTCTGAACTAAACTAATTAGAAGTCCATTTCTCATTGCCAAATGACAAAATCTTGAGACCAATCAATAGTTTTGTATTATATAGATCATAGATAGGTACTAGGAACAACTTTTTTGAGAAATTAGGTATATGCACCAGATCTTAAATGAAATTAATTCCGTTTTGAGTAGGTACTCGTTTTCCATAACTCGTCAACGCCAGTATTTTCTTTTTTCGGCACTACTAGATTCCAACATAATAAGTCTAACTCGAAATCTGTTGTCCACTCACAGAATCACCTCACGCGACGTTTATATCCACCATTTTTCATGGTTTTTTTCAATTTTGCTAATGCACCAAAATTGCACTATACAAGCACGAGCTCAAAGACCTCGTGCCGAAAAATCTGCACTTAGTGCAAAACTCATTGACCCGGTTCCCCAATCGAACATAAAAATCCACTCGATTTCTACCAATCGAACATAAATATTGCCCGAGTGTTGCACCAGTGCTGCCCGATTTTACCAATCGAAAACGCTATTAGTCTGCAGACGAAATATACGGAAACATCCTGTACACGTTGTAATAATAAACACCAAAATACTACGGCGAGACACCAGTTGTTGTTATTGTTGGTATTGTTTTTTGTTGACACTCACAGAGCGATTTACTTTACTAGAATTTGTCAAATTAAAAAAAAAAATGAAAAAAAATAAAGTAGTTTTTTTCTGTTTTTTATTCAATTTTTTACTAATTCTAGTATAGGCAATCAATCTGGGTGTGTCAAAAAAAATTCAATATCAAAAATAACAACAACTACTGTTTTGTCTTAGTGTAGTATTGCAATAACGTGTAAAACAAAAACCTATTTTTCTCGAAGACGGTTAGTTTTATCGGAAATAATGAGCTGTCTCTTTTTTGTTGAGAAAAGGTCAGAGTATTTGAAAAAATATTTTTCGACTTTGTAAAATAACACCTGTCAAAAATTGGGACCAAAAGGTTTGGTGACCGGTCCGTTCCTGGTTTTCCCTACAATTTGAAATAATAACTTTACTATGGTTTAATAAGTCTTCATGGTGGCCTACATAACATACCAAAATTTCATCACAATATACAAGCCAGTTCCAAAGTAAGAGCTAAAAGATTAAATCGATGAGTGCCCCTTCAGGGCTATGTATCTCCGTTAGGAGGCACTTCAGAAAAAAAAGATTCATGACAAACTGTCAATATCTGCTGTTTTAGAAAAGATACAGATGTTCAAGAAAAATGCTGCAGGTTTTCGATATTTTATCAACAATGAAGACTTGAATGAACGAATGTTCCAAAATCAATAGCGCATATTATTGTACCCTTATGACTTCTTTCATGCGAATGGTTTTGATGCCTCCCGAGAAATATTTGCTACTTTTCAAGATGGGCTTCTCGCCAATCAAGCCAGATTTCCAGATGTCCATTGCGAACATGTATACCTAGCAATCTAAGCATACCTATCCCATGTGTTCGATTTCCCATTTTCAATTATTACAAGATCTGTAAGGCCATGTATAGTGATACCCCAGTCCACACCATGATACTACCTCCTCCAAAGAGTGTTCGAGGTAAACAATAATTTGCACAATATTGAACATTGGGTGAATTCGGACAATATGGAATTTCAGAATATTTGTTCATGCAAGTCTATAAGAATGTTTTGTTCATTGTTGAGAAAATATCGGAAAACTGCAGCATTTTTTTAAACATCTGTATCTTCTCTTAAGAAGCAGATATCGACATGACCAAAACAACATTTTGTTGCGAAAAGATTGCACTTCACAACAGAATATAATGGAGCTGAATTTTGCCGCTCAATTTTTCCACAGGGTGTTGGAAACAGGAATAAAAAGCAGCTTCCGTTCTTTGTACTTGAGGGTAAGAAAGTAGCCTTTCTTCTTCCTTCTATTATGATCAAGCCAAAAGTATTTTTCGAAAATGAAAATCAAGGGTAATATCTCAAGACATAGAGCTAAACTTCATGCAAGTCTATAAGAATGTTTTCAGTCATTGTTGACAAAATATCAAAAAACTGCAGCATTTTCTTTAAACATCTGTATCTTTTCCAAAAAAGCAGATATTCACATGACCAAACAAACATTTTGTTGAGAAAAGATCTCACTTCACAACAGAGTATGATGAAGCTGAATTTTGTAGCCGAATTTTTCCACAGAGTGTTGGAAACTTAAGGGTTAAAAAGCAGCTTCCGTTCCTCCCTGTTTAATGACCAGGTGATCACTATTTTTCAAAACCAAAATCAAGGGTTATATGTCGAGACATAGAGCTACACTTATCAAATTTACTTCTAATATTCTTCTACGGAATTTATTTTCGGGGAGTGTATTTTTAAATTCCAACTAGAATGACCGGTACATGAAAAAATATAGATATTAAGGTAAGTATTGTTAGAAAACCGTTTTCAAAGTTTGTCCTTCAATGAGATCCGTCATAGAGTTGATTATTCACCTTGCCAATTCAAACTGTTATAATATACTAGACTTTCTTGACAGACCATCTTTTGCAAAATCTTGCTTTTTTTTCTCTATTTTCTTAGATAGGGAGTGCCCTGATGATTGGCTTGAAAATGGTTTAATCTCGGGTGCTCTCACAAATGCTTCGCTATTGTTGTTGACTTTCCTTGTTCGCCTTCGATAGTTGAACCAACGAAATCAAAAAAATCGTCAAATATCTAACTTGACTCCATTAAAAGTTCAAAATTTTCTTTTGACGCCACTTCACTTCGTGCTTCGTGCTAGTGTATTTGCTATGCTATCCAAATTTTCCCTTCGCTACAGTTGCAAGGGTTCCAGAGTCGATGAGTGACCGGCACTGGAGTCACCTCCGAAGCAAGATCCATATAGTCTTTCACATTGACTGTGACAGCTGCTTTATACTACCTAGAAAATTGTATGCTGTGCAGTGATGGGAACCTTCTCAATATGCCTGAGTTTTTTCAACTAACTACTATTCATGGATAGCATCTGTCTCACGCTTATGCAATCTGAGAACGAATTTCCATTTTTTTTTTTTGTTATTGGAGGATGTTTTGGAACTGATTGTCCTCTCTCTTGTTACTCTTGGTGACGCTTGACTTCTTTTTATCCTTCGAGCTTTGTTCTATTTCTTATTTTCTCTATTGTATTAAACGCAAGTTTTTTTAATGCATTGTTTCTCTTCCTGTTTTTTTTTGCGTAGGTTTAGAATTTTCCAGAAATTCGAATAAAGTCAAGTTCAAGTCAAAAATCAGGCACCAAAGTATTCAAATAGACTATTTTGTCCCAAAATAGGGTATTGACTTCTATGATGATGCAAATTTGGTGATAAAGTACAAATTTCAGACTTCTCACTAGATTATCTATCTTTCTACTACTCACACTCACTCAAGTCTCACAATCGTCACTAAAACTGATCTCATTTATGAAACCAAACCAAAACCAAACGATTTTATCATGAAGAGTTAATTTGAGAACTCCATATTTTGATTACTAAAGTTTCTTGAACATCCACCATAATATCTTAACAGTCTTTTCTAATCTAAATAACTGCTTCCACGAATGTCGCTTTCTTTTATGTAGATTCATATAGGCGTGGGCTGGAATATTCTGCTTTTAACAATAATGTTGAGAGGTTTCTAAGTGTCCACAATATTTTTCTTTGTGAAGGAGAAGGAAACGAAAAATATAGGAAAGTATTATAAAATATTCTTCACACAGATGCATGCTTAAAAAATAGAAACGTAAACTAAACTTCCTAATGTATGTGGTTGATTAATTTTTGATTTGACCAATCATTTTCACATCTTATTTTGTCTGAGTCTGCTCGGGTTTTGATTATATTGATAATTGAAAAGTTTTTATCAGACCCAAGAAAATCACAAATGGGCTATATTCATATCATTATTGTTTCACAACCCCCAGATTCCTTCCCATCCTTAAATAAAACAGCAATCTCTTACTTTACATATCAGATTCAATCTTTGAGAGCGCCCAATTAAAAACTCCATTATGAAAACATGTACCTCAAATTTCTGGAATAGACACATAAGCTAAGCTACAATCTATTATGTCACCTCGAACGGAAGACTCAAGACAACTTATTACAAAAAGCTTTTCCATTTACTTTGTAGATAGATTTAAATTGAATGGAATACATCATGTTGACAAAAACGAGAGAGCGTAATTGGTAGGCAAAGTATGCTCCCGCTAGTTCAGAACACTCAAAGGACGAGTGAGTGAATGAATAATTTATTTGTTCCCTACGCTATTTCGCCATGTTTACAGCAGCTTATGTAATGCAATATAGATCAACATGATCCAAATTCACACAAGAAAACATGATGTGGTTTTGTTTGTGAGGGATGCAAATTCATAAAAGTCATCACCAACTCTCGATTCAATTAGTAAAAGTGAGATAAGAACGCTACCATCTGGATAAGATTCCAATCATTTCAAACTGGAAGTACGCTTTCCACTTCAGTGAATAATCAATACAATTAAAATCACCACAACTTCCGATTTATTGTTTTTCTTATTCTTTTTGAAAAGTATAGTATCAATCTCGTGCATCCATGTGTTTGTGAGTGTATGACCGATCATCTTGAAATTTGGCATACTTATCAAGGGCCAACTTCTTTCTGGAGAAACATTTCCTAGACGGAGTTTATTCAGGTTAGATAGGTAAAAATTTGATGATAGAACTAGAAAAAAGTTTGTCAAGCAACATTTGATCTCTACTGAGTAACCAAAGAAATATTATCAAAGCACTTTGTCCAATCATTTAATCGTTCACTTGAACAGATCTCCATAGCAAAAGCTGCTTTAGTTAGATCCAAAAGAAATAATGGGGATGATAACCTGATTTTTTGAGATCGACGATGTCAAGCTTGGGCTTCTTATGACTATTAAGCTGAATTCTAGAGCGGGTTCAAGAATTGTCTGCGGCGCCTGTAGCGCATTATGGATTTTAAACAAGGCATTAACAATAGTCTTGACGTAGATCAGCACTCTAGGCCCAAATTAAATTTTAATTCCAGATAATCATTATCGGGAGAATAAAATTCAGTTGTGGAACATTGTCATGCTAATGTTTTCTTTCTACACAACCTTTCATTTTTACTATTTTTATTGTTTTATCTCTCAACATAAAACCCTTGTAAGACAATACAATTTAATAAATTTTTTTAACGGTTCTCCAACTTCTTCAAGCCTTCAGAAAAAGATGATTTTGGAAACTCTGCCAAGGACCCATCCGTGGGAGCTATGATCTCGTCATTCGGCGTAAGGCGCTAGCTCTCCAGCCAAGACTAGTTGGGGCATCAAAAAAAAAGACTGGAGAATACGGAGCAAGCATCATCCTCTAGTATTCATCGAATTTGATGATGACAATTTGGGATGAATTTGCAAGAGAAGGGTGTAAAAAACTCGACTGATTCACCTCAAACCCCTGCTTGCCACAGAATAACTACTGGGAATTGGGTGGAATTTTGGAAGTGTCAGTTCAGGATTACCTACTGGCTTCAGAGCTCGCCAATTTATCATATCACCACTGTAGATGAAGTGATTCAAAGAAGCAGTCACTAGAAATACGAAATGAATAATTCCAGCTTCAAAAAAAGTCACCATCAAATCAAAATAATTGCAGATGTTCAGGATTACTAAGCAAAAATCTCAAATCTATGTGCAGCGAACGCGAATAGATGTGGGGTATGTTCGAGCTGTAGCTCTCGTCCATGGAATAGAGAGACATTGTTTTACGGTTATCCGATGTTAAACGGAAATGCTGGTACAGAACCGTAATAAATGTCGAGAGTTACATCCATGTGAGTAGTGTCCTCCTTATACCGGTCTCGCCCCATATGTGAACTCGACAGTAAGGCAGCATGGCAACACTCACATCAATGTAACTCTCGCCACAATACCCTAGTCTGGGTATGAATGTGCAGAGGCTGTTATGAACAACCACTGTCATCTATTGGCTGTACCTCTCGTCCATAGAATAAAGAGGTTATCCGAGGTTGAACGGAAAGGTTGGTACAGAACCGTAATAAATGTCGAGAGTTACATCTGATAGTTCAATAGACGGCAGTGGTTGTTCAAAACAGCCGCTGCACATTCACACCTAGACTAGGGTATTGTGCCGAGAGTTACATTGATGTGAGTGTTGCCATGCTGCCTTACTTTCCACATTCGGGTCAAAACCGGTATAAAGAGGGCACTACTCACATGGTTGTAACTCTCGGCATTTATTACGGTTCTGTACCAACCTTTCCGTTCAACATCGGATAACCGTAAAACAAGGTCTCTTCATCCTGGTAATGTAAACTGATATCAGTTATTGATGACTCGATTACCAAACGCAATATTTTGTCTGAAAAAAGCTTTGGGCCTAGAGGTCTGTATCATCAAATTATTTTTTCGAAAAAAATAATTCATTTTACATAGCGGTTTTTGCAGCAGCGGCAACACCTGTAACGCATTTGATATTCTAGATATCTGATAGTAGCGGCTTTAATGCAAAGACGGGATAAAATCACTGGAATCACATTATTTTGAGTGAACCCCTGTAACGAGTTTTGATAAAAAAGGCAAGTTTGATGAAATAATTCTTGTAACATACATACGCTGATGGCAATGTTTACTAGACAGGAGGTGAAGCTTTCTTGATGGATTATCAGACGAAGCAGATTGAGATATTCTAGCTGCTCTGATATAGCCTGCCATCCCAGACTGCGCTTGAAGGCTGACATAGCGAATATGATATTCAGCAATTATTTTCGCTTTCTACCGCAACTAACAGATCAAAAAGGCCACGTGGATTATATTAAAATATATATACTTTCCGATTTCAATTCAGAATGTATTTCGAATGGAGCAAGCTTGTTTTGCAGGTTCAGCTGAGATGTGCATCATTTTCTCATTTAGCTAGAGACAGGCTCTAGCTTAATCAACAACTTATAATATATCAACCAAGCGGATATTCCAAGCAAAAGATTTTCTTAAACATTTCCATTACTGACTGGTTTCCCACCAATCTTCTCGTCACTGTAACCTGACCAGTCACTAAAACAATCAATGTATTGAACATTTTCAAAAGGATTATAGGTTTACCAGATTTTTTTGGGTATTCCGCCACATACATACCAAAAAAAACTGGTTGATCATGAATGCGCCACAAAACTACAGAGCATATCTACTTGACAGGATTGTTGACGAACATAATAATTTATATGGTTGACGGTTCTTGGATATCAGAACGATAGGAAAACCATATATTTATACTAAGGACAAGAATCATTGACATAATAATATATTTCTATACATTATTACTGTTCAAGGAGTGCATAGTTTCTTCCGTACTCTATTTACTTCGAAGAATCTATTGGACATTTCAGGATAGCTTTTTGTACAAACATGTCAATAATATTTTGTTATTTGGAAAGATGATGCGAAGACAAAAGTGGATACGTGTGCTATGTTCCATCTCAGGGTCTTTGTTGAAATACAAATATCTGGAAAAAACTTCTTTATTTCAGGTCAAGGGCAAAATTCTCGAACAATCAGCAAGACAAGTCAAATTGACACACCTTTATCCAGGTATTAAATACAAAATATGCGTACTTGCCTTGGGCAACTGGGCGTCTTCTCGAAGAAGAGCAACAGCCGAATCAAGACTGGCAGTCAAAAAATCAATAGCTGAGGAGGAAGAGACTATAGAAGATGGTTTCGAAGTCTTCAGTAATGATATTCTACCATTCATGGTCGATTCATCTACCAGTAGATGTACAGAGGTACTAGGATAAATCAATATTTAAAAACATAAAGTTACATGGAATATCTTTTTAGGTATTAACTTTAGGATATCCGGATCTCAGCATGATGCAGGATCATACAGGGGTACAATCCATTCTCACTAGAAGACTAGGACTTATCATTGGCTGCTGTTTAGGATTCATTGTGTTTGTCTTGCTGATATCAACGTTAGGTTATTTGAAGGTGCGTTTTGCAAGTATGAGCGTTGAGCAATATTTTGTACTCTCACCCCATGATCTCAAACTACCGTCTTTTGTTTCCCCCACATCATCAGTCGTGAATTTTCATTAGCCAAAAGATTCGTCACAGACAAATTTATTGGGGACAGTAGAGCAACACCAAATTTGGTATTTCTTTGCAAGATCGTATGAACTTCTCAATATTCTCAACGTTTATACGAATTTCGGAGAATAAGATCGCGAATATCATCAATGTCAGTCCTGAAATTAGTTATTATAAGTAAGAGAAAATTGAATAGTGTCGGACTTCCCAACTTTTCATAAAAACCAACAAACTCAATTATCGCATAATCTTTGAAGTGGCAGAACTTTATAATGGATTAACCGATTTGGATGATTCTTGCGACACTTTGCATGAAATCTCATCTCTATTCTTTGAAAACACTGAGTGATAGTTCGACATCTTATTTGATTGGACAAACCTTAGGAGAAAATCGGAACAAAACCACTGAGGCTTTTTTTTATAAACGTATTTTCCAATTTATCATATTTTGGACAGCACTTTGAATAAAAAATCAATACATTTAATGGATTCAAAAAAAATTTCGTGGAGGATAGTCTAATCAAAATAATCAAATCAAATCAGAAATGCTCTATTGTTAGGAGTACCAAGTATTCATAACAGAGCAAAGAAATATGAAACTATAAAATGAGAACACAAAATAGTCAAACCAGGAAACAATAGGACGACAAGTGGCTTGTACAGGGTGTTTCGGAAAGTGGAAAATCTTCCGGATACAGGTAGAACATGAGAAAAGATTATGAAAAAGTTCCGTTATGTCTTTTCCCTAGAGGCCCTTCAAAGGGCACCGGTGAAAATTTTCTTTCTTCAATTACTTTCGAAGTACTCGAAATAATTTGATGAAAATCCCATATGATCAACACTACTTGGGACCTGTTAACATAGTGGCCTTGAAACATATTAACACATTTGGTTTACCAAGGGCGGACTTGACTCTACATTTTATTGGTTAAATGGTTAACACCCTCTATGATAAAAACTTGAGAAAAATAAATTTGGATAGCTTGAACCTTGAACGACAAAAAAGGTTCTCTTGTTCATTATCGATAAAATGGACCGTTTTGGAGAAAAAACACATTTTTATTGAAAAAATCAAAAATAGCCATGAAAAATGTCCATGACAAAAGTTTTTGATAAAATTTGAGGCTACGACATTTTCATTGAAATGTTCATGAGAATTAACCTGGAAAAAAAATCAGGAATACATAGGTTCATATTTTTTTGATCACTTCAACATGGTTTTTCTCGAGTTTTTTTTAATTAAATTATTTTTATTCCAGAATGGTTCATTTTATTGTTGATGGACAGGATAACCTTTTTTGTGGTTTAAGGTTCAAGCAATCCAAATCTATTTTTCTTAAGTCTTTATGATACACGGTATTGAAAATTTAAGCAATGAAATGTAGAACCTAGTCCGCCCCTGGTAAACTTAATAAGGTAGATGTGTTTTGAGGATACTAATTTAACAGATCCTTAGTAGTGTTCATCAAATTAAATTTTCATGAAACTATATTGAGTACTTTAGAAGTTATTTGCAAAAGAGAATTTCCACCTGCGTCCTTCAGGGAGCCATATCTCCGTTGAGAGGGTTACTAGGAAAAACAATTATAGAAACTCATTATCATTTTTCCTCATGTTCCAGCTGTATCCGAGCGATTTCCCACATTTTCCGGGACACTCTGTATAGAAGAAGAGAAAAATAAAACATTCTATTCCCAAGGGTCATGAACATAATTTTTTCAATAAACAATTCTGATATCAATTGAAAGGTGATTGAACATTTTGATATTCTCACGCATCATTGATTTTTTAGAGAGCGACAATTTTGTAACAGAATGCCCAAGTCGTGACGTCACAAGAGTGGGTAGAGCCTCACAACCTTTCCACTTTCTGGTATTTCATGGGGATATCCCATCAGAAAATTTTTCTTGAGCGTCTTTAAATTTGTTACAAGCAAATAAGACTTTTAGCAGTGATATTTGGTTAGACAACTTAATGGAATCCTATAAGTTTTTGACAAGGTTGGTTGATGTTAGTGTATAATTAATGGTTGGAAACATTTGGAGGTTATCCCGTTTGCATTCTTTACAATGTTATCGACTTTTATTCAGACTTCAAGGAAAATGGCTTTGAAGCATGTTTTCAAGCTTTCTAGTATAAGGGCTTCATTTGAGAACGAAAATAAATGATTTTGGATATTTTCTCAGGTTATGGTACAGATTGTTCTGTTTTTGTTACGTTAACTCCAAAATCATGATATTTGAGATTTTTATAGTTTTATTGTCGTTTTTGAAGAAAGCATTAGTACTAGAAATGTACAAATATACTTGAAAGTCATTTTTTCAGTATAATCTGAGAAAAAGCCAATAAAATGTAGACAAAGATAACCTCAAAATGTTTCCAAAATGTACCTTGTCGAAAACTTAAGTGATTCCATCAAATATTACTCTCGTCTAATCAAATATGACTGCTCAAAGTCTTATTTGCTTGTAACAAATTCAGAAACAATCAAAAACATAAAACTGTCAGAATGCGTTGGCGTATCGAGTTGAGATGGTTTCTGCATGCATCGGTATCATATCAGTTCTCTTTCAAGCTACTGGAAAAATTGCAAATCACACTATATGCTTGGTATGGTTATCTAGAGATCAATGGACACAAATCGTTAGTTCCAGAGAAAATGCTCAGTTTGATCTTGCCACTGATTGAACATATCAAGTTGGGGGCTAAATTGATCCTACTTTTTTCAGGTGAAAAAAGAAAGACGCGCACGTAAACGGAATCAGCCTCCCACTGCACCACCTGAATACATGTCCTATCGCCACTTCTCCCTTCAAAGTGGAGAACTAGCTGAGCGAACTGGACATCCACATTTTATTACCAATATGACGGATACCACAACGCTCAACTAGGCTCTTTGTAGATTCTTAGCCACACTTGCCACTTTTGTAAGTTACCCTCTCATTACCAAAGCTAATATAGAACTAGGAAATATCAGTAAATAGACATACCTACCATACGATTGTATCATCAAGCATGAGCGAGATCCTCGTTAGGTTGTAAAATCGTTCATGGAAAAGCAGATGTTGGGATAAGCTATCGTGATTCGGACTTCTCAAATGAAAAGAAATATATTTTCGACATTTGTTTAAGAATTCGAGCCAGAACTATTCTATTTATTGATAATTCACAATCGCAAAATCATCCAAGTGGTAACTATAATAGACTAACAAATAGCAGATCTGAGGTTTCTTAGAGATCATGGTTGAGTTATCACAAAATATTGAGTCATGTTTGAGATAATCAAATGAAAACACCTTTCATGGTCCAAAAAAATTTCACCAGATAGTAAAAGGGTAGTTTCATCATACAAAGAAACATCAAACTATGATTTTATCATCCCTACATCCTACAGTAAAGCCTCTCAGAAAATTGAATCGTATAAAATTACGGAAACATTATGATCTATCTATAAAGTCTCAATACTCAATAACCATAAAGAACTGATATACTACTGCTCTATTTTCATCACTGTAGCTCCTTTATATGGAAAACCAATATCCCCAATATCTGAATGGCTATATTAAATCCATCTATCGGCAATAGAATACTGTATCATAAAATTTTTAGTATCTAGAATCATGATCTTTTATGACGACAAATTACTATTTACGGATCATGACAGTTTTATAGATTTGCCATTTAGAAATTTAATGATAATCTCTCAAATGGCACATGACTTTTATAAAGCCTAATGTAGCTATTGAAAAGATTCATAAGATAGATAAGTTCAATATATTTTTTTGAAAGGTGCCAGTTCTAATATGTGTAGATCAGGCAAATAGAATCACTGGGATTTTGAAATAAAAACTGAATAGGTATATCTGACAAGCAAAAATTTTAAAAAACTCTTTTCTTGCCAAATTAACCTCTAAAGATAATATCTGCTGTGACTATTAAGATTTTGCATCATCACTTATAAAGCAAGCCCTACATACTTCAGAGTACCTTGAGAAATAAGAAAATAGAATGTGTCAGATCTCAAATTCACGAAAAAAGAGACTGTTTATACTTTGGATACTAACATGTCATTTGTCATAATATGTTATTTTCGGCATCGTCCGATGATGAAAAGACGGTGGTTTCCTTTGTCTCTTGCAACGTTTTGCCTCTGCTTGATCTCCACAAAATCTTTGTGACTTATTTTTTTTTTCGACATTACAAAAATTGACGATTTGTTTGGTTGACTTATCAAATCCAGTGTACTTTTCCAAATTTGGGGTAGGCGCACAAATACTGGAAATCTACCCTCACCAACAGATCCCTCAATGAACATTGTAGCAAAAATTCAGTCGGTCGCCAGGGCACTAATTTCAAAATCAAATCAAATTTGAAGACAGTATCAACACAGAAAAATGGTTAGAGAACAGCAAATTACAAGGTGTAACAAATTCGAGTATATAACATTGGTAACTTGTTAACCATGAGAGATACAACGTCGGTTGAATGATAGTAGGGTCAAAATTGATGTCCGACGTTTCGAATTCTCGCAACCATCATCAACTTTTTTCTTCAAAAATTGACCCAACTTGTTCAATTAATTTTCTGCTAACTTCCTGGAAACAAGGATGCATCATACTCAACTTTTTTTTATTCATTTATTTCTTTTTTTTTATTTGTTTCTAAACTTTTTTCAAAAGTGAAGCTTCTTTATTCAAGCTTGAAAAGTCACAAGTGATTATTTTTACCATGACTACGAAACGCGTGTTGTGTTCGGAAAAGTTCTAACACTTTTTTTCTGATAACTTCCGTATCAAGTTTCTGCATTATTTCAAATGGCAAGTGTGATATATCACTATTTTCAAGAAGCAAAGAGCTATTCAAAAATGAATTATGTTGTTGGGTTCGTATTTGAAAACAAAAAGTTGATGATGGTCGCGAGAACTCGAAACGTCGGATATCATTTCTCAACATGCTTTCTTGAAGAGCAGGAAAAGTGGACATGAAAATGTGTCATTCGTTTCCAATTATCTCTTCAAATAAGCTCAGGAGAAAATAAGGAAGGATTTTGAAAAAATCGGTTATTCCCGGATATCTTCGGATGTCTATGGAATTTTTCAAGTTTTGTAGTGGCATTTTTTTGATATCCAAATTGCGCAACTTTGCCTCCATTTAACCGACGTTGTATCTTTCATTGTTAACGAGTTACCAATGCTATATACTCGAATTTGTTACACCCTATATAAAGACCATTAAGACAATGATCTAGAAGTAATCCTACTGGGGTTTTCCTAAACATTGGTGAAAATATTCCTGAGGCTATTATTATGGAAAAAAAGCTCCAGTAAACATTTGTCGAAGGGAGCTACGCCCTTTTTAATAGGGCACCCTGATGACGGTTTATCCTCAATATTCACGAAGCCGTTCATACAAAAAATATGAAATTTGATACATTGACTAAACTCTTAATGCCGAATCAGGATCGGCACGCTTAAGACATTTCTTTCTCAATACTTTCGAAACCGCTCACATTCCAAAATTTAGTACATGCATTAACTTTTGACGTCCAATTTATTCTCGATCTCAAAATTTAAAAAAAAAATGTCATTGTTGTATTAGACTAGAGAGGTTATGGGTAAAAGCAACCCAATTTTTTGAGGTTGATTTATTTTTGACATTTATTTCACAATCACAGTTTTCGTATCTTTTTCGCGTTAAAATCATTCAAGACTATGATTTTAAAATGGAAAGATCAAAGATAAATCACCCTCAAAAAATGATGGTTTTTTCTCCTTACCCATTTAGTATGATACACCACTGACAACATTTTAAAAATTTTGAAATTGGGATTCAATTTGGAGTCAAAAGTTTATGCGCGTACCAAATTTCAATATTTGAATGTGAGCAGTTCCAAAAATATTGAGAAAGACTTGTCTTAAGGGTGCCGATGCGTCAAAGTGAAAAAATGCGATTTTCTCGAAAATTTACTACCAGTCAATTCCAACCAATCATAGGCTTGCATTTTGACATGTTGCTATGGCAACGACCTAATTTTATCGGAAATCATCCTACTCATAATCACGTGACTGAAAGATTAATAAGTGGAAATCTCCCTGGCTTTGCATCTGATTGTAGCTCCCATATGATTACAGTGTTGCCGTCCCCACTCTCCCTAACAATCCCAACTCAATCCAACTGTGGTTGGTGCATGGGAGCTACATCCAGACGCTACTATTAAATCTTCTCAAATAGTTCTGGCATGAAATTTTCTTGCCGAATCTCCCGCGAGCTCGAATTAAAAATCCGGAAATTTTCAAAAAATTCGCAACTCGACAAAATTTCCGGAAATAATTTGAGCTCTTGGGAGATTATAAGTGAAAACTACTGACCCTATCGATAAAAAGAACTAGGAGTAGTTTTTTAATAAAAAACTTTAATGTTTAATATTCTTGAATTTGGATGTGCAAAAAAGGTATCATAAAAAAAATGGGACTGTTTTTGTTTTTACCCTTATCTACCTCAGTATGGTACTTTCCTGAACAAACAAACTTGAAACTTTGAGCCTTAATCCTGTTTCAGAATCAAAAGTTTATGCGATGTATCAAGTTTCATAATTTTTATATGAACGGTTCCTGAAATATTTAGAAAAAACCGTCTTCAGGGTGCCTCATTTGAAGGGGCGTAGCTCCCTTAGGAAGCATTTGTCGACAAATGTTTATAGGAACTTTTTTTCATGAAAACACTTCAGGAATCACCTCTTGAACTTTTTGTCAATGTTCAGGATACACCCTGTATAATATGCTAAACAAAAGTTTAAGGTCATGCTCATAGGTATGAGAAAATCAAATATCTAGCTTCATTCAGTAGGTATAATACATAGACAGTTCGAATGAAAGAGACTTTCGATGGAAATATCTTCTCTCACTACTTCATAGCAAAGCAAACTCAAAATAAGTGAAACATCTTCAAAGTCCTGGAAAAGTCCATTTTATTCATTCTGTGATAGATATTTCAATATGACAGAGCAGCATGTATCTTGATAAGTTCGATGTCGATAAATTGTTTACGATCACGATCATTATGCCACTCACACAATCGCCATATCGACAAACCATTTGCTACTAGGACCAACAGAGACAAAATCGGTTACGAATCATGTAAACCTATAATTTTTTTCTTTCACTGTATCTCTACAAAAAAAAAGGACTCTTGATGCACAGCAAACACGATGCTGGACTTGATATAGTTCCAAACATTTAAACGTTGGTGGACGTTTGTGTGACTTGAGTCAATGTGTATATCCGGCATGATCTTGTGTGGCACCCTTCCGATTTTTTGTAATTCTGCCAAGGACAGGTCCCTGATGCGTTTATCTTTCAGGTATATGTATGTAACCTCAACTATAGTTTGTCTCCTCTCTTTCTAGACTACCCATGATCTTCAAGTGATTCATCTTTTTCTTTCCCTATCGATCTGAGAATCTCAGATGGACAACTTGTTCTGGGCTGCTGAGACCATACGACCAACTTCCGTGGTTTTGACGTTAGCCAGAATAATTCTCTTTTTTTTTCCTTCTTCGCTCTGGACAAAACAATTTACTACAGTAAATACCAAACAATTTCCAAACCACGTCATCAATGCCACCAGGCGCGTTGTTATGATGTTTGCTGGTATCCACATTTGGTCTGATTTGCTTTCTGTAAAATTGTATTGTGTATTGACCTGCACCTCTGTATTTTGATGCCACCTCAATGCGGAGCAAAATCTGTTCTTGCATTCTTATAGTACAAGAATGACCAGGCCTTTCGTTTCAGAAAATACTATCCAGCGGTCTTCGGTATATCACCTCCATGAGAGTACCGGTCCATTACAGAGAAGGTATTGAAGACAAAAATTTAGAAATTCGATTTCGTGACACAACCTCGATGGAATTACCTGCGATATAAAATAGTATTTTTTTAAAACGGTTCTTTGGTTTAGAGTCAAGAGGAATAGATTCCTTATTAATATTGGCTGATTGTGGGGTTACTTGTTCAAGGGTGAACCACAACAGTAATTTAATACCCTGAATATCATGAACAAATAGCGAAAATCTGACTTATTATCAACGTGGGAAAACTGGCAGCTTTATAAAATTTGGGATACAATAATTGTCATATAAAACAACTCCCAGAAGCGTGAAAAGCTCGTATTAAATGGTACACAGTAGCTAATTCGGAACAGTGGCGCTTTTATTTGAAACCATCAATTATTTTAATTATAAATCACATTTGCCAAGCACGTTGTTATCTAGACAAAATTATAATGTGGAGCGTTTACTGAACGATGTTTTCTCTGTATTTAATGTGGAAGCTCAGGTTACTTTGGTATGTTTGAAAACGAGTTTTCACAATCAATGTAGCTTGTGTAGAATATTCAATTTTAAGTCCTTTGTTCAAAATAAGCTTACTTTCCAGAGTTTAACTGGGAGGAACCAAATGTTGAGTGTATTTGTTAGACATCGTTTCCTTTTACAGTTATTACCCATCAGACAACATGAATTTGAGAAATTATATGCTAAAATCCATTCCTTTTTGTTCCATTTCTGAAATTTATTAGATCAGTTATTCAAAATCTAGTCTGGGTTACATATTAAACATTGTCATCACAGCCATGTATCAAGATAGTTATACTTAAGTCAGCCGTGTCAATACGTTCATTTTTCATACTAATATAAATTTTGTTATATCGGGTTAGAAATTTTTCCGACAAATATTCAAGTGGTTTGTGAGCAAAATTATCTCATGGCGAATAACGTCAACTATAAATCTTCCTAAAGAATAAAATATATTTTTTGGATGGAAGCGAGTTCAATTCAATTGCATTCAGATGGTGCTACAAGATTTATTGGAAGCAACCTTTTGACATCCACAAATCAATTTTCTCAGCCACTCAAAATAAATTACAATCTCAACTTCGAAAAGTAAGATTATCCCAACATCTGCTTCGTACGTCCATAACTTTCAACGGATTAAAACATATTTGTACATTGAGGACAAATTTCAGAGTAATGAAGGTTATAAAACAATAATTTCCAATAACTTTCGGCAAAATATTCAAGAAATCATCGTCATAATGAGTTTTATTTAGGAAGTTAAGTTTTTATATGTATATATTTTAAATAGAAAATAATAAAACCCCAAGAAATTTCATGCTAGTTTCATTCTTCTTTCAAAACGTATATGAGCATATTCCCATGGAGGGCATATAAAGCTGGAGATAGAATGAGATCTTTCTCACTAGTACAAATTAGCTTTTCTGAAGTGGGTCAGAATAGAGACTGTAGTTTATATCAAGATAACCTTGAATGAAGAATAATCTGTAGATGGCGGCATGGTAGAGCAAAGCACAGGCGTCTCTGGTCAAAGATATAGAGATAGCCAATAGAAACATTTTTTATGATCCATATCCAATCAACCACATTGTGAATGACCTTTGGTTATAGGTTTGAAGCTGCCGATGAAATAACCAACTTGTGACTATAGTTAACGTTATAGAATCGATACCATTCCCAGAAATCATATCGGTATATCATATAAATTGAAATTTAATTTATTTTTATTGTTGGTGCATCAAAGAATGAGTATTAATGCCTAAAATACATGACTCAAATTTCATAAAGATATCTACAGTAATGACAAAGTTATTGTAAAAAAAGTATCTATTTTTTAAAACTTTGACACCCTGTATCTCAAAAGTTAAGGCGTTTAGGACATACGTTCATATGAATTTTTTTTCTTAAAATGAGCCCAAGAATCACCCCCTTTATTATTAGCATGTTATTCTGAAACACCCTGTATAAAAAGGTCCATATGTTTCAAAATATATCGACTTTGGTGAAACATCACATCGCGCGTCAGGTGTCCCGAGTTAGTGTTTTCTTGCTCAGTCGGGCCTGGGTTGCTCATTTCTCACAATAGATCCTTTTATTCGTAGATTACCACCATTACCTGATAGGAAAGGCTACTAATTTTTGAATTATATGCAAAAATGTATGTGTTCTGAGGACACAAATTCGCAAAGTAATCATAAAAACTCTTCAAAAGTATTTTTTTCTTGGAAAAAAGTGAGAAAGGACTATTCATTTCGGCAAGGCTACGAAACAATCCTTGCGACGAGGCTGCCACGTGTGCAGCAGTCTTATGTTCGGCTTGCTCACTGAAGTTTCTTCTGTTGGAACATAATTTGACGCTCAATAACTTTTTTGATTATGATGATTTTTGGATATAATATTAGTCAATATGTTGTGGATGTCACTCCGAAATGACGCTTCCGAATTTTGGCCAGGACCGGACTCGCGACATTTTTATCAAAATGTTGCATGTAGACTCGTTGCAAAAATCAACCACACTCATATCTTTCAAGAAGGCGATTTGTAGGGAAAGGCGACCGAAAAATATCAATATTTCAGAATCATATTCTATGAAACGATTTTTTTTTATTGGTATAAAGACGATGATGCTTGTCGGCATTTCAAAACCATTTCAATCTACTATTATCAACGCTCTTCTTGAAATTACATAGCAATGTTGTTTGTCTCGTAAAATTTCTCACATTTTGGGATTTCCTTGGTTGATTTAAAAAAAGTCTACATGGTTCTATGTTTGGAAGATAAAATCTTGATTTAACGCTAATGAAAAAGAATATAGGTACACAAAAATGTCACTCTCCTTAAAACTTTAAAGTAAAACCAGATTAAATATATTTTTTTCAAAAAATAATTGATTACCTATTGCATTTTTAAAAAAAAATACGAATTCTCAAAAATTAATAAGATCTACCATTTTTCAACAAACTACTACTTTGCGATGGAGTTTCAAGAAATCTTAATGAAGTGTAGTGAAATATAGTCCTTATGCCGACAAGCACCATCACACAAAAAAAAGGATGGGTTTCTCAGGTTTTGGTCCTTGAATGTTGATATTTCCGAGAAACCTTTTTCCACAAATGCCCTTCTTAAAAAAATGACATTTGGTCTGTAAAAAGCAAAGTTCGTTTTTGCAACGAGCTCGAATGCGCCAATTTCATAAAAACGTCGTGAGACTGATACTAGCAAGAATTCGAAAGCCCAATTTCGAAGTATATAATGTAAGAGTAACATCCAATTTGTTTTCGAATAGGCGACTCATAAATTGTGACAGATCATTTTCTATCTATCAAAATTCAATAAACTAAATGTCAATTGGCTGTCTAAAAAATAATATAACTGTAATGCATGTGGTCGAAATCCATCTCATCGAAACGATAAAATGAACTTTATAATACAAGCAAGATCAAAATCAGCATCCAAACAAACGACATAAAACGCCAATTTATCTAACCTCCAAATCTAGTCCAAATTTCTGCGGCAAGCAGAAGTTCGATATCGGCTAGCGTGAATTGGAACACAAATTCAAGGTGATTGGGCAAGCAGAAATCTGTCACTTTTACTTCGAAGTAAAATCAAATGTGGGCCAGACTATATCCAGAACATATTGACTAATATCATATCGAAAAATCATTCCAAAAACAAAAAAGCTATTCAGGGTCAATCTGTGTTCCAGCTCAATTAAGCCCACAGTGTATTAAATTAGATTCAATGCGCTCAGAGAGATGATTATCTTTCAAGATGAAGTAGATCGTCGTTGACCACATACTATCAAAATTAAGTCATCACAAAATCAAAATAAATCTGCTGCTACGCTACTCATCCTACTGGTAGATTATATTAATTTTTATTTCTGAAAATGGTCAATAATTGTATGTTGATCATCCTGGTTGTTTTGCGGAGAAAACACAACCAAAACAACTTTATTACCGTCACTCATTTTGATCATCAGGTTTTTTGACGTATTCAATATTAAATAGTATATATACAATTTCATAATATGTTTTCTATCCCACTGGACTGAGTCAGAAACTATAGTAACGTCCACATCGGGCAAACCATGTTAATCAGCTTTTTGAAAACATTCGTGCATATTTCAAAATCAATTATTCTCAATGAGGTACCCAACACAATATGAGATATTCTGGACAATCGATTTGTGACGATACGAAATGCTTTATTAGGACGAATCAATAAATAAACTCGTGAGAGCCACTTTGTCGGTTTTCTGCGTACCTCGTTGCAAGACTACTGACGTCAAGCCAATCAGAGCGCGTTTTGACCGTTTCAAATAATATCAATATTATAATCACCGATTTTATACTAAAAGTTTTATCGGATTTTTCTCAAACTTCACAGGTGTTGTAATGGGATTATTTTCTGTAGTTCAATGATGGTTTAACACGTTTCAATTTTTTTGTGAACATTCCTGTTAATTGTATTGCGACTGAGAATAATACGCTCATGAAACAGTCTCTCCATGCTCATAACATACCCGCCATATTACACAAATGCGTTATCTTTATAAGTAAACAAGCCATGCTCAACCGTCTAGTGCCTTATCGCTCCTGATCGCATGCTCTATAATTCCCATCGAGTTATGATAATTCCGCTTCCTATACTCCTCATAGCAGAATAATGGCCGTCCCGTTTACCACTCTGTGATTATCCTGATACGATTGACTCAAGGTTTGTGAATATGTATTGTTCATTTGACGTAAGACTGAGTATGACACATAGAGAAGTTACAAGTCCAGCTTCATAAAAGCTCATAAATTCAACTGTTTAATGATGTGAGGTGTGATCTCAACAGAATAGACACAAGACGTTGATCCTGCATCTTGCAAACAAATCTTTTTCGACATGCATTTAAATACATATGCAAACCAGAGAATAATCCATTTGAATAAGAACGCAAAGAGCCACAACTAGATGAAAAATACTCCCCAAGATTCAACAATAATCTATCTTGAAAACCAGGTGAGTCAATTTGATTTCATAATTCAATGAGTGTCTTTTTTACTGTAGAGAATGTTACATGATTTGGCACTTCCACGGTATGTTTTCCGATCATCTTGATTTTGCATATTCGCGCTGAATGTTTTCGTGACAAAGATAATAGCTCTGTTTGTACACCATCGAACTCAAAGTTACTATTTGTGTTATTTTCTGCCACAAAAAGCAAGATCTGGCTACCATAAATGTCGTGAAATAAAATCCCTGGTAACATCTAGTTTGTCAGCCTGTGACGTCACCGCTGTGTTCGCAAGAACATAACGTTATGAGTGTATCGTGGGCACCCTCACACTATTCTTGTGATAGTATAGTAAGAGATCAACTTTGTGGTGTACATTCTATTATTTTTCGTACCTCACCACAGCGAATGGCGGCTATTAATCGGTGTGCACTAGGCGTGAGTCTTTTGAGTAAAGAGCATATTATTACGTAAAAACTAAAGGTTGGATCATGGAAAAATTAAGGGCGCCACACATTTTATTTAAAGGAGAAATGCGAAATCAAAACAGATGTTATACCTCAACTCAAAGATCTCAAATAATCAATAGTTATTGTGGAGTGCAAACAAATCAGACAAATCTTCTTTGTTTTAAAACAACGTTTTATTCAGCAAAAGAATGAAAAGATAAGTAGTTGGTTATTCGTGTGAATATTGATTTTACCCAATAATCTCAATAATCACTACCTCTGTCGACTTTGGTTTACAAAAATCATGAAATATGGGTACTATTGATTCACGATAAAAATGTTTGAATATACAGTGTGTCCATGGATGGGGTTGACTATAGAAAAAACTTTTTTATTTTTCGATTTTCGAAGAAAAGTCATTTTTTACAACATTTTTGTCAAAAAAATTCTATTGCAATATTAAAATTTCATATTTGGTTTACACGGGGTTGAAAAATTGGAAAAAAATTATAATTTGTCTAGAGAGGAGTATCATTGTTGTTCATAAACTAACATGAAGTCTAAATAAAATGATGAAAATTCGTATAATATGTATAAAATTATTCTACACAGCTTCCTCCACATACTTTTTTTCTTAACCAATAAATCTGCCACACTTTACGGATGATTCGTGGTTAATTGAGTTCATAAGTTGCTTCTTCGTCTATGGATAGGTGAAAACTACCTTGTAAAGGCTTTGAAAAAGTTTCCATAGATTATTTTTTTACCGATAAATCTAAACTTTATTCCAAATTTTGAATTTAGACCTTTTTGTGAGTTTATGAACAACTTTGTGCGGTGAAATTTTTGATAAAAGTGATAAATAATGGTACTTCTCTTGACACATTTTATTTTTTTCCCAATTTTTCAACACCCTGTATACCCAATCTGAAATTTTAATATGAGAATCACATTTTTTTGACAAGCAAAACTTTTTATAAAGAATGACTTTTCTTTAAAAAATGAAAATCAAAAAAGTTTTCCCTTTTTTCAACCCCATCCCATGGACACAGTCATTAGGTACGAGATGAAAATATATTATCAAAATTGGACTAGTCTGAATAATCCCGGGGCCGGATTTTCGAAACCATTTGACACTTGGGCATGACAGAGTGAATGTCGCATGAAAACCGACTGTCCCTATTTCTGAACCACTCTCGAACGGTCGAACACGACAATTTGTAGCATACGTTCGCGCGAGTGGGTTTGCACCATTCGACTATCAGTTGTCGCATGCTCTTTATTTACTTGATTGTGCGAATTTTGTGAATTTACATACAGGGTGGACGATTGTGCAAAAATGGTTAGAAATTTTGATAAGTTTTTTTTTGTATATTATAGTAAGTCAAAAAAGCTATGTTTTAAAAATATAGTCATAGTACAGGGTGTCCCAAAAAGTTAATGGCAAACCAAACTTGTATTTTTTTAAATGGAACCCCCTGTATATCAATTGATATTTCAATTCTTTCTACAATTTGGAACAAAAATTGTGATACAACTAATGTTCCTGAATTCAACCGTTGTCGAGATATCGCGATTTGAAAATGGCATTTTTGCAACTTTGACATGCTATAAAACTCAAACTATTCAAGTTAGAGAAAAATGGATTGCACATTCCCATCTTAACTTTTCAAGAGCTATTCAAGGAGATTGAATTCATTCTTGTGAAGAAATGTCAAAATGTGCCGAAAAAAGTTGACAGTTGACGCTACCTTCTATCCAAATGACATAAGAGCTCTTGAAAAGTTAAGAAAGGAAAGTGCAAACCATTTTCGTCTAACTTGAATAGTTTGAGTTTTATAGCATGTCAAAGTTGCAAAAATGACATTTTTAAAACGCGATATCTCGATAACGGTTGAATTTGATGACATTAGTTGTATCACAATTTTTGTTCAAAATTGAAGGAAGAATTGGAATATCAATCAATATACAGGGTATTCCATTCAAAAAAATACAAGTTTTGTCTGCCATAGACTTTTTGGGACACCCTGTAATATGGCTATATTTTTAGAACAT
The DNA here is from genome assembly GCA_958502075.1 of Orchestes rusci. NCBI lineage: Eukaryota > Metazoa > Arthropoda > Insecta > Coleoptera > Curculionidae > Orchestes > Orchestes rusci. Next base: position 14,984,883 of record OY293305.1, on the reverse strand, counting down.
AGCCTTTTCGACTAACTATGATAAACAAAAAAAAAATTATTCAAATCTCTCACCATTTTCCCACAATCGTCCACCCCATCTTGGTTGCACCACCCTGTATTGTCATCACCTGCTGTTGTATCAACACAAAAACGGGAATACCTACTTATTGTCAAGTATATTAATAAATGCTTGTTTATATGGAATAGTTTATCTTAACAAAAACATAATATGTAAAAAATAGATACCAAGTCTCGGGGCGCAGTTCTTCCACGGTGAAAAGCTGTGAGACCAAAATTTGTTCTAATCGTATCGACATAAAGACATCTTTATTTGTATGATAAATAAAATTTCTTGGTAATTACACAATGTTTTGGTCCCAACACAATGATAAAGGAGGCCAGTTTTGTTTTTGTTTACTCACTGGTTAAATGACAAAATGTCTGTCTGATTTAACTTTCTGGTCACTTCAGACTTTCTAGGCATTATTTTATCAATAAAACACTAAATAGTGCGATTAAGAATAGAAAATAATTCACAGAGCTAGGCACTAGTGACTTCCTAACCTCACAAAACGGTATTTGTAAAAAATTGCGTCAGAGAAACTGGCCTTAACTTCACGGTCAGATGTTGCCAAGTTTCAACACAACACGTAAACCTGAATATATATATATCTCCAAAAATCTTTCTCAATTACACAAATCACTGTGACGGAAAACTGAAGACAAATGAAAACTATGTCGGGGATTGTTGATTTAGAGGATTAGCAGTTGGGTTAATTTATTTTTCCGGGTGTTTCATATAGCTTTAGCTGGACACAGACAACATAGCTGAAAAAAGAGTAATTATTCATATAAGGGATGTCTTGTAATTTTAAGTCTATGATTCAAGCAGCAAGAACTGCCCGCGTGTTAAGCAGGAAATTCAAAATCAATCCTAGTTCTTGGTGAGCAAGGAAAATGTAGTCCTAGACTATCGTGAAAGCTCTCAACAAATCCCCAGAAATGTTATGAAGGTAAGGTATCCCAGTTTTCCACTTGGCTAGCTTCAAAACTACTTTCACGTGGTCAAGAAAAGACACTCAATTCAAATAACCTGGAATTTCAGGAAATCTCCTGCCAGTTCTCATTTTGCGCAGGCGAAAAGTGTCCCTGCTGCAAAGTAACAAATCAGTTTAACTGACAAGCTGCTTTGGCGATTGAAGAAATTCCAGGATTAAAGGTCGGTGAAGAATTTGAATCTGATAGAACCTATTACGCAATTTTCCAACCAACATGGGGCAGGATTGCATCTATAGGAGGCTGTACTAAGCGAGGGTAATTCACTTTGGTGTTATCTTGGATAATACATGAATATTGATCTTCCGAAATGTTAGGGATATTAGATTTTTGTCATGGGTTATTTGAATTCAAAAGTTCACTTCAATAATCCAAAATATATTAAAGAAACGAACATTGGAATTAATTGGATACAAAATAGGACAAATCATAATCCAGCCACAAATTTTAGTTTCTCACGGAGTTACTTTACTAAATTCAATATTGCATCTTTTAGCTGATCAAGAGAAATCATATCAGTGGTGCTATTCTACCGTCACTTCTAGCGATTACGATATGGAAAGTCATACCAGTGTTGTAAAGAGTTTGATTCTTGTGAAACGGGTTGCGATTACGGTATGAGAAGTCAAAACCAGTATTTTAGGAGGCCTCATTGTCTCATAATAAGTAGGTATTTTGTAAACTTGTTTCAGCTGTTTTGATTTTATGTGCTTCTACATAGAGCAAATCTAATTTTTGCCAATGTGATTACGGTATCTCTTTCTTTCGCTTTATTCGTGAACAATAAATGTTTGCTCATAAACCAAGTAATTTGGTCTTTTATAGCGTATGCAGCCAGTTTAATGAAGCATATTCGTTAAAAAGATAAGCAGAATACAAAGGAATATCGTGGAAGAAATCAGATTTGGCTTCCAGGATTTATGATCTACGCAAACGTCCGTAATTGCTGCTCTATCGAAATGCACTAAACAGACGAGTTTCTATTGACCTGTGTTCTGTGAAACTGTAGGACGACAATGAATCAAACGAATGAAAGCCTTGAATATATTATTAAATTATTGTAACGAGACATCATTTTGTCGCCAATATTTGCCCTCCAACGTGGAATCTTAGCCACTATTTTGGTAGGTAAACGCGGTGAAATTTTAACGATTATTCTCCACAGTATTCTGGCTGTTTCGACGAAGAGAACTGGGTATATGAAAAAGGAATCCGCCATGAGTTCAGTTCAGTTGGAGTGGTGTTTTTGTTTTGTTCGTTGAACAATCATTGTGAATGGGCAGTTCAAAATCATGAACGAGTGACACAAACTTAAATAATTGTCAGTAAATAAGTTAGTTCATGTTCGACAATGTTTTCTATAGCAAAATTCGCAACAATTTGAATACGGAAACCTCAGGAATCATCGTATCTGTTCAAAAATAAATATTGTATCTCCAAATATTTTGTTCATTTTTCCCTTGATAAAATATTTTTTGTCTGCATCATGTGTACATTCTGGCTTGGTATATTCAATTTGATTGCAGGGTCATAGCGGACACCCGTGTCTGATTTCAACATATTATCCCAGTAGTTTCAAAATAGGTCAGATGTGAAAATCTATGGAAATCGTTAGTGGATGGTGATGACTCGTGTTTGATATCTCAACGCTATCCTTTCCTCACAAGTAGGACTATATTTCATGCCATAAACCATTTAATGATCATGTTTGATCATACAGTGAGGACGTAAATAGTCCCCCCCCCTCTAACTTTTGAACGCATTAATATTTTTGGCTCAAATTATTATTGTCAAGAGGTTCAGGGACAGCATTTTGAAAATCTATTGAGATAATTTTGCATGATTTCGTTCTTAATATTATCTTTAGTATTAGGTTTTTTTGAAATTTTTTATTAAATACTGTTGTAGAAACAATCACTTATGTTATAGGTTAGTTTTTTCATTGTTAATAAAGTTCTTTTAAGAATTAGAGATAGTATTTTGACCCAAATAATTTATTTTCGATATGGCGCCATTTCCTTATGAAAAATTCTAAGGACTTCAAACTTTGGGGTGAAAAGAGAATGGAAGGACCTTTCAAATAAGGTATCACATGACCCCCTTTTCCATTTAATAATTTGTTTCAAAATGGTGCCCAGCTGTCAGTTTGTCAGTTGACGTTTTTTTTTGGTGGTCAAAACTTAGTAAAGCCTACCCTGAACAACACCTTTAAATTTGAGCCAAAAATATTAATGCGTTCAGAAGTTTTTCCTGATTTCATTATTTCATTATTTCCTGATTTCATTATTTAAAAATGTCAATGCACATTGCCATGTTATTAACTATGATCTGCTTGGTGTTTTAAATTCATAAAACAACAGACGATATACTTAAATGACACCAGGTTAAAGACCTTTCATCAATTTTGGCTTTATTCGCGTTTCAAACGAAACTTGGCTTTTCATATCAATCAACCCTATTTTTATGGCCATATGGCGTGTTTGAAATTGTATTCATGAACATATTTATCCATATATATCTCTACTAAGACCAAATTGAATCTGTTTTATCAATGAGTTCATAAACCTTGCCAGTATTGTCACTTTTTAAATGCCCAAAATCTGTTTTGATTGTTTTTTATAATAAGGTCGAGTAAGAAACGGCTCTTGCTGGTTTAATGGATAAGGATTTGTTGTTTGGAAATATTTGGATGTCAGTGACATTATCATCATCGGGAGATTAAAAAATTGATCCGGCCACAGAAATCAAATGTCGATCTTTGACAATGTCATGTAATTCTACCCTATCACGCAAAAAAAAATCAGCAAATGGGGACTCAAAAAATAAGAGATTTTCCAATAAGATGGGTCGCAAAAACAATCGTTTCCAAGAAATAATAAAGAGAACAGTATTATCTTAAAATTATCTATGCTTTGACTATGATAATGGCACGAGATAAAGGGTTTCCAAAATTCAAATTTTTCAACCGTGAAAAGAATATATATTATTTAGTCGGAGTCATCGAGAAAACTTATATTATAGCAAGAAAAACCTAAGTACACGATGAAATTTTTACACAAGAACAGTGGACCTGATCAACTGGTAACTTTAGCGATCTTTATTCTGTGCATTCATTGTGGTTTAGGCTCAGAAAATAATACAACGACAATTGTTGTCCTGAACCTCCATATTTCTATTTATCATCACTGCATTATAATTTTCACGTGATCTCCACCATGTGCATGTTTATAGAAAACATTTTTCATCCCCTTTCCACATAATATCACAACCCTCATATTTTGTTCGTGTCAACTCCGCATTCAGTGGTGATGCCAGCAATTCTGAATAGGGGTGACCAAGGCTCCGATTTTTTCTGTGGGTCAAAGCGGATTTATAAATTGTTGTGAATCCGTTTGATTATGCTAAAAGTGAAAGGAGAACTGAAAGCTTATGACGATAAGAACTAAACATCGATTTCCTCTCGCAAATGTATAGCAACCAGTTTGTTTTGTTATAATTTTAATCCATTATATTCTGTTCTCGTTACAAAGGTAACCATACTTAGTGAGTTTTTCATACTTGACTCATAATTGCATATTCATTAACTTGATTCATAATTGCATATTCAAGTTAATTAAAATAAGTCCTATTAAATGTTTTTTCTATTTTACCACCGCCTCTAGCGATATCGGTATAAAAAGTCATATCAGTAGTTCGAAGAGTTCGATTCTATCGAATTATCATACGATACGAGTTGGGTTGAATGATCTGCCACCGCTTCTTCTTTCTCAGAGATTACGGTACGAAAAGTGATACCTTCCATGTTTAAATATTGGATCCAACTCTGATGTCACTGATAGGTTGATAAAGTTTATGATCTACGGTAATAGCAGTCATTTGAAAAAGACGAGATAATGTATAAGCAGAGGAGGCCAAAGAAGAAACCAGATAACCTCAGCCAGAGGTGACAAATTGTTAGGCCAGCAAATCAAGTGTCGATAAGACAAGAAATAAACTATAAGTGGAAGAACCATTATTTCTTCGATGCTGGGACGGTTGGAAAACCTATGAAACAGAAATCCAGCGGTGTCCTAAAGGGGCGAGGTTGAGGCTAGAGATCACAAAGATTCGGAAAATAGACAGTGAGCCCTCTTTCGTTTTACATGTGAAAGCCGATTGGGTATAAATTCAATCGATGATGGAGAAAAAATACATCGCAGAAATGATATATTTTAAGGGTCACTATTGTGACGTAACATGCTCGTATGCAGCAGGCCGACCCATCGAGGCTGTCGGAACAAACTTAATGTACACGTCATCGCCGCCGTCCATCCAGTGCAAGAATGGACAATTTGCATACATTTTCAAATGACTTGAAATTTCATATACATATTCTAGACATTATTTGAAAGTCACCAGCTAACAAATCTTATACAAGATCGCCAACCTTTCAGAATACTTGGAATTTGAAATGAAAAAGGTAGACTGGGTAGATTATCAAGAATATTTCAAGCAATATTTATTGGAAAACGAGTAATTGTGTTTTGATACTACTTTTTGATGTTTTTTGTCATTGATTTCGCTTTTATCCATTATAGAGCCGTGAGTCATCACTAAATTGCATTAGTTCGAATGATATCTAGGGATTATGAAATACATATTGATATTATCACAGATCATAATATATATTTTTTTCTGGATCCATCAGAAGACTATTTTAATGGTTCTTTGAGAGAAGGGAACAACCGCCGAGAAAAGAAGCGTGAAAAAGGAATGAAAAATGAAAGGACCATGGTTTATCCACATTTTTTTTAGGAAGTAAAAAAAATTGAGAGATTTATTTTTCAAAGTCTGAAGGAGGCCAAATTTTTATCCGACTAATATCTGGATCACGTGCGAAAAGAGGTACATTTTGATGGGTCCAGAAGACTTCTGCTCAAAATTATTAGAGATATGGGTTTTAAATCCAAAAAAATCAATGGGCTGAAAACTGTATCCGAGAAAAGCCATAAATAACGTTTAAAAATGACTTTTTATGAACATTTCCATATTCCAATATGGAAATTCTATCAAAAACTTGGTTTTTATAGTTGATGACTGATATCAAAATTTGCAGCGAAGGACGAAAGGTTTTTAGTACTTGATATAATTCATTTAAAATTTAGTATGATGAACACTACCAAGGCCCTGTTATAACAGTGGCGGACTAGGTTGCACATGTGTGGAAAAGACTTGAAAATTTTAAATTTGGATAGCTTGAACCTTGAGCTACAAAAAAAGTACTCTTGTTCGCTTTCGATAGAAAGAACCGTTATGATGAAAAAATAGTATATTATTATTCAACGAGCGGGAAATGTGGAATATTACTCACGAGGATGAAGTTTGCGTAATCATCTCAATGAGTTATATCCATTTCCCGCGAGTAGAATACTGTAGTTTTTCTATGATTATTCAATAATTGAAGCGAACTTTGAAATATTCAATTTCATTTGGACGGCACTTTTTGAGAACTAGTTAACTCAAAGTGAGGTTAGGTTGTTAATTCAATGTGACTATAAAACAAGTATTAACGGTCAAATGAACTGTTTCAAAATTATGTATTTGAAAATTGACATTTTGTCGAATGTTATGATAGGCTACAAAACAGTGGAGTAATGAGATTAGATCATTTCATTGGTTAAAAACAATTGAGTGATGAGAAACAAGTCACTGGTATGAGTAACGATTCACATTAACCAATCAATAATAGAAATCTATTATTGAATGGTCATAGAAAAATATCTTCATTGAAAAAAACCCTCGAAAAAAGCAATGATGTTGTGATGCCCGTGACGAAATTAAAAAAAAAATAAAACCCACATTTTTTCAAAAATATTATTAAAAATCAACATGGAAAAAGAATGTGAATTTTAGGGAAAACTCAAGTTATCTTTTTTTTTTCATTATTTTCACAAGAACACCACTTCATTATTGCTTTTTTAAAGGATTTTCTCAATAAAAAGATTTTTTTCTCCGTACCGGTTCATTTTAACGAAAGCCAACAAGAGTACCTTTATTGTAGCTTGAGGTTCAAGCTATTCAATTTTTTTGTCAAGTCTTTATCGTACCGGGTAGCGTATTTATCACACCTCCTCCTCATAAAACCTCACTATTTCAGAGAAGCTTCACTTATAATGTATATAAAGTCTATAATACTGTGTCAGAAAGTCTCAAGTCAATCAAGCCGTCAATTTTCAAATCTATTGTTAGAAGAAATTTCTTGCAGCGTCATACTTCTGTGGTCCTTTGAAATGTTATTATGTAGGTATACTCACGATAGGTACTATTTTGTTATTAATTTTTTGGTTTTTTGTTTTAAGTTTGAGCGAATTTTGTATTAAAATGGGTTTTTCTTTTGTTAGTTCATATTTCAAGGGAGCTGAACTTTGATCAATTTTTAATTGCTTTCAGCTCCTTTTTTTGCAATCCGGCCAAGCATATACTATATTTATATAAAGTAGATTAAGTATTACACTGTATCTTGCCTATTGCAAAAATAAAGATTATTATTATTATTTACCAACCCTAACCCATTACAGTGCAAATCAATTCCGATTTCGGCTGAGCGACAAATTTACATACCATATCCCGGTACAGTGCGCATAGGGTTTGTAATGTGCGCGTTTGCGTGCATTGAATTCTTAGTACGAAATTTTGCCAAACTCAAAACTCATAACTACTCACATACACATAGTTTTGATGAAGAAGGTGCAAGTTTTGTTTGTAACTATGAAGGAAGATACCACGCAATTATTGTATGACTTTGGGGAGATTTCCAAGTTCGATTGAATTGAAAATTTCAAAGTCACTGTTCGAACTGTTAACTGTGTTTGGAACGTTGATGATATTAGCTAACGCACAAATTAATCCCCGAAAAAGGCAAATTTAATCGTTATACGCAAGTGGAGGTGAAGCAAAGTCGAATCGATTATACAAATTCGTTAGGTACCTGTAATTTCCTTACCAGAACTAAAAACTTTGGTAAAGGAGATCAAAAAATATGTTGATGCTATCAAAATGAAATCAAGCAGTGTATGCCGATCTTGACATATAAACGGTTATTTACGAAAATGATAATGGGTCAGTTCTAGCCTTAGCTTTAGTAACATAAAAAATGTGACGTGGTCACAAAATAGATTTCTCCCAAGATTATTTAATTTCTAGATTCCAGTGGTTCTCACAACCGACCGATAGTGTGGTAACGTTGATATTTGGCGTTCTCATAGGGTTGTCCAACGCGATTTAACTGGTGTAAACAATGGTCCTTGATTAGTTCAAAAGAACCCGTGACGTCATTTGATCCGCGCATCAAATATTTGGTGATTGCTGTATAAACCTAGTCATTGATCCCAAAGAATATGATCATAATTTGAGTTCCAACCGAAATCTGTGGAAACGTAGAACAGATTGGTATTGGTGCTATCTATTAGCCAATTAGAATATTCAAAAGATGTGGTTCCACAGAGATGTAGAACATTCAATATGGGTGCCAATATTCATGACATTAGTGCTGACAAATTTAATCATCGCATATTGCGACTCATAAAATGTTTTGATCGTCGTGATACTAGAAACCGAAGCAAGAAACGATCTCATAGAGGTAGGTATCTACCTACATGAACTTTTCAAAAGCAAAAAACTTGCTGATCATAAAATATCAGATGATGAATTGAATTGATTACTTTTCCAAAAGTGATGAATTTTACAAAGTATTAATAGTTATGGAAACTTATGAGTGCATAGCAGGACAAGGCGGAACTTATTGCAGACATGTGTATGCGGTACATGAAAAATATGACAATATTATGACGGGGCCTAATCTGTCTACAAATCATAGCATACAGTTGGCTAGAATAGTTTTAGGAGGTATAAAAGCCAAGGATAACGGTTTTTTGGCAGAAATGATGGAGATGACGCTCATAAATAATTCTTACTATTGATGAAAATAGCAATAATGTTTCTTCGAGAAAACGAATTACATAAACTGCTGGACACTCGAACTTATACATGTAAATTTTTGGGTTAAATTCAAAGTCCAATAACTTCAACGACAATAGAGATATTTCAATGCGGTTTGCGAATTTATGAGGCTAGTTTCGTACGGATTCAGATGCATTGAATGAATCTTTTGTAGAAACAAAGAATCGTGATATACAGGGTGATTCATGAAGTCATGCGAAAGATCAGAATTTTCGTGAGTATGCCATATTAGTGAGCATTGAATTTAGGCGATACAATATGGTTTGTTACTATGGTAATGTTAATATTCCCAGAAGTTTTTGTCAGTTTTTGAATTCAAGTGCGTTGTCATTAGATACGCCAACAAACATCAAATTGGTGGAGCAAAATATTTGAAATGCTATAACTTCGCAATGCATCGACGGATTTCTACGATATTTGAAGTGTTGGGAATCTTATTTTTACTGATTAAAAGAAAAAATAGAATAAACCATGTATTTTTTTCCAATCAATTAGGTAGTAACTCTCATGGCCAGATCAATCGCGCTAGCCTAGAATTTGTTAAAGGTCCAGGCGATTTTTTGAAAAAAAAATCAAGGACTTTTTACCACATTTATTATTACGTAAAGACATGTTGAAAATGAACCTCTTTTCTATGTTACTTTTGATAAAAATAGCTAGCACCAATCAGACATTCCACAATAATTCATCAAAGGATAGTGTAGCCTGTGTAGCTATGAAATCAGTAATTGTGAAATTTAATTTTAAACCACTTTCGAATGATGCTAGCCATTTTATTCAGAAGTAACAGAGAAAACAGTTTTTTTATTGACATCTTCTAGACGACGTTAAAGAGCCCAATTTTCAAAATCAACAGTTTCCGTATACTGACAAATGGATTAAAGTTCTAAAATGCACCAATAGTTTTTTGATAACTGATACAGTATCAAGGTTTTATCAAATTCTACGCCTGTGCTATTTATCTGACCATGACTGTAGGTGCATTATCGTTAAAAAAAAATTCTTTTAACATTTCAATTTCTCTTTTATAATGGTCTCCAGCTCTGCAAAAACCGTAGAAAGCCATCAATTATTCATTGCAGAGTTACAGCATTTACAAACATTTGGTCCCCCTCCCTGATGTTTGTTAGCGTATCTAATGACAACGAGCTTGCATTAAAAAACTGACAAAAATGTCTGAAGATATTAACATCACAATAGATAAATCCATATTGTATTGCCTGAATTCAATGAAATGGCATACTCACAAAAATTTTGATTTTTTGCATGACTTCATGAATAACCCTGTATATCATGTGTCTTAGTTTCTATGAAAGAACCATTCCATGCATCTTAATCCGGATAAAACTAGCTTCAAAAATCTGCAAACCGCATTAAAATATCTCTTTTCTCGTTAAGGATATTGGACTTTGAATTCTAGCCAAAAATGTGCATGTATGAGTTCGAGTGTCCAGCAGTTTATATTGAATCTGAACTAGAAATGAGAACTAGTGATACCAATATGGGTAATGAATGACATGCAGTTGGAAAATTATATCTATAATATAAATAGGCTTATAAAAGTATCAGAGACAAAAAGAAAAACACAATTTCACCACTCTCAAAATAAGCCAATGCAAAGTTAGAAGATATAAAAACGTCACAAATTGCTTCATTCGAAATACGGTTTTTCCTCAATGTTCTAGGAACTGTTCATACAAAAATAATTATTTGAGCTCAAAATTTCAAAATTTGGATCAGTGGCGTACCATAATGAGGGGGGGGGGGTAAAAATAAGGGTGAAATCGATCCCATTTTTTTTATGGTGCCTTTTTTTCACATCCTGATTCTGGAATATGATACATCAAGATCCTTCATTTGAAAAACGTACTCCTAGACTGTGATTCAAAAAAAAAATGTCAAAAATTAATCAACATAAAAAAATGGGGTCGTTTCAACCTCTAACCCCTTCAGTATGATTCGCCAATGATTTTTTTAAATTTCGAGATTGAAATTCAATTTGGCGTCAAAAGTTAATGCACGTACCACATTTCAATATTTCGAAAATATTCGGAAGGACTTGTTTTTAGGGTGCCGATGCATCGATGTGAAAAAATGCGATTTTCTCGGAAAATACTGGCCTAATCGATATGAAATAGAAGTACGTTTTTTCAATAAAAAACCTTGATGTATCATTTTCTAAAATCAGAATGTGAAAAAAAGGTACCTACCATAAAAAAATTGAAGTGTTCTTATCCTTGATCCCCCAGTAAGTCATAGCCCTGATCAAAAATTTGAAATTTTCAGCTCAAATGCTGCATTACAAGTTTATGCAATGTATCAAATTTCAAAATTTTTGTATACCTAAACGGTTTCCTAGATATTGAAGAAAAACCATATTCAGGGTGCCAAATTCAAAAGGGCGCAGCTCCCTTACTTTAATGACAAATTATTATAGGAACTATTTACCATGAAATTGCCTCAGGAATCACCCCTTGAGTTTTTCACCAATGTTTGAGAAACTGTATTATTGAACGAGTGGGAAATGGCTACTATTATTACTCACGAGGATGACGTTTGAGTGAGAAATAGCCATTTCTCACGAGTAGAATACTATACTTTTTCTAAGATTATTCAATTGAAGCGAACTATGCAATATTCAATTTCATTTGCACCGCACTTTTTGACAACTAACTGTACTGTACTGAAGAATAAAGTGAGGTTAGGTTGTTAACACAATGACTATGAAACAAGAATAGACGGTCAAATGGGCTGTTTCAAAATGATGGATTTGAAGGTTGAGTGTGGGTGGAGTGATGAGATTAGTTTTTCTCATTGGTTAAAAACAATTGAGTAATAAAAAAAAATCACTGAATGGTATGAGTAACGAGTCAAATTAACCAATAGAAAGAGGATGTATAATACATTTTTTATTGAATAGTCATAGAAAAAATAACGTTACACTATTGATGTAGTTTTACATGCTGTTGCTAGATAACGAGATTGAGACATATGACATACCATATACAGTTTGGTTCAAAAAGGTCCTTCCCTCTTCTAACTTTTGAACCGCTCAATATATATGAATAAAGTCTCGACACACCATATGTGGGGACGTTCTGCATTTTTTGACGTAATTGTGACAGCTGGAAATGTGATTTTGACATTTTCAGCTGGGTGTCATTTTTAATGGCAAAATCAAATGCAAAGGGAGGTCCAGTGTGCAAGGGTTGACGTCTCCAAACTAAGAGGTCATGATGCGGTACAGAAGATCTTCAAAATGAGCTATTACTATTTGACGAGGATAAATTTCACCAAAAAAAAAAAAAAAAATTGGGGTGAAAAACGTCATCGTCAGAAAAATTGAGAAATTGCTTATTTTGAAGATCTTCTGTACCTTATCTTACCCTTTTGGTATGGAGAGTGACAAAAATGAAAAAAAATTGGCACGCTGTCATATCAACAGGAATGATAGCAGAGTTCAAGCATCGGCAATTGTAATCAGGGTCGAAGTGCCATGAGAGGGGTCGAGTGATACCTTATGTATCACTCGACCCTTCTTTTTATTTGATTTTCTCACTCAAAATGGCGTCATTTTGACATTTTCAGCTGTCACTTCCATGTCAAATGATGCAGAACGTCATCACATGGTGTGTTCGCATATTCAAACAGTTGAAATCTCAGAAGACGCGCACCAGGTTTTGATTAAGGTTTCGAAGGAAGAAAAATCCTTGTTATGCCACAGAAACTGAAATCTACTTCATAGCGCCTCTAGCGTATTTGGAATTATATATTTTGCATGTTTTCCAAAATCCTGGAAAAGCTTTTATGGGTGGAGAAAACAAGGCTAGAGGTTTCAGAAGAAGACCTGGTTGAATTTTCTCCAGTTTCAAACGTGGAAGAGCCAATGTAGCCAGAATGATAAGGAAAATGCTTTAAATTGCTTTCCAAAAAACCAACAGGCTCCTCTGTAAATAATATAAGCCATGATAAAACAATGATACCACAATCATTCTTGAGTTATCGAGTTATTGAAAGCAGTCATTGATGTCATAAAATAGTATATCTAAGGAGTGACTTATCAAAACGCATTATGTCACCCAAAACTAAATTCCCAATAATGACCAAAAACCCTTTACGACTAAAAACAAAGTGGTAAAGCAAAATCTGTGTGTGGAATCGTTGTTTATACACGCATGGACATGGAAAATAGTATCATTCAAATCAAAAGTACCTTGGGTTTCTAAAAAAAGACTAAAAAGTCCTGGACAAAATGCGTTTTGCTGCATCATATTGGAGAAAATTGTCTTTTATGCGTTTTGTGCATTGACTTTAAATACTATAGACTGGGCATCCCATTCATAAAATGGTATTAGTCTTGACGCCAACATCACAATAAGTGCGAAAGAGACAACACTATGAGTGGAAAGAGATAAAACGAGGAATCCGAACCCATCGGGCAACACCGCATGAGAACATGTGATTCTTATAATACGTACGTTCGAACTCGATTTTCATCTGGAACAGCGGCGGCACATTTCGAGTTTCAACCGTTTTGTATGAAAAATATAAATGAATATTAATTTGGGTAGGTACCTATGTCGTTATTGTTATATGACAGTATATCACATTTTTGACTTTCTGAATCAATAAAAATTGAAATTTTCATAACATTAAAAATTAAATCTCCTGCTGTTCTTCCGACAATAATGAATTACGGTTCCGAATAAAATGACGACCAAAATACAAAATATATTTCGCCTTTCTTACATATCTCTAAAGCCATTTTACTCAATTTGCCATATGATTTTTGTTTTTGGAGACGGGAAACTGTATGGTCTGCCGGTGAGTCATGATTGGCAAGCTTCCCGGTTTTAAATATTTGATTCCATCAATGTCACGTAAATAGTCTTGTGGGTTAAAATGGGCCGAACACAAAAAAGGAGGTTTGATTCGGAGTCGGTCCTCGTCAATCCTCACCAAAGAACACCAAATATTTCGCAGCTCTTCATTTCTTGGAAATCTAAAATTGGATAACAAGAAAAAAATATAAAAAATAGGAAACAGCAACGTTTTACTTTTCTTGTTTCTAATACATAAGTATATGTACAGGCAAAAAGTATTATAAATAAATGGCCGAAAAACTATTTTTAACTATACCAAAATGATTATCAGTGCTGGAAAGTGAGTGGAGATAAATTCAAAGAAATATGGTGCAGGAGTCATACTAAACAAAGACCGCAAATATTGGTATACCTGCAAATTGAAGCAGGTAAGCAATATTGTTTATTGGTCTATTCTTCTTTAAATTAATGTCTAGACATAAATTTAATTTTGTATGTTTAGACATAAAATTGGCCCAAAAACATTTATGTCTAGATATACATTCAAAGAAGTATGGGCAAATAAACAATACATAATGCGTAGGTACCCTGCTTCAATTTGCAAGTACCAATATTTGCAGTTTCTATTCACTTTTCGCATTCTCCAGAAAATTAAACATTTTGAATATATCCTATACCTACCTTAAAAATAAAATTGCCATTTTTTCTGGCACGTTTTAAAATGTAAAGGTTTATTCGGAAGCCTTGGGAACAGGGTAAATATCTATTTTCAACCATTGAACTTTAATTTAAAACTTTTTTCCAAACGTCAAATTAAAAAGTGAATTGCGGGGTCCATTTAGCTGTGCCCTGTACAAGGTTTTTTATATATTAATTTAGACCCCCTTTATCTTTTTTATTTGACGTTTCTGACAAAAATGTCCCTTCATAAAAGTCTATTGATTGGTTTCGAGCAAATTGTTGGAAAAACTATATTTCGCTTTAACAGGAAGAAAGACTGGGCGTCGTCAAAATTTTTAATTCCAATTGAAAGGTACAGGCAAAGAGGGCGATATGTCAAAAAGTTAATTTCGAGATAAACGCGAGGTTTTAAGAGCTCTAAAAAGTGATTATAATAATAATAATTGTAAAAGTAAGCATTCTTACTGAAGACTTCAACCTTATTGTAATAAAAAAAACGAAGATAAGACAGTTGAGGAAGTATCCAATAAATAATTCATCTTGACTGTGTATGAAATAATCGAGGAAATAATGGAATAGGTATTCAAGTAATATGAATATCCTTTATTATTTGAGAACAATCGGTTCCTATTGCATAAAACACTACCATTCAGGCTTTTTTTCCAAATCAGTTTCATTTTTTCGTTGTTACCTATTCACGAATAAAAACAAACATTTAAACTTCCTGAAGATTGAAAAATACTCATTTTCATGAATGAAATATGATGATGCCTACACTCTACACCACTGGATCCCTCTCCAGTCAATGCTCAATGCAAATTTGACACTTACCTGTGAATGGTGATTTCTGGATCCGAATGGTCCAGTTTTTGACACAGCAAGCACAATCTTACCATTTTTCACAAATAAAGTCACAATACAACACTTCACAAGCACGAAAGTAGAAGTTTTCAAGTTGAAACCCCATGGCATCACCGCACTACCTTCAAAATCGAAACCAGCTGTTTAAAGGCAGCGTTGCCGTGTACTAGGACTAATATTTACTATGTATCGTCTGTATCCAATGCACAAAAAATCATTATTTAATGAATGTTAGTAATGTAATGTAAGTAGCACAAAAATGTTTCACATTATTTATGATATGAAATAATATCATCATTAGACACTATCACCGTTCAACATTGAGTTGATTCACACGAAATCATGGTTGTAAATGTGTCAGATTATGCGATAATCTAGAATAGTGAACCTTGATGCACCTTCTTGAAAAATGAACAATACTCAATCCTCCTTAATTTTCATTGTATCATGTCTTATCAATCAATTTCGTACACAGAGGAATTTTCATTGATGAAGATTTGCCCAAATCGGCAACCGCGTCCAAAGCAGGTCAGTTTTCGGCGACGCAGATAGATATAACTCGACAAGGATAGCGATACAGTGAATTTCTCAAGACATACGTCCAAAATTGGATGATGGTGCCATTATTTTTGAAGGTTTCCTTCTCTAAAGCCTTATAAAACTCAATGGTTTTGTGGTATGAAATTTTCAATATTTTGAAAAATAATGTATAGTATCTACGTTTATACTCACGAATGAGGAGAAATAAAGCACACTACGGGTTCCAAATGAAAAAAATTGAAAAAAATAGTTTTTATCTAGATATTGTTAAAAGTCTGTAAAAAGTCAAAAATCTTTGAAATATTGATCAATTGATGTTATAAGACTAAGAAAACACCTGTTTTCGGAACTTTGTCAGCGCCGCGAGGCGTTTTAATTTAACTGATCGATTTTGTATCCGAATTACTATGGGATCAAAGTTGATATGCTACATTCTGTTGATTGGTCGGTATGTATTGTGTCTTCATGATAGCGAAACCACATTGAACTCAATTTTTTTCCGATTCTGGATAAAACGCATTTTGATAAGTCACTCCTCATCTATTGTATATTGAATAATATTTAAATCTCTTCCTCAAAGATGTTATTATAACCAAATATAATCTCAATTTGAAGTTTCTTGAAATAACTTAATTTTCTAAAAACTTAAATGGATTGGTGAGTTTAATAGAAGTTTGTTCTCGTCAGAAAATCAATAAGACTTGGAAGCTAAACGTATTTCCAAGTTTCACATCTGAAGAAGTTTGTATGTAATTTTCTCAATTGAAGTAGATAAATTGATTTAGTGTCGAGTTGACTAAGGAGAATGAAAATAGGCCATAATATAATCTTTTCGCGATTGAAGAATACTTGACAGGGTGTCCCCGAAGTATTGGGAGATATTTGCGGGTCGGTTAGTTTGGACAAAAATAAGTCTAAAATGTTCAATAAAATATTTTCGTTTGACGCTTCCTCTCGGAATTATTCGTACTTTGAAAAAACACCATGAAGAAGGTTTTTCCGTGATAGCTCCGAAATGGTGAAATCAATTCTGATGAAACTTGGACAGTATACGTAGTACCTAAGGACTGATAACTTGAGACTATAGCAATATTTCAATACACACTTGGAAGCCTGAGGTTCGTCAATTAATTTAGGATACAAAATTTACTTTTCATTCACATCAAAAAAATTTCATCGTTTTCAAGAAGTTATTGAGATGTTCATTCAAAACACAATGTTATTATTCATTGAACATACACAAACTACGGTTTTTTTGATCGATCTTGGTTATTGTTAGGTTAGAATAGTAACCAGCTGGATAATTTGACGATAATTGGTGTTTTTCTTGAAAACGATCCATTTTGTCGATATGGATGAAGAGTACCTTTTTTATCACATAAATTGAAGTTTAAGCGTTACCCAGGTTTCTGTACCTTCTTCATCAAAATAATTGAATTGAGTCATCAAAACTATATCAAAACATTTCCATTCCATTTCTATTTTCTCTTACTATTATATTTGCTTGATAGTCAACGAAAGCTGGGCAAAATTTATTCACAATGTCTGCTGAAGGATATCCTGGAAATGATTATTCCGTTTATTGAATTGGATACTGAAATGAGTCTAGAATCGTTGGCCAAATGCAGAGAATTATTATTGTGAAGAGAAATCCAGAATAATGGAAATGGTTACATTTTCTTAAGTTAAAGTAGCAACTGGGAGAGAATTGACATATTCTAAGACTAGGCTATTCAAAAATTTTATCGAACATAACTGAGGAGACTGTGCTTCCCACTATGATCATTTAAAAGAAGAACAGGTGATTGAGATCTTATTTGGTGAGTAAAGTGATCACGATCTGTTGTGATGGTACGGAATTCAACATGGCTCACCCAAATGGTTCGGTCGCAATTTTGCGTAAGAGCAGATTATTTTCAGTTTTCACACATCAAATAACATACACAAGTACCAAACAAAAACAGATTGAAGAAATTAGAAAAATAAGCCGTGAGACTGTTCAATCTTATAAGAGAAGTACCATATGGGCCGTATTTTTGCCGGGGCCGTAATACCCCAATATACCTTAGGCACTATTTTAATGACATCAAAACAAGGGAATTGGAGCCTTTGTCTGCCAAAAGTAGCACGTTGCAGCTCAACAAGGCATGAAACGGGTCCATAAATATAATATACCTAATCCAATTCCAACAAAAAGTGAAGACAAATTTCAACACCAAATTGTCCAAGTTCATAAATCACGTTTCCAAAAAAATAATGGAGAGAGCAAACGGAGCAGTAAGTAAGTATTATTACTTCATTAGTATATAAAACTTTGATTAGAAAGTCAGAGAAAAGTGGTATTGTTTATCTAAACTCTTAACTCAAATAAAACTCTCGCTGCATCCACACTAAAATATCACATTTATAGTAGTTTACGTTACTAAGCCGGTAAATTTTCAAATCACGGGTCAAGATGGAATTTCAGGACGAGTAGTTTGATGGCCTTCATAACGGCTGTTCATAGTACAATGTTTTTTCTATGACTATTCAATAATATATGAATCATACATTCCCTTTCTATAGGTTAATGTAACTCGTTACTTATACCAATGTTTCATCACTCAATTGTTTTTAACCAATGAAATGATCTAATCTCATCACTCCACTGTTTCAGAGCCAATCAGAACATTCGACAAAATGTCAAACTTCAAATACATCATTTTGAAACAGCCCATTTGACCGTCCATACTTGTTTTATAGACATTGTCACATTGTGTTGACAATCTAACCTCACTTTAAGTAAACTTTTCCTCAAAAAGTGCCAACCGGTGCTAGGTTCGATCCCCAGCAATGTCGATAGACCGTAAAAAGTCAAATGCCTGCTATTTTGGCGAAACCCACGAGGCAGAGTGCAAAAGGTATAGTTGTTCTCCCTAATCACGCCAGTAACCAGGCCGGAGAGAATCGGAAATTCTCATAGGGAACGATAAACAAAGATACGCACTCGCCAGTCGGTAGATTCCACTGCGAGCGCGGCTGTTTCTCCAATCTCCAGTACACACTGGTAGATCAGTCTGTGCTCCGATGAGGTCGAGGACCATGGTTCGAAGTCCACGTTAAAATGTAGGTCCCATTGCAAGGAATGTCAGAACGGGTCCCCCCTATGACGTGCCCTTACATATCTATAAATACTGAGCTGGCAAATTGCCCAGCAGCAGTGTCAACCATCCCTACAACCAACCAAAGTGCCGTCCAAATGAAATTGAATATTTCAAAGTTCGTTTTAATTATTGAATAATCATAGACAAAGTGTAGTATTCTACTCGCGGGAAATGGATATTACTCACTTTCCATATCCCGCTCGTTGAATAATATACTATTATTTTTTATCGATTTAAGAGAAAAAGTGGTTTCTTATTGACAAGGCACACATTGAGAGGGCGGTGGAGTCAGTTCGTCTCACATTCTTACCATGAGATGGCGCCAGCATGTCACCACTTGGGTAATATCAGAGCCGTCTAAATTGTATTACAAGCCATGAAGTAATGGTCTTGGCAACACCGCGTGTGGTATCGACTGAGGTTTGGTTCACTTCCAGTTCCAACTATGAAACTCTAGACGGCTCTGCAACTATTCAACTAGTCTCGACCTGCTTTCATTCAACTTCAAAATGTATTTTGAAAAACTAAGAAATACGGTGAAAAATAAAGTGATTTCTGCGTTAAGATTAAGGTAAGTGGATAGGTAATAGTAGGTACCAGAGATATCGCAATCGAAGACTCAATATTTTCATGATAGACTGGTAGACAGTTTCATATTATGGTAGGTATGTGTGTGTCCATGCCTTTCGGGAAATACTGGATGAGAAAAATACATATTCAAATAGGAAAACTTGATTAAATAATATGCCTCATTCTGTATTTCACACACATATGAGCAACAGCTTCTATGTCATGCGGAAAAACCAGAAAAAACGAGTTTTGTTTCGTTCACTTTTGAAAATCAATATGGTGACGTAGATAGTGCTTTCTGGTTAATCAGTTTTAAACATTATCATCAACTCCAGTCCTCCAGAAACTGCTAGAATCACATCCCAAAATCTGTAACCATCTATACCTATCTTCCAGTTTTAATGTTTTATTGTTTAGAATGGATATTTTTTCCCAACAAATCATACAACTCTTATTAGGTTCGCATATGTTTTATGTAAATTTTTACGTCATGAGGTGATGAACATCATACCTGTTGCGATAATATTCAAGTTATTCTTTCAAATTACAGTTTCATTGAACAATGTTTGTATCTCGTAATCGTAATATACCTTGATTTTCAAAGAAAGCCCCTTCAATCTGAGTTCAATCAATGCAAAATTTTGACCATCGTTGACGTTAGATGCGACGTTGCAATTGTTACTTCATGACTTGTATTACAATTTAGACGGCTCTGGTAATATCTATAGATAGGTAACTTGTGTAAGCATTATTTCATGTCAAGTTATTGATTGATGGCGCCAGAAGAACCATGCTACCATGCACTTTCAAAGTTGGTCAAATTATGTATTCTTCTAATCCGATTCCACAGTCTCTGATGATGCAGTAAATTTTGATAACAGTCTCTGATGATAAAGTGTCATTTACCGAACCGGTTTTGAGTCCGGTGAATGATCAGTTAACTTCGACTACTGTGTACATCGCAGAACATGAATCTTATTGGTTTTCTTTTTTCAATATTCAAGAATGTTCCCATAATTTGTTAACTTGCGGGCTCTGCTTTACAAATTCTTTTTGTTATACTAGTCGGTTATTTCATTAAATGTTGCTCAAAACTCAACTGGCTCAATCTTCTTTTTGATGATCTTTCGCTGTATCTTACTAGTGTTTTATGTGAGCTTGAGCTTTTTTCAGAGTTCTGAGATAGTAAGCTGATTTACCAGAATTTTTTGGGTATTCCGCCAAATCATATCAAAAAACAATCAAACTACTGTTTATATACCGGATCTTTTTTATATTACCTGAAAAAAAGCTTATTAGTAAACAATAAAACCTATCAATATTAAACGTTTTGGAACCTAAAAGAGGAACAATCAACTCAAATTCAAAAAATATACTTCGTTTTTTTGTGCTTTTGTAGTAAAATTGGCTTTTCTGTGTTTATGTCACAAAATGTCACTTTTACTGACATTGAAGTGTATGGTGTTGATTGTTTAACTTTACATGTGTTCAGTATTTATAATTTTCTTTTTCGAGCTATGTTCAATTTCCTAATAAAGGTAACCATGTATTTACTTAGATCTACAGAGCAAGTTGCTACACATTCATTAGAGTTTTACATAATATATGGACTTTCTTTGAGTTTACTTTTTTTAGAAGATGGCTCCATTGCTAAGGTTTTTGAATTATCCCAATTAATTTTATGAATATTATCAAATGCATGTTGACAAATTCCCGATCTATGGAATTCCATGTATGATTTATGTTCTTCAATTCTCTTTTTTAAAGGTCGTGAGGTCTTTACAATATAGAATTTTTACACTCACAAAGAATTTTATAGATTACATTTTAAGTGGACTTACTCATATTATGAGGTCTGGTATTTGTTAAATTAGAGCGCTGTGTGTTATTAGTTTTGAAAATGGTCCGTATATCATATGTTTCACCTGAACGTTTCAGTTTATGAGAAATTCCAGATATTTATGGAATTATTAAATAAGTTATGGGTATATATTTTTTTTATTGTATAGTTTGTTCAAAACTATCAAAACACGTTTTAATAGAATTTATGAGATATTTGTTTTTTGACAAAACATCTCTTATGAAATCTTTTTCGGATTCAAAATTATCATTACCACAAATTATTTGTGCTCTATCATATAGAATTTTTCACCACACCTTTTTTAATACTCAATGTATGAATGGAATTGAAATTGAGATACCTATTTGTGTGGGTTGGTTTCCTGTGAATTTTGGTTTTAAAATTTTGAAAATCTTTTCTTATTAGTATATTTGAAAAGGGAGACTCATTATTTTGTTCTTTTTTGTAAATTTGATTGTGAGTTCTTTATCATTAATGTGAACTGGAAAATCATCAAGTTTTGGTTCATCAAAGTCATATATAGAAAAAATATCATCTACATATCTCCACCAAATCATTGGTTTGTATCTATATGTTTCTACATGAATTGTTTTAAAATGTTCCATGAAAATATTACTTGAAACTCTTGAAAGTGGAGATAAAGCAAAACCCATTGCCATTCCAAAATCTTGTTGATAAGATTCATCATTATATTGAAAATATGTTGTTTTAACACAAATTCTTTAAAGCTCTATAGTTTCATAGGTTGTGCTATATAAAATTACTGTTGCATCACCTTTATCTGCAGGAAGTATTTTTATACTATGATCGGACTTTGTTTGCTAAACGTTCTGCTTGATTGATATTTTGTTTAATGGCATAAGATTTATTCAAAATCAATTTTGATCTAATTCTAAATTCTTCTTTTTGTTCTTCTGGAAAATTTTGTGTTGTTGGTTCTATAGATGATATAATATCTAATTTATTTAAAATTTTTGGTGTTACAGCAAAATTCAAACCATTTGATAAAACATTCTTTTCATCATTTGAGAGAATTTTATCAGATAAATTTACAACAGTTTTTTCGATCATGTCATTGTTTGCAGTTTGTTCTGTATTATGATTTATACTTTGATTAATTAATATGTTTAATTTATTGACTTGAATATTTTTTTGTTAAGAGAAATATAATTGAAAACTATTACTATTATTTAACAGGCAACACACAATCATACATACAAAATTCACAACATTTCTTAGAGAAATTATCAAATATCAATAATTATAATCCCAATAATCCTCTTGTAAGTTTTGATGTAGTAGGTCTTTTCACTACTACCTGTTGATAAAACATTGATGATCATAAGAGATTCACTTGAAAATGATACACATTCAAAAGAAAGAACAGACTTGGATATTATTGCTTCTCTAGAACTTTTAACAATTTGTGTCAAAACAACATATTTTCAAGATAATACTGAATTTTATCAACAAGATTTTGAAATGGCAATGAGTTCTTCTTTATCTCCACTTTTAAGTGATATTTTCATGGAACATTTTGAAACAATCAACACCATACACTTCAATGACAGTAAAAGTGACATTTTGTGACAAGCTGTTTCATTGTATTTTCTTTGATCTGATTTTTCTTCGTGGTTCAATGATGATTTGGACATACTGAATAGTTTGCCCCTATGTTTTTCACGTTCTATAACTTTTCATTTCTATGGAATTTCTTCAACTCATTTTAGCTATTTGGTAATTTGCTTTTTTTCTTCAACTAATATAAATATACCTTCTCGTGTAATATTTGGCCCATTATATGCTCGTTAAATAAAATACTATTACATGGGTATTCATTTTATTCTTTTTTATCGTATCGTACACATCCTGAATTTTGGTTTCAAAAACATCTTAAAGTTAGAGGAAGCAAGGGCATTCTCGTATGCATAGTCGCTCACCAGCGACCCGTCAGCGATCCAACAGCTACTCGTGAGAATTTGTATTGCATGGATGCGTGATAAATTGTGTATTGAACTTTACGTTGGCGCTGGCACTCGCGTTGGATGTTGGAAACACGTATTTTCATATGACAATTTATAAACGTCAACGTCGTCGCTGAGCGCTGGCGTTCGAGATGAACCAAGTTCATCTTTTCAACGCTGAAGGTCATGCGTTCGTAGCCAAACCGTAGCACGACCGTCTCAGCCAATATAGGAACACTTCGATTCAATCCCAGCTGTATACTGTTACATGGAACATGTGGGGTGCAGTATTTCAATTAATTTCTTTTGATCATTTTGAGCTGGTCTTTCGCTTGGTTTTAGTTCGATTGTTGAGTTGGTTGTTGTTTAGGTATTTTTTCAAAATTCGTAGTGCTATCTAAGTTTGGAAAATGAAGCTATTTCATTGGAAATGTCTTTTTGTAGCCACACAAACAAACAACAAAATTCCCAAGCATCCCAGCATTTCCATTACCTCTCTACTCAAATCCATCTAAAAAAAAAGAACATAACTTTACTCTGGAAACACAAATGAAAATATTTCCTTTGACAATCCATAACAAACAAAAATTCAGGGTTATGTTGTCCCTAAGGCCAGCGCCAGGAAAGTTTTTAAATGGCAATATGGGATTCCAGAAGCGCCGACGTCAGCGCCAGTGCCAACGCCAACGCTGAGTTTATAAGTTTTTACCTTAGAGCATGGTCGCCACTTGGCCCGTTCTCAGACTTGATTGTGTGTTTGTTAAACTCAAAGACGTACTCATTAATCTCCGGTGAATCGCTGGCGATACGAACTCTTCACATGATCGTCGACAGAACTTCTCCTACGGGATGTTAGTGTAAATTAATTAAAAAGAAGGGGAAATTCCAGAAAAAAAAATTGCCCGCGGCACTAAACTCTTTTATGGCATTGAGTAAACCCCCCTCAAGAAAATTTCTCGCTGCGCCACTGCTTCTCAATGACATAGAAAATGCAACACTTGTTGGCCTTACACTAGCTAGTTAGTGATTGGAATTCAAACCCAAAATATCTTGTAAAAATTGAGATATGCTTCCTTAATAAAAACAATGTGTTGATGTCCTCTGTTCGCTACACACTTATCGTCTTGGCATCGATTGGTTCAGGTGTCATGGAAGAAGAGATCAACCACCTTGATCTCGTCTTGGAGGGTATTTCATGTCACTTGAACTTCGAAGTTCAAGAAGGAGAGGATTGCACTGTATACTAATCATTATTTCTTTTGACATAGAGAAATAGTCATGATCAAAAACTACTGTGAATCTTCTACTGGAGCAAAATGTTTGAATTTTCGAAATCATAATTTCACACAGTAACGTACGTATAGGCCGAGAGCGGCACTTACACCCTTTACATGTAGGAAAACGCATTTTGATTTCTCTTCTACATAGTTATTCACGACCTCGTTATTTTGACCACTTTTCCAGAATAATCTCACATGTTCGCGTCGATACTTGCTTGATTTGTTTCTGAGTTGAAAAGCGAAAGCCTTTGACTATTATTCGTAATTCAATGGCTGATTTTGCAAGTTTTCATATAATTGATTTTTTTCATTCATCTAAAATTAGAGTTATCACTGTGCTTCGAATAGACCGACATGACTAAACTCTTGTTGCTAGTTCATATAAATCAACAACAACTGACTTTAATCAAGATCGACTATTTCCAATTCCATTTTGTTCCGGAATATTGGACTCGTAGATTGATGTTTTTTTTTAAATAGTCTATATCCAACACCATTGACTCACCGTGAGATTTTAATTATCTGGTTCTGGAATGTTGGATTTGTAGATTGATGTCTCTTTCACCACACTATTGACTCACACCAAGGCACTTTAATCAGCTTTTCTAATATTATGTTTTCAACTATACGTTAAAAAAATTTGAGCACCTCAAACGTTGCATATTTGTATCTGAAAAGCAAACTTCTTTGACTGAGTGTATCCTCAAAGAGTGCAAAGAAGCTGAAAGTAAATATCGAACTGCTTTTGCTCTGCTTGAGCAAAGATCGGTAAAGATTTTTTTCCTTCACAGCAAAGTTCACCATTTTGCTTTGCAACTCTCACAACATCCTTCATTTTATTAACGGAAAACTTATGGCTTATGACTGAACCTTTCTTATCAGGTTTAACCCTTCATACCTTTCTAGCATCATTATTTCAAGCAAGATATGAGAAAACAGACTTTGGAAATGATGTTAGTAGTACCAATGAATTCGAACAGGATGTGAAATTGTCACATTTTCAAAACAAAACGTCCTTCACAAGGAAGTTTCTCCTGCGGCAGGCCTAGATTGCCCCAATCGCCATACCTCCTAGATTGCCCCTGCTGCAGGCGTGTGAGTAGGGCCCTTAACTAGGACATTTTCGTGTAGGTATACTTTGGGTGCCCTTGTCCTTGATAATTGGAGTTATATCACTTACCCAAAAAAGGAAATCTTCTTTTTTGGAGTGTATTAACCATTTTGGCACCCACACAGCAGCAAACTCAAGGCTTTCTCCTGGGTTTCACTACTTATCATCTACTCACTAGCCCTCACTAGCCTAATCACCCAAAATTACAGTATATTATACCCTCGATTATAGCCATGAAACAGTCACGACTTAATCAAGATACCAAGGAATAAAATCTAAACTTATCAAAATCACAAAATCCAATAACGCTCACGCTTTTTCCTTGAAAACGAGAAAATCTCAATGGAGAAAACACATTCAAAACAATGAAATTATTTTGAACCTACAGAGCATGGTAGAAAGAAATTCTACCATGCTACAGAGAATCAGAGAAAGCTACAAGGTTAGGTTGACATAAATAGGGTGTTCCGGTGATCATGTTACAATCTTCTAGGGTAGATAAGACAATCGAAAATTAGAAAAAAAGTCCATATGAACATGGGTCCGGAAACGCTTACTCCTTCTTTACCAAAATACCCCCTGGTTAAAGGTGACAAATTGATGAATCTACCAACTAGATTTCCTGGCCCAAAATAATTGGTGACGATAGCTACAGTCTAAAGTGGTACCGAAGCTATAAACCGAAGAGTAGTTTTTGAAGGTCATTTTCGAAGTTCTCTAGCTCCCTGAGGAAGCGTTTCCGGACCCATGTTCATATGAACTTTTCGTCTTATTTTCGTGTGTTTCATCTACCCTAGAAGTTTGTAACATGATCACCGTAACACCCTGTATATGTCAACAGATATGACAAAGATAGACACCCCTTTTTGTCTATCTCTTTCTACTCGAAAATTTGTCTTCAGTCAACTCGATGTAAACAGCACGGACGGGTCCTTTCCAGGTACGGTAGTATCGAGTTCAATGTTTGATTCAGACTTTATTCTAGTGCGGTTCTGTCAAAATCCATTTTGCGTTAAACGTGAAATTTCAAATAGTTTTTACGCTTCATCTATTTTTTTCCGTCAGGACTTCAAAAAAAAGGCTTAGAAGTAGAGAAGTGCGACTCATAATGACATCTATCTGGTGATACGGAGTATAGAAACTAGACTTACTAAGGTAGAAAAGCATCAGAAAAATTCGAACAGACGCCGGTGCCGCTATGACTGTTCAACCTCCATTGATTCTGATTCTTGAGTTTGGTTTATTGCACTAACAGCGAGGTCGAGATCATAATGTATGATAATGTCATCAAATAAGATGGTAAGTTCCATTTTTTAAATAATGATTTTGGGCTTTTGTAAGGTAAAATTACATCCACCATGTAATTTTATGAATTTTATTTTACCTTGAGTGGTCTAATGATACAAATAAATTTGTGGGATGTAATATAAAAGATTTTCACCACGTTGATACATTTCGCATCAATCATAGAATTTGATAATGATATTACATCATTTCATTATACCTAGGGTGGTTAATTTCACATACTCTATTGATTTAATGGTCGAAACAGCATTTGATCATCTCTATAGGGTGGTCTATTATCGCAAATTCACTTGTTCGCTTGTTCGATATAGTGTAACATAGATATTCAGCAAGAGTGGTAGATCATTACATCAATTTTAAAATCTAATGATGGAAACGTTCAATATATTGGTGGTTCAACGATACAATATCACTTGTACGATGAATTGTCAAACATGTATTCACAAACACTATTCACAACCAAAAGTCACGAATGTGAACAAACTACTTGTGATCAAACAAAGGCAAACGTTTGAAAGGTCACGTGAGATAGATAAACACATGTGATCAGTTCAATCGTTTCTCTGTGGCTAACCACGTGTAGTTTGACTACTTTTGGTAACTTTTGATTGTGAAATAGAGTGTAGAGTTGTTAATTTCACATCCACTATAGATTCAATGATGGGAACATCATTTCATTATGCCTAGGGTGGTCTCATGATAAAAATTTACTTGTGTTGTGCGATATCGTGTCAAAGATGTTTACCTAGGGTGGTACCTATTTTTCACCTCCAATATAGAATTCAATGAAGGAATCTTTATTTTGTTATTGCTAGGTGGTTTGATGATAAACAGTCACTTGAGCAATGGTAAGTATAGTGTTGAAGATGTATTTGCCCAGAGTGGTAGCCTCAACATCCACTATGCTCAGAACCTAACGATGAAAACATCATTATTTCATTATGTCTAGGGTGGCACAATGATAGAAATTCACAGGTGGATGGTAGACTTCACATCCAACCTTGCAACTCAATGATAAAAACATCATTTCGTTACCTATGTCTAAGGTGGCAGTTGTATAATATATCAACAATTAAGTGAGACACTCTTGTTATCACGGTGCTTTGTGTCTTGGTTTTTTTCTGACTTGTCAGTTTGTTTATGGAGCTTCTTACGGATCCGCAACAACCATTGTTCATTGTGAGTGAATGTTAAGAGTTGATGTTAACAAATCGTTATGCTTCATTTACTGGACAATAAAGCACGGCAGTATAGCTTTTGTGGACTGTATTATTGAACTTTTATGACAAACACGAATACAACTACAACCGACAATTTGACACTGACTTTTTTACAAAACTGCCACCCGTTTAACAACTTGGCAATTTCACAAAGTGAACCCATTCCTTGCCTTAACATACCGCCCACCTTGAAATGTGGTAACAGTTTCAATAAAACATAAATCATGAACACAATAAAAATGAATTTCAAAATAATCTTCAACAATCTACATTGTCCTCTTCTAAATCCTTGTTTATTGATTTATATTGCCCTTCAATTGGTAGTATGCATATCCTGGTAACAGGTCTCTTGAAAAGTTTGTTGTTCATACGAACTGTGACCACTCTGACAATATCGTCGTTGCCTGGATGCAGCCCTTCGATGATACCGATGGGCCATTGTAGTGGAGGACTTCCGTCTTCCCTTACTTAAACCACTGTTCCCACTTTAAGCTGCGATATTGGCTGCTGCTTCCACTTGTTTCTGTTTTGGAGCTCGCAGATGTATTCCTTACTCCATCTTGATCAGAAATGTTGCATAATTTGCTGCAGTCGTTCGAATCGTTTGAGTCGATTTTCTTTGACATGGAAAACATCCATGTCTGGTCCGAGCAAAAAGTGAGCAGGAGTTAAAGGATTTAGTTGATCAGGATAAGAGTTCAATAGACATAAAGGGCGTGAATTGAGTATCGCTTCAATTTGAATAATCACTGAATTGAAATCTTCGAAATGAACATTAGCTGCACCAACTACTCGTTTGAAATGAAACTTGAAACTTTTTACTACTGCCTCCCAAATTCCACCAAAGTTCGGAGCGCGCGAAGGTATGAAATGCCATCGAATTTTATACTCATTCATAAAATAGTTGAAGCTATCCGTTTTTTCTTGATCCATAGCGAAGTTGTGGAGTTTCTTCAACTCTTTATCTGCACTGATGAATGTTTTTCCATTGTCAGGGTATACATGTTTCGGTATCTACCCATAAACCTTTTGAAAGTTGCTGAAAAACACTTGCTGGTGAGGTCAGACAACAGTTCTAGATGAATTGGTTTGGATGAAAGACAAATGAAGATGCAAACATATCCTTTGGTTAGCTTTGGTCCTCTTGTTAAGCGATCCTTCAGGAGAAATGGTCCTGTAAAGTCACAAACAACATTGATGAATGGTAAGTATGGAGTCACTCTGCACTTAGGTGAGTTTCCCATCATATATTCACAGGATACTGGCCTCACTCGAAAACATTTCACACATTGTCTCACAACCTTTTTGCAGAGGTTTCTTCCAGATATTGGCCAATATTGTTCTCTGATTGAAGCTAACAACATCGTAGGTCCACAATGCATCAGTCTGTGATGTTCCGATTCTAGTATAAGGAATGTTAAAATATGTTTTGGTGAAAGAATTATGGGATGTTTTTTATCATATTTAAAACTTGAATTCTTAAGTCGACCTCCAACACGGATAACTCCATCGCCAAATATTGGATTCAGTGATAGTAGATTACTCTTTTTGTCCAATTGTTGTCCATTCTGCAATCTATTGTCTGAAAAGAAGAAATGCTCTTGTGCTAAACTAATCAACCTCTCCAAGGTTCGATCTTGTTCTTCAATTTTCAGAAATTGACCTTTATTTCTAGATCCAGGCTTCCGCTTGCAATTTTCTGCAAATCTAAATCACCAGCTAATCACATTTTTCAATTTATTTATCTTTGAATATCGTTCAAAGATGTCAAACTTGTCTCCAATTGTCACTGCATTCACCAAAGCTATCACTTTGTGTTCTGGTAAGTTGCCCTCTTCAATAGATTCTGCACTAATGTGATTTTCAATAGTCCCTTCTTCAAGCCATGTAGGTCTATGCCACCATAAGTTGGAATTCTTCAGAGCTTCAAGACCCACACCTCTTGAAATCATATCAGCAGGATTTTCTTCAGTAGCAACATGATACCAGTCACAAACATTTGTCAGCTCTTGAATTTCACTGACCCTATTGGCTACAAACACTTTCCATTTATTAGGTGCCCCTTGAATCCATGATAAAACTATTTGAGAATCAGAATAAAAATAGCATCTATTAAAGCTGAGTTTCAATGATTGTATCGACTTTTTTGACAATTGTGCCAACAATAGGGCTGCACAAAGCTCTAACCTTGGCAATGTCAGAACCTCTTTTATTGGTGCTACTCTGGATTTAGCACACAAGAGCCTCGACATATATTTATGTGTGTCCAGTTGACATCTGATGTAGATACAACACCCATATGCTTTCTGACATGCATCTCCAAAACCATGAAGTTCTATGGTAATATAATAATTTGAACTGATCATTCTGGGAATTTCAAAGCGATTCAAACCTGGTAAACTATTTTTGAAACTGAGCCATGGTTTTAGAATTTCACTTGGTAACTCTTGATCCCATCCATATTGACCATGCCATAGAGATTGCATCAATAGTTTTGCTACAACAATGATTGGGCCCATAAGTCCAAGTGGAGCGTAAATCATGGAAATTGCTGATAGAATTGTACGCTTATTGATAATTTCTGGATATTTGAAGTCCGGAACAGAATATTGTATAGAATCAGAATTTGAATTCCAAATGATACCCAAAGTTTTGTTCGATTCGCCCTCATTGATTTTCAGAATGCTTGAATCCAAGTTTTTATTGACTTGGAATTTTGATAATAATTGATCATTGTTGCATAGCCATTTTCTGAGCTCCAATCCAGCACTTGAAAGAATTGTTGACACCTGAGCTTGTAGTTCCAGGATCTCACCTTCTGTATTGGCACCTTCTAAATAGTCATCCATATAAAATGAATTTTTTATCGATGCGCTTGCTTTTGGGAAAAGATCTCCATTGTCCTTAGCTAACTGTTGAAGACATCTTACAGCTAAATAAGGTGCTGAAGCAGTCCCATATGTGACAGTATTCAGCTTCCAACATTTCAAATCACTAGCTGGGTTTTTTCTCCAAAATATACATTCATAGTTTCTTTGTTCTTCATTGATCCAAATCATTCTATACATTTTTGACACATCAGCAGTCATAACATATGGGTGCTTTCGAAAACGTAGTATTATCGAGAAGAGATCATCCTGGATTCTTGGTCCCACACACTGAACATCATTGAAAGATAAACCAGATGTTGTCTTCATAGATGCATCAAACACTACCCTAAGCTTGGTAGTTTGACTATGTTCCCGAATAACTGCATGATGTGGCAAATAGTTCCTCGTTGATGTCATTGAAATGTTTTCATCTACATTTATTTCAGTCATACGTCCCAACTGAATATATTCCATCATGAACTTGTCATATTCTTCCTTCAATTGTGGATTTTTGGAAAGCTTGCGTTCTTGAGTGAACCATCGTTGTAATGCCTGTTCTCTTGATTTTCCTAGAACCTCCAGATTGTCCTTGAATGGTATAGAAACTATGAACTTTCCATCATCACTTCTTTGAAAATTTGTCATGAAATTATTCTCACAGTATTTATGTTCTGCGGAAAACTTTGATTGTTGATCTTGATTGACATTAACTTCTTCTACTTCCCAGAATTTATTCATTATATTGTTCATAAAAGTTTCTCCTGCTTCAGTGCTGAGACAGCTTATTGACCTTTGACTTGGATTATTGTATTCATCTGACTTTGATGATGTAACTCCACCTACTACCCAACCAAGTAATGTTTCTTGCAGAAATAAATTACTGTTATCCAATTGTACTTTTCCCATTTGCAGAATTTCCCAAAACAGTGATGCGCCAATCAGAAGATCTATTTGTCCTGATTTATTGAAGTTATGGTCTGCTAGTTGGATATTGTTTGGTAGTCTCATTGTTCTTTTGCTAAATGTGTAACATGGTAAATGGTCAGTGATTGTTTTCAAAACTAGACACTCAATTGAAGTTTTATAGGAACTGGTACTAGAGATAAGATCAATTCTTGCTTTATAGTCTACGTTTGAAATAGCTTGTCACACACCCACTATCTTGCATTGTATTGTTTCTATTGGAATATTTGCTTGTTTGCAAAACTGCTCTGTGATAAAATTTATTTGTGAGCCACTATCTAATAGTGCTCTGCACTCATGAAAATTCCCTTGATCGTCTTGAATTGAAACCATTGTAGTAGATAGCAGTACTTGTGTCTGTTCAATTATTCCATCGATTGAGTTCACGTGGCAGCTAATATGCTCTGCCGAATTGTTTCTGATCCATCCAGCTTCAGCAATGGGCTGATCATTGTTGAAGCCTTCTCTTGTCCTTTGTTCTTGAAAATTGTCTGATTGCCGTTGATTGTTGATATGCAATAGTGTATTGTGCTTGGAACTACATTTCTTACATCCTGAATGAGTACAATTTGAAGCAAAATGTCCTGGTCGTAGACAATTGCTGCATAGTTTTGATTTTTTTAACCTCATTGCATCTTTCAGATGGTAAAAATCTCAAAAATGTAGTACATTGAAATATTGGATGAGGCCCCTTGCAAAAATAACACTTCATGCCATGATGACTTGAAGATTGTGTTCCCACTCCTAGGTAGGCTCCTCTATTGAATTTGCCTCTATTATTGTCCATCACCTTATTTTCTGAATGATTGTTTCTTGATTTATTGCATACCTCTATTTTCTCTAATAGCTCAGATCTTTGTTTCATGAATCGACTCATGTCTTCCATTGTTGGTAAGTCATCTTCAATTTTGTATAACTCCCATTTGCGTCGTGTATTCTTGTCAAATTTGATAGTGAATATATAGATTAGCAGCCTATCCCATTGGTCAACATTTTCTCCTAACACCTCTAGCGCTCTCAAGTTCTTTGTCATTGTATCATAGAAAGACCTCAAATTGTTGTGATTTTCGTGGCTAATCACAGGATATTCAAACATCAATCGAATATGGTTATGAATAAGTAACGCCTTTTGATCATATCTGTCATGGAGTAGATCCCAAGCAACCTTATAGTTACCCTCAGTGACTTGTATTGACTCAATCAATCCCAAAGCATCCTTGATGAGATATGACCTCAAATAATAA
Organism: Orchestes rusci; assembly: GCA_958502075.1. Taxonomy (NCBI): domain Eukaryota; kingdom Metazoa; phylum Arthropoda; class Insecta; order Coleoptera; family Curculionidae; genus Orchestes; species Orchestes rusci. Next base: position 14,951,412 of record OY293305.1, on the reverse strand, counting down.
AATTTCTGGACATCTGTCAAGGTGCCATCATTCATCATCATGAATAAGAGCTTTGAAACCATCCCCAAACTCTAACCAACTTTCAAACCTTCCAGCAAAATGCGGCAGTTTTAAAGCTGGAAGTTCAACACCTTTTGAGCGAATTGGTGACTGATTATTGTTTTGAATGTTATGTGATTCAGCATCAGTACTTGGATGGTTATAAGAGTTGATTTTCGATCTGATTTTGCCTACTAAATTGAAATACAAACTCTCAAATTGGTTTCTTTCTTCATATTGTTTCAATACTTCAGTCTGATCCTTTGTCTGATCAATTAAAAACTCAAATTCGCCTTGCTTTTCATTGAACTTATCATAAAGAGCTTCTACTTTTAACAGGCGTGCCTCCATTTCTCGAATCAACCCATCATTCCAAGTATCCAAAGCTATTTTATCGAAAGTGTTCCTATGTCTTGTCAAAGATCCCTTGATGACACCTCTGTCAAAAATTACCTTTGCCAAATCGCCCATTTTAATCAAATACTCAATTCACGCAAGAAATAAGAATGTTGTTGACTGGAAGTTCAAAAAAGAAAGGAAAACTCACTTTTCACTGCTTATTATTCGTTAAACTGCTTGTGGTGTCGGCTGGTTGGAATTCATTGAGATCTGTCTATCGATTGCACTTTTCGCTGGAACTGACTTTTTTTAAAAACTGCCACCCGTTTAACAACTTAGCAATTTCACAAAGTGAACCCATTCCTTGCCTTAACAGTGAACGACAAAATAGAAATTGGAATGGTTGATAAAGTCAAATTCAAAAAACGAAATAAATCACAAACTTTTCTCATTTCACTTTTTTTCCATGATTATCCAGAAATCTGTTCACAGACGTTATATTCTGAATATTCTGACAATAGTTCAAAATACATATATCTGTCACGATCAATGTCCGAAATTGTACAAAGCTGAAAATGTACAGAGTCATTCCGTATATATTGACCCATATGCTAGTGGCGTTATCAATGGAGATGTGAAAATTTTGTGAATATGGAAGTTTTGGAATTTTATCTGAACTTTTCAAAAATCTTATCAAAGGAAGCAAAATACTATCGGAATGTCAATAGTTTCACACAAGTAGCATTGTTTTTTGGATGGAACTCCCTGTATTTTATGTATTATGGAAGAGCTTATTTTCTAAAATATATAGTTTGATACCTTTCTGATGAGTCATTCAGCGAGATATTCAAGTTTAAATATGTTTAAAAATTCACATTCCCGTTGCTCTGGAAAAATGATAGAATCGTGATTACATAAACCCAATCGATAGAAATGGAGCCCAAATAACTTTATCTTCTAGATGTTATCTCGACTATTCTCGAGTTAGTAAATTTGTGCAACTTCACCCATGGCAACCGGGATCTAAATATTGATTTTTTACATATTTGAACTCAAATATCTCCTGAACGACTCGTCAGAAAGGTGTCAAACTATATATTTTTGAAAACAGGAAAATAAGCTCTTTCATAATATATGATGATATTCAAGGAGTTCCATTGAAAAAAATGCAACTTGTATAAAAATATTGACATTCCGATAGTCTTTGGTTTTTTTTTTATAAGATTTTTTAAACTTTCATATTCACAATATTTTCATATCTCCATAGATAAAGCCGCTAGCATATGGGTCAATATATACGGCATGACCCTGTACAGAAATTATTGTACAAAGTCGGCATCACACCCTTCATCCATACAAAGTATAATAATACGCCAGTTTTGGTTAGTCTGAGTTAGTTTAGTCTGGCATAAATGGATGCCACTCACGCTCACGCATACTTTGGAAAAGCATAATTTCTCTTCGCCAGTAGATTTACAATCCTCAATGTCACTATACATATAAGAAAATTTGGAAATCATCGAAAAATATCAGAAAACCTCAAAAGCAATAATTGTTGCCGAGTAAGTACTATTTTATGTTTTCAATATACAAGCAACGCCGTACAAAGTGCGATGAAACACATCCATATAAATCCAAGCTTTGGATCATTCACGATACCAGGGTACCGATTCTGTGACCGATACTTCGAATATTGAACCACTTGAAGCATAAACAAACAATAATGTGTGAGTCGAACATGTCGCTATAATCAAATAAAATTATTTCTCTTCAATATGTTAGGAGAGTGTAGCCTTTTTTCACACAAAAAAGTTGATAGGACGATTTTTTCTCACAAACGGCAACGTTGGGCATCAATCGAGCTATTCGAAACGCGTTGCCATGACGTTAATAGATGCTTCAAAGTGACGGTTGTTGTCATTTTCCAGTTGAAAATAATTTATTTGTGCTCGAGAAAAAGATTTAGTGTGGCAATTATACCAAAAAAGTGCTGTGTTTGTGGAGCTTCTTCATGGAGGGTTAGATTGTAGAGATCTTATAAGAAATGAGCCAGAATAACACTACATAAATATAAACAAAAACAAAATGTTATCGACTCAAACAAATCGTGTACTTTCGAGGTGCTAGGCTTGTTCTAGTGGTTCAATGTTCGATGGACCGATAGAACGGTCATACGAGAGAGATAAGAGATCACCTCCATATAATTTTCCGTTCACTTTCTCTCTCTTTTTCTCGATATGACCATTCTATCGGTACCAGAATAGGCACCCAGATTGATCCGGGGTAAGTTTCGATGCGATTATTCATCTGGCCGAAAAATCAATTTGCCAACTTTGGAAATAGGCCCGTTATTGATAATCGACAAATAAGTTCACACTGTTTCAGCTTTCAAGGTTGAGCAGTGTCAGTATAAAAATATGTACTTGTTAATGTTTGTAAACATGGCATTAAACATTTTCTCTCAAGGACTTAAAAATCCTAAAATAAATAATTGTTTCATTGATCAAGCGTAGAAGTTGTTGCCTGTATGTCTTCAAACAGCTACGTCTTATTTATGAGACGAGGCCGAAATAAAATCATAAGATCAAACGAACTTACCTTGAGTGAAATTCGATCAAGTTTATATATAGCCATCGTTGAAATAGATAATTCCCTAACCCACCCAATCATAATAACTTTGATTATTATTTCCGTTAAGTCGCAACAACATCTTTGAAATAGACTAAATCAAAGTGTCAGGGTAGGTGGGGGCATGATCCTTTATTTTTATTTTTTAGCTTTTAAAATAGTGATCGATTCGAGCTAAGACGAAGGTACTAGGTGATACATCTTATTTATTTCAACGAGGCCTACATTTAATCAAGATCAAACTTCACTTAAGGTGCGTTAGTTTGATCTTATGGTCTTAGCGCATTTATTCTTTCAATAATCAATTTTTTGGAATATAAGTCAGTGATTTTGTATGATAAGATAACAAAACAGAGCGATAAATACTTTTATCTTGATTAACTCGACACAAGACTCCAATTAGCAAAACATCATCTTTCAAAAACGTCAAAACAAGTCTTTTGAAATAAACCACTTCTGTATCTAGTAATGCTTTTCTTGTAATAACAACACTCAAGAATCTCGATGTTTTGACATCAAAACATAACTGTTCCAGAAATAGAACAACTCCAAGCTTTTATTTTCTAGTTCAGTGGTCAAGTGTATCATTTCTCAAAAGCCACTTCTCCATACGCCTTCATTCACTTTTTATATCGAACCTAATTTTTTTATATCCAAACATAAAACGCTGCCAAATGCCGTAATAGATCTCCACTTTATATTTCGCTCAAACGGATTCTCCGTATTTTCTCAGCGAACCAACAAAGAATAAGGAACATTCACGGAAATGTCAATAAGAGTTTCGATTATAAATCGAGTGTTTAAAGTAGACTAAAAAAAGTGTCGATGTATATTGAGCACACAAAGGCAGGTTATTTGAACATCTGGGAAGCAGTAAAGCGGCATATTTTTCATGATAATATTAGAAGAATCCATATAATATGATGTGTTATTGACACACTCAATAGAGCCCGATGGTCGAACTTATAAGAGCTTTCGACTACGAGGTGACTGCAGTGATTTGTGTCCAGCAGTGAGCAGGAAAATTTTCCTGTGCGGATATCAGAATAGGAGTTCACCCCACATTTCAGTAGGCTGTATTATTAATAATTACTAAAATAGGGGATGCCAGCAACACAGGCCGTTTAGTTAAGCCAGTGACTGCTACACTGAAAATCATTTTTTAAGACAATAGACAGTATAATTAGATTGTCATCATGGATCGGCGATGACGCCTCAAATTACAAAAATCAAGAGAAAAAGCATTGCTACTGTGTTTGAGTGAAGTAAAAAATTCATCGTAGAAGAAATTATCAAAAGGAAAGTTGGAGTGGAACAGTGGATGGCTAAAAGACCTCAAGTATGGCCTGGTCAATAGATTTTCACTGAGATCCTACATTTAAACCAAAAATGGTAAATTTGTCATTCTCGTCCTTATCAATCTTGAAATCAATTCATGTATTCTTTATGTGGAGTGGTTCAAGAATCCACTTAATTGAAGCAAAACATGTTTTCTTTTTTTTTGCCCGCACTTTGGGTGTCATGATATTGTCACGTAAGGTGTTAGACTGGGTCTTCGACTGGGCCCGCAACACCTGTCGTGCTCTAGGGAACGTAGCTGGGCTGATCAGTAGGGAAACTCAGTTTGTGATAGTAGCCTCAATATATTGTTGCCAACCATACATCAATACAATCTCTTACCACCATAAGATTAGGACGAGCATGTTCTCCGTGGCGTTGTTCCTAGGAGGAGTTATATAACGCTGAAGTTCGACGAAGAGTGAGAGGGGTTACACTACTCACGGGGATAGAAGGGAGTGAGAGGGGTTGCACTACTCACAGGGATCGAAGGGAGTGAGAGGGGTTGCACTACTCACAGGGATAGAAGGGAGTGAGAGGGGTTGCACTACTCACGGGGAGGGAACGAGTAATTAGCGTAGGCCAACTACTGACCGCCGTCTCGCTGAACGTGTCTATTTATAGCAACAAAACTGCTCGCTCAGCGATTCTACCAGTGGCAAATTGGGTGGATTTACACTAAGTATATTTGCCTCCAGTACTAATGTGACAATATTATTAGCCATGTTTTCCGTGTTAGGGGCCATGTTGTCCTTGTTCTGTTTCTAATTATTGTGAGCTTTCGACATGAGATTCTTCATTATCGACAGGCTGGAAAAAAATCAATATTCCAATTCCTTGTTTCAGGTGCGAACATCAAAACAAGCGTGGGCAGACATAGAAGACTCTAGAGTAAAGTGGCATTTTCGTAATTGTAACGGAACAATAGATGGGAAGCATTTTCAAACTCAGACCTCACCCAATACAGGCAGTTTCTTCTTTAATTGAGCCGTTGAGAACCAGAGCGGTGTAAGTCGCATTTTATAAAAACCGAGATATTTGACTGCAAAGATAAGAACAATTTAAAAAATCTACCTAGATGATAATAGACAGATATTGTACGTTCTAAATAACTGTTGAGAGTAGAAATGATCTGTAAAGAATATTGATGAACTTTACAACGTTTTGTATTTTGAAGGACTTACACCATTTTTCAATAAAGATTTCCAACACAAATTCCGCACAGTTAAAAGCCAAACTGGTGTATTTCCGGACTTACACCACTATGCTTAATTGCATCTAGGCAAGTTCGTTAAAGTACATATTTTTCAGGCGCCATCTGTTCGCGGCTAGTCTAGTTAGATAAACCGCACAAAGACGCCAAGACAGAAAACTTTTTCAGCGATTTGATGCAAACTCTAGTATTATTTTTCGTAATTATGGACCTACTCCATTATGGTTTTCAACGACTCAATTATAAAGGGTTTATTAGTGGTATTCGTAGAACACATACACAAAGTTTAGAACAAAAACGTGAATGGAAGGCGGGGCTAGGTGAAAGCTTTGATTCGCTTTCACGGAGGGGCGTGATGTGCCTGGAGCTCGTTAGATCTCGAGAAGTTGGCGGTACGTAAAATGCCACATGATCGATTATTAGCTTGTCATGATGATGGATGAAATGATTTGAACGTCACCTTTTATCTTTATGTTTTCTTTCATGCTTTGATTCCTCTCCAAGTGAAAAAATGCCCTAGTAATCCTCATCAACAAACCTTTAAGAACGCAGGATACAACACGGAATACTGGAGACTCATCAATCTTCCAGCCGCCATCGCCTACAAAATAAGGGAAGCCTATCCTTCTTCAAAATAAGGGAAGTCACAAAAGCAAAAAACTTTCTGCCAGATGTACAAATGGGATCACGCTCAGAGTATTCTACAAAAAATTAAACATTGAGGCCAAGTGACAGCATCCTGAAAAGGTCGAACAAAGGGGAAAAACAGAAGAAGTATTCCTTGAGGCGGTTCGTAACAGCCCACATGTCGCCATGCACCGCTTCCCCAGACCTCCAGAGTTAATGGCATTTTCTTATAGTCACCATCACACAGGGTCAGGAATCTCACAATGACCTTATCCCAGATGGTTCTGGACATTCAAGAGAAAATCGAAAAAAACTACATCTTTTCATAGTTTTTGTCATTATTAAACAAATAAAGACCGTTTTCAAAGTCAAAGTCAAAGTCAGTGCTTTTATGTTGTAGAAATCTGTATAATATATTGCAGAAAACTTTAACAATAAATTATCCAAGTTAGATAGTTCGATTCGCATCCACTGCATTTCGTGGCGCATTGTTCCGTTAAAAAAAATCCAAAAGGTTTTTAGCAAATTAAGCCCAAGTGTCTGCAGTGCAAAGAAATCTAAACCAATTCTTATTCCGAGCTTAAACCCTTCAAGGGCATTGCGTCGAAGCTTTAAAAATACGATTTCATATTGTATGAATAGGTATCGTTCGCAAAGTAGAGTGCAATTTTTGGTGAAGAGCACAATCTAATTTTGTTTTCAATGCATGACTTGGCTTCTGTAAAAATCACAATATTTGATATTATCATTCTGCAGAACTCAAACAAAGAATGAGTTGGATCTATATCAGTGGCGGTCACACTGGCCATTTCAATCACCTGATGCTTCTGCAAGATTTTAGAAGGAGATCATTTTCGAGATCACGGTTCTTCATAGAGCCCTGACAGGGAAATCTTTGAGTTCATGGTACCGCTTTTCGTGAAGCCGCCAGGATCGAAACTCTGTAGCGCGTTCCATCAGAAAAAAAAGATATTCTCTTCGTAGAACCGCAATTTTAAAGTCTGTACGAGCTTTTGGTTGTGTACAGTGGAGCCGAACGTCTTCTCTATATACTTGGGATAGAGAGACCGTAATCGTCGTCTCTTGGTTGTGCATCTCTTTTGCAGGTATTGACACAACATATCGTCATCCACACTATTAAATGAAATTTCTAGTGAGCCAGCAACACCAAAACAAACCGGAAAAAGCATTGCTTTGTTTTGTTTTTGTTTTGATGTGTCAATCTTGATCATAAGTTTTCATTGAAAGCGTTTGAAAATAAATACTCTTTGATGAGTGAGAGTGCCTAGAACGTCTCAAGATTCAACAACTAGCCTAGTATGACATTAAAGACTTTCGTATGGCAACCAAAGGTCATAAGAAATTGGTTATAAAATACCACTTATTGGAAGCGAACTTTTTTTGCATTGTTTTCTCTTTTTCATTCATAGAGAATGCAAGTCACAGAGCTCCAGCCCTGTAGCGCTAAGTTTCAAGTTGCAATATCTTATAGATCCGTGAAACAAAACATGCAGACCAAATGGCGAAGGTAGGTTGGATTTCGATCCACAATGGCGTAACATCGGAACTTAATGTGGATAAAATAAATGTTGATCAATATACGAACGATAAAAAACTTCTTATATGACAATGGAAAAAAATTAAAACTTGCTTCTTACATTGATCTCAAAATCACATGTTATGTTTTGCTGAAGAATCTTCCATATTGCTTTTTTTGTTTTCACACCCAATCAGCACCTGTCTCTACATTTTATCAAGAAAGCCCTTCGAAGTAATTTATTGCTTGAACATATTGTGTTGGATTTGGTGTAAGGGTGGAACAGGTGATAATATCCCCAACGACCCCTCAAATGCACCATGAGGAAAAGTTAAACGAGATAGATTAACGCAATCAGAATATGATTTTGTTCCTCGCCATTATAATTTTCCACGAATGGTATAATTTAATTCGAGCGAGCGAGACCAAATGATAAACTTCAAACTCTCCAAAAAGCAAATTATCATCAGCTCGACTTTACGCAGGAGACAATCTCGAAGTTACATTTAATAAAACAAATTCGCCTTTAGGGTCTCATAATGGCCATTTTAAATGGCGGCAAACGGTAATCTTCCGGTGTCACTTGTTTAAATGAAGCATAGCCATGAATATAAATGAAAACATATTACTTGGGTTTCCTTTGTGCATCTCTCTGTCCCAGGATTAGCTCACATCTACGAGTGTTGAGCTTATTGCCGTATTGTCATGTTGGTGCTTAGGTCTAAATAGAATTGTTCAACGCATTTCTAATGCTGAGAGTAACACAATTTGATGCCTTGGATACTTCAATAGAATTCGCGAAATGGAAGATATTGGATGCAAGATCAGTTTAGATTAGTAAATAAGATTCTCGATTTCGCGCGTACTCCGATTTACAAATCAAGTTGATTTGAACATTATTTCAGTCGTTTCTCATTTTCACTGACTCTCTTAGTGAACAGATGAATAATAAAAACTTGGCATGAACATTTTTCAACAAGGTAAAATCATGACCGATTTCAAAATACTGTATCGTGCTGAAATATTTTAGTGACATCATCCATTTTTTTCTGCAATCAGTTATCAGAGCTGGCCTCAAAAATTGAATGTTTGTGTCTTGTTTCATATTCGACAATATGTGGATGTGGCTGACAGCTAGAACATACCAATGGAAAACTTTAAATGAGTCTTGGGTAGAGAAATTCAAAAAAATGGCAATGGCGCGTATTAGTTTTGCGAACATAGACTCAATAGGTATTTGGAAACCAATAAACTTATAAATTATATTTTCTATTTTTTTTTAAAAGGAGATTTGTACATTATAATAATATAATAATATATTTAATGGTATCATTTCAAATAATTTTCAATTAGGGTGGATAATAACAATAGCCAATCTATCACCGTTCACGAAAATCAAAATAACAACAAAAATCCCGAATAATACTGAGAAGAACGTCGAAATGCCGAGGCCAAAAGATAATCGTTAACGGAGTACCTCTACTGCTAAAAGTTCTTTCCGTTTTGCTTCGCTATCTCTTTCTTTTTCATAGAAAGTGCAAGTTACAGAATCCAAGCCCAGTGAGCATATTTGTGTGACTTCTAAATCCACAAAACGATCAAAAGCATTCGTGCATTTGTTTATCAAGCTTTTTGATAAAGACGGCTTAGTGTAAGACGTTCATGTTAATGTATGTTGAAAGGAATATATCATGAACATTAGTGAAACTACACAAAATATTTCCGTGTCAATGGCAGATAGAGTCTCGTTAGTTTCATGACAAAGCAATATATATTTTCAAAATAATCGTGTAGAGTTTCGAATGATCAATCAGTAACCAAATAAAGTGTTCATAGCGTGTGCTCACACTCTTCAATATTAATATCCCAGTAAATATTTCCCAATTCGGGAAGTTTCGTAGAGCCCAGCCGTCCTACGCCACATGGAGCCATGCACCGCTTTCCCGGAACTCGGGAGTCAGTGGCATTTTCCCATAGTCACCATCACACAGGGTCAGCGCCCCGCAGAGCAGAACACATCAACTAGGAAAGCCCACACCAATCCCATTCACAGATGGTTCTGGATATTCAAGAGAAAACCAAAAAAACTACATTTATTCAAAGTTTTTGTCTTTATTTGATAAATAAAGCCATATTCAACGTCAAAGTCAATGTCAGTGCTTTTATGTTCATGTATCTGTATAATATATTACAAAAATCTTCAATGATACATTATCCAAGTCTGATAGTTCGATTCGCATCCACTGCAATCCGTGGCGCATTGTTCCGTAGAATTTTATACGTCAGTTCGTCCTCTAAACTTTGTATATGTATTCTGTGGAGAAACCGTTGAATAATAGCATTTCCTGAGTGCCTTCCTTTCAGAAAGTCTCGGATACTAGGTGGTCCCCGACACCTCAAAGGACTACTCTCCGAATCCGCTGGCTAGAGTATGGTGCGGCAAGAGTTCGTCTGGGTTCCAGTTGTCTCCGTGGACTCGAGCTTAACTATTTATCAAGGGATATGCACGTAGGAACGGAATCCCTCATTTCAGTGCTGTCCTCGAGGAGCATCATCCAGTTTTGGAAACGTGCCCTGCGAGGCCAACTACTGACAGAGAGGGAACTACAAGCCTTTTCACTGGGCTTCCCTTTCATCCGCAGTGCTAGAAAACCTGGAGTAGTGACAGGTCGCGCTAACTTGCTTCAGCACCTGTTGACGGAACGTTATCACCTAGCTTTTGGCCCGTTCGCCCGGATCTTCGGTATCGAGTATATCCACCAAGTTTTAAAAAGGGCTGCCATCAACCAGCCAGTATCAACTCCACTAGCCATAAGCAAGCTCACCTCCTCACTATTAGCACATGACCACTAGACGAGTATCAAATCGTGCATAGAAGAACTCAATTCTGAACCTTTTCCGAAAGGAATCCTTTGACCAAACTAGGTTTAGGATAGGGTATCCCTTCTTTGAGTTGAACGGATAGACGACAGAAGTTAGACTGGTCTACAGACTGCACGCTCACGCGTACTACTAGTCTAAGTAGACCAGTCACGGGTGGTGACTGAAGCCACTGGTTGCTTTGGACTACTCAGTGTCGGGCCCATTGACCCGGAGACCGGTATAAGGTACCTTCACTGAGCTGTGTCCTGGTGCAACTGAACCAGGGACCTACATAGCGATAGGCACAAGATCTATCCCTCCTACCCGGAGTGGGCACAGTCCGATACCGGATCTCGAAGGACTTGCGTTATCCATAATTTCTGTATTATCTCTCCAGGAAATCCCGTTGCCCAGAATTAATTCTGGGATGAGGTCTATCAAGAAGTGTTTTACCGGTATAGGCCTCAAAGAAAGAGAAATGCAAACGGTTCATTTATCGGAGGAAACTACTCTCTGTTCTATACTCCACAACTAGTTCGTTATTCAGAACCCTGCGGTGGGCAATATTTGTGAAGTTTTATGGATAAGCCCCAGAAAATGAGGAACTTACCCCGCAAACTCTTTTTTAGCGGTCAGCCCAGAAGCTAACGTATCCAGGTAAAGCATGGGAAGGCAATGGATTCACTTTAATGTTAGAGCCACTTTGAGTGCATCGCATGACATACGGTCGGAGGGGTCCTAGCTTTAACTCGGATTCTAGTACTTAGGTCTAGGACCATCGTGTCCGACTTTCTTAAACGTTTCCACTTAATTCTGGTGTATAATAATTATATCTTCTTAAAGAATGTTACAGATGCGACCTTGAATTGATGTGAAGAATTCATGAATATTCAGACATAGCGCCTTCCTCTTTTATATCTTCCTCTATCATCACATCCTAGGCCTAAGCAATTACTGCTTGAGCAGTTTAGAGCACTTTTTCTGCACTCGCAGTCACGGACGTATTCGTTTCTACATGGTGAACGGGCGTGAAGTCTTAGTGGAAATGTTTGAGAATGTCGGACACGATGGTCCTAGACCTAAGTACTTAAATTCGAGGTGATCTAGGACCCCTCCAACTGTATGGGGTGTCATGCGACTCACTCAAAGTGGCTTTGACATTTGAGTGAACGCATTGCCCCCTCATGCTCTACCTGAAAACGTCAGCTTTTGGGCTGACGGCCAAAAAAAGTTTTGCGGGGTAAGTTTTCTTGATTTCTAGGACTAATCCATAAAACTTCACAAAGATTGCCTACCTCAGGGTTCTGGCTAACAGAGAGTAGTTTTCTCTGGGGAACGAACGGTTTGGTTTTCCCTCTCCCTGGGGCCTGGAGAGATAATACTAAAAGTAAAGATGACATAAGTTCTTCGGGACCCGGTATCGGGTAGTGACCCACTTTGAAGAGGCGAAATGGGACTTGTGCCTATCGCTATGAAGGTCCCTGGTTGAGTTGCACCGGGGCACAGCTCATTGAAGGTACCATATACCGGTCTCCAGGTCAAGGGGCCCGACACTGAGAAATCCAAAGCATCTTTGGTCGCCACCCGTGACTAGTCAAGTTAACTACTAGTTCACGCGTGAGTGCACAGCCAGTAGACTAGTCTAACTTCTGGCGTCTAACCTTGTTTGGGCAAAGGATTACCCTTGGAGAAGGTTCAGAATCTAGTTCTTCTTTTGAACGATCTTACTTGTCTGGTGGGCATGTGCCAATAGCGAGAAGATGAGCTTGCTTATCGCTGGTGGGGTTGATGACAGTCCTCTTTAAAACTTGGTGGATATATTCGATACTGGAGATCCAGGCGAACGGGCCAAAAGCAAGGTGATAACGTTCCGTCAACAAGTGCTACAGCAAGTTAACGCAACCTGTCACCCGCCCAGGTGAACGAGTACTGCGAATAAACAGGAAGCCACGTTGGAAGGCTTGTAGATCCCTCTCTATCAGTAATTGGCCTCGCAGGGGCACGGTTTCAAAGCCGGATAGTGCTTCCCGGAGACAGCACTGAAGTGGGGGGGGGGGGGGATTTTGTTCTAACGTGCATATCCCTCAATAAATGGTTGAGCTTGAGTAAGCGGGGATAACTGGAACCAAGACCAACTCTTGCAGCACCATAATCTAGCCAGCGGATTCGGCAAGTAGTCGTTCGAGGTATCGGGGATATAACCTAGTATCCGAGACTAGCTTACCGACAAAAAGGCATTCAGGAAATGCTCCAACGGTTTCTCCCATAAAATATATATCAGAGACATAATCGCGACTTTGATCTCAACGGGTTAGTTTCTAACCTTCACGCAACATACCTAATCAAATTTTTTCAAAAAATCTAAAAAATACAAAAATTGTCTACTTTTACACCTTCCGTTATTCGGGAATCATACATTTTGCAAAATTATGCACATTCCGTACCATCACGATAGAATCATGAGTCGCTAAGAAACATTCAAACAGTGATAGGAAAATGGGATCGGCAGGTGGAGCTTAGAGTAGCTGCAATATGCGAACTGACCCACAAATAGAAACACTTCAGAATTCTTACGTTAGATTCAAACTAACTTGGACATCTTTTTCTTGCAAATCATGAGGAATAGTAATTTTGATTATTCATTGTTACCGCAGCTCTAAATTCTTTTATTTTTATAGAGAGTGAAGTATTTATTGGAATAAGTCATATCTAGCTTCTAATATTGTAGACCTAGTTATTGTAAATAATGTCTCCATATATTTTGATTCTTGTCTTTGATATAACATCAAATAATAATAACATGAAAAAGAAATTTTAGTGAAAAAATATTGGATAAGCTGGGGTACAGAATCACCTCTGTTAGTACTAACCACTTTACGGGGTATTTGAGTCAGTCAGTATCAAGAAGGGTAAGGAAAACACTCTCTTGAAATCAATAATAGATAAAAAAAACCGGTGAATGTCATCGAATGGAAGATTTCTATGGTAAATATAAGAACAATTGATGAATTTTGAGTTGAAGTAAAAGTAGTAAAGGTGGTGGCAAAAAAACAAAAGTCGATGAAAGCGCTGTGTTATCAAACGAGTCCGATGATACTGCGCCCCATGTTTGGTAATGTCGTATACCAAAAATGAGCTTTATTTAATTTTTAATATTAAAAAAAAAACACTTATTTTAAATATTATAGACTAGCTGCTAAACATTCATATAATGTGATTAAACATTTACAAATCTCGACTATATAAATATTTCAGTTAACTCGACACAAATTTCATATTATCCCGGCTTCATAATTGAGAAATGTAACAACACACAAAAATCAAAAGATTATCCTCACAACGCAGCTAAAACTGGGAAAAACCGTTCTACAAATGTAAACAAACAGTTTTACAGAACGATCGCGGTAAAATGGCGAAAGTGATCCTATTGTACTCACGTGATGTCTCCACCCCTTTCTACCTCCATGCACCGTACTATAACTCGACAATTAAAATTGCAAAGTTCAGTTGCCATGAAAGCTTGAAGAGTACAATATCCGGAACTCGTTAAAAAATAATAGATATCTTCTTGCCTCATGTCCAGATTATCAATTCTTTGACTTGGGTATCTAGGTGATCCAGGATGCAATGGCAATGTCCAACGATCTCCATATTTGGCATACCATGGTAATGTTTTAAGAAAAATGTCGGAAGAGCCCAGGTGTATTCATAAGACGTTCATGAATGCCTATGAATGTTGGGTAGAAACAGTATTCCCTAGTGTTCGTAGGGCATATCATTAAATATGATGAGATCAGTGTTGGTCGAGTTTCCGGGGTATGGGCCCCGATCCTGCAGCCTCTATTGAGCTTACTGTGTATTCTCTGTGTCTCTGTGTCTGTCTTTTATTCAAAGTGCTATATTGCTTGAATAAGACCTGTCTGGCCTTTGAGAAATGGGTGTGAATCTCACAATATTCATTCTCTAGACCGACAGTTCCTCACGTTCAGAGGCGATGTGTAAGGCTGTTTTCTCCTCTTATGCTATGCATATGTTTTCTTGAAGTGCGATTTTTAGTTTAGTCCCTGTCTCTTTTCCAAGATGATCTCCACAGAATGTCAGCAGACTTCCAGTGAATGATGGTTGGATATCTGCTGTCAGCATTGATTTAATGCTTGTCAGTCCTGGTAATTGGCACCATCCTGCTTCCTGGGGCGAGTTCAGAAACGTCACACCCGGTGTGGGTGTGATCCAAGTGTCAAACACTGACCGTTCAGATATGGCAAGTCGTTTTACTTTTTATTCATCTGTGCTTATAGAGTGTCATAAAAATAGTTTTTATGATACTTTATGAGCAGGGTTGATTAAAAAGTAAAACGGTTTGCCATATCTGAACGGTGAGTGTTTGACACTTGGATCACACTCACACCGGGTGTGACGTTTCTGAACTCGTCCCTATTGATTTTGGGATCAACAACAAATCACAAGACAAGTGACAAATCAAATTTCAGCAACCCAAATATTTTTCATGTGAATACTCACTCTTTTTCAGCGACGTTGGCAAATGCCCTGGATGTTCTAGAGCTTTATGAAAAAATATCCGGAATAATAGATTAATTTAATTGCTGATCTTCTAATCACTAATAATTCCGTTTCTGTTTCAACTAGAAACATTTTTGAAAGTGGAAATTTGTATTGAGGATCATGTTTCGTGTTGACACTGACTTGAGGCCGGACGCTATCGTTTACAAACAACCGTTTTGTTACTGCTTTATCACTCAATTTCTCTGGAGAAAAAAACTGTGTGGATCATTTTCTATTCCAAATTGCGCTATTTAGTGTTTTATTGATAAAACAATCACTAGAAACTCTGTAGCCTGCGGCCAGAATGCAAAACCAGGCGGACGTTTTGTCATTTCACCAGTGAGTAAACAAAAACAAAGCCGGCCCCTTCTATCATTGGGTTTGGGTCAAAACATTCAATGCTAGATGTATGGACGCTATGTGTCTTGTAATTGTAAGTCTATGACAAAAACTTTTCATAGAGGATTTTGTGACTCCAATGAACGCTTCTGGACTCATAATTGTTCCATTTCCAGCTTTACGGGTCAGTTGATCCGATCCGCCCAATCATTTTTATACTTTGCGTCCCGATATTCACCCTAGAGTAACATCATAGGATTCCCCTTTTATCCTTTAACTAGAGAATTATACAAGCAGGTTAAAATCAGCATAAATAAGGAGCAGTGATCAATGAAGGAGTCGGAGAAAATAATTGATTGTCATCCAGTTCTGAATGGTTTCAAGACCTTAGCACATGAATGAGTTCGTTCGAAATGGAGGGTGATTCTGGCTAAATAGAAACACAAGAGAGCGATGTGATAGAAATGTTTTAAAAATTGATATAATATACGGAGATATTTTGATAAATAACTTAGCAGAAATGTTGAACGAAAAACTCGCAATCGTATAGACTAAATAAAGCAGGATGCCGACGTGTCACCTAATAATAATATGAGTGAATTGACCAACAGCGTAATCTCGAATAATAGTCAAGTGGAAAGCATTTGAATTCGCATAATTTATTTGAAACAGTTATTTTTTGACAACCCTCGTGATAGACCAGGGTGAAATAAACCAACTCATGTGATCTGCTGGATCGTTTTACCGTCACGTATAGTTTTTTTACTTCGATGATTTTTGGTTTCAAACCATGAATTACAAAAACTATCAAGCCACTGGGCTGTGTATAAGAGATGCGATTGATGCATCTTTCATCATCTTCTTATATTTTTTTTACATAAATATCTTGCACACTAGCCAATAATTCAATTGCCCTTCGCATTACTGGATAATATATTTGAGAAACCATGCATCTGTATAAAGATCATTTGAACCAAGCTGAAATAATCAATCGCAGAAACCAGCTGCCAATGCCTTGTCATTTTGACAAAAGTGATGTGTTACTATGGCAAAGTTTGGTATTTTACGAGGGCTGTTTAAAATATTGTGTGTGAATTCAAATGCTTAACAAGTTATGTGTCTAATAAGTCCTTAGTAAGCAGCATCATGACTGTGCAGCCGTCAGCGGTTCCTTGGATACTTACGGCTAGGAAACGGTCCGCTCGGGGAGAAACGGCATAGACACGTTAGAGTTAAGTTCCAATTGTATTTTTTTCAATTAATTTTCAAAGTTGTGAAAAATAAAAATCATTTTTTAAAAAGGGTTTCTTTATGACCAGAAACATAAAGTGGCGCAGTCGTGGCGGATTTTGAACGAGCATTTCACAGTGAAAAACTCGTCGGTTTCAACCGTTGATTCAAAAATCGAACCAGTGCTTCATAAGGATTCACAGATCGAAAACGTTTCGTTAATCGGATCGTGGTGTGTTTGGTAGAAAGAAGAAATCCAGCAGTGCAGCAGAGAAAAATGAAGATTTTCCTCCTGTAAGTCACCTTTTTCCTATTGTTGTCCGTCTATGTCTTTCCCCTCACATTCTTCTGATTCTCAAGCAGAAAACATTGAATTCGAGTTAGATTTAGAAGTTACCAACTTAACTGACCAAAGTAAAAGTTCGGAAAATAATCTTTTAAATTTAGATAATCTTTTTTCACGCCTTTCACTTTCAAATCAAGCAAATAATTCAAATCAAGCATCAAATATGCCTCCTCCAAATTTTGATAATAAACTATTAGATATTGTTCCAAAATTTGACGGAAATCCTCTTGAATTATCCGCATTTTTAGAGACTAGTAATAAGCTTATAACTACTTATTGGAACAATGCGACGTTAGATTGTGTCCAAAATATCACTATTATCTATGGAATCTATGCAAAACTTATCGGTAAAGCAAGGGAAGTTTATAGCATTTGCGTTACTAAAGATTGGTGTACCGTTAAAGCCGCGCTTGTTGCACATTTTGGTGATCAACGAGATGAAAACGGGTTACTCTTTGATTTGGATCAATTGCGTCAAAATGCAAATGAACTGCCTTTACAATTTCATACTAGAGTAATGGGTAATTTGAGTGCTCTTCATAATTACTTAGATACTCATAATGACGATGAGAATACTGCTAATGTTAAGAAGAACTTTTATAACATCCATGGTTTAAAAATATTTTTAGCTGGTTTGAAAGAACCTTTGGGCTCAACTATCAGAGCAATGAAACCTGTCAATCTTGCGGAAGCTAGAACTTACATAATTTCTGAAACAAATATCAGACACTTGCAAAAACCATTTCATCTTGAAAATAACAATAGAAATCAATCGAACAATCAAATTGTTCAAAGGCAAAATTTTGGCTTCAATAACAGAAACAATTTTCCAAATTTTTCAAACTCCTTTCAAAATGTTCCAAATTTTAACCAAGGAAATTCATTTCCTCGTGGGCCAGTTAACATGCCACAACCTAGATTCAATCAACCAAATTTTTTCACCAATAGACAAGTTTTTGGACCTCCAAGGCCTCAAACAAATGTTTTTAGACCAAACCAACAAAACGTTAGAAATTTGCCCAGACCAACACCAATGAGTGGAATTTCTTATAGTTCAAATAGAAGTAATAACAATAGTAATAATCACAGATCAAACAACTTCCAAATGCATAATGTCAATTCAAGCCCAATGTATAATAATCATTCATATCTGGAGTACGAATATCCATATTATTATGATGATCAAAGTTTGGATCAAAGATCATTATCAATGGAACCATACTGTGACTACCCTTATAATGACAATCAAAATGTTCAGCAAATAAAAGAAAATAGTTCTGTAGAAATAGTTGAAGAAAACGCCCAAAATTTTCAGGAAACCTTGCCTCCAGAGTCAATAACGTAGAAATTCACTCAATTTACGACAAGAAAGATCTCCCTTATATAAAAATCGCCAATCCACCGTTAAAATTACTGATTGATACAGGTGCGACAAAATCATTTTTAAATCCCGAAATAGCCGAAAAGTATTTTCCAAATTTCATCAACAAAGAACCATTTTCAATTTCTTCAGTTTTCCAAACAACAACTAGAGATTTTTGTGTTGAAATTCCAGCTTTCAATGAATTTAATTCAGGGAAATCAATCAAACTCTATTTATTCAAGTTTCATCACTTCTTTGATGGTTTACTTGGATACGAAACCTTAAAAGATCTTAATGTCGAAATTGATCTGCAAAACTATCTCTTGAAAACACCAGAATCAAAAATTCCTTTGAGCCACTATGAAGCAAAATCAAAACTATTATTTTTCACTCATATTGAACCTCATATGACAGAAAAATTAAAAATTCCTGTTGATGTAGAGAATGGTTATGTAACCATTCCCCAGTATAAAATTTCAAATTGCATCATTCCTGAATGTTTAACAGACGCAAGTCAAGGTTACGCTTCTGTAGAAATTTCAAACAATACAGATGAAGCTCAAGAAATTTCTTTATACAATCCAATCAAAGTTCAAAATTTTGATCAAAACAATTTCCAAATTTTTAATTTTACCATTCAGCAAACACCTAATCAATTTTATAGAAATGAGATTGCAGATTTGATCCGCACGGAACATATGAACGAAGAAGAAAAATATCATATTACAAAATTGTGTGATAAATATTTTGATATTTTTCATAAAGACAATCAACCGTTGACATTTACCAACCAAGTCAAACACCAAATAAAAACAACTGACGAACTACCCGTCCATTCAAAATCATATCGATACCCATTTATACATAAACCGGAAGTTGAGCGGCAAATTCACGAAATGCTGAATCAAAACATTATTAGACCAAGCGATTCACCATGGTCTTCACCAATTTGGATCGTACCAAAAAAACCGGACGCTTCTGGGAAGAAAAAGTGGCGAATTGTCGTAGATTTTAGGGGAATTAATTCCAAAACTATTGATGACCGTTATCCAATTCCAAATATCACTGACATTCTTGACAAATTAGGCCGTAGCCAATATTTTACTACTCTCGACTTGGCTAGTGGATTTCACCAGATTGAAATGCACCCCGACGACATCAAAAAAACAGCCTTCAGCGTTGAAAATGGGCATTATGAATATATCAGAATGCCCTTTGGCCTAAAAAATGCGCCCGCAACCTTTCAAAGGGTCATGGATAATGTTTTAAAAGGACTACAAAATAAAATATGTTTCGTCTATATGGACGATATAATAGTGTTTTCCACCTCACTACAAGAACATATCGTCAATCTCAAACATATTTTTCAGAGACTACGTGAAAGTAACTTGAAAATCCAGCTTGATAAATCTGAATTTTTACATAAGCAAGTTGCATTTCTTGGACATATAATAACAACCGAAGGAATAAAACCAAATCCTGATAAGGTCAATGCTATTCTGAAATATCCAATCCCAAAATCAACCGAGGAAATTAAAAGCTTTCTCGGACTTCTTGGTTATTATCGGAAATTTATTCCAAATTTTGCCAAAATAACCAAGCCATTCACAAATTGTTTAAAGAAAAATTCAACCATAAACATCAATGACCCCGAATATCAGAAAACCTTCCAAGACTGTAAACTACTTTTAACAAATGACCCAATATTGCAATATCCGGACTTTTCTAAAGAATTTAATTTAACAACTGACGCAAGCAATGTTGCCATTGGTTGTGTCCTTTCACAAGGGCCTATAGGTCAAGATAAACCGATTGCCTACGCATCGAGAACATTAAATTCTTCAGAACAAAACTATAGTACTATTGAAAAAGAACTTCTCGCAATTATATGGGGAACACGTTATTTTAGACCTTATCTTTTCGGAAGGAAATTCAAAATTGTAACAGATCATCAACCCCTTCAATGGTTAATGAACCTTAAAGAACCAAACTCTCGACTCGTTAGGTGGCGTCTAAAATTAGAAGAATTTGATTATCAAATTATTTATAAGAAAGGCAAGAAAAACACCAATGCCGACGCTTTATCACGAGTAGAAGTTCATGTGAACGAAACAAATATCCAACCGTCTAATTCCGAGGAAAACCAAAGTAGCGAAACTAGAATAAGGTCGCAAACACCGCCTGTATAACGTTTCATGCAATCTTATAACGAGAATCCCATATTAGATAATCAGTCTATTATAGCACAGGCTGACCCAGACGAAAATGATGACAACGAAACAGTGCATACGAGTGCAGAGGATCCAATTCTCACCATTCATATCACTGAAAAACCAATTAATTATTTTCTCTGTCAAATTTTCATAATTAAAGTTGATAGAAATACACTGCCTCAAAAAGAAATCAAGAAAATTTTCACAGATCCCGTTAACAGAACTCGATGGTATATTTACGTAAATGACGATACTTTTGAAAATCAAGTTATTCAATTTTTAAAAGAATACGGCGAACCCAAGAGACAATACGTTTTCTATTTTCAAAACGACAACAATGACGAACTTTATAAGAAAATGTGTAATTTTATCCCCCAGACCTTCAAACACTCAACTTACAAGTTACTTAAATCAAATAAATTATTAGCTGACATCACAAAGTCCGACAAACAACGCGAAACGATCAAAAAGCAACACGAAGGTATTACCAATCACAGAGGTGTACATGAAACTATCGATCAACTTCGATTAAAATTTTATTGGCCAAAAATGAATGATGATGTACGAAAATTCATCAATAACTGTTCGATTTGTCAACAAGTAAAGTACGAGCGTCATCCACCCTTAATCAAATTACAACTTACACCTACACCTAAGAAACCATTTGAAACACTACATGTAGACACATTCAAGTTTGACAAAAATGTTGCATTAACAATTTGCGACAGTTTTTCAAAATTCAGTCAGGCTTTCATTTTGCCAAGCCTTTCAGCCCTCCACATTTACCAATCACTTGTTCAATTTGTGTCAAATTACAAAATACCCGAAAATATAGTTTCAGATAATGGTACAGAGTTCAATCAACATCTATTGAAAGAATTCTCAAAGTTGTATAATATAAATTGGCATTACACCTTACCTTTGAACCCAAATAGTAATTCTATAGTAGAAAGATTTCACTCAACACTTCTGGAACACATGAGAACTTTAGCTTTGACAAAACCAAATTTAAGCCCGCACGAAAAACTTAACCTCTCAATAATTGGATATAATAATTCAATTCATTCGGCAACAAAGAAAAAACCAATTGATTTAGTATTTGGTCATTTAGAACTTAAAGATCCTATCGATATTGATAGTAACGCCAAACTAATAAACAATCAATTAAATCAACATAAAGAATCAATGGGAGAAATCTACAAAAATATTCACGAAAATCTGTCCGCTAACAAAAGTAAAGTAATTGAAAAAGCGAACGAAAAACGGAATGATCCACCCGATATCCAACCTGGATCAATCGGTTATCGAAAA
The DNA here is from genome assembly GCA_958502075.1 of Orchestes rusci. NCBI lineage: Eukaryota > Metazoa > Arthropoda > Insecta > Coleoptera > Curculionidae > Orchestes > Orchestes rusci. Next base: position 14,929,464 of record OY293305.1, on the reverse strand, counting down.
TTAGGCAACAGACAATCCAAAACCAATCCACTCTATAAACCAGAACATATTTTAAAAACTAATGACTTGACAGTAACAACTGCCCAAAATAACTATCATAAACAAATTTTCAAAAATCCCCGAAAAAATGACAGAAAACCCTTTGCAGGTTGATGACCTTAATTCACCTGACGAAGGCACAGAAGGTACAGATTCAGAATCTTGAATCCAACCCCGGCATCCTTCCATTCAAATTAGGCACTGCCAAAATCAAAATTGCAACACATACATTCCTACACTACATTGACCTCATTTCACTAAAAAATCAAATAACCGACATAACAAGTCATTATATCAAACTAGAAACCACAATTAACAACTCTTCAATCGAATCAAAATATCTATTGCTTGAAGCTTATCAACATCTCAAGTATGAAGTAAATTTGGTAAATCAGAAAATCGATTCTTTCCTACCAAATGGACGAAATAAAAGAGGCTTAATTAATCCAATCGGATCACTTGTCAAATTTATAACTGGCAATCTTGACCAAGAAGACGCTAAAGAAATTCATGATCATATAAAAACGCTTGAAAATAGTCAAAATAATGTAATTCAAACAGTCAATCAACAAGTGTCTTTAACAACCAATTTAATGAAAAACATAAATCACACCATGACAATTGTGAGTAATAATCAGAAAGCAATTGAAAACCGAATAAATGGTATTATTGATGATATCAAAAAGACACAGTTCAGCTATTTGCACTACCTTGAAATTCACGAGACCATTGATCAAATCAAAGTAAATCTCGACGCATTGTTGAACTTCATCAGCGAATTAGAAAATGCTATCACCTTCGCCTCGCTCAAAACCTTGCATAGGAGTATAATAACTCCACGAGATCTCAAAGAAATAGTGAATGAACTCCAGAAACAACACAATGTTTTCCAACTTCTATTTCTAAGCGATAATTTCGAAATGTATTACCGTGTAGTTGAAACAAATGTTTTTGCAATTGAAAACAAAATAGTTTTCTCTTTAAATTTTCCGCTAGTGAATCAGGATGATTTCGAGATTTTCCATCTCTTTTCCATCCCAAATAAAAACAATTCCATCATCATCCCTCCTTCTACTTACCTTATCCTGAGCAACGACAAGTACCAATACCAAAACGAAGAATGCATGGCCCTGAAGAAGATATACTACTGCAAGAACAACAACGTTCTACCAACACATGAAAATCCTGATTGCGTTACGTCCCTTTTGTCCCTCAAAAATCAGTCGGACACATGTCGACAAATACCAATCCATATCAACAAGCCAATCATGGAAGAAATCGATGAAGCCCACTACATCGGAATATTTCCGAAAAGTCAGAAAATCCAGACTCACTGTGAAGAAGACGAAATCGCTCAGCTTCATGGAACTTACTTATTCATAGTTCCACCAAGATGTTCCATCCAAACATCACGGTCCGTCTACAAGAACGATCAAGAAGCATTCCATGGCCATCCAGTCACTTTAGATGGCGTCAAAGAAATCCATGTTCCCGTTGCCCAAGTAGAAAAAATCCACCTTCAAAATTTACCTCTGGATCAACTACACCAATTGCAACTACAAGAGTCACATATCAAGCCTCTGGACTATGTAAAAGAGCATAGCCCTTATCAACACTGGTCCTTCTGGATCCTGATTCTTCTGATCCCGATCCCGATGGCAATTTACCTTGTCATGAAAAGGAAGCCAGCCATAATCAAGCCCCAGCGTACGAGTACCATTGATGAAACTCAAGTGCTACCCCCTTGAGTTTCCTTTAAGAAGGGAGGAGTTATGTGTCTAATAAGTCCTTAGTAAGCAGCATCATGACTGTGCAGCCGTCAGCGGTTCCTTGGATACTTACGGCTAGGAAACGGTCCGCTCGGGGAGAAACGGCATAGACACGTTAGAGTTAAGTTCCAATTGTATTTTTTTCAATTAATTTTCAAAGTTGTGAAAAATAAAAATCATTTTTTAAAAAGGGTTTCTTTATGACCAGAAACATAAAGAACACAGCACATACAGTGTGACCCATTTGTTTTGGGAACACCCTGATAAAAAGTTTATTTCTTAACCGATTTGGTTCGTTTTTTTTTGGATTGTAGAGCTCGAAAAATTGTATATTCTTGGCAAAAAGTGACCTTCGCCATTTTGACTTCAAGGCCTACTATGTTAGTTTTTAAGAGCAAAATTTCAGGAAACCATATTAGCGATTTTTTTCGAAAAAATCTGTCTGCGCCACTGGATTCAGCATCCTTTAAAACGGGTCTATACAAATTTTCAACCGAAAATATCAAGTTGAAAAAAATTGAAAATTCGCACTTTAACAATCTTTGATTCTATCAAAAGAAATGATAAATGCATTGAAGTTGATGGTGGTTTGGTAGAAGTTACAAATTTTTAGTCTTATGTCATTTTTATTTGTTTTGATAGAATCAAAGATTGTTAAAGTGCGAATTTTTAATTTTTTTCAACTTGATATTTTCGGTTGAAAATTTGTATAGACCCGTTTTAAAGGATGCTGAATCCAGTGGCGCACACAGATTTTTTCTAAAAAAATCGCTTATATGGTTTCCTGAAATTTTGCTCTTAAAAACTAACATAGTAGGCCTTGAAGTCAAAATGGCGAAGGTCACTTTTTGCCAAGAATATACAATTTTCCGAGCTCTACAATCCAAAAAAAAACGAACCAAATCGGTTAAGAAATAAACTTTTTATCAGGGTGTTCCCAAAACAAATGGGTCACACTGTATATTTCAAAATCCAGCATGTTGGTCAGTTCACACATATTAATTGACAGGTCAAACTTTTCTTGCTATACTTAGCCTATCGTATTTTGTAACGGGTCTTTTTGTTTCAATTGACTTTGGAATACGTGATAGAAGAGACTACCTACAGTCTGTTCATGGCTGCGGTCACGTCACAGTATTTGACGTTTGGCAGGGTGTCGTAGATTGATAGCTCCACATGTGACATTTGTCAAATTGTTCCGAAAGACCCTCGTCCAGACGTACGCGTTTTTTTTTTCAATGTGTAAGAGAGAGACGAAGAAGTATAACGTTACCACAGGAAAGATGAATAGACAGTATATCAGTTACCCATCTAGTTTTGTTAGGCACTCAAAACCCTGCAACTTTGCCTATACAACAGATGTCATGAAATTTGTCGTTAGCTCGCAATCTTGGATTGTGTCAAAATAGTACTCGGTAATTTAAGGTCTTCTGTTTCAATGGTTCGTTCTTCCAACAGCCCATGTGACGGAACCTGATGGGCTTCTTTTGCTAACAGGTGAGTCGGAAGGGGTGGCCTACTCCACTGGCCTCCTTGGTCTCTTATTACTGATTCCGATTTTTTTTTGTGAGGGCTATATCAAAGATCAAGTTTACCGTGTTCTTCCTTTAATCCGGGACGATATAAAAAATCGGATGAGCAAATAATTCAGAAAATACAAACAATGATAACAATATGCCAGTTGAAGATATTTCCATGATCTGCTACTTTTGTGTGAGAGCCGTTTACTTTCACACGAAAGAAGCATGCGATGTGCGTCTGGTTTGAGACATGTCACTCACATTTATAACCTATGCAACCATGGCAACCAGGTCACAATTATGGTTGTATAAGTTTTAATGTAGGAAGCATGTTAACCGTCGCATGCTACTTTGCTTTGTGTCCTTGATTATGGTTCCAATTGCTATAGTAGATATCCAGCTCGATTTTTTATGAAGATCTTCAACCTTCTTGTTTTTCTTAGTTACTGTTGTGCCAAAGAATCTCTCCACTTGGTCCGAACACCCAATCAACGAGGATTTGATGTGTTGAGACCTAAAGACTTCGAGTTTTTTATGTCTACGTTGAATATAAGGACCTCTTCGAAACATGGACGATTTCTACATATTTGGTATTCTCTGTTTAGTTGCATTAATCGAAAAAAAAAACTGAGTGAAGTCATATTCACATAAGTACATTTGACATACGTTTTTTGAAACAATTGCCATCCATAGGTGAGCTGACCGTAGTTTTGATCTAACACTCGTTATATTCCACAAAATATATAAAGTATCTGTTACGGCTAATATACAAACTTGGATAGTTTAAAAACAAGCTGGATAGTTAATGATCCAATCAAACCATTGGCTATTTTGATAGAAAATGCAATTTTTACTAAAATGGCAGTTATTTTGCAGACTTACCAAAAGTCTTGGCTTATTCACTTGAAATTATCAAGAAAACCAAAATAGCTGGTTAGTTTGTGAACTATCCAAAGCAATCTGGCCTATATGTGTTATTATTATATATTATATATATTATTATATCCAAGAATATTACCATATGTTGTCATGCCATCCCATAAAAGTGGCAACAGTGTAAAGAGGCGAATAAAGTTAGTCTTGTACGAGTAGTTCGAGAAACACGTTGTGGTTTTATTTCAACCTGGAACTAGAACATCCCACGTCCTGTTTTAATAGGTTATGGGCCCAGGACCCTGTTCTAGCCCTAGCGAAGTTTTTCCCGGTCGTGAAATCGCGAATCGTGAAAGTAGTACGCACGTAGTGTTCTCGTTCCGTAATAAAAGGACTTTTTTTTGGCAGTTGAAAAATGGCCGCCAACAACTATCTTTCGAGTGTGCCCAAATTGAAAGGTCGCGATAATTACGAGGAATGGTCGTTTGCCATGGAAAATTTCCTCATGCTGGAAGGCCTTAGCAAGTGCATTGATGGCTCGGAGGCTGATAGTGTGCAGGTTGGAAAAGCCAAAGCCAAAATAATTTTGTCCATTGATTCGACGTTGTATGTACACGTCAGAGAAGCTACGTCAGCCAAAGATTTCTGGGACAAGCTGAAGGATTTTTATGAGAATAGGGGCTTTACACGGAAAGTAGGTCTCCTTCGTAATCTCATTTCTTTGAAGCTGGAAAATTGCACATCGATGGAGGATAACGTAAATCAAGTCATCGAAACATCCCAGAAGCTTAGCAGGGCCGGCATGAAGCTAGACGAAGAATTGGTAGGCAGTTTGCTGTTGGCAGGGTTGCCAGATCTTTTTTCCCCAATGGTAATGGCGCTGGAGCATAGCGGAATCAACATCACCACAGATTCCATCAAGGCTAAGTTGCTCTACATGCAAGCAGATGGCGGAAGTTACGCAAATTCGACAGCTAGTGCTTTTGTCGGTAAAGCAGGTAACTACCAAAACCCTAGACAGAAACGTCATGAAAGTCATGGATCGGCTGCAACCAAATATACACCGAATGTAAACAAGAACAAGAAGGAAATCATCTGTTATAAGTGTAAACAGCCGGGACATTTTATGTCAAAGTGCCCACAAAATCAGTTAAAAAGTGATCACAATAGTCGAACAAAAAGTGCATTCAATGTTGTTTTTCTGTCCTCGAAATTCAACAACAAAGAATGGTATTTGGACTCTGGTGCGAGTGTTCACCTAACATGCAGGAAAGATTGGCTGATAAATCAGAGGAAATCAACCCTCAGTGAAATTATGGTTGCTGACAAAAGCAAAATTCCAGTGCAAGGCTGTGGTGAAGTTGAAATTCTCACTTGTTTGGATGGAAAAACATTTGAGATAGAAATTCAAAATACACACTACGTTCCAGACTTGACAACAAACTTATTGTCTGTAAGTGAGCTTTTGAATAAAGGTAATACCATTGAATTTCGGAAAGATATGTGTGAGATTTACAATTCCGATAAAGTTATGGTTGCCAAGGCTATTCTGATTGATGGTGTTTACAAAATCGATGATGTTCATGAAAAGTGTGCTTTTGTTGGTCAAACTACCTGTGAAACCTGGCATAGGAGGTTAGGTCATATAAATTCAACTTATCTGAACAAATTGAGAGATGATCTAGCAGAAGGAGTGAACTTCAGTGACAATTCGAAGATAGAAAAGCAGAATTGTGAAGTGTGCTGCGAGGGAAAGCAATCTCGGCGCCCCTTCGGACATAAAGGAACCAGAGCAACAGGTCTTCTTGATGTGATACATAGTGACGTTGCTGGACCCATGGAGACAACTTCAATTGGTGGTTCAAGATATTTTGTCAGCTTCCAGGATGACTTCAGTCGAATGAGTTTTATTTATTTCATCAAGTCTAAGGATGAAACTTTAGAGTTTAAAGATTTCCAGTGTATGGTTGAAAAGCAGTTGGACAGGAAAATTAAAGTTCTCCGATCAGATAATGGTGGTGAATATACAAGTGCAGTGTTCCATAGCTATTTGAAGAAACAAGGCATCATCCATCAGACAACGAACCCATATACTCCCGAGCAAAACGGACTTTCGGAGAGATTAAATCGCTCGTTGGTGGAGAAGGCTAGATGTTTGCTTTACGAGGCTGGTTTGGAGAAACGCTTTTGGGCAGAAGCTGTCAACACCTCTTGCTACTTGAGAAATAGATCTCCAGTATCTAATATTCCCAGGACACCATATGAGATGATTTTTAACCAAAAACCGGATCTGAGTAATGTGAGAATTTTCGGGAGCAAAGCAATGACTCACATTCCCAAAGAAAAGAGAAAGAAGTGGGATAAGAAATCTGAAAAATTAATTCTAGTAGGATTTTCTGAAACCACAAAGGGTTATAGGCTTTTTGATCCAGTAACAAATCAAATATCTACAAGTAGAGATGTATATGTCATTGAGGAGCAGGCAAAAGATGATGAGAGCATGCATTTTTATCCAAATATCTGTGAAGAAGAAGATTTTAATGTTGAAGAAAGTGCTCACGAAGATACTGACCCAGAAGTGCCAATATCTTCTGAAAGTGACCTGAACGACTCTTCAAATGATAGCTCCGATGATACATATGTTCCTGATGAAGATACCAACATCAATACACCAACAGACGAACCAGCAGTTCCAAGATCATCACAAAGAACAAGAAAAGTCAAACGTTTTGATGACTTTGTCACGTACTTTGCTCCAGACCATCCACATGTCGAGGTAATTCCTCTCGCAGGTCCAGATCGACAAGAGTGGGCGAGCGCAATGAAGCGTGAGTTGGAGTGTTTTAGAGAAAACAGTGCGTGGGACTTGGTTGTGTTGCCTAAAGGTCAGTCGAAAGTGAAGTGTAAGTGGGTTTTTAAAAGAAAACCAAACATCAATGGCAGTGTTACGTTTAGAGCTAGATTAGTTGCTAAGGGATTCAGTCAGAGGCCTGGTATAGGTTTTGATAAAACCTTTTCTCCAGTTGTCAGGCATACAACTCTGAGGTTGCTTTTTGCTTTGTCGGTTCAACTAAATTTAAAGATCACACATTTGGATGTGATAACAGCTTTTTTGAATGGAAAACTGGAGGAGGAGGTTTACATGGAAATACCAGAGGGCTATGACAGTGGAAATTTGAAAAGTCATGTATTGAGGCTGAATAGGGCAATTTATGGGTTGAAACAGTCCTCCAGAGTTTGGTACAAAGAAGTAGAGAGTTTACTTCTTAGTTTGCAGTTCAAAAAGAGTGTCTATGAACCTTGCATTTTTGTCAAGGCTGAGGACGGTTTCATAACCATCATAGTCTTATATGTCGACGATTTTTTTTTTTTCTGATTCTGAAACCGAAACTGAAGATTTGAAAAGGCAGTTAGCTTTAAACTTCAGAATCAAAGATCTTGGTCAGATTAGCCAGTGCTTGGGCATGCGAGTCAGAATAAATGAAGAATATCGTGAGATTTCGTTGGATCAAGAACAATATATCAATCAAGTTCTAGAACGATTCAACATGAGTAATTGTAAACCTGTTAGTACCCCTATGGAGAAAAAAATTAGTTTTGATGAGAAAGATTCAAGTGTTTGTTGTGAAAAGTTGCCATATCAACAACTTTTGGGTAGTCTAATGTATCTGTCTGTTTTGACAAGACCCGATATAACTTTTGCGGTAAATTTTCTCAGCCAATACAATACTTGTTTTACAGTACAACATTGGAAGTGTGCTAAAAGAATATTAAGATATTTACAGGGGACTAAAACACTTTGTTTAAAATATAGAAAAGATGATTTGGATTTGATGGGTTTTGTAGATGCGGATTTCGCGAGTAATGTCAATGATAGGAAGTCATATACTGGTTATATTTTTAAATTATCAAGTGGTGCAATTTCATGGGAATGCAGAAAGCAAAAGACTGTTGCTTTAAGTAGTACGGAGGCAGAGTATATGGCTGTAACGGAGGCTTCCAAAGAAGCTATGTATCTTAATAATTTAATTAAGGAATTGGTTGGCATCTCCAAGTGTATCACATTTTTCAATGATAATCAGAGTGCACAAAAATTAGCATCAAATCCAGTGTATCATTCCAGATCGAAACACATAGATGTTCGACATCATTTTATTCGTGAAGCCATTTCAAACGAATTGGTTTGTTTGAAATTTATGCCTACGGATGAAATGATCGCGGATGTGTTGACTTAAGCTTTGTCTTGGCCTAAACATTTCAAGTTCATTGTGGAACTGGGGTTGTGTAGGGGTTAATATTACTTGGATAAGTGGGAGTGTTATTATTATATATTATATATATTATTATATCCAAGAATATTACCATATGTTGTCATGCCATCCCATAAAAGTGGTAACAGTGTAAAGAGGCGAATAAAGTTAGTCTTGTACGAGTAGTTCGAGAAACACGTTGTGGTTTTATTTCAACCTGGAACTAGAACATCCCACGTCCTGTTTTAATAATATGAAAACCATAATTCATAGTATCTCGTGCGGAGTTTGTCAGTCTTCCATCGAACGCCTCCCCAGGTGGCGGATAGGGGAACGCCTCTCAGATATGAGTGGTACCGGGGAAATCAAATACCCGGGGCGGACCAAAACTGGCACAGGACACGTCGGATCTCCAGGTCAGGAGCGGTACTCCACAGCGTCGGATCTCCAGGTTAGGAGCGGCTGAGAATTTCAGTCTTCCAACTCGTCTGGCCAGCGCGGAAGACTTAAGGCTAAATTATCTCCCTATGGCAAATTTCAAAACAAACGGAATGGGTCCCCAGGTGGGTAAACAAAAATCCCACACCTTTGATAAGGTCAGCCTCATGGAATCTGGGGGAGGCAAAAATTCGCTATCACGTAAACCCGCTTTAAAGACCATAAATATGTCAATTGGCACCTACAATATCAGAACATTAAGAACTGAAGACCGCATGGAAGAGCTGGAGGAAGAGCTGGGTCATATCAATTGGGATATAATCGGCCTATGCGAGACAAGACTGCCAGAAGAAAAATGCATGGTCCTTAGGTCGGGCCATATGATCTTTCAAAATAATAGTGAAACAAACCACCTCATCGGAGGAGTAGCACTACTCATAAATAAAAGGCTTAAAAATCAAGTAATCAAAATGAAATCAATGTCCGACAGGGTCATCTATATAATCGTCAAATTATCAGAAAGATATAAGCTGCAGATAATCCAAGTGTATGCCCCTACAAGTACAGCAGAAGAACAACAAATAGATCAACTTTATGAGGATATAACAACAGCAAAAGAATCTGAAAAGACGCACTTTGTTATAATAATGGGCGCCTTTAATTCCAAAATAGGAGATACAAACACAGACAACATTCCGAACAGGGGAAAATTTGGGCTGGGTGTCCCCAACGAAAGAGGTGAAAAGTTAATCAACTATCTCCAAACCAAACATCTCTTCTGCATGAATTCCTTCTTCAAAAAGCCAGCTAACCGAAGATGGACATGGAGAAGCCCAGACGCAAACACAAAAAAACGAAATTGATTTTGTAATAACGAATAAAAAGTACATAATAACCGACGTTTCAACATTGAATAGATTCAATACAGGTAGTGACCATAGACTGGTAAGGGCAAAAATCAAAATCATCCTTGGAACAGAAAGAAAGAAACTAATCCATCAAAAAAGATTTCCGACAATTCTGGAGCTTCAACAAAATGTTAACATCTATCAAAGGAACATTGAAAGTAGACTTTCTCCAACAGCCCAGATGACCGAAATGAGCTTGGATGAATTGGAACAAAGAATAAGAAGCAGCATGCAGACAGCGACAAAACAGATCTGTTCAAGGAAAAAACCAAAATGCAGTAAGATTAAAAATGAAACAAGAGACCTCATGACCAAAAGAAGAAACATACATAGAAGCGACCCTAGCTATAGAGAACTAAACATAAAAGTTAAGAGGAATATAAGAAAAGATATAAGGGACCACAACAACACCGTGATAGATTCCGTAATAGAAAATAGTAAAAATATGAGAGTACTCAAATCACTTGATAAAAATGGACAAGAACGCATCTATCAAATGAAAAACAAAGACGGCGAAGTAAAATACGAAAGTGAGGAAATAGTGAATATAATCGGAGAATATTATAAAGACATCAATTGCAACGGAACCAGAGAACGCTAATACTCAATGTAATATCATGAATGTCGGCTCAGAAGAAATCCCTGACATAGACTCCACCGAAATCGAAAAAGCCCTAAGCCAACTAAGAAATGGTCGAGCTCCGGGTGAAGATAAAATCACTAGTGGAATGATAAAAATGGGTGGCACAACAACAATAGAATCCATGAAAGTCTTGATGAACAAATGTCTTCACATCGGTAATATTCCAAAAACATGGCAAAATGCCCAAGTCATCTTGCTACACAAAAAGGGAGACAAATTGAACCTCAACAACTTTCGTCTAATAAGCTTATTACCCCATCCTTATAAGCTCCTCACCAAGATTCTCACAAACAGGCTTACCCGCAAACTAGATGATTATCAGTCGAGTGATCAGGCGGGTTTTCGCAAAGGATATAGCACCGTAGAGCATCTTCAAACGCTACGGACACTTATAGAAAAATGTAACGAGTCCAATACGCCGCTCCATCTCGCTTTTATAGATTTTAACAAGGCTTTTGATTCGGTTGAGCTTTGGGCAATAATTCGGGGATTGAACAATGCTCGAATAGATTCGAGGTAAACAAATCTACTTGATAACATATACAAAGAGGTGACCATCACAGTCAAAGTGCAAGAAGATGTAACAACCAATCGAATACCAATCAACAGAGGTGTCCGACAAGGAGACACAATATCCCCCAAATTATTTACCTTTGCGTTGGAGGACGTATTCAGAAGACTAGATTGGGATAAAAAGGGCCTGCGCGTGGATGGCAGATATCTGAACAATTCACGCTTTGCCGACGACATAGTTTTAATCAGCAGCACGAAAGAAGAACTTATTGAAATGTTGACAGACTTAAAGAGAGAGTCGGAAAAAATCGGTTTAAAAATGAACATCGATAAAACCAAACTGTTGACTCCAGATCCCGGCGACGTACACTTAGAAGGACAACAAATGGAGAAAGTCAACGAATATATATATCTGGGACACACTATAACACTGGGTTAAGAAAATCAAACGGCCGAAATAACAAGGCGCATCCGACTAACAAGGGCTGCTGTAGGAAGATTGGGTACAACATTAAGAAATCAAACTCTTCCTATCAACCTAAAAAAGAAAGTTTTCAACACATGTATTTTGCCAGTCTTGACCTATGGTATGGAAACAATGACTCTCACAGTTAAAAGCGCGAATAGACTAAGAACAACACAACGAGCAATCGAAAGAACTATGTCAGGGGTAAGCCTAAGGGACCACATACAGAATGAGGAAATTAGAAGAAGAACAAAAGTAGACGACGTTATAGAGCACATCGCACGTCAGAAATGGCGTTGGGTGGGACATGTGGCACGACAAGACAACGACAGATGGACAAGACGTATAGTACAATGGCGTCCAAGGCAACAAAAAAGAAATGCTGGTCGTCCACAGAAGCAATGAAACTCAGTGACCTTAAACCAGGCTCTGGTGCTTTGTGGCGACTGCAGAAAAACCTCCGGAAAGGTGGCACGAATTTTCCCCCATTCATGGGGATGCGGAAATCGTATATACCGATAGCGATAAAGCGGAAGCGTTCGTCCGCACACTCGAAAGGGAGTGTCGCGAAAACGTTGACCCCGACTTTGACAACGACTTCGAATCTTTGGTAGATCGGAGCGTAAGAAAACTAATGCAGCATAAACCGTCCTTGGAGGATCTCACTTCAGGCACGGCAACGCCTGCGGAAATAAGTGATATCCTTAAAGGACTGAAAATGCGTAAGTAGGTAGAACAGTATGGCTTTCGGAGCCTGCACTCTGCAGAGTTGCAGGTTCTGAAGGTCACCGAGTCAATAATGTCCTACAGATCGACAAGACAATGCACCGGCATGGTCTTGTTGGACATAGAACGCGCTTTTGATAGAGTCTGGCATAATGGCCTACTTCATAAAATGCAGGAACTTGGTTTTTCACACTACATCTGTAGAGTGATAGCCAGTTTCCTGCATGATCGGACAATGTCGGTTAGGGTTAACAACTCCTGTTCGGGTCCCAGACCTCTTGAGGCTGGCGTCCCGCAGGGAGCTGTATTATCACCTCTCCTGTACTCGATTCACACTTGCGACATTCCACGCACTTCAAAAACAGACGTCGCACTCTATGCGGACGATACAGCGCTTATCGCACACCACCGTCGCAAAAAGTACGTGAAGCGTAACCTCCAACGCGCGCTTGACGACCTAGTCGTATGGACCGATAAGTGGAAGATCCGAATAAACCCGGTGAAAACACAGGCCATACTGATTAGTCAAAATCGAGACGACACTCCAGACCACCTCATCCTCAATGAGGTGGAGATACCCAGGAGCAACGCGGTCAAGTATCTTGGCGTCATTATTGACAAAGGGATGACTTGGCAAAAGCAGATCTCAGAGAACGTCCGAAAGGGACGAGCCGCTATGGGTTCACTACAGTGCCTCATGAACAGTAAGAGCGTTTTATCAGTTCGTGGAAAGATCTTATTGATCAAGACCGTCTTGAGGCCGATCCTGACTTACGGATCGGCCTCATGGGGATACGCGGCAGAAGCACACTTAACTCGTGTTCAAACAACGGAGAATATTTATCTCCGTAAAGCAGTCGGCGCTCCATTGTCTGTCCGAACGGAAACGATCAGACAGGCACTGGAGTGGCAAACGGTACGCCAATTCATGAGAGTCAAGGCCCCGAAAACCTTTGATCTCGCTGAAACACACGTAGACCCCGCACTCAGAGCGCTGGTGGATTACGATCCATCAGAGCTCTTAGTGCGGCCGCGAAAGAGACCAAGAAACCAACTCTAGTTGGAGGTTATTTCTTTACCATACCTGGGAGATGCACTAGCTAGGGCGACCGCACAATCAGAGACAAAAACGCACCAAGGCGCTAATTATAAGTTAGGACGAAATCCGTCTCGTACGCGATTAACTGCTGGTAGAGGCTTCCAGCTTGCTCGTATTTTTATTTTCTTTTTCTTTTTATTTCGTAGCCTTTAGATGCGACACATGGGTAGGACCGGTTTTTGGCGCTCCTACCCATGATAGAGATGCCTTCGGAAGGTAACCCGGCACCAAAGAGTCAATGAACTGTAAGAAGATTGGAACAGTAAAGGGATTATCCCTGACGTTCTAATGCGTGGGTGGAGTTTAGCGGGCGAACCCCACACTACCCTATGGTCTCGGATCATAAGGTGTCTGGTTTCAGATTCTCCACCCTTGGGCCGGATCCCATGAAAAAAAAAAAAAAAAAAAAACAGAAGCAATGGATCGACGATATAAGAGAGAGAGCGGGAAGAAATTGGCACCAGATGGCATTGAACCGATTTGAATGGAGGCAGCAAGGGGAGACCTATGTCCAGAAGTGGATGCAAAAGGGTTGCTGAAAGAATTCATAGTAACATAAAATGATCAAACCTTTGGCTATCTTATAAACCAACTAGGCTTTCTTATTTGATGAGTCAAATCTTATTGGATGAATGAAATTTTCAGATTCAAATTCAAATCAAATAAAAAATAGATCCGAATAAAACGAAAAGTTTTGATTTGAATTTTTTATTATTGAATAATTACAATATATCTCCTTTTTATAAAATGTATATTTAACAGTAAAAAATAAAAAAAATATCTTTGGGTGTATGGCAGACGCACAAACGAAAATAAAAATATTCTCAAATAAACACGTGAAATGAACTCAAGATTGGTATTTAAATACAACATAAAGAAAACCTCAACAATTTTAAAGCCACTTTTATTGTAAAGTTTGGAATCATTTGCTTTCTTTTTATGAAGTTCTAACAAAGAGGCTTTAATTTTTTACCGATCCGTTAGTGCGAAAGAAGACAAACCCAACTGGGACTTGAGATTATGGTTTTCAAATTAGCCAGATTGCCTTGGATAGTTTACATACCAACCAGCTATTTTGGTTTTCTTCATAATTCCAAGTAAATCAGCCAAGATTCTTGGATATTTTGCAAAATAACCGCTATTTCAGTGGAAATTGCCTTTTCTATCAAAATAGTCAAAGGTTTGGTCAGTTTATAAACTATCCAACCAGTTTATAAACTATCCAAGTTTGTATATTATCCGTAACATATCAAATTCATAAAAGATTAAATTGTGGCTTAATGGAAAGAAAAGAACCACGCGTGATTCTCCTGGTATATTTTGAAAAAAACGCTCAAATGTCTTTTTATCTATAGCCGTTCAAAACAGGTTTATCCAAAAATAAGATATCGTGTCACACTTTAGATTTTCAAATGGATTTTTTTTAATGCCCATGATGTCTTCAGTTACTTTTTTGAAGCTATTTGAGTTTATGATAAAATTCTGAGAATAGTTATAATAAGGGATTATATTGTGAAAATAATCAATATAGTTCCCATAATAACAAGAACATTTTTTATCATCAGTCTCATCGTAAGCCATAGAAATTTTTTCCTTTGATTTCAAATTGTTGAGTTACCTACCTAGTTGTGATAAATATTAAACAATGACTTATTCAATTCAAGAAGTGGTAGAAAAAACAGAAATTTATTACTAAAACGAGAACATTGCAAGAGCTACTGCCCGGTTTTTGAATCCGTTACATCCGGACAAAAATATGAACGTTGAGAAGTACAGTATTGTCAATGTCGATTGAATACAGACAAATCTGGAGAAACTGGAACTGTGTCTGATATTCACCGTAGTCGTCATCGAGAAAATCAACCAGTTAGAAATGAAGCCGCAGAAATAGCAGTTTTGGACCTGACAACACCCAAAGCACTTGTGGACTACTGTTTCAGAATTCTTCTTCAGAATTTACACAAAGAATTTCGAAAGACAATAACTTTCACCCGTGCCAGATAAAACTTGTCCATGAGCTTAATGATGACGATTTCGTACTAATGTACCAACGTTCAATCAACAATGCAAATCTGTTATTTATTATTTGTTTCCCAGATGAGTGTACGTTCTATTCACATGGTGCTGTAAATAGACATAATTGTCAATATTAGAGTGACTCGAATCCACATTTGTGAGAGGTACACTGAAAAAATGGATGTATGGGCTGGCATTTTTGGCAATCATACTGTAGGACCTTTTTTATTCCTGGAAATTGGACGGCTGAAACGTATTTCAACTTGTTAAAAAATACAATAGAAGATGACGTTGATTATGATAGGCCTGTTCCAACCACCGACAAGAACCGTTTCAGAACAATTTTTTCCAGTCGACTAATCCATTTGTTAATTTTGACAAATATCACACTCGTCAAAAATTATGTGTGCCACTGGAAATTACTGGTTCTGGGATGGTTCTTTGTGGGGTTGAAACAAACCTAATGAAAACGACAGATTTTGGACACTTATGACCGCCGAGATCTCCACATGCCATCATGGTAGAAAGGAACAAGGTATACCAACGCGCATCTCACTGTGACGTCAAATGCATCAAAGATACAGTGTTGCCATATTCGCGATTTATCGCAATTGGACTTATCCTAGAAGCCAAAATTCAAGACAAAATCTCAAGAAAAATCGCTTAGCGGTTCTTCAACTATACTTACTTTGATTTGAGGCTATTTTTTGCTTTATCTATTTTGCCTTGAATCAAACATAATTTTGTATTAAACCTTTATTTTGAAAACGTCAACTGCGAGGTGTACAGTACAGTATTATTTGCAAGTTGGCAAAGTTGACTGGAGTGTCGAGGTGACAGGTGGCACTGGAACGAGTGGAACAAGTCTACATAAAGTCAGTCCAGGTAACGTTGATATTGTTGATTTGAATTTTGAATATTTGAAGGAATAATTCGTCCTATCTCTTATTTCTCCGTTCGTAATTCTGTTACCCAGTGACGTAGTCAGTTAAATTCGTCTCCAAACCTCGTCTGGTATTTGATTGCTTGATATTATTAGACTTCAACAAAGATGGGAAAATGCCCTACAAAGGAATGGGAACAAGAAATTAATTTCCAAGGTAGGTATGTGTTTTAATTATTTTGTGTTGCCAGATGATCCCTATCAAAAACAGTAGAACAGCAACCCATGAGCGAAATCAGTACATCTTTTTTTAAAACAGTACTTCTGGCAACCTTGCGGATGACACATGACACGATAAGATGCAGACCGATGCAATCGAATGATAGGATTTAGTCTACTGCAGACGCTCGACACCGATGACGTCATATTTTTCCCCCCTCCGTCTCTTACCTCAGGCGAAGTGAGGCAACCTGTTATATAGAAACCTTGATGCTAGATAGCACTTGTGGAAAGCTACGTTCCTTTGTCACCATGGTTACTATAAACAAAAATTGTAGCTATGTAGTCATTGCACAATTCAAGCCAATTTTAGTCCGAGTGTCTGACATACCTTGTTTCTTTCCACCATGACATGCCATATCAAGCAATCACTCGGTAGATTTTTTTTTTTTTCTAGAGAAAAAAGTTTGGGATAAATGTTTTTGAGGATTAAATTCTTAACAACTTTGGTTCAATGATATTTTATCGTAAGTCTAATTAGAACGGAGAAAACACAGATGCCCTCATTTTCAAGATGGCGGGCACCTTCGAATTTCCAAAAAAAAAACAGAGTTAAGCTATTGAGGATCACCTCCACAAATTTAAAAATAGTTCTCAAGAAAAGCACGGATTACTGTACTATAAATATCACATCTTTAACTCGAAACATGATACGGAAATAAGTTTATTTCCAAATGGTGCACATTTTCTGATAAACTCAATAATCTAGGTACTTTATAAGGTTTTAATACCCCACCAAATAATCTATTACTGCACAATTCATGGAAATATAGTTCATGATTAAACATACATTTTCAACTATTAGTCTCAAACTGTTCGAGAGAAAGTTTAACGGCTCTATTTATTGTTTTCTGATTGGAAACTTGCTAATTCTCATTCTGCACCAACAGCTTTAGACTATGGAAAACTTTAGATTGTATCGAGTCGGGTCTACGCCCGTTTCTTCTTCGATCTGTGGTAGTTTAAAAGACGTTATAATTATGAACTTTGTAATTATGTTCAAAGCCAAAGTTGTTGGGCAAATTTGAATAATCTTCTTGACAAAAGCGGTATTAGCACTCTTTATTTCTCCATTCAAGGACGAAATTGATCAAAACGTCAATCCATAAGCAAAAAGCTCCAGAAAATAATGCTATCCAAAAAGTCAAAACGTCTTTCTAGACGGTTCTCATATTCACCTATCTGGGACTATACGCTCGCTTAGTTTTGACAAAATAAATGAGGATAAATGCTTCAAATTAATTTAAATACAAAAATCTTTTTGTATTCAAATTAATTTGAAGCATTTATCCAGATCGAAAGTTGTTTGGCATTTGCTATATGTACATTCGCCACTGAAAAGAACGAGGACACCACTATTGCAGCTCCCAGTCTATCAAACAAATTTCAAACATGTAACATCATTTTTCTCTAGAATCTTTTATTCGGAATTCCTTGCACATGATTAGGAAATATTCAAAAATATCTGGACACTTTTGACCACGATTAAAAATGTGTAAGCAACTTTGATCGCAAACTTGTATGACAATTAACATCAATTCACACAAAATTGATTATGTATTGTGGTTATGCCGTTATAAATACTTGACAAGAGGAACGTGGAACGTTGCATCAGAACAGTAATAAACTCATGGGTTAGCTAGCCATTTGTCAAAAAAACATGGATAAACATTTTCCACTTTAACTCGAGAGATAACCCACGGGCAGAGTTTACTTAGGGACAGCTAACCCGGAGAGTTAGCCCGCTTTTGATAAACCGGCCCTTAGACAGTTCACATTGTCAAAGATCTCTTGTACATAATAAAACTTATAGTGACGATGGTACACTTGGTTGTTCTCATGACAGGCTCACATTGCAGCGTGTGCGCAATGAGTAACTTTCATAGTACGTGTCCTTAACCTTGAAGTCTGGTTTTCCTCCAACACACTCCCCTTGAGTACTTTAGGAGCAGACCGTCGACTATTTCGCAGCAAATCACAGAACTCATAGATTTGATATCCAATTATCCACAAAAGTATTATACCGAAAACATATCCTTTAAGCTACAAAAGGAACCCGTTTGAATTCCATTTTTTTCTCTTAAATATCGATCAATTGTCTTCTCTTTTTTCGTGTATGGTATAGTAGCTGTGTCATTTTTCCATGTTGATAATTTAGCGATATCAGACTTGAAGAATTTCTTCTAGAGTCATTTTCTCAACGCAACGGAGGAAAACATAGACTCCATAGCGAATCAGTCGCTGCTACTGAGTTATAGTCACAGACGAGGAAAACCAGGCTCTACACTGAGAAACATTTTTCATCACCATAGCCAATTTTAAAGTTGTCCCAGCTAACATAGAGGATATCAGAACATACCAGCTCAAATACGGGGGCCGTGGTGGTTTACTGATGACTCCAAGCATCAAAGAGGCCATCAAAGAGGCCGGAATCTTTGCAGTAACACAATGTGCATATAACATTCTTGAGACCGGCACAAATCACAGAACTTTCAACATTTGTTCAGATAGCACTTCAGCAGTGAAAGCTGTTGTGAGAAAGGCAGTAGACTCTGAAGCAGTCCTAAAATGCGAAGAGGTTCTACATAAGATAATTCAAAATAATAACAGAGTTAGGCTAATGTGGGCCCCGGGCCATAGCGGTATAAAGGGGAACATTGAAGCTGACAGACTTGTCAAAATTGGATCATCGCACAGGCCGATAGGGCCCGAACCAATGATTGGCATCCCTAAAGCAACAGGAATGGGCAAGGCGAAGAAACTTCTACTCAAAAAAGCCACTCTATGCTGGAATAATGCATCTTGAATGCCACATGCCAAGGTAATGATAACAGGACCGCATACGGGCAGAAGACGTAGAGACCGTAGCCCACATCCTAATGGAATGTCTGGCTCTTCGTAGCACCAGGATGGAATACTTCAGAGCCGAACTCACGACACTCCAGGAATTGGAAGGAATCTATTTGGGGAAACTGCTGAGCTTCGCGAAAGCATCGTGAGTTCAATAATCACACTTCCAGCAATGGACAATTTTCAAACATTTTCAAATAACTTGAAATTTTGTATACGTATTCTAGACATTACTTGAAAGTCACCAGCGAATTTTTTTTTTCGAAATACCAAAAAATATACTAAATAAATGAAAAAGAAGACGCGAATTTCACTGCATGATCGCAAAAGGGGTGGGGCCATATTACTCTCCCGAGAGAGAGAGAGACATCTCAGTCAATACGTCAGACGGAGATAGATAGTGTATTCTGTGACGTATTGGATGTTGATTGGCGCTCTTTAATCGTTGATTACTACAGTGAGAAAATGACCGTTTGACCGTAAAATGAGCCAAAAACACTTTACAAGTGTATTTTTGGCTGTGACAGCATAAATCTCACTCAAAATAGTAAAGCAGCTCTCTTCTGACAGCAAAAAGCTCTTCACTAGTGTGACTTCGTTATGATTATAAAGTCATTTGCTACCATCAATAAAACATTTCATGTATAGCCAAGTTCTTGGCTGTTGCAGAAGAAAACTCTTAAGAGATTATTTCTTGTAGTCCCTATGAAGTTTTTTGCTACCCCAGCAAAGAGCATATTTGAAAAAAAGACGTTCGGTTGTTTCCGCCTTCGACAAATTGTTTTGGACCAATCGCATATCATAGTCGCGCTCCTCTTTCAGTTTCAATTCAGTCGTGTTCTCATAACTTTGTGTGCGAGCAAGTTTCTGGGGGTTTACTCTGGTTTGGTTCTTACGATGCTCTTCTCTTGTTGCTCTAGGCTCTACAAGACTTTGGGAGAGCAGAAATGTCGGCATAGGTAAGTGAGTATTTTAAATATTATGATGTGGCTATATTACATTGAATTCCTTAATATTTTGGCTATATAAAACTTCAATCATTACTCAAGCGAGGAAATTCCCGCGAAAGATAAAATATTTTACCCAATTTTGTTTTCAACTTGTCTCTTTCTCAGCAACCGAAGAATTAAAAGCTTTGCTATTTTGGACGGCGGCGGCGGAACCATGCATAAAAGCCCTTATTCCAAAAAGCGGCCAGCGAGGATCATTTTCAAGGAAAAAATCGATATTTTCCGATCCAGATCGAAGCAGAAATCAGTACCATGTAAGTATAGTATATTGAAACATATGGAATATTCAAATGTTATTAACTATAAACTTGTTTTTAACTTGAAATCCATCATTAACAAAACAATTCATAATATCATTTTTAATCCCCACAAATATGTTTTTTTTTTACATTCATATAAAAAAGACCTTTTGTTCCACAAAGGTTGCTATCTGCATATTATCACAATATCCTCAATCATCACAATTAATTATAGTTTCTATTTTTAGGTTTTTGACACATTGCCGCAAGAGCATCTACCGACACTTTTGATAGTGGAGGTCTATACAGGGTGTCCGGGAAAATGTGGGAGATCTCTCGGATTCTGATAGAATATTAAAAAATAAGATGACAAGTTCCCATAATTTTTTTTCCTAGCGTTAGGTTCACAATTTCGTCAAGAGCACCACTTCGTCATTTCTTTTTTCGAGGTTTTGTTTAATAAAAATTGTTTTTTCTCGAAAATGGTTAATTTTATCGACAATGAACAAGAGTACCTTTTCTTTAGCTTAATGTTTAAGGTATCCAAATTTATTTTTTTTAACTCCTTATCATACAGGGTGTTAAAAATTTGAGCGTTAAAATGTACAATCTAGTCCGTCCCTGGTAAACTAAACAAGCTAATTATGTTTTAAGGGAAGTATTTTGAGAGGTCCTTACTACTGTCTATCATATTAAATTTTCATTAAATTATATTGAGTCGTTTAGAAGTTATTCAAGAAAAACCGATTTCCAGTGGGGTCCTTTAGGGGGCCGTATCTCCGTAGGGAGGGCCGCTAGGAAAAAAATTTATGGGAACTTGTCATCTTATTTTTTAATGTTCTAGATCTTGAATCGGATGCCAATTTCCCAAACCCCTTGGCTTCCTTCTACTTCAACTTTTACTTTCAACGCCCAATTTCACGAAACAACTTGAAACATTTCTGGAACTTGAAGTGATGGAAGAGGCCAGGCCAGAAATCTTAGTCTTATAAGAAGGTACAAACCAACCAAGGAGTTTTGTAGATTATACCACCTGATTCGATAATTCAAAAAGAATAAATTATATTTTGTTGTATTTCCGATTTTTACGGTCCATTTACTTTCTCCAAAAATGACCAATGTTTGGTGTGGTTTCTGATTCAATGAAAAAAAAATACAAATTTGATTTTTTTTTTTAGATTTTTTTGTTCTTATATTTTTTAAAATAAGCCTTCTGCTTCTATAGAAAAGTCACTATCAAAATGTATCGATTTTTTTATCGTGATTGTAGCATTTTCTATCTTGACGTTTTTATAGGATTCTTCCAGTATAGCCAGTGACAAATAATTCATTGTAAGATGTTCCAATTTGTACGCATCATCAGTTCAAATTGGAACACTTGCTTTGGAATTATTTGTTAATAATAAGCTAGGTGAAACCTATAAAGATGAAGATGAGAACTGCTTTAACAGGATAAATCAATTTCAGCAACAGGAAAACAACTTCCTGCACTAGCATATTTTCTTTGTTATTGTAAAAGATTCTTTTTCTATAAATAAAAAAAATTTCGCTGCCTTATGAAAAATCGCTTTGCATAAACAGCAAAGTAACTTTATAGCCACAGCAAAGTTACTTTATACTGGCAGAAAAAATGTTCTTTATAAAGCTACCACTCGCTACCACAGTGAAGTGTGTTCAGCAAAGTGAACTTTATCGTAATAGCAAAGAGCTTGGCTGGAGCCTATTATAAAAAGAAAAGCCGTTTTCTCTTCCAGTATAAGTGTTTGCTGTTATAGGATATGTCCTTAACTAGCTACTGTACAAAAATATTTTGTATTTACCAGATTTTTTTGGGTGTATCGCCACACCATACCAGAAGTTCTCACAAATGGGGCTTAGCTTGAGATAAATTCAAATAAAAAATCAGATTAGGTATCCAAGCTTCATTCAATGAGTGACTGTAGACAAAAAATTAATCATCCCATCAGTGGCCTCTTGGAATGCACAAACAACCTGGTTTAGTGCATCACAAATTGAGTTGATCTTGGAAATCTGGATTAGTAATTCTCTATTCAAATTTGCGTCAAGCTATGTCCCTTTTGTAAAAATCTTCAGTATGGTGTATCGGAGTACCCAAAAAAATTTGGTAAATAATAGATGCGCCTGTCGCACATAACATATCCCTTTGAATGATTTTGCTCGAAATTTTTCTAAAATTTGTACCAATACACTCTTATCAACGCTACAATGTAGAGTTTATTGACATTTATAACTAAATCAATGTTGATCATAGATAATTATTATACAATTTATAGGCCAAAATTAATTTGTTCAAGTTTTGTATGTACTTCTGGTACAAAAAAAAATAAATCACAAATTATTGCATGAGAAAGGGATCGCTATGAAATAAAATTAGAATGACAAGACCGAGGAATTGACACCCGGCTCAAGATCGCCGTTAAAGAATAAGCAATGACCAAAAACTGGCTGATTAATGCAATTTGGTATGTCTTCGGAACCCGACTGGTCATTCGGAACGGGTACAGGAATGCACGAACGGTAAAGGTGAAAATAATTTTTTCTTCAAACGTCAGTAAAACGGACATTGTTCGACTGAGTATCGGCCGCAAAGTTTCACTTTTGCTCCGCCGGAGAAAAAGTAACTTCTGCTCCACCGGAGGAAAAGTGACTTCTCCTCCGCCGGAGGGGAAAGTAACCATGACAACGAAAACATGAGTCTGGCGCCGCCGCATTATGAATTTGTTGACATTTGAAAAAAAATAGCATATTTTATTTGCAGGAAAAGTTACTTTTCATGACGCGCTCGTGTTAAGCAGCCGAAACGAAGTGAGGCTGATAATAGAGAGCAAGCACTTTTCCTCCATATAAAATAATATACTATTTCCTATGACAACAGAAAACTTTACTTTCTTAGTAGGAAAAAATTCAAATAAAAAGTTTACCACCACAGTAGAGAGTTTTCTATTTCACAAAAGCACTTTGCAGTGACAGGAACATTTTCGCTACGCCAAAATACCACTTGGCGGTTGCAAGGACGTGGTTCTAGTAAAGTGATCTTTTCCGTAACAGCAAAGCGAGCTTGCTGTTACAGCTATAATTTTAGCTATTGTTGCCAAAAAAAAAGTCAGTAAAGATTTCTTTTCCAGGGATTTTTCTCAGTGTACGTTTTAAACATTTTCTATACAGCAAGATCTATAAATCTTTGTTTCATCAGCGTAATGATGATATTTGCAGTGCTGCAATCTTATGACATTCGAGCTGGTAAATCCAAGAAATCGCCTCTCATCACCACTGTCGCTTAAATAAAAAGAATCAAGTCAACATGCAAATTCCTTGAAACCATTATAATGCAAGGCACAAGTGAAAAACTGGTGATTTATCATGTCAAATGCTTTGGATTTACAGCTATACCCCATTCTAAATCCACAATGTGTTTGCGGAAATATATTGTTCTCGACCAGAAATAAATTGATTTGATATTCCATAATGTTTTCTAGTAATTTGAGAGTATCGGTAAAATGTATATTGAACGAAAATGACCGGAATTGGTGAGATTACTCAATTCAAATTGTTCAATTTTATGACAATGAATAACTTTGACAGGCTCTAAGGCTTTGAGAAAATAAAATTATTGATGAACACAACAGGAAAAAATTGATTTCACGAGTTGAGTGTGGGATAAGATACTTATAAAAGGACAGCATAGCATCTGATGTTATGTTCACCTTATCAACTGCACAGGCTTAGCACCTGATAATGTCTTCAACGTTTGTCACTGTTACTAAACATCACTTCTTTCTATTTCGCATTTGAAAAAGCCTTTATCATCAATCTAATAGATTAAGTTGTTAAACCGCTTTTCATTTTCTTTTCTCGCTGTTTTTCTTGTGGGGTTTTGATACTCCAGCTCTCCGTCACATGAGAAGAAAAAAAATTTGGTTTGAAGAACTCATCCGCTTGAGATTTCTTCGTGTATCATACAATTACTAGACGGGACCAGTCATTTTATCCATTTAAATGAAATAGAGAAAATCCGATCAAAAAATTCCACAACTCTGATAAAACCTTTGACAGAAACCCTGGATTGAGTATCCAGTAAAAGTGCTGCTTCGGTATCGGAAATATAATTCTTGCTGTGATAGAAAACAGATACATTCTATCATTGGAGGTTCACAGAAATAACGGAAACCACAAATTCATCATTCAACCAACCTAGATCTCCATGGATAATTGAAATCTTATCATCATTTTATGAAAATTTTTGATAAGACGTTCCGTCCCTTACAAAGGGTCGAAAATAATAGGTTGCCTCCAGTCATCCTCCAATGATTTTTACAAAGTAAGTTGCTTCCCAGTAATAATCTAAAAAACATAAATCCCTGTGCTGACAAGTTTTAATCACTTTCAAAAACTTTGAAACGGGGTATTCCAAAAGCTACAGGAACATACTATTAATAAATCAAGGTTATATTAGATAGACTCCTGAACGAACTTTGAAGTGAAGTGCCACGATTCCACTTATTCAAGAACTGAAAGGTAAAATCTTGATGGCATATTCAACGTGGAAGCTGTAACTATCACTTGAAAGTAGAGTTTATGAGAGCTGAATTGATGTGTCTTTAAGAATATTTTAAAAAATTAACAGTATGTTCTATAATTTGAATGAAACGATAAATCAGTTTTAATTATTATTATTAACTAAGTTATGTTTGATCCAAAAATCAATGGTGAGCATTACGCTGAAATTTTTGGTACAGTGTTATGATCATAGCCGCACTCTGCTGGAAAATGAAAAATCTTTCACAGGCACATTCATGGAAGAAGGAAAGTGACTTGATTTTAACGATTGGCCACATGAAACTTCATGACTCTGAGCATCATAGTTTTATGTAACAAAGAAACCCGTTAACTGATTTTCGTGGATAGTAGTTTCACTGAAATGTTTTTCAAAGTGCTTTCTTGTTTAAGAGTTTCTTCTATGATTTTCAGACTAGCTCCAACTTATTTGGGATTTTGAGTGTGTCGACGCTTCAAGTGTGAGAAAGAGGAGACCACATGTGGATTTATTTTTATTCTTTACACAGATCCGAAGTGTACTCGTAAACATTCTCTTTAACAAGATGTGATGAGGTAGTCCGCTTCAACCCTGTTGTGTCAAATCATTGCAAGTTCCAAAAATCGTGGAATTCTATAAAGGATTTTTGATTTGATTATGCCCAGTTCCTCAACATTTGACACCAACTTAGGAATCCGATAGGGTTACGTATAATCATTGCGGTTAATTGTTAATCGAATCAATAGACTTATGGGATAGATATCCTGTTGTTCAGAAACTGGAGGTAAGAGAAGTATCAACAGCTTGAATTGCTGCATCAAAAAACTTTTATATGGGTATTTGATTTTTAAGATATGGGCTAATGTTTTTCGAATTTGAATAATTTTTGAAACCATTACTCCTTATTCGCAGTGCGTACATTTTGGACGTGAACTTGTTGGTTTGGATTGAATTGCCGCAAGATGATTGTTCGCGATTACCATTTCCATCTTCTAATAATCTGTTCCGGTCGTTCAATCTTCGAAAGCGAAGTAAGTAGGGTTCATGATGTTGAATACTACTATCTTCTCGATTGTCTTATTTTTTTGAGAAGCTTGAGGGCTGTTCGGTATTCGCACTTTGACAGAAGTTTAGACTATTCCCTAGCCTATCTTTTTGATTTGTCCACGGACGATCATTATTCAAAAATATAAAAATGATTTTGTATAATGGCGAGTCTCATTTTCTATTACAGAAATAACATTGTGCATCAGTACGAAGGTTCACAAGCTCGAACCGCTTTTTTCAAAATAGGTCTTCTATAAATTGTGTACGTATGTATTGATAATTTGAATATTTGGTTGGGAGTTAAGACTAAAGTGAGAATAGAGGCTGCACTGGTTCATCATAATAAATATAGAGTGTGATTCTTCAATGTCCCCTCCCTCCTTACTTTTGAACCGTTAAATATAATAGAACGAAATTTGGATGCACCATGTGTGAGAACGTTTTGAATTTTTTGACATAGTAGTGGCAGCTGAAAGTGTCAAAAAACATCTCGGCGCCACTTTCAACGAAAAAATCAAGTGGAGTTGTCGAGTAATACCTCATTTTGAAGATCTTTGTTTATTGAATTATGCTTAGAATTATACCGGAAATCCAAAAATACATTCAAATATACGGTGACCATTGAAAACAAAACTTTTTGATTTCGCCGAAATACTAATGATTGTTCAAACTTTTTGTACACGTAGAAAAAAAGTTTTTTTCAGTACCTACATCACTATACCTTCAAATTTTCTGGGACACTTGAGATACAAAAGTTAAAGGAAGGCGACATTATGGTGTATCACCCTGTACTTGTGCGGTGTCGTTCCATTTAGCACTACTTGTCTCTTTTCATCACCAAGTACTCAGTACCTTCGCGAAGTATCAACTGTTGTTTGTCCGTTAAGTAACCCATAAATTCATTGAAATGTAGGCATATTATTCTCTTTGGAAAAACGCTTAGACTCGTCGATTTTAATTTTTAGTTACGGTGTCTTTGAACTTATTTGGATCTATACAAGGTGACCCAGAAAACAGGTATTACGTGACACATCAATTTTTCAAATGGAAAGCCTTGTATATTCTGACCAATATGGATAAAGCGCATCAAGGCTAATTCAACTATATAGGTTCTGATATGTAGTGTAGGTTCATCTTGAATCGTTTTTCCACAACGTATACAGGTGCATCAATACTCTCACACTTTATCCATGTTGAGTGTTCGCTAAGATGAAATAGAGTCTAGATAAGTCAATATCATCCAACAATATGCTCCAACATTTTATTGCATAAACACTTCTCGGTTAGACGCATGTTATAATATAAAAGCAGAAAATACTTCTACTTCTTTCCAACAAACCATTTATTTTGAAAGAAGGGATGACATAAGAACAATATTGGAAGCACATTTTACTTGTCAGTTCCTTCGCCGCCAGGCAAAAACAATTGAACGTAAAGAGTCGGGAACTTTTACGCCACGTCCTATTGCAATACGTATTATTGAATAAATCTCAGATCACATTCGAGAAATACAGAGAATGGCATATATGAAAATTGTGGACTGTCAAACAAGGAGTAATAAAATTAGAAACAACTACAATCTTGACATTTGGAAAATGGGTCATGAAGATTGATTGATAACTTTGAATCCTTTACTCAAACAATGCTTTTGAACAGACTTCAAATTTTTTCGAATGATCTAGAGATTCAATTTATCAAAAACGTTCACAAAAGCGGTACAATTGAATCAAAATACGACGGAAATTCCTCGCTGAAACGTTCTCTCTTCTCAATTCTAGAACCGAATAAAACAGTTCTTGGTTCTATTGAACGCGTAGCAATTCATCATTTTAATAAATGTTTCAACGTTCTTTGGAGAAAGCAGCAGCGAAGTAGAAATGGCTCTATCGACTTGTCTTTTTAATGTTGCGAATTCGTTACGACGACACTTCGCCAACGTTAGAAAATTTTCAATTATCCATCCTATCATAAAGTTTCTTGTTAGAGGATGAAACGTGCTTTCAAGACTACATAGAAGTTTAACAAGAGTGTTAATTTAAAATGTCATGAATCAACCAATCCAAACTTTATATCAACAGGATTGATTTTTTTTATGAATTGAAAAAAAACCCTCGTTGATAGAAACGGCATTTTTTTATTAACTAGAAAATGAATACGAAGCTGGACTCAGTATGAATATTTGGAGGTGCAGAGTATACATAGCTTTATGCATTACGCATTGATCTGTCCACTGTCAGCATAGAGAGTTGCATACATGTAAGGCCTGACTGTACTGCTGTGGCAAGATCAGTATGTAACAGGTTGCCTCAGTTTTACGGTCATGACGTCATCTATGTCCAGTGTTGCCAGATGATCCCTATCAAAATCAGTGCAACAGAAACCATGGGCGAAACTTGTGGATCTCCTGTTGAAACAGTGCTTCTGGCAACCTTGCGAATGTCACATGACACGATACGATGCAGACTGATGCAATCGAATGACAGGATTCACTCTACTGCAGACGCTCGACACCGATGACGTCATATTTTCCCCCCTCAAGATCAGTATGAAAGAGGTTGCCTCACTTTCACGGTCATGACGTCATCTGAGTCCAGTGTTGCCAAATGATCCCTATAAAAAACAGTAGAACAGAAACCCATTGGCGAAATCAGTAGATCTCCTGTTAAAACAGTATACTTCTGGTAACATTGCGAATGACACATAACACGATACGATGCAGACCGATGCAATCGAATGACAGGATTCAGTCTACTGCAGACGGCAGACACCGATGACGTCATATTTTTCCCTTATCCGTTCTTACCTCAGGCGAAGTGAGGCAACCTCTTGTATACTGATCTTGCTGCTGTGGGTCGTCTGCGGGCGAGCAAAATAGACATACTCGTAATACGACATTTTATTTACACAAAATATAACTAAACACTAAATTTTGGTCGAATATCGCGAAAATCGTTCGTCGGTTGGTTCGAAGCGGGAATTAGCTGTCTTCTGTACGTCTGTCAACCTTGTCAACTCATCGGCGGTGTTGCTAACCGATCTACGGCGTGTTGCTACATCGGAATCCGCCACACTGCTGAAGTATTATATCACCAGAGCCGTCTACATTGTAATACAAGCCCTGAAGTAATGGTCCTGGCAACACCGCATGTGGTCCCAATCGAGGTCAGGTTCACTTCTAGTTCCAACTATCATTCTATTATTATAACAGTCTAGACGGCTCAGCAACTATTCAACTAGTTTCAACATGCTTTCATTCATCTTCAAATTGGGCCGCATAGGCGTGATCTTTCGGGCCTGTCAATGTAATAACAAGCACCCAAGGACCATTCGCTCCACACCATACCATGTACCGACGCCAAGAAGAGCCGACGATTGACTGAATGCATCCTGTTCCAGAGTCAGACTTGAGTGCCTATGCTGTGGTGCCCCATTGAGACCGATACGCTGAGTCTAGACGATAAGGCTCGCATCCCCGGAATAAGAAAGTGTGTGTGTTCTTTTCTTTAGGGTATTCTATGAATAGTTCGAAATGTGATATTTATTTTTGTGATTCTAGATAGTTTTAGCGGTAAGTTTTTTTTTGTATACAGTATGTCCATGGATGAAGTAGACAAGAGGTGAAATGGCCAAAAATTGAAAGATACGACAAAAAGTTATTCCTGATGAAAGTTTTTGGTTGGTCCAAAAATAGGAGCTACGATGAGAAAATTGATTTTTATTATACAGGGGGTTCAAAAATCTGAAAACATAAAATTAAACAAGAGCACAGTAATTTTTTGTTCTTTTAACGTGAAATGATAAATAAAAAACTTGCTCCAAATTTAGTCGAAACCCTAATTCCAAACATACTGAAGGAAATTTGAATCTATGAAAATTCTAAAAAATTGAACAGTTCTGCAAGTCAGCATTTTACTACTTCCAGTATGACTTCTATACCTTCAACAACATGTACAGGTACAGCATCAATAATATGTACGTGGTAAAATGCGGACTTACAAAACTATTTATTAAAAAAAAAAAACAAATTGAAATTTTCTTCAGTCAGTTTGGAGTTAAGGTTTTGTCTAAATTTGTTTTTATTTGTCATTTCACGTTAAAAGACCAAAAAATGACTGTTTGCTTTTTTCAAATTTGATATTTTCACATTTTTGAGACGCCCTGTATAATAAACTGTATATTAGCCGTGAAAAAAAAATGATATGTATAAGAAGTATAAATATTGTGACGAAACATGGTGAATGCGCCGAATCGATTGGCTTCTGTTTCATTCTAGCGAGGCTAGATGACGTCGAATATTCTTCACTTTTCTGAAAATCACTGTCTTTCAATCCTGAGGCCGGAAAACTTTGAGAAGCGATTTGAAGACACAATGAAGACTCTGGAAGACGAAATGGAAAAAAATGAGAAAGATAGTAGACACTATCATCGAACAACCACAGGTATCACTCGGAAACCAAGGTGCGAGTGCCAAGATAGAAGCTGATATCATCAGAATCCAAATGAAGCCCGACATTGTCACAACACCGACAATGATTAAACCAACAAAGTGGCGACTACGGACGACAACAGGAGACTTGGCTAGGATCCATGGTGAAGTGGAGGCAGCAGTGACTCTGGGAAGTACCAGCTTCGAACATCCAATGCTGGTTGCTGATATTGAGAAAGAAATCATGATTGGACATCATGAACCCTCCAGGCTTCCAATTAGATTTCAAAAATGGAACACTGAGAACCAACAACGAAAAGATGATACTGCATGGGAGAGAGGAAGAGACAGTTCGTGTTTTGCTGGCTGGGGATGCTTCAATTCCTGAGGTGAGCAAGATGTTTTTGTGGGCTCGCCTGGAAGGAAAGATGAAAGAAGCATCGTGATGTTTGAGCCTAAAATACACGATTTAGAAGTAGGACGAGGCATTGCATGTGGAAAGAGCCTGGTACAGGTGGGAAAGACTGTGCTCGTGAGAGTGATGAACGTAAATTATCACTCTGTAAGTTTGGCAAGGGACACAGTTTTGAGGCTCTGCTCTTCAATTTACTCCATGGTGCGACAGCTATGTGAGTCTGAGAAGACCATCTCTGACTTCACCGGAGAGATGGAGCAGTTAGTTGTCACCTCTTCAAAAGACCTGGATAAGAGACAAAAACAACGATTGAGAGGCCTGATAAGGAAGCACGGCAACATCTTCGACAACGGGACTGGGAAAAGGGCCAAACGAACGTGGTGCAGCACAACATCAACACAGTGGGAGCACGACCGATCCGTCAAACAGCTAGAAGACTACCTTTGGCCAAGAAGGAGATGGCGGACAAGATAATCCAGGGCATGGAGAAAGGCGGTGTCATCGAGCCTTCTAGTAGCCCGTGGTCATCGCCAGTTGTTCTAGTTGAAATGAAGGACGGTTCAACTCGATTCTGTGTGGACTATCGTCAGCTGAACAACGTGACGAAGAAAGACACCTACCCGCTACCACGGATCGACGACACTCTGGATACTTTGGCCGGATCGAAGATTTTCTCAACCCTGGACATGAAAAGCGGATATTGGCAGGTAGAAATGGTCCCCGAAGATCAAGAGAAGACTGCTTTTAGCGTTGGAGCTGGGCTGTGACAGTTCACTGTGATGCCATTTGGGTTTCCAACGCACCTGCTACGTTCGAGCGGCTGATGGAGACTGTGCTCAAAGGATTATCCTGGTCAACATGTCTGGTGTACCTGGATGACATCATTGAGGTTGGCAAATCATTTGAAGACCATCCGAGGAACTTGGAGGAGGTATTCCAGA
The DNA here is from genome assembly GCA_958502075.1 of Orchestes rusci. Taxonomy (NCBI): domain Eukaryota; kingdom Metazoa; phylum Arthropoda; class Insecta; order Coleoptera; family Curculionidae; genus Orchestes; species Orchestes rusci. The sequence goes on along the minus strand of OY293305.1, from coordinate 14,897,559 downwards.
GGCTCAGAAATTCCGGTTTGAAGCTGAGTCCAAAGAAATGCCAACTGTTCCGGAAGGAAGTACAAGGGTCATATCATGTCGGCTAAGGGAGTAGCCGTTGACCAGCAAAAGGTGGAGGCAGTTGAGGAGTGGCCAGTACCAAAGAACCTCCACGAGCTAAGAAGTTTCCTTGGTCTGTGCACGTACTACCGGCGTTATGTCCAGGGATTTGCAAATATCGCCCGGCCTCTCCATAGGCTCACAGAGGCACAGAGACGCTTCCACAGGGACGAGGATTGTCAGGAGGCCTTTGACACACTTGAAAGGGCACTTGCCAGCGCGCCCATCCTAGGCTACCCATTACCTGAGGGGAACTTCATCCTGGATACAGATGCCACCAATATAGGACTTGGCGCAGTGCTGTCCCAGTTCCAGCAGGGTGATGGGCTACTGCCGGAACGGAACTACTGCGTCACGAGAAGGGAACTACTGGTAGTAGTCAAAGGGGTAGAGCACTTCTACAAGTACCTATACGAAAGAAAGTTTCTGCTGAGAACCGACCACGCCGCGCTCAAATGGCTCCTACAGTTCAAGATTCCGGAGGGTCAAGTAGCTTGTTGGATCGAGAGGCTTCAAGCGTTCAACTTTGACACGGAACATCGAGCTGGATACAGCCACAACAACGCTGATCCCCTGTCCAGGAGACCTTGTCCAGAACAATGTAAGCACTGTCAAAGAGCCGAGGAAAAGGAAGCGAGCACTTGCAGGACGACTGTGGTGGATGATTCCTGGCAGACCAGGTCACTTCGAGAGGACCAGGAGAAAAATCGAGATCTGAAGCTTGTCATCGGATGGAAGCAGGCGGGCCAACGACCAATCTGGCAAGAAGTCGCTCGATTCTCGACCACCGTGAAGTCCCACTGGGCTCAATGGGACTCGATGGTTCTTGATGACGGCATCCTGAAGAGACTGGTAAAGAATCTGGATGACATGGAAGATCGGAGGCAGTTAGTCGTTCCTGGAAACAGACAAGCAGAGGTAATGAAGGAGGTCCATGATGGAATCACGGGTGGACATCTGGGTGTAACCAAGACGCTGGGAAAGCTGCGAGAACAGTTCTAATGGGTCAATTGCCATGCCGACGTGCGGGAGTGGTGCAGAAAATGTGCCGTTTGTGCTGCAAGAAATGGACCTCAGAAACGCCCAAAAGCTCCTATGCGCCAGTACAATGTTGGAAGCCCGTTTAAGAGTATCGCCATAGATGTTGCTGGGCCATTTCCTGAGTCGAACGGAGAAGATAAATACATCCTGGTCGCGATGAATTACCTCAGTAAGTGGGCCGAAGCGTATGCCTTGCTAAACCAAGAAGCGACAACGGTAGCTGATGTACTGGTCAAGGAATGGATCTGCCGTTTTGGTTTCCCATTGGAGCTGCATTCGGACCAGGGCAGAAACTTTGAATTTAAATTGCTCCAGAATGTTTGTGACGTCTTGAAGATCAAGAAGACAAGAACGACTGCGCTGCACCCTCAATCGGATGGCATGGTGGAGCGAATGAACAGGACCATCAACCGACACTTGGCCAAAGTTGTCTCTGACCACCAAAGAGACTGGGACGAACACCTTCACTTGTTCCTCTTGGCATGCTAGTCTGCGGTTCATGTCGATTCATGAACCGCAGGCGAACCAGGCGAAACTCCAGCAAGGATCATCATGGGTCGTGAACTCCGGCTGCCGTGCGACCTGAAGTTTGGCTGTCCACCTGGTGAAGATGTCGCTGGGAAGGATTACGCAAGCAATTTTCGTAGAAAGATGAACGACATTCATCAACGGGTCCGTTTGAACATCCAGAGTGCCAGCGACCGGATGAAGGAGACGTACGACGTGAAGGCCGAAGAAGGAGGGTTCCAGGTTGGGGATTTGATTTGGCTTCACAACCCACAGAGGCGACGAGGCTTCTCCCCAAAACTGCAATGTTCTTGGAAGGGCCCGTATGAGATTCTGGATCGAATCAATGACGTCCTCTACCGGATAAAGAAACCACCACGAGGAAAGCCAAAAGTTGTTCATTTTAACCGTTTGGCCCCGTATGCTGGAGACCATCAGGAAGCTGACGTGAGGCAAATCAAGTCACCCGAGGTGGAGATGTCCCCGAAAACCTTCATGTCCTTATATACCAACGGCCAGGAAGTCCTGAATGGCGTCGTTTGTGAACAGCAGCTGGATTTGTTCAACGCACCGGCGAAGTACGCGTTAGCTCACTCGGCTACTGAAGACCTCAGCATGAGGACTGGACTTGCTGCTGCATTCAAGGCAAAATTCGGGCAAATGGACCATCTGTGACGACAAAGGCCAGAGGTTGGGAAGACGCTTCAAGCCACGACAGGGACACGATACCTGTTTTACCTGGTAACAAAGAAGCTTCCACAACATCGGACCAGCTATAGTGATGTTTGGAGGGCACTCTATCAGCTGAGAAGCTTAATGCTTTCACGTGACCTGATCCATTTGGCAATTCCGGAGATGACGAACGACCAACTGGACTGGAGGGTAGTAAGAGGCAGGTGATCTTTAAGGAAAGCGGTATTGACATCCTAGTGTGCTGCTATCCTTCCCGGAGGACGAATCAAAAGACAGTGGACTGTTATTTCCGCCAAACATCACAATGCTGGTTTGGGGCCAGTAGCCTATACGGACATGAGGGCAATTCGGGATGAATTGGCCTTGAGAAGGAGGCAATGTGACGAAGCATTGCTCAGTACATGGTGAATGCGCCGAATCGATTGGCTTCTGGTACATTCTAGCGAGGATATATGGCGTCGAATATTCTTCGCTTTTCTTAAAATCACTGGAATGTTCTTTCAATCCTGGCGAAGGTTTATGATGAGATCCGTCATTCAAGTCTAGTTAGTTCAATTCAGTTATTGATTAGCCACGAGATATAAATCGTTAAAACATAAACACGCCACGATTGCAATATAAATTATTTGTAAATAGTGAGTGCTGTACATAGTGACTGTAAATAAATAGATTTAAGCTGAACAGTGTTTTCTATAGCGGAAATTCGTTACAATATATTATTTCTTTTTGGGTAAAGGAGGGAGGTATGTAACGAAGCTACTAATTGTAATCAAATTGTGACATACCAACACCTGTTTATTAGGTAATTTCTGACAGCGCATCTTTCACTATCAACTGTTTAATTCTTTATTACGTACCCGTGTGAATATCAATTATTCATTATTTATAAACAAAACCGCTCGAACAAAATTGAATCCAGTCTGTGAACAGCACATCACGTACAGATACGGCTCCCTACCTTTTTAAGGTTGGGAATACTCGTGCAACGCTATAGATAGCATCGACGCCGGGCTTCGAGACACACAGTTCCGTCCACAGCGGTCAAGAGAGGTCCTGACCCGAGAGCGACAAGAACTACCTGAGAAGACCCAAAGGTAGTACCTGGTACCTGGTAAATAGAGTAGTAAATAGAGCAGAGGAGTTAGACTTTAGTCCAACCACCCATACCCTGAATCATTCGTTCTTACGTAGAAGAGAAAATTCTTTCTTCTCCTTTTGATAACGTTTCAGGATTATTTCAGTGCTGTTGAAACCCTAGTGTACTATAGCTTGTCCATAAGGGTTCTTGCAAAGGTAAAACTGAGAGCAAAGTTAACCTGCTTGGTTTAATTTCCAGGGGAGTTACTGATATAACAGTAAAACCTCTGTGAATCGAATCTCTCAGGCTTTGCACATATCACTCAAAATATATACGAATTCCTGTACAATAGTTCGAAATGAAATTCGCCAGCGCCTTACAACGGGTAGTCCTCGTTTTTTTGATTTTTTTTTTTCTCAAAACGTAAAGTGATCTGTTTTTATTGCATACGGTGGAGCCATCTATTGGATAAAATAGGCTTTATACCACGTTCGAAATTATAATTCAAATATTTATCACATGTGATATTCCATGTGATAAATATTTGAATTATAATTTCGAACGTGGTATAAAGCTATTCTGAAAAAATCCATAACTATTTCTTAAAAACGTTCATTTTATAATGTCTAAAAGCTATGTCCTGGACAAATACAGCCTATGCATATTTTTCAGTTTATAACTTTTGATAAGCCTTGTTTATCAATATTTAAATCAAATTGCGAATGTTGAGTATATAAAATGCAAACCACAAAATTTATAGGACTTGTATGCCCAGTTGTGCTTCAGTTTCGTTGATCAAAATCAGATTTTTAACATGCTGAACCAATTTTTCTCAAACAGTGGAAGAACTTTTATTGGAAAGGATGTGTCTTGTTGAAAATATCCACACATCCAGGGAACGATACATTTTACAGAGAACTCACGATAAGCTTACATTATTGTCCAATTCAAGGTTCAAACTCAGATTTCAAGATGATATAGGTACTAAAAATTAGAAACTTCCGGCACAAAATCCAAATTACACGTGAAATGACAATGACGTCTTGGGTTAGGGATTGGTTATTTATGGCAACCGTTGTTAAGAAAAACCTTCGTCTCTAGCGCCATCCAACGGGTAGTCCCCTAAAAAAATCCGACTGGATTAACTGGTTGCCTAAAACTTCATTTACATTGGCTCCCATTCAAGTTTCCTATATATTTTGAGTGATATGTGAGGCTTTGCTCCCTCATTAGGCTCTTTTGATTGTGAAACTCCTTTGTGATCGGGTAAAACCGGCGGTAGTAGGTCATCAATTGAGCTTGATGGGGTCCTCCCCACCTGAATAAAACCTTCTGCACCTAAAAAAGCGCGACACGCACATCCACCCGGCCTCTTCAAGGCCTCAGTCCCAAGGACAATAGATGCAAAAACTCTAGCGAAAGAGTTGAAAACACTCTCAAAATCTCATGAACAGCTCCGTCAGAGGCTTGAGAAGTTGGACGCCCTCTTCGTACAAAGACGCGACGAGTACCAAGAGGAACGCGAAAGGAAAGATAGCATGCTTGATGGCTATCGTTCCACGGCCGACGAGCTGCGAAATGAGATTGCTCGACTCAGGACTCAGCCGCCGAGAAAGGCTCCCCCTGCTCCTTCTTCTTCCTCAAAGGAGAAGGAGTTCAAGAAGACTATCAGTTCTCTGATGATTGAGATCAAGAGTCTCAAATCCCAGCTAAAAAGGATGGCTCCCTCTGATCCAGGTGATCACGAACCGCCCGCACTCCCCTAAAGTGGGGGACGTCCAAACGTCGGCCTCGGGTAGAGAAGACGCGTTTTCCCCCTTACAGGCAAAGAAGACCAAGACGAAGGTATCGGGGTCGAAGAACCATGTCTCTGAAACCCATACAAGGGACTCTGATGACATGGAGGTTGATCCCCATGCTGGAGTTAAGAGAAAAGCTGGGGAAAGTGACGGCATGTCTCCGGATGGCTCGCCTCAGAGCAAGCATGTCCGGAAAAATGTCGCCAGGGAGGCGTGGCAGCAGAGAAGGCACCGGTGCCCACGGTACCGACCATCGACGACGAACGTTCGGGACACGTCCCGCTCGTACTCTCAGCCCGAGCCGCGACCGCGACGGCCTCTACCGCAGCAGCTTCCAATAGGGCTCCCGCTATCTTTTTGTAGAAAACCCGCTTGTGGAGTGAGCTACGTGCAAAGCTCCAAGCAGCCGGCATATCGTATGCAGAGGCTTCCGTTGTGAGGAACGACGTGGAGATCATTCCAGCTTCACTGGATGATCACAAAGACATCCAGACCGTTCTGGATGAGATGGCAGTAGACCTCCACACCTTCTCCCGACCAGAGGAGCGTTCGTTGCAGGTAGTGATTCGCGGACTACCTGCCAACGCAGACCTAGAGACAATCAGGTCAGAGCTCGCCACCCACTTTGGCATCGATGCTGTGCCCCTCTGCATGACTAGCCGGAAAACCCGGCAAATCATGCTCCTAGTGTTGGTGAAAACCGACGCTAGGTGGATCCTTGTGATGAAGGAGCTGCTCGGCGTCGATGTCAAGGTGGAACTCAAAAAGAAGTCACCATGCACATCGCTGCGTCAAGTGTGCCGGAGCACACTGCAGCAGAGACTGCACTCTCGAGAGACCCGCTAGCAGTGGACGCAACGCGAGCTGCGTGGTTTGCGGGGGAAAAGGCAACCCCGCACGCTGGCGTGGCTGCCCATCGTACATGGGCAAAACGAACCCCAAAAAAGGGAAAGAGAAGACAAAAGCATACGCTTTTTGGTCAAAATTAATATAGTTGGTCATTCTAATTGATATCTCAAAAAATGTTTGTTTTATTATTTGAAAACAAATGAAACAGTCGGCAGCAATAGGTCACTATTCTAACATTGGGTGAATAAGAATAACCATAGTGGATACATTTTGAAACGAATATTCCAGATACTTCCACTCTTGTGGGTATAATTTCCCGTATATATATTCTTTATCTATGGGTATAATCACCATGTTATAGTCAAAAGAAGTAAAAACGCCATAAAAACAACTTTCTCCAAACCATTCATCATCAAATTAGTGTTTGGAAAGTTTTTATTGAAAATGTATCTATTTCGAAATTTGAGTTAAATACATACATATTTTAAAACCAGGAACAAAAGCTCAAAAAAATTTTAAGCATTTGAAATTGCCGCAGAAATATAGCTGCGACAAAAACCTACAGATGGCGCTGTATACTGATGTAGATTTTTGTTTTACCATATCTTGTCATGTGGTCTATGTGGTTATCCAAACAATCATTGTAGGGCGCCACTTGATAACGTCAAAACTCTCCAACAACCTTTATCATTGCAGTTTCCATAATATTGTAGGTGTTATGTACTCTTTGGTCTTGGTGTCTGGTTTCAGATTCCTCTCCTAGGGGCCGGAACCCCTAAACAAAAAAAAAAAAAAAAAAAAAAAGGGGCTTCGAGAGACAGTACGACTGCAGCAAGCAAACCGAGCAAATGACGTTCCCAGGAGTCTCAAGTACACAAAACCGGTGCCTTTAAACCGTAGAGTGAGTAGCGTACAAGGTAATAACAGGGTATCATTTTCTACCTTTTCCCCATGTAACCATCCCCGTAGACCGGATTTATTTTGGTATTTTCCTGTAGGCTGGAGAAAATTCAGCATTCCCGTAGACCGGAGTAATTTCGGTATTTTTCTGTAGGAGGGAGGAAATTCAGCGTTCCCGTAGACCGGAGTAATTTCGGTATTTTCCTGTAGGCTTGAGGAAATTCAGCATCCCCGTAGACCGGAGAATGTTGGAATTTTCCTGTAGGCTGGAGGAAATTCAGCATCCTCGTAAACCGGAGTACTTTCGGTTCTTTCCTGTAGTAAACGAGGTAGTTCTCTTAATTTTATAATCTGCTTCTTGCCTTGTTCGGTCGAAACCGAATCACCGTACTGCTTGAATTTTAAAACGCATTTTTACCTTCATTCGTTGCACGCTTTTAACGTAGACACTGACCGTTCACCTTTTTGCGCTGCATTAAGTAACCGACCGACGTTCCACTGCTCACACATTCATAACCTTTCTTCAGACTTTCAAACATAAGCGCGTCGTTAGAAACAGAGGTGTCAGGTATAGTAGGAAATTTTGGTTTAGGGATGATTTTAGTTTGGGAAACTATTCACTTTTCTTAACCGTGTAACTCCTTTAATACATATTCTGGCTGAATTTCTAATAATAAACTTTTAAAAAGGAGTTATCGACTTTCATTTACCTACTGGGACTTTCTCCACTGAATAAAGGTTACCCGATAGGCACCGAGGCTCCTATTTTCCCGGAGTACCAAAAAAAGGGTGGCGCTCGAGAAATAATAGCTTGCACCACTGCGACAGATTGGGGTTGATTGAAAGAGTTAAATATAAGCAAGCTTGAATCTTTCACCAGAAATAAACCGATCCCCTCTACCCTGTACACCATTAAAATTTAGATATTCAAACCACTCTGTGATAGTCCAAATTATAAAGTCATTATTTAGTACTCTGGGGATTGATCCTCCGGATTGATCAGAATTGATCAGAATTAAGCACGAATGATTCAGAAAAACTGTACCAATTAGTACATTTATTTCCTTATTCCTTGTTCCTTCGAAGAACCATCCTCAGGTAGAGGAAACCCAAATTAAACCAATAAACTAATTTGATTGATTTAAGTAATTGATCTGTATGTCCATAGGCAACTGGTGTGTTTGATTAATACACCAAAAGTGTTTCAATGTATTATATTTTGCTGAAAATTGGTTTTTTAACAGAAGGTTTTTTATGAGCTTTTTTTATTCTTTTATTGACAACAACAACATTTTTTTTTTATTAGTTACAATTCAATTGTTTTTACAGCCCTCTCCTCTCACAATCGAAAGTGCATCCCATGTACTTAGCTTTGCGCACTTAAATGTAAGATCACTGTTTACAGGCTTTGTGGAATTTACCAATATAGTACAAAGTAATAATTTTGATGTGATAGGTGTAACAGAAACATGGTTAACAAACAAAACTCCATCAAATGTGGTCGGTGTTCCAGGATACAACTTCTACAGAAAAGATAGGGGTAGAGGAAGAGGAGGAGGGGTAGGCTTTTATGTAAAGCAGTCATTGAAATGTGAGAGTTTGAGTTTTGTAAATTGCATTTTGCCAGAGGGATATGAGCATTATTGGATACGTATTAAAATTACTCAAAGACTATCCATGTCTGTAGGTGTCATTTATAGGGTTGGAAATAATGTATTAGAATGTGTAAATATTTTGGATAGTTTGTTGCCCGAAATCTTATCAGTGGACGAATATACTGTAGTTTTTGGAGATTTAAACGTTAACATGATGAATATCCAAAATCCAGTTAACAAATTATTTGATAGTTATGGCTTTTATCAGGTGATGGATGAACCAACCCGTATAACTCATGCAACAGCCACTTTATTAGATCCAATTTTTATAAACAATAAAGATATTGTGAATCAGAGTGGAACAAAGGATTCAAATGGTATTAGTGATCATTTACTTACATTTTGCAATGTGAATATATTATCTATTAAGAGTCTTGTGAAACATTTGACAATAAGGGATTTCAAAAGTTTTGATGAGATGGACTTTGTGAGGGATCTGCAATCAGTAAGATGGGATGATCTTTATTATTTTCCCAACATTGATACTCAAGTTGAATATCTAACTGGAAACATAAAGAATTTATTTGATATACATGCCCCTTTCAAGTCGATTAGAGTGACAAAACCCCATGCGCCATGGTTGACATATGGTATCAGATTATTAATGAAGGAAAGGGATGAAGCTAGGCTTCGATGTAGAACGAAAAACACTGCAGAAAGTCTCAAAAACTACAAGATGCTTAGAAACCTTACCAAGATCTCGATACGTAGGGAAAAGTTGGCTTATTTAGAATATTTGGAAAAGCAGAAAAATCAACGAAAAGTCTGGAATACCTTGAGAGATCTTAACGTTTATACGCCCACAAGGGTAGTCAGTGAAATTCCCCTTGAATTGTCCAATGTTGATGAGATCAATGAGTATTTCTGCAGTGTCTTTCAGAAAACAAAAAACTGCGATTCTAGAAGAATACATTATAATAATAATAGAATTAAAGAGGGTACACATTTTTCATTCAAACTAGTGGATACCTCTGACATATGTAAATACATAGGTAGTATTAAGTCAAATGCTGCAGGTGCAGATGGTCTGACACTTCAAATGGTCAAGCTGAGCTTGCATGTTATAATATTACATATCACACATATAATAAATATTTGCCTTGAGAATGGTTATTTCCCAAACTCATGGAAACTATCTCTTGTCTCCCCACTGCCAAAAAAGAATGATCCTGTAAATTTCTCAGACTTGAGGCCTGTCAGCTTACTTCCAGTAATCTCTAAAGTATTGGAAAGAGTAGTTCATGATCAGATTACAGAGTATTTTGATAATAATGGTTTTTTTCCTGTTCATCAATCGGGATTCAGAGCAAATCATAGCACGACGGCGGCACTTTTAAATATAACTGACAATATTGTAAAAATTCAAGATAAACAAATGGCAGCCATATTAATATTGCTGGATTATTCTAAGGCGTTTGATGTGATCGATCACGACCTACTGTGTGCTAAACTGTCTTTTTATGGTTTTGATGATGTTGCGACGTCATTTTTTAGGTCATATTTGTCTAATCGAAGGCAAGTTGTTAGGCTGGGACAAAATGTTTCACAACCTAAAGCCATAATTTCAGGAGTTCCTCAAGGCTCAATTCTTGGTCCTCTATTGTACGTTATTTATACAGCTGACATATTTTCCACAGTGTCATCTTCGCATATTCAATCGTATGCTGATGACACGCAATTATTATTTCAATTTAATCCTGATTATCCTGAAGAGGCTGCAGGGGCATTGAATTTGGAGTTAGATAAGATCCTACAGTTTTCAAGACAACATAATCTCAAGATTAATCCGGCCAAAACCACAATGCTACTTTTCTGTGCTGAAAAGAAGAGAGATGTGCTCATGAATCGCCTTGTTATACAGATTGATCACAATCAGTTAATATTTGCCAATTGTGGTAGAAACTTGGGCTTGTTCATGGATGTACGTCTCAATTTTGATCAGCATTTAAAATCACTTACAAGAAGAAGTTATGTAAAGATGAAACTATTATATGCAAACAAGCATCTGTTAAACTTCAAAACCAGAAAAAAATTATGTGAGTCGCTTATATTTTCCATTTATTCATATTGCCTTATAGTTTATTACCCATTCTTGCATGTAATCAACAAAAAACGAATACAGTATGTTATAAATATTGTTGCCGGTTTGTTTATGGGTTGAGGAAATTTGACCATGTTTCAGCAAACATAAAAAAATTGGGTTGGCTTAAGTGTGATAATGTATATAAATATAATTTAACTCTGTTCTATAGCAAATTAAACATGAACCGGCAGCCAATTTACTTGCTTGAAAAACTCATTTATAGAGACACTATACATAATCGACCACTAAGGGACAAGAATTATTTAACAATACCACTTCATAGAACGTCCTTTTTTCAGAAGAGCTTTACTTATAATTGTGTTAGTTTATATAATAGGTTGCCTCGACGATTTAAAAATTGCAATTTTATTAATTTAAGGTTTGGTTATAAAAGATATTTATTGGATACACAGTAGCTATATGTACAACTAATTTGGTTGATATACTATTTATGTATAAAATATAGGGTTATGTTTTTTTTTTCTTTTTTATTGATGGATTGTTGTCATAATATTTAGTTCTTGAACGGGGGTCTAATTGGTTGAGTGGAGGAATGGCCAAGAGGCTAAACTTCGCCAGTTGGCCCTTTCTTTCTTTTTCTTAGTGTGCATGCACGGTAATTATATATAATATATTGTATATTTGCTTTGTATGTATGCGGAATTAATGAATAAAGACGTTATTTATTTATTTATTTATTTATTTATTTATTTAAATGACAATCAATGTCATCACACATACAACCGGTGAACACTGCTTAGATGCAACAACGCAAAACAACAACATGCACATGTGAACAAAACACAATCCAAAAATAAACTAACTAACTAAATATTCGCAGGACAGAATCGGCTGAAAAGCAAAATAGTATTTTGTTTCAAATCACAACATCCTCCCCCCCTTGAGGCAACGTCCTCAACTAAGTTTCAAATGGCAAAGGACATAATTTCGTAATAGGTCGTATAAAAATTCCTTCTTTAGTTTGAATTCGAGCAATTCGAGCCCTTTTGTCTTTGCCTGGTAGCAATTCCATAATTCGAGCAAGTTGCCATTTCAACGGAGGCAAATTGTCCTCTTTTACCAAAACAATAGAGTTTACCTCTAGATTTTTTGAAGATTGGAACCATTTCGGTCTATTCTGTAACCTATTTAAATACTCAGTAGACCAACAAGTCCAAAAGTTTTGGCGCATCTTAGAGCACCTTTGCCAAAAAGACAGCCTATTTTCATTTAAGTTTGAGATGTCAATTTCGGGAAAACTTGTAAGTGGTTCGCCTATTATAAAATGCCCTGGAGTCAAACAAGTTAAATCGTTAGGATCTACTGATACCGGACACAGTGGGCGCGAGTTAATAATAGCCTCTATTTGAGCTAATACTCAGCTCTTCAAATGTCATACATGAGTCGCCAATAATTTTACGTAAATGTGATTTGGCAGATTTTATGCCAGCCTCCCATAAACCACCCCAGTGTGGGCTGAGCGGTGGTATAAAACGCCACTCTATTTCTTTAGTACCAGTGAAATTCAAAATTTCTGTTTTATTTACATCTGACCTAAAAAATTTGTACAAGTCGTTCAACTCATTAGATGTACCCTTAAAACTTGTGGCATTATCGCTATAAATAGTGATGGGATTGCCACGCCTAGCAATGAACCTTTTTAGAGTAAACATGAATGCTTCTGTTGTGAGACTACTCACAACCTCAATATGCATGGCTTTCGTAGCCATACACACAAACAGTGCAATGTATGCTTTAGATTTGGGAGATTTTCTAAGTCTCGATTGCCTAATAAAAAGCGGACTACCAAAATCTATCCCAACCTTGAGAAATGGTCGAGCTACCGATACCCGATCCACCGGTAATGTCCCCATTAATTGTGATGACACATTTGCTTTAAACCTATAACAAACTGTACAATGATGTAACACACTTTTTACAAAATTCAACCCATTTATCGGCCAATATCTTAGCCTTAACGAAGCCAAGACAGCTTGTGCTCCAGCATGGGCAAGTCGAATATGCTCTAACTTAATTAATAATTTCGTAACGTGATGTTTTGCTGGTAGCAACAGAGGATACCTTTGATCGTAAAGGACTTCTGCGTTTGAAATTCGACCATTTACTCTGAGCAAACCCTGACCATCAATGAATGGATTTAAGCAACGTAATTTGCTGTCCTTAAGAACTAACTGATCTTTATGACTTTTATTTTTATCAATTTGACACTGCAAATCTTCAATTTCCCTGAAAAATGAATCTCGCTGAACTAACTGTACAATTTTTAACCTAGCACTATTTAATTCAGATACCGCAAGAGAACCATGTAACATATTATCTGACCTTTTCTGAGTATTGGTAACAAACCTTAGACAGAACGCAACTGCACGTTGTAGACGTGAAAAGTTTGAAAACCGTGACCAATCAATAACAGGCTCGAAATTTTGAGTATATTGAGCACAAACAACCTTTTTCTGTTCAGAAATTGAGTCCAATTCAATTGCACCAACAGGCATCACTGAGTAACTTGGATCTAAAATATTTTTTGGACCATTCCACCAAAAGGAATTATCAATCAAATTACTAGGAAAAATCCCCCTAGATAGCCCATCAGCTGCGTTGTATTCCGACCTAGTATGACACCATTCAAAATTCGAGGTGAGCTCTTGTATTTCGGACACTCTATTTGCAACAAATGTGGTCCATCTAGACGGTGAACCTCCTAACCAACAAAGAACTATTTTAGAATCTGTGTACAGATAGATCTTTGTAGTATTTAAACCCATAATAGAAACAACTTTATGTACAAGCCTGGACAAAAGTAATGCGCCACATAACTCCAGCCTTGGAAGTGAAACTGTCTTGAGTGGTGCAACACGTGACTTAGAGCACAACAAATTACAAGCAACACTACCATCAGAATAAACACTCCTAACATATATACAAGCAGCATACGCAGCTACAGACGCATCTGCATATCCGTGATACTGGATCTCAACCAACGACTTTCCTGTAAACAAGTTACGAGGAATTTTCAATAACTTCAAGCTTGATAAGTTATTAGCTAGAGTCAACCATTTTTCTTTTAAATCTGCAGGAAGCTCCTCATCCCAATCTATTTTTCTAGCCCAAATTTCCTGCATTAAAATGTTTGCCAACACTATAACAGGCCCTACCAAACCTAAAGGGTCAAACATTTGAGCAATATGAGACAGGACTCTCCTTTTTGTAAAACAGCCAAAACAGTCAATATCAGGAATTGAAATCTTGAAAATATCGTCGGACGGGTTCCAACTAATACCCAAAACCTTATTAGAAACAGTCTCATCCAAAATATCTCGTTCCTTTCCTTTTATTTCCTCAATCTCATTGATTAAAGACCAGCACTACTCAACATTTTTATCAGTTGGTCTTTCAATTCTAATGCTTCCTCTTTAGTATTAGCCCTGACAAAATATCATCAACATAGCATTGATTAAGGATGGCTTTTGAAGCTAATGGAAAAATAGTAGCCTCATCAAAACCCAATTGATTCAAACACCGAGTTGCCAGGTAAGGCGCCGAGTTGGTACCATAAGTCACAGTTTGAAGTTCAATGCATTTGAATTCGTCATGACTTGACTCTCTCCATATAATGTTCTGAAGATGCCTTTGATTAGGGTTCACCATCACCATTCGGTACATTTTCTCAATATCAGCAACAAGAACAAACATGAAACTGCGAAAACGACACAAAATTTCAAATAGCTCTGGTTGAACAGTGAATCCCTTATACATGATGTTATTGAGTGAAACACCTGTAGAGGTTTTTGAGGAAGCGTCAAAAACAACTCCTAATTTTGTAGTTGAACTATTTTCCCTAACCACGCAATGGGGAGGCAAAAACACTCGAAAATTCATATTCTTAATCCCAGCATTATTAAAGTCAAAAGGTACCACTTTACCATGTCCCAATGAAATGTATTCATTAATAAACTTGGAATAATCCGTGAACAATTGTTTGTTATGTTGAAACCTTTTCTCTAGAAACTGAAACCTTTTTATAGCTGAACCGAGTGAATTTCCCAGTTTACAATGTTCTTTAGGTGAACGCAAAGGTAAATCAACTTGAAATTGTCCGTTTTCCAACCTTTGTACCGTAGATATGAAATATTGTTCACAAACCTCATCCTCTGGTGACAAATAGTGTTTATTTGTCACTTCTTCTAACTGCCAGAACCTAGGAATTATATCATTGACATTGTCTAGATTTTGTCAAAATAGTGACACATTTAAATTAGTGAAGACTTTGTTGTTGAAAGAAGACTTTATGGGTGCGCTGCCACAAACTAACCATCCCAATTTTGTGTTCTGTAACACAGGCAAATTTGCACCTAACTTGATTATCCCAGGAAGCAACAGATCAAAATTTAAATCTGCTGAAATTAGCATGTCAATTTCCGAAGGCCTAAAATAACATGGATCCGCCAATGTTATGTTATCCGGCAAACTTATTTTGCTTGTATCAACCAAAGCATGAGGCAATGAACAAGTGATTTTATCCAAAACACAGCAAGAAATTCTAAAATTCTGTGAGCTTTCGTACCTCGATTCCAAAATGAGATCAACCATTTTATTTACCTTTGAAGCAGTATTCCCAATACCTCCTACAGTCAATGCTCTATTGTAAAAATCTAAATTCAAAAGCTTTAGCACCCTTGTGCTGATAAAGGGAATCTGTGACCCGGAATCTAAAAGAGCACGAACAGCTACCCTTTCTCCTTGTCTATTTATCAAATGCACTCTTGCAGTTGCTAGTGATATTTGTGATTTCCATCCCATAGACAGAAGACTTGCATTATCAATAGGAGTTTCATTTGAAGTAGGAAGTTGACTTGTAACATAGTTTTCGTTTGAACCCTTATGACCCTGCCTATTCCTATCAAAATTTTCCCTAGCAACCTCAGGCTCCCTTTGACTTCCTGTGAAGAAATTTTCTTTTACATATCTTTCATCGCTATGAAGTAATGAATGATGTTTACCATTACAAACTTTACATTTATTTGACTGACACTGTGAAACTGTGTGCTTTGAATCCAAACTGTTGTAACACAATTTGTTTTGTTGCACAAACTTCCGTTTATCTGTTATAGAACAGTCCTTGAATTTAAAACAGTTGCCTATTTTGTGCCCATCCTTATTACAAAATAAGCAAGATTTTTTATTTCTAAAATCAGCCCTTAAATTCTCTTGAGTGGTTACTAAAGTAGATTTCATCTGTTTAAAATTAAAACTTTTGTTACTCCCAGGCATACTTTCAAACGCACAGCACCGTTTTTCAAGAAAATCAAGAAACTTAGCCAAATTTGGCAACGCTGTGCTATCTTTTTCAAGCTCATAAGTCCTAAGTGATTGAAAATCAAGTTTCTGTGAAAATATATAGACAAGTAACACGTCCCAACTATCAACGGGCAATTTTAATGCTTTCAATGAATTTAGATGTTGCCTTATATTTGTCAAAAATGCTCTAAGCTGAACCCCATCACCCTTTGTTATGACAGGAGTATCCAATAACCCTTTAATATGTGTATTGACAATGACAAGGTTGTTGTCATACCTTTTCTTCAATATATCCAATGCAATTGGGTAATTATCATGCGTTAATGACAAATCATTAACCAAATTCAAAGCTTCATTGGATAAAGTACTGTCATCAATGAGAGCAGTGAATAAATCAATAAATGACTTCCAATCCTCATATTTACCCGAGAACGAGGGAGTATTTAAATTTGGCAACTTTACTCTACTTATCGAATCGCTATGTGTTTGCAGAGTAGGTTGTTGTGAATTACTAGAAGAATTATTGACACTAGTTGTATTTGAATGGGTTTGTATGACGGTTTTAATTTTAACCAAAATTTTAAAATATTGATTCTCTATCAAAACTCTATCAGCCTCTTCAGCCTCATCCAAATCCTCAATTTTTGTTTAAATTGTACAATTATTCTCAAAATTCTTATTTAAATGAGTGTCCCTCACAGCAAGTTCATTAATATTCACATTAACGTCATTTTCATTAGTATTTACGAAATTTTCTATCCTAGTTATGGCCCTTTTAACCTTTGTACGCTCTTTCTTGAGGTCTTCCATGATAAAAATTCAATAAAAACACTGTTGGTCTGCTAACACAACACGATTTCGCAAAGTCCACAGAAAGTATAGTATAAAACAGTCTGACCTTGTTTGATCCAAATCCTTCTTGTTTTGGTATCACCTTGACCTTTCACCTTCTACGCAGCAACCCAGTATTCAGCAAATCCCATAAGTTTCAGCCAATTATTGTTGTCCACTTCAAACAACCCAAACTTCAATATCCGGCTCGCAGCTGGCCAAAATATGTACCAATTAGTACATTTATTTCCTTATTCCTTGTTCCTTCGAAGAACCATCCTCAGGTAGAGGAAACCCAAATTAAACCAATAAACTAATTTGATTGATTTAAGTAATTGATCTGTATGTCCATAGGCACCTGGTGTGTATGATTAATACACCAAAAGTGTTTCAATGTATTATATTTTGCTGAAAATTGGTTTTTTAACAGAAGGTTTTTTATGAGCTTTTTTTATTCTTTTATTGACAACAAAACATTTTTTTTTTTAATAGTTACAATCCAATTGTTTTTACAGCCCTCTCCTCTCACAATCGAAAGTGCATTTCGCAAATGACAATCAATGTCATCACACATACAACCGGTGAACACTGCTTAGATGCAACAACGCAAAACAACAACATGCACATGTGAACGAAACACAATCCAAAAATAAACTAACTAACTAAATATTCGCAGGACAGAATCGGCTGAAAAGCAAAATAGTATTTTGTTTCAAATCACAACAAAAACCATCTTTGATTTCATGAACGCGAGCCTCTTTGTTACAAGGACCAAATCTTCGATAATGACCACGTTCACCGCAAAAACTGAAAAAAACGATCAAAAGCCGAGCATTTCCCTCGTTCATGCTGTTGACCACATGAAAAACAGTTTTTTTTACATGTTTTATATGAAAATATTGATTATTACCAGCACAAGCTCTAGGATACTGTTTTCCTGATAGCCTGGACGTCTTTGACTACCTGCTTCAAATCTCTGGCCACTCGATCCACTAGCTGAATGCACTTGAGCACTATTTTTCCACCCGTACTGTCTTTGAACTGCATCAACATTTACCACGTCTTTACATATTTTCTTTTGAGTCACCACACTCGATTCCATTGAGCGACAGATGTTTATAGCCTCTGATAATTTAAAATTAGGATATTGAAGCAGTTTTTCCTGAATTCGTGAATCTTTTGCACCCAAAACAATCCGGGCGCATATCCGAACATCTCTTTCTTTGAAGTCAGTTATGTGTCTAATAAGTCCTTAGTAAGCAGCATCATGACTGTGCAGCCGTCAGCAGTTCCTTGGATACTTACGGCTAGGAAACGGTCCGCTCGGAGAGAAACGGCATAGACACGTTAGAGTTAAGTTCCAATTGTATTTTTTTCAATTAATTTTCAAAGTTTTGAAAATAAAAATCATTTTTTAAAAAGGGTTTCTTTAAGACCAGAAACATAAAGTGGCGCAGTCGTGGCGGATTTTGAACGAGCATTTCACAGTGAAAAACTCGTCGGTTTCAACCGTTGATTCAAAAATCGAACCAGTGCTTCATAAGGATTCACAGATCGAAAACGTTTCGTTAATCGGATCGTAGTGTGTTTGGTAGAAAGAAGAAATCCAGCAGTGCAGCAGAGAAAAATGAAGATTTTCCTCCTGTAAGTCACCTTTTTCCAATTGTTGTCCGTCTATGTCTTTCCCCTCACATTCTTCTGATTCTCAAGCAGAAAACATTGAATTCGAGTTAGATTTAGAAGTTACCAACTTAACTGATCAAAGTAAAAGTTCGGAAAATAATCTTTTAAATTTAGATAATCTTTTTTCACGCCTTTCACTTTCAAATCAAGCAAATAATTCAAATCAAGCATTAAATATGCCCCTCCAAATTTTGATAATAAACTATTAGATATTGTTCCAAAATTTGACGGAAATCCTCTTGAATTATCCGCATTTTTAGAGACTAGTAATAAGCTTATAACTACTTATTGGAACAATGCGACGTTAGATTGTGTCCAAAATATCACTATTATCTATGGAATCTATGCAAAACTTATCGGTAAAGCAAGGGAAGTTTATAGCATTTGCGTTACTAAAGATTGGTGTACCGTTAAAGCCGCGCTTGTTGCACATTTTGGTGATCAACGAGATGAAAACGGGTTACTCTTTGATTTGGATCAATTGCGTCAAAATGCAAATGAACTGCCTTTACAATTTCATACTAGAGTAATGGGTAATTTGAGTGCTCTTCATAATTACTTAGATACTCATAATGACGATGAGAATACTGCTAATGTTAAGAAGAACTTTTATAACATCCATGGTTTAAAAATATTTTTAGCTGGTTTGAAAGAACCTTTGGGCTCAACTATCAGAGCAATGAAACCTGTCAATCTTGCGGAAGCTAGAACTTACATAATTTCTGAAACAAATATCAGACACTTGCAAAAACCATTTCATTTTGAAAATAACAATAGAAATGAATCGAACAATCAAATGGTTCAAAGGCAAAATTTTGGCTTCAATAACAGAAACAATTTTCCAAATTTTTCAAACTCCTTTCAAAATGTTCCAAATTTTAACCAAGGAAATTCATTTCCTCGTGGGCCAGTTAACATGCCACAACCTAGATTCAATCAACCAAATTTTTTCACCAATAGACAAGTTTTTGGACCTCCAAGGCCTCAAACAAATGTTTTTAGACCAAACCAACAAAACGTTAGAAATTTGCCCAGACCAACACCAATGAGTGGAATTTCTTATAGTTCAAATAGAAGTAATAACAATAGTAATAATCACAGATCAAACAACTTCCAAATGCATAATGTCAATTCAAGCCCAATGTATAATAATCATTCATATCTGGAGTACGAATATCCATATTATTATGATGATCAAAGTTTGGATCAAAGATCATTATCAATGGAACCATACTGTGACCAACCCCATGATGACTACCCTTATAATGACAATCAAAATGTTCAGCAAATAAAAGAAAATAGTTCTGTAGAAATAGTTGAAGAAAACGCCCAAAATTTTCAGGAAACCTTGCCTCCAGAGTCAATAACGTAGAAATTCACTCAATTTACGACAAGAAAGATCTCCCTTATATAAAAATCGCCAATCCACCGTTAAAATTACTGATTGATACAGGTGCGACAAAATCATTTTTAAATCCCGAAATAGCCGAAAAGTATTTTCCAAATTTCATCAACAAAGAACCATTTTCAATTTCTTCAGTTTTCCAAACAACAACTAGAGATTTTTGTGTTGAAATTCCAGCTTTCAATGAATTTAATTCAGGGAAATCAATCAAACTCTATTTATTCAAGTTTCATCACTTCTTTGATGGTTTACTTGGATACGAAACCTTAAAAGATCTTAATGTCGAAATTGATCTGCAAAACTATCTCTTGAAAACACCAGAATCAAAAATCCCTTTGAGCCACTATGAAGCAAAATCAAAACTATTATTTTTCACTCGTATTGAACCTCATATGACAGAAAAATTAAAAATTCCTGTTGATGTAGAGAATGGTTATGTAATCATTCCCCAGTATAAAATTTCAAATTGCATCATTCCTGAATGTTTAACAGACGCAAGTCAAGGTTACGCTTCTGTAGAAATTTCAAACAATACAGATGAAGCTCAAGAAATTTCTTTATACAATCCAATCAAAGTTCAAAATTTTGATCAAAACAATTTCCAAATTTTTAATTTTACCATTCAGCAAACACCTAATCAATTTTATAGAAATGAGATTGCAGATTTGATCCGCACGGAACATATGAACGAAGAAGAAAAATATCATATTACAAAATTGTGTGATAAATATTTTGATATTTTTCATAAAGACAATCAACCGTTGACATTTACCAACCAACTCAAACACCAAATAAAAACAACTGACGAACTACCCGTCCATTCAAAATCATATCGATACCCATTTATACATAAACCGGAAGTTGAGCGGCAAATTCACGAAATGCTGAATCAAAACATTATTAGACCAAGCGATTCACCATGGTCTTCACCAATTTGGATCGTACCAAAAAAACCGGACGCTTCTGGGAAGAAAAAGTGGCGAATTGTCGTAGATTTTAGGGGAATTAATTCCAAAACTATTGATGACCGTTATCCAATTCCAAATATCACTGACATTCTTGACAAATTAGGCCGTAGCCAATATTTTACTACTCTCGACTTGGCTAGTGGATTTCACCAGATTGAAATGCACCCCGACGACATCAAAAAAACAGCCTTCAGCGTTGAAAATGGGCATTATGAATATATCAGAATGCCCTTTGGCCTGAAAAATGCGCCCGCAACCTTTCAAAGGGTCATGGATAATGTTTTAAAAGGACTACAAAATAAAATATGTTTCGTCTATATGGACGATATAATAGTGTTTCCCCTCACTACAAGAACATATCGTCAATCTCAAACATATTTTTCAGAGACTACGTGAAAGTAACTTGAAAATCCAGCTTGATATATCTGAATTTTTACATAAGCAAGTTGCATTTCTTGGACATATAATAACAACCGAAGGAATAAAACCAAATCCTGATAAGGTCAATGCTATTCTGAAATATCCAATCCCAAAATCAACCAAGGAAATTAAAAGCTTTCTCGGACTTCTTGGTTATTATCGGAAATTTATTCCAAATTTTGCCAAAATAACCAAAGCATTCACAAATTGTTTAAAGAAAAATTCAACCATAAACATCAATGACCCCGAATATCAGAAAACCTTCCAAGACTGTAAACTACTTTTAACAAATGACCCAATATTGCAATATCCGGACTTTTCTAAAGAATTTAATTTAACAACTGACGCAAGCAATGTTGCCATTGGTTGTGTCCTTTCACAAGGGCCTATAGGTCAAGATAAACCGATTGCCTACGCATCGAGAACATTAAATTCTTCAGAACAAAACTATAGTACTATTGAAAAAGAACTTCTCGCAATTATATGGGGAACACGTTATTTTAGACCTTATCTTTTCGGAAGGAAATTCAAAATTGTAACAGATCATCAACCCCTTCAATGGTTAATGAACCTTAAAGAACCAAACTCTCGACTCGTTAGGTGGCGTCTAAAATTAGAAGAATTTGATTATCAAATTATTTATAAGAAAGGCAAGAAAAACACCAATGCCGACGCTTTATCACGAGTAGAAATTCATGTGAACGAAACAAATATCCAACCGTCTAATTCCGAGGAAAACCAAAGTAGCGAAACTAGAATAAGGTCGCAAACACCGCCTGTATTACGTTTCATGCAATCTTATAACGAGAATCCCATATTAGATAATCAGTCTATTATAGCACAGGCTGACCCAGACGAAAATGATGACAACGAAACAGTGCATACGAGTGCAGAGGATCCAATTCTCACCATTCATATCACTGAAAAACCAATTAATTATTTTCTCTGTCAAATTTTCATAATTAAAGTTGATAGAAATACATTGACCTCATTTCACTAAAAAATCAAATAACCGACATAACAAGTCATTATATCAAACTAGAAACCACAATTAACAACTCTTCAATCGAATCAAAATATCTATTGCTTGAAGCTTATCAACATCTCAAGTATGAAGTAAATTTGGTAAATCAGAAAATCGATTCTTTCCTACCAAATGGACGAAATAAAAGAGACTTAATTAATCCAATCGGATCACTTGTCAAATTTATAACTGGCAATCTTGACCAAGAAGACGCTAAAGAAATTCATGATCATATAAAAACGCTTGAAAATAGTCAAAATAATGTAATTCAAACAGTCAATCAACAAGTGTCTTTAACAACCAATTTAATGAAAAACATCAATCACACCATGACAATTGTGAGTAATAATCAGAAAGCAATTGAAAACCGAATAAATGGTATTATTGATGATATCAAAAAGACACAGTTCAGCTATTTGCACTACCTTGAAATTCACGAGACCATTGATCAAATCAAAGTAAATCTCGACGCATTGTTGAACTTCATCAGCGAATTAGAAAATGCTATCACCTTCGCCTCGCTCAAAACCTTGCATAGGAGTATAATAACTCCACGAGATCTCAAGGAAATAGTGAATGAACTCCAGAAACAACACAATGTTTTCCAACTTCTATTTCTAAGCGATAATTTCGAAATGTATTACCGTGTAGTTGAAACAAATGTTTTTGCAATTGAAAACAAAATAGTTTTCTCTTTAAATTTTCCGCTAGTGAATCAGGATGATTTCGAGATTTTCCATCTCTTTTCCATCCCAAATAAAAACAATTCCATCATCATCCCTCCTTCTACTCACCTTATCCTGAGCAACGACAAGTACCAATACCAAAACGAAGAATGCATGGCCCTGAAGAAGATATACTACTGCAAGAACAACAACGTTCTACCAACACATGAAAATCCTGATTGCGTTACGTCCCTTTTGTCCCTCAAAAACCTCTGGATCAACTACACCAATTGCAACTACAAGAGTCACATATCAAGCCTCTGGACTATGTAAAAGAGCATAGCCCTTATCAACACTGGTCCTTCTGGATCCTGATTCTTCTGATCCCGATCCCGATGGCAATTTACCTTGTCATGAAAAGGAAGCCAGCCATAATCAAGCCCCAGCGTACGAGTACCATTGATGAAACTCAAGTGCTACCCCCTTGAGTTTCCTTTAAGAAGGGAGGAGTTATGTGTCTAATAAGTCCTTAGTAAGCAGCATCATGACTGTGCAGCCGTCAGCAGTTCCTTGGATACTTACGGCTAGGAAACGGTCCGCTCGGAGAGAAACGGCATAGACACGTTAGAGTTAAGTTCCAATTGTATTTTTTTCAATTAATTTTCAAAGTTGTGAAAATAAAAATCATTTTTTAAAAAGGGTTTCTTTATGACCAGAAACATAAAGAGTCACATGTTTAGACCAATTGCCTTAAAGCTGCTATTAATTGATCAATCGTTTCTACCGAATGCTGTTCACGTTTAAAAAATTTATAGTTTTCGTAAACAAGGTTCTTGGCAAGGCTATAATACGCTTCAAATTTAGATAGAACTACAGAAAGTTTTTCAGAGTCTTCCCCCTCTGTGTATTCAAATGTATTTTAGATTTTTAGGGCCTCATCTCCTAACAAATTGAGCAAAATAGCTATTTTCACATTATCAGTTTTATGAGTCCACTAGCAATGGGGACCGTCCCCAGGCGATAGAAAAGGATAGACTTATGTGAAAACTGTACAGTACAGCGGGATCTTCTATCTCATCCTGGCATCAAGCGTGTAGAATTGCTTCCCATATAGTCATTAATAGATATATGTGTACTTGTGACTTCTGGTGGGGCTTTCTGCTATGCTCTCATCGTTTTGTTCTTCTGAAAGCTGCTGCATTTCTTGATGAAATTTCTGATATCTTTGGTCATATTTGGCCGTTTAGAATGTAAGTTCACTCTTTTGCATGTTCTTGTTATTCCTTGGGGACCTCCCAGTGGCGTGTTGTGATACATATTTATGATCTCCAATTTTTTCTTGTCTGTGAATGTTTCCGCTTCTTCTGTCGAGTAGTTTAGCAACTTGATTTTTAGAGCTGTTTTCTTGAAAATTAATCTTAAAATTGCTCTTATGATGTCGGAGTCGATATCTGTTTTGAATGGTCGAAAAAGTGCTAGTTTTGTAATTTTTTGTGCATCTCGTCGTAATCAATCCTCTCCTCGTAATTTTCGCGGAAAATTAAACCGAACATTTTCAACTTGTTTAAATTTTGTAAATGTGAAATATCTACTATTTCCGTTCATTCTTTTTTTAAATTTAGAAGTATATTGAATTCATTGTCTAGCATATCTAATGAGGTATTGAGTTCTATATCGAAATTCTGTGGTAGAAAAACTTCTGGGATGTAGTCACCTGGCAGGTTATTCGTGGTCTCCTTAGTGTTGCTGTTGGTTTTTGCATTCAACAAATGTGGCTACGTGAATGTGTTTTGTAGGGGCATCTTTTGTAGTTGGATAGTCGTAATGGGATAAACAATTTCAGGTTCAAGTTTTCTGCAGTTGTAGCATAAGATCTTCAAAATCGGTGTCGTGGCATACCGTGTATATTCTGCTCAAATAATCTGCATTTGTGTTTTTCTTTCCTGGTTTATAAACTATGGTATATTTATATTCTTCCATTTTTAGTCTCAATCTATCTAATCTGGATCCTGGATTCTGAATTCTCAATACTTGTGCTAGAGGTTTGTGGTCTGTGCATATCACGAGTTTAGTTTGAAATACGTAAGGTCGAAAATGGTTGACAGCCCAAACTATTGCCAACATCTCTTTTTCTGTGATGCTGTAATTTGTTTCTGTGGAGTCTAGTGTGCGGCTTGCGAAGCTAATGGGTAGATGTTTTTCTATTTTTCCTCCTATAGCTCAGTTACTGGCATCAGTGGTCACAATGAAGGTCTTGGTGAATTCTGGAAAACTTAATATTGGTGGAGACGTAATTAACCGGTTTAGTTCTTGGAGTTGATTTTCACATAGGTCAGTAAATAAGAACTTGACATTTTCCTTCAACAAATTTGTTGAGGGCTGAGCTGTCTCAGCGAAATTGGGTATAGACCTTCAGTAATACAAAGCAATACACAAAAAACTTTTCACATCTCTTCCCGATTTTGGTGTTGCCACTTGTGTTATGGCACTCACTTTTGACGGGTCTAAGTGTATACCTTTTTCTGATATGATATGACCCAAAAAATTGATCTCCTTTCTCAAAAAATTACATCGTTTGGGATTCAGTTTCAAATTCAATTCTCTGGATTGGTGGAACACTTTTTTCATTATATTTTGGTTTTCAGTTATATCGTAAGCTGGAATAATGATATCATCCAGAAAGACAAAACAATAGATCCCTGACAAGCCTGATACCACTGTATTCATGAGTCTTTGAAAAGTTGCTTCTGTGCCTTTTTATCCAAAAGGTAGCCTGATGTACTCTTAATGCCCTATCGAAGTAGGATTTTCCGGAGATTTCCGTCGGGGTGGAAAAATCGTGTTTTTTCATCTGAGGCGCCACCACCACTATGTATCATGTATCAACATGGTAGAGGCCCTACAATGCCTCTCGGGTAGCTTCTTTACAATGGAGAAAATACTAGAGTTCGTGTTGTTTCAAATTCCGCTCTGAAAAAGGACTTCGGTACAGTAAAATTCTCGTGGCGAGGATTCAGAGAAAACAGAAAATAGATAATCAATTATCAACAGCAAATTACAACCAGAAAATCGTTCGTTACAAGGGCGACGTGGAGTGTATTCTACGGCGAAATCAATATCAAAAATAAAGGAAAAATGTCCGATGATGTAGGATGAAAGTGTAACGCAAGTGGATGATACGGGAAAAATCGACGAGGTCAGTTAGCGGACTGACTCAGACATCGGTAGCCTGACTTATAGAATGCGAGAAAAATGAATTAAAACGTTACGGGTACGGGATGAAACTCCAGAAGAATAATTCTTTCCGAAACTATCTCCTAGGACGTTCAATAAAAAAAACTATGTCGATAACAGAACGTCGATTTAAAAACTGTTTTACATTTTTCTCCTGAAGAAGTGTTCGTACTTCTGAAATTACGATTCTTGATAAAAAATAAACAGGAATAAGAAAAGGAACACCAGAAATCCCCGTGATACAAGTTCACCTCATCCTGTAATAGGCAGAAGTGAGGAAAACCGGCCACAGAAAATTTCCTGATATCCGGTCAACCTTACAGAAAAAGAATTTTTCCAGATGCAGGCCTGATTCTTCAAAATAATTGGCCTTGGAAAACAGCATCCACTCCTAGAACACTCATCAGAAAAATGTGACTTCGGAAGTCACTGTTTTTGGTTAATCAATTTACTAGATCGCGGTTTACTCGATAGAATTACAGCAATAAACATGAGGCTATTTATATTTATAGTTCTGAACTTTTTCCTCAGATGATTGTGATGACGCATTTGAATCCTACCTGGTAACCTCGCACCAACAAGTGAACAAATCCAGAACAGAGCTGAAATACTCGCAAGCATGGGTCGATTTCGTAGGTGCTACTCAACAGGAAGTAAGGGACCATATTCCCCAACAACGTCCTCAATACTATTCATTGGCGAATACATAACACTTAATAGATTTATTTCAGATTTTCAGGGCTGTTTCATTATATCTCAGGTTTTATTTAAGAGTTGAAAAACTCTTGAATATAATCTTTGGAATCAGTTATCATGAAATAACTTAATTCGAGAAACCAATGAACTCATAGTTCATCTATTCAATGAACAAGTATTCATTATTGAAATGTACTTTTTCATTATATTCATGTTACTTCTTGGTCCAGTGTGTGAATAAATCGAATATAAATAAATCATAACATAACCTAGCAAAACCTGGAAAATACACAATGTTGCCAACATAATCGAAAAGATACTCCAAATTCCCCTAAAAAGAGTTCAACGTTTTCAAATTGGATAATACACTTATTTCTATTACCGAGCATACCCGACCGGTCATAGAGAGAACAGTATAAAATAGGTTCGAGGGATAGAAAGAAATTTCCTCTCTATTCTTTATAGAAAGAAATTTCTTCTCTATGACGTTACAGAATACGCGCTCAGGGTCTCTATACGTTCAGGTGGTTAGATTTGGTAGTGTAGATTTTGCGTTCGAATCTAGGTGATGCGCGGCGAGTAATTAATAATAATTATTCGATTGATTGGTGGAAAAACAAGATAGACTGTTTCGGACAGTAATTGAATAGCAGATCAAGACTTGTTACACAAAAACTTTATTTTGAAGAAAATACAGGGTTTTTTGACAGATTATTATGTGAGATCCGGGAAAAAGCGGATTACTCAAATAAAACCGGGAGAATAAATCAGAACATTCCGTCACATCGCGTGAAATCTTTTGTATTTTTGAAACAGTGATCTGATCCTTCACTTTTCCCTTTGCTTCGTGCACAGCATGTGAAGTATCGAAGAAACTGCTGAAACAAATGCAGAATGTGTGTTTTTGACAAATTTTGGCTGTTTTCAACGTTCATAATTTTTTTCTCAAGTCCTCAAGGATACTCAATATGATCCATTTGCCTTTTGTGTAAAATGAAATCAATAAGCTTCTGGTTGAAGAAATTTCAAACAGCAGTAGGTTTGTCGCTTGAGAAAATGGATTGGTCGAGAACACGGAATTTCTGTATGAAGTATGGAGGATCAATAACATCACGCGTTCACATCATATCCATTTTACTAAATTCAAGGTTGGCTTGCCGAAGATTATTAACAAAAACTGCACTGCACCTCAATTTATTCGTCCAACTCCCAATTATATCTCTTGAAACTTGAGAGAGCACCCCACATCAAATCAATTCCATCAGTACTTTGATCGTTAAACTCAAATTTGCACAGGCACATATCATCATTTACTGAAAGATTTGAGGATTAGGGAAACCACTACACATCCAATTGAATTAATTCCAACTATCTTAAGACACATAAGATATATTTCGTACGTGACTTGAGGCAGCTCTCATTCCTGGAATAAGGCCGACTTCCATTGTTGTTTTAAATCTTGAGAAATTGGCGGAAAATGTTCGTCGGAGAACTTTGCATGGAAAGCGTATGTCGAGCCACAATTTCTTGCTAATGAGGTCAAAAGATACGTGTTCCAGATTCAATTACCCTTTTATGAACTCGAGCGTAAAGAGCTCTTTACTAAACTATGATCAGGAATTATAGGTTTATTACCGATGTGAATTAGGATGACAAGAGAATATAGTGAAATTTTGAAAAGAACCCTCTGTGTATTTCTACTTTTTTGGTTTTTCAGATGATTCTACATCATTTTGCTAGAACTAAATTCATCTGTATCTCTTGAATTTTTCGAAAATATTTGATGATTTTGATGTTTTTCTCACAAGTTACGTACTTCAGATCAACTGACATTTCTGGAACAAAACTTATAACAAATCGTCATCTCATCTGTTAATCTTTTATCTCATTAGTGATAAAAATAAAATGATATGATGTTGCACCAAGTATGAGGATCTTTTTAAAAAAAAAAAACGCCATCTAGTTTATTTGTTTTGAATTTCAAAGCTCAATGAAAAATTTCTTTGGAAAACTATAAAATTACCTTTCAAACAAGATCAAAAAATAAATATTCAAAATTTTGAAAATATTAAAAGATGCAAAATTCAACACCTTTCATCTCGAAAGCGACAAACGGTAAGATAGATCTACATCATTAAGATTTGACTAAGAAATGGACGTGCAATTGAAAAATGCAATGAAATTCATGGTGTCCTGGTCAACATTCCAAATTCGGGTGCTGTGGACAACTTTAGGGACACCCTGTATGAATGTTACTACCAAATTCAAAAAATTCAGTATGAATCAAGAAACTTTTGTATTAAACTTTTTTCTGTACTCCTTTTTCTGTAACAAAATAACTAAGGGAAGGGCTCAATATACAGCGTGTTCCAGTAGGGGTGGCCACCGACCATATCCCGGAAACTGTCCGTTGTAGACGTAAAATTTTATTACTTAAACGACCAAGAGAAAACCCAGGATTTTTTTTTAAGTTTCTGAAATGGTCACCAGGGGGCGTAACAATGAACACCAAGTAGAAAAATAGGAGTTTTATAAAATGATGCCAATGAAAATATATCGATGATATCATTTTCATATTCACTGACTTTTCACCTACACTTTTTGTCAAAAACATTTTTTTCAATCTCCCAATACTATTTATTGTGGTGGCTCGTGGGGTGATATTATGGGTGTTCTGCATTTTTTTATGGAATTCCGTCTCCTTTTTAATTGATTTCCCTTCATCTCCACTAGGTGAAGTTCCGATCGATTATTTTGGCATTTAGACATTTGAACAAGGTTTGTAAAATGGACAGGTTGCTATGCAAATTTTTGAACAATCAAGCGCGGCGAGAGACGTCACCCGGTGTCCCCATTTGAATGAAAACTCTGGAGAACAACACTTAAACCCAAAGAAAAATGCTTGTTATCATTATAAATTCATCAAAACTAATTTTGAAAATGTATAAGCACTGAGAGATATTTTTAAAATTATTCCAGAAATATCTTATATTCCTCCTTCAACCCCTATGCTTTGAATAAAAAACTGTATTCTTCTTTTTGTTAACTGATTGCACTCATTTCTTTCACACATATTGTTTCTAAATGGTGCACTACTCTAATAATGATTAATGGGAAAGAGTGTATACAGAGTGTTGCATTATTATTGCGAAAAAATCCAGGGTGAGTTTCCCCACTTAAAAATAATAAGAAAACTTCATATAAAGGTGTGTCCGGAAATGCTTCGTTACAGAGCTGAAGAAAAAATAAAAATAAAAATAAAACTTCAACACCCTGTAGCTCTGTAACGAAGCATTTCCGGACACACCTTTATATAAAGTTTTCTTATCATTTTTAAGTGGGCAAACTCACCCTTCGCAATATTGATGAAACACCCTGTATACAGGGTTATTCACGTTATTAGACACGAAACATTATGGCCGAAGTATAAGATTTTGAAAAAGTTTTTTTTTCTGGATGGACAGGGACCCTTTAAGGCTACATTTTGAAAATATTTTCATGTTATACAGGGTGTCCCCAAAACACGAAACGCATCAAAGTTGTATTTTTTAAATGGAACCTTCTGTATATTAATTGATATTCCAATTCTTTCTTCAATTTTGAACAAAAATTGTGATAGAACTAATGTTCCTAAATTCATCCGTTATCGAGATATCGCGTTTTAAAAATGTCATTTTTGCAACTTTGACATGCTATAAAATTCAAACTATTCAAGTTAGAGGAAAATGGTTTGCACTTTCCTATCTTAACTTTTCAAGAGGTCTTCTGTCATTTGGATAGAAGGTACCATCAACTGTCAACTTTTTTCGGCACATTTTGACATTTTTTCACAAGAATGAATTTAATCTCCTTGAATAGCTCTTGAAAAGTTAAGATAGGAATGTGCAATCCATTTTTCTCTTACTTGAATAGTTTGAATTTTATAGCATGTCAAAGTTGCAAAAATGCCATTTTTAAAACGCGATATCTCGATAACGGTTGAATTAAGGAACATAAGTTGTATCACAATTTTTGTTCCAAATTGAAGAAAGAATTGAAATATCAATTAATATACAGGGGGTTCCATTTAAAAAAATACAACTTTGATGCGTTTCGTGTTTTGGGGACACCCTGTATAACATGAAAATAAATTTTAAAATGTAGCCTCAAAGGGTCCCTATCCATCCAGAAAAAAAACCTTTTTCAAAATCATATACTTCTGCCATAATGTTTCGTGTCGAATAACGTGAATAACACTGTATTGTCACTAGCCCCTATCCTATACACATTGAATATATTATTGATCTTGTTGTCGTATATAGATAGAAACCTTTGTCAAACCCAAATGCTCCAGATAGGTGACCCCTTAGACTATCTAAAGGTGACCCCTTATTCAGTCCAAGCTTTATCACCATGCACCAAAAAGTAAGCAGGGAAAATAGTTCAACGCATTCTTCTTGTTGCATCCACAAATCCACGCATTTTTTTAAATAAATGTCTCTATCAAATTTACGAGTGTAAGTTCTTCCTCTACTCACACCAGATTTTTCAATAAATATGTCTGGTAATGGCCCACCTTTCTTTTTCAATTCTAGGTTGTCTTTCTTTCTTTGAAAAACTTCTTCACATTAATCAGATCGAAGACCACTTGTTCCATAGTACACAATTAATAATAACTGTCAATAGTATACAAAAACAGAATCACAAAGTCACACACTTCATTTTAATGTTTTCAAGATCAATCCAGACAGTCAAGAAAAAATTTGATATTTAAAATACGATTTCACACTATGCAGTATGTCTGAAGATTAATGCGAAGTATCAAAGTCTTGATTTAGAAAACAGTTTCACATTATAAAATGTCAGCAGGGTATAAATGAGGCGAATTTCTGTCATCAAGACAGAACGAAATTCGACCTCAGATATATGGAGCTGTCGCTACTTGTTGTTTATTATACTATGTCCTCCGTAATGCAATATTCTGCTCATAATGCAGCGAACTGTCTAGTAAAAATTTCCGTGAAAATAAGGATTGTTCTGACTGCAATGGCGGAAGTTTTGTAACCCAGCGGAGGTGTGCAATGGAGCGCACAGTGCTCCTTCAATCGGCTCAGATGAATATTAACCCGGCGATAGTTCGTATGTTATTCCATTGGTTTACTTTAATTTCGTTGTGAGCGCTTGTACCCCCCTCCGCCTGTGTGTAGTTTATTAGTCCAATCAAAAGCGAATGGAGAATTGGATAGAGCGGAATATTACATTATTTGTTTGTTGGTGACGGAACATTTTAATATTTGATAGACTTGTTGACATAATTATTTTTTCGGGACCTTTTAATTTTCAATTATTGGGAGCACTGCTGCGCTCATGCTCCAGCCAGCGGTATCACATTTTTGAGTTTTTTTTCAAAAAAATCCAATGTTATGGTTTATTCATTTTTATTCATTTCAAAAGGAGATACTTTTTTTCTATTGAAAAATTAAATAAAAAAAAACAAAAAAAAAATCTAATTTTTTGTTGAATCAAATGTTCAATGAATACACCATCACATTTGTTTTTTTTTTGGAAAAAACTTAAAAATAGCATATCCTTTCAGCCAACACCATCTAGTGGCGACGGTGAAAGTCACAAATTTTGAATCAAATAAGCATTTTGTAGTGCAGATCATGCTCTTTCATATGAGCCCAAGTTCGTCAAAATCTGTCAAGCAAAACGGGAGAAGTCGCCGAAAATATATCATCGATATATTTTCATTGTGTAAATTTTATAAAAATCCTATTTTTTACTATTTTTTATGCCCGTTAGCGACCAATTCAGAAACTTGAAAACATTTCCCAGGCTTTTCTCTTGGCCGTTTCAGTAATAAAATGTTTTGCCGCAAACCTCTATGATCAATAGTTTCCTGGATATGGTCGGTGGTCACCATTACTGTATAGCGAAAGCGAATCATCCTTTACATAAATGAAAGCTTGTCAAGATCCCACATTTTCTTTTCCTGTACGATCACATGCCAGAATGCTGATATAGTGGCAACCGAAGCTCATTTTCATTATATTTTTTTGCCAGATCTTCCACAGCATTATTCAAAAAACGAGTTTTGTGTAACTTTGCTATGACTAGTAGATGTTCCTCTACTTCAATACCTGTGGTTGTAAGCCATTTGTTATTTTTCGATTTTTTCAAAATGAAGCTCGTGTCACCTCTATATTGCCGTAAATGATAGCTTGCTTTATCCATAACTACCACCAAACCAGCCAGAAGCCTTCAAATTGCACATTGGGTGTCTTCGGGGGTGTCCATTTTTTTTATATGACCGTACCAACAAAGTACCAACTTTCACACTCATTGTAGTGGAGAATTATTAGCTCCCTCGTTGAAGTGCATATTTTCGTTTCATTCATATTCTCATAAAACTGTCAACAATATGGCGTAACAGCAAATACTTACATATTTAAAACAACTCATTGCGTATTCATATTCTGGATCTTTATTACCTGCCTCCATTAGGTAGCTGCTTATTATGCATGTTATAAAACCTCATTAGGTATGCAAAAAGACTACAGAGGTTTAAAAGGATCATTAAGTTTAATAAAGATCATGAAGTTCATCTACGCCTATCACTCGGCCTATTATGAGTGACCACGAAATTCAACAAACCTGGCGAAATTCCCAATTTGATTACACAAAACCTACATTTTTGATACAGACAAAAAAATTTGGAAACAATCTAAATACATCAACAACTCACTTTGACAATAATTGGCTTTAGGATAGAACCGATAACGATGTGTAAAATCCGGTCAAAATAGACATTTTAACTAACAAAAATCCCGACAGAGTTGAATTTTGGTCCTTCTGAACACCATTAAAAAAAAGTGTCAAAGGTCTTCATCGATCCTATGTGTGCTAAAAAATCAGGGTCACAGGTCAAAATTTGAAGATTTTTGGATTTTTTTCGATAACAGTAAATTAGCTCTGAGAAAAACTATTACCTTGGATATTATCCACAAAAATGATCCCCATACTTTTTTTTCAAAAAACACCATGCTGAAAGGTGTAGGAGTTACGTTCTACATAATACGCACACATTTCCACTACAACTGTGAGGTAGTACTTTGGCGCGCTTTTTTAAATCGCAAATCAACTCAAATCAGAAGTATACATTGTGTCCCAAATTCGTTTCTCTATACAGGGATCTTGGCTCCTATTATACCTACATCGAAGTTTAAATGGGGAAAGTTCTAGAGGAAACTCAATGCATCAGATATTCGGTTCCAGATTTGCGATCGGTCGATTGGTTTTGGAAATATTGGCAAAAAACCGAAAATGGCGGATTTTGTTTTTTGCCAGTAAATCCAAAATAGCTAATTGGACAGCTATGGAAATGTGACATTATCAATGAAAATGTGACATTATCTATGAAAATGTGACACTTTTTCAAGACGAATAAAATGGTGTGTATATGTCTCAATCGCCTTTTGTTTTTCCGCAACCCGCCTCCACTTTCATTTTTCTTATGGCCGCCATATAGGATTTTTCGATTTTTGGAAAGAGCGTAAAATTTCCAGTCTAGTGATGTCCCACAAGTGCATGAAAGATTCAAGTATCATCGAAATATCACACTTCGTAGCTGGGACTCAATCTTTTCTAAGGAGGCCATGATTTATTTGTCGCAAAACATCATTAATAGGTACTGTATCAACCCAAGGTCACCTTATATGTTGTGCAGCGAACGTGTTAAAGTGATTGAATTTTCAATAGAACATGGACGTAAATAATGACTTCTCAACGAGTCTATGAGTGTATTGAATAAAAAGTCATTGTTTATTCAACCAACACTTAAGCTTTTGAATAACTTACAGGTAGATACAAATATATTGAAAATGAAAATACTGTAATGTGTTCTCAACTGTCTCGGAATTGATTTACAAGTTTGCAAAATGACGTCCATTTGCATCGAGGCATTTTTGACAATTAGTAACTGTTTTTCGTTCAACCCTCGCAAGTATGTTTCTGTTGATATTTGTAAATGTGTCGAAAACTCTTTGTCTCAGGATTTCTATAGTCGCACGAGGATCACATTCATAGACCTCATCCTTTGTATGACCCCAGAGATAAAAATCCAAGGGCGAAAGGTCGGGGGATCTTGGAGGCCAGGGTATTGTACCATTTAATGAAATGATCCTTTCCTCAAACTGCTCTATCAAGAAGTTCCTGACTTGTGTGGTGCTGTGGTTCTTCTGAACTCATCTTCGATTAGAGTAGCTCGTAATGCCGGCACAACCTGATTTTGCAAAAGCTGTAGGTATCTTTGTCCGTTTAGGCTGTAGTCTAATGAAAATGGTCCTATGAGTCGATTTTCTCAAATGATTGATTGATAGTTGCCCAATTGAGAAAGGTAAGTTGGAATAAATTACCAATGACCCCACACCAATAAACGTCAAACCAAAATCTGGTCTGTAGACGTCTCACTGCCACTTCGTGAGGGTTTTCCACAGCCCAATGATGAATGTTGTGCTTTTAAAAAACTCCATAATTCGTAGACCTACTTTCATCGGACCACAAGACATGATTTACAAAATCGGAATTGTCATTACACTTCCTTGAATACCACTCACAGAAGCGCATCCGTCTTTGAAAATCAGTGTTTTCAAGTCCTTGAGCTACTGTGGGTCTGTATGGATGGTACTAATTCTTCTTTAGCACTCTCTGTACTGTTGATTTTGACACACCAATTCCCCGTTCTACAGTTCTTACCGATTTGCTAGGGTGTAAAATGTTTCTGTTGCGATTTTCATTTTCAATGTTGTATCCGCTTCTAGGTTATTCGAAGGCCCCAAAGTTGATCAAATTAACAACCATTTTTCTGAATTGGGTTTTATGAGGCTGTCGTCGTTCGGGGTACATCTCCAGATACCTTGCTGAGGTAATGTTGGCATTTCTCTGTGACTGCAAGTACAGCGCTAACATATCCAACTTTTCTTCATTCGAATAGGGAGCACCGGGCATTTTTAATAGGTTTCGACAATTTGTTTATCAGATTTATCACTTTAATGACAGAGAAGCGTACTA
Organism: Orchestes rusci; assembly: GCA_958502075.1. NCBI lineage: Eukaryota > Metazoa > Arthropoda > Insecta > Coleoptera > Curculionidae > Orchestes > Orchestes rusci. The sequence continues at coordinate 14,861,559 of OY293305.1, read as the reverse complement.
CTAGTCACGTAAACACAACTTGCATACTGAATTATTATTTGCGGGGTGTTATAGACCACAACGCTATCTTTCGGCAGAATTATTAAACGACATATCAGAGCCTCCTAGGATTTTGCTTATAAACCAGTTTTCTGACAAATAAATCATGACCTCCTTAGAAAAGATTGAGTCCTAACTACGAAATGTGGTATTCCAAAGATACTTAAATCTTTTATGCACTTGTGAGACATCACCAAACTGGAAATTCCACACTCTTTCCAAAAATCGAAAAATCCAATATGGCAGCCATAAGAAAAATTAAAGTTGAGGAGGGTTGCAGGAAAACAAAAGACGATTGAGACATGTCATACACACCATTTTATTCGTCTTAAAAAAGTGTCCCGATAATGTCACATTTTCATAGCTTTCCAATTGGCCGTTTCGGATTCACTGGCAAAAAACAAAATCCGCCATTTTTGGTTTTTTGCCGATATCTCCAAAACCAATTTATCGATCGCAAACCTGGAACAAAATGTCGGATGCACTAAGTTTCCTTTGAAACTCTCCCCATTTAACCTTTGATGTTGGTACAATAGGAGCCAAGATCCCTGTATAGAGAAACGAATCTGGGACACACAGTATAGTTCTAATCAGAACAATATTGAATGGAACAATAGAACCATTTTTATCTCTGGAGATTTGATTTATCTTCCGCCGGTATTTATCTCCAGCAAATATTTCACCATAATATTCTTTTGGAATGGTGCAACTATATGTATAATTTATCTTTCTCGTTAACATGTATTATGCATGTGAGATTTTGTAACTAGTAGCATGGCAAGCGAGCAATAATTTTGAAAATTAAAAGAACCACTCAATCGCATCCGAATCTTCGAGCAAACCGATTTACGTCCGATTGATCAGGATAGAGTCACTGGAGAGGGAAGACTTGTGCATCTCAACGATCCTAAGAGCTATACTGGCGGTAGCGCAAGCTACTGGTAGGGTCACCCATGCCGAGAAGGTCAAAGGTTAGAGGTCAGACAAAAGGTTGGTGATACAAAGGCTTAACCCTACGGTGTTATGCGACCCGTTTTTGAGGAGTGGATGACATCTGAGCTGTAACGGAGCCTTTGGGACACCGGAAGACCTCCCAAAGTATTAAATAGCCTAGCGGCCAAGTCGGGTATTCTTGCGTCCGTGGTCCCTTTATTTTGACCCATTCTCGTGAAAACAAAATGGAACACCAAAACAAAAACATTTTGATAAAGGTAGGGGAAGGAACCCCGGCGGGACCTCCTGATACCACATCATCTCCTGCGGAAGGAACTTTACCGGACTGGAACTGGACCATCCGTCTCAAAATCACAATCAACCCCTCCCCGGATGAACGTGGTATACGGAGCTGTGCGGGAGAGGGGGAGAAAAAGAAGAAGAATAGAAGATTTGCGGGGCAGAGGGGAAGGGAAGGAAGAAGGCCAGACTTGAGCAGGAACAGCTGAAAGCTGGACCTGCTTCTGGCCTTTCTCCTCTCAAAAGAGGAGTGATGAGGGAAACAGTCGCTGCAACCCCCAAAAGGCTCAGAGAGAAGGGCTCTACACCAGTTGAGGCGAAACGCCCAAAGAAGCGGCTCAGGAATACTGGTACGTCAGGGGCTGCATCCTACGCGAAGGACGCAATGGATAGAGCCCTTAAGGAGCAGGGAGGATTCCAGAGACATCTCCAACACGGAGTTACTGGAGTTCTTCGATACAATTTTCCGAGGCCATCAGGGCAACAACGGCAGGCAGCAGCACACCGACGCCACGATTTATGTCGTCCAGATTTTGGCGGGGGCAGGTGCTGGTGACAGCTGCAGACCAGCCATCGGGGAAATGGCTTTTCAGGGCCTAACCTAGCGTGAGACCCTGGGATGGAGTGTCCCTCCTGGCATCTGACCCTGCCGCCTGACATGTGAGATCCTGTGGCTTCCGGGTGTTAGACACCCAACAGACCAGGTTGCTCTCAGGTTCCTTGAACGGTCTAACCCCGGTCTGTCCTCATCCAAGTGGAGGGTGTGGGATAGGACGGAAAACCTCGGGGCCTACGGCTTATCGTTGGCGTTGATCGTTAGTCGATCAGACTGCTCACGGGACTGGGCAACCGTCCATTCTATGGCTTGGGAAGGGCTCTTTTCTCCACCGGCACTGCGCCCAAAGCCAAACCAAAGCCGAAAGACTAGGTGGCACTGGCGGAACAGGGGTCAAGGAAGGGGAGGAAGAGCAACCACCCACCCCGACCCCAGAATATAAAGAGGAGGGCGACAGTTTGTGATTGTCCCCGACGACGCCCAATGAGGATACACCATCTTCCTCGGGTGAGTCCCATGTCATTCTCAGTATACATAACCGTAGTTTTCTGGGGACTTAAGACTAACCTACATAGTAAAAATTGTCGTTTCAATGGCTTCAAAACTTATACAGATTAACCTGCAACATGTGAAAGCCTCAACAGCTGTCCTATGTAACACGATAAACTAGGTACACACATAGCCCTTATTTGAAAAACCTGGCCTAACCAAGGAAATATCAAGGGACTGGGACTGGCAGGAGGCTCACTGTTCCATTACCTCTCCAGCAAAAAACCAAGGTCGTGTATTGTAACAAGGGAAGTTAACATTTTTCTTTTGTCAGGACTTTCAACCAGAGATCTGACTGTCATCAAGATAATCACCACGGAGAAAGAGATCCTCATTATTGCATCGACCCACCTCCCATATAAGAGGGAAAGCCCCACAACCGAGGTGATCGCTCCTGCGAATTTCCGCAAAAAAAGGAATCTCCCCCTCCTTATTGGATGTGACTCAAACGCTCATCACAATAAATGGGGTGGAAGAGATATTAACCCACGGGGTAGAGATCTAGCCGAATACCTCAGCTCAACGGATCTCCATATCCTAAACAGGGGGGCTGCTCCTACATTCTTCAATGTTAGGTGTGAGTCCATCATAGATCTAACGATATGCTCAACGAGCTTATATAGCAAGATAAAAGAGTGGAGGGTGGCTGGGGAAGTCACACTGTCTGACCACCGTCACATCATGTTCATACTTAAACAAGAGTGCTTTACTGCACAGCCTATGGTAAAAAATAAGAAGCTCACCAACTGGGATCTCTTTGGAGAGGGAATAGACGATGATGTCGATAACATTTTTACCAAAATAAGAATAGAGGAGGACATTGAGCTGGCTGCAAATCTCACTAATTCATTTGAGACAGCATGCCCATTAAGGGAAAAGCCAAACAACTTCAAGACGGTCTGGTGGAATAAACAAACGGAGACTCACCGTCACAAAGTTCGCAGGCTCCTCAGTAGAGCTGAAGAACTGCTTACTCCGGAAAGCTGGGATGTCTATAAGACAGCCCAGAGAAACTACAAGAAGGTAATAAGATCAGCGTAGAGACATAGCTGGCAAAACTTTTGCGAAGAGCTGAACGACCTTCCCTCCACGCTCCGCCTATGCAAGATCTTAGCAAAGGACCCTGGAGCCAAAATAAGATGCCTAGTTGACGCGGATGGGAAATTAACCATGCTCGAGGAGAATACGCTCAACAGGCTACTGGAAGTGCACTTTCCTGGATCGGGACAAGTCGCCGTACTCCCACACCAGGTAAGAGCTCGCACAGCTCCCGACTTTGAAACTGCGAAGATTATAGTCAACTTTGAAAAGGTTGAATAGGCTCTCGAGTCCTTCTCTCCGTACAAAGCTCCAGGGATGGATGGGGTTTCTCCGGCCTTGCTACAAAAGGCTGGAAATCGTATAATCGCATTTCTGGTGAAGCTCTCTCGTTCCTGCCTAGCCATGAGCTATATATCCTCTAGCTGGAGGGAAGTGAAGGTGATATTTATCCCAAAACCAGGGACATCAGAATACACCAACCCCAAGTCCTTCCGAACGATTAGTTTGTCAAGCTTTCTACTCAAGATACTGAAAAGACTTGTTGATAGACACATCAAGGAAACTCATCTGTTATCCATTCCACTGCATGATACCTAATCAATATGCCTATCGACAAGGTCCACCGACTGACACGGCAATACATCACCTTATCACCAAGGTGGAAGGAGCTCTCGGCGGAAATAGATCAGCATTGGGTGCTTTCGTGGACATCGGAGGCCCATTTGACAACACCTCTTTTGAATCAATCTGTCAAGCATTAGAGGCAAGAGGCTCAGAAAGAACACTAACACAGTGGATAGCAAATATGCTATCACAAAGGATGGTATTTGCTGAACGAAACAGAAATGGGCGAGGCGAGAAAACCTCTACTCGAAAAAGCTCATCTATGCTGGAATAATGCCCCTGGCATGCTACATGCCAAGGTCATGATAACAGGACCGGATACGGACCGAACCAAAGAGCTCTTAGATATTAGCAGAAAAGACCTCCGCACAATGGTCGGTCTATTAACTGGTCACATGAACCTGAAGCGTCACCTCCACAGGATCGGAATCGGAAAAGTTTCAGACTGCGTGTGGTGCTTTGAAGACGTAGAGACCGTAGCCCACATCCTAATGGAATGTCCGGCTCTTCGTAACACTAGGATGGAATACTTCGGAGCGGAACTCACAACACTCCAGGAATTGGAAGGGATCTATTCGAGAGACCTGCTGAGCTCCGCGAAAGCATCGTTCCTTCAATAATCTCGCTCCCAGCAATTGTGGTATGCAACAGGCTCAGGAGGCCTAAGCAGGTTTTGGCGTGAGCCACCCACTCAAACATCTATATACACATCTACCGGAGTACTTGGATTTTGAGAAATTGTGGAAACAATATAGGATTATGTGATATTACAACACTCATGAGATTCACTATTGTTTCAAGTTCTATTGTTTTATTGTCATGAGCTACGTCAAAAACCTGTCCAGGTAATGGTTCGCTACAAACCCCCAAGAACATGATGGGACGACAAAATACCTATCAAATAAGATCAAATCAAATCAAATATGCTATGTTGCCATAGAAAAATTCAAATAAAATTCATGGAAAAAGCAAATACAAATGCTAAAGTAAAAACAATATAAAACTTGATAATAGTACACATTACGTGAAACAATAGAACAATACTAGTACAAATATATTTTCCCAATAGTTTGTCAAATTTAAATTCAAATGAAAATTGCTCACGGACAACAATAAACATTGGCACACTTCCAGTTATGTTATGGTGACAAGTCAGTTAAACAATAACATAGCAAAATCAACAATTATGGGGAGACAATGTGGTGGAAATAAGTACAGTGGTCAATATTGGATCGAATTTCAATGGAATATAATTTGATTTGTTTTCTTGAAGCTTTCAACTTTATTCACTTTTGCTTTTGAAATATATATTTTTTACTTCACTTTACTATGCTTCCAGAATGTTTTTTTCCTCTGACAAATACCAATAATTTTTTGAAAATCAACGATATTATAATCTCATGCTCCATTCGCTTTCGTTTATTGAAATTAAATCATTGAAAGAGACACAAAGCATTTATCCGTCCAGGCAAGAAATAGCAAGAGGGAAACTGTGTGGTTATAAAAAAGGACTACAACTGGTTTTCATATTCTTACGCAATAAAATCAATCTCAAAATCAACCAGCTGATGTTCACGGATCAACGATCTGATTTCGAGCAGATGTTAACAGTTGAACAGTTTTTGGTCGAAACAATCAGTATTCATAATAAAACATAAAACTTCTTCGCCTTTTTTAGTACAATTTCAAGTATCTCAGGATGGTCAGGACCACGACGTCAATTATTTTCAGGATAATCATAAATCTTCACTCCACGACTATGAACTGCAATTCATTGCTGATCACTGAATCAGAAAATTGCAACCCATCGTTGATCATCTACGCCTATGAGCAGAAGACAAACGCAGAGTTAATTGAAAGATATAATTCAAATTGGGAGAATCATCTCGGTGATTTTTTTTTTTAAGATCTGTGATACTCATAAAGAGTTGCTGAATGTTTCAAAAGCCTTATGAAAAATATATCAGATCAACTCATAGCATGGGAATTGTAATTTTCGAAATAGTTTGCTACTGTACTTCTTCGCCATCTTTCGATTTTTGTCAACTCTCCTGAAGGATGGTGTTACCCGAAGATGAATAAGGTATAATAATGCATCATATTCTTTGGTTAACTCATAAACCAGTAGGTGAATAATTATTTATAACTCCTTTCAACAATAGTGTCTATAAATAACGCTGGTGAACAAAATGTGATCCCGAAATCATTTTTTTTATTTGTCTTGGAAAGTAGTGGTAGAATAATACACCAATAACTTCAAAACTTCTTTTAAAGTGGCATTTAGATATTGTATGTTGAAACATTTAGGGGAAGGTTGCCTATATTGAACCGCTACCTAAATTGGACCACAGGACATTTTCCCGAAATTACACAAGTCCCAAATCATATGGCGACAGTGTACCATACCTTCATCACATAATGTTACGTTTCAGCATGTGATGAAGTCAAGGTACAGTGTGGTCAGATAATTTGAGACTTGGTTAGATTCGGGGAAATGTCCTGTGGTTCAATTTAGGTAGCAGTTCAATATAGGCAACCTTCCCTTATGAGTATTTTATAACTTCTATCATCTTCGACATCTTCATCATGATCACCTTTTGTTGAGTAACAGTCATGAATTGACTAAAATGATGTCTTCTGAGAAAAATCCAAACAACTTTTCCAATATGATCAAGAGTTTTTTTCAACTTTCTCAGCATCTACAGAAATTCCTGATAACCCATAACAGGTTTCCTTTGACAAAGGCCTCTTTCGAAATAAAAATAAGCTATTTCAGCCAAATGATTGATTATAGATGTCGGAAAAAGGAGCTGTCTCCTTCAAAGCTCCACCGAAATAGAGAAATCAAAATCGATGGGCATTTTTATGATGCAAATAATAATGAGCTGCCAAGTTCGTATTGATAACTTTCGTTTTCAATAGTGAAAAATAGAGAACTGATAAAAATATTGCCAAAACTGGATTATACACACAAAGCCATTTCACATCTGAAACATCTCGAGCCGACCGGAAGTGGACAACTCAAAATTTTCAAAAAAATCACAATCTTGTTTAAAACTGTTCACCTCATGACTATTTTCGTAGGTGGGATAAATCTTGTCAAGTTAATTAATAATCAATGCCAATTTTAATTAATGATCTTCAATGTATTTTGTTCAATAAACTTTTTCAGTTAGCAACTAGCATTTAGAAGGATTTCAACCTTCACATTGTTTATCACATACTGACATCAATTTTTGATGCACATATGACCTTCGTTATTGGCTGTTCCATACACCATTTCATAAAATATAGCTTTTATCTATTGTATTATAATAGGTTATTTTACAGGGTGATTCACGTTCGATGGTACCTTATACGATTACGGGGAACCAGCTATACGATTCATCTAAAAATTTTGATCATATACATAAGACGTGATGCTCTATTGATCTTAAATGTTTTCAGCGATGCGGTTCTCGAGAAATCAATTCATTTTCATCATAGAGTAGCTTTAATAATTTAAAGTCTATCACTATGCGGTATCCGGATTCATAAGAACCTGAAATTCACACCACCAATATCCAGTGTTTTAGTTGTGTAAACAGGATTTTCTTTTGCGATTCACAGGGTCTTCAGAATTATGTGTATAATATTCTCAACAAACATGAAATTCCCTTTCAAATGATATTATAGAATTGTAGAATGTTCCAAATCCTGGATAGTCGAGTTTTCGAATTAGAATCAGGTTTTTGTAAAATCTAATGACCTTGACATATTGAATAATCCTTATCCGCTTTTCACTTGTCATCTATGTTGGCTAATAAAAAGACAGTTAAATATCAAAATGTATTATTTTTATAAAATGGCAGCCTGAGACGAATATGACAAAATAGTTGAAATTTTACGAGAACCTGCTTTTATTACGAAATCCCGACTATTCAGGTATAGGAGCATCCTATATCATTTGAAAGGGTATTCAATTTTCTTCAAGAATATTTGATGACTCTTACGCACATATTTGTACCAAAAATAAGTTTCCATCCCACCCCCTCTGATCATCCACATGACATCACAACCTATGACATAGATTCTACTTTCTATTTCGAGGCCAATTTAAATGTATTGAATTCAAAATGTATGTTGTGTTTTCATAATGAACGTTTACGATGGAAATTCTAACAATCAACCCAAGTTGCTTGATGCCATATCACTTCGCGAATGGAGTCGGGAAGAGTCTCGCAAAATCTCTGGATCGTCTCCAAAAGTATATAACTACCCATTATAGCTCGAAAGAGAACGCAGTTATATCACTTCACATGAACGTTTTACTATGCTTGATTATCCAACCATAGTGAAAGGTATGTGTGAAGAAATCTAATGACGAGTTTGTTGCAGAATGTGAATTTCATAAAGAGCGTCTAGCATATTATGTGACTTGGTTTTTGATTGTTATGTGGAAAAGTATCTGCAATTGGAAAAAATGCTGTGAGCGCATATTGACTTCAACACTTAATGCACAATGATGTTACCGGGTCCATAATCCAATTTGTGTAAGATGTCATAAAATAGGAAAAAGTCGATTATTTACTGGCTCTTGAAAAAAACGGTCCCTCATAATGAAAAAGCAACGCGAAAGACATCGATGAGAATACTCGAATTAAATTTCATAGTAATGGTACAATGAATGTTCAATGATAAGTTTCATGTGAAACTCTGCTTGTTTTCCTGTACTTGATCTTCTCATGAGTAAGTTCTTTATTGATAGAACAAGGTATGTTATACAGAGGGGAGTTGTGACTCATAATCTGTGTGAGTATGACGGTCAGTTTCTATTCGACAAAAATAAGTTCACAACATTACTTTTTCTTCAATACCCTTTATCGCCAAATGGAAACTTACACCCAATATAAAATTTAAATCAGTCATCTGTTTTGGTTTCAATCGGAACCAGGAAAAACCTCCTTTGAAGACAAAGAACCTATTATAATAGTAGATACTGGTCAGTAGCACATAGGATAGATAAAATGTCTCGTAGACTACAGGACTATTCGAAATCGAAAAAAAAACTATTTTGGACAATAAAAAATTCTATTCCTATCACGAAATTCAACAGTGTTTCCGTTAGTACAATGCATGGATTTAGACGCAAATTCAATGAAGTGGAAGTTGGAACAACTTGCACATATGTTCAGAATTTCGTTTATATTAGAAACATGAAGCCTTGTTCTTTTTCAATGTTTAAATTTTTTTTCAGCTTGATGGCTGCTCGTTTATCGTTTATCAATATTCATTATATGAAGCTCTCATGGATTGGTGTTGCAGAAGATATTTGATTTTTTCACTTTAAAATATGATGTCTTCATAATCATTCACCCTTATTTTTGTGGATCCGTCGGAAATATTCGTTTTGGCGTGAAAAATAATTGCTTTAATTAACGCCCCTTTATCATAACTGCTTAATGGCAGGGTTGGTGAATTTCAAATGAATCCAAACCAGAATCCATTCAACGCAATGTCAATGGGAGATCCAAGGCAAAAGGTCGTTCTTTCTGCATTTTTTGATCTATGTCCTACAAATTTTTGTCATTGGAAATTTATATTTTGATAAAGAGAACCCTAATCTAGTTCAATGAGGAAACAACCCTTTTATTCATCTTATTTGACCATTATTTACAATAATTCCCTGGAGAAATAACGGATGTTGTGAGGTTTCGACTTGTTCTTTGATCATTTAGTCCTTCAACATGTTAGCAAGTGTTGACGGCAGATGAAAAAGTGGTTGAGATCTCAGTTCAATGATGTTACAAATGGGAACATTCTCACATCGCCACTATGCATAATCGAGAATCATTTCTTCAAAATAGATTTGTGTTTGCTGATCTCCATATTCGCGTTATACAGAGAGAATAAACTAATCAAGATCATCATCCTACTGTATCAATGAAAGCAAGCCAAAACGAAAACAGAATATGCCAATAGAATGATTTCATTCTCTATAAGTCCTGATCTTAAGGATTTCCGTCAATATTTGCGGAGCTACCCAATCAAACTAACGAGCTATCGCTAATATTCCAGCGAAAGCGTGTCCAATAAGCCAAAAACGTAAATATGGAAACGCGAGATCCAATTAACGCCATTGAATCAGTCCGTTGATACCCACATGGATAAGTTACAGTGGCGATAACCATAACATATTCATATTCAACAATCAGTATGGCATCAATTATAAATAATACAAATCGTTTTCTTTTTGATGCATTCGTGAAACAAAATCAGATCGAAACAAATTGTTTGCATGGATTTTAACTAATCATTTCTGCTGTGTTCATTGGCATTGCGTTCAGATAATTAAAACCATTCGTGAGTGATCAATAAGTATTATAAATATGGCACTAATCAAACGTGGTGCAAAAAGTGATTATTTGTATTCATTAACAATTAATTGATAAAGCCGATTATATATTTTTGATGATGACAGGAAATTAAATATACGATTATCTATAAATACATTTGAAAATGGTCAAATCAATTAACATATTTTCTATATAGAATTTTTTGGGCTCACCATAATATCAGAAATGCAAGTTCATTTCTAGGGTTAATAATCAGTGTTTCTCGATAGATTTTACGTAGGAATCAACGATAAGTCAACAGTTTTACATCAGATTACATGAAATCTCATCAAAATATCAGTGCACTGGAAGTTCCAATTTCTACAAATTAATACTATTATACTGAGGAAGATCTTTTATAAAATATAAAAAATATAACAACTACTCATCACCACAATAACTGAAGAACTTCAACCAAACAAGATAAAATTATTCGCGATTAACAATAATAAATGATAATAGGTGGCTCAACACCCCTATTTGAGACTCTCCTGGTATATTTTGGTAAAAACGCTCGGACACGTCAGCCCTGATTTCGGAGGACATCGTTTCATATATAATGGTTGAAAATCGTCCATAATCACAAAGAGGACCTCTTGTAGAATTGAATTAATCAATAAAACAATGTCTTTAGGCCTCAAATATTTTATTTGATTAATTCAAGTTTCATATATAGCCGTATAATACGGGGTGATCCAAAGATAAGAATGCGTTATACTTTGGATTTTTGAATAAAAACTTATTTTTTTTTAGATTTTTCATCAAGTTTTCAGTAACTTTTCTATGATGAAGTTTATCTTTAATCGTTGTGAAGCTTTTGAATAAAGTTATTAAGAGGGGTATCTGCTTTTACTTCAAGTCAATGCTCCAGTGTGTAGTATTTACCCCAAGACTAAAGTGAATACTTTGAGTATTTACTCCAAACTTTCTTTTATTTACTTCCATAGATAGAAGTGAATACTGGAGTGAGAACTTATTTTGTCTTGTATTGCCTTCACTTGGAATATTTGCTGTAGTTATTCCAAAAATTCGGAGGTCACTCACAGAGTAACTTCACATCATTTACTTTGATTGAAAAGATGTTCAAAATGGCTGTTTTTTGTAGTATGGTGGACGAAGAACATATAGGTGGTGATATACATAATAGGAAACTATTTTGGTAGCAGAGTGTTTTTTCAGCCTCAATGCAAAAAATGTTGTATGGGTGGCTTCTGAGTTCTAAAGAAAAAATGCACTATTTTTTTAAGGACCATAAGTATGGATCCTGGGAGTTGGTTTGATGATGTCTTACAAATTAAGAAATATCATCTGAAGAGCTTTCTCTCTACTTACATCTTCAGAATCATCACCACTTGCTTTAACAGTATCTGCATAATATTATAATCTCTCTCAGTCATGATCACTGACAATCAAACCAGTTTGAGATTGAACTCGTCTTAGTATTCACCACTACTCTACACTTTCAACCTAAGTAAGTCACAGGTTATACTCCACAATATTCTAAGAAGTAAAAGCCTTAGAAGTACAAAAAAATAATTTTTTGTCATACCGCCCATTATTTGAGTTCATAATAAAATTGAAAATAATCAATATAGTTCCCATTGTAAGAAGAGAATTTTGGCATGAGTTAGTGTCTTATCTTCAATAATTGAACAACTAGAATCAGCATAACACCCTGAACGTAGGCGATTTGTTTGAGTCGATAACATTTTGTATTTGTAACGAAGTTACTTTATTTTTTCCGTGTTTCAATTTTTTGAAATTAATTATCCAACGAATGTTCAGATCTGGTCTTTTCTAAAATATTTTGAGTACCGCGCACACCGTCTCTCAACTCAAAATATTCAAAGCCCGCGCTAATTAATTCTCTATTCGGTTAGAGAATTAATTAGATCATCAGTCAGGAAATATGAGCTGCGCGATTTGACTAAATTTTGGTACTGTCGAGGGGAACGGCAGGTTCCGGCGCGATAAATAGATCACGATTCGACAGTCAGTTAGCGCTCGAGATCTTAACCGTGTAGACGTGCCATTTTTCGACTCTAACAGCCCAACACCGTACCACCGTTTTTTTTTTGTGAACACGTGCAGTTTTCCAAGGTAGGATTTTTCCTATTATACTTTCCAATGTTCCCAAGTGTTTCTTATCTGTAGTATTTCATTCTAAAATTAACAGGGGTGGGTTTTAACGTCAATTCAAATGGGGTTTTGCTTTTCTTCTCTTTTCTTCATTTTATCGTCAGGGGTAATTAAGGGAGGGTTTTAACCGGTCCACAGACAGTGGAATTAAATGTCTAAATGCTTGGGAAAATCTGGAAATGCTTGCTTTTGGTGCTTTTGGAGTTATCATCGTTTTATGCGCCGTATCACTGTTATCTTATTGCACGCTTCATCCTTTCTACCGTATTTTATCAGAACCTTACGCCTGTAGCTAATTTCATTCTTTTCAACGCACGACATACTCTCACTCATTTTCATGGAATGTAACACGTTTTCTTTAACTTTCACACCGTAGCTATTTTCTCTATTTCGTCCACGTCACGTCGTTTTAATGCTCAATCAATCTTTTTTCATTTTCAATATGTCACCTAGTTTCTTCAATTTTCGCGCCCATAGCTATATTCATTCATTTTCAATGCGTCTTGTATTTCATTCATTCCACTGCGACACGTTTAATCATCATTTTCTACGCATCCTACTTAACTTTCCATTTTCTTTCCCGTCAGACATAAACTGCTCGATCGTAATATTCTGAACATTTCTTTTGGGGTTAATTCGCTTTCCCGTTTAAAACCGTTACACACCCTTTCTTCCAATTTCATTATTTTGATTGTAATATTAATTTTAGTTGATTTATTTTTCTGCATTCAGGGGAGTTTGTCCCAACATTTTTATGGAAAATAAATCTGTTTATTTTGATCCAATCTTCCTTTGCTTATTTTCCTGGTAAGGAAAATCATCCAACAAACTTTGCGGAAAATACCATCTATTTCAAACTGCCTTTTTAATAGTGATGATATTTAACACCCTTAACATCAGAAGACACCCTCATCGCAGATGAATCCTGGAATTACTTTCTCCACTGTCTAAAGGCTACCCGAAAGGCACTGTGGGCCCTCTACCACATAAATCCAGGGGGTGGCGCTAGAGACTTTGAAGGCTTCACCTTCCAACCCTCAATTAAATTCTATCACCCAATCAAAAAGCGTTACAAAATTGGCGCCCGAGCAGGGACCACGTTTTTTTTTTTAAAAATTAAAATTTTCAAAAATTTTAATACATAATTTGCCGTACGCCCGTAGAGTTTCGGAAATATTTTTTGTTTTCCACCACCTCTGGTACTATCTTCCAGAAATTGCGGCAATTTTCCAAAGTTTCGTCTCCAAGGATAAAAAATGCCGTTTTTCGCATTTTTTTTTACGAGATTTCTGTTTTTCACTGATTTTGAGTCATTCATCCGACCGGGCCTACTACCGTTTGGATAATTTTCCCGAAGGCGAAGGGATCGCTGGAAAATTACTCCGTTTTTTTTTAGCTAGGTGCCAATTTTTTTTTTCTTGTTTGACTCAAAAATTAGCAAAAATTCAGTCTAGTCAGAAACATTTCCAAAACATCGACAATCCGCTGAAATAACTGTTTAGGGTGCCAAAATATTTTTCAGTTTTAAAACATATTTTTCATCATTTAAAATCATATTTCTGTTCACATTTTAAAGTATTCAAGAACCATGCGGTTTACTCCGTATCTCCTTGACAAAGTTTTTACAAGACCGAGTTTATAAAAACTCGCATTCCATTTCGTCGGACTGGTACATTTCGTATGACCTTCACACTTTTCGCCCGTAGCAACTCACGAAACTCAATATTATTTGAAACATATTTTTGCATTTATCTTCGATTTCTTAGAAGCTAAATTTTTTGTGAATTTTGTTCAAATGCCGGGCGTAGCGACTTGTACTGAATTTGGAATAATTAAGCGAGTTCTGATAGCAGTTTTGATTTCAAAGTGGATGCGTAGAAATATTGATTATTTTTGAATTTTCGTGATTGCGTACTGTTTTGCTGTTTGAATTTAATTTCATTAAAGATTTTTTTTTGTGGCCAATTCAACTTTGGTTTTGACGTGCCGTGATTAATTTTGTAGTCAAGTGGATCGAATTTGATTTTGAATTTTTCTGAATCAAGCCGTACTGTCGTTTGCTGTTTTATTTTCTCTCTTGATTTAATTGATTGGCCGTATGCTGTTGGAAGTCAAATTTAATTTTGAAGTGCCATGATTAATTTTGTTCCGAATTAATTCGAATTAATTTTTCAATAATTGAATCAAGCTGTTGTTTTTTTTAATCCGATTTTAATTGACTACGTTCACTCATGAAACTTAGTCTCGATTTCGACGTATTTTTGCCACGTTTTTTTTTGTGTGACGAGTTTGATTTTTTTTTTTTTATTAATTGCTATCGGGAAATGATGTTGTTCGGGTTCGAACTTTCATACTTTCTGAGCGCTAACTCAACCGTTTACCGTATCAATTGAAGTTTAATTTTTTTTTCCGCCCCGTGCTTCACATTCCTTCCGTAATTTTTTTTTTCTTTATAATAAATTTACCCTGGATACTCATGTACATCTTTGATTATATTTCCGACTTGCTGCTTTTCCATTGTCAACCTGAGTTGACCCAGTTTTTTTTCTATTTCACTTATTCCTACTGACCCCTAGCGAAATGAATCATTTATTGATTATTTCTTTTATTCTGCCCTTATCCGAACTACATTGCCACGGGTTGTGGGGTGTGCATATATTTTTTTCAAGGGATCCGAGGGGGGAAAGTAGGTGTGGACGAAGAGAAGGCTAACCACTACCAACCCTTAGCGAAATGAACCATCCAAGGATTGTTTCTTTTCTTTTCTTCCCTTATCCGAACTGCATTACTCAGGGTTGTGGGGTGTGTGTATATATATTTTTTTTAAGGGATCCGAGGGGAGTTGGTAGGTGAGGACGAAGAGAGGGGTACCAGGGTGAGGGGCGACGTTGACTTTGAAGGAGCAGACATGGGCAGAAGGGACTTCTGTGCCAGCTACCGGCCGGAGCAGGCATGGGCAGGAAGATCCTGTACCAGCTACCGCGCGGTCAAGACGTGCCTTTCAAAATAATTCTCTCGCTTTAAACGAAATTTTCTCAAATTCTTAAAACTTTCAACTTAATCGCTGTGACTTGCAATTTTTCTTGTTCTGATACCTTCTAGCACGTGTAGGACATAACCTACAAGTTTCCGTGCTGTTTTTTAAACTGGTTACTGACTTTAATTCTCCATCAACGAACACGTGTGGGACATAACCTACAATTTTTATCTATCGCTGTTTTTTTTTAAAGTGCTTACAGACTTCAATTTATTTTCAAACTTTTAACAAAAGTTTATTTTACCAAATAATTTTTTTTTTCCTCTCAACACGTTCTGGATTACAAAATTGGCAACCTCAAAAAGCATTACAAAATTGGCTGCCTCAAAAAGTGTGTGCGAAATTTACAAGATTGGCTGCCTCATAAACATTTTTTTTTATTACGTCGTTTTATCCAAATTCATTCGACAGACTTTCTATCATCAGCCCCGGTCGATCAGTGCTTTAATCATTTGTGGTTTGAGGTCCACTACTCTGATTACGTGAACATTTTGATTACAGTGGAACGTAAAAAACATGATATTGCGCTATAACTTGAAAACAAATGAATATCGGATAAGAACATATTATGGGTTTTTTACATTGTTTCCGCTTGTAAAATAAACTCCTGAAATTTGGTCCGTTACTCTCGACTCACCCTGTATACAGGATGTAAATCAAGTAATCAAGTTTTTAGACAACCGCTGCCATATATTGGCTCGCAAGTCTGCGAACGCAAATAGATGTGAAGTATGTTCGAGCTGTACCTCTCGATCATGGAATAAAGAGACATTGTTTTACTGTTATCCGATGTTAAACGGAAAGGTTGGTACAGAACCGTAATAATTATTAATTATTCCATGATCGAGAGGTACAGCTCGAACATACTTCACATCTATTTGCGTTCGCAGACTTGCGAGCAAATAGATGGCAGTGGTTGTCTAAAAACAACCACTGCACATTTACCCAGATTAGTGGCTGGAGTTGCATCAGTGTGAGTGGTGCCAGCTGCCTTACTGATGAGTCCAATCACGGGACGAAACCGGTATAAGGAGGGCACTACTCACATGGATGTAACTCTGGACATTTATTACGGTTCTGTACCAACCTTTCCGTTTAACATAAAAAAAAATGTAAGGGAAGTTTCTTTGTCAAAAAAAAAAATGTTGGTTGAGAGCAAATCAATAGTTTCATCATTGATGTCATTGTTTATAAAGTTTTTCACTGTTGTATGATTGTTTGAGTTTGAAGTATCAATAATCTTGCACTTGTTTTTTAATTTATTGGAGTTGTTTCCGTTTAATGTAGTACAAGAAAACAAAAAATGTCCTTTTCAGCGACTTATTTTATAATATAATTAAAACTTCTCTATCAATTTATTTAACCGAATTATACAATAATCGAGCAGCAGAACGCGACTAGTCGAGTTATAGAACTAGGTATTTGACTAGTCGGATAGTCACGTAACTAGCTGAAAAATTCGATCTCGAATATTCGAGTAGTCGAATATTCGACTATTCAAATAGATTCGAATAGTCGATGACTATTCGAATATTCGAATAAATTTTAAACGACTACCTATTCGATTTATTGTAATTTGGAAAACTCCGAGCCCTAATTTATACCCGAAAATGTGCTGACTTTGCATGGTGTCCTTCATGTGAGTGAGGTGATTTACTTCATGCTCCTTTGATCCGTTCGTATTCACATGACACTTGTTAGGATTGAGCTCTCTTACAGATAAGTCGTTTAATCCTCAACTATTCAAAAGGTACCTTCATTGTTCTTCGAACGGAACAATACTCAGAAATCAGAATACCAAGGAAGATAAGAACATTTCGAGCATCACGTTGTTGAGAATAAAGTGCTGTATGAAATGAGATGTTTTCTTCTAAACCAAAAGTAAAAAACTTCCTATCCTGCAATTTTATGGCCAGAATCAGCACTACGCCTATAATCATACTTTGACCGCATCGCGAGAATACTTATAAATTCTTCGAAGGTTCAGACATAGATATATGATATCTCCAGCCATTTTTCAATAAGAGTATAAGCTGAGATATGAGATGTGTGTGTTACAAGATTGATTCTGATCTGGCTTAATACTTTCTACTATTCTGTCTCAAAAAAAGACACACACATAAAGGCGCAAAATACCGTAAACAATCAACTCGAGAGAGATAAAATTGTCTTTGCTCCACCCAGTTATATATTTGTTACAAACAGACAGAATAATGATGAGCTGTGGAAGCTAACAACCGGTGATTATATCTATCCCGGGGCTTATGTTGGAGTCCGTTGTAATACTGAAAGTGCTTCTCATGCGCACATCGCTTGTGTGGGGAAGTCAAATGAACTCATAATGATTGTCACTGACATCAAAGTGATTGCTGTAAAAGAGCAAGATGGTCAATCTCCTTGAAACTAAACCGGGATTAATGTTTGCCAGAGCTCGTTTCAGCTAAGCCTCAATGTAGACCTATCACGTTGAATATCCGGCTTTATCGTTTCTTCTGCACTGACAATTGAGGAAGCGAGATGCCCGTTGTGATTATGATGAAGATAACACAAACAGTTCACACTCCTGATGAACATGATGCGGTGCACATTAGATATTCCCACACTACGAGCTTGACCATATTCTTAAAAATAGTTTAAACTTTGAACCATATTTCTTCAAATCTCAAAAAATGTATTTTTATTAGAGCATACATAAGTAGATACCGGAATATTTTCCGTCGATCCTTCTTTGGTTTTCACGAAATTGATTCCATCCAGTGTTAAATTGCTGTTGCAATAAAGCACGTACATCTGTTCCTTATCTGTCTGTTCACACATAAAATATACACCATAAAAGTTCCTCAGACACAGAATCAGCGGTAAAAGAAAATTCAAGCTTTCTTAGACTGAAAGTTGTCCCGGAAAGCCTTTATAATAGCCAAGACACTTCCAGCAGCACGAGTTGAAACCCAAAATGCATCAATGTCAGATCGCAGAATACGTTGAAAGCAGCGTTTGGAGTTAAAATACGACAGGCTGCAGCCCGACGGAAAATTTCTCGGTGAATTACGTGAAAAGTTCGCAGTTGAATAATAACCAGAAACTAGGAAGTAGATTTTAAGTAAGCTATTCCGCTGGTGTATCATTTTCAAGTGAGTACTTTACTTTTCGAGGTAAAGCATTACTCCGTTATGTGGCTGGAATAAAATGATCTTCCAGATCAGTTTCTAGTGCGAAGTATTTATTAAACACGCTTTCCGTGAAAACAATATATTCCGAACGATCCAGGCGCTCTAGGTGATGATTTGATGAATCGCTTAGTATTAGTTTATCTTGGGCTTGGGATTGATGATGACTTTTCTTTCATTTGTGGCTTGATGAACAGTAAATGGCAAATTGTTGATTGTATGATGTCTCTGATGTTATCAAAGCAAGTGGTTTGTTGGCATTTTTTTTTTTTTCAATTTCATGTCGAAATACACACATAAGTTACAAAAAAATCTAAAGATAAGAATTAAACGACACACCTATTCTATCGATATTTCAAATTTTTTCGGCGAGTCTAGATAAGCGTTCTATCTTGATTTACGTCAACTTTGTATGTGGAGCCGACCTGGAAATGTGCAAAGTCTTGCCAAGAAGACTTTGAACATTTTTCCCCTTGCACAGATGGTTTGAGTTGAAATTCATATCGGAGACAGAACAGATCTCATTTTAATAGAGCTTCTCTTGAATGCAGCCGTGACACTATTTTGTTACCTGTTGTGTTACCATATAGTGAAGAGAGACGGACCATATTTCCAGCTGATGGACAACAATTTTCGTCCACACAAGCACGGCTGGCACGAGCATTTCTAGAAACGTCTCAATCCTATTGAACAAACTTGGGATTCAATGGGACGAAGAAATTTCCATCTTCAGATGCGCTTCCAAACGAGGAGATGTTATTCTGAATAATGGAACACTACAAACTAAATGGAAATTAATGCATGCGGAGGTCCCACTGTTTATTTATACGATACAAACTAGATAAAACGACAAATTGATATTTTTTCACTGTTAGATTGTCAATTTGTCTGACGTCTTCAAACTATTCATTACTTTATGCATATTGCTCTATCTTCATAGAAGTGTTTCTCTTTTTTAATACAACCGGGTTGTACGGCACATGCGCTGCGTCGCAAGTGTATCGGTTATTAAAATCGCAGTACACTCCGATTACCATACTATTATTGTAATGAAACTTCATAAAATCATGTTTATTATTATTAATGTTTAATAATGAATTATTTATTATATTTTTTTTATGGTAATAAAACTGTTATGAATTTTTCAATTTGAATTTTAGATTTTAAATCGATTTTCCATGTCACCACATTTCGCTTCATTGGTAATGGACTTCGAATATTGAACCACAATATTCTAAGGTAATGGATAAGAAACCCCTGTCAAAAATAGATATATCATGGTCTCAGCGCAAACCATTCAATACATAGCAAATCACAGCTAGAAGCTCTGACCACAACCGATAAAAAATAATGGTGAAATTAAGTGTTAGACACCGCTAAATATGCAACAAACAACAAGTTTTACACTATTCATCGTCTCTCGGGCCAGAGGCGCTTCTGCTGGAAACTTTTTTGATCGTTAACAGCACTTGAGCTTTATGAATACATAAATAACGATATTTGTTCCATGAACTTGAGTAGGAATTTTGCAGCCGCTCTTCCACAAATTAGAAACTTCTTTTTCTCTAAACCTACGATCTTATACCATCCAATCAACTATTCATTCTTCTAGATGAAAAAAACACAAAAATGAATTAATTACCTCTCAACGCATCAAAATTTCAACAAACTTTAATCTCGGCAAAGTTATATTTTCCAGCAGGCTTGAAAAATGTGCGAAAAACGATTGAAAAAATCTTTTTCTCCGCTGTTACATTATATTTTTGGGATTATGACAAGCACTGCTGTTTTTTTATGCAATTGTGGGTTTTCAAGAGATAATCCCAAGTCCTTCTAGCGAAGTCTTGTCTTATTTTATTGTCACCATTGGAGCTCCGTGGTCGAGCGGTGCGGCGCCGACGTAAGGAGTCAGACCAGGGGCCGGATTTTTGAAAACCGGGGAGTAGATCAGCCGAGAGAAAGTAGGCTATAACCAGAAGGCTTCTCTCGGCTGTTCTACTTCCCGGTTTTCAAAAATCCGGCCCCTGAGGGACAGAGTCTCGAATAGAGGTGGGTTCGATTTCTACGGTGAGCAGAAATTATTTTATGCTCGAATATTCAGCAGCACCCTCAATGGCTTATGAAACTGAGTAGGCTGTAGTATAATAAATCACTAGCAGCAAAAAAGTTGATGATTCAGTCCAGATTGAAATTGATCCTATCGAGCACATATGGCACTAGGTTTTGTTCGCGATCATTACTATAGTCAAAACTTGATCCTGATTGACAAGGATGCACAATAAGTACACGTGGCTGCGGTGTCAAGGGCCTAAGCTCGTGAACCATGGTTCTACCAACACCACGAAAACAACAACGAAATAATTTTTCAGCACGGAAACTTCAGTTTTCAGCACGCATACTTCAATAGCATAGCACATAAAAATCTGCTTGAAACCCGGATCCGAGTGTGTTCTATTGGCTTGGCAACGTGTAAATCCACTATCAGAAATTCCGACATTATAATTATTATTTATTAGTTTTTTGGACTTTGCATTTATTTCCGCACGTCTGTAAAAAAACTATTGTACCTAACACTTGCGGAAAATCTTTTTCTGCACTCGGCAGACTCGTGCCGGAAAATTAATTTTCCACACCTGTGTGGTACATAGCTATTGTATTAATTATTGATGTTTTGACTGTGTTAAAAAAGTATTCATAACTCATTTGAGTATGACATCCAAAATATACATCTCGAGCAAATATCTGTTTTATCGCTTCATAAATTCGTATACCTAGCCTGAAATAAATTTCTCATATTTTTACGAGATATAACCGTGGAATCGTGTGGGAATATTCGACTTTTCTCGTTTAAGTATATGATAAAATACGCGCCTACGCCTCTCTCTACGATGTCGAGCAAATTTTACAGCTATTTTGTGTTGGAGTATTGTTGTGCTTTGCTTCATATTTCCTTCAATAATACGTAAATTGAGATTTCTTGAGTCTTGAGGAACAGAATTGAAGTGGGATATATTTTACTTCGAGAATTCTATTCGGAGAAATCCTTATAATCAAGGAGAATAAGGCTTCTAGAATACTGGTAATGGAAGGCGAAAATATAATTTGGGCTGCCTTTGAGCGTTCACCAAAATTATTCAGTTTACAAAATGTTTACCGTCAAAAGGCTGGATGATTACTAACAAATCATCAATTCACTACCGTGAAAAGGTGATTTTCATGTACTAGAATTCTGAAGCTGATCTAATAATATAATATCAATGATTTTCTCCTTTGTCTAGAATATCGGTCCTTTTCCAACGTGAACGATCTATGACTTCACCTTTGTCAAAATAGAACGATCCAATTCCACAAATACTGCCACTTTTTCGCCAAACGATTTCACGAATTCGGAATGAGTTCAGCATTCATACATACTAATAGCAGTTGTGACCGACTGAATCTGGGAGTTCTCCGGAACCGGGTGTTCCATTTAATTTATCTTAATGCCGAAAATATGGAAAACCAAGACCGGTAGTCAAAAATTGCAAACATGAAAGTTTGGCTGGATTTCAATGTATTGCAAGGGGCTGAAAAATACTCATCAGATGTTCAGTTGATAGAATTAAGAAATGTATTATCATGTTAACTTTAGAGGAAAGTTTATTGAGCAATTCATTTTTAATACATTTATAATATTATGTAACTACGTACAACTAACGAAGATTCAATGAAGAGGTGATTAGTATCATTAACAAAAATCATCACTTTGATACTGGCAAGTATTCTCAAATAATATTGAAAATAATAATATAGGTTTCTTGTGCAATATTCGTATCCGAACATTTCAAAGATGGAATTCTTCCACTCATCTCAGTCTGATGAGCCAAGTCTTGATACCATTCAAATCATATTTAGTTTTCGGCTGGATTCTTCAAGTTTATGTGATTTGGATTTGAGTCTAGGAAGTCACTACTAGTCTATCAGTTATAGCGATAGATCTCATTGCTCAGAAAAAAAAATGTGTTTCCGGTTGAACGTGAAGTACACCACAGTAATATTACCATTATACGAGTTCTACTTCCTCCTATGTGGCCATGCAAAAATAATTCTCAATTTATCAAACAACGTGGCTTGTTGGGTATCAAACAAAACACAAATAAGCCATTCTCGAATGTTTTGGCTCAAAAAAAATATGAATAGCATGGGAACTGCTTTCAAGATTATCCTGCCAACCTCCACCAAACAAACTTGATGTTCATGGATTTTTCCTGAAAATTTCATTGTTTGGACTTGCTTTGAGGTACGTTTTCAATGACCCACACGTATAATTCTTTGAAACACAACACTTAAAACCCGTTCATAATAATATGTAAGTAAAAGGTCCACATAATGTAACTGATTCAAAACAATTGAATTTTATTATCAATAATGAACAATCCAACAACTTCGTGCAAAGCGTAGCTGGGAGTCTTTGTTGTTTTTGTATTATCGATATAAGCCGACGCGATTATTTTTATTTCATTGCGTAGTTCTCAGTGCTACTTGATATGTGTTGGGGACATTATAGGATCTAGGAGACGTAGAAAATGTATAGCTTTTCTAGTTCATGTTTTTTGCGCGCAAAAGATCATTAAAAAAAAGATCAGGGGAGAATGTTCGTTTCGTATTTTTTGACATGTTGGTTTGTTGACCGGCCTAAAGACGATGCAATCTGTTGTTCTTCCGATCGTACAACAAAGAATGCACTGAATACCGTATAGAGTATAGACAGATCGTACCAATTTTTGACCACAAACGTAAAAACATTTAAGCGATCGCTTGTACAACTCAACCAGATAGTCATGACAAAATTGATTCATGATGACAACTTGTTCGGAAAGTTTAGTCAGTATCTATTATCGTTCAAGATAAATGAACGTAAACTCGGTCCAAAACTGATTTTTATCTTCCATCATTTTATTTCACAATATCACAAGAGACGTCATTCTTGACATCCTGTTTTCAATCAAGTTGTGCAACAGATTTTTAGATACGCCAAAGTACCATACGATCGGACTACGTGCTACGATCAGTAGAACGACAGCACCACACACGTTGCAAATACCGTTTAAACGGTTGGATCAACCAAAATCGTACAAATTGTTGTAGAAATAAACTGCATGCATCGTCGATGGGACGTTTTACAATCGGATAAAAATGTCTGTATCTGTGTCTCTCATCAACAGGATCACCAAATCAGCTACCAAATATCCCTGCTAGTCATCACTACGCCACTGAGTTTTTACAAAGTAGAATTCATTGTTTCTGATTTTCCTTTCCATCTTGAGCAAAAAAGGTTACCGGAATTTCTCTTCTTTGATGTGTCGTTTCCGAGATGGAAAATAAAAATCATCATTGAAATCACCTAAGACGTCTAGAATCTTCAGACAAAAATCGAAATTATCATTATTATTATTTTCTCAAAAAGATATTTGCGGTCACATGTTTCACCACAAAGACCATGACAAAATGCTCTATCATTCCAGACTGTATAGACGGATGACTTGGACTAGGAAATCAATGTCTCAGAAATACACAGCCATCAATTATTACTGCTGACAACAGAAAGATGGGGTTGGTCAAATTCTTGTAAAAATTTCGAAAAATTCAAAAATATCTGATAAATCTGCGATACGGTAAATTTATACTCAGAAGACACCGGACCAGTTGAGATTCTGTTTTATACATTGATGACATCAACATAAATATCAATTGCAAAATGTCCCTCGTCACAACCATAATATGAAGTGACTGTGATACTTTGTTCCTGAACTTTAATATCCTTTGATTCAACGTTGATTGACGGTTGGCTTATATCTCAAAGAAGCCTTACAGCCTTTGCTACTTCATAACAACCATATCAAGTACGCTGAGGCGGTAAAATTATTGAGTTGTATAATAATGCCAAACTTAAGTGGTCCGCATAATTGACTCCTTAACAAAAAACCTGCAATCAGTTTTGAAAGAACCGAATGTGTTCTCTGCCCGTGTAATGATTCTTCACCTGTCTTTATTTGAATGTTACCTCCTCTACGACGTTTTTTCTTGTGGTTGTTGTAACACCGAACAATTGTATAGAATTTTGAAGCTGCAAAACAGAGCAATTCGACATTTATTTGGTCCAAAGAGTACATAAGGAATGAATAATATAAAATCCTAACTCCTTCTGCTTTATTTATTAAACGTCCTCAAATCCATGCCCACGTTTACTTATTTTCGCAACGAGATTATACCTCCTGAAATACACTTTCTTTCTATAAATAATTTTTCAAAGCTTTTCAAAATTCAAATTCAAAATATAACTTCCAAATAGCGGAGACAAATTTCTTGTTTTGGAATTAGATACGCTACCATAATGTCTTCATCCCCTATTTAATAATAGACAAATTTGACTGTTACCACGCTTTTTGCATGAAATGTATTTAGATATTATTTTTTTGCCAATATACACAAGAAGGGGAGACAGGGGCAAGATGACGATCGCAAAGGAAAAAAACCCGTCATTTTAACTAGGAAAATACCCTTATTCAATGGAGCAACATTTTGGCTAAACAACAAATAGAGGAAACCAAACGAAATTTTAATCCTTAAAAAAATACAAGACAAAAAAAGAAACAGAATACATTTTCATCATCTTGCCCCACTAGTGGGGTTTGACTTGAATCATTAAACACTTCTTCACTTTCAAATACTTAAACGTTTTCTTATTAAATTCTTGATCAATCTCTTCTTTATTAGAAGTCGTCATCTTGCCCCCGTCAACTTGCCCAGGGTAATTTTTTTTTATAAAGAGTCAGAAATGGGAACAAAAAAGGAGCAATCGTGCTGTTTTTTATTTTATCATATTCGAGACATCATAAACAATCACCTAATCACTAACAAATACTTTTCTCACTCTAGATTTTTTCAAAAAATTCTACTTTCTCGGCGTTACATTTCACAAGCATTTTTGCTTTGTATGGCCTACTGAACTGGAAGTATTGATTCATCCATCTTCAACCCATCAAACTATAACTTAACAAAGTTGCACCGATGCAAAAATCTTCTGGGTGACATTCATACATTTTGTTTTAAATGTAATTCGTTAACTTGCCCCGTTCGCCATGCTGCCCCACGCTCCCCCACCTATATTTGATCAGATTGATAAGGTAAAATGCTCAAATGTAATCTCCATAAGCATTTATTGAGGAATTACTTCTAAAGACTATACTGTCCTCCACTTAATCTTCCAAATGAAGAATAACGTTCATTCGACTTTCATCAAAATCCCTTGATTCTCGCACTGAATTTATATCTCTTCTAATGCCTTTTCTCTTGTTACGTATGGACGATCGTGTTCGGCCCTGGCACCTTACAGCAATAAAATTAGCTGGACAAATGAATTGATGGAGTTTTGCTTTGACATTCTGTAGTGTGCTAGGTTTTTCGAGAAGGTGCTACGAGAGCTGGACCGGCATTGTTTTATGAGATAATTAAATATTAAAACAGATTTTCGGACTTTCATCGTTTCGAGTTTATTGTGGTTACTTGACGCCGACGTTTCGATCAATACTTTAGGCGATTTCGTCATGGTTTTGGTACCCAGTTTGGTGAGTCAAAAATGACCAACCAATTTCGAGATGCTGAACGGTGACGTCACGGCAGATTTGGTATGTTGTTTGGTAAACGTTTGGTCTGTCAACGGGATACCGAGGTCTAAATACGGTTAATCGCAGAATGCAGTTTTTTTTTCTCTGTTTTGACAGGTGAATAGTAAATACAATAATAAAGCTGGGCAAGTGACAAGTAGGGGATTTTTCATAAATGCATGTTACAACATTCATGTCCTCAATATTTCCTGTGATTTATAGAGAATATTGAGACATGCCGCTTGACTCGAACCAATAACTATACCAAACGATTTTGGCAGAGATTGGTATTATACGTCAAAACGGTGATGTCACATGTATGTATCAAACAGATACCAACAAAAATGTCAAAAATCAACCAATTGGTTTATTTTGACCAACCAAACGGGGTACCAAAACCATGACGAAATCGCATCATGTTTTGAACCAGACGACCAGACGATGGAAGTCTGAACATCCTGTTTCAACCTTTGAACAAATCAAATGTTGCCAAGGAAAATGATTTTCAACGTTTTCGTAAAACTGAAAAAAAAAATTCACAAGTAGGTACATTATATATTTTTTTATCAAAAATCAGAAAAATACGGTACACGAAAAGAACATTTTGATTTTTTATACAGGGTTCGCAAAAACTTCAAAAACTTGAACTTTTTACAAGTGTAAACTACTTACCTTTTAATTTTTGGATAAAATGTAATGTTGTTTATCAAGAATGAGCTTTTCACGAAAAACGATATTTTTTATTCATTTATTTGTGCTCTTGTGCTTGCGTGGAGGGTCTGTTTAAACATTGGGCAAGCCATTTGTATCTTTCTTTTTGCCAATTCCACGAAAAGATTATCTTTCTCAATTCAGAACCGTAATCTGCATGGCTACTGAATTCAAAAACATCATCCAATAAGATGTTTGATCATTCACACAGGAGTCGAGCAGAGCCACTTCAGACTCGTACTCCTTAATCCAATCTCTGTAGCAAGAATTTCAAAGAGGGTGCATAGTCCTGAATTAATAATGTCACCAGCAGTCCACTATGTTCTCAACTAGTTGTGATACATTCTTACGTAGGTTATAAGGTATTGGTTTCTAAGGAAAAATGTCTCATAATTGAGTATTTCACTTGGAGTGGTAAAAGTTTTCAATAGGTGTAAAACATAATATATTTTCAATAAAAGCAGCTGTTATTGAGAAACATTTCATGAATAAATAATGCAATGACTATGTAATGCAGAACATTAAGTCGTCAGACAAATATTTCGAAAGAAGATAAAAAAATTGACATCATTCTTTTTTACAATAATGAAATCACCCTCAGCTATGTAGTTACGTTTTCTTCTTTACACCATCTCCAAATGGGAATCTGAAGTTAGATCATTCGCTCAACGTTCTTATACAGGGTATCGCGAAATTTGACATGTGAAATTGGAAATACAGTTAAAAAATCCTACAGTGCTTTTCTTTAATGTCCCCTCCCCCCCTTTTATTTTTTGAACGGCTAAACTTAGAGACTTTAAATTCTAGGTGATGAAATACAAGCATGTTTACTATGTTTTTACATAAAATTGTCATATTAAAAATTCAAGATGGTGGCTGAGCGGTACATTTAATTACTACATTGATATATACACTTCAAAAAATTCAAAAGATGCTTTTATTCCTAACCCAAACTTTATGTCAAAAATATTTCCAGCATCTTTTGAATTGAATTTGACGATTTTTTTTAAAAGTGTATGTATCAATGTAGATATTGAATGTACCGCCATTTTGTAGTACTTTAAGATATCGACTCGATATTTTAGGGTTATAGAAAACTCAGCAGAACCTTCAAAATGAGATGTCACATGACCCCTATTTCTATTTGAAAAAACATTTCAAGATCAAAACATAGTAAGCATGGTTGTATTTGAGCACCTAGAATTTGAAGTCTCTTAGTTGAGCCGTTAAAAAAATAAAAGGGGGGGGGGCATTAAAGAAAAGCAATAAAAGCTTTCATAAACTGGCAAATATAATTTATATTTCAAGTGACCTAATCGGGCTCTCACGTACGTTAAAGATTTTTTTTCAATCACTGACTGAGATGAAGTTTTTACATGATATGTCATTAGTCCAAATACACCCAAAACCGGGTGTCCGCGCGTTGCATTTGCAAACCTCAAAATTCATTATCCATATTGCCACTGGGTAATCCAAGTATCACTAAATATGAATTCCAGCGAACAAACTTCTTTTCTCGCGAGGATCTGTTGAATATCTTTTAAAAATACCTTGTATAGTTTGTGACTCATGACTAACTTTTGAAGCGTTTGATATTGTAACTGAACCTGTTTTGTCCATCGTCATCGGAGAATTGAGACAAATATGCGCGAACCGGATTATTCGGCGGGACTCGCGAAGGTCGACGGTGAATCGAGATGCGAGTGGCACAATTGCGAAGATTCGAGAAAACGAAGTGGGCAGCTATATGACGAGCGCGTTATGCGGCCAGTTTAGTTCAGTTTTATGAGTCGTGCTCCATATAAATCGTCAAAAACATAGATAAGTTGTTGTGGTTGTGATATAAATTGTTGGTAAATAGTGAGTGCTCTACATAGTAAGTGCTGTACATAGTGACTCAAGAATAAATAAATTAAAACTGGACAAGTGTTTTCTATAGCGAAAATTGTTACAATATATTAGAACGAAATTTGGAGACAGCATATGTTCTGACGTTTTGAATTTTTTGACCTAGTAGTGACAGCTGAAAGTGTCAGAATAACAGAGGGGCGCCACTTTGGACGATAAAATCAAATGAAAAAGGGGGTCAAGTGATACCTAATTTTGAAGCACATTCCATCCTTATTACAACCTGAAATTTTGTCTCTTACTAATTTTTTAATATGAAGGCAGTATTTTTTTCCAAAATGGCACCCAATTGCCGTTTTGACATCCTCAGCTGTCACCACTGTCCTGAGAAATGCAGAACGTGATCATACACTGGGGATCCAGATTCATGGTATATTGAATGATTTAAAGATAGGAAAGGGACATCGAAGAATTGATATTGTGATGTGATGCTTTATACAGGGTGTCCGGAAATTACGCGTCAGGATTTTGGTGGGCGATTCTACATGAAAAATTAATGCAACAAACTTCTATACAATTTTTTCAAAAACTTCAAAAATTTTTTCAAAGTACGAATTTTTAATTATTCAAGGTACGGTTAATGTTTAAAGTCGTTTTTCTCGGAAACCGTTAATTCTACGATGATGCAACACGAGCACCTTTTAAAAAAATATTTTGATGCTCTTTACTAATTTGACATCCAAATTTATAAAAAGATTAAAACAAAAAAGTTCTAAGTAATTTTCCTAAGGTGAAGGACAGCTTCAGCCTTTTGTCATTGACGACTAGCGTCAAATTAATAGGGTGAATACAAAGAAACACTAGTGACATGCATGCAAAATTTGGCGAAAATCATTACATTAGAAAAAAAGTTATTAAAAAAAATAAGAAAAAAAAAAATTTTTTTAACACCCTGTATCTTCCTTAATTTTGAGTTTTTGAAAAAATTGTATAGAAGTTTGTTGCATTAATTTTTCATGTAGAATCGCCCACCAAAATCCTGACGCGTAATTTCCGGACACCCTGTATATGATCACGTTCTGCATTTTTTAGCACAATGGTTACAGCTGAGGATGTCAAAACGACAATTGGGCGATATTTTGAAGAAACATACTGCCTTGATATTGGAAAATTAAAAAGAGACAGCGACTTCAAACTTTCAGGATGTGATAAGGATGAAAAGACTTTCAAAAGGAGGTATCACTCTACCCCTCTTTCCATCTGTTTTTTTTTGTTTAAAGTGGCGCCCAGCCGTTATTTTGACATTTTCAGTTGTCACTTCTTTATCAAAAAAGGCAGAACGTCCTCACATATGGTGTGTCAAAATTTCGTTCTAATATATTTAGCGGTTCAAAAGTTAGGAGGAGGGGGACATCAATGGATTACACTGTATATTTGTAACCGTCTGAACTAATGCTTGATAAAATCGAACAAAATATTTTAGTTTTGGGTTAGTTTGGGTCAGTCCGTCTTTCTTTTGAAGTTATCAGTAACTTGAGTTTATCAAAAATAAATTTCAGTTTTTCGACCAAAAGTCATTGATAAAAAGTTCTTCCTGTTTTGAAAAGTCTATTGCCAGACTTCAAATTTGAAAATATGCTCACGTGAAATACCATCAATTATTGTAAACTACCTTTTTTTTTCGTTTCGGGGCAAAGTGACAAATGAGAAAAAGATTTTGAATCTTATCGAAAGACTAATTCTAAAATTTCATTTTAGTATTTCAAATCTCAATTTTGAATCGAAAAATGAAAATGTTGGTCCATTCTACCTATAGGGTACTCTATTCGTGGACATACTGTATAAATCTATTTCAAGAGATTTGAGTGAAGGCAGTTACTATGCTTCTTTATTTACATCACCCAATTTTTAAATTGACAATATTATGATTAATCATGATTTTATCACTTCTGTTATTCGAGAGCTCTTTTTCCTGAATTGTGAACTTCAAAAGCTGAAAAAGGTGCAACTCATCAAGTTCCTCATAAAAGATGTTTTTTCAGATGCGTAGAACTTTGAACTCAAATAAAACTCATAAAATCATGTTTATGTCCATGGTATTGGCTTTATTGTAAATAAAATCAGAAATACATTATTCTCATGTTCGCTTTTTCGTAAGGAAATTTCGCAGAATGATATTCCCGATAATTTGGAAACCAATGTGATTAAATAATCCGCACATGTCTTTCAAAATTCTTGTCACATTATTTTTGCTCTTTTTGTAAATACAATGACCATGAGGCACAGTTATTTGGAAATCCGAAAGCCGGCACTGTTGGCCAATTACCGTACACAACACTTATATGGCAATATACGTTTCAAGGTATACTAAAAAAAAAACAGTTTTCCGATCAACTCCCTTATTGTGATTTTGGAAAATTAACTTAGGGCCTCTTTATCAATTGAGAGTCACCCCGGTGCTAACAATAACCTTAGGATAACCTCAAAATGTTTGACATTGTTTGTCCATTTAGCAGGGACTTAATTGACTCAGGGTCAGAGTTAGCCCGCTTCTAATAAGAACGAAAAGCCTAACAAATTGATTAGGATAGAAAATCGCGGATGGAGGTGGAGCTTCACTGCACACAACGTTGAAAGTGTTACACCCTCTTGATATTTCACAAATTATGTTATTTGGAAGTAAAACAAAAACTGGATAATCCCTCCTTTGTTTTCACCCAAACATGATTCAATAGTCGGTAAGAACTTCTCCCCTGTATATAAAAAATTAACTGAACTTTGCAAGATCTGTTTGTGGCATTGTTCTTTTTTCGAAAAAGTAACACAGCATCGCGAAAACCGCATCTCCCTATCTTCACTCATAAGAAAGAAAGGCCACCTAATTTGGGGCACCCTATACAGACGCTAGCGAGTGGTGGTACGGAATATTATTTCATCAACATAGTTCCATCACCTACGTCTATGTTTGAGTTTCTTGACGTACCTTTCATCGATCTTTGGATTCTAAACTATTATCTGATAAAATGTCTTACAACCATTAGGGAAAACGGAATTTGAGGGACTGAGAGACCATATGTGGACATCACAATAGTTATTCCTAATCCATTTGCATCTAGCTCCATCTCATTCGAAATTTATATTTTGATGAATAAACACCTTTACAGTAAATAAAATCGATCAATAACGGGTAAGCAAGGCCGGCTCACGCTGATTTATTCGAGCTATTATTAAATTAACCAGGATAAGTGGATTAAAATTGCAGGTGTGATTCAGTCGTTATACCTACTACGAGTAATTCGCTAGTTGAATGGTGCGATCAAATAAAATGAAATATCACATTGATATGATGGATACCCTCGGGAATTTACATCACGCTTTCATCCAAAAATTGTAGTAGGTACAGGGTTTTTCTCTATACAGGGTGTCCGGGAAAATGTGGGAGATCTCTCGGATTCAGATAGAACAATAAAAAATAAGATGACAAGTTCCCATAAATTTTTTTTCTAGCGGCCCGCCCTACGGAGATACGGCCCCCTAAAGGACCCCACTGGAAATCGGTTTTTCTTGAATAACTTTTAAACGACTCAATATAATTCAATTAAAATTTAATATGATAAACAGTAGTAAGGACCTCTCAAAATACTTCCCTTAAAACATAATTAGCTTGTTTAGTTTACCAGGGACGGACTAGATTGTACATTTTAACGCTCAAATTTTTAACACCCTGTATGATAAGGAGTTAAAAAAAATAAATTTGGATACCTTGAACATTAAGCTAAAGAAAAGGTACTCCTGTTCATTGTCGATAAAATGAACCATTTTCGAGAAAAAACAATTTTTATTAAACAAAACCTCGAAAAAAGCCATGACGAAGTGGTGCTCCTGACGAAATTGTGAACCTAACGCTAGGAAAAAAATTCATGGGAACTTGTCATCTTATTTTTTAATATTCTATCAGAATCCGAGAGATCTCCCACATTTTCCCGGACACCCTGTATATTGACACCCCCCTTATCTTTTTTATTTGACGTTTCTGAAAAATACGTTTCAAATAAAAGTTTGATGGCGTCAAGTAAATTTTTCAAAAACCTTTATTTCGCATATACAGGGTGCCTCAGAAAGTCTTGGGTGGTCCAACTTTCTTATTTCAAATGAGAACCCTACTTTTTTATTCGATTTTAATATTTTCCTAAAAATTCTAAATATTCTCTATGTATCATACCCTTCATCTAAAATTGACGTATAAAAAGATATTGACCTCGAAAAAGTGCCTAGTTACCGTGATTGTTTTAATGTCTGATAGATTTCTTGGCAGCGTCGTTAAAAACTCCTCACACAGATGAGAAAAAATGAGAAATGTTTCGAATATACTATCAAATTAACAAAAATGCATACAGGTTGATGCCAGTATGTTTACCTGATTTCAGCAATTTTTATTAAATTGCAACTTTTTCGAGGTCAATATCTTTCTATACGTCAAATTCAGGTATAGGGTATGCTGCATAGAAAATATTTAGAATTTTTAGGAGAATATAAAAATCGAATAAAAAAGTAGGGTGTTTATTTGAAAGAAGAAAGTTGGACCACGCCCAAACTTTCTGAGGCACCCTGTACCCATGATACTACGACAAACAAGATATGCTCACTAGCCGAACGAGTTTCGAACTGAACTGCGCATCAAGCTATCCGGTGACCCAATTGGATAAAATAGCATTGGAAAGCATAGCTTATATTGCGATTTTGTTGAATTCTGATGATTATAGTTGGTTATTTACCCCAAAATGAATAATATGCATTTAGTTGGTTATCTATCTATCCTAAATTGATAATATATTCAAAAAAAGATCATATTTTCAATTTTGCCGTTACATTGAAAAAACATTTTTCTCAGTTGGTTTTCGACGTTAGAAAGGATGTTTGAGGTGAAACTTTTTTATGTGCGGTGGGAGTGGAATTACGAGGTTGCGACACACTTGGTCCTTTGTGGTTTTGTGTGGTTTTTTGTGATCCTATGTTCTTTTCTTCCTTCTTTTGTGGTTTTATGTGTTTCTTTGAGAATCTATGTGGTTCTTTGTGATTTTATGTGGCTCCATGCATGTGGTTATTTTTTGGTTCAATGTGGTTTTTGTTGTACTATGTGGCTTCTTGTGGTTCTATGTGGTTTTGTGGTTCTAAGAGGCTTTTTGCTATTCTATGTGGTTCTAAGAGGTTTTGGCATGTGGTTTTTATGGTTTTTTGTGTTTCTACATGGTTCCATGTGGTTTTTGTGGTTCCATGTGGTTCTATGTTTTTTTTGTGTTTCTATGTGTTTCTTGTGGTTCTATGTGTTTTCTAGTAGTTCCATGTGGTTTCTACGGTTTTTTGTGTTTCTACATGGTTCCATGTGGTTTTTGTGGTTCTATGTGTTTTTTGTGGTTCCATGGTGTTTTTGGGTTCGTTGAGTTTTTTTTGTGTTTCTATGTGGTTCTATGTGTTTTTTTGTGGTTCCATGTGGTTTTTGTGGTTCCATGTGATTTTTAGTGGTTCTTTGTGTTTTTTGTGGTTTTTCAGGATCGTTGTGTTTTTATGTAGTTCTTGTGGTTCTATGTGTTTTTTGAGGTTCCATGTAGTTCATGTGGTTCTATGTGTTTTTTTGTGGCTCCATGTGGTTTTCAGTGGTTCTATATGTGTTTCTTTGTGTTTCTTTATGTGGTTTTTGTGGTTCCATGCGGTTTTTCTGGTTCTTTGTGGTTTTGAGAGATTTTTTTATATTCTATGTGGTTCCATGTAGATTTTCTGGTTCTTTGTGTTTCTATGTGGTTCTGTATGTTTGTTTTGTGGTTCCATGTGGTTTTTCTGGTTCCATTGCGGTTTTTCTGGTTCTATGTGGTTCCTTGTCCTTGTGGTTTTTTGTTTTTCTACATGATTCGATGTGGTTTTTGTGGTTTTGGGCAATTGCAAATGTCTCTTTTCGTCACAAAAGTCGTCTTCAGTAAAATGGTTTGAACAAATTCTAGCATGTTAAACGGAAAGGTTGGTACAGGAGGGCACTACTCACATGGATGTAACTCTAGACATTTATTACGGTTTTGTACCAACCTTTCCGTTTAACATCGGATAACCGTAAAACAATGTCCCTTAATTCTAGCATACTCAACATTGAAACTGTACTTTTGATAACACTTCTGTATCCATATCTTGCGAATATACTTGGATGTTGGAAACCGAAATAAACGGTATTTACACGGACGGTTTCCTTTATTTTTCTTATTGCTGCTTCTGCAGAACATCACGGCACAGTACACCATCATCAAATTATGCGAAATTCACGAAATAATAAGATATTATATCACACAAATATCAGAACAACAATATTTACATTGCAAACTGACAGAAGCTTGTCAACATAACCTCACAAAGGTCACCCGACAAGATGCGCGTGAGCTTATCTGTTTGTCGTAGTATCATGCCCTGTACCTATATGCGAAATAGAGTTTTTTGAAACACTTACTTGGAACCATAAAACTTTTATTCAATACTCTTCTTTCAGAAACGTCAAATAAAAAAGATAAGTGGGGTGTCACTATATAAAGAAAAACCCTGTACATATCACATAATTCGCAACAAAAGAAAAAATCTCATTCTATACCCCCAAAAATACTTGGCAATCATTTCCAACTCAAACACATACAAGAAACAACAGACTCGCGATAATGCAAAATTAATTTATCCTGATGACGAAAAGATAGGACTCCAGCGCCGGACATAATGGTCTATTCAAATGTACGGCCACCCGAAAGTTTGGCCTCATAATACCCGTTTGATATAAATTTCAACTCTTAAAATTCCTTTTCTGTTTTTTGGTGTCCTCTCTTTTGAAAACAACAATTTATGATCTCGTTGTATGAATTTGATGTTTGTAGGGTACATTCCACAGCAAGTTTTTACATTTTGAACAATTTGAATGAGTTATGTTCGGGCGTTCGGCGAACATTCTCAAGCTAGTTTTATTGTCAAAGATTTATCATATACGGATTATACGGTATGGGTTGAACAAGTGGAACTTCTAGTATGAAGTTTGTTTCGTAACAACTCTGATAAAAGCTTTTCAAATATTAGTAGCTTGCCATGGAGGCGTATGTAGGTGGAATTTTATGAAAATATAATATGAGTTCCGACAGATATAATTTTCACTTGAAGTTATGGTGATAGATCGATATCTCCTATAATTGAATTGTGTATACTCAATACTCAATACTCAATACCTACTCAATTTATTTCATGTAATTATAAACTGGGTATTTACATTCGTCAGAAAATAATACAATATAAATGAAAATTTAAAAATCAGTGCATATTTGCAATCAATAAAATGTTTGTGACACACTACACAGGAATACAAAATCGAGTAAAAAAAAGACTGATAACACAAAAAAATTACAATAAAAGTATAATAAAAATGTGCAGGCAGAATGTGTGGCCAAGGAACTCCTCAACAGAGTAGAAACAGTTTGACAGCAAAAGTAGTTTGATTTAATTTCCGAATTTAGCTCGTTCTAAGTTTTTATGCTATTTGGAAGCAAGGTTAATTGGAAAAATTTGATTGACAGATAGCCCGGCCCATCTTGAAATTTTTTCAGCCTATTTGATAAGCTGGTATGATCAAATTTATTTGTCTTGTGTTATGGCTGTGGACCCCACCGTGCACCCTGAACCTGGTCTGATTGTCCTTTACATACAGCAAGTTTTGCAATATATAGTGAGATGGTAACGTCAGTATATTGAAATCTTCAAATGCTGATCTGCAATCATCTCTGAAGTTCAAATCCGCCATTATTCGGATAGCCTTCTTCTGTAGTCCAAAAAGTCTAGTTACTAGTGGGGAGTGTCCCCAAATCAATATCCCATAAGACATCACTGAGTGAAATAGGGCATGCTACGATGTCAATGCAACACTGTCTGAGACACTCAGGGTGAGGTTGAGAAGGACTGCAACTATCTCCGATGATGGCATCTACATTTTTCAAGTGAAAAAGTAATTATTTGCCAAAAACGGTTCAGAAAAAAATTCAACATGGTTGAGATTAAGTTGCAAATGAACAGTCTCTCGTAAGCAACGCACTCTTCATTTTGCAGCAGTCGTCGAAGTTGGCAAGTGGTTAGATTTTGAAATTGACGTCGTGTAGCGAATTTCGGTTATGAAAAAAATAGAACATCGCTGCCAAACTGCATATTCCTTACTAACATTGTCATTGATGTCCCTGTAAATTTGCAACTATCTCCGATGATGGCATCTACATTTTTCAAGTGAAAAACTAATTATTTGCCAAAAACGGTTCAGAAAAAAATTCAATATGGTTGAGATTTAGTTGCAAATGAACAGTCTCTCGTAAGCAACGCACTCTTCATTTTGCAGCAGTCGTCGAAGTTGGCAAGTGGTTGAGATTTCAAATTGGCGCTGCGTCGCGATATTTCGATTATGAACAAAATTTAACATCGCTGCAATACTCCAGATCACTTGATAGTATTATTTTCGATGACCCTGCCAATTTGCACCTTCCTCCGATGACAGCATCTCATAATTTCCAATTGAAATCGTAGTTACTTGTCAAATAGGTTGCGAAACAAATTTAACATGGATGAATTTCAATTGCAAATTATAAGTTCCTTCTGACCAATGCGCTAGTATTTTCGCAGCAACGTTCGAAGTTGGCAAGTTCATAAGATTTAAAATAAATTCCGCGTGGCAAAATTATACAAAACGGGAAAAAATGGTGTTTACTGGGTGTTTCCTAAACATTGGTGGAAAATTCAAGGTATGATTCCTGAGGTATTTTCATAAATAAAAGTTGAATAATCATAAATGCGTATCATTTTAGCTAGAATTTCGTCATCTTCAGGTCTGCGGACTGTGGCATGATGAGGTCTCGTTGGCAAGCAGAAGTTCGTCTAACAGCGACGATGATATTGTGCACCTACGGATACAAGATCCACACCTTTGATTCGGGATCACCCTGAAAAAAAATAATATACAATGTATAGGGTGATAATTTAGGAATTGCGGGGTGTCAGTATCGTATCGATTCAAAAACAACAAACGTAGAATATTTTTGGGCATACAAATACGCGGCTTTTGTTCCATTCAAGCGACGTCGTAATAGTATATCTTACCGTTTTACAGTAAGTACTACACATATTCAAAAGTGTTCAGCAATATGTAACTTTTAAACAATTTAGTAGCCCAAAATCTTGCACACGCATCATAAAATAACATGGATGGCACTTACCGGAATCTTCACTGCTCAGTTGAAGACGACCCTCCACACAACGGAGAGTTACATTCAAAAAATAGTCTGAAGGACCAAAGACCAAATTTCCAGTACGTCGCGTCGCAGAAAAGATAACAATTTGACCTGTCAGGTACTGTTTCTCTTGAAATAATTTGAAATTAATAAATGTGTACACCTTGCTTTATTGTTAGCCATGTAAACTGATAAAATATTCAAGAGTTAAATATTTTGGTAACAACTTTTGAATATGGGTACTTGCATGACTCTTGAAAGAAAATTAATTCCTCGACTTTTTGAGAACCCTGTATGAAATTTCATTTTTTTTTTCATCACAATCGTATTTTTTTAGCAAGCAATTTTTTTATAAAGAATGACTTTTCCCGAAAAATGAAATTTTTGGCCATTGGTCCTCTTGGATTTCCCATCGCCAGGCATACACTGTATACAGGGTTCGCCAAGGTAAGTAGCGTAATAGAATATCTCGGGGAATAAAGCGATTGAGATTCTGAAAATTTGTAGGGTGAGATTTTCGAAGATGCTCTTTTGAAATGAAACAATAGTGCGTTGCGCGACCGGATGTACGTAGGTGTCAACTCGCTTGTTTAAAATGAAACACCCTACATATTATTACATTTTTGGAATCTACGTAAAATTCTAGGCATATTTGATGGATGATGTCCTATACCTAGGTATAAGCTAATTTGAAATATTTAAGTTTTCATAACAAAAATCTCCGAAAATCTCTCCCTAGAAATTTTCAGAATTCCAATCGCTTCATTTCCCGGGATATTCTAATAGGCCACTCACCTTGGCGAACCCTGTATTCAGAGACAAGGGACACATGTGTATAGAACCTTTTATACATGAATTTGGTTCAGGAATGCGTCTTTGGAATGACGTCCTATCATTAAGTACCACCCTGTATAAGCTGTGAGCATATACAGGGTGTTTCAAAAACATGTTGCCAAACTTTGAGAGGTTATACCTCACACAAAAATATTACGATAGAACCCAACTTGCCTATTCCGAAAGTTGATATTGACAGAGATATAGGGTATCAAAGTTAAATTTTATTTTTGATTTTTTCAAATATCTTTTGAAATAATGAAGTTATTTTGATGAAGTTTGGTACATGAGAATTGTTTGACATGCGAAATTCAAATCTGACCTTGAAATGGCTCTTACTTGTGGGGGCGCCTCTGAAAACAACTTTTAACTCATTCAAATAGCCATAACTTTTTTTATGCACTCGAACTTTCTTTTTTTATCGGAAAATTGTTTTTTCCGTCATATTTACATAAGAAAGGTATACTTTGTAAGAGTAGCTAGGAGTAACCCTTTTCAAGATATTTGCACTTAAAGTAATACATGCAATGTGGTTTTAAATGGCAAATTTTGAAAATAAATGTGGGTGGCTTTGAAAACGGCGTTATCATGATAATTTTGACAGTTGTTTCAATGTCTAATGTTTGTTATGGAAAAAAAAAATAATAAAAAAAAAAAATAAAAAAAAAAAAAAATACAAAATTAAGTTTAATTTTTTTTTAATCAGAAATATTGAAAAAAATGTCAAAATTAGCATGATAACGCCATTTTCAGCGCCACCCATGTCTATTTTGAAAATTTTTCATTTAAAACCACAATGCATGGATTATTTTTAATGCAAAGAAAAGGTTACCCCCAGCCACTTTTACAAATCATACCTTTCTCATGTAAATATGCCGGAAAAATCAAATTTCCGATAAAAAAGAGCGTGCGAGTGCATACAAAAAAGTTATGACTATTTGAATGAGTGAAAAGGTGTGTAAGTGGCGCCCCTACAAGTAAGAGCCAAATCAGAATCCCTGTATCTCTTTTGATATCAACTTTCGGACTAGACAATTTGGGGTCTATCGAAATATTTGTGTGTAAGGTATAACCCCTTAAAGTTTGGCAACATGTTTTTGAAACACCCTGTAGAGCATAACATAACACGAGACTATATTAATAATAATAATAATAATAATAAATTTATTCATGAAAGTACAGTGATACGTGATACTGTTTACATAAGTCACAAAATATATAAGTATAACAAATATTACTTGAGTACGTATTATTAAAGACGGAACCCAATTTGAAAATTGTATTGCATAAATTCATTATAGCTGTAAAAACAGTTTTCCATCAAGATACTTTTTAGTTGGGCTTTGAATCTGAGTATTCCCATAGTTTTTAGTGAGTTAGGTAAGATATTGTAGAACTTCACTGCCCAGTATCCAGGTCCATCCTGGCATCTGCTGAGTCTCTTATAGGCCGGGACCAGTTTTTGCCTGTTTCTGGTATTGTGATTGTGGATATCTCCATGTGTTGCAAATGAGGACAGGTTTATCCTGGCATGAAGACAACACTCATATATGAACTGACAAGGAGCTGTCAGTATACCAAGCCGAATAAATGACTGGCGGCAGTCATCTCTATATTGTCAGTTATGAGCTGAAGGTCAGTAAGCAAAAGAAGGGACTGCTATTTTTTATAAAAAAATTAAATGACAACTTTTAAGCATATACTTTTGAAACTTGTGCTAACACTACCAACAGTCCATTCGTAAAAAAAAAACATCCACACTCACCTGTGCGCTCCAATAATCGTCGTGAGTCATGGCTGCTTTGGCAACACCCCTTTTGAAGTCGCGATAGATTTACGACGTTCTTTTTCCAAAAACTCAGTTGTAATTTCTTCTGCACAATAAAAACATTTGGATCCAAAATTGAAATAAGGTCTACAAAAAAAAGTTTGATACAAAAGTTGTTAGGTTTATATGTACTAAATTTTTTAAATCTGGCAGTATCATTTATACAGGGTGTCCCAGAAGCTGTCCACAGAACGCAAGTTTGAAATTTTGAATGTTGTTGAGTAAGTTATATTTTAGAGAAATTATTACCCTATCTTATTTTCACCCTGTATCGCAAGCCCCTATCTTTTTATCAAAATTGCGTTATGACTATTGGTCTATACTTGATTCCAATATGAATGAACAAGTGGAATCTTTTTGGAAAAGTTTTTTCACCCTCTTAACCCCCCATATCTGCTACCCCAATGATGAATTTTATTCAAATTTCGTACGGAAACATTATAATCTAAACATGCACAAGTAATAATGATGTTTAAAAAAAAAAAACATTCTTTTACCATACAGGGTGTTTCAGAATAACATGCTAATAATAAAGGGGGTGATTCTTGGGCTCATTTTAAGAAAAAAAATTCATATGAACGTATGTCCTAAACGCCTTAACTTTTGAGATACAGGGTGTCAAAGTTTTAAAAAATAGATACTTTTTTTACAATAACTTTGTCATTACTGTAGATATCTTTATGAAATTTGAGTCATGTATTTTAGGCATTAATACTCATTCTTTGATGCACCAACAATTTAATTATTCTGACCAGTGCCGTCCATGCGGGTTTTGGTTTGCATATTTTTTGGGAAAAAAGTTAAGGCGTTTAGGACATACGTTCATATGATTTTTTTTTCTTAAAATGTGCCCAAGAATCACCCCCTTTATTATTAGCATGTTATTCTGAAACACCCTGTATATTCCGCAACCGTATCTTTTGCTCATGAATTAACATCGCATGCATGATCATCTATACTCAGGTAGGTACTTAATTTTTTTGGACATCATTCCCTCTAAATATGTAGATATGTATGTGGTATTTTTTGACCAATCAATTTCACACTCCATTTTTGCCACTCGATCATTTCTTCGGATTTTGAAAACATGCACCGAATATGATAATCGTCACGTGATCTCATCTATTATGATAGTTACCTATCACACCAATACTGTTATTTTTGAAGAAGAGAAATTTACCCTTTTTTCATTCTGTACAGCAGCTATTTCTCTTGTGTTAACATCGCATTATGATCTATACCAAATTTTCTTGATGATTTTTTTTTTTTTTTGATAATGCACAAACGGTATTTTTTTAATAAAACCCCCTTCAAACCCATTTGTTGATTTTGAACTCAAAATATTTTTTTTTTTATTTAAAGATATTATGCACAGTGACATTCGGTCATTTTCTTGTAGGTAATCTATTACCCAGAAAACCATGTGTATCTAAAATAGCAACTTATTTCGTGTCAATAAATACCCTTTGCAACCCCCTCGCATTTGAATCTCAGAAACTAAAACGAATTTGGCAACACTGTATAAGTACTTATGAGTCTTAAATTGATAACCATCAACGTGGTAGCTTTTTTCGTTTTGGAAATAACAATACTCTCCCTAAGCAAGTAGGACAAATTATTTGCGGACTGATTTAGCGCCTTTCCCCATAAAATTTCCCTTTGATGAACATTTCATTTATTACAGTGAAAAACATGTTTTTTATTAAAAATTATCACAATTGATAAACAGTAGATACCTACCCACTTTTATTCATGAAATCTGTCATATTTACCTGCATTTTGCGTGCAATTTTAGGGCTGTTAATTCCCGAACAAGATCTGCTTTCCCGTCTTGTCGCAACTCGCTGCAATTAATGAAAGTTTCTATCCCACTGGCTTTTGATGTTTCGCTATTGTCGTGGCCTTGGTCATCGCACAAAGCTTTTCCACAAACTAGGCACATAACGTTCAAATCCAAATCTGTAACGTTTGCCATATTTGAATACTTGAATGAAAGTGAAACTGCACTGTGCACATAGACGAAAAAACTGCAAAAAACCTTACCTTTGTTGACTGCAGCAGCCTACCTACCTGGGTCCCTATTCACTAAGTCGTGAAATAGTGTACGAGAATTCTCCTGAAATTCGATCGAATAAACTACTTATGCGGTTGACACTCCCACGAAACCATGGAACAAAACTATTGGGTCAAACCAATAAGAGATTTCT
This sequence comes from Orchestes rusci, assembly GCA_958502075.1. Classification (NCBI taxonomy): domain Eukaryota; kingdom Metazoa; phylum Arthropoda; class Insecta; order Coleoptera; family Curculionidae; genus Orchestes; species Orchestes rusci. Next base: position 14,818,445 of record OY293305.1, on the reverse strand, counting down.
GAATTTTGAGTTTTGAGAGAATGAGAATAGTCATGCCCAGTAGGAAGTCAGAGAAAATTCGCGCACGTAAAACTACCAATGAAGTTTTTCCTCAATACCTATAGTGAATAGGGTCCCTGCACAGAGAGCCCCACTCTTTTTTGCCACTGCTCTCTTTACATTTCTCTGCTCTCAATGCGTTGCCACAAGGTTGGTAATTACCGGAATCCCCCATACAAAATTCGTCTTATCGTGAACCGACAACAAACGACAATGTTTGCTTATATTTTGCATTCCATTGCACAAATTTACAGATACAAATCTGTGCTAATCTGAAAATATTCATTGTACGGTTCTATCAATGATAACCTTTTGCTGCTTATAATTTCTTGCAATTTTCTAATTTCAATAGTTTTTCATGAATTCACTTGACCGTCAGATCCAATTTCTCCCCGCCATAACAATTATAATTATTGTTGAGCAGGTTCTAAGTATTTTGTCGACCCGATCAATATTTTTATGCTTTATTTCTGCAAATTGACTAACTGGGGTTTTGCTTGCAGCTCTGAGAAATTGGCTGAAAAATCGACCACTTTTATTCGGCTTTCATGCGAAGCTGGAGGAAATTTTCCTCAATTGAGGATACGAGAAACTTTTCAAATCATTCGAGACACTTAATTATCTGCTTCGTCCAGTGTCCAGTTCATGTCCTATTTGCATACCTATTAGAAATCAGTTTTATATTCTAGTTCTAGTTATAGTAGAGTAGATGATTGATTGAGTATCTATGCCTTGATTATAATTTTTTTCTCTTTCATAAAGTAATACATATAATGTATTGACCAGTTTCATTTTTGACTTTCACAATTCTCTAACAAAAAGAATAATAAAGTCAAAATCGGTAATGTGCCGACAAATTCACGAGGTAATTTTCAATGTTTTGTCAATCCTTATTTTGTCCGCAATGCGTGGCTATGGCTTGTTTGCAGTGGCCATAGTTGCCAAGCTTCTTCCGAAAACTGATTTTATGTAATACGTTATAACACTCTCACATTTTTCCATGAGATGGCGCTACCAAATCCACTTCACGCTTATTGTATTACACAATAATTGGATGGAATTCTTCTCCTTGATAAGAATATTTTATCCCTCTGCTTTGGGTTAATTTTAGAAAACAGCTTATTTCAATATCTCTTCTAATGAGGATTGATTTCATGTGACGTTACAAATCAGTGGACTGTATAACTGACAGTTATTTCAAAAAATGGCTATGACTAGGTGGCTACGGACAAAACCGAGAAAACGAACTAACAAAAAAAAAATTTCAATAATTATTACTATTACAATCTCCTTCCAGAATAGTAATTGACGGTATTAAGCCGGTGAATGAATCTCACAATTACAGTCATTCAGGATGTTATGGTGACGAAGGAGCCAAGTCCGGAATTTTTAGACGAGTAGTTTAATGACATTCTGTGTATCGTACAATGTCTTATTCCAAACTGTGACATTTTTTTTAATAGATTCAAGAAAAAAAAGTGCTTTCCTATTGTGTGGCAGTCCGCCTCACATTCTTACCTTGAGATGACGCCAGCCAAACCCTGTCACCACTTGAGTAATTAAATATACAGGGTGGTCCTTAAGGAATGCGTCATATTATTACGGTAGATTCCAGACGCTTACATATTGCGATTTAGCTAAATTTACCTCGATACTAAAATCGATAATGACCCAGATACAGGGTGTCAAGGTTAAAATATTGTTTTTGATCTTAATTCATATTTTCATAAGTATCTGACTGATCTTGCTGAAAATTGGTATGTTGGGGTGTTGATATTGTATGTAAAATCATATTGTTGGCAGTGTTTGAGCAGATTTCCAAACGTACTTTGAAAAGAAAGCAACCATCAGACAATTTCTGAAGTTTATTTGAGTTAAAAAAAAAAGTTGTCAATTTGATGTTCGGCGTGTTAGAAAATAAAAAAAGGTTTCAAAATGAATATGGTCAATCGTCAATGATTAGCCCGAGTTTCTACATAAATATTTTGGTCCAATCGAGTCGGATAAGCAAGCAAAGAAGACATTGAAAATCGTCTCAAGCAAGAAGGTGAGGTCAAGTGACATTCTGACATTCAGTGCCTGTATATTGGAAAGTCTGAAAAGCGGCCAGTGTCGGTTAGGAAAGTTTTACAACCATTGGTAAGTGGGTTTTAAGTTTAATATATTTTTCCTTCCTGAGCAACAATGGCTGAGGATGATTGAGGATTTTAAAGTCTAAACGGGGACAAGTTAAAAGGAAATTAACGAGGTTCAAGACATATTTTGATGGTATTGACAAGAATAGTGATTGTTGATTACAGAAGTAGATTTTCGTTTAAAGAAGGTTATTCCCTTATATGAAGAATTTCATGATGTTCAGGGGCAAATAGAGCTATTAGATAACAATAGTGACATGGAAGATATTGTAATGTTGGAGACTGCTTACTTCGAAATTGTTAGTTATTTTGTGATAAATCAAAATGCCCAGGTAATACGTCAGAAAATGCATCTGGTGAGGGGTCGGTTCAATGTTTAAACCGAGAAATAGATATACAGTCTTTGATTAAGTTACCTCCCATAAAATTACCTACATTTAACGGTCAGTATGATTCATGGATTGAATTTAAAGATTGCTTTTTGGCCTTGGTACACAATAATAGTAATTTGTCCGATATACAACGATTTTATTATTTAAGATCATCTCTTGAATTGGATGCTCAATCAGTAATAAAATCGATCGAGGTTTCTTCTGCAAATTATAAAATTGCATGGCTAATTTTAACAGAACGTTTTGAAAATAAAAAACTGATAATTCATAATCACCTGAGGGCAATTTTTGATCACCCGCGTATCACCCAAGAATCATATTCAGAGCTGAGAAATATGTTTGACACAATAACTAAGCATTTACGCTCATTAAATAGTTTAGATTTGGACACAATGAGTTGGGACTTCATAATTATATTTATAATGTGTTTTAAATTAGATGTTACTACTAGAAGGGAATGGGAATGTTTTAAATGTGAAGAACATTTACCCACAATAAAAGATATGAACATTTTTTGAAAGAGAAATGTGAAATGCTGGAAAAACCTGAAATAAGTTCATATGGTTATGGTTCATCCAGTAAAGGTAAGGTTCGATTTGGTAATAGTCGTAGTTTTGCGGTAATGGCAGGACATTCAAAAGTTCAATGCTATTTTTGTCAGAAGGAATATCCAATTTATAAATGCGAGGCATTTCTGCAGTTGAACGTTAATGATAGAATTTCAGCTGTGAAAAGATTAAAACTGTGTTTAAATTGTCTTAAAGATTCGCATACTACGTGGAAGTGCAAACTACAGAAATGTATCAAATGTCAGAGATTACACAACTCGTTACTACATTTACATTTTGATAATGGTAATATCAATAAATCGACATCTGCTGCAAATATTCCTCCACGAAATAGTCGAGATGGCGATAATTCAAAAGCTTAATTCATCAGTCAATTCATCAGTTGTAGCAGTTGATGATGGTACTAGGGAGAGTGCGATCCTGCATGTTTCAAGGAATCTGGATGGTGTTGCTAGGTGCTCTAAAGATTCAGAAATTTTATTATCAACGGCTATTGCACGGGTAGTGAACGAAAATAAATCAGTTATTTGCCGTGCATTACTGGATAGTGGTTCCCAGAGTAATTTCGTGACGGAGAAGTTATGCAAAGTTTTGGGTTTAGTTTGCACAAAAGTAAATCATGTAGTTAGAGGAGTCGGAGATGCTTTAGCAAAAATTGATAATGAAGTTAAAATGACGGTGAATTCTTGTCACAATGATTTCAAAATAAAGATAAACTGCTTAGTTATTCCCAGTATTATCGGAAAATTGCCAAGACTTTTGATAAAAATATATTCAATATTCCTTCAGATATGAATTAAGCAGATCCAAGTTTTCATTTATCTACTGATATAGATTTATTGCTGGGATCCAATGTATTTTGGTCAGTATTAACTGCAGGACACAAAAAAATTGGTCCAAATATGCCAGTTCTCCAGAACACTGAATTTGGCTGGGTTATTGCTGGAAATTTGTATTTGAACTCTCCATCGTATGAGAACAAAACATTTTTATTTTTAATGTCAATAATAATGTTAAAGAAATAGTAAAATTTTGGGAAGTTGAAGAGTTCTCTCCGACAAGAAAAATACTGTCAAAGGAAAAATTATATTGTGAAAACGACTTCAGGAATACATGTAAGAAAGATTTCTGGAAGGTATATAGTCAAGGTTCCATTCAAGGACTCGATAAATGAGTTAGGTGATTCTTAAACCATGGCATTACACAGACTTGGATTATTAGAAAAATGATTCAACAAAGACAAAAATTTTAAAGAGCATTATGATAAGTTCATGAAAGAATATATAGCTAGGACATATGTCAGAAGTTGATATCGAAAACGAAGGAGGATATTTTCTACCACATCATGCTGTCATTAAACAATCTAGCTTAACCACCAAATGTCGTGTGGTATTTGACGGTTCGGCAAAATCTAGTTCAGGTCTATCGTTAAACATCGTTTATCGTAACAGTATGTCGGTCCAACTTTACAGCAAGACTTATTTTTGATTTTAATTAGGTTTCGTTTACATCATTACGTATTAAGTGGCGACATATCAAAGATGTACCGCCAAGTTTTGATCGACAAAGATGACCGTAATTTTCAAAAAATATTATGGAGAGAAAATTAAAAAGAAGAATTAAAATGCTATGAGCTAAATACGGTTACATACGGAACAGCTTCAGCTCCATATCTTGCAAAAAGAGCTTTATTTCAGACAGCAGAGGACAATGAAAATCAGTATCCTTTAGCGGCAAAAATAATCAGAAGGGACTTTTATATGGATGATCTTTTGACTTCCTCAGATTCAGAAGAAGAAATAATACAAATACAAAATGATGTTTCCAAAGTTTTAGCTAGTTCAGGATTTGACTTACGACAGTGGCTTTGCAATAACTCGAAAGTCATGAAAAAATTTACAATAAATAATGACCTACATGTTGCATTGCTTCCAATAGGTATACTGGATGCAAAAAATGATTTTATAATCTACAAAATCAATATTGATCTTTCTGTTCAACCAAGTAAATGGAATAAACGCAGTATTCTTTCTGTAATATGTAAAATTTATGACCCTTTAGGATTTGGGTCCTATTGTGATAAATGCAAAATTAATAATGCAAGATTTATGGAAGCAAAAATTTGATTGGGATCAAGATTTACCTCAGGATTTTAATGAAAACTGGACAAGATTTTACGGTGACCTCGAGCAAATGAATAATTTGAAGATACCTCGTCATGCAAGTATATCCAGTTATGTTACTATTGAATCACACGGGTTGAGTGATGCATCGACTAAAGCTTATGGACGCTGTATTTATATTAGATGCTTGATATCATCCGGTAATTATACATCCAACCTACTATGTGCAGAATCACGAGTGGCACCAATAAAGTTTTTGACCCTTCCACGGCTCGAACTTTGTGGAGCTTTTCTTCTTTCAAATTTATTAAAAAGAGTTATTGATTATTTGGATGTTCAAATGAGTGGTGTATATTACTGGACTGATTCTACGATTTGCTTGTGCTGGATAAGAGAGGAACCCAGTAAATGGAAATAATCTGTTGCAAATAGAGTACAAGATATCCAAAATTTGACCGACGTTAATTTTTGGGGACATGTTCGCTCAAAAGACAACCCGGCAGATTTATTATCTAGAGGAGTATCAGCAAGTAGTTTGATGACAAACGATTTATGGTGGTTTGGTCCGGAATGGCTTCTTTTGAACAACCAAGAATGGGATGTTTTTAAAATTGATTACTTGGAGAATCTTCCGGAATCCAAAATCTCAGTTAATATGTTAATTACTGATAAGAATTCTTTAACTGAGTTGCTCAATCGTTTTTCTTCCTTAAATACATTTTTAAGAGTGTTCGAGTTACATGTTACGTTTTATTTATAATTGTAAAATTAAAGACGGTTCTTCAAAAAGATGTGGTCCTCTTGAACCAGTTGAAATTGAAGAGGCTCTTAATTCAGCAATAATATGTGTTCAGATTGAATGTTTTCCGTACGAATATAGAGCACTTCAAAATAATAAGATTATTTCAACAAAGAGTTAGATCCTTTCTTTAAATCCTTTTCTACGCCATAGATTATTAATTGTTGGTGGACGTTTGAAAAATAGCAATCTTCCTTTTAACAGCAAACACCATATTATTTTGCCAAAACATCACATTTTATCCAAATTAATCCTAAGAGATGAGCATGAACGCTTATTTCATTGCGGTGTTCAACAACTGATTTTTTCTATAAGGCAAAAATATTGGCCTATTTCCGCTAGAACATGTTGCAAAAATATCATTGGAAAGTGTGTTCGATGTTTTAGATCAAAACCGAAATCCTTAAACTGTTTAATGGGTGATTTGCCAGGTGTTAGAGTGAATAGCTTTTCTGTGTTTGAAAATGTAGGCACTGATTATGGTGGTCCATTCTTTGTTAAAGATAGGAAAACAAGGGGGGCTAAGTTAACCAAGGCTTACGTTTGCATTTTCATCTGCATGAGCACCAAAGCTGTTCATATTGAATTAGTTTCCGAACTCACAACTGATGCATTTTTGATGACTCTTAAGAGATTTATCAGTCGGAGAGGAAGACCATGTAACATATATTCGGATAATGGCTCGAATTATGTTGGAGCAAACAACGAGATAACTGCAGTTTACAATTTTTTAGACAGTAATTTTGAAGCTTTATCTCAAGGTCTCCTAATAGAAAGAATCAAGTGGCATTTTATTCCTGCGAATTCGCCATCTTTTGGGGGTCTTTGGGAGACCGGAATCAAAAGTATCAAATCACATTTGAAAAGAATGATAGGGTGTAGATCCTCAACATTTGAAGAATTCCATACATTGTTGACTCAGGTGGAAGGTATATTGAATTCGCGCCCACTGTGTCCAATTTCTGGCGACCCAGATGATTTCTCAGCACTAACGCCGGCACATTTTTTAATTGGACGCACCTTAACGATGCTGCCAGAGTTTAACCTGGCTGATATTCCTTAAAGCCGTCTTAGTAAATGGCAATGGATACAAAATCTAATCCAGCAGTTATGGTCCAGATGGCAATTGGAGTACTTGAACGAGTTACAGATGCGACAAAAATGGAGAATCAAAAATCAACAAATTCTGAAGATTGGATCCATGGTTTTAGTCAAAGATGATAAGGCTCCCCCACTTCAATGGCCCCTTGGACGAATCACGGCATTGCATCCAGGCGCAGATGGAATAGTGCGAGTAGTGACTGTTCAAATGCGTAGTACACAGACAAAAAGAGCAGTTAATCGTATATCTGTATTACCAATAGACTGTTAACAACCTCTTGTTGAGAAGAACTTCGTTCTTTCAAGGTGGGCGGCATGTTGTTTGAACAGATTTCCAAACGTACTTTGAAAAGAAAGCAACCACCAGACAATATCTGAAGTTTATTTCAGTTAAAAAAAAGTTGTCAATTTGATGTTCTGCTTGTTATAAATTAAAAAAGGTTTTAAAATGAATATGGTCAATCGTCAATGATTAGCCCGAGTTTCTACAGGCAGTATTAACAAAAAATCATAATATCTTAAATAATTTGAGTTCAAATTTCTCGCAAAAGAAATGTAAAATCAAATTAAATGAAGTATACCTTTTTACCTACAAAACATAGGAGAATCACATTTTGTAATCAGATTGACAGTACTGTTACGCACAAAAAAGTTAGTGCCCCATAAATAGAGAAAGATTTATACCAGGAGGCCGTTATACGAGTGTTATACATTCTCAAGTGACTTGGGAAATATAATACACGAGTGGCATACGATGTTTTATTCAACAAATGGAGGAAATCGTTTTTTATTAGATAATTATATCAAAGCTTATCCGCCGCAAGATTCAGCTGTGTACTTTGAATAGAACTACTGCTAATACCTATGGAATTGAAAATTTAGAATGAGAATCTTTATATGTTCCGTCTTCAAAAAAAATACGAGCTGTACTCTTATCATTTCTTCCTGGAAATCAATTTTCGGTAAATTTAATCGGGTCGTAATAAACTGATCAGTATTTAATTCATTATGTACAGTATAATATTACAAGCAGTCAGTATAATATTGTAAAAGACTCAGTATTTCTATTAAAAATGATAAGTAAAAATGGATTTTTTGAGCAGTAAAAGTACTATTTGGCCTGTATTTCTATGTTCACTATTGTGATTCTAATGGTCAGTAAAAATTAATGAGACGTCAGTATGTCTTAGCTGGTAATAATTCCACAAATGTACAGTAAAAATTAATAAATGGACAGTATGCAATAGTCAGTAATAATTTTGGAAATGTGCAGTACATATTTAGTATTATGTTTTTAGGTCGGTTAATAGTTTGCTTTCGGGCTTATAAATAAAATAAACGTGAACTTTGCTGTACACTTGGCAACAACCCATGGTAATCCTGCGCCAATAGCCGGGGAATCCTCGATATTTCTTCAGGGATTTCCTTATAGCATAAAGGTCCGAATTTATGCTCTATAGACGCTGTGTTTATATACGCGCTCAGCATCTCGTGCCTATGTTTCTGGGAAGTAAGATTAAGAAGTGACTATCGCATCGCGTGTGAGTTTCTTTGCAACGGTACGATATGGGAGATGTGCCAGAATATGAAACTAGTTTCGAAAGTGAAAGTGAAGAAGTTCCCACGAAGAGGAGAAGAAAAATAGATAAGAAATGGGAAATGGAGAAAGTGTTCGAAAATAAGGCTTCTGCAGTGGCTGCAGTTCAAATAGAGCACCTGTGGAGTTTTGCTTATAAAAACGTTGACACAGAAGGAGATGTGAGTGAAATTTTCCGATGTAACAAAGTTAAAAAAAGAGGAGAGCAATGCGCTGCAGGTGTGTACCTACATTATCCCTCTATTACGAGTGAGGTTCATTTATACCGATCTCAACTGGCTCATACGTGTAATGTAATTGATACAAAAGTCAAAAGTAAAATGTCCAATGAGGTAAAAGAGGAAATTGAGTCTCTATTTAAATTAGATTCAAAAATAAAACCAAAAAAGATCCTTGATATTTTAATGAAAAAACAAATAACATTACCAAGTAAGACTGAGCTTAATAATCACTTGTCTTCATTAAGAAAAGTAAAATATGGACCCAATGTGATGAGCCTTGGCGAATTGGAAAATTTTTGTTTGCAAAATTCAAAAGTTCCTGATGATGTCGATGCGGCGTTTGTTGTTTCCTACCAAGTAGTATATGAAGAACAGCCTTTTTTTCGATTTTTTGTTTCCACTAAAAACTTATTGAAGATGTCCTGTGATGCTGACCATATACATGCCGATGCGACATACAAATTAGTGTGGCAAGGTTGTCCTGTATTATTATTAGGAACTACAGATCGAGATCGAGTGTTTCATGTTTTTGGGCTATCGGTTTGCAGCAAAGAACAAACTGAAGATTTTATGTTTTTGTTTAAAACAATTAAATCTGCCGTTCAGGATATATTCCAAAAATCAATTGCCCCAAAATACCTCGTTTGTGATGCTGCTAAAAGCATCCAAAATGCCTTCATAAATGTATTTGCATCCGATGTTACTATCATAATGTGTTGGGCACATATGAAAAAATGTGTCCAAAAGAAAGCAGAATAGCTGGTACATCCAAAAGGAGAAACGAAATGAAACATTGAAAGATATAGACTTACTACAACTGAGCAAATGTGAAGATGTTTTTGAGAAGGCGAAGGCACATCTGTTTTTTGCCAAATGGAAGGGAGAACAAGGAAAATTTATGGAATATTTTCAACATGAATGGTTAAAAACTAATCCAAACTGGTTTGAAGGTGTATCAAAGCTAGTTCCATCTACAAATAATGCCTTGGAATCTTTCAACAGAGTAATTAAAGATGAGAACACTTTGCGGGAGAGATTGCCTTTATCGCGATTCGCAGTTGTTCTCAAGGAATACATAAATACCTGGTCTCTTCAATACACTGCAAATACAAAGATAATGCATTCAGTTCCTAGGCTAAACTTAGATTTATGGACCAAAGCTTATCAATGGGCTAATGAGAAAAAAAAGATTGTCTTCCATGTTGAATCCGAACGATATCTTCATTTCATTCCTGCTGGCCATAGTAATGAAATCGTAGATTTAGAAGAAAATCTAAATGCAAGTTTTTCCTCTTTTGAAGAATTTTAAAATGTCGCGTTCATCATATGGACTACTGTTCTTCCGAATGAGTCAAACAAATGGATTGAAGGCACTTGCAATTGCCCAGGATTTTTCAAAAAATTTATTTGTAAGCATGTGGTGGGTCTAGCAATAAGGCTTAAGTATACAACACCACCGACTGAAGCCAAATCGGTTCCCATTGGAGCAAAAAGGCGACGTGGCCGCCCATCTAAAGCAAGGCAGGCTCTTTTTGTCCAATAAGGTAGGTATTTCACCTATATGTAGTTAGTGCGTATTATCAATTATGATTATTTTCAGATTATCACCACTAACTACTGACTACTTCATCATGACAAAGGCAGAGTGTTTTCTCTTTACTGAGTTGTGTTTATTCGTTCCGTTGTAAAAAAAAGTATTCATACGAAATAAATATCACCAACCATTCATTATTTTATTTCATACTGTACTGTAAAGTATCATTTACCGGATCCAAAACCAGTCCGGTAAGTGACACTTTACATCATCAGGGACTGTAAAAAAAAAATTAAAAATTTAATCATCAATGACTGTGAAATTGCATTGGTAGCATGATTCTCATAATTTTAATCAATAACTTGACATAGAATGTTGGTAACATAAGTAACCTATCTATATTACCCAAGTGGTTACATGGTTTGGCTGGCGCCATCTTATGGTAAGAATGTGAGGCGGACTGCCACCCCAGGTGAGTGGTTTGGCAAGAAAGCACTTCAAACCGATTGAAAAAAATTATCACAGTATAAAACAAAACAATGTAAGATACACAGCCGTTAAATGTCATTGAACTACTCGTCTAGAAATTCCAGACTCGGCTCCTAAGTCACCTCGTCCATAAACATCTCGACTCGTAATTTAAAATGTCATTTAACGCCTTAGTAACGTAAATAACTATTACCGTCGCTTTATTCTGTATTCTGTCCATTATTTTCACCAGGCATTTATTAATCTATCTGACCGTTTTTTTATTATACTGACTCTTGATTATTTATATCTACCATTTAATATTTTCACTGACCAGTTCTTTATATTACTGACCGTTCATTATTTTTACTGACCATTTCTTTATATTCATGCCCGTTCATTATTTTTACTGACCATTTCTTTATATTACTGACCATTTATTATTTCAACCGACCATTTATTATTATACTGACCATTTATTATTGAATTGACCATTTATTATTTTTACAGACCATTTATTATTATACTGACAATTTATTATTTTTACTGACCATTTATTATTATACTGACCATTTATTATTTTTACTGACCATTTATCATCATACTGACCAGGGTAAATAAAATAATGACAAAGAGTACTGCCCATAAAATTGAAATACTGATCATTTAATTTGTACCGAATTTAATCTACCTTTTTCTTTTCCGTGTGACTAACATCCCAACGAGATATGTTCTGCGTCAGACGTTTTGCAATCCCATAATTTAACAAAATAGTGTAATTCCGTGCAGCATATAGCCTGAAAGATAAACCTGAAGATTCTTGATGAGGCAAGTTTTTCTATAGACTCCGAAAAAAGAAAATTGTAGTGGTTGATAGGATGGTTATTATTCACAATAGACATGCTATCCAGTCTAGCAGGAACATAATCGAAGCAGCCGTCGAGCATCATAATAATATTATTAATATTTCATTATTCATACATTACTTGGCGCTTACTCCAGCTATTGGATAAAGCAGTGTTGCAGTCTTTGAAAAGAAAAATGTAATCTTTGTGGAATCGTCAAGTTTGGTCGAAAAGTACCAAAAAAAAAGATTAACAAAAAAATCTGTTGGGTAATGAGGAAATCATAACAGTCGCAGATCAAAGAGCCAGAACATGAAAGCGTGTTTATAAACTCATTGAATCCTCTTCCTTTCCTGGTTATGTGGAAGCAAATGTTACAAAATCCACACAGAGGAGAACAAAAAGACATATGTCCTGGATCCAAGATTTTGGAAGAAATAGTAGATGCCTATTTCGTTCACAAGGAATATCAGCTAAATGATTGAATCAATAATCTGGGAGCAATGGACAATTTGCATACACTTTCAAATGACTTTGTATGGGAATAAATGTGTGATTGGGGTGTAACAATTGTTGTAGGCGAGAGTGTTTTAGAAACATCTATTGAAACAACTTATAGCACTATGATACCTGCGCATCGCGTTACAAAAGGCTTGTATTTGTACTGCCAGATAACTGTCTTTCCATTTTTCGAAACTAGCCCGACAAAAAAGGAAAACAATTTTCGGGGCCAGACTGGAACCAGGCGAAGAAATAGTAAATCTGCGACGCCGGTAATGTTGGAAAATTCCAAGGATTATAATCGGTTCACGATCTTTGGAAATATCCTACCCTGATGTCGCAGACGTGGGTTCTTAGAGATCATTTCTACCTGATAGTGAATGTGTTGGAAATTTCTGAAAGTATATACAAATGCGTACATTATGTCACCACAACTTGAAATTTTATATACGTATTCTAGACAATATTTGAAAGTCATCAACGAAAAAATTTTTCCCCAAAATATACTAACAAATCAAAAAGAAAACGCACATTCCACAGAGAGAGCTATCGGAGTCAATACGCCAGACGGAGAAAGATAATGTATTCTGTGACGTCGTGGATGTTGATTGACGCTCTTTAAAAGGCGATTACTAGATCAATAGATCATTATTACTTACTAATCCTCATATTCTTTGCGTTTCCAAAAAATGTGCAAATTGTCCATTATCATTTTTTGAACCATCACTTGATAATGAAAATTGAAAACATAGTAATTATTGAGAGTCTCTTTTACATAATGACAAATTCATACTAGTTATCCACATATTGAGTGGAAGCAGAGGCCATTATGTTTTTCAGTCTTTATGAAAACAAATGCATATTTGAAAATATTTCAGAGAGAAACTAATTCTGTAAGAATATTTCGATAGTTTAGATTCTGAGGAAAAGAAGAAGGAAAAAGTTTGATGAACTCGTATTTTTCAAAACAAGTTTATAATTCCTAAACCTCACGAGCTGCATGTTCAGTACTCACCCACGTCTTCTTTCAAATTCAATCGAATTGGTTTTTTTCTAAACAATAATCAAATGAATGGATGAGGAATCAAAACTGTTTCTATTTTTCTCAAGTAATAAATGATCTTGGAAATAGAGGAATCGTGGTTTTATAGAACAAACTAAATTAAAATTCTCCTAGCCTTTTATATTGACTGGCAATCGAACTTCGAAAATTCCAGCAATTCCTATCGAAAAACAAAACTAAGACAAAGCGTTTGAGAACGGATGAATCTCGGCAGCAAATAATGGCATCATTAGACTGCATCAAAAGTATTAATTCAACAAAGACAAATGATTGCATAGAGCGAGCAGCAGAGCAAGCAAAGAATAGTAATTTGCGAAAAGTTCCATTAAAGTCAAATTAAGATCCACATCTGACTAGTAATTTGATAGCGTTTGCATAAAAATCCCGACAGAGATTCTTTGGTGTTTTGGCCTGGAAAGTGATGAATGGATTTGGGAAATCAGTCTGCTGACTTTTTTAATTCCCCATTCGTAAACCTTACGTGTCCAATTTTAGACACAGAGCAGACAGCAGATGGGCGCTGTACGTAGATAAAAAATATTCAATTTTTCGGTCGGCTGACAAGTTCAGAAAATCATTTGAGACTGGCGTGCTTATCTTAGAGAAATGAAAACAGTACTTTTTAATATTCAAGTACTAGTGTCTTATTTCTTCTTTTTATTTTTAAGTATGCGAAACGTAGTTTTGTTCTTTCTGAACCATATCAATGGGATGAGTTGCATTTGCCGCTCTGATAAAAATAAAAATGGGAGATCTAATTTTGAATCAAAAGATTGAATGCCTAAATTCATGGAAAGCTGCTCAAACTTTGCCAGAATATGGACCGTTAACCGTCATCGAGCCTAGGAGGGCGTCCTCTCAAACATCATACGTTTCAGAAATCGCGTCTGGAACTGAATAGGCTCCGAAACTCTACTTTGAAGGTTGTTTATCGGAAACCATACAATAATTGAGGCATAGTCCAACCTTTCTAGTCTGTTAGATTGACCGCAACGATGCTATGCAATGCGGTGGAACAATTCAGAGTCATCAGTTCATGCAGGCTATTGCGGTTTATATGTTAGAGAAGACTATTGATAGGAATATGTTGAAGAAAAGTTAAGCAAGATCTGAGCCCTGGAATGGAACGAAGAACAGAACACTTTTTTCATATGAGTGCCTAGTTTTCTATTTCAGACATCAATTTTTTACAAAATTTTCTTTCGATCGACACTATATTGAACTTAAGCTAAAATTGAGTTTTCAAGTTATTTATATAAAGTTCACTCAAATAAAAAATGAAGACTACCAATTTTAGATAACAGACAACGTCATTTAGCTATCTGCGTTTAAAAAGAAAAATTGATAGGTAAAAGGCGTTCACTGTGACGCTTTGTATCTCGGAGACTCTTAGGCATAAAACAATTCATTTTTTGGGGTACCTATAAAAAATGCTGGTCATTCAATCAATCCTGATCATAATTTCACAATAATTGATAGGGTCTTCACAATAAATTATAAAAAAAATATTGTTTTTTTTTTCAAAAAAAAATCAAAATACTAAGTAGGTACCCACCTACTTGGAAAAAAATCGAACATGGTCAAAGATCATTTGATAATGATTCTTGTTCAAGTATATTTCCAATATTATTTTTTTCAACTATCCATTGCTTTAGGACCACTTTGTCACAAATATCTTGTATTCACGACAATAAAGCAAATTTAGTCTGATTTATAACGAGGATCACCTTGATCTAAAACATTCAATTCGGTCAGAGAACAAAATCTACGTCCACATCTGATGGTGACAAAAAAAAGGAGCAAATAAATTAGTCCTAAACGATCAGTAGAATACTGAGGCATTAAATTAAAGTTAGAGCGATTTGAATCTCCTTTTTAATTTGTAGTTACATACATACAGTGTGACCCATTTGTTTTCAAGTCACCCTGAAAGAAAAGTTCTTGATTGATCGGTTCTGCTCGAGTTTTTTTCAAGTTGTAGAACTTCTCAAACTGTATCTTCTTGCCAAAAATGACCTACCTCGCTCATACAAAATCTAAGGCCTTCTTTTTCAGTTTTTAGGAGCAAAATTTCACAAACCCCATTAGCGATTTGGTATGGCAAAGTTGGCCTTGAATGTTGTGTAAGCGGGGTCATTTTTGGTGAGAGGATACAGTTTGAGTTGGTTTGGGTCAGCCCCATGATACTAAAACACATAAGATAAGCTCACTAGGTACCTGGATGAAATTGAAACCAATTCGCGCATGATGACCATTTGGGTCACCATGCATACGGAATATGGGAAAATAGGTGTTAAAAATATAACGTAGCAATGAGCACCAAACACCTTATGCATTTTAAATGGGCGGTTACCGGGAAACATGCGCGTAAGCCCAGCTTGTTTGTTGTAGTATCATGGGTTCGCTCTATAATCTAAAAACTCGAGCCAAGTCGGTCAATTAATACAATTTTTATCAGGGTAACCCGAAAACAAATGGGCCACACTCACTGACTTAAGCTCTTTCATAAAAAAAAACGATAATAAATTTATATCAGACTGGTGAAAAAGTCAGCCAAGATGAGTCGAAGATTTAAAAAAAATGTTGTTTTGAATGAATTATTTTTAACTATATTTTCAATCTATTTAGAGCAAAATACTATTCATGAACTATACCAAAGTATAATTCTGTTTGTTAAAATTCATACATGGCGTTCAAAGGATTGACTTTTTCCAAATTTTACCTGACTCCTTGGTATCCATGTATAGTAATTTATTACAAAACTATCGCCATCGGGACTTTTGGATATGCCAAATTCAGCAAAAAATATTCAAGTACCGAACGAATAGGCGCCGATAAAAAAAAACACACAGTGAAATTTGTTGAACAGATACATTGTCATTCGTCGCCATTAGGCGAAATTTTACCATTAGACCACTTCATCGGTCACTTCTTATTGAAACATCCCGGTAAAGGTGACCAAGCAAATACGCCATATTGGATCCGACGTACAATATGCCTTTCTACGTTCGCCAAAATAATTTAAAGAAGATATCCAACATAACCTCAAAAAATACATTTTATTTTTTAATGAAGAATTTATAATTTGGCTCAAAGACATGTTCAAAATAATTAATACAAATATGATCCGTAGCTTGATTTCTGCGACGACGAAAATTCCACATTTGAGTCCAACGAAAACTTCTCTCATGCAAAATGGAAATAAATCAAGCCTGGTCTCTTCGGCATTCCAAAGATACTTCTCTGTTTGGCAGCCTCAAATAGGAACCCCCTTATTTCAACATTCAGGATCTCTGGTCGCCAGCATCACTCCAGTTAGAACTGTAACCAAATATTCTATTAGAAAAGGAAAAAGGAAGTCTGTGAAAACTGTACTGAAGAGGTAAAAATTTTGTTTTCCGTAGTTTCCATTACAGCATTTGGTGGAAGAAACTTTCTTCAGATGTTAAAATAAGTACCATTAATAAATGTAATAATTCAGCATAACGTTTTTCAAAATTTGTCTGTAGTGTTTGCAAAATACTTGAACCTCGACTTGAATAAAAAAATCTTTACTTCTTGTACCAGAAGGATATGTCGCATTTTCATAGGAAAAATCGTATGACAGTTATCATGAAAGTTCCAACAAGTATCCTGTACTTAACTCATGCAAAATTGGCCAATATTCAACATGGAAAATGGAAAAGTTATTTTCTGTTGAAATATTATGTAGGTTAAAAGCAGGAATCCAGAAACAATATTTTTTTTTACTTAGCAGTACATAAAAAGTTTTTCAAGGTTAAATTGTAGGTTCATCAACTTTATTTGAAATCTCGTTTGAAATAACCAGAAAAGTTGCATTCCGAAAATAGATTGATGGCCTGTTAATCAAAGGCGGGCTAACTCTAACCCTGGGGTCAATTTAGCCCCTGCAAAATGGATATTTTGAGGTTATCCTAAGGTTATTGTTAGCCTAGGGGTCACCCAACAACTCCTGGGTCACCCCTAGGTTGATAAACAGCTCGATAAACTGGCTCTCAGGGTCTTTGCGAATCATACTTGAATATCATTCGGTTGCTGATACGGACACCTGGCTTATTTTAAAAATTTAATTTGACCAGTATAGAAGTGGTTCATGGCTTTGTGGCTAAAATGCAGGATTCGCCCTTTCTATGAAAAATCATCGAAATTACATACCTAATATATACATTAGAATGCCCAGGGTTTGGTGAAGCTAAAAATATGCCATTCTGATTCGAAATTAATAAGTGAATAACCACTTGAGATTATTGATGAAGAGTTTCTGCCGAGGTTTCTGCTCAATTTTTATAAACATTGTGGAGTGGGTAGGCATGTAGCGTTTTGAGAAATATTGTATACAGGGTGAGATTTTTTTATGTTTAGAACAGGGATCTCGGGAACTATAGCAGATACGAGAAAGTTTGAACGGGCAAATATTTGCAGTTTTGTAAGCTCCACTCAAAACCATTTTGAGTCTTAAGAAATTTACTATAGCTTAGTTCGAATAATCCACATCTTGACAAATGAGTTGTTCTGTCATGTGACAGGCACGAGGACAGGCGATTTGCAAATCAAATGTGGACTATTCGAAGTTAGCTCAAAATGGAAATCATATTAAATTTAGACCTCGTTTGATCCTGATTAAGTAAATAGATAATTTTACCACGATTCTAGGGATATATCTTTTTTTATTCACGTTTCAATTTGACGCAGTTAGTCCAGTTACCTATGGAAAAAGATTGATAAATGAAATAAAGCATTGATGGTACGGTTACCAGTTATTTATTTAGTTTTAACAAAGTGTTTTGAAATTTCCACTGTTATTAGGTGTTGATGCGAAGGATGCATCTTTTCAAAACTGAATTAGTTGCCTTTTCTTAGACATTGCCACAGAATCTCGCAGTTTATCTACAGGGTGTTTCCTCAAAAGTGCGAAAAGATTTAGGTCGACGTTTCCCGCTTAAAAAATATGAAAAAACTTCCTATAATAATGTACCCGGAAATGCTTCGACAGAGCTACAGTGTGTTGAAGTCTTATTTTTATTCTTGTTTTCTCTAAATAAATTTAAACCAATGTTGATATTTTGATGAAAATTGGTGTTTGGCATCTCGAGAACGGTTGCACAAAGCGACTTTTAACAAGTACATACATCAAAAAAAGTTATGGCGGTTCATAACAAGACAAATAAGTGTGGGTGGCGCCCTCTACAAGTTGGAGCAATACTTAGATCAAATTCGAATTTCGCATGACAAAAAACCTCCATACAACAATTTTCATGAAAAATAGCGACATTGGTTCAAATATTATTTGAATAAACAAACAACTTAAACATTCTGTAGTTCTGTAACGAAGCCTTTCCGGGCACATGTTTATCGGACGTTTTCTTATTATTTTCAAGCGGGGAAACTTTTCCTGAATTTTTTCGCAATATCAATGAAACACCCTGTATTCTAGAATAAGTTTTTTTTTTAACTTTTGTGTTTCACAGTGCCTCACAAAAAAATGCAAAACCGAAAGATAAGTTCAGGGGATCTTGATGGCCATAAAACAAGAGTTATCCTCAACAGATTCTACAGCATTCTTCTTGGCATTTTTATTGGATTTTAATCAATAATTTATGAAGCAACAATACATCGTTTTTTTTTTAAATTGAAAAACTCCCATCTTAGAAAAACACTTTTCTAACCAAGTAAGTATATTCTCAAAATACCTACATGATACAATACATTTAATCTCGCATTTAATAGTATTTTTCCATAGATAACTAGCTCAATTACCTTGAGGTAAAACATGAATCAGAGAAAAAAACAATAAACGCCCACAAAAACTTCATTTTTAAAAATAACCTTATCATATGCTGCTATCGTAATAGAATTCTCTATTTAATAAGAATTCCATTATGGTTTCCATTTAAAAAAATATAAGCTGATTAGCTGATGTCGTATGTCAAAAATGACGGCTGTGACGAGAAATGGTTTGATGTTATTTTATTTAGAATAGAATTCCATAAAACTTATGTATTCAACATGTTCTCCTACAATTAATATTCGCGGAGCTAGGGGCGTTTTAAAAAATCGCCGAAAATCAGTTTTTTTTTTGAATATCTTCTGACAGCTGTGAAATCTGTTAATATTCGAAATGGTTTTGAGTAGAGCTTACAAAACTGCAAATCTATACCCATTTGAACTTTCTTGTATCGGCTATAGTGTCCAAGATCCCTGTATAAAAATAGCCTCACCCTGTATATGTTTTTCAAGCGGTTACTTTTGGGCGTATCACTATTCCTCGATTTTTAAAAATAACGCTATCATACGCTATATCGTTAGAAAAGTGATAAAATTCTCTATATGATAAGAATAAAATGTAATATGGTTTCCATTTGAAAAAATATAAGTTAATGTCAAAAGTCAAAAATGACGGCTGTGTCGAAAAATGGTTTGATGTTATTTTATTCAGAATAGAATTCAGTGAAACTTTCCAATTCAACATTTTCTCCTACAATTAATATTCGCGGAAAATCAGTTTTTTTTAATATCTTTTGACAGCTGTCAAATCTTTCAAAACCCAAAATGGTTTTGAGTAGACCTTACAAAACTGCAAATCTATGCCCATTTTAACTTTCTCGTATCTGATATAGGTGTCCAAGATCCTTGTACTAAACATAAATAACCTCACCCTGTATATGTTTTTCAAGCGACTACTTGGGCGTATCACAATTTCTCCAATTTGGAAATAACCCTATCATGCGCTATATCGTTAGAATCGTGATAAAATTCTATATTTAATAAGAATAAAATTTAATATGGTTTCCATTTAAAAAAATATAAGTTAATGTCATAATATGTCAAAAAAGACGGCTGTGACGAGAAATGGATTAATGCTATTTTTTTCTATGACTATTCAATAATGGATGTATTATACATCAACTTTCTATTGGTAAATGTGACTCGTTACTCATACCAGTGACTTTTTTTTCATTACTCAATTGTTTTCAACCTATGAAATGATCTAATGTCATTACTCCACTGGTTTTGAGCCAATCAGAAAATTCGACATAATGTCAACCATCAAATCATTCATTTTGAAACAGCCCTTTTGACCTTCCATACCTGTTTTATAGTCATTGTGTTAACAACCTAAGCTCACTTTAAGTATAGCTGTCATAAAGTTCCGTCAAAATGAAATTAAATATTGCAAAGTTCGATTCATTTGTTGAATAATCATGGAGAAAGTATAGTATTCTACTCGCGGAAAATGGCCATTACTCACTCAGATGATAACGCAAACCTCACCCTCGTGAGTAATTGCCACCATTTTCCGCTCGTTGAATAATATACTATTATTGAGAATAGAATTCCCTGAAACTTGTGTATTCAACATCTTCTCCTACAATTAATATTCGCGGAAAAATTGCCGAACATCAGTTTTTTTTTCAAATATCTCTTGACAGCTGTCAAATCTTTTAAATTTCAAAATGGTTTTGAGTAGAGCTTACAAAACTGCAAATCTATGCCCATTTAAACTTTCTCGTATCTGCTATAGTTTTCGAGATCCCTGTACTAAACATAAAAAAACTCATCCTATATATGTTTTTCAAGCGACTACTATTCCTTCATCAAGACGTTACTGTGACTTACATCAGATATAGTGTGGCCTTTTAGTTAGTTAGGGCCTTTTCCGCCACCTAAAAGCATCCAAATGTTTTCTGTTACTGTGGCAAAAAAAAACAACATTCTTATTAAAGAAACCAATGTTTTTATTTAATGTATGAAAATGTTGACAACATTCATCAGTATCATCTCTGGATGCTTGATGAGACTTGTGCGGAATCCTTGAAGCCAACATTTGAAACATTTTCTTTCTTAGAGTAAAATTGAATTGTTCATCTTGTTTTTCTCGATGGCGATATAATCTTTCCCTACCATCGATTGAGTGAATGCAAAAGCTCTCGTATGTGAAGAGAACGTTCGCCCATTGGTCACTTCTCCAGTTTTGATGCTTCCCAGCGAAGCGTGGTCTTGCTATCCTATGGAGCCTTCTTCGTTCGGTACTTTTCCATACCCACTTCCTTTAGCCTTTTGCTGATAGTTCGACGACTTGTTCGTATTCCTCATCTCTATATGTTATTGTTCGTTGAGTTGGGGTTATGATTGAACGTTCACGTCATCTTAACGTGTCTGTTAGGATTGTTCACTAATGCAAATGTTCCATTTGCTAACAGCGTTATCATGGTGAAATAGACATGCTAAGTTAACGTAAACGTTCAATCAGAGCCCTCAATGGGCCCTATGATTAGATAGTTGAAGTGCTTTCATTCACGTAGACGTAAACGTGGTGATTGACATCTGGGCAAGCGCACTTCGTTTTTTCTCGCGTTTACGGACTTACGTAACCTTGCGTGTCTTCACGTATTGCACGTTATCCCTTATACGTAATCCGAGGTTTGCCGATCGAGTCTCCGATCTTGGATAATCTGCCAACGAATCAATTTTGGACAACACACGTCATATTTTTAATTGGCCTCAAAATTCAATAACCACATTGTCACACAACAAATTAGGTCAAGTCCACTCGCTACGTTTCACGTACGTCAAATGCCACACTTCAACTAGCTTCTGGATCATTACGTAGACGTGAACTTTATGCGTTAACGTATTACGTTAACGACTACGTCTTGGACCAAATGGGTCCTATGATGGAACGTTCACGTTAACTTGACATGTCCATTTCAACATGGTAACGCTGTTAGCAAATGGAACATTTGCATTAGTAAAAAATCTCAACGTATACGTTAACTTAACGTGAATGTTCAATCATAGGTCCCAATGGGGGGTATGATTGAACGTTTACGCTAACTTAACGTATGCATTCCACCATGGTAACGCCGTTAGCAAATGGAACATTCACATTAGTAAACAATCCTAACAGGTACGTTAAGTTCACGTAAACGTTCAATCATAGCCTAATTAACCCAAACTAACCCAATGGGGGCTATGATTGAAGGTTTACGTTAAATTGATGTATCCATTTCACAATGGTAACGCTGTTAGCAAATGAAACGACATACAGTGAGGACGTAAATAGTCCCCCCCCCTCTAACTTTTGAACGCATTAATATTTTTGGCTCAAATTTGGAAGTGTGTTTCAGGGTAGGCTTAACTAAGTTTTGACCTCCAAAAAAAATGTTCATCTGTCAAACTGACAGCTGGGCACCATTTTGAAACAAAAAATTAAATGGAAAAGGGGGTCATGTGATACTTTATTTGAAAGGTCCTTCCATTCTCTTTTCACGCCCAAAGTTTGAAGTCCTTATTATTTTTCATAAGGAATTAATAATTAAATAATTTTGCATGATTTCGTTCTTAATATTATCTTTAGTATTAGGTTTTTTGAAATGTTTTATTAAATACTGTTGTAGAAACAATCACTTATGTTATAGGTTAGTTTTTTCATTGTTAATAAAGTTTTTTTAAGAATTAGAGATAGTATTTTGACCCAAATAATTTATTTTCGATATAGCGCCATTTCCTTAAGAAAAATGCTAAGGACTTCAAACTTTGGGGGTGAAAAGAGAATGGAAGGACCTTTCAAATAAGGTATCACATGACCCCCTTTTCCATTTAATAATTTGTTTCAAAATGGTGCCAAGCTGTCAGTTTGACAGTTGAAATTTTTTTTTGGAGGTCAAAACTTAGTAAAGCCTACCCTGAACAACACCTCCAAATTTGAGCCAAAAGTATTAATGCGTTCAAAAGTTAGAGGAGGGGGGACTATTTACGTCCTCACTGTATATTTGTAAACAATCGTGACAGCTACATTAAGTTAAGAGGGGTCTTTTTAATTTCTTGCCTGAAAACATCAGAAATGCGCCAAGTATTGACATGTTTGTTCACTGTGTTTCCATATATCTGATGCAAATGTATATGTAGCAAGTAACTGACATGGACTTGACATCATATATATGATTTATTTAGTGCTTTTTTGTAATAACTAGCCAAGTGATAAATGAACATGTTTATTCATACTATTTATTTCATTTAACATAAACGTTCAATCATTGTCATTGGTGAAATTAACATGACTATCAACCTTTTCTTAGAGATATGGCAGTGAATAAAAAAAAATGCTCGAGAAAGTTCGGGATACAATCTGGCACAGAAAGATGATCGCAACTGTCATACGTTCACTCAACAAGGTGCTTCAAAAACATCTTAAATTTCATACTTCTTCTCGAACCCTGTATACAGGATGTCCCCGAAAGGTCTGCACCACTGACTCTTCACGACAAAAAAATCTACTAGACCTATCCTACCTTTGTACAAGAGTTTATGATTACGGAGATAGCGTCAAACTTGGAATTTTTTCTCGATTCTTTGGTTTATTTCTATAGAGAAACATCAAAAACTCACGAAAATTGGAACTATGAAGTACTCACAGGGCATTGTAACTGTGAGTAAGTAGTATGTTGAATCACAAAAAACGTACACTTTATTTTTGTTGCTGGAGGCGACCGTTATCAAAAGAAATGCATATCAAGTTGTGACAAAAATCCATGAAAAATCAAGTATGCAAATCAAAAACAAAGCAATTTCCAGACTACCAAATTAAAGAATCAATGAGCAAAAAAACTCTTGAACAAGTGCTCAAAGTGACCTTCGTTTTCATAAACACAGAGATTGACACGTCGAAGAAAACTGGACTGAACTTTCTGCACCATTTCTTCATCTTGTCTCAACGTGTTCGTCGCATCTTGAATACCTCCCATCAATTCGTTCTCGCTATTTATGGGTCTGACTTAAAACTTTGTCTTAAGGGAACCCCATAAAAAAAAATCCATAGATTTTAAGTCTGACGAACGAAGTGGCCAATTCGCAGGGGTTTCAACACATCTATCCGGATATTGCTGATTAAAGTGGTTGCGGACATCCAAAGTGAAATGGGAAGGCGCTTCGTCATGCATCAACCACATATCCTGAAAAAGGACCAAAGGCAGATCATCTAACAATTCTGGCAACGGTACTTGCAAATACTGCGCATCATTCAGACGAAGTGGTAAAATGACGGGACCGATAATGAGATTGCCTATGATTCCGGTCTAAATATCAATTCTGATCTGGTGCTAATAATGACTGGCCTTTATTGCATGTGGATTCTCATCTGCATAAACATGTTTATTATGCATGTTTGTGATGCCGCTTCTAATGAAGCAAGCCTCATCGGTGAACGAAATTTTTGTTGCGAAATTAATATTCTGAGCCCTTTGTTCGGTAAGAAACTGGCAAAAGGCAAGGCGGTGATGAGGGTCTTCGGGAAGAAGGTCCTGTACTTTGAACGTGATAAGGATGAAGAAGTTGTTCTTTTAACGCGCGATTGATTACGTTTTTACTCACTCCCAATTCCAAACCCAAGCGTCTCGTGCTTAACGTTAGATCTTCCGCAACTCGTTTCAAAATATTTTCTTCCAGATCAGGTGTCCTGATCATACGTACACGTCCATAGTTTGCAGTTGATGGGGAGAATTGGCCAGTTTCACGAAGACGCCTTTCAACAGCGGCAAATGTTTGATGATCTGGAGTTGGTCGATTTGGAAATCTCTCTCCGTAAACTCGCACACTTCCGCGAGCATTACCTTGGCAGAACCCAAAGGTTAACAACATGTCATTTCGGCATTACTAAAAGCTACAGGCATTATTGAACGGGTAAAGTTGAGTTTTCTACTGTGTTTTTAACAGACAGTAGGTATTTCAAGTTAGTGAACAACGGTTGCCTCCGGAACAGAACACAACGGTACAGGGTGTCCCAACGATAGAGTAAAGTAGGTTTTATCATATAGGATATGAAAAATATCAATATCAATATGCGTCACAGGTTAGGGGTGTAAATAGCGCACATTCTGAAAATATTTGGAAACATACAGGGTGCGTCACAAAAGTATGGCACGAAAAAGTATGATTTTTTTAAATGGAATATGTATGTATATTAATTGATATTTCAATTCTTTCTTCAATTTGGAACAAAAATTGTGATACAACTAATGTTCCTAAATTCAACCGTTATCGAGATATCGCGTTTTAAAAATGGCATTTTTGCAACTTTGACATGCTATAAAACTCAAACTATTCAAGTTAGAGAAAAATGGATTGCACATTCCTATCTTAACTTTTCAAGAGCTATTCAAGGAGATTAAATCCATTATTGTGAAAAAATGTCAAAATGTGCCGAAAAAAGTTGACAGTTGACGTTACCTTCTATCCAAATGACAGAGCTCTTGAAAAGTTAAGATAGGAAAGTGCAAACCATTTTCCTCTAACTTGAATAGTTTGAGTTTTATAGCATGTCAAAGTTGCAAAAATGCCATTTTTAAAACGCGATATCTCGATAACGGTTGAATTTAGGAACATTAGTTGTATCACAATTTTTGTTCCAAATTGAAGAAAGAATTGAAATATCAATTAATATACAGGGGGTTCCATTTAAAAAAATCATACTTTTTCGTGCCATACTTTTGTGACGCACCCTGTATGTTTCCAAATATTTTCAGAATGTGCGCTATTTACACCCCTAACCTGTGACGCATATTGATATTGATATTTTTCATATCCTATATGATAAAACCTACTTTACTCTATCGTTGGGACACCCTGTACAAAAGTTACAATGCCCTGTGAGTGCTTGATAGTTGCGGTACTTGCGAAGCGAGAAAATCGTACATGAATTCAGAAAAGTGCATTCAGCTAACGGTTGCTCCTAGCGTAATAAAACACGAATACCTCTTTCAATCAAAATACTCAGGAAAACAGTTTTCGCTATTCATTGATCTACAGTACGCGGCAAAAAGAATAGGACTGATTAAAGAAGAGCTTCAAGCAATATGAGGCGCCCTCTGCACTATATCACAAAACAGGCACAATATTCAAATTTTTCACCCAAAACAAACCCTAAGTTCCAATTTTCGTGAGTTTTTGATGATTTTCTCAAGAAATAAACCAAAAAATTGACAATAATAGTTAGCTCTAATCGATTTTTTTTTGTCGTAAAGAATCAGTGGTAGAATTTTGTGCAGACCTTTCGGGGACACCCTGTATGTTTTAGGTCGGTAATAATTCAGTTTCATTCGCGAAGAATTGAGCTACATTTCGAAACAAAACAAAATAAGATGTCGAAAGCGAGTGGAGGGTTCAAGAAAAAAGTGATGTCAATCTTAGTGAAAATTTTTCCCATTCCCTTAATTATGCAGGTGTCTGTATATTTGTTGCATGGTGATTTCCAATCCAATCAATCCTTCCTCACCTCTCAATCGCTGGTGAATGGTGTTTTCAGTACTTCGACCACCTTTCAACAAAATCCTTCCGTATCTTTATTTTCAACATTTTGCTGTTTCTTTGCAGGTTCTATAGACTACACTGGGGGGGATGGATAAGAAGAATCGCAGGATCTCACAAAAAATTGTGGAAAAAGAGTGCACCTCAAAAACGCAGACTCTTACAACATGTACTCTGTAATTCTACACAAAGCTACATGCTAGATAAAATGGTTGGAAGTTACTGGAGAAGACCAAGATTCTATGTCAACGATCCTTATCAACCTTATCACAGTAGAGAAGAGTTTTATTTCACCGCAAGAAAACCGAGGCCTTATAATCCTCCTGAGGAAAAATTGTAGTTATTAGATGTTTGTTGAAATAGATTGATTTACATGTTTTATCAACAGTGTTTGATTGAATCGAGACCTGGATGATATATCTGGATCATTGAGTTTTATAAGGCTTTAGAGAAGGAAACCTTCAAAAATAATGGCACCATCATCCAATTTTGGACGTATGTCTTGAGAAATTCACTGTATCGCTATCCTTGTCGAGTTATATCTATCTGCGTCGCCGAAAACTGACCTGCTTTGGACGCGGTTGCCGATTTGGGCAAATCTTCATCAATGAAAATTCCTCTGTGTACGAAATTGATTGATAAGACATGATACAATGAAAATTAAGGAGGATTGAGTATTGTTCATTTTTCAAAAAGGTGCATCAAGGTTCACTATTCTAGATTATCGCATAATCAGACACATTTACAACCATGATTTCGTGTGAATCAACTCAATGTTGAACAACGGTGATAGTGTCTAATGATGATATTATTTCATATCATGAATAATGTGAAACATTTTTGTGCTACTCAAAGCTTAATTACTAACATTCATTAAATAATGATTTTTTGTGCATTGGATACAGGCGATACATAGTAAATATTAGTCCTAGTACACGGCAACGCTGCCTTTAAACAGCTGGTTTCGATTTTGAAGGTAGTGCGGTGATGCCATGGGGTTTCAACTTGAAAACTTCTACTTTCGTGCTTGTGAACTGTTGTATTGTGACTTTATTTGTGAAAAATGGTAAGATAGTGCTTGCTGTGTCAAAAACTGGACCATTCGGATCCAGAAATCACCATTCACAGGTAAGTGTCAAATTTGCATTGAGCATTGACTGGAGAGGGATCCAGTGGTGTAGAGTGTAGGCATCATCATATTTCATTCATGAAAATGAGGATTTTTCAATCTTCAGGAAGTTTAAATGTTTGTTTTTATTCGTGAATAGGTAACAACGAAAAAATGAAACTGATTTGGAAAAAAGCCTGAATGGTAGTGTTTTATGCAATAGGAACCGATTGTTCTCAAATAAGAAAGGATATTCATATTACTTGAATACCTATTCCATTATTTCCTCGATTATTTCATACACAGTCAAGATGAATTATTTATTGGATACTTCCTCAACTGTCTTATTTTCGTTTTTTTTATTACAATAAGGTTGAAGTCTTCAGTAAGAATGCTTACTTTTACAATTATTATTATTATAATCACTCTTTAGAGCTCTTAAAACCTCGCGTTTATCTCGAAATTAACTTTTTGACATATCGCCCTCTTTGTCTGTACCTTTCAATTGGAATTAAAAAATTTGACGACGCCCAGTCTTTCTTCCTGTAAAAGCGAAATATAGTTTTTCCAACAATTTGCTCGAAACCAATCAATAGACTTTTATGAAGGGACATTTTTGTCAGAAACGTCAAATAAAAAGATAAAGGGGGTCTAAATTAATATATAAAAAAAACCTTGTACAGGGCACAGCTAAATGGACCCCGCAATTCACTTTTTAATTTGACGTTTGGAAAAAAGTTTTAGATTAAAGTTCAATGGTTGAAAATAGATATTTACCCTGTTCCCAAGGCTTCCGAATAAACCTTTACATTTTAAAACGTGCCAGAAAAAATGGCAATTTTATTTTTAAGGATATATAAAAAATGTTTAATTTTCTGGAGAATGCGAAAAGTGAATAGAAACTGCAAATATTGGTACTTGCAAATTGAAGCAGGGTACCTACGCATTATGTATTGTTTATTTGCCCATACTTCTTTGAATGTATAACTAGACATAAATGTTTTTGGGCCAAATTTATGTCTTAATATACAAAATAAAATTTATGTCTAGACATTAATTTGAAGAAGAATAGACCAATAAACAATATTGCTTACCTGCTTCAATTTGCAGGTATACCAATATTTGCGGTCTTTGTTTAGTATGACTCCTGCACCATATTTCTTTGAATTTATCTCCACTCACTTTCCAGCACTGATAATCATTTTGGTATAGATAAAAATAGTTTTTCGGCCATTTATTTATAATACTTTTCGCCTGTACATATACTTATGTATTAGAAACAAGAAAAGTAAAACGTTGCTGTTTCCTATTTTTTATATTTTTTTCTTGTTATCCAATTTTAGATTTCCAAAAAATGAAGAGCTGCGAAATATTTGGTGTTCTTTGGTGAGGATTGACGAGGACCGACTTCGAATCAAACCTCCCTTTTTGTGTTCGGCCCATTTCAACCCACAAGACTATTTACGTGACATTGATGGAATCAAATATTTAAAACCGGGAAGCTTGCCAATCATGACTCACCGGCAGACCATACAGTTTCCCGTCTCCAAAAACAAAAATCATAATATGGCAAATTGAGTAAAATGGCCTTAGAGATATGTAAGAAAGGCGAAATATATTTTGTATTTTGGTTGTCATTTTATTCGGAACCGTAATTCATTATTGTCGGAAGAACAGAAGGAGATTTAATTTTTAATGTTATGAAAATTTCAATTTTTATTGATTCAGAAAGTCAAAAATGTGATATACTGTCATATAACAATAACGACATAGGTACCTACGCAAATTAATATTCATTTATATTTTTCATACAAAACGGTTGAAACTCGAAATGTGCCGCCGCTGTTCCAGATGAAAATCGAGATCCGACGTACGTATTATAAGAATCACATGTTCTCATGCGGTGTTGCCCGATGGGTTCGGATTCCTCGTTTTATCTCTTTCCACTCATAGTGTTGTCTGTTTCGCACTTATTGTGATGTTGGCGTCAAGACTAATACCATTTTATGAATGGGATGCCCAGTCTATAGTATTTAAAGTCAATGATCTGGATATTTGTAAATAAAACACAGGTAAGAATCTTTCAGATTTCTGCCGAATCGTCTATTGAATAAAAACATTCATTTTGTAGCCGTAGAGCTTCATTTCCATAGCTTGTCCAATTAGGTAATAGATAACGTGCGAAGATTTCCAGACAGTGTGGGCTGTCGGATATGAATGGTTTGAGCACTTCGCATAATGGTGGCTTGTGAGAGTGAATGGCACTTGGTACACTTATCAAAAGTTTTCCGCTGGGTGGCAGATTTCGGTTCTTTTTACTCCGATATCCAATTATTATTTGCTCGAAAGGTTGCTTCCCTGTAATACAAAAATATTTATCAGTAGAGTCATGAGAAGTTAACCCGGGTCCACACAGTGCGTTCAGTGAGTGTATCGACAAATAACATTGGGCCCAATGTTGGAATTGTTGGCCCCAACGGTGGCCTGTGTTTTGGTTTTTGGTTGTTTATCAATTAAGTTGCTCTGTGGTCAGGCGATTGTGAGTAGTGTTGTTGAATACAGAGTATCATTGAAAATCTACATTGGAAAGGGAATGTTTTCGCAATGTATATAATGTTACGGCCCACCAACTCCGTTTGCGTGGTTGTCTTTTTTTTCACTGTTGAAATGTTTTTATTTATGCTTAAACTAGGGATGCACCGAAGCGAGGTTTCGGCCGAATAACCGAATATTCAGCCAACTCTTAAGCCGAAGCTTCGGTTCTTTGGCCGACCGAAACCACTTGTATAAATACAATAAAGCCAATAATGGCCGATTGCATCAATGCATTTTGATGTTTACTTAACGTGAGTTTTGTATTAAATGTGATCACAGTACACAAAAATATTGGATTTATAATTGTTTTCGAAACACCACTTATGCTAAAGAAGCCTCAAATAAATATGATGCAATCGGTCATAAATAATCATAAATATGTTGATTTTTTAAAACATTATATTTTTCCAACTCTTTAACTTGACATTCTTTTTTCAAATATACAGGGTGAGTCTGAAAAACATGCGCATTTTGACATGGTGAATAGAGTATCGTAGGATAATCACTTTTTGTGAATGAGCATGTATCTGCAAACGTCTCGTTAAAAAAAATACAGAGCTTTGAAAGAAAAATTCGATTTTTTGTCTGTAGGTTCGAAACGCCTCCAGCGATTTTGTTCAAAATTTCAGGAAGAATGTCCGGGGCTCTTAGGTATATTCGTTTAAAGTTAACTTTTCCAGGACCGAACCTAGAGCGACTCATTTTTCTTTTATCGATGAAAAATGTGGTACGCCATTGATTTTCCGTTCCAACTTGAGTGTTTCTTCTCCGATGCATCGTTTTCGAGAAAGAAAATAAAAATCAATGTGGGTAATCCAAAGTGTTACGCTTTTTTGCTTGAAAAAAACAAAACTTGGAAAATTTTATTCAAATCGCGTGAGACGTTTCGAATCTACAGACAAAAGAATCAACATTATTACATTATACACATTCATTCACAAAAAGTGCTTATTACTGCTTATCCTACTATACTCTATTCACCTAAGTTTTACTTATTTATAGTCTAAGCTATTCCCCATGTCAAAATGCGCACTTTTTTAAGACTAACCCTGTATTCAGTATTAATCTAAAATTTTTTTTTGATAATATGCAAAAAAGACGTACTTGATAATATCACTAATTGCTCAGATTAATATTATTAATCTAAGACTAATTGTCTTCTACTACACTTCATACTACAAAGCAATCTAGGCAAGACTGAAATTGAAATGAATAGCAAACACTAAACTTTTCACAGGTTGTTGTAGTGTTCGCTTCGCCGAATACCAAATATCAAAAAAGAAGCCGAATACCGAAACTTCGGTGCATCCCCAGCTTAAACCAACACACTCGCTGCAATTTCTTCAACCGGCATGTTTGTTGTTTGTTGGCGCCTTTCGATCTGAACTGAATAGTCAACCTTGGTGCCAATATTGACCCCAATGTGTGGGAGCACACACATTATTTCCCGGGATATTCTAATGGGCTGTCAACGTGAGACACCCTGAATACTATTGTGAAAAGAAAACATACAGAATGACTTGCAGAATGAAAGTGTGAAAGAGAAGGTAAAAACAGAACTCAGGAACCGCAAATTGTAGAGTTCCATAATATTGAAGTTCAAGCAAGACTTTCAAGTTGAACCTCGGATGAAAAAGAAAAATATTAAAATTTTTCGCGAGTCAATAATCGATCTCCATCCTCCTACAAAGAATCTGTTTTGTGATGCGACGACACCCACATCTTGTTGATCCATCCAATGGTTAATGTAGAGTCTTGATATCATCTCATCGACTAAGCCTTAAACTTTTTTTGCTGCTATAAGGGTGTGATCTGCATAGAGAGAGGGGAGAGGGTCTTGAGGCCAAAGCTTGGTATTTCTTATAAGAAGTGCCCTCTGACATAGATGAAGTCCGAAAACTCCAATACAGAACTCTATAGGATGGAAAACTGTAAACAAATTCAACTCCAGCCAAATTTGATCAAAAGCGCAAAATTTCTGTCTTCTTCTTCAGTATAAAGGAGGAAGATCTTTTTCCAAACTGAACTGTACAAGTCATGGCCTAGATCATCACCCAGAAAGATTACCTATCATTTCTTTGGATCCCCATATAACCGGGAAAATGTGACAGAGGCCATCGATATAAAAATGTCGAGAAAAATGTTCTTTTGATTGGAAGATGAAAATTGAAGCATATAATAGGCGTGAGAGACTATTTCCGAATTGTTTTCGATGTGTGGATAGAGAAAAGTATCATTCATCGGTTTCCCAATAGTTTAGACCTTTCTTCCCTTGACAACTTTTTATACAGATATCTAAAATGGCAAGTAACAAAAAAAAAGGCTGGCGACAATTTAAAAAAATATTGTCCCTCATCTCCCAATACTTCAAATTCTTATTGATCAGAAAGGGCGAAACAGTACAACAGTATTTTAGAAAATGTTCCGAAACAGATGTAGGTATGAGATAGATTACCTGGTGGTTTTGAAAATGAACATATCGGCTCTCCGTTCACAGTAACTTTCAACCAATACCATTTCGCAACAAAATGTATTTCCCATTTGGGAAAAATCTCATTCAACAAGTAGTCCACATGCTGTGCAGAATTAGTACACCAAACAACAACAACCCCTTTATCAGTCACCAAGTTTTCAACTGGTATTTGCTTCAAGTCGCAATTGTACATCATTTCATATCCATCTGAACTTTTCTTCCTTTTTCGTCTAATATATTTATTCCACCAAGGCGGATCTAACAGGATCAAGTCATATTTTTCATCCTCACGCAAAAACCGCTTTATGTGTTCCACGTTTTTACAGAAAAAATTACAATTTTCCGGAAATATAAAGTTCATGCCTTGAATTGTTTGTATCACAGATGGGCCAGAATTTGAGCCATGAGAATCAGATATCGCTACTTCTCCGGATTGTTTAAATAAAGAGTTTGCAGCGTCCAACGCAATAGTATTTCCTGTTTCATCCGTTTCATCTGAATTGATCAGAAATCCCATATTTTGTAAAACTGGTAAAAACCTCTCGTACTCCGCTTGTACATGGTTTATTTCATCTTGAAACGGTTCAGGTGGCTCAGGGTCTTTAGTATCTGATTTTTTCTTTTTCTTTGAGGTACTTTTGTTTCTGTACGGAGTGTAGATTTTGAATAAGTCGGGATTGATTCTATAACATCGCGGAAAGCCAAAACTGGAATTAATGAAAGTTTCGGTGCAAATAAGTGACCCGATTTCGTTCTCATATAAAATGCTCATTTTGGTGATTTTGATTTTGAATTTGAACCACGAAAATGTTTTGTGATTTGAACAAACAAATCAAAATATTTTCTCCTGACCTAACCTCTACGATCTACGATTTAATACTCGCGGCTGGATGTAGCTCCCGTCATCGATTTTTAAAATGGCTCATGATCTAACCACAGTGTTGCCGTATCTCTGTCTGTAAAAGTTGGGACTGTTGGGAGTTGGGATTGTAAATTGTAGTTTGTTAGGGAGGGCCATATACTTAAATAATACGTATATGGGGAGGGCGGGGAGGCTGTATCTTTATGTTTATGTTTATGGGGTTATTTTGATGTTTAAAATTTGTGTCTTGCATCTTGCACTTACATCTCATCAGAATATTCATAAATACAATTAAATACCTACCTAGCCTTATTCTTTCGCGATACCAATCCTTTTTGATCATGGGTCTATAATGGATAGTAAAATATAATTGTGCTGTTTGTGAATGAAAACCTGAACCGACATTGCAAGAATCATTTTGAAGACGAAAATACTAAAGCATCCTCAGGGGAGTATTGTGACTACTTCACCAGAAGACTGGCAATAAAAAGACATTTCAGGATTATTTTTTGTGTAAAACATAATATGGGATTTTTTTTATTAATTGCAGAACCAAAATTCAAATATCACGAAAAGATGATGCATAGCCGATAAACTTATCAGATGCAATTAGAATGGTTGTAAGTCAAATATCATACACGGTAGGTCAAAAAATATAAAAATTGTACAAGAGTAATGTACCTACCTATACGCTTATTTAAAAAAATACAGCAAAACGTTATAAAGAAAAGGTGTACAGAATCTAGAGTTTTGCCTTATTACCAACACAAAGCGCCCTAGATTATTTTGGTCTGTATTAAATTATAAACTCCAGGTAGGTATAATGGTATCAAATACAAAAATTGCACTTTGTATAAGATAGTTTATATACCTACCTACATTATGATTATTGATAGTTTACCATGTTAAAAAGATCTTTTGCGGAAATTCAAAGTTTTGTTCAATATTGCTGCATTGCAACGAAGATTAAGCTATGTGATTTCCTAAAAAAATAAAAATCTGAGTGGATTTCACAAAAATGCTTGAATTTGAAAAAAAGTTATACGAAGCTGATTTGATTTTGATCAATTTAATTATGTTTGTGTTCAAGGTGAATATTAGAAAAACAATTTCTTGAGGCAATGATAATTGAAGATGATTTAAAAAAAAAAAAACCGGACCTACGTCACAACTTTAATATTCAGGCATAACTTTTAATT
Organism: Orchestes rusci; assembly: GCA_958502075.1. Classification (NCBI taxonomy): domain Eukaryota; kingdom Metazoa; phylum Arthropoda; class Insecta; order Coleoptera; family Curculionidae; genus Orchestes; species Orchestes rusci. Next base: position 14,783,498 of record OY293305.1, on the reverse strand, counting down.
CTAGACAACTTTTTTTCACGACATTTTACGGATTTTTCTGAAATAAGTGATAGGTACTTTACTGTTGTTACCTTCTTCCATTTCTATATTTTTTGACCCACCCCGTGTATGATGTTTGATCTGCAACCATTCTAATTGCAACAAATAAGTGGATAGAACATATAGAACATACACCAACTTTTGATAATATTCAAATTTTGGATCTGCAATTAATAAAAAAAAAGTCCCATATGTTTCACACAAAAGAATATCCTGAAATGGGTTTTTTATTGCCAGTCTTGTGGTGAAGTAATCACGGCACAATACTCGCCTGAGGATGCTTTAGTATTTTCGTCTTTCGATGATTTTTGCAATGTCGGTTCAGGTTTTCATTGATGGTTGAAAATGATTTTTCACAAAACAGCACAATTATATTTTACTATCCATTATAGACCTATGATCAAAACGGAATGGTATCGCGAAAGGAGGCTAGGTATTTAATTGTATTTATGAATATTCTGATGAGATGTAAGTGCAAGATGCAAGACACAAATTTGAATAATAACCCCATCATAAACTGAACAATCAGCCTGCTCCCCACTCTCCCTAAAAATCCGAGCAACCCATCTTTTACAGAAAGAGATACGGCAACACTGTGGTTAGTGCATGGAGCCTTGATTTTAAAAATCGATCACGGGAGCTACATCCAGCCGCGAGTCGATTTAATGTAGGTAGTGTCTTCATCACGTCAGACGTGGAATCAATCAGAGTTGAAAAAAGACTTCACTCTGCAAATATCGACTTGAGCTTTTCCTGCATCCTGCATAGTCGCTTTCTTTCGCAACTGATTCACGAATTAAAACGCGTTTGGGGTCTTGTAAAGATAAGGCATCCACACAAATTAATTTTTTCAATTTTTGAGCATAGTTTTGGGTTTATAGATCAATTTCAACTAAAAAAAATGCTGGATGAACAGCTATTAACAAAAAAAATAATCCCATAACAAATTAAAATTTTATCAGGATTCAGTGAGAAAAACTCCCCTAAATGACAGCTTTGCCACATTGTTACAATCCATACAAGCTACATATATTAGGCTTGTTTGTTATACTCCACTAGTGCACACTTTTCTACACTACATCACTCAGTGTAGCTTTTGAAATGTTTGTCTGTTTTTTAGGATAGAATATCTTTTCTAGTTTGGTAAAGATATTCTATCCTGAAAAACAGACAAACATTTCACAAACAAAGCCACACTGAGTATTGTAGTGTAGAAAAGTGTGCACTAGTGGAGCATAACAGACACAACTATTATAGAACAAACAGGCAATGTTGCCAAACTTACCCAAACTTCTCAAAAACAATGAATGCAATAGTTTTTGTCTGTATATTTTAATATACTATGACAAACATAATAAAACAGTAAAAAAAACAACCATATATGGGCAGGAACGTTACTTTTCAAACGATATTCAAGAGAACATCCACCGGCTACGCTGGGCCGGAGCGTACCTTTTTACTCGGGCAGGAGCAGCCATATGGGCAAGAGCGTTACTTTTTAAACGATATTTAAGAGAACAACCACCAGCTACGCTGGGCAGGAGCGTACCTTTTTACTCGGGCAGGAGCAGCCATATGGGCAGGAGCGTTACTTTTTGCACGATATTTAAGAGAATATCCACCGGCTGCGCTGGGCAGGAGCGTAACTTTTTACTCGGGCAGGAGCGTTACTTTTTAAACGATATTTTAGATATGGCGGCATGATGGACATCTGAAAATACACCCCATTAATGAAGTTTCCCTTCTCTGGAGTGTACATTGCCGACGACACCGAACTACGGGACATCTCAATCTCCGACGCACCAAACCACAGTCCGAGCAAAACTTCATCCACAACAGACAAGAAGGTCATCAGATGAAAAACATTTCCCACAGCATCCATTTTGAACCGGCCACTAAAACTGAATGATTTCTTCAAAAACACAACAAAATGTCAGCAAATGAAACCCGCGAATTCACAACATCAAACGGATGCGTCGCTATGTGCATAGAAAAAATCACAATCTAATGCGCACACTCCCTTTGGTAGCTTTCGCGATTCTCAAGCCGACCGTCAATAAAATGGCGCAAAAACGAAAAAACAAAATAAATGAAAAAAGAAAACTTGGCAACACCGCGTATATTTTTCACTCTCGGTCGTTATTTAGTGAGTAGTGTCTTGACAATGAAAAAAAAAAAAAACGAAATTTGCCGATTTCGTTTTTATTTTTTCTGACGTTATTTCGAGAGATATGGAAAAACAAAAGACAATTTCTCATTGCTAGTTTTCAAGCTCTACATAACAGCGTTGAGAGATTTTCCGTATGACGTTTTGTTTCGGAGAAACCATCATCAACTTTGTTTTTTCAAATACGGTCCTGGATTTTTTATGACAGATTTTAAGAGCCTCTTATGTTCCTTAACCAGCAATGTATCGCAATTATTCAAAAAAATTATATTGATAGATTTTTCTATAAGAACTCATGTGTACCCACTTATCCAAATAACATTAAAATGATGTCAATCTAATGTCAAGTCAAAAACGTCCATTTGGACAATGACGTTAGACTGACATTAGAAAAACGATTAATCTGTATAGTAGATAACCTTAGGTTTCAAAACACAAAACATTCCACTTGGAACTGCGTCTCTTATGGGCAATGACAGTACAGTATTTTTACTGTTTTTTAGTTGGCCGAACTACGGTGAGAGGCGCTGAAAGCTTTGACAGTTAGATGACGGTTATTGACGTCACAGAAGACCCCATTGATCCTGAATAAAGTAAGGGGCACAAAACATTCCCCTTAGAAGTGCATCTCCCATAGAGTAAGGGTGAACAGTGTTTTTAGTTGTGCGAACTACGGTAAGGAGCGCTGTAGGTTCATACACTGACGTGACAAATGACAGGTTATAGCGGGACTTTTGAAATTCACAGCTGACAGGTTATAGGCGGGACTTTTGAAATTCGCATTGAAATTCGCATGAATTACATTGAAAATATGACTTGCACTGATGGAACGGCCTTAAATTTGACGAAATTTTGATGATACATTGGTTTTTAAAGAAGGAATGGTGCATTTAAAAATGTTAATCCATTTTTCAGTCAGTTTACGTGTTTTGACTTTTTTTTTTCAAACAAATAAACATTTTTTTGTGTAATTTTTGATAAAAATGCATGTCTGGCATTATTCGAAAGAGGGGTGGTTCAAAATTTCAAAGCAAGACTATCCTTTGCTCAATTATTGTGACATTTTCGAGAAGTACATAATTTTTGCTCCTCTTTCGGATGGTGATAGCCGTTTTTATCAAAACAAAAATTACTTGTGTCAAAAAGGCACTACTAATCGCCAACGCCAAGATGCGTAAACTGACAAATGGATTAGAGTTTTCAAATACAACATTACTTCTTTGACAACCGATGCAGGATCAAAGTTTTATCAAATTTTAGGCTTTTTCATTAGTTTTGTTCATGTTTTGTCTTATAGTATGTGGTACATACTTTTTATTATTGATAATTTGAGGCAAATTGTCCAAGAACTAATTTGCGAGAAATTCATCACTTTTAGACAATCTAGTCATAAAAGAATAAACATATTTTTTATATTAATAAAGATTATACAAGGGGTACGTTCACAATTGTTAACCCGGAACTTTCGCCAAATGTCAGTTTCATCTGACAGATGACGTATGGTAAATTATCCTCGTTCACGATTGTTCTACTTGTTATGTTTTATCATAACCTTTAAAATTTGAAAGTATTATATTATGACTGGTTATGGTCATTGAATAATAATTCGAATAGGTATATAAACTTTGTTCTATGATTATAATACAAACATTTTTGTTTTTGTTTTCTTAGGTTACAATGTTTTACCTTCGATTCGGTTTGATAATACCATTTTTTCATCGTCTGACATAATTGGAAGATTGGTATCCACATCTAGCATAAGATTGTGCGATTCTAAGGACATAATATTAATTTTTTAATTAAATTATCACCAGCCCCAACGTACACCAACGATCAGCCGAGTGGTTTGTTGTTTTTAGTTTTTGGTTAGGATCAGACATGTCAATTTGTTTGTACACACAACGCAGGCGCGACAAATCTTCACCAGCTAAAAAGTGGGTTGAAAAGTTGATCGCCCGAAGAATATTTACCCGAATTGTGAATGAGTTTGAATGTTACTCGGCGAGGATTGTGAACAGCCCCGGGAGAGGTCAGAGCGTCGCCGTGCGATCGCCCGACGATATTTGAGAACGCACCCCTGATCAAAACAATTAGGCTTCGTATATTTTCTGAAATATTTGTTCGGTAATAGAAGATGAGTTTGATATTAATATTTAAAGGGACATTATTCAAGGACATTTCATAAACTTCCGCTAAATTTACACAAAGATTAACGGAAAATACTCATACCTACTGCTTGAATTTGTAGGTATACAAAAATATTATTGTTGGCACAGTTCAGAATATGCAATCATTGTTTTGAGTACTACAAGTACACTAGAAAATGTCTTAAACAAGACAATCAAAACACCTGTATGTTGATTCACTGACCAATTAACGTCGGAAATAATGAGGTTTTCCAATTTGTTGGTTGACTCTGAGTGTAAAAGTTTATTTCAATATTTTCTTTATTAATCAAAAATACACTTTACAGAAAATACTTGAAATATTTACTATAATACGATACAAAAGATAGGTCATAAGATTTTGATCTACCGTTTTTCGTCTCACAACCCTCCAACAGAACACTTTTTCTTGGCAGATTTAGGAGTAGGGACTAAATCCATTTTCCAAACAATATTTTGGAACGATTCGAGAAAACGAATTAGAAATCCAAACACAAAACTTGACAAGACACAGAAAAAACTCACAAAATTCGAACACAACAATCAAGGGACAAAGCCGCTTATAAAATGGCGTTCATTGATTAAAATGACACGAATGTCATTAATTAATGATGGCGTTGGCTTGGCTTGCCTGAGTTACATTCAATCTCATTTCGAAGTGAAACTTTCAAATTTCCGTTTGGCACACGGAAAACCTATGCTACCAGCTACATCGAGTTTGTGTTACCATATCACGCCTACGCCAAACTCAATGTGAATGGTAGCATATGGTTTTGGTTTGCCAAGCAAAAATTTGACAGTTTCACTTCGAAATCAAATTTTAATGTAACCCCTTACCACAAAACATTCCCCTTAGAAGTGCATCTCCCATAGAGTAAGGGTGAACAGTGTTTTTAGTTGTGCGAACTACGGTGAGGGGCGCTGTAGGTTCATACGTGGCAAATGACAGGTTATAGCGGGACTTTTGAAATTCACAGCTGACATCAGGTTATAGGCGAGACTTTTGAAATTCGCTTTAAATTTGTATACATTGAAAATATGACTTGAACTGATGGAACGGCCTTAAATTTGATGAAATTTTGATCATGCGTTGGTTTTTAAAGAAGCAATGGTGCATTTAAAAATATTTATCCATTTTTCAGTCAGTTCAATACGTGTTTTGATTTTTTTTTCAAAAAAATAAACGTTTTTTTGTGTAATTTTTGATAAAAATGCATGGCTGGCATTATTCGAAAGAGGGGCAGTTCAAAATTTGTAAGCAAGACTATCCTTTGCTCAATTATTGTGAAATTTTCGGGAAGTACATAATTTTTGCTCCTCTTTCGGATGGTGATGGCCGTTTTTATCAAAACAAAAATTACTCGTGTCAAAAAAGCACTAACCAAAATCGCCAAGATGCGTAAACTGACAAATGGATTAAAGTTTTCAAATACAACATATTACTTCTTTGACAACGGATGCAGGATCAAAGTTTTATCAAATTTTAGGCGGTTTCATTAGTTTTTTTCATGTTTTGTCTTATAGTATGTAGTACATATTTTTTATTATTGATAATTTGAGTCAAATTGTCCAAGAACTCATTTGCGAGAAATTCACTTTTAGAAAATTTAGTCATAAAAGAATAAACATATTTTTTATATTAATGAAGATTATACTTACTTACACTGATCAAAACAATTAGGCTTCGTATATTTTCTGAAATATTTGTTCGGTAATAGAAAATGAGTTTGATATTAATATTTAAAGGGACATTATTCAAGGACATTTCATAAAGTTCCGCTAAATTTACACAAAGATTAACGGAAAATACTCATACCTGCTTGAATTTGTATACAAAAATATCAATGTTGGCACAGTTCAGAATATATTTCTATGTTTTGAGTCATGATACTACGACAAACAAGATATGCTCACTAGCCGAACGAGTTTCGAACTGAACTGCGCATCAAGCTATCCGGTGACCCAATTGGATAAAATAGCATTGGAAAGCATGGCTTATATTGCGATTTTGTTGAATTCTGATGATTATAGTTGGTGATTTACCCCAAAATGAATAATATGTATTTAGTTGGTTATCTATCTATCCAAAATTGATAATATAATCTACGCAAATCCCACCAGATTGGTTAAATAGTATTTAAAAAAAGATCATATTTTCAATTTTGCCGTTACATTGAAAAAACATTTTTCTCAGTTGGTTTTCGACCTTAGAAAGGATTTTTGAGGTGAAACTTTTTTATGTGCGGTGGGAGTGGAATTTCAAGGTCGCGACACACTTGGTTCTTTGTGGTTTTGTGTGGTTTTTTGTGATTCTATGTTCTTTTCATTGACTTTAAATACTAAACTCAATGGTTCTTTTCTTCCTTCTTTTGTGGTCTTATGTGTTTTTTTGAGAATCTATGTGATTCTTTGTGATTTTATGTGGTTCCATGCATGTGGTTATTTTTTGGTTCAATTTTGTTTTTGTTGTACAATGTGGCTTCTTGTGGTTCTATGTGGTTCCATGTGGTTTTGTGGTTCTATGTGTTTTTTTGTGGTTCGATATGGCTTGTCCGGTTCGTTGAGTTTTTTTTGTGTTTCTATGTGGTTCTATGTGTTTTTTTGTGGTTCCATGTGGTTTTTGTGGTTCCATGTTGGTTTTTGTATTTGTTTTTTGTGGTTTTTCAGGTTCGTTGTGTTTTTATGTAGTTCTTGTGGTTCTATGTGTTTTTTTGTGGTTCCATGTGGTTCTATGTGTTTTTTTGTGATTCCATGTGGTTTTCAGTGGTTCTGTATGTGTTTCTATATGTGGTTTTTGTGGTTCCATGCGGTTTTTCTGGTTCTTTGTGGTTTTGAGAGATTTTTTGTTATTCTATGTGGTTCCATGTTGTTTTTCTGGTTCTTTGTGTTTCTATGCGGTTCTGTATGTTTTTTTTGTGGTTCCATGTGGTCTTTCTGGTTCCATTGCGGTTTTTCTGGTTCTATGTGGTTCCTTGTGGTTTTTTGTTTTTCTACATGATTCGATGTGGTTTTTGTGGTTATGAGAGATTTTTTTGTTATTTTATGTGGTTCCATATGGTCTCTGTGGTTGTATGTAACGTGTTATTTTATTCTTATTTGATCTTGCTACTCAAGGTTAGCGGGTTTCTCTTCAGATATACCGGATATGCGATGCGCACATAGTGCTCACAAGTTTTTTTTATAAGAGTACCTATAATTATGTCGGAAAAATAATTTTCTATAAATAATGCAGTCTTTGTCCTTTTGATAACACTTCTGTATCCATATCTTGCGAATATACTTGGATGTTGGAAACCGAAAGAAATGGTATTTACACGGACGGTTTTCTTCATTTTTCTTATTGCTGCTTCTGCAGAACATCACGGCACAGTACACCATCATCAAATTATGCGAAATTCACGAAATAATAAGATATTATATCACACAAATATCAGAACAACAATATCTACATTGCAAACTGACAGAAGCTTGACAACATAACCTCACAAAGGTCACCCGACAAGATGCGCGTGAGCTTATCTGTTTGTGTTTGTCGTAGTATCATGGTTTTGAGTATACCACAAGTACACTACTAGAAAATGCCTTAAACAAGACAATCAAAACACCTGTAGGTATATTGATTCACTGACCAATTAATGTCGGAAATGATATGAGGTTTTCCAATTTGTTGGTTGACTGAGTGTAAATAGTTCAAAGTTTATTTCAATATTTTCTTTATTAATCAAAAATACACTTACAGAAAATACTTGAAATATTTACTATAATACGATATAATCCATTTTCCAAACAATATTTTGGAACGATTCGAGAAAACGAATTAGAAATCCAAACACAAAACTTGACAAAACACAGAAAAAACTCACAAAATTCGAAAAGCACAACAATCAAGGATCAAGGGACAAAGCCGCTTATAAAATGGCGTTGGCTTGGCTTGCGGCTTGCCTGAGATACGTTCAATCTCATTTCGAAGTGAAACTTTCAAATTTCCGTTAGGCACACGAAACCTATGCTACCGCTACATCGAATTTGTGTTACAGATCACGCCTACGTCAAACTCAATGTGAATGGTAGCATATGGTTCCCGTTTGCCAAGCAAAAATTTGACAGTTTCACTTCGAAATCAAATTTTAATGTAACCCCTTACTTTATTCAGGATCGTTCTTCTGTGACGTCAATAACTGTCATCTAACTGTCAAAGCTTCCAGCGCCTCTCACCGTAGTTCGGCCAACTAATTACTAAAAACACTGTACTGGTACTGGTACTGTCATTGCCCATAAGAGACGCAGTTCTAAGGGGAATGTTTTGTGGTAGTAGTGGAGAGTACAAATCAAATTATTGGATTATTGGCTACATTTTCGATTTCAAACGTTATTTTTGAAAGGCTTGGTGAGTGGATATTATCGGATAGAATTGGACATTTTTCAGAAGATAAGCGGATATTTTCAATTGAACCGTCCAATAACACTAAAACGTTCATCCCACGTTTTTCCAGTTTTAGATTGTGCACATCTTTGATAGTTGGTGTTGAACAAGAACAATGGCCGATGAAGAATATGATGATTACGACTTGAGTGATAGTGATGACTATGCAGACTATGGCGGAAGTTATGACTTTCACGATCTCCTCAGGCTCCTCCTCCCATTTGAACTTAAGCAAACCAAGGAAGAGAGTGATAACATTGATATTCTACAGCCAGGTATCACTTTTTCTTTGAAAACTTTCAATTTCGTATTGTTGAAAATATCTGTTAATTTGTTGTCGGCAATCTTTGTCTTTGAATAATTTTGAGACAAGAAGTTCATATGAACATGGGTCCACAACGGCTGGGTTTCTGAGATACAAAAAAAAAAAGCGGTCGTGGTGTCGTATTATCCACCGAAGCGATATAAATATAAAGTAGGCAGTCTGTTGTGAGTAGTCATGTACTGTGCTGTGCAGGTATCAATATTACTAGCAAAATTACTAGCTTCAGTTTTTTATGTTTTTATATTTTTGTGACTCATCATTTTGACCAAGGTGATTTTTTAATCTTGTTCTTCTTGTAAATTTTGGTTATTCTTGGTTTTTATCTTAATAATAGGTCTGATGATACCCGGTGGGGCGAAACATGTCACCGTCTTCCGAGCCGTCTTCTAATAAATAGACTCAGTATTTCTGTTAAAAATGATAAGTAAAAATGGAATTTTTGAGCAGTAAAACTACTATTTGGCCTGTATTTCTATGTTCACTATTGTGATTCTAATGGTCAGTAAAAATTTATGAAATATCCGAGTAAATGTCAGTATGACTTAGCTGGTAATAATTCCACAAATGTACAGTAAGAAATAATAAATGGCCAGTATGCAACAGTCAGTAATAGTTTTAACTAACTCAAACCAACCCAAACTTGATACACATAATACCAATACAGAACACGTCAATTATGATATATAATAATAATTGTAATGTTAACCTAGTGCTAACCAACGAGCCGCTGCATATTTTTCGTCAATTTCTATTACCAACACAAACTAACCGTAACTAACCCAAACTAAATCCGGTTCTCAAATGAACCTATCTGACTACTTCATCATGACATAAAGACAGAGTGTTTTCTCTTTACTAAGTTGTGTTTCGTTCCGTTGTAATTTTTTTTGTATTTATACGAAATAAAATATATGACCAACCATTCATTATTTTACTGTCGCTTTATTAATTTTATGGTCTGTCCATTATTTTCACCAGGCATTTACTAATTAATCTGATCGTTTTTTTATGATACTGACTCTTGATAATTTATAGGTAGGTACCTATCTACCATTTATTATTTTTACTGACTACTTCTTTATGTTACTGACCCTTCATCATTTTTACTGACCATTTCTTTATATTACTAACCGTTAATTATTTCAACCGACCATTTATTATCATACTGACCAAGGGAAATAACATAATGGCAAAGAGTACTGTCCATAAAATTGAAATACTGACCATTTAATTTGTTGCCCTGAAGAATTATACAGCTACCACCAAAGATATTGGGGAGTTTTTGAACCCCTTATTAATTTCAACGTTATTAACGTATCCCGCTATACTAAGCATGCGCAGAAAACAAAACATTAATAACGGAGAGGAGACAAAAAAGAGATTTTGAAACTCGTATTTAACGTTTGACGTTGTGTCATCACCATGTCATCTGTCATTATATAGTGATCAGATTTGTTGTGATTTTGGTTTTTGATGTTTTGATTTTGTGATATTATCGCCAAATTCCTAGCAGAGCAGCACGAATTATGAAATATGGAAGATATTTTGGACCAGATTCAATCTAGCAAATGTAAGGTTCACATCTTATTTCACGTCCGCTTGGCAAACGGGAGTCATAATAATATGCTACCATCTACATTGAATTTCTGTTCAAAGTTACTTTTACGCCAAATACAATGTGGATGGTAGTAAATAATTCCCGTTTGACAAGCGGAAATCTGTCACATCCACTTCGAAGCTAAATTAAATGTAACTAAAGGCAAAACCACGAGTATTATGGGCAAAACACCGACTGGACCAGTTTCTGTTGGATATTTAATAAAAAGACAAGAATCTTACAATTCCAGTGTAACTAGTCATTTTTAACAATTTAAATTGTACTTTGTATGTTTCACGATTTCTATGTAATAATTAAATAACACTGTGTATATCAATATGACAACAGGAGAAAATAACCGACGGTTATTAAGCGAACGTTAAGGCTCCGTAGATAACGTAACACGTTATCGGTTAATAACCGATTCGGTTATTTCCAGACATCTGCGCAAGCTCAGAATAACCGGCAACGTTAATAACGGGTCAAATAAGAGCTTCAAAAACTCCCTATTTGACCGGTCAAAATCCCAACCCTATGTAAAACCAAGCTGAGGGCGACGGTGGTGAGACGACCAAGAGCCGAAGAGTTGATCAATTTTGTCAACTGAAAAAAGGAAATAGACGATTGAATTTTGAAAAATAGGGAGTTTTTCTCAAACAAGAGGAACCAGCGTACACTTCCAATATTTGACAGTGACCAACATTTTTTGGCATTTTAGCCTACAAATTCTCAAAGTTCATTGAGAAACATGAACCTTCTGTATTTAACTAATTTTAATATTTTCTCGAATAAACTCTCTAGGGGAGTGCAAAAATATACGGGAAGACCATGTACTTTTTTTTGTTGATTTGTTTCGAGACAGAACAGACTATATTCACTCAAGGTTTTACACATATCGTCGGCGTTCAGGCTAAAGTCACCAAGTCCATTTTTAGCATTTTTCAGCTAATTACACCTAAAATCTTAGAATTGGACAAACTTCCAACTGGCAGACATCATTAAGTACTTTATTATTGCCTTTATAAAGTTGACTTCCATAATATGAAAGTTTAGTTCACCTTCCAATTTTAAAACTCGTTTTTCTCAAAACTATCATTTTGGACTTGGTGACTCTTGCCATAACGCCGACGATATTACGTACTACCTTGCCAAGGTTAATTGATCTACCTTGCATACTAGGTTTATTTTGACTGCTCGATCCGGATCGAAACTCAAGTGGTTGAAAATTAATTTATCTACTGTTTATTTCGAGGATTTTCAATTTTTCCAAGAAAGCTGAAGCTCAACCGCTTATATCGGGGATGAAGGCCGATTCACACACAGCAGTGACGGCACCGTAACGTGATTTGACAGACAAGATCAAAATTATTCTTTATTTGGATTTGAATGGACCAACTCACATCTGCCCGATGCGCGTCCGTGAAAGTACTGGCCGTGATGTCGCCGACGTCGTAACAATTTTCAAAAATGGAAACCCCCAATTTTCATAATTTTATCTTATTGAACATTGAAAATAAAAGTGAGTTTGTATAAGATTGTCCACTCCAAAAATTATCATTTTTTTTTGAAGTTTTGGAATGGACAATATTATATAAACTTACCTTTATTTTCAATGCCCAATATGATAAAATTATAGAAATAGGGGGTTTCCATTCGAAAAAATTAATTTTTGGCAGAGGTATAACCGGGAGTCGCGTATCATCACTATTATTTCATTTGAGAAGAGCATCTCCAAACATCTCTCCCTAAAAATCTTCAGAATCCCAATCGCTTTATTTCCCGAGATATTCTAAAAGGCCACTTACTTTGCCGAACCCTGTATTTACATTTTTAGGTCGTAATTTAGCCATTTTCGGGATAGCTTTTTTTTCATCCAGTTTTTTAGATCAGTGGTGTGGATAGGCCTTAAAAGAGTATTCAAGTAGTACCAAGCCACTTTAATTTTGATCCGTATTGAGCTGTCAAAATTAACGTCGTAAATGATAACACCAAGGATAACACGACGCCAACCAAGCATGCGACGACGGAAAAACATTCAGTTTGCGTGTTTTTTGAAAAACTCGCAAAAATTCGAGCTCATGTAAACACAAATTGACTCAACCAAATAAAAGAAATAATAATCGTTAATTATTTTCAACAAAGTTTGAGGTGGTTTTTCTTTTACCTATCATGTCTTTTATGCACGAAAGTGTTATCAGATCTGTTATAAAAATCTAAATGTGCTATGACAAAACAAGGAAAAACCATGAGATCGTTGCGATAGGTGAAAACTGCTATTTTTTCAAACCAGTCATGATTATTCATAACTCGGTTCTAAGATTTGTACCTCAAAATTTCTAGACGGAACAGATCTGGCGAAATTTGATTATAGAGATTGATTCAATTGAGGGCTTCAGCTTCAACAAGTTTATACATTTTTCAAAAACATTCTAAAAATCAGAAATATTTTTCAATTATTGTGAATCTTTTTTGATCGAGTTGTGAAATCATGGTATTTGATCATCCTTTGAATACAATAACTCTTCATATTCACGGTTGAACATGATAGATTTTTCGCGATTGTGTATGGTGAATTGACCATTTCACGTGTTCATGCTTTTATACTTTCCATGTTTATGTAAAAAAAATGTTTTTGATTTATACAGAGGGGTCCTAACTGGTAAAAACTTCCGGAGTATACTGAGGAACCATAGAGAAGTACTTTCAGATGTGACACGGATGGCCGCAGGTGCTTCGTTTCCAAAATACAGTGTGTGTGTCATATTTTCGAGACAAAAAATGGTACGCGGGTTGCGACAAGAAAACTGACTATTCTCAAAACTGAAAATTTCCGCTAATGACACTTTGACCGACATCAAGTAGGATGGTTTTCATTTATCCATTCAAAACCCGTGCGTCGCAGAAAATAGAAAAGTGGCGTACAGATTTTAAAATTGAATACAACACATAAATTATGTTCTTCAAGTCCGTTCATCAATACCTTATAATACTCCGAAAATTGTTACAAAATTGGCTCGACCAGTTGAGTGGGGTCACCCCGAGGGTCACCCTGTATAATGTGCCCCTGAATTGACCTAATTATACTTTCCACCTGATCACCCTGTATGATATCCTCAAATTTACACTTACATATCGGAATAGACTCATAAGATAAGCAAAACTTTTTTAACAAACTACTATGTTTTCATAAATTGCAAAATGAGAAAGATGACAAGTTGTAGTCAGATTCATCAACAACATTTTTCAAGTTTTATTTTCAAATTAATTTCAGTCAATTGACCAAAAAAACTATGACCAGTCATATCTCGGATCAAAGTCACAACAACCAATTAAGTAGATATGTAATAGAACTGGTTACTATGATAGAAATTTTTGATGTTTATATGAAAAATATACCGCTTCTAGTGTTTAGTCCCGTTTCAATCAATGATTTCGGAATTATCGATTATTACTTTATTACTGATGATCGAAAAGAATTTCGCACCGATTATCGGAGGTGATAACAAGGTTTTCATAAAATCTTGATTGATTTTTTAAAATGTTTCATCGTTTAAAGCTATGATGCGATTCAATGAATTATCTGAATATATGCTTATTCCAAATTATCTTCTCATATTTCAAATCGCATGATCAAATACGATTGAATGACACCCTGTGTCATTTAATGGTGTAAAAAATTCGGGAGGTGATAGTACTCATAAAAATCGTAAAAAACGTTCTTATAAGTATAGGGCGGAAAATGCATAACAAGGGAGTTTTTTTTTTAAATTGTAGGCTTGAAAAACGAGATAAAATTTCGAAAAAAAATCCTGTCATAAATTTTGACCCTAAATCAATTGGTGATACTGAAAAATCATTTGGAAAATCGGAAAGGGTAGTTTTTGCAAAGGTAGGAGGTTGTATCGTAAATAACTTTTTTGAGGTTCTTTTTTTTTGCAACGTGGGTTCATTTTTTGAAAACTACATACTTTCTACAATAAAGGAACTATTGTCTCATAACGCAAAGAGCGATGGTTTTCGAGAAAATTGAAGGCAAAGAGTTGGATCTAATGAGTTGCTTACGGGTTAATCAACATAAACTTATAAAAGTTATGGCGTTTCAAAAGTAACCAAGTAGTAATTAAATAATTAATTGAGAAATCAAAATTTCATGATTTTTAAAATCACCCTTTCAGTGCTCCCAACTTCCTTTATATGCATTTTCCGCCCTATACTCATAAGATTTTTTTAACTATTTTTAGGAGTACTGTCAGCCCCCAAATTCTTTTGCACTATTCCAATGACACCCTGTAGAAAATAAAAAGTTGCATAAATTTGCGACTGTAAACAAGCATTTGAACGTCGTCTTGCAAGTTTTCGGTTGAATTTGGATTTTCATTCGCCGTGGAACTACTACCACCTGTCCAATTATTATTGTTGGTTGTATAATTAGTTTTTGACTCGGTTTTTGATAAAAATGTAGGTATTTCAAAGAAAATGGTCAGTTACTTTTTAGTGATGGAAAAAAAATTGAGTCGGCACTACCGGGATACCGGGGCGGATTTTTTGATTTTTTATTAGCCATTCCATCAAAATCCGCAACTTTTTCATAATTTAGAATGAAAAATGATCCAATATGTACAGGGTGTTAGAAACTCGATGGTTGGTAACTTGGAGACATTATGGCAAAGTTGCGCATTTTGAGATATCCAGGAAAAAAACTCATTGCCAGGTGTCCCGGTACCGGAAGTGCTAACTACAGTTTCTTTCAGTCACTAAAAAGTCCTAATCTTCAAAAATTATCCTTGAGAAAACTCTTGCACATTTTTGCCGCCAGCTCTCCCACTATTGTGGGATTTATATTTATTGGGTATAACTAGATCTTTTTATAAAATGAAATATGTCCAAGAAAACGTCACTCGACATATTGTGCAATATACAATCCAGAAAGAGAGTGGGGAACAAAATATTTCGGTTTTTGAAGTGTCATTTATTCCCATTTTTAAATCATGTTGTTTTTCAGATATGGCATTTGATTCCAATATTCAAGAAAGAATCAAAAGAATTGTGTACCTCAATTGCGCAAAACCAACATTCATTGTTGGCAATCCTGATGAATACCAAAAAGACATGTCAGAGTCCCGAAAAAAAATTCATGATGAGATAGTATCCGGACCCTTGATTAATCTATTTAAAGTTCTTGATGATGCAGACCAAGATCCCACACTACCCAGAAGGTCGCAAATATTTCTCCTACTTGGCAAAATCATGACTGATTCTAAATTGCCTGCTCAGAAAAAGCCCCGTATAGTCTATAAAGTACTGCAGCTTGCCAAAACTGATGAAGATATTTTTCAATTTTTGAAATACTACACCGAACTCAAATCGAAAAGTAAAATGCCGTCGTCTATACAGAAACTGGTCAGAAAATTTTATGCCAAAAAGTCGCCAAAAGAACTTGCAGACAGTGTTGCCTTTTTCAATGGGATGTATAAATGGGCACATGCAGATCTTATAAAGTTGTCACATTATAAACCAGAAAACCCTTGTAAGTTGTCTGTCTGTATCCGATTATGCCCATAACAACGGAGAAAAGAACTAATTTACATATTGTTTTAGTAAAAAATTTGGTGGTTCAATATATTTTGACGCGACGAGAAAAAGAGAATCTTACTGATAGGGAATCTGGAGTTCTCCGCCTTCTATTGAAGTCGGATGAGCTCAGAAAATGTACTCAAACAGAAAATGCTCTACCTATTTTGACAACCACAAGTTTAACAATGAATCAAGTGTCACCTGGATTACATAATGAAGGAGTTGTGAGTTCAAGTTCCACTTTTGAAAATAATTACTATAATCAAAGTTCGACAGTCTTAGCAAATGTTATGTTCGTACCTACTTTTTTCGATGGATATTCTCAATTTATAACGTTGGTGGATGTAACATAGCACATAAAAAATATAATTACATGCACGTCATCGCACCAATTAATAATTATGTATGGTTTAGTGAACGCATAAGCATAATAATAATGATCAAGGCGTAAGTCACTTCATTAATGCATAGAGCATAAGAGATAAGGGTGTTTATGGAATGTGGTATTTAATACACAACAACTGTCAAACATATAAAAAACATATAATTCTCGCCTACCAGTGAACGCGGTGATCGTTGATATTTTGGTCCAGGCATTCTCTAACATGATTTTATTTTTATGATCGACATGACCCAGATTCCAAATGCATGGAAACTCTTCAATGGTCTCAATAAAAAATCCCTTCTAAAAACTCATCACTCCACACTAGACTAATTTCACTCAAATTCACCTCAATATTTCACTATTTCACCGTTGTAAACGACAAAAATAACAAAAGAAAGAAACCAGTCCGTCCAGCAGATTGTCAATGTCATCAGACAGTCCCTGATCATGCATAATTTAGTGCATAAAAGTTGAAAGTTGGGAACTTTTACGCTTATGCATTATGTTTATGCTTTAATCATTGAGACTTATGTTTTCAATAAACACTGTAGTCTGTATTCATACATTTAACTGTTATGACTTGTGCCCTAGAATAACGCTTTGATCAATAAGTTATGCTTATGCCTTCGCTAAACCCGCCATTACATTTTTTCTATGACTATTCAATAATAGATGTATTATACATCCACTTTCTATTGGTTAATGTAACTCGTTACTCATACCATTGACTTTTTTTATTACCCAATTGTTTTTAACCAATGAAATGATCTAATGTCATTGCTCCACTGTTTAAGAGCCAATCAGAACATTCATCATTTTGAAACAGCCCATTATAAAAATTAGGGGTTTCCATTTGAAAAATTGATTTTTGGCCGTTTTCTGAATTTAATTTTTGATCTAATTTTTGGCCCACCCTGTGATAATAGTTTTCATATTGCTGTGAAAAATCTATTGAAGTAGGTCCTTTTCAACAAGAAATACAATACAAATTAAATAATGAAGGCTTTCTTATAGGTGAAATTCACATTTAAATAGGAGCCTTCAAACGTCATTTGTGACATAAAAACTAAAATATTTCAAAAACGCTCATACTAAGGTATAGGACATGATACATGAAATCTGCTTAGAATTTTACGTAGAATCCAAAAATGTAATAATATACACACACCGGCAAAATAAGGGGAACGCACAAAATGTATACAAAGTTTGACATCAATTGTTTCTAGAACTCAATGCTCGATTTCAATATATTTTTTACTGGATTGTTGATCGGCTGTTCAATAATACATCTGACCAGTCTTCGTTATAAATTTATTCGTCTCTATACCATAAACAGGGGCGAAGAGGAAGTAAATATTATTTTATGTTTTTTAAGATACTCTGTGGAGTGAACCGCTGACAGTTGAATATGGTCTTTAGCATCACATTGTAGCCTGATCTTTTCTAAACATTTCCTTTTTTTTTCTGTGATATCTCAATTTTTAACTAAAATACAGGGTTTCTAAGAAAAGTCTGAAATTAGTCTTCATTTTTTACTTTCATAATAACTTTTTAAATAACAATGAACGATTGAAAATCAAACAATATCAACAATAATTTAGTAACGCGTGTGACCTCCACGAGCCCTTATGACAGCAGTCATCCGCCTTCCCATGCTTCTGATGACATTGTCGATGAGCTCTTGTGGCAAATTGTCCCAGATCTTAACCAAAAGCAGCTGCCACTTGCTCGGGATTTTGAGGTTGGGGAGTTCTAGAACGTAGTCGTCGGCCTAATATGTCCCAGATATGTTCAATTGGATCAAGGTCCAGAGAACATGCAGGCCAATTCATGGTTCTTACTCCTACGTTATCCAGGAAAAAAATCGAATCAATGCAAAACCGGCGCTCATCTGTGAAAAGCACGTTGGCCCACTTGTGATTGCCCCAATTTTCATGATCCCTAGCAAATTCCAGTCTGGCCACTCGATGACAGACTTTTCTCAGAAGCCCTGTATTTTCGTTAAAAATTGAGATATCACAGAAAATAAAAAACGGAAATGTTTAGAAAAGATCAGGCTACAATGTGATGTTAAAGACCGTATTCAACTGTCAGCGGTTCACTCCACAGAGTGTCTCAAAGAACATCAAAAAATCTTCACTTTCTTTTTGCCCCTGTATATGGTATAAAAATGAATAATTCTATAACGAAAACTAGTCAGAGGTATTCTTGAAGAGCCGATCAACAATTCAGTAGAAAATATATTGAAATCGAGCATTGAGTTCGAGAGAAAATTGATGTCAAACTTTGAATACATTTTGTGCGTTCCCCTAATTTTGCCGGTGTGTGTATATGGTGTTCCATTTAAAATAAGCGAGTTGACACCTACCTCCGGTATGACCGGAAGTCGTGCAACGTTGCTTTTATTTCATTTGAGAAGAACATCTATGAATATCCCACCATACAAATTTTCAGAATCCCAATTGCTTTATTTCCCGAGATATTCTAACGGACGGTCACCGTGAGTCACCCTGTATATTTCACGTTAGTACCTATACAGGTTTAGCATTGTTTTGATCACAATAGTGTCTATAGTTTATATACTCCTATACATAGAACACCTAAAATACCTAAAAGAAAACCTCACACATGCCTTTACTCCCAAGTTGACTGCGCTGAATTACTGATGCAAATACAAATCAACGTCCCCTCTAGAACCACCAGGAACCCACGAACTTTCCATTTACCAAACCATACAACAAATTTTCTTGTAAAGACCCCCTTGTACAACGCAATGAGCCTTTACAATACCACCTGTGGCGACATCGAATTTATCAAGTAACCAGTTGACACTCATTAATTCAAATTTTAATGCGAAATTTCCATTGCAAATTGTAATAATTATAAATATAAGATTTTTTTTCTCTCCCTGTTAATACCCAATATTTTTCAGGAACTGTAAAAACACAGTATATTAGTAATAATTTTCAATACTATCTTATTTAGATCATATTGTCTTATAAATGGAAAACTGTTCTTAATAAAGATTATTATTTTTATAATTATTGTTCTCATTGGTTAGTCTCACATTTTCTATGAGGTAAAAGGTAATGAGGGCTTATTATTTTTATCATTATCATTATAACGGTTATTTTTCTGTAGTGGCAACACTGCACTTGTTTGATTGCGTCATCAATGACGTGCATGTGATTTTATTTGGTATCAGCGATGTTTTCTTCGAGTATATGATGGATTATTGATATGTCTGGATTTAAAGAAGAAATAAAATATTAGTTGATACTGTTACAAACATCTTGATAACTTTCCTCATATGAGATTTTCCTCGTGGTTCGTAGATATGGAATGCTGCTATACAAAATATGTCATTACGAGAAATTCTTCCCCATATGGAAAAACTGTATAAACTCAACTTGTTAGAGAGTAACTCACAAACTAGTCTGTATTTGATAGACCTATTCACTAGCACTGATAAAGTCAAGAAGAGTGGAGTACATCCAATTGAAGTTTTCACATATATGAAGAGATTGGAGAAAGGCGGAAAGTAAGTGTTTTCACTTGTGCCAGTGATCCTATGTTTAAATTATTGCTTATTAATTATCAGACCAGCCGACATTCAGTATATCAATTACCTAAAAAATGTGAAAAAACTTGAAGAAAAAGAGCTGAAAAAGGTGACGACAAAGAATGAAGTAAAATGCTCCCATATTATATCTGCCTTGACCAAGTGCTTCGAGATTGCTTGCGGCAATTTGACGCCAACAAATAAGAAGTAAGTAATTTTCCGAAATACTTCTAAGGACCGGTACTTTCACATTCGAATAAATAAAATAATAACTAACTGTCAGATAACAAATGGAGCGTTACCATGGCGGGACCAATTTTGAGGTTATTCTGAGGGAATAAAATCGACTACTTGAATGTGAAAGTACCGGGCCTAAGTAAAAGCGATTGCAGTATTTTATTTCGGGAGATGAGCCTGCCAAATGATTGATAACAATTTTGTTTTCAAGATATCTGGTTACAATCGATGTATCACAAGAAGCCAAAAAAGGACATTGTATTGGGAGCAAAGCTCTTAGTTTTCACGAAGCTGTCGCAGCATATTCCGTCGTTCTATTAAAAGTAGAGAAGGATGTTATGCTTGCTATTTATAAGGATGATTCGGTAGAAATGTTATCCGTCGACAAGGGTAAGTGTGGCCAAAATGCTTCATGGAAAGTTTTGTGTGTTATTTACGTTTGGAATAAATCAAAACTTTTGGTCTGAAGCCGACGCTAGACATTGCTCCAACTTTCAATACAATGTTATAAATTTGTAGCTGGCGAACGTTCAATGTTCGGGTTTCTTCATAGCAAAGCTTAGGTCTCAAATGAGAACATGTTTACCACATACAGGGTGTCCCAGCAAGGGTGGCCACCGGCCATATCTCAGAAACTACTGGACCTAAAAGTTCAGGAAAAAAAAAATTATCACTAAAGTGGCCACGAAAAATGCTGGGAAATATTTATAACTTCGAAATTATTCCGCTAGGGGGCGCAATCAAAGCTTAAATATTAAAATTCGAAATTTCTCCGGAAATTCTCAGATTGAGGTATATCTTTATCAACATGGTTAGAAAACCTAGACAATTTCACGTCTTTTTGGTACAGGGCTCATTGGCGTACCGATGTAACTTATAAACGACTTGTCCGATTTTGTTGCGTATAGGCTTGTTTGGAAGATAAATGTGAGTACTTTCGTATATCGTATCCAGTGATGCGTGATTGTCTCCAGAAAAGTTCCTAGAAGGCGTAATTTGAATTAAAAACTGTTATTTTCGTTTCACCTCAAAAATTTAAAGGTACGGTATAATTCTGATAACAGAATCGAAATGAAGATTAAATTTACAAGAAAAAACCTCCAAACCGCAGGTTGATATCTTTTCTCGTTTTCGAGTTATGGCCGAGAAAATAATTTTTGACACTCGAAAAGTTGTTTGTTGTGTAGTTTTATTTAACTTTATAAATGTTCGAATTGTCCTCCATCTTGTAAAATACATTTCTCAATTCTGTGCCTACAAATAGAAACAGCTGTTTCTATTTCAATTGGTGCAATGGAATGTATAGCATTCTCAATCCGCTCAATCATATTTTCTCTTGTGGTGGGACGAGTTTTGTAAACGATGTCCTTGATTCGTCCCCACAAGTAATAGTCCAACACAGTTGAATCGGGGGATCTCGGTGGCCATGGGAACAAACTGCCCCTTCCAATCCAGCGATCTGGATAACGGTTGTTTAAAAAATCACGAACTCTCCGTGCATAATGAGCTGGGCAACCGTCATGTTGGTACCACATGGACATTCTAAGACCAATGGGAACATCTTCTAAAAGTATTTGCAAGTCATTTTCTAAAAAGTTTAAATATGATTCACCATTTAAATGGCCATCAATAATATACGGCCCAATAATTTTGTTTCCTAACACTCCGCACCAGACGTTTACACTCCACCTGTTTTGATGATCCACTTCCCGCATCCAGTGTGGGTTTTCCCGCGACCAAAAGTGCATGTTATGCAAATTAACATTTCCAGAACTAGAGAAACGGGCTTCATCGGTCCATAAAATTTGGGAGAGGAATTGAGGATGTTCGTTGCACATTTCTCGAAGCCAATAGCAATGGTCTAGTCGCCTGTTGAAATCATCTTCTGATAGAGCTTGGTGTAAGGAAAGATGGTATGGACGAAGTTTGAAGTCTCTTAAAATTTGGAGCACTGAAGAACGACTTAATCCTAGATGGTGGGAAATTTCTCTTGTGCTCAAATGCGGTGAAGCTTCCACGTAAGCGAGAACGTTTATAATATTGTCTTCATGGTTTCTTACCGGACGTCTTCTGATTGGAACTGGATTGAGCTGTACACTTCCCGTTGTTCTTAAACGTATTGCCATTCGCCGAAATACCTTTCTGCTGTAGTGCTTTCGTTCAGGATACCTTGCAGCGTATTCACGTTCCGCAATCGGAGCATTTCCAAAACATTGAAAATATACGGCGAGCATATCAAAAGCCTCGGCATTGGTGTAAGACATTTTAACAGAGAATGTTAAAATGATAATTAAGAGATTGTTATGATTGCAATATCTGTTTCAATTATCTCCATGAAAACCCGCCAATGTTTTTCCACAGCTACCTAGATTTTTTTTCAACCCATCATTGCAATATTTAATACATAATTAGATTGGGATTTATGCTCATCAAAATATTTTTCATTTATTATGAGTTTTGTTCTATTGAAATAACAATTGAAAACACTAAATTTTACATAATTTGGACTAGTTATTATTATTGAAGCCAAAAAAAAAAGCAAGTTGCAATAGAACTACACAACAAACTACTTTTCGAGTGTCAAAAACTCTTTTCTCGGCAATAACTCGAAAACGAAAAAAGATATCCACCTGCGTTTCAAAGGTTTTTTCTTGTAAATTTAATGTACCTTTCGATGCTCTTATCAGAATTATACCATACCATTTAAATTTTTGCGGTAAAATGAAAAACACTGTTTTTAATTCAAGTTACCCCTTCTAGCAATTTTGCTGGAGACAATCACGCACTACTGGATACGATGTTCGAAAGTACTCACATTTATCTTCTAAACAAGCCTATACGCAACAAAATCGGACAAGTCGTTAATAGGTTACAGCTACTTGAACAATTACACTTTCACTACCTTCCCCTACTCACACGAAGATCGGTACGCCAATCAGCCCTGTACCAAAAAGACGTGAAATTGTCTAGGTTTTCTAACCATGTTGATAAAGATATACCTCAATCTGAGAATTTCCGGAGAAATTTCGAATTTTAATATTTAAGCTTTGATTGCGCCTCTAGCGGAAAAATTTCGAAGTTATAAATATTTCCCAGCATTTTCTCGTGGCCACTTTAGTGATAATTTGTTTTTTCCTGAACTTTTAGGTCCAGTAGTTTCCGAGATATGGCCGTTGGCCACCCTTGCTGGGACACCCTGTATACGGGTGTAATGAGAATAACCTTCTAAATCAAAATATACAATAATGGGGTGTCCGGATATCGGTATGGAGCGGTTGTATCTCGACAATGGTAAGACCTAGAGGTTTCAGGAAAAACTCTATGAGTAAAATAGGCAGGAGAATGTGAGAATGTTACTGTTTAACACATGAATGACTGGAAACTATATTTAAGTTCGTCATACGATCGCTAGGTGCTTCACTGCTATGAATAAACATAAAATTAACGCTGGGTCGGAAAGATACACTTCGAAAAGGCCGTTTTATTACTTCGGTGATTTCGGATCATTTTGCTCCATATATTTTTTCCTATCTGTCATTACATAAGGGAGCAATGCATTTTTGAATTCCAATATCTCCTGAAGTTTCAACCGATTTGAATATTCATGGCCTTGTTTGAAAGCGCATTTCATGGTCTTCCAAAATTTCGTTGAAGATTTTAGTTCAGAACAAATACCTACACCAGATTGCGTTATTTGCAGCGATTATACAGGGTGCCACAGATTCGAGTGCATGCATAGGGATCTCAGTTATTATAAGAGATACAGGGTCCGTTAAATGGTTGCAAAGTTGCGCATTTTTATGCTCAAGGAAATGCCATTTTCAAATTTGAAAAAATCCGACTACTTCCGAAGATATTCGAAAAAGACCGAAATGTCGCCAAAACGTTTTCATCATTTCCTGCGTTTGTTCAAAAAGACATTTCAAAATAAATTACACTTTGTCATTGACACTTTTTCTCCTCTACAAGATGACGGTATAAAATTGAGAATCTGACGTTTCGTCTTCGAGCTGTCATCATCAACTTTTTTTTTTTAAATACGGACCTGGATTTTTTATTTTATTTCTAGTTATCTCTTGACGTCCTTAATGCATTGAGGTATCGCAACCATCGAAAAAAATACTCATCTAAAAAAATAATATCAGAGAAAATCAGTTAGGCCACCCTTGTTTCCCTAACACATAGTTTGGGTCATAGATCCTTCTTCATTCGACACGTTATTCTTATGAGAAAACCTGCACCACTAAACAAAACTTATTGACTGAACCAAAATCGAAATAACATCCAATAACGATACATTTGATGAAATCAAATTAAATTCACAAATGACATGGAAAATGAAAAAATACACGAAAAAACTGAATCAATTTCTGCAAAAGTGTTCAAAATTATTGCCATTTTAACAAAATATTGAAATAACAATAATTGGTGAATAACGATTAAAAATATTGAGGTTGCCGAGGCAACCCATCTCTCTACGCCTTAATTTGATCACCTCGATGCCTCAAGGACGTAAAAAGATAACTAAAAATAAAATAAAAAATCCAGGTCCTTATTAAAAAAAAATATAGTTGATGATGGTAGCTCGAAGATCTTCAATCTTGTAGAGGAAAAAAAGTGGCAATGACAAAGTGTTATTTATTTTAAAATGTCTTTTCAAACAAACGCAGGGAATGATAAAAACGTTTTTGCAAAATTTCGGTTTTTTTCGAATATCTTCGAAAGTAGTCGGAATTTTTCAAATTTCAAAATGGCATTTTCTTGAGCATAACTTTGCAACCATTTAACGGACCCTGTATCTCTTATAATAACTGAGATCCCCATGTGCATGCACTTGAATCTGTGGCACCCTGTATTTTTGGAAAAAAGTTTTATGGAACGGTACTTTTTTCTTGACGGGCCCTCAACAACCATAAAATTTCGTAAATTTTAGTGAAAACCGCATCGCGATTTCACCAAAATAATACTAGTAATAATAGTAATAATATAAGAGATATGACGATGCAGTCGATAAAGTCATCAATACTGTATGTATCTCCACCTCTAATGCTGTCCAAAAACAAATTGAATTTGAATTTTGCTTAAAAATAGAAATAAAGGTAGTTTACTGCTCTTGGACAAAATTCAGGTTTTTGGAGTTCTTTCCAACCCTGTATAAAAAATCCAAATTTTCTCTTCGTGAATCGTTTTTTTTCCAAAAGCAATTTTTTTCTTATCAAGAATGTGATTTTCCCGAAAAATGAAATTTTGTATCAGTTTGTGCTCTTGTAAACCCGCCTAACCGTGGACAGTCTGTATATCGGAAACTAATATTTTCGAACCCAAGTTTATTTTAAACATCTGCTTCATTTTATCGAATTCCATGCTGTGTTGAAAAAAGTATCATCTCGAAACTCACTCAAATATTCTTAAATTAAAAAATGTCCTGAAAGGCTCATGCTTCACTGCTATGAATAAACATAAAATTAACGCTGGGTCGGAAAGATACACTTCGAAAAGGCCGTTTTATTACTTCGGTGATTTCGGATCATTTTGCTCCATATATTTTTTCCTATCTGTCATTACATAAGGGAGCAATGCATTTTTGAATTCCAATATCTCCTGAAGTTTCAACCGATTTGAATATTCATGGCCTTGTTTGAAAGCGCATTTCATGGTCTTCCAAAATTTCGTTGAAGATTTTAGTTCAAAACAAATACCTACACCAGATTGCGTTATTTGCAGCGATTATACAGGGTGCCACAGATTCGAGTGCATGCATAGGGATCTCAGTTATTATAAGAGATACAGGGTCCGTTAAATGGTTGCAAAGTTGCGCATTTTTATGCTCAAGGAAATGCCATTTTCAAATTTGAAAAAATCCGACTACTTCCGAAGATATTCGAAAAAGACCGAAATGTCGCCAAAACGTTTTCATCATTTCCTGCGTTTGTTTAAAAAGACATTTCAAAATAAATTACACTTTGTCATTGACACTTTTTCTCCTCTACAAGATGACGGTATAAAATTGAGAATCTGACGTTTCGTCTTCGAGCTGTCATCATCAACTTTTTTTTTTTAAATACGGACCTGGATTTTTTATTTTATTTCTAGTTATCTCTTGACGTCCTTAATGCATTGAGGTATCGCAACCATCGAAAAAAATACTCATCTAAAAAAATAATATCAGAGAAAATCAGTTAGGCCACCCTTGTTTCCCTAACACATAGTTTGGGTCATAGATCCTTCTTCATTCGACACGTTATTCTTATGAGAAAACCTGCACCACTAAACAAAACTTATTGACTGAACCAAAATCGAAATAACATCCAATAACGATACATTTGATTTAATCAAATTAAATCCACAAATGACATGGGAAATAAAAAAATACACGAAAAAACTGAATCAATTTCTGCAAAAGTGTTCAAAATTATTGCCATTTTAACAAAATATTGAAATAACAATAATTGGTGAATAACGATTAAAAATATTGAGGTTGCCGAGGCAACCCATCTCTCCACGCCCTAATTTGATCACCTCGATGCCTCAAGGACGTAAAAAGATAACTAAAAATAAAATAAAAAATCCAGGTCCTCATTAAAAAAAATAAAGTTGATGATGGCAGCTCAAAGATCTTCAATCTTGTAGAGGAAAAAAAGTGGCGATGACAAAGTGTAATTTATTTTAAAATGTCTTTTCAAACAAACGCAGGGAATGATAAAAACGTTTTTGCAAAATTTCGGTTTTTTTCGAATATCTTCGGAAGTACATAGTTGGAATTTTTCAAATTTCAAAATGGCATTTTCTTGAGCATAACTTTGCAACCATTTAACCGACCCTGTATATCTTATGATAACTGAGATCCCCATGCATGCACTTGAATCTGTGGCACCCTGTATTTTTGGAAAAAAGTTTTATGGAACGGTACTTTTTTCTTGACGGGCCCTCAACAACCATAAAATTTCGTAAATTTTAGTGAAAACCGCATCGCGAATTCACCAAACTAATAGTAGTAATAGTAATAATATAAGAGATATGACGATGCAGTTTCCATTGAAAATGTGCTAATTTTATGGAGATTGCGAGAGCCCGTCGTTCCATTTTATTTTTTCCAACATTCTCAAAAATAAAATGATCTCTGCTTATAACGTGGTGTAGTGTATTAGTTCTGAACTGAAAGGTTTTGGGAAAAAAATCCTCAAGATCATAAAATGTTCTTTCAAACAAGGCCAGACATATTCAAATCGGTTGAACAATTCAGAAGATATTGGAATTCAAATATTAAAGGATACATTGGCCCTTCCCTATCTTATTAGGACAAATACCAATAAAGTCATCAAGTAAAATAATCCGGCAGCACTCAAGCTATAAAATGGCGTTTTCAAAGTTGAAGCTCATCGTATACCATTCCGAGACAACGTGAATGTAATGTTTCTTCAAAGCAGTTACGCCCAATGATCTAATAACTATAGATGAAACATAGCGAGATAAACATGAGGACAACATCGAACTGTGCACTCAGGTGCAGAGTTTCTCCCACCACGTTGTTTGCCAAACTTACTCCTTCAAAAGTATTACTACGCATCAAAAAGATCAAAACATTGTTTGGAATCGTTTTTCAAACCATTTTATGTATGAATTTAATCAAATATAAGTTGATGGTAACCTTTTTGTTAAAATTGAAAAATCTCTTCAAGATTTGTTGAGGTATTTAGGATTTAGAAAAACCAGTATTCTCTTCTGTAAATTAAAAAAGCTGAAGTACGGCAACACACCAAAATTGGGTCCGCCTCTATCGATCGGATTTTGCCCACACGTTTCATTCACATTTAGTCTCATTGGCGTCTCTTGTTTTTTGAGTGGGGTTTGGTGTTGATTTTGTGAATGTTTATTGTGTTTTTATTCTGGTTTAGTTTGTAGTGCTTCATCATTTACTTATATGGTATATTGAAATGACTCGCAAGTGTCAAGCTTGCAGTGAATAAGAATTTCAGAACTCTGTAAAATAGTAACGCCACTGGTAGCCTCGCGTGTAGTAACCGAAGCACATTCTAGTGAGGTGCAAACGTATCCCCACTCAGTGCCCCCGCTCAACTCCTCCTCACGTCTCTTCTATGTTCGATGTTGGCCACACAATTTTTTTCACAGTTTATGAATGAAATGTTTCATCTATAGTTATTAGATCATTGGTTACGCCCCATAGAAGTCGAATTACGAAATGATTTCTAGACATTTCTCTTGCTCACTTTTATATAATATTTTTCCCAAACCTTGAGGTCTCACCGTCGCGATACAGCTGTTCCGTATCCCTATCCGACACCCTGTACAGGGTGATCAGTTAAGGATAGCGAGCGGCCATATCCTGGAAAATATCCATCGTAGAGGCTTGCGGCAAAAAAAAATATTACTAAAACGGCCAAGAAAATATTTTCAAGTTTCTGAAATGGTCGCTAGGGGGCGTAACAACCAACACCAAGTAGAAAAATAGGATTTTCATGGAATTTTGCCCAATGAAAATATATCGATGAACTCATTTCCAGATTTACTGATTATATACCTACACTTTTTGTCCAAAACGTTTTTTTCTATCAAAATAAAGAGGTGGGGGAAGTTCAATAATTTTTTTAAACAAAAGGAGATTTCTCCCGTTTTGCTTGACCGATTTTAACGAACTTGAGCCCATATGAAAGAGAATAGTCTGCGCTATAAAATGCTCATTTGCTTTTTAATTTGTGACATTGGCCGTCGCCGCGAGATGGCGTTAACTGAAATGGTAGCATATCTTTGAGTTTTTTCCAAAAAAATCAAATGTAATGGTATATCCATTTTCATATACAGTGTGACCCATTTGTTTTGGGAACACCCTGATAAAAAGTGTATTTCTTAACCGATTTGGTTCGTTTTTTTTTTGGATTGTAGAGCTCGAAAAATTGTATATTCTTGGCAAAAAGTGACCTTCGCCATTTTGACTTCAAGGCCTACTATGTTAGTTTTTAAGAGCAAAATTTCAGGAAACCATATTAGCGATTTTTTTAGAAAAAATCTGTGTGCGCCACTGGATTCAGCATCCTTTAAAACGGGTCTATACAAATTTTCAACCGAAAATATCAAGTTGAAAAAAATTAAAAATTCGCACTCTAACAATCTTTGATTCTATCAAAAGAAATGATAAATGCATTGAAGTTGATGGTGGTTTGGTAGAGGTTACAAATTTTTAGTCTTATGTCATTTTTATTTGTTTTGATAGAATCAAAGATTGTTAAAGTGCGAATTTTTAATTTTTTTCAACTTGATATTTTCGGTTGAAAATTTGTATAGACCCGTTTTAAAGGATGCTGAATCTAGTGGCTTACACAGATTTTTTCTAAAAAAATCGCTAATATGGTTTCCCGAAATTTTGCTCTTAAAAACTAACATAGTAGGCCTTGAAGTCAAAATGGCGAAGGCCACTTTTTGTTAAGAATATACAATTTTTCGAGCTCTACAGTTCAAAAAAAAAACGAACCAGATCGGTTAAGAAATAAACTTTTTATCAGGGTGTTCCCAAAACAAATAGGTCACACTGTATTTTAAAAAGGGATACATTTTCCTGTACAAAAAATTAAAAAAAAAACAAAAAAAAAATATAATTTTTTTTGTTTTTTTTTCAATCTATTTATAGAAAAATGTATCCCCTTTTGAAATACATAAAAATGAATATACCATTACATTTGACTTTTTTGGAAAAAACTCAAAAATATGCTACCATTTCAATTAACGCCATCTAGCGGCGACGGCGAATGTCACAAATTAAAAAGCAAATGAGCATTTTATAGCGCAGACTATTCTCTTTCATATGAGCTCAAGTTCGTTAAGTTCGTTAATCGGTCAAGCGAAACGGGAGAAATCCCCGTTTGTTTAAAAAAACAATTGAACTTTCCTCACCACTTTATTATAGATAGAAAAAAACGTTTTTGACATAAAGTGTAGGTAAATAGTGGTAAATAGTAAATCTGAAAATGAGCTCATCGTTATATTTTCATTGGACAAAATTAAATAAAAATAATATTTTTCTACTATGTGTTGGTTGCTACGCCCCCTAGCGACCATTTCAGAAACTTGAAAATATTTTCCAGGTTTTTCTCTTGGCCGTTTTAGTAATAAAAAATTTTGCCGCAAGCCTCTACGATGAATAGTTTTCGAGATATGGCCGCTCGCTATCCTTAACTGATCACCCTGTACATTATAACAAAGGGTGTTTTTTGTTGGAGTTGAGATTTTTGAACTGAAAGAAAGCTCAAAAAACTGATGTCAACGACGATGCTTTTGGCTTTATTGTAAAGATAATGATATGCCATTAATACTTGAATGTGATGTTGGGCATATGGATGCCGCGGCTGGCCCGAATTTTGGTTAAAGCGCAATGAAAGGTCAATTTTCTAACACTGTAGAAAATTGCAGCATTTACTCATAATGCGGCAAGTGTTGGCCTCCACTGCCCTCCACGGTCGCGTGATATCTCACCCATGGATTACTTTATGTGGGGATAAGTGAAGTCGCTAATCTACCAACTAATAAATTAACGACGTTGGATCAGCTGGAAGCCAACATCCGCCCCGTTATAGGTTATGCTCCTGAAAAAAGTGGTGGAAGATTGGACTTCCAGATTGAGCTCTATACAGATTAGCCACGGCGCCCATATGCTCCAAATCAAATTTAAGCACGTTAACATGTGTTTTATGAGTTTTATTTTAGTGCAAAGTTCTCAACTCTCAAAAAACATCCGTTACAAATTAAAATTACAGTGACCTGTGGCACACGGCATGCATATTATGAAAAATAAAAAAAGTCTTGGGATATAATAAGTGAATATCGTTAACTTTTTTCCATTGTTGCTATGTTCAAAATCTAAAGATAGACATTTGTTCAACTATTATGAAATTTTCAAGATGTTCAATCGGTTCATAATGTTGTAGGACAACATGTTCTTTGTGTAGGTGAATATGGTGAATAACGTTAATCCAATTATGCTACTTTTATAAAACTGTCCTATACTATTTTCGAGACTATTTTGAAACCTGATTGTGTACCAGTGTACAGGGTTTTTCTATATGATTTGCCACCCCTTCATAAACTCTATTTAGAGATTTAGAAAAAATATGTTCAAATGAAAGTTTCATGATTTTTCCTGTAAATTTTATAATAACTAAAAGAAACTACAAATCACTATTGGAAATCGGGAAAATTTGGAGAAGTCTCTTTTTTTTAATAGTATGAATTATTATATTTTATTTCAGATTCAAGATCTCCTCATTTTCCGCTTTTCAAAAATATATAGTATGCCAATGATTTTCCAACAACTAGATATAGCCCCACGTCTCTTTGTGTGTCACATGTTTATACATTGAGGGGAGAGAGGAATTCTTGCGAGAATGTAAATAATAACATGTTTATTATAGTGACAAACAATTTGCCGGGAATCTAGGGTGTACGCTAGTTCTAGTGGGTTCTATGTTCTAAGTAACGAGTGTTCAATAAAAAATACGATCAAGTCACTTCTGGATTTCTTTTTCTGTCATGATCGTAGGTCGTGGCTAGTTTGTATGGTTTGTCATCATGGCATGTGATGGTTAGAAAGTGGATTGTCATGTCATAATTGCGATGTTAACCAAGACATACGTTTTTTGAAACAATTTCAATCCATAGGTGACTTGATCGTATTTTTTATTGAACACTCTTTAGTATGAATATGTTTGGTTCAGCCGTTTTTGAGTTATTTCACTTTAAATAACTGGTGTATAGTTGCATTGAGAACGAATAATGAGATTTTATCGCAGCTGCCATGGATCACCAAGGAAAACAACAATTGATGTTTTCCTGTCATCAAATATTCTGTTTCCTCTGGTTATCCATGGTTACCCATGGTTGTTGCGATTATGGAGGCCTATAACTAGGAGACGAATCGACATACGAAAATCTATGAAATTCTGTCCCTCTTTTTGCTTAGTTCATTTGAAAGCGCTGTTGCTAGTAGCGCTTTTATTTATTCATTGTCATGGTAACGTTTATTGCTTGTCAATCATTTGTCAAGATACTTTTATCACATTTTCATTCATTTTTTCCAAATTTCTAATTCACATTCCACATGCAATGCATTCTCTAAAAGGAAAAAATTGAGGTTGAATCGTCGCAGGTCGCAGCATCGTGTTGGTTTGTTCAATGATGACTGTTGTCAAAGAAGGATATGACGTCACTCAGCTACTCTATCAACTAATGCAATTAAACAAAAAAAAATGAAAATTCTAGAAATTTCAGAATAATGTATAACAAGAAATAAATTAAGAGACATTTATTACGGTTCTGTACCAACCTTTCCGTTTAAGAAATAAATTCATGATACCTATTATCATCAAATAGTGAGAGTTTTGATGCAACCTACCTAATAAAAATTTTTGCATTTTGATAGAGTATTCGTAACGGTTGTTTCAATTATGTTACCCAGGTAACATTTTTGTTTGACTTGAAATCGCTAACGACACTTCGCCATCTGGGGGTAACAATTGAAGCTGAATTACGATTTGAAACCTGGACCACTTTTATGCATTTCGATTACTCTCCTAGTTACAGTCCTCCATAGTTGCGATAAATGATTGCATTATCTACCCGCTTTGAAACTAAACAATAAGTTATTTAACCAAACTAAACACTAGTTATGTAACTCAAAAACGGCTGAACCGAACATAGACAAAATATATACAGGATCGCTGATATGTATGAAAACGGTCGCTTATTGGTTAAACTATACGAGCTACTGGAAAAAGATAATTACAAAAGTTGAAGGTTTTTGAATATCTATTAGTTGGTGAAAACTGGAATTATACAGGGTCGGTTATGAAGTCGTGGGACAACAAAGTTGCATTTTTTTGCAGGGAACCCCATGTATATTATTGAATATTTCAATTTCTCCTTCAATTTTGAGCAAAAAATGTGATACACATACGTGTTATAATTGACATTTTTGTATCTTTGATAAGCTATAAAACTCAAACGGTTCAAGATAGCGAAAAACACTTTCTCATGTTAACTTTTCAAGGGCTATTCAGTCAATTGACTAGAAGATACTGTCAACTATCAACTTTTTTCAACACATATTAACATTTTCAAAAAATAACCAATTTAATGCCGTCTGATAGCTCTTGGAAAGTTAGGACTGTCCTGGACAAAATTCAAAAGCTTTATTTTAGAGTGAGTATTTGATTGGGAACAAATTCAAATTGAACTGATAAGTACGATTCAACTAAGAACCAGACACTACCGATGTCCCCTTCTCTCTCAGGCTGCATGGGAGCCTTATATAACCTGAGGGAGACGAAGACATGGTCGGTGTGAAGTTCTTTGTTGAATCGTAGTCCACGATTAGTTCACTTGAAGTGATCGGATCCGAAGGCCCTCAATAGAGCGATAGACATTGACATTTACGACTGATCACCTTATCTTCAGTTTTTTATATATTCTTATAAACTCTATGAAAGTTAGTTTCTTACGGTTTCCATTCTTGAAGGGCGTTTTCAAAAGTTTAATGTTTGTTAATAATCAACAGACTGAAAAAAATAGAATGAAGTTAGATAATAACCTTCAAATGATCAAAATGACCCGACAAAATACCAGGATCAAAGAACCAATGTCAATCTCCAATCAGTTCGGAGTAGGCTTTCCGAATTTCCGGATCGGGATTGAATTTCGGGATTTTTAATTTACATCCCGGGATCCTGGGATAAATCTCGAAATTCGCATTGTAACACTTCAAAAAACTAACCCTGTATAATACATGACATTACATTTCGAGATAAAATCGGGATTTATTTCGGGATTTCTTTCGTGATTTCGTGATGGAAAAATGTTCGGGGTCCCGGGATTCCGAATTCCCGGATTAGAAACCCTAGAGTTCGGTGGTACCTAGTGAGAATATTTAACTTTTTTCAATCAAATACGTATCATATCACTTGTTGTAGGTTGAACCGATCCGATCATGTTAATCAAATTCATTGAAATCTATAAACACACAAAAAAGTTAAATTATGTTCCAAGTTAATTTGACCCACAGTGTATTTTCTATATTATTATAGAGTCCTTTATCTTTGCCTTTTTCTTAATAATCAATTCTATAATATAGTTCTTTTCACATTATCTCATCAACATTATACCACTTGATGCTTGAGTACTCCCATCCAAATTCACAAGGAGATTGGTAGCAAATGATTTCATCATATTAAATAGCTGAATAACACAATTTTGTAGCAATTTCCGTCAACGATTTATATGCCGAAATCAAAAAGCACCAGGAGAAACCAACCATCTTATCCGCGCCCATAACATGGGCTCACACCAACAAGAAAGAAGTAGATGTTTTTATCAACTTTGTGTCGGATGATCACTCGCATGTCGCCTTCGACAAAACTAAAGTTGAAGAAGTGAAGTCCATGAAGTTCGGACCTATTGAGAAGTATAGAGAAGACATGGAATTGCCTAAATCAAGGTAAGTGAGAGTTTTGTATTCGGAATAAGTTGGCTCACTCAAAATTATTGTAAAAAAAAATATTTCTATTGTGTTGCAACTGCTTTTTTTATTTCGGAATCCATTGTTTGTAATTTTATCAACTACGTAATCCTTGACTTTTTTTATGATTGTTTTTTCTTACTTTCCGTGAACGCTGTATAAATTATCAAAATATCTGAAGTCAGTGACTTGCCATCTTGCCAATGAAATTGAGTCTACAGTAGAAAAAATAACCAGAACTTTCCAACCAAAACGAATAATAAGATAAATATGTAATAAAAACAAAGAACAAGTTCTTCTTTATGATGTGGAATCTAAAATGTTCTGATTTTCACTAATTCTCCCGATGATTTGAACATTGAATACTCATGTTTTTCACAGGATCATAACATTTTCTATGTTAAAAAAAGGATATTCACTCGTGGACAGTCCAAAACAGATTCTGGACATATACGGGTTCGACACTACAGCATGCAGAGTAGTCGAAAGTTTCGCTGCAGGAAAATTTTGTTAGTTCCAAAATAAGTCAACTTTCCAGAAGTATATTTTCAGTTTCTCCAACAAAAAAACATAACATTTTTGTTATTCAAATTTATAAAGAATGAACGCTGCCATGTTGATGTTCTCAAGAATTTATAATAGAATCTTGTCTATAGTGTTTTTTTCAGTATATTTCTGGATAGTTATCAAAATTTCAAAACTGAGGTAAATTATCCATCCACAAAGAAGGTGTTCGAAATCAGGCCATATAAACTATGAGCATTTAGTTTCAGTTATGGTTGTAAGTTTAAGTCATGCATTCTTTTTTCATATAAAAGACTAATTTTGTCTCTTATTTTTACAATCATCTATCTACAAAGGTCGTTGGATAAATATACAGGGTTATTCACGTTATTCGACACGAAACATTATGGCTTAAGTATCTGACTTGAAAAAAGTTTTTCTTTCTGGATAGTTAGGGACCCTTCAATGTTACATTTTAAAAATCTTTTCATGTTATACAGGGTGTCCCCAAAAAATGAAACGTATCAAAGTTTTATTTTTTAATGGAACCCCCTGTATATTAATCAATATTTCAATTCTTTCAATTTTGAATAAAAATTGTGACACAACTAATGTTCCTTGATTAAACCGTTATCGAGATATCACGTTTTTAAAATGGCATTTTTGCACCTTTGACATGCTATAAAACTCAAAGTATTCAAGTTAGAGAAATATGGTCAGCACTTTTCTATCTTAACTATTCAAGAGCTATTCTGTCATTTGAATAGAAGGTACTGTCAACTGTCAACTCTTTTCGACACATTTTGACATTTTTTCACAAGAACTAGTTCAATGTCCTCAGATAGCTCTTTAAAAGTTAGGATAGGAAAGTTCACAACGTTTTTCTCTATCTTGAACCGTTTGAGTTTTATAGTTTGTCAAAGGTGCAAAAATGTCATTTTTAAAACGCGATATGTCGATAACGACTGAAATTTTATCAAGAACCTGGTTGTATTACAATGTTTGTTCAAAATTGAAAAAAAAAATTGAAATATCAAATAATATACAGGGGGTTCCATTTAAAAAAATACAACTTTGATACGTTTTGTGTTTTGGGGACACCCTGTATAACATGAAAATATTTTTAAAATGTAGCCTTGAAGGATCCCTATCCATCCAGAAAAAAAAAACTTTTTTGGAATTAGAATTTTCAGCCATAATGTTTCGTGTTAAATTACGTGAATAACTCTGTATACGAGTAATCAACTATATTTATAGTTAAAATTATATCATCAAAATCATGTACTTGTGCTTAAACTAATTTATTCATTGTCGAAAAGTAAATGGTAAGTAGGTTATGTTATAATACATTATATAAAAAAGAAAAAAAAACAAAAAAAAAATGTTATGCTATATTTTGTGCCTTTATTCTGAAAATGTTTACATGTCAATGCGTTATTATCTCAAACTGAACGACAAATTCGTGCAAAAGGCTGTGTCTCATTACCTCATAATTATCTGAAACTACTTTGCTTGAAAGTATCTCATTTTGTACCAAAGTGACATTCGATAACGCATTGCTGTGAACATTTATTTTGTTCAGTGTTAACTGGGTTAATATGGAAATATAAATACAATCTGTGAGTTTTTGTTAACCATTTATCCTCTGTTCTAGAACCCTGTTTGCACTGACAGGGAATTATAAAGTATTGTATTTGTAGTTGTACTCCTTAGGTAGCAAAAAAATCTACTTATGGGGTGACTCACGAGCTCATAGTTTTATAACAATAACTATTTTGGTTACGTATTCTAGACAGATTACTTTTAGCGATTTTACTAAAAATTACTAAACCGTTTGACTGTTTTTTTTTTTAAGTTTATATATTTTGGGCTTTTGTTTGCACACAAAACATTAGTTAATTTTTACGTATAGGAATCTTCAATTATTGAGATATAGGCCTATTCTGAGTCACCCTGTTTTTATTATTATCTCATGTATGATTGCCAATTCAACCTCCTAAACCCATCACTAGAGATATTCAAAACGGCTATAAAAATATTTATAAGATTGAGCAAACCTAGGCTAAAATTCTCTGTGCTGTGATAAACAATATTTTTACCCCATGCTCAAAGCTTATAAAAAGTGACTTCACATTTTAGTGATGGGTGAAGGGATAATCAATGTTGAATTTATTAATTTACTAACGCGCTAATTTGACATACATCTCAGAATCGCAGAATGGCATGTATTGTTTCGAAATCTAATTCGAGTCTTGTTCAAAAAATTATTGAAAACAATGTTGCAATGTACATCAATTATATTTATTCTATACTGTAGACCGGTTGTTTGGATAGCATTCAAGTTTGAACTATAATGTTAGTTCATTATGTCTTTTGGAGTTATTGTTATTTGTCGTAATTTTGACCGTTTTTATTTTTTGATGTCTAAAACTCAACTATGTGACCTCAATGTTGCAATAAAATCGAAGTTCTTATGCTACAGTGGTTTTTGTATTTCATATTTTAGTTGACATTTCCATGGATAAACAGAAATCTGCATGTCAGCTGTATTGACCCTGGAGAGTAAGTTTAGCACTACTTCTATTTTTATTTTCAAGGGTTTTTTAATTTTCTTCAGGAAATTCTATTTGTTAAAAACTTGTAAAAGACACATTTTAGAAAACCTACAGCAATGGACCGGCTTTTATTTGGTGGTGAGCCTTCTACAGATTGACTCACTTGGAAGCGGGCCGCGCTAATACGGAACTTGCCCATTTTTTCTTTAACTCATTTATTTATTTTGAAGTGTGCGTTCATGTCTAAAAACACCGTACACCAAATATCATTCTTTAAATCGCACTAGTTATTTTACAATAAATGATCAAAGTTGACATCGACGCTGAGAAAAATCAAACAAAGCAAAAAGCGCGGGAAAGTTTTTACGTCATATCGCGTATCTTTGGCAACCATTTAAATGTTTGAAGTCTGATGTGACATTTAGTCAGTTTATTTCGTAGTTTTTGAAAAAATTAAGGTTAGTTATTATAAATATTGCTTTGTGTGGCTGTGTTCAAATATTTCCAAAAAAAAAAAATTCATTCGCGTGCCTGATGACAAAAATCGGCGACTAAAATTGCTAAGAGCATGCAGAAGCAATGGGGAAATATTTCGTTGAAAAGCGGTGCTATTATTTTATGTACCTATATGAAATGTGTGGAGATCATTTTAATGTAAGTATGTTTTATGACAAAAAATACCATTACCTAATTGTGATTTAAGATTTTGAGAGATTTTATTCTTGGGTACCCACATATTACTACAGACAAATCAAGAAAATGAACCTTTTTATTTTATTTTACCAGTATACAGTATGTCCGGCGATGAGGTATACGATAGTACATTTTGTATCAAGGGCGGAGAGTAGATGATTTTGACGAGGGTATAAGAAGCAGCACGAGCGAAGCGAGGGCAGATATTAGCCGAGTCAAAATCATCTTTCGTCCGTTGAGCAAACAGGGCTTTTTGTACAACCAGTTTGTAATCATTTGAAAAAGAATAATTATTATGAAAATCAAAAATAAATAATCGATACACTACTGACAAGTGACAACTGTCAATCATGGTTACAATAGGTGTGTTCCCGTATTCTTTTGTGGTGCGGATTCATTGTCACGTGATAATTTCCTTTCAGTATGCTAGACTGTCACGTGGTTATTAGATTCAGAGACGTTGGGATCCAAGGAACCGTTGCTAAGCTTCCTACTTTTGCGCCTGCGGGCGCGAAACTACTTTCAGGCCCGGCTGCCAAAATTAGCGACTTTCCGCCTGCTTTGCATGCATTGAAAAACTTTACGTGTTGGTTGTACAAAAAAGGAATATGAATTATGCTTTCACTAATAATCACTAATGAATATTGGTTCATATTATTATATTTATCGCATCACGTTAAAAGTACTACTTCGAAGTACATGATTAGAAATTAAAAAATGTGTCTTCTTTTCTCCATTATTAACACTGTAAACCAATAGAATGTATAAAAGTTACATTTTTGCTGAATAATTCTGAATTTATCATGAATGTAGGTAGTTCTCTCTTAAAATAAGTTGATTTTTTGACTCCTTGAAGACCCTGTACAAAATTGTTTTTTTTTCTCATCGACAATCGTTCTCTTTAGTTGACAAAAATTCCTATAAAGAATGCGTTTTTCTCGAGAAATTAAAGTTTTGGTCCATTCGTGCTTCTGTATACCTCATCGCCTTTCATAATGTAGGATACTGATAAAATAAAATAACATGGTCCATTTTTTTCATTTATGATATGTAATATGCGAGGTAATACGTACCTAAGAATAAAATCTCTAAAAATGTAAAAACACAATGAACAATTTGCACATTTTTTGGAAATATGAAAAATATAAGGATTGGTGAGTACTGATGCCATTGATGTTTGATCAACCTACGACCTCTATTAATGTAGTAATCACCGATTAAAGAGCGCCAATCAACATCCACTACGTCACAGAATACATTATCTACCTCTGTCTGACGTATTGACTGAGATGACTCTCTCTCTCGGGAGGCTAATAAGGCCCCTTTCCTTTTTTGATCATACAGTGAAATTTGCGTTTCCTCTTTTATTTATTTAGTATATTTTTGGGTATTTTGGAAAATTCTTTCGCTGATGACTTTCTAATATTGTCCAGAATACGTATATAAAATTTCAGGTCATTTGAAAATGTATGCAAATTGTCCATCATTGGTATTTTTGTCATAATACTTAGGTACATTAAAATGATCTCCACATACATAGATAGCACTGCTTTGCAATAAGATATTCTCTACATTTCTTCTGCATACTTTTAGCAATCTTGTTTGCCGATTTTCGTCATCGGGCACGCGAATAAAAAATTTTTTGGAAATTTCAAAGTTGGATTAGTACCTACACTGCGGCAGAATGCAATATTTATACCATCCTCGTTTTTTCAAGGATTACGAAATAAACTAAATCACTGTCACTTCAGACTTCAAACATTCAAACGGTTGCCAAAGATACGCGTTATGACGTCAAAACTTTCCCGCGCATTTTGCTTTGTTTTAATTTTCTCAGCGTCGATGTCAACTTTGATAATTTATTGTAAAATAACTAGTGCGATTTGAGAGTTGATATTTGGTAAACGGTACTGTTTTTAGACATGAATGCACACTTTAATACAATAAAAAAAAAAAAACAAGTTTCCTATTGCTAGTCCGAATTTGGAATGGAAGTGAGTTTATTGGCCAGTTCGTGTCACGTGTCACTTTCCTGAACATAAAAGTTCATTATGAATTTTGTCTTAAAACCATAAAAAACGGAGTTACCTATGTCTTTTTTGATTTTTTGAAAAGTTTGCCATTAACAATAAAATTTTGACAAAATAATACACATCGTTTGCCATATTCGATATTCAACTTATTATAGTTAATGCTAAACGTAGGTTGTTTGTTAAACTCATCTTGAAACAATTAACAGCCATATGCACCGTATGTGAGCTTAGCCAATCTCGATTAATTTTCAAAGTTAGATTAAGCGGTGTTTTGTATGCACCGAAGAATTCGCTGCAAGGATCGTTAATCCCTGGTGAGACATTTGACAACGTCACAAAATAACCTGGAAAAAAATATCAATTACAATTTTGAAATTTATGTTGAGTAATTTGTATTGAGTTTTGCTATTTGCTTACAAGTTTTAATGAAAAATGAGCAACTATATGGATCAGTTACATCTGCAAGCCTGATATGACGTTTAGCAAACATTAGCCAAGGGGTTTTTCTTGTAAATTCAATATTTGGTGTAGGTATCAACTTTTATTCTTGAATCATTCCTATATTTCCTGTTCCTCTTTTCTTGGGCTTAGATTTCATGATAGTGAGTGATTATAATATTATACTGTATAGCTGGTCTAATACAGCAAGAATAACAATCTCATCCCCCTGATGATAAACATCACTTTTTACAACACAAAAAAATATATATTTTAGAAGAAACAAGTGTTTAATTAAATGATTTTGTAAGGAATGCCCCGAGGAATGCCCATTGATAAATTGACAATATTGTATAGTTCTCAAAATCATTATCTGCCTACTTTGAAATTATTACAAATATGTACAACTTTTGGAAAACGCATCATTTGACAACTCAAGGAAAGAGGAAAAACAAATATAATTAAGTAAAATGATTTCTTATAT
Source organism: Orchestes rusci (assembly GCA_958502075.1). Taxonomy (NCBI): domain Eukaryota; kingdom Metazoa; phylum Arthropoda; class Insecta; order Coleoptera; family Curculionidae; genus Orchestes; species Orchestes rusci. Next base: position 14,741,799 of record OY293305.1, on the reverse strand, counting down.
AGTTGATAAAAACACAAACCTTCTTATATTGGGATTTCTGTTATAAATTGGAACTTGGATGAAGTCAAGAAAATTGAATGAAAAAATCTCATTTGGGAAAATAAATAAAAAGTGATGAGACCATCAGTTTGAAAGGTTTTTATTTTAGTTTATCTTGTAGAGAGGATTAGTATCTAAAGCTTGAATAAAAAAAGTAAATCAACAAGTCTATTTGTTTATGGGAGTCTGGGTTTACCCATAAACTTAAAATTTTGAATTGAATTAGAATAAGACAAAACTTTGAGATAGGTAGACATTAGATATCTCTACAGGATATAGATAGGTAGTTACCTACTCTCAACACCAATCCAAATTGAGTCGATCGATTGGATGATAAAAAATCATAGGTAAAATATGCGGTAGATATCCGAGTGGTGATAGGTACACTGTTTTTTTTTGTACCTACCCAAGGTTAGTTGATATATCAATTAACCTTGGTACCTACCCAAAAAAATGGGTACCTATTCAATTCAATATTCTATTGAGCAATTCGCATTATTATGAGTGTATTGTGGAGCAATAAATATTGCTTGATATTGAGATCTATTTTGTATAGAACTCATTGACTCGAGCATTGACTATACCTATTGGAATACACCAATCGATGATTTTTTAAAAATCTAAATAATCCTCCGTTAATATTTCACTCTCATAGTTTTGTCTTCAGTCGCAAAACCGCAAAATCTCTACGAAAAAGATAAACAAATGAAAGACTAGGTTAGAATTCGTTGAAATTCTTCGATTAAGCCTAGAAAATGGGGCGATCAGAGTTAAGCGACCGATTCAGGCTTAAGCGCTGCGGTGCATCAAAAAATTGGAATATAATCGCGATAAAGACTTCATCCGGATTAGATTTCTACGGTGCATATAGCAGTAAATCAATGAAACTTGTTTGACGTTTATTCAGTGTGAGAATTCCAAACAAAAAATAAATGCCAAGTACCTTTTCCTATAACATTTTTCCGAAAATTGATTATTGACGGAGTTACAGGGTGTTGAAGATACATTTATTTTTATTTGCTGTTTTTTGTTTCAATACCTGCTTTTGCCAGGCTCATTATATTTTGACGAAATCTCGTATTTGGGGCTTTGTGGAGATGAGGAATTCAAATTTGCCGACCGCTTTTTCGCATTTTGTAGAGGGCGCCACATACCAGGTTATACTTCGATTTGAATGGTCTCAACTTTTTTGTGCTACACTGTTTGTTACTTTTAAACAAATTATTTTGAATTTGTTCTATCAACATATATGACATAAAAAAGGAATACCTACTACTTTTGTGTCGATATAACCGTTTTCGAGAAAAACGCTAAAATAAGTCTGCTTGAGGTTCGATTTAAAACACCCATAACGTTACCTATAGTTACCATTTGCTTGGCAAAATTTGAACTGGCTCACACATGACGTCCCCGCGTGACATTGATTGTATAGGTTTGAGGTAGGTCACGTGATGACTTCTGAAGTGGGATGTGCGTGCGAGAGTTTATCTTCTTTGTTTCAGTATCATGGTAACCGAGTTACGTAGGAAACCTATGAATTTTGAGGTTCGGACATGCAATGACGTCAGCGAAACCTGCGCGTAATCATATCTTGTTTGTTATAGTATCATGGCTTGTATGGGATAAAGACAGTATCATCACAGAATATTCTGTGGTATCATTTTGATTTATTTTATTTTCAACCTTAAACATAGCATCCTTTGGAAACATGCGCTATAGTGTCAGTAGAAACAAGTTTTGGAAAAATAAGTTTTGAAAGTTGTTAATTTTTTGAAAATTTGTTGTTACGATGATGGTGGTCAATAACAAATATACTGAAAATAAAAGAAAAATACAAAATTAGCAACTGTCAAAACCAACTCTCCCCAGACTTGTTCCTACGGCAACTTATAGCGCATGATTCCAAAGCATGCTTCAAATAAATTGGAAATTTTGTATTGATCATATGCAAGCAATGTTATTTCAGCGTTTTTCTAGAGAACGGTTAAATTTATCGAAACAAAAGTAGTACATATAGTTTTTTTTTGTCAAAAGGTTAGGAGAATAAAAGTATTCACTCAAAAGTCGCATACAGTGTAGCACAAAAAAGTTAGGACCATTCAAATGAAAGTATAGGTTTGTATGTGGCACCCTCTGCAAAATGCGAAAAAACGTTGGGCAAATTTGTACCCCTCATCCCGATAAAGACTCAGATTCAAGATTTCGTCAGAATATTATGCGTGGCAAAAGTCATTGACAAAAAACTGCAGATAAAATTTAAGTCCAACACCTCGTAACTTCGTTAATAATCAATTTTCGAAAAAATGTTATGGAAAAAGCGGCAATTCCGGACACCCTGTATAATATACTTTCCTGCTTGAGTTTAGATCTACCAAAGAACACCTGGTAGTAAATTCAGCCTTAGCCCTTAGCTGAATCATATGAAAAGTTCATTGTTTCCACATGTTAAGGGTGATCCGCCACCGTTACCTTAAGGAACTGGCCAATCGATCCGTCAATTTTTCTGGATTATTGTAGGTTACCAAATTACCACTGGTGAAAACTTCAGCCTTAACTGAATCATATTATGAAAAGTTAATTGTTCCCACGACATGATGGTGGTGATCTGCCTCTCTTAAGGAAGTGGCCAATCGATCCGCCAATTTTTCTGGATATTGTGGGCAACAAAGAATAACTGGTAACATATTCAGCCTTAACTAAATCATAAAAAGCTCATCGCACTCACGACATTTAGAGTGAGATCCGCCACCTTTCAGGAACCGGCCAAACGTTCCGCCAACTTTTCTGGATGATTGTGGAATACCAAAGAACAACTGTCAAAAAATTCAGCCTTAACTAAATAATAAAAAGATGCAATTTTTTTACATATTTGGACCACTCCGTCATCCCTTAGGAACCGCGATCACGGCGAATCCTCTCGGATGGCACTCGATTAGGGTCCGTACAACAATCCATCAAAAAAACTGAAAAATGTCACTGGCTCATCTCCTACATACAGTATGTCCGCGGATGTGGTTAACAAGAGATGAAATGGACCAAAAATTGAAAGATAAGACCAAAAGTCATTCCTGATGAAAAAGTCTGCTTGCCGAAAAGATAGGAGCTATTATGAGAAAATTGATTTTCAAAAATGTAAAAACATAAAATTGAACAAGAGCAGTCATTTTTTGGCCATTTAACGTAACGTGAAATGATAAATAAAAAACTTTCTCCACATCTGTTCAAAACCCTTATTCCAAACTTAGTGAAGAAAGTTTTAATTTACAAAATGTTTAAAAAGTTATATAAATTTGCAAGTCCGCATTTTACCATTTGCATATTATGACTTTTATACCTGTGATGACCTGGTCTTTTTGTAGGCATAAAAACTCCTAAGATAGAAGTAGTTAAATGCTGACTTGCAAAATTGTTAAATTTTTGAAATTTTCATAGATTCAATTTTTTTTCAGTTTGTCTGGATTGAGGGTTAGGACTAATTATGGAGCAAGTTTTTTATTTATCTTTCAACGTTAAAAGGTCAAAAAATGACTGTTTCCTCTTGTTTGATTTTATGTTTTTACATTTTTGAGACGCGTAAAATGAAAATCAAGTTTCTCATCGTAGCTCCTATTTCTCCGGAAAGCAAACTTTTTTTTATCAAGGATGATTTTTGTGGTATGTTTCAATTTTTGATCCATTTCACCTCTTGTTAACCGCATCCGCAGACATACAGTAGGTCCAGTAAGCATTGGTTTTCAAAAAAACTGGACGATATGCGACGACGTCTGGACCCAAAATAAACCTTTGGACCCCACACTTCAAAACAAATTTCCTCAAAATAGCTCCATACATGAAAATCTTCGCCTTCAAATAGGTCACTCTGTATAACGTTATATTATTATGTTCGTTGGTAATACCATAGAATAATATACACTGTGGGCCAAATTAAGTTACAACCTAATTTGACGCTTGATAACTTTTTTGTTTGTTTATGGATTTTGATGATTTTTGGATATGATATTGGTCAATATGTTCTGATTATTACCCTAAAATTGAGCTTCCGAATTTTAGTCAGGACCGGACTTAGAACGTTTCTATGTGGGTGCATTTAAGCTCGTTGCAAAAACAAACTGCGCGACTCACAGACCCACTGATATATTTTTTGAGAAGGGCATAAGTGGGAAAAGGTATCCTGAAAATATGAATATTCTAGAACCATAACCTAAGAAACGATGTTTTTTCTGTATGATGGTGCTTGTCGGAATAAAATCTATTTCACTTCATTTTGATCAAAGTTTCTTGAAATGAACAACGTGGATTGTTTGTTAGAGATTTGTCGATTTTTCACATTTTAGAATTTTTAATTTGAAAAAAAATATTAATAATAAAAAAAAAATTTTTCGTTGAATAAACTTCGTTAAATTTTACTCGATACTTTGAAAGGGAGGGACCGCGACATTTCCGTGCATCCATATTCTTTTCCATTAATTGTTTAATCAAGATTTTATCTTTCAAATATAGAACCATGTCTACAATATTTAAAATCAAACAGGCAAACTCTAGAATCTCAAAAATGTTGAAAATATTTAACAATCAAGGTTGCTATGAAATATAACCTAAGAAACGATGTTTTTTCTGTATGATGGTGCTTGTCGGCATTAAATCTATTTCACTTCATTTTGATCAAAGTTTTTTGAAATGAACAACGTGGATTGTTTGTTAGAGATTTGTCGATTTTTCACAATTTTTAATTTGAAAAAAAAAATATTAATAATAAAAAAAAAAAAAAAAATCGTTGAATAAACTTCGTTAAATTTTACTCGATAATTTGAAAGGGACCGCGACATTTCCGTGCATCCATATTCTTTTCCATTAATTATTGTTTAATCAAGATTTTATCTTTCAAATATAGAACCATGTCTACAATATTTAAAAATCAAACAGGCAAACTCTAGAATCTCAAAAATGTTAAAAAGATTTAACAATCAAGGTTGCTATGAAATTTCAAGGAACTTTGATCATAATGAAGTGAAATAGTTTTTATGCCGACAAGCACCATCATCCAGAAAAAAACATCGTTTCTTAGGTTATGGTTCTAGAATATTCATATTTTCAGGATACCTTTTCCCACTTATGCCCTTCTCAAAAAATATATCAGTGGGTCTGTGAGTAGCGCAGTTTGTTTTTGCAACGAGCTTAAATGCACCCACTTCATAGAAACGTTCTAAGTCCGGTCCTGGCTAAAATTCGGAAGCTCAATTTTAGGGTAATAATCAGAACGTATTGACCAATATCATATCCAAAAATCATCAAAATCCATAAACAAACAAAAAAGTTATCAAGCGTCAAATTAGGTTCTAACTTAATTTGGCCCACAGTGTAGATTGATCTATGGTAATACAACATTTTACGACGGTATATTTCGTTCAAACTAAAAATACCATATGAGTGAGCCACATGGAATGAATGGAACTGCACAGAATCTCGTCTGACAGGGTCGAAGGCCACAAAAGTTCATCGCTTCAATTCCTCCATTGTCCAGTATCTTGTATACCTGGCATCATCATTGCATTTGACCTTGTACAGTGTACAGGGTTATTGATTATAAATGCCCCCCCTCTAACTTTTTAGTTTGACATTTTAAAAAAAAAGTGATCCAAATAAAAGTTTCATGGTTGAAAATGAAATTAAGTAGATCAAAGGAAAAAAAAAAGAAAGAAAGAGGGTTGGTTTCGGTCAAGTACTCATGAGGGTCCATATCATGAGACCAAAGATTTTTAGTGACATTTTCTGCCAAACTGTAATAGGTAGCCACTGGGTGGTATGAATAGAGAGAAGCAAATGCAAAAAACCTTGATTTTGTCCAATCAAGGCAGTTTCTAAGAATGTTTTCTTTTCCCAGTGTTCAGCGATTTGTAATGTAAAAGAAAAATTCAGAATTCCCTTGAGAATATTCCCAAATGATTCAGTATACGGTCCAACACTATTGACGTTGATTGAATAAGTACAGGAAGATACCTAATGTCTGTGTAAATTTTCGTGGCTCGCGACAAAAACTGTCCCTATCTTTCTTTAATAAATGCGAATACCATCCTCCGTCTTTGTCAACAACAGCTGATGCCCACGAATATATGGACTGATTAGTGCTGCCATCAAGAATTTGACGACATTTTTAGTAAGCCGTCACATGTCGGGTAGAAGTGGGGGCTTGCGGGGAGCATGCGTTAAATACTGAAATGGGAAATTCGGTCTGGGCGACAAGCAGTGTTGTCAAATTGAGTAAATCTTCAATTGATATAGGGAAGAGATAGAGATGATCTATCGTTTGATAAATAACATCTGCATGATGGTTGAATACCTAAGTTAATTCAGATTTAATTTATCTGTATTTAACACGTGTTCCCATCAGGTACATATACCTAGTAAATGAATTTGTACTTAAGTCTGAGCGGACATGCACTGACTACTATAAGAGGTGATTATTTATGATTTTTGTAGGGTCTCAAGACGAGTGTAATTTTTTTTAAGATAGATGAGAAGAATAAAGGCTCAATACTTACTTGGTTCCGGAATTGCTTGATTTCCCGGATAAAACGCGTGAAAGTTTTTCATCGATTATACAGGGTGTCCACCCCTGTAACATTTGAACTGAAAAAGTGAACTCGTTTCATAACAACTATGAAAAAGATTGACTTTTCATTATTTTTAGTGTTTAATCGTTGATTGAATAAGTATCAACAATCAACTTTTTTCTTCAAAATTAAGAATTAGTGTTGCTTTAGGTTTGCTCCTGGAAAAGTTAGACTCAAACGAAAAGATACTTGGAAACCTCGGAAAAACTTTCTGAAAATTTCAACAAAATCGAATGAAATTCAATGTGAATCTTACAATAATCGTTGGACTGCTCGTGCCATCCCAGAACGCAGAAATTTTATTCTCAACCAACTCCCACCGCTCAACGAGTCCTGGGAAATTACGTTTGCGCACTATGAATTTGTGATTCATTTTTATTTCTTAACTTGAGACAGTTTAAAGTTCTGATGTGGTTCTGAGCTTTTTATCTGCTGTCTAGTTTTATACTTTAACCTTCTATTTAATCTATTTATACAAGACCATGAGTGTGTTAATTTGAGGTTGGTGTTTTTATAGCCTCTCAAATAATGTATTATTAATTAAATGTAGTGTTATTTCAGTGCTTATCGATCATTGTTGAGTAAATAAACGATACCGCACTCTTGTAGTCTACAGTCTAGGTTCAGATATGTTGCCCTATACCTTTAGCGGGACGTTTCATACCCTTTACCACAACTCACAACTGTAAGAACAGTGCTTTGCTTACCCTGGTGCTCACCTACCTGATATGATTTTTGAATTCAAAGTTGAAGTATGAAACGGAAAATGATAACATCTGATAAAACGGTGTGTTTCCCTGTGAAACTTCAATACATAATAATATCATGAACCAAGAATGCGAGGTACACTGTATTTGACTCAACTATTTATCCTAGAGGCAGAGGCTTGCGTCAAAAAAATGTATCACTAAAACGGCCAACAGAAAAACCAGGGAAATATTTTCAAGTTTCTGAAATGGGCGCTAGGGGGCGTAATAACCAACACCAAGTTGAAAAATAGGATTTTTATAGAATTTTTCCCGATAAAAATATATCGATGATATTTTCATATTAACTGCGACTATATTCCTACACTTTTTGTCTTTTTTCAAAATAAAGTGGTGAACCCAAGTCCAAGTTCTTTGAAATCGGTCAAGCGAAACGGGAGAAATCTCCGTTTGTTTAAAAAAATTATTGAATTTCCTACACCGCTTTATTTTGATAGAAAAAAAAAGTTTAAAACAAGAAGTTTAGGTAAATAGTCAGTTAAGTCATCGATATATTTTCATTGGGCAAAATTCTATAAACTATTTTTCTACTTGGTGTTGGTTGTTACGCCCCTTAGCGACCATTTCAGAAACTTGAAAATATTTTCCAGGTTCTTCTCTTGGGCGTTCTAGTCATAAATGTTTTTGCCTCAAGTTTCTACGATGTATAGTTTCCAAGATACAGTACACCGCCTTCTTAGTTGCCCAGCCTAGCCTATATACAGGCTGTTTCATTAATATTGAGAAAAAATTCGGGATGTGTTTTTTTCGCATTAAAATAAGAACACAACTTCCTATAAACATGTATCTGGAAATGCGGAAATGCTTCGTAACAGAGCTACCACCTGTAGGTGTTGCAATTTTATTTTCATTTTGGTTTTTTCTAAATAATATTCGAACCAATCTTACCAATCTCGATCTTTTGATGGAAATTTGTGTTTGGGGGTTTCTTATCATGCGAAAACAGGGTGTTTCATTAATATAATATATAATATAACAAAATCAATATAAAGAAGCAATATTTTTAAACTAGACAAAAACTTATTCTCGTAACAAAATTACCAATGCTTTGTCGGAAAACGGAACGATTATTTTTGAAAATTTGCCAGGCGACCCATTTTTGCCAAACAAAAAATAACCAAAATTGACCCCAACTCAAAATCAACCTGGAAAAATACTTCCATTCACTCCATACTCCATATCCCGTGAAATCGATCTTTTATGTTTTAAAAAATAATGAGAAAGGGATTTTTGTCTATGGGAAGGTTAGTCATGTTTCTTAAGCATGAGAACGTGATAAACTACATAAAATATTGAATATGGAGCGATAATCAATACTATATAATAATAATAATAAATAATATAACCGTTCTGTAGATAATCAACCGACTAACTTTGAAAACTGGTTGAAAGAGTTTCAAAATATTACCAAAACAAATTATTACATTCTATGCAATATTTTATTATGCATATATTGTGAGAGTTGGCATATACTGGCATGTAAATATATTTAAAAAACCATCAAGAATTAGAATTATTGATATTAATTACCTACAACATTTATTTTTCATGGCTGGAAAAGATTGATTATATAGAGTATAAATGAAATGAAATGCGAAAACGTAAATGCCGAGGACTCGTTGAGCGGTGGAACTCGTGTAGTTGGTTAAGAATAAAATTTCTGCTCCCAGAACGCCCCGAACTCCCGATAGCGACTTGGCAACCGTGCTGGTATGCCACCAAATTGATTGATCAAAAGTTTACAGAAATCTTTCGCGTTGAGGTTAAGATAATTAATGTTTTGGAATACAGATGGCCGAGACTAGCGGCTCCTAACGGGGAATACTTTCAACGGTCTCTTTATTTCCCATATGGTTAGGCATCTTCCTGTAACTTATTCAATCAACGCTATTGACGTGAAATTCCAATGAGTATTCATTTCTTACTTACCTGAATGATGTCTGTTTTCATCCTGACAGAAATAAAATCACATCACATTTGATTATAAATCATTTTAATCTCAATTTCGGAAAGATCCATCATTATTGTTTATTATAAAATGCTTATAGCCTCTCTCTCTTAGTCTAAATATCTATAACTAATAAAACTTTTACAATAACTCAGTTGGCAGATAGTTCAGTAATCCAAGGTTTAGAAACTGCGTTTCCAGGACAAAAAGGTAGAAGTATTTTTCTCACTGGTTCTATATGTTTTTTGGTCTGCTGAATCCGAATCTGAGGTTGGCCACCTCGTCAGGTGTCGGCTTCACAAGGAAAATTGCAGAAAACCTCAACATTTTTGCACATTTTCCAGTGTTTCAACGCCAGGTGTCGGCTCCACAACGAAAATTGCAGAAAACCTCAACATTTTTGCACATTTTCCAGTGTTTCAAGTATAACTCGAAAGACATTCCATGACGTCGAGACATCCGGTAGAAAAGATGGCATCTCTTGACATTTCCTCAAAAAGTTGATAACATTATTTTAAGTTCGCGCTTTTTACTTCTCAGAAGTCAATTATTTTATGACTACCTGGTATGTCCTGGTTACGTCTAACGAGTTGGCAAACGTGAGTGGGGTCCATATAGGCTCATGGTCAGATAAATAGCACATATCAAAAATTTGATGAAACTTTGATTCTGCATAAGTGATCAAGAAAGTAATGGTGGATTTGAGAACTTCAATCCATTTGTCAGTTTACGTGTCCTGGCGATTTTTTTCAAAAGTTTGTTTAGAACTCCTTTGTCGCGTTTAAAAAAAAAGGATTAAAAATTAAACTCACTCGGCGTAATTGCATAGGTAGACTATCCTTTGTTCAATAATTATTGTAACATTTTCAGGAAGTACACATATTTAGCCCCCCTTTCGAATGGTGCTAGCCATTTTGATCAAAAGTTACACACAAAAAAAAGTTCAATTTTTAACCCATCTCTTGAACGTGAGAAAAGGGCCCTAAACAAATTTTTGAAAAAATCGCCTGGACGGAACTGACAAATAGATTGAAGTTCTCAAATCCACAATTACTTTCTTCATCACTGATGCAGAATCAAAGTTTCATCAAATTTTTGACAGCTGCTATTTATCTGACCATGAGTGAATATGGACCTCACTCACGTTTGCCAACTCCTTAGATGTAACCAGGATATACCAAGTAGTCATAAAATAATTGATTTTGGAGGAGTATAAAGCGCGAACTTAAAATAATGTTATCAACTTTTTGACGGAATGTCAAGCGATGCAATTTCTTCTACCCGATGTATCAACGTCATGGAATGTCTAAAGTTTAAAGTAATTATATGTGTTTGTAGCAAATTTTGTCAAGTTTCATCTGGTGCTCTATAGTTATCCTCAAAAAACGCTTTGTTTTCGAGTTATACTTGAAAAGCTGAAAGAAGTGCGAACATTTTGAGGTTTTCTTCAATTTTCGTTTTGAATACACCTGGCGAGGTGGAAAACCTCAGATTCGGATTCAGCAGCACAAAAAACATATAGAACCAGTGAGAAAAATACTTCTTCATTTTTGTCCTGGAAAAAACCTTAGCTTATTGGAGTAAGATACTTCCAGTAAAAATATTTATTCAAAAGAATTCACTACCTGATTAAAAATGAGAACAGTCAAAAAACTGATAATTTTGTACATCATAATTATCAAACAGTTATAAATATAAAATATGTTATTATTCAAACCCAAAAACCTCAAGTGTTAAAAGAGCAAAATAACTCGTGATTTCACGAGTTCACTATTTCAAAGTTTACAAAACGTTTAATATTGAAAAATTACAAGTGGGATGGATCACTCTTAGATCAAAGTCAAATCATACGCATGGGTCAACTGCATTCATACAAACCGTATAATATAAAAAATATGAATAATGATGCACATACCAGTTTACCCATTAACAAGCAAACTTTATTCGCGCGAGCAGTCGATCCATAAAATTAAACTACATTCTTGCACTACTAGCGCATTTCTTCAGGTGGTGCTGAGTCCTGAAAAATATTTTATTTTCAGTATGTGGTTTTATCTTGTTTTGTTTTCATTTAGACTTAGATCTAAGTAGTTTAACTCCTATGATCTTTTGCCAACTTTGGAACGTTTCCAGTACAGGGAAGTTGTGGAATTTCAATTTGAGATTTTTTTGTCAATTTAAAGGTGATAAATCATAGAGCATTTCACTAGTTTTTTTTCTACGCAGAACCGAATCATGACCCGATTTCCAATAATTATTTGCCAGACATGACGAAGTTTGATGAAATTCCAAAATCAAATCTTGCACTCTGATAACGATAAATCAAGTCACGTTGGCAGATATTTTGTTTTGAGTCGGAATGTCGAAACAGAATCATATTATGTAAATAATCCAGGATAAAAATAACAATTCAGACTAGAAATTTCAAAAATAAATAATACGAAAAGTGCCACCCCAGGCCAAAATATATCCAATTAATCATTGTTTTAATACCACAAACTGATTCGAGCTCTTATATACAAAGTTATTGTTTCAGAGTGTTGAGATACTCTTAGATTAGGGTAGCACTTATTTTTGAATAATGGTATTTCTTGTTTGTCTTATCCAAACTATACAATAGAATAAAACTTACCTTACTATCTCTATTATGTAAAGTATGTGATATAAAAGGGTTGGTAACTTGAGGTACCAAAGGAGGAATAGCGCCTAATTCATTGAAATGTGAAAGCTGTTCCGTGAGTTCAATTGTCCCTTGTTCAACTACATACAAAATAGCCCACATTGGATCTAAAATGAATCAATAAGACATTGATAAATAATATGAACCTACTTAATACAGATTCGAATAGTTTAAATTTATTGGTTTTTGTGAAAAATGGACCTCAAATTCGATAAGGGTGATGAAGAAATATGTAATGCATGATTTCAATTCTAAAACACTGGGAATGTTTGCTTTGAGTATTCCTTTAAATTATTTTGAAAATTTCAATAGATTTTGATATTTTTCAACTAAAATGGTTTTTTATTCGAATGTGATGAATATCCAACAATATTTTCGAGGTGTTTATACATTTTAAAATGTAAGAGCCTAAAACTCATCTCAATGAGGGAAAGAAACTCAAAGTCTCGGTCTCGGTACGTAATATACTGGGAAGTCCAATAAGCGCGCGGCGGTCTATAGCTTGTTAACCGTTGGATACGTATGGGAAACATTTTCTTGATAAAACTTTTAATGTCACCTCTGTTATAACCCAAAAATATTTTTGAGTCTACAGGGTATGACAAAAAAGACTACCACAAAAAATGACAAATTTCTTAAATGGAACACCCTATATTTTTACATTGCAAACGAAGCCCCTGGTCATCGTGTATTCAAGTGCAAATTTTTATGTCGATCGAATGCTGCATTGCAGATAAAAGAAAAAAAAAATCATCCAAAACACTTTTTTTTTCAAGTGTTATATCTCCACCAATATTCTTCATTTCTTTTTCAAAATATGGGTGCTACGCAATCATGGTCCAATTCTTTCTGAAATATTATCATTATTTAATTTTGTTATACAAAGTGTTCACAATGTTTGTTCAAACGTCCTTGCTCTCATTTCAGTTTTTCTTGATTTTTTTAAATGCAACGCCCTGTATGTTATTATACCGTTAGAAAGCTAAAACGTGGCTCGTTTAGAAAATATCATGATTGGTAGTCTACCGCATCGTTTATTTTGAGATATTGAGGTATTTGCTCAATTTCGCAAAAAAATGTGCAAATCATATTCGGCGCGCCTCAAAAAATGGAATCTGCCATGCTACCTTCAATAATAATTACTAAACCCTGTGAGAGGCGCCATAATTACGTACGTTTCATTTAATAATAAGTGTTTTTATTTGAAAAAAAAAAATAAAAATAAAGGATGCGCTACATTGCCAACCATGATATTTCTTGAAAGGGCTACGTTCAAGCTTTCTAACGGTAAAATAACATACAGGGGGCTGCATTAAAGAAAAACAAGAAAAAACTAAATGACAACAGGGACGTTCGAACAGGAAGAATCTGGGCCATGATTGCATAGCACCCTTATTTTGAAGAAGAAATAACGAATATTGGGGGATAAATAACACTTTAAAAAAGAGTGATTTTGAAGTATTTTTTCTTCTATTGAATAACGATCGACATGAAAATTTGTGCTTGAATTCACAATGACTAGGGGCTTCGTTTACAATGTAAAAATATAGGATGTTCCATTTAAGAAATTTGTAATTTTTAGTAGTACTTCTTTTTGTCACACCCTGAACAGCCAAGAATATTTTTGGGTTATAGCAGAGGTCAAACATTAAGTTTTATCAAGAAAATTTCCCCATACGTCCAACGGTTAACAAGCTATAGACCAACGCGCGCTTATTGGATTACCCTTTATAGACAATATATTACGTACCGAGACCGAAACTTTGAGTTTCTTTCCCTTATTGATATACTATCGGGACTCCTAGAGCATGAGTTTTTCCAGTTTTTTAAAACTCCTTTGTTGGCATTTACAACAAACATCTGATTGTTTTTCGGTACACCTTGTCGCAGAACTAAGTGAATCCCGGGTTTTCCGTTATTATTCGTACAAACCTAGAAAATTCCGGGATTGAAAATCTTTTGGGATTTATATCCCTACTGTCCATATTTACAGGGTTTTTGGTAGGTACATCTATAGAAAATGAAAAAAACCAGTACACTTTGTATAATGGTATTCAGGGTGTCCATTTCCAGTGATACCACTATCGCTATCCCCGAAACTGTAAGACCTTACAGGATTTTTTTATTCATTTTCCCATCGTTTCGAGTTTTCTGATTGATTTTCCCGTCTTTAATCGAGTAATTCACTTCTCCCCGTAACTCGCCCAATTATCTGTCCAAAGACCTCGTATTTTCTGTAAACTATTTTGCTGTTTAATTTCTTACCAATTTTTCCATCAATCAATGAAATAATTATTTATTTCTCTAGCTGCGCGTCAACAGGAATTGTGCGCAATCCAACGAAACCAAGTTCCCACCTCAAAATATATCGAGGCCGAGATTAGCTAGGTGATTCGGACCGAGAAAAATTAGCACTTCCTCGCCGACGACGCCGCACACTGTAACCAAATTGTAAAAAGTTGGCAATAAGTGAAGAAACAGTTCGAGCATGTATGAAAATTAGTCTCTTCATGTTTTCGATGTCGCTGATAACAAATTTGACATTATTTTCCCGAAATTCAAAATTGCAGATCCAGATGGCCGATCAAATTATCAAAAAATGAATTGCATTTATGATTTACCTGATTTTTTTGGGTATTTATTAGTATTTATTATTTATTTTTTTGCATTTAGTTCTGATTTATCGAAATTCAAAATGAAATTGATACACACGATTACATAGTACATAATATTATATTCAGGTTATGAATAATGTTTAAAAACACGCAGAATTAGTCGGAGTCTTCGAATTCGCCATGAAGTTTGTCAAAGCTTTGTTCTTCGAAGCAGTCCAACTCCCTTTCAACACATTCGTCGTCAACGTAAAGCCTCGCAAAACAACTTAGAGCTTTTTTAGGTAACGATTTTTGTAGGGTGGAATTTAGTGAGTCCAAAACACAAAAGTGAGCTTAGCTCGGTCTTCGGATGGTTTCGGAAGCTACTTTTAGCATATACAGGGTGTCCCGAAATTAGACGTCAATATTTCAACCACGTATTCTACACCTCAAAATAGAAATAGAACTTCATTTGAACTAGTATCCACAGACTCTTCGTTTTCAAGGAACAGGGTGTTAAAGGTGAAGACCTTATGACGGTTTTTTGTGAAAATTTTTGAAACCTGTGAAGATAATTTGGTTAAATTTGTTTTGTACAGTTACCAAACTTTTTACGCTCTACCTAATGAACGGAAACTGAGAATTCTATTACCTTCATGGCTAGGAAATACAGGGACGGGCTTGGGAAAAATTTGCCCTACATTTTTTGGTTGTAGATTTTTAGTAGTTTTGCCTGCACAATTTCAAAATCTAGAGTTTTTTACATAGATAAGGTACTCTTTTCCTACCTCGCTGGGACGCACCATTTTCGAGAAAAATGCATTTGAAAATCCTTCTACAAACAAAATTACATATTCCGAAACTCTCAGCGAAAGCACGGGTTTATCTCTGATAGCCTAGCGATATGCACACGACATTATTCACTAAATCAGTGTGTAATAGTTATTTTCCTAACAAGTTCGCAAAGTGATGCTTTCCCGCACGCAAAAGCAGTTAGACGAACGACGCGAAGCGGAGTTCGGATATGCTTTAAGGGCGGGAAAGACACTTTGCGAACTTGTTAGGAACAATATTTTTTCTACGAGCGTCCACAGATTAGACACGAAAAACTTTAGATAATATATTATTTGAACGCACTTGAAAACATAGAACTTGAGAATAATGATTATTTATGCTTAACAATATTTATATTGAAAGAACAGTTTGTGGCGGCAGCTGGAAATTGGATAATATGGGTATAATCAAAATCATAATTGATTTATTTTATATTTGAAATGCAAGGGCATGTCCGATCACTGTTCATAAAATTTCCTCTTTTGTCGCCTTATTCCCTGCTATTGGCAACACTGTTTTGATATGACAACACACTCTAGACAGCTGTGTCATTAAGATCAGTCAGTCTTCAGTCTTCGTTTAATCGTTTATACTTTTATAAATTTGTTTGTCCGTTTGTTTGTATACATGATCAGGTTTTTTTGATGCCAGTATTCAGCTCAAATCTTTCGGAGATTTCCACAGTAAACACAGTAGTTTGCACCAAAATCAAGCAAGAACAACTCACAAATGCCGATTGAAAGTCGTCATTATCAATGTTTGTTTACGTTACTGGCGAATGCGTTTTTAACGCAAAAAAAGAATTGTGTGTTTCATTTTGATTTTGACTGAAAAGGGAAAAGTAACAAGAACATTATTTTGTGCATTACAAAGTGCATTATCTACAGTTTGGTTGGTATGGAAACGAAGTTTAAAACAACAAATTGGTAGGTAGTTATTTGACATTTGACATTTGAGTGCGGGAAAAGGTTACTTTGCACACGCAAGTGAGTGTGCGAAGTGGCTACTTTGCGCACGCTCGTAGAAAAAAAGATTTTCAAATGCGTTTTTCTCGAAAATGGTGCGTCTCAGCGAGTTACAACAAGAGTACCTCATTTATGTAGAAAACTCTAGATTTTCAAAATTTGTAGGCAAAACTACTAAACATCATGAACCAAAAAAATTTTGGGCCTTTTTTTCTCAAACCTGTCCCTGTATATCCCACTCATAAAGAGTATACAATGGTGGGTTTTTGTTCATTAGATATAGAGTTTGAAAAGTCTAGTGACCGTACCAAATTTTATTCAATTATCTTGACAGGTTTCGAAAATATCTACAAAAAACCGTCATCAGGTCTTTACCTTTACCACCCTATATCTTGAAAACGAGGAGTTTGTGGATACTAATTTATATGAAGTTTTATTTCTATTTTGTGGCGTGGAATACGTAGTTAAAATATTGACGTCTAATTTCGGGACACCCTGTATTCATGATATCACATCCAGGGACGTGTTTTGTTTCCAATTAGATGAAAGACAGGCGAAGATTTTTTGTAAGTCCTTTTCATAATCGAGATGCCAATTATCTCGATATTGAATATCTTGAATATTGACGTTGCATTTTTGACCATCAAACAGGTATTTTAGTACGCATTAATAGAATTGTCCTTCATTGCAAATCTTACCAATCGAGCTGTTACACTTCAAAATATTCACAATCTTGTCTAAACGACTTTGACACTCTGTTAGATGAAACGACTGTTTTCACTTGAATGCTGACCTTGAAGATGCATATATACACGCGCAGCTACGCGCTTTATATCACTCTGTCGTTTGCGCATCAAAGTAGAACAGTAGTCTTCTTTACCGTATTTACCTATTTGCAAACTTACTGACAAGTCCACATACAGGACGAAACCGGCATAAGAACACTACTCACATGGATGTAGCTCTAGACATTTATTTCGCCGACGGTTCGCATCAGTTTATCTTCAACCCGTTTCGCGATCTTTTGAAGTCCATTTTTCTGTCTCAAATTCCTTTTACTTTTTCAAACCAAGAGGTAAGACTTTTTCACCCGTTATAAGTTCTTACTTTGCTGAAATTCTCTCAAGTAGTACCGCGTTGTAGTGAAGTAAATAGCCGGGTAGCTAACATGACTTTCCAAGTCATAACTGGCTGGGGACTTTTTCTGGGCCGGTCTTGTTTTTTTCGGCACGATTATCCGAGGAAAATTTATTAATTAATTAATTATCTGTTTCTTTATTAAGTTTGTTCAGATATCTGGGACCTTTCGGTGGGCTTGTGTTCGCACTCAGTCTGATTAGTGGTTTGTCAGACTAGTTTTCTTTTTTATTTATCCAACATTCTTGAGATAATTTCGGGAAATATTACGGAGAGGCTTCTGGAACTATTATGCGTATTTGTAACGTTTCATTTAATTTTCTCGCAGTAGGAAAATCAGTCAAGGTCTGAGCGAGTTTCCTTTTAGAAATTTCCCATGTCTCTC
The DNA here is from genome assembly GCA_958502075.1 of Orchestes rusci. Lineage (NCBI taxonomy): Eukaryota > Metazoa > Arthropoda > Insecta > Coleoptera > Curculionidae > Orchestes > Orchestes rusci. The sequence goes on along the minus strand of OY293305.1, from coordinate 14,723,839 downwards.
TCGTCTTATCACTTCAGGACGCAAACTGACCCCGTCAAGTCGGTTTTTCCGTTACGCCGTCGGAAAATTCTCCTTTTACATTCCCGCTGTTCTTCTGTTGAAATTCTGCTGTAAAATACCTCGCTACAAATTCGTTCACACGCCGGCGCCGCTCACACGTTTTATTTTACTGATATTACACCGCTGTTAAATTGCGTTTTTATTAGTATTTTGAGCATCCACCGGGATAGTTTGACTGATTTTGCTACTGTTTTTTTTTACGTAATTTTCATTTTTTTTAGTGGTTGGATACCAGTCGACTCTTATCTAGTATTTGGGACAAATAGACTGATCAATTCTCTATCAGCAACCGTGTTTTTTGTCAAAATGTCAGTAGTTCATTTTAGAGCGGGAACTTGCGGAATTTTGGAAACAAGAAACACTTGGACTTTCTCCACTGTTCCAAAGCTACCAGATAGACATTGTGGGCCCTCTACCAAGTAAAATACAGGAGGTGGCGCCCGAGTTTTGTGTGAACCAACGATTTTCCTCATTCCCGTCAAAAATCGAACCCGTACTACACAAATACCATCGACGACGTTTCGACCCCATAAAATGACATCGTCAGAAATTATCAGAAGTACACGGCTCAAAGCCCTAACTTCAAAAAGCAGGTTGTGTAGCACATCAAATTTTTTCACAAAATATAAAATACAAAATACAGTTCCGTTGTTCCGTATTTAAAAACATCAAGTTGATGCATGATGGTTTATCGATAACGAAACGTCGTTTGCTTGACTTTAGGACGTCATATTGTACAGGATGTTCCATTTTCTTATATAACATTTCAATCAGCTGTAACTTTTTTGTTTTTGAGGTATCGAAACTAAACTAATACCATATTGTATAGTTCTAACTTATATTATTTAACTGGAATGCCCTGAGTATTATTGAAAATTTCGATTCTACTCAAAATTCTTCGTAAATTATAGGATATCATATACCTTTTTCAACGGTTCGTGAGAAAATGACGTCGAAGTATGCAACAGACAAAACATAAAATTCTTGGCATCATGCTGTAGACTGAAAAAAAAAATAAACTTTCAAATTTAAAGTGTGCCTCAAAAATAAATAGTCTCCGAAATAATCAACAAAATTCATTTGAACCATTTTCACGATTAAACCTGTATCTCGCAAAATAATAAAAATATTTCAACGCATTCAAAGGATCTTGAATAAGTAGTAACAAAAATGGCAACTTATCTCTGATTTAACCGACCTTCTCGGAGGAATCACGGTTGGAAGATAGCAATGGTGGTATGACTTGAAACGGACACCCTGTATATTTGATATCAAAAGAAAGAAGTATGTCTGTCAAGACAATAGAATACAGGGTGTTCCATTTGAAAAACAACATGTCATATGAAGTTTTTGCTTTCCTTAGTACCAGATGAAGGTGCTGTAAGTCACAAATATTTGGACTTGGAGCGGTTTAAAAAAAAAAAAAAAAAGATGCATTTTTGGCATGTTGATTTACCATAAACACTATGATTTCTTCATGAAAAAATTAAATTTCAAAAATAATGTATTATCGAGCCCCCTTACATGACTTACTTATTGAATAGTGAAATTATCACACTTACCTCCAAAGTAGGAGCCAGTAGGAGTACACGCCCTCCATTTGCTTTGATAAATTCCAGGAATTGGAGGACTCGTCATTTCCAACACAATATGATGACCTTCTCCAGGCTGCAAAGCAGGAAGGGTCACTCTTTCTCCTCCAAAACTGGAACCATCCGAGCACTGAACATAACAACCAGCGGGCCAAGTTTCAATGCCTGTATTGCTAATGTGCCACGATTTTCGAAATCTAAGAATAATAAATTTGCAACCTTATCTCCAATGTAGAAACCTTCCAAATACAGTGTGTCGCAGAAAAGATGAATATTACCCTGTATTCTCCTTATTTGAAAAAGCCGGGGTTCGAAATTTTGTATGTACAATCATACCGACTAATGAGCTCCACTATTTATGATATTTAACTGAAATTTGATGTCTAAACCTCGCCTACTTACTACGTCTTCGCGAAGATGGCCAATTATCGATATTTTGCTTCGCGTCATAGATTACAAGAAAACTTACTAGAAAAAGTTTTACCAGATTGTATTCCAACCCCGGATTCCAAGTTTCACGGAAAAATTCAATTTTTTTTTTTTCAATATTTTTGTTCATTCACGAATTTATTTGTCCGTTTGACTCAATATTCCCATAAAAACGAGAATTGGCCCTCTCTGCGAAGACGTATAGTAGGCGGGGTATGGACAATAAATTTCAGTTAAATATCATAAATAGTGGAGTTCATCAGTATGTATGACTGTTCAAAATTTCAAATCCAGAGTTCTTCGAATAAGGAAAATACAGGGGTGTATTCATCTTATCTGCGACACACTGTATATCTTATTATTATTGCATTGATATGGGTGATACAAAAAAAAACATACACTTGACGAGACTGACCTTGTATTTGGTTCAATATTTTCAGTTTCAGAAGCATCAGGGTCAGAAACCAGCGCCATAGTAGGAAGAATATTTGGCGCTTCTACATCCAGGTATGAGCAAATCGCAGCTTGCAGATTCCTTTTTATTGAAAATGACAGTGTTGATTGAAGATTGAGAAGAATTTCTGTCTTACCAGTTGTTCATGTCCAAAAAGAATGCTGCAGTAGAATTATTAAGATGTCTTGGGCTACCCAAAAGCTTTTGTAATTGCTGAATTAGTTCATCTTTATCAGTAGTACCCATACAACTGAATTGTTGCAATAAAGATGGTTCAATGTCCATACTTGAAGGAACGGCGCTTTCGCCGTTGTCTACGTCCATCTCTATTAACCTTGAAAATCAAGATGCTATATCATATAATTGTTTTAATCAAATGAAGAGAAGTGTGTGAAAAAGGTTCTATGTGAATCGTGAATCAATATAATAATTGAAAATATGTAGTACCTAAATAGATATTTCACCATATATTGACAGTATGTTAATTTTATTTTGCTACTCTGCTAAAACTTGAATTTCTTTCGCGTGATACATGTACACAAAATATATTCGGAATAGCTTTGAGATATCTATTACTAATTTTTTTTTTCTGGATTTGATTTTTTCTTTTTTCTTTTACCCAGAATGTTGAAAATTTTTAATAATGGTTTCGAACAGACTTCGACGAGTTCTACAAAAAAAAGTTCTATACCTACAGTTTTATCGCAAGTCTTATACATAGCTTTAGACACAATGAAACATTCATTCAACATATTCGGATCTGATCAGCCTCTTTGATGTATACCGTAGAATGGGGCTATTCGGGAACCTTGGGATTATTCAGGACATGACGAAAAAAAGATATTTAACAAAGCGGACGCAACAGATGCACTCGTAGACAAAATGTGCGTAGGGCTCCACGTTGTAGCATGTTTGGAGCGAGCGTTATGATGCGTTGCAAACTGCAGTTATACATTTTGGAAGCGTGGGGTGGATTGCTAGAAAGTGTGAAAATCGAAGTTTATAATTATAGTCTCCAACTTTACGTTTTCGGAACTGGACTGCTAGTGATAAGGTGAGATGATAGTTACGTTATAACTAATGGTCAGATAACTATAGATGACTCAACAAAAATATCGTAGATTGTATGTTACATGTTAGATTTTTAATAAGCTTTTTTCATGAGTGGGGTAAATTGGGTCAGCGAAAAACATGAAATAGATGACCAGTGTCGATGATTCTTTTGTGTCTAGGCTGTAAAACCAAACAGTAAACTTACTCTTTGGCGAAACTATCGAAGCAAAATAACAAATTGCCGGAAAAGACTAAATTTCAAGCCCATAATTCTGCTATTCGGGAATTTTTCATGTATTTTCAGTGTTTTAACTTTCAAATTCTAAAAACAGACCCAATTTTCCGTTATTTTGCCATATTATGATTGTTCTTTTTTGTTTTTATGAGCAAACTTGTTACAACTAAAAATAAATATTTTCTTTTTTTTAACTTCATTTTAGGTGCTCCAAAAAAAAACGTAAAAAATCAATGTTATTCAAGTTTTAACGCAATAGCCCCTACCCAAGGAGTAATTGGGGATCACGCTTAAAAACAAAACATATATCCCCTCCTACTTGGTAAGGGTGACTGATACTCCAGGCAAATGTGGTGCTTACTCCTTTTTACCCAAAAGTGTATAGTACATTATTTCATGTAACATAGAGAAAACGTTATTCATAAAGAATGTTGAAATTTTGTTCTTAATAGTCCCGTTTTACGTTACTTCAAAAAATTATTAGACTGTTATTCATTTGCTCAGAAAATAGATTTCTATCCCAAATAAATGAATCCAAAAAAAAATTGTTTGGTTATTACTTATTAATTTCTTTAGTCACGTGGCAGACTAGTTTGACTAAGGGTCGGTATTATTGAGCGGGTTGACCAGAGGTTGATAGTCGACTTCAGGAATTTAAATGACAAAATTGCATTATAATCGGCGGTTGACACTAAACTTTCAGTCAAATTGCTTTATAATTCCGGCCCTGAATGTCATCGAGGCATTCAATCCATCTAGCACAGTTCAGTTCACTGCAATCCACTTTGCGAACTCATGTCTGTGTTCTTGCGAAAAAAATAGTATATTATTCAACGAGCGGGAACTGGTGGATATTACTCACGAGGATGAAGTTTGCGCTACGAGCCGTAGGCGAGATGCGTAATCACCTGAGTGAGTAATATCCATTTCCGGCGAGTAGAATACTATACTTTTTCTATGATTATTCAATAATTGAAGCGAACTTTGAAATATTCAATTTCATTTGGACGGCACTTTTTGAGAACTAGTTTACTTAAAGTGAAGTTAGGTTGTTAACACAATGCGACAATGACTATAAAACAAGTATGGACTTTCAAATGGGCTGTTTCAAAATGATGCATTTGGAGGTTGACATTTTGTCGAATGTTCTGGGCTCTAAAACAGTGGAGTAATGAGATTAGATCATTTCATTGGTTAAAAACAATTGAGTAATTTTGAAAAAATTCACTGGCATCAGTAACGAGTTACATTAAACAACTGAAAGTGGATGTATAATACATCTATTATTGAATAGTCATAGAAAAAATAGTTTTTCACTTTTCTATTCAGGTATTTCTTTAATAGGACTCTGTACTTGAAATTTTGCAATTACATGTTCATCAATTAACATATGATTACCCTTTCAAATAGTAATGATCAGTTATCAATACACATGTTTTTTTCCCAAAATAAATGTATTCAATCGTTTTGTTACTGAGTAGGTGTTTTTATTTCGTTATTGAAGGTTTCAAATGGCTGAAGCCTATATTATCGTAATAATGAATTGAGATGGAACAGCAAAGCCTCAGGTTACATCATTGGAATGATAATGAACATGGCATGGTTTTTTTATTTATTTTAAAACAAAAAAAAAGTAGGTAGTTTTTCTCACCAATTTCAAGTTAGTCATCTAAAAACGATGTTAACCAATCAATGTGTTTTTCAAAAAAAAGTCAACGTGAACTAAAAAATTTATCTTTTTCTTCCTTAATTTATTCCCGAGGTCCCACAGAGTGGTAAATCAAATAATTATTTATAACACGTTTTCTTAGTATTAGCAATATATTCGATATTTCATGCAAAAATACATTCTGTTGCTTATAAGGAGTACAAGAAACAGTATGGATTCATTATTATTAACATGCACAGATACAACATTTTGTGTTCTTCAACATTTTTGAAAAAAAAAAATAACACCTTTGTTTTGGTTCCAAGTTTTAGCAGTTCCAAATACACATGCACACTTCAATATTTCTAACCGTAAGTTTAAAGTGCGCATGTATAGATACAAAGATTAAAAGGCAAAGGGATGATGGTAGGCCACTTTTGCGATCCATCTACGATTTACTGGCAAACGTCAAATGCTGTGACGTAACCGCAGAAAACTCGGCAGAAAAGCATTAAACAAATTGCAGGTACAGAGGTTTTTCCTTACATTTTGCCATCACCTATCATAGCAGTTATTTTAGGAGATAAAAAAAGATAAAAACTCAAAAGTGGCATGATTTTGTTGAAGTTTTTATAATCCGATGTAAAAAAAATGAATACCTATTAGAAATGTCAAAATTTTGAAAATTATTACTTTTTTTTTAATGGAATGACTCAATATTTTTATATAAAACAAACATGATCTTTTTCTTGTGATTTGAATTTGATGTTTGGTTCAGACGTTTTAGTGCTATTTCAGTTCGTTTCGTTTTTTTATCATTGAAACTATCTCAAGCGCAAAACAGATGAGCCCAGCATCAACTCATATGATTGTATATCAACTTTTTCTCACACGATGTCGGTTTCCTATCAATTTTTCTAGAATGGTAAGATGCATTATCCATCACTATGACACAATTTTCTTCCAACCTGGGTAAAATATTTTCAAACCATTGTTCGAACACTTGGGCATTCATTTTTTCGTGGAAGTCTCTAGTTTTTTTGGATTGGAAGAGGAGCAAGCCGTCCTCAACAAATCCATCGTTTGAACCAATATGTAATAATAGCATTTATTATAATCTTAGTAATAATAATAGATTATTATCAGCCTTAGTCTATTTCCTATTGGATTCTTCAGACCTGTAGATAGTACATTTACGAAAGATTGCCTCGCCGCAGTGACAGTTTGGTCGCTCCATACTTTTGGAGTGACATGACCAGCATTAATCCAGGTTTCGTCCAAGGTTAATTGATATGTAAAGCTTGCGCCGTAACAAGGGAATCGGAAATCCACGAACGTTAACCCGAATCGATGCCATATTGGTGACGTCACCGAGCTCCATTATTGACGTTCCTGTCATCGGTGTGTCATCTCAATGTCATTTTATCCGTATTTCAGGGTTTTACAACTTTTTTTACCGAGTGTCGGTCGTTTTTAAACGTGTTTGAGGGTAAATTATTACACAGCTTTTGGTATACAATGAAATATCTTCTCATTGTTAAGTGTGAACCGAGGTGTGAACCATATATTTGATCTTTTTTTTTATGTGTATTTGGATTTCAGAATCGAATCGGAGCCGACCGACGTCATTTTTGTCTGAATTCTGATTCGTCAGACACCCGAACTTATTACGACGCAACCTCATAACTATCAATTAACCTTGGCTTTTGTCCAGATAATAATTTTTGTCCCCGCTTCCCCTTGCTCGGATGTTCCGTAGACGCTCACAATTTAATTTTTTTTCTTTCGGCTTGTTCTGGTATAACGAAAACCAAGTTCACGGAGCAACTTTTTAAATGTGCTTTTCTTGAAGTCAGGGATGTCGTCTCTTTCTTGAATAGCTGCTTATATTGCCCTCACGTTAGGAGGCTCTTCGAACTGAATTTTTAATTTCCATTTCTATATTTCCAAAATAGATATTTTTTCTTTTATGAACATTGGCTGGCTTCAGCCCATGCTAGTTTCTGTATTCCCGGAGTATTTTGAGAAGGCTAGCTACTCCAATACCCATCGCCTTAGCTGTGAGATTGACTTTCTCAATTGTTGTTGAATCTGCACAATTTCGGTCATAAGTCTTGTAGTTGTTCACACTAGTATCCTTTTCAGACACTGAGAAATGTCTGCTCACCCGCTTTTTTGGTGGAGATAAATGTTCAGCGTTAGGATCCATGAAATCAAAAAATAAATTCAAAATAGCGCAGCACGAATCACAGCTTATACACAGACAAACCAGTTGAGTTAAATGCGCTCCCCTATGAAAATGACTGCTTTTAAGAGGGTGGCTGGGTTATTTATGGGGGCCAGTTACCAGGTTAACGTTTCAGTATTTCTGTTCGTTGGTCCGACTATAGGTTGGGATATTTTTTGTTATGAGTAAGTAATAACATTATCATGAGTAAGTAATAATATAAAAACTAATCGAACATTATATTAATTCGAGCATATTGGTTGATTTGATAGACTTGTGTTGATTCCATTATGTACTTTCAATACAATGACATGGTATATTTTCTTCTTGTTTAATTAGTCACAGTGTTTTAATCATTCTTGTCGCTGCATGTGGCATCAATGGAAAAGCCATTGCAAATACGCAGCTGGGATACACAGCCAGATGCATTTCCGTTTTATGAAAATTTCAGATCAATGTCAATTGTCAACCAACAGGACCGAAGCTTTTGTTTCAAAACTATGACGTCACGCATAGAAACTAGTCCTGAATAATTAGGACCAGCGTGAGAAGCTAATGGTCCGAGCGACTGCTCTTGATTGTAAACAGAAAAAAAGTAACCTAAGAATCAAAACAAGAGTTGAATATTATGGTTTCTTCTATATTTCTTCATTATACTGTTTGGCGTTTGGTGTCAAGTGCAAAAAAAATAATCCATGTGCCATGTAGAAACCTGTGAATAATACTGACAGAATCCAAAAAATTGTCCGAAGTTCATTTGATCTAGGTAGTTCCGAGTCTAGTTCAGAGAAACTATCTTGACTTGCAAAGGTTTTTGTCACTGTGTTCTGACAAAAATCATTTTATTTATCTATTTCGGATGACGAATACACCTCAGATTATTTCACTAGATTGATACTGGGAAATCAATTGATCAAGTTTGGGATCATCCTTGGGATTATCTATATTATACACTACAGACCACAAATAATGGAGAACTTGCCTCAAATTTTTTTATTGCTGAATTCGGAAGTCCATGAAAAATAGGGAGACCCGTATTTTTTTTTTTTGATATCAGTCGAAAATTGATGGAGATATAACGGTTTGAAGTGTGCTGAAATTGCAATGTTATGACGTCATAACATTGTAACACCATGCTCAGTATATCTATATATACAAAACTTTGAACTTGAATAACTATTGGAAAAATCATACTTTTACGAAATAAAAACAATCGTATCGATTTTTTTGAGATTTTCTACAATTTGCAATAAAAAAAATCGATTTAATTTTTTATGCAAGTTCCCCATTATTCGAAAGTATCCTATCAAATAATTATTCTTGGGAAAAAGGAAAAAGTAATTATTTATTGTTTACCAAACTCAAAAAGTATAATTAGGATCAGGAAAATTGTTTTCGTTTCATGAAAAGAAAAAAACGTCATTATTTTAGGACCAGTTAAGACTCCTGTGAAAAAGTATGTCAACCTGGACCAAAACCGCTTATAAATCGAAAACGCCCCAAGATCCCGGGAAGTTTTCGTAATTCATATCGTCAACATCAACTTTGAAAATTATTTTTTGATGGAAAGAAAAACCCGCATTTTTTTCGAGCTTTGAAAGACTCTTTCATCAAACAAAAATTATTGCCAAATCTATATCACCCGACACCAGACCCAAAAAAGGACAATGAAATCCATTTTCCGCACTTACTTATTTCCTTAGAAACCTAGTCTAGACTGAGTACCTAAGTCGAAAAGACTGAAGACTCGAATATAAGTAACAAAGTAACTATCATCAAAGATGTTAGTTTTAATAACACTTTTGACAAGACTTTTGTCTTGTCTCTTTTTCAACGGACCCAGACTCTACCTATAAGCTCAACAAAACGAAAGTTATCGGGAAAAGTTAGCAGATAGGAGTTTGTATTCTAAATTGGGTATGAAATAAGCATATTGATCTTACGTTCAAGTTTACAAAACAACAAAATAGAAAAAAAAACAAGATGTAGAAAAATGATCGAAACAAAAGTAGCCAACTTGTTCGAGAATCATCATAAATTTGAATCTACAATAATAATAGCCAATACATTGGACGTCAGCCTTATTAAAAGTTAATTGTAACTCCGAAAATGCAAATCATATAGCTTTTATCACATTTGACCAGCCTAACATTATCAACATTCATTTACTTTAGCTTGATAGATGAGTTTTTTCTTCTAAAACGGGATACAGAAAGAGTGCAAAGTAATTTTTTTTTAAACACATTTAGCACATTTCTTGTAGAAAAAATATTAGCTTACCTTGGGATAACGATGATGAAGCTCCAGATTTATGTTCCAATCTTTTGTCACTCTTGAATCAACCAAACAAAAGCTATTATTATCATATTAATAGAAAAACAAGAATTTTGGTAATATGAGATGACAACAGCTGACAATGACAACACAATGACAATGACTCACAAGTTTCGACGGAAATGTTAAGGTCTAGATTGAATTTCACTTCGAAGTGGAGCTGTCAAATTTCCGCTTGGCAAAAGGGAACCATATGCTAACACCTACATTGTATTTGTGTTCGAGGCCACGATTACGCCAAATTCATTGTGGTGGTACCTTATGATTGCGGTTTGCCAAGCGGAAATTTGATAGTTCCACTTCGAAATGAAATTCAATGTAAACCAGGCTTAAAGGTCCACATTTCCACATTGGTATTGGTCGCGTTCAGGGAACTGTGGCGCCGCAGCGCTTTATTCAAGCGGTCTCACTAGCCTAGTTTACACCGATAACTGGTTTAGTTCGGTCCGATAGGACCAAGTGGGTGGGGATAGTACGGTAGGACCAATGCTTGCTTCTCGCCCGTTCACACCGTCTTGCAACGCGTGAACTGAATGAGTACGCGCGCAATTCCTCAAATGTCAAAAACAAGTCGAAATTATTTATCAACACAATTCTTAACCAAAAAAAAAATAAGTAAGTACGCTCAGATTGCCTTAGAAACCCAGAACCAACACAATTCACAATAATAACAATCAACATAACCTCATAATTTTGATCCAGATCGAACCAAATTTAGTTCGGTACACCTGCTGGCGAGAACCGAACCAAGAGTGGAAAAGCTTAGTCCGCAACTGTTTACACCATTAGAACCAAATATTTGGTTCTGATATAGTTCGAATGTAGTACTTGGTCCGCGGACCAAGTTGTCGGTGTAAACTAGGCTACTGAACGACATAAATGGGTCCGGTGTGCTGCAGCACTTTATTCCAGCGATAAAGCATATATATTGTTCGCTTTAAAGCTGCAAGTGTCATGACGCGGCCGGAAACCGGCAAATCAGTTCAAATTTGTGGTTTATAAAATGTGCGATTCGGCAGAAGAAACGATATTCCAACAATTTTGATATGAGATTGTTCATGTACAGGCTTCCTCGGATGATGAGAGACAAAGAATTCTTAGTGATAGCGTGTATAAGCCAAATAGGAAATTGAATTGATTTTCCTTGTGCATTATTGTAATTACTGTATAGGTGAAGAAGAAGAATAAACTATTGAATTTGCGATATTTAAACATTATCTATTATATTTCTGATGAATTATGTTTTTTGAAAATACTGATGAATCGTGCACAATATTTCGACTGTTCCTTACAATAAGCAACAAAAGCTATTCCTTCTTCGTCGTAAATAAGAACCTCGACTGGAATAATTTGTTTTTCTCGCAAAAGTAGAAAAGTCGACGACTTTTTGCTCGGATATCAAAATAAACTAAATGACATTTGATGATTTGACGTACAGCATTACAGCATGTCGTTTTATTTTATAGGTCGGTGGTCGTTCAGGGAAAATAAAGCGTAAAGCGGAAAAAGCGCTGAAGCGCCACAAACTACCTGAACGCGCCCAATTCACTTAGTGGAACTGTCAAATTTCCGCTTGGCAGACGGAGAACCTTCCCTTTTCCCTTCAACATTTAATTTGTGTTCAAAGTAACGCTTATGCCAAATAATTTTTGGATGGTATCGTAAATCCGTCACATTCACTTCGAATTGAAATTCAATGTAAACCAGAGCCGCTTTTATGCTTCAAGCTCAAGCACCGATTAACACCGTGTTCGGAACGCAAAAGTGATCCTGGAACACGTTTGAGCTGCTCACATACACAAACGTCAAAACTATCAATGGAGTGTTTGTTTACGTTCGAGCCAAGGCATCTCGTTCTCGACATTAGTAAAATTATTGTCTTATGAACACACATACATTGTAGATGTTAGCGTATAGTAAATTTTTTACTCGTCTACCAAGCGGAAAATTGACAGTTCCACTTCGAAATAAAATTCAATGTAAACCTTACATTATGAGCCGCTTTCCAGCTGCCCGATTTGTGCACGCAATCGAGCTTTTGAGCGCGCAAAAACACTAAACGCGTGTTCCAGCTGTATTGCGTTTGGAGCTCCGCTTTACCTTCCCCTTTCCCCTGAAGCACCACCCGGAAAATGTGGGCTTGAAGCGCAAAACTAGCTAAACGTCAAATCAGTCAAATTCTGTCATATTTAAAATCAAAACATTGGCAAGTTTGATCTTTTTTGACTGGATCCATGCTTAAACATACCAAATTCAGCTCAGAGTCGCTTATAAAACAATATTTTAACTAATTTTCACAATAATCACAATGTCGAGATGCCTTGGCTCAAACGTAAACAAACACTCCATCGATAGTTTTGACGTTTGTGTATGTGAGTACCTCAAAACGTGTTCCAAGATCACTTTTGCGTTCGAAACACGGTGTTAATCGGCGCTTGAGCTTGAAGCACTAGCTGGAAAGCGGCTATGGTACTCACATTTGAATTTGGCGTAAGCATGACTTTCAACACAGATTCATTGTAGATGATAGCATATGATTCCCGTCTGCCAAGGTGAAATTTGACAGTTCCAAGTTCCAAGTCGAAAACAAATTGAATGTAAACCTTCCATAAAGCTGCGTCAACGACGTGTCAGTCAGGCGTTTTCTCGATGTGATCCAAAGCGAATGTTAAAAATAGTTTTATCCGTAAATGGTAAAAATCATAACCTCAAACTCCCAAACAAACTACAAACCAAACGAAAACTACAAAACTAACAAAACAGTGAGTTGAGTGAGTGAAGTAGTGAAGGAAAGACACCACAGAATAAAGTGTATCCAAATATTCGAAATGGAAAAAGTCTATAACCCAGAGGAATTTCATTCTACTGAACCTCTGGACTTGAAATCATATTTTGAAAATTATCAGTTACATACTAAAGAGGAGAAAAACACTTCCTCAGATGAACTAGAGGCTGCTTTAAATATTTGCAGGAATCAGTATGGGTTAACAGAGTTTAATTTAAACGATATAAAAAACATGGAAAGACTTGTAAGGTGGGTAACTTCAAAATTAATCTAATTTTTTGGACAAAAAGGTTTTTCAATAGAGGCCGGTTCTACAATGTATTCAAGTATTTTCTTCGGAGAAGCAATACTCCGTATAACTCCATAATAATAATTATGATTTGTTATACGGAGTATTGCTTATTCCAAGAAAATACGTACTCGAACTGTAGAACCGACCCTTCAATTATAGTTGTGAAAGGTTGTAATGTAAGTAGTCTCATTTCTCATGTTGCATTGCGGAAATGCATACTTTTATTGAAAAAAAAAGTCTTTCACTTTCATATTCATTTACGATCATATCATATCGAGGGGCCCGAGGAGGGGGCATCCACTGACCCCGCAGTACGGGTACAAATTAGCCTGAATAACGAAGAATTACTCTGCATTACGCTGTATTACGTGAATTACCTTCCATCACACCGAATTACAATGCATTTCCACAGCATATAAAACAATAATTATTTAAGAACAAACTGTTTTTTATGCTGTGGCATTACGTTGAATTACGCTGAATTACCTGTCACTTCGCCGGCGAGCAAATGTTGGCGATACATCGGTGGGTTTTAAGTTGTATACCTATTCTCCTGGCATTTTTCTTGGCCGTTTTAGTTATAAATTTTTTTGCCGCCAGTCTTTACGATGAATTAATTGATCAGTACCTCGCATTCTTAGTTGCTCACCCTGTACAAAAGTTGAAGACATCATAGTGTGGAATGGAAAAAAAATCATAAAACTTTCAAATTCAAACTGTATTCGACAAAATTAATTTGAGCTATTTTCATAATTTATCCTGTACCTCGCGAACTACAAACAATTTAGCAAACAGTTGATCAATCTTCAATAAGCATAAAAAACGTCAACTTTTCTCCCATTCAATCGATTTCGTAGCATTTACCGAGGCATTTAGCGTTTCGGAGATATCAATAGTGGTGACTGGTGACAGTGGTGACTTGGTGAGTAGGTAGTATAGGTACAGCTTGTTCAATGCTTTTCTGCGGTAACGTCACAGTATTTGACGTTTGGCAGTATGTCGTAGATTGATCGCTCCACATGTGACACTTGTCAAATTGACATTTGTCAAATTGAGACCCCATTGATTTAAATAACTATGGATAAGCAATAGCCGTCTCTCGAGCTATACAGAAGTGGCACTCGTGGCAGCCTATGGGTGAAAAAACGTGTTTCAGCGCACGTAAAAATCGACGCTTATTTTGAAAATTGTCTTTTATTCTGTATTTGTATTGTAAGACACGCTGATCATACTGCCCCATAAAGTAATTTATTGATACTCATAAAATATTTGTTCGGAAAACCTATCTCCAATTTTTTGAAGTTGTATATTTTCCCTATGATTTAGGATTTTACCTTATGTTGAATTTGTTGTTCTCATCTGTGTGATATGGTATATCCCTGGATACTTACTCATTGGTGATTAAATTTATTTGATTACATTTAGAATAATTATTGTAGTTTATAACATCACAATCACTTCCATATAATATAATTATTATAAAATGTTGTGTTGCCTGATATCTCATAATAATAATAATTACTAGATATTTCATTATTCAATATTAGGAAATTCATGACCAGTTTTTGCTGTGTTTTGCTTTTGTTTCGTTTAAAAATGTTGTTAGATTCCTCCTGAATGTGCTAAAATTATTTAGTAGTTAAATACCTACATACATGAATAACATTCAGGTATTGTGCTGACATGACGTTTTTCGGTTGGATTTGATTATAACAAACTGAGCGTTAATCCTCAGTCGACTCAGTTCCTCTACCGGATAGGTGTTAAGAGAGGGCAAATGGACTGGAATTTAAAGATACGACAAAATGTAATTTCTAATAAAAGTTTTTGCTTAAATACATTTGGCGGAAAAAAGAATCTTTATAGGGCGACAAAAAAACAACAAGTGTATTTTTCTCTCACACAAAATACTAATTTTGTATTTTTTGACCAGTCCTGTATTACACCTTTTTTTCTTTCATTGTTTTCCGTCTAAAAATACAACAATAATAAATATCAGCAGTTTCTTCTGAGTAATATTCACATTCGGTTAGTTAGCAAAAACTTTTATCAACAATGACTTTTTGTCGTATCTTCAATTTTTTTTTACAAGTCTACTGATAATTAAACGTCAACAATAATTTTGCAATTAGTTTTTTCCAATCTTTTGTCAGCGATTGAAAACTGATGAACTTATTTTGCTTTAAAAAATATCCTTATACTCCCTTTCCTCAGAGTTCGTACTACAAAATTCCATATCATGATAATTATACCTACTATGTAAACTTACCTATTTATACCTTGGCAAACATACCTCTACACACAGTAAGTATTGTGCCAAAAAATTATTTTACTCTTATAATAGTTCTATTCATAATTTTCGAGTCCGGGCCTGTTAATTGGGCTTCACCATACGTCATGATCCGCCGCCCCGCAAGTTTTTTTAAGCGCAGGACGAAATCTGAACTTCGTTGTTTACATTCACCGGTCCTGAATTCGCCGTTTTTGGTTTACTCACTGTTTATCGATAGTTATTTAAATCAATTTAAGACCCTCGTCCAGACGTACGGGTTTTCTTTTTCAATGTGTAAGAGAGAGACGGAAAAGTATGACGTAACCGCAGGAAAGCCATGAACAGACAGTGCACACTATCCAGGACACCCTTTATAATCAAGGTGTTTTGCAAGACAAACTTTCTTGGGTATTATAAGAGTAAGTCATCAAGAGCGTCCTGGAGACTCTTCCTTCTCCTACTTCTATGCGAAACTTTTTGAATATGGACGAAGTTGATAAATTATTCTTTTAAAGAACTCTTTCATTTAAACTGTGTGGACGGAAAACGTAGTATTTTTTCCCAATAAACATTATCGAACCCAAAAAAGATATTTTACGTTTCAAAAGAGACCCGACCTTCCAAATTTCAATTCACATCTAAACATTTTTTTAATTTATATCGACCTGGAAAACACCAGTGTGTCTGATTTTTTTGAGTTTTTTGGAAAAAATCGAAAAAATCTGTTTTAATTTATTTAAATCGGATTTTTTTTTAATTTAAATCGATGTTTTTGATTAATATCTTTCTTTCATATGTTTTGATTTTTTTTATAATACATATTCCAGAAAGACTGTTTTGAACATAATATTCCATTTCAAGTTTTGACACATGACACAACGTAACTTAAGTGGTCATATTTAAAAAAAACATAATAACTGAATACCAACTCAACCTCGAACTCAACTGACATTTAATCAATTTTAAAAAACAAATCCAATATACAGGGTTTTTCACTTAAAACTCCCCACGTCAATATCTCGGAAACGAATAGGAATATTTGATTTCTGTAAAAAGTAGTCAATGTATGGGGTCGAGTACTTATTTTTCACAGTAAAAAAAAGTCGACGCCTACCAAGAGTAAAGCGTCGCGACGCATCGAAAATATTAATCGATTGCAGGAACTTTGAAATTACGCGCATGCAAAAGTACAAGTTATTCATAAACTTTTTTGTTATTCAGTCGAACTCATTTATTCTACTCAGTTTTGAGATATACAGTGTGTCCAAGATAAGAATGTCTATCATGGGGATCTTGAAAACCGTGAGAGATACAAGGTCGGTTAAATGGAGGCAAAGTTGCGTATTTTGATGCTTAACAAAATGCCGTTTTGAAAGCCAAGAAATTCCGACTAAGTCCGAAATTATCCGAAAAAAACCGAAATTTTTCAAAATTGTTTTCATTTTTTTCTGACCACATTTGAAGAGATATTTTGAAATGAATGGAACTTCTTCATTGCCACTTTTTGCCCTTTACAAGATAGCGTTATTAAATTGAAGAACCGACGTTTCGTCTATGAGCAGCCATCATCAACTTTGTTTTTTTAAATACGGTCCTGGATTTTTTATAACGGATTTTGAGGGCCTCTTATGTTCCTAAGCCAACAATGTATCGCAATTATTCAAAAAAATTATGTTGATGGATTTTTCCATGAGAACTCATGTGTTAGAGAGAGACAAAAAATACATTTTTAATAGGATCAAAAACGCACACCTCTTTTTTAATGAGTGCGATACATCGTCGGTTGAGGAACATGAGAGGCTCTTGAAATCCGTAATAAAAAATCCAGGACCGTATTTAAAAAAACAAAGTTGATGATGGCTGCTCATAGACGAAACGTCGGTTCTTCAATTTAATAACGCTATCTTGTAAAGGGCAAAAAGTGGCAATGAAGAAGTTCCATTCATTTCAAAATATCTCTTCAAATGTGGTCAGAAAAAAATGAAAACAATTTTGAAAAATTTCGGTTTTTTTCGGATAATTTCGGACTTAGTCGGAATTTCTTGGCATTCAAAACGGCATTTTGTTAAGCATCAAAATACGCAACTTTGCCTCCATTTAACCGACCTTGTATCTCTCACGGTTTTCAAGATCCCCATGATAGACATTCTTATCTTGGACACACTGTATATCTCAAAACTGAGTAGAATAAATGAGTTCGACTGAATAACAAAAAAGTTTATGAATAACTTGTACTTTTGCATGCGCGTAATTTCAAAGTTCCTGCAATCGATTAATATTTTTACTCTTGGTAGGCGTCGAATTTTTTTAACTGTGAAAAATAAGTACTCGACCCCATACATTGACTACTTTTTACAGAAATCAAATATTCCTATTCGTTTCCGAGATATTGACGTGGGGAGTTTTATGTGAAAAACCCTGTATATAAAGAATTGACAAGTCTAAATAATTGTATTTTGATGACTTCATTTCATTTTACTCTCCAAAAATGAAAGCAGTGAAGGGAAAATATTTATTTTCAATCATGTGATTCAGATCAACGATTTGTTTTTGAAAAATCATGTGATTAAAATCGCAATTCAAATCACTGATTTAAATCACTTGATTCAAATCAACGCAACCCTGGAAAATAACTTTGTCAGCCAATCGATATACCTAATACATTAGGCGGATTTTGGCGTTAACCAGGTAACGATTTGTCGTTACCAGGTTTGGTAAGTAATTGGTTACTGTATCGATACCAAATCGGGATCGAACCCCAAAACGTTCTGGTTACGTGAAGTATTATTTATGGTACAACGATACTTCTTAATCAGGCACCTCCCAAGAGATTTGCCCCTACTGCGAAGAAAAGTAAGGTTGGTAAATTCCAAACATGGTTAACGCCAAAATCCTCCTATAGTGTCCAAGATTGTATAACAAATAAGATGAATACCTTCCTGTGTTTTACTTATTTTAAAAAAGTCTGGGTTCGAAATTTTGAACAGACATAGAGACTGATAAGCTCCACTTTTTATGATATTCAACTAAAACTTGATGTGTGAACACCGCCTACTACGTATTTGCAAAGAGGGACAATTCTCGATATTTTGTTTCGCGTCAAAGATATCGAAAACTTCATTTAAAACAAAAAATATATAGAGAAGGAACCTTGAAAAGAAAAGTATTATGTGATATATTATCAGACACTTAAAGCCAATCGAGCATTTTTATACGTATCCGTATACGTATGCCTATCGCAAGGAATTACGTTGATGGGAAAATAATGTGTTGAAGCAACTTAAACGTGTACGGATCCTTCAAATGACATACATCATGTTCATGTAACTTAAGACTGGCATCGGTACAAAAATGGAATACAGTATTGACTCGATAATCCGGATCCTCATCAATCCGGATTCCTTAGTATAATCTGGACTACTGAATTCGATATTTATGATAAAATCCTAAATCATTCTGCGCACTTTCTCCGTTATAGTAATCCCACGACCATTTCGACTTGCAGTTTGGGTTAGTTTGGGTTAGATCACACAAAACGCTTTCATATACAAATTCATCGTTACACAGTATACATGTTACAGTATATTCGTTTTGTATTTTTAAATGCATATGTCAGTTTATGAAAAAAATAATAAAACGTCCCAAGTGAACTAATTTGTAGCATTTGGATGAAGATCGCGGTACAAGCCTTGTTTCATTTGATCCGGCTTATCGAGTCCGTAGGTACTGTAAGTAAATAGAAGATACAAAACTAGTAGGTAGAAGCACTTTTCCCAGCACTTTTCACATAAATATTTTTGGAATTTTGATAGATCCGTTTCCGGATACGTAAACCGAGAGGGTGCGTATCGATCATATACTTATTATTAAAATATACCCACCGTAGTCCTCCCAACGTGAAGCCAAATTCTGCCAAATCGGGAAAGACAGAAATATTAATTTTCCATAAGTATGTTTCATGTTTACTCACATATCACTGCACATGCCTCAATTTAAAATTTCAGGATTAGTCGGTAGGCGGGTATATTTCTAGTCCGAATTTGGAAAACAACCAATAGGACGGTACGGTCATCGACTGTTATCGATTATTTGAACCTAGAACAAAGACCGTGCAGCAGCGATGCCAGATTTAAAATCGCCAAGACTTTAGATCGCCCTAACGTTGAATTTGGAATTCAAAAACCGGAAGCCATCAAAATCACGATTTCAGAAGAACGTTTCCGCGTACAGCAACAGTTCTATTTCACTATATCATAAATTTGGCTGTTCAATATTTCACAAGGAAAAAGCTTAACTACCACAAAAATATGTGTTAATGGTAGATCTACCGTAAAAACGGGAGTATCGGCACCAAGGCGGCAGCATGAGATCGGCCGAAAATCACGAGTAACCTATAGGAAACAGCTTTTAGCACAATCGCAGTCTTCTCCAGATACACATGAAATACACTTATGAGGCATTGGTATAGGCTTGATCATTCCTGTCTTTCTCATCGGCTGAAAAGCGGCTTCAGTTGCCGCACATTGATGAAATAGGGGACCCGAGGTATATTTTAATACTACGTATATGGTATCGATACGTAGCCCGTAACGCATATCAGTCAAAGTATCGATATGGATACGGATACGATTGGATTTTCGACTTGACTTCAAGTGTCTATTATGATATCGGCTGGTACATAGGACGGATCATAAGACTGCCACGGATGAAGAGAATCAAGGAAAAAATATATGCTATAAAGTGAAATTTTCAAAGGCCAAATTAGATATTTTTGTGTGGAATAATAAGGGAGATATGCAAATTGCAAGACATCTTGGTGAATGACTGGATTCCTCAGCTTCATCTTGTCCACTTAAATTATTTATTAATAATTATTGTATAATACCAACCTTACCATTATTTCAGTATTAAATAAAAAATATTTGCGTAATTTGATTGAAATATTTTAAATACCTGAGTAGAGAATGGATTGACTGTGGTCACCCTGAATAAAAGTTTATCAATTGACCGATTTGGCCCGACTTTTCTTAAATTGTAGAGCTTGACAAACTGTATCTTCACACCAAAAATGTCCTCGCTCATACAAAATTCAAGGTATACTTTGCCAGTTCTCAGGAGCAAAATTTTGAACCACATTAGCGATTTTTTTAGAAATAATGGGTTTGTTAAGCTCTACAATTAAAAAAAATCTCAAGCCAAATCAATCGATCTATGTGACCCGAAATCAAATGGGCTACGATGTACAGGGTTGTTCCGTATATTTGGACAGCATGTAGTCCGCTTATGAAGGAAGAAAGAAAGAAACTGAAAATACAAAGTGAATGAGGATCTACGAGAATCGCAAAAAAATGTAATTTTTATAAATGCAGGGAGCGCGCAAAAGATGTGGCGGTCACAACTTGTATTTTTTAGATGGAACACCCGGTATATTGTCAGCTGTAATAAAAGCAGATCTCTTTTCCCTGATTCAAAATATACCAGGTGTCATTAAAACGGGAAAGCAGAATTGTGCTCAAACCGTTAAAGATATCGAAATGACCAAGATGGAATTGAATACAGGATGCTCAGTGCAGTTTGTGAAAATGTTTTTCAATATACAAGGTGTATCATTTCTGCAGAGCAGGCATCAACATAGTTTTTTTAATGGCAACCCATGTTTATCTTTAAATCTCGCTTTAAATATTTGAATTTGCACCATAACTTTTTTGTAATAACAACTCCTTTATTTTGCTACTAAGTCACATTCACCCTACGTTTTTTTTGTTCAAAAATTATAATTCCATAAATTCCTACATATTCATTGAATTTAGAAAAATTCCTAGATTTATTACGCTCCATTACATGGAACTGCATCACATTACGTTGAATTACTGTTGCGGTACGCTGAATTACACAACATTGCGCTGAACTACACTGCATAACGCTGAATTACACTGCATTAAACGGAATTACGCTGTAATACATTGGCATTACTATGTTTTTTGCAGATCGGGTACAAATTTTAACTGTTAGTGGATGACCCCTCGGATCATATTATCAAGATATGATTATTTTATTGAATAATGCCTATAGCATGGGTTATTACCCCAGTTATTGCTCATTCATCCGCCAAAACGTATTTATGTTTCCATATTTTTCCAAGTAGCTGTCCTTTTTTCAAAACGGTCGATTATTTCAAAAGATACGCGATTGAGAAAAAACTGTCTCACATAAAAGTTGTGGGGTTTTCAAAAATCTACATATCTGTCATAAATTGGAATATACAGGGTTGGGCATGAAGTTATGGCGGATCAAAGTTGCATTTTTTCAAATGGAACCACTTGTATATTTATGGATATTTTAATTCTTCTTTCAATTTTGAGCAAAAATTGTAATATACATATTGTTCCTAAATTCAACCGTTATCGAGACATTGCGATTCGAAAATGACATTTTTGCTCTTTTGACATGCTATAAAACCCAAAAGGTTCAAGATAGGGAAAAATGTACACTTTTTCACCGTAACTTTTCACAAGCTATTCTGTCATTTGAGTATGGGGTACTGTCAACTGTAAGTTTTTTCTCGGCACATTTTCACATTTTTTATCAATCTCAAACCCTCGCTCAAACCGTTTGGGTTTTATAGCATGTCAAAAATGCAAAAATGTCATTTATAAAACGTGATAACTCGAAACGGGCTGAATTTAAGAATAATATATGTATCGCAATTTTTGCTCAGAATTGAAGGAAGAATTGCAAATATCCATTAATATACAGGGGGATACATATAAAAAAATGCAAATTTGATCCGCCATAACCTTTTGGCCGACCCTGTATATTCCAATTCATCACAGACATGAAGATTTTTGTAAGCCTCGCAACTTTTATATGGGACATTTTTTTCTAACTCGTATATCTTTTGAAATGATCGACTGTTTTGGTAATTTCTTTTAACGCCTGTATACTGATTACATATAGAAGTACCTACCTATAAAGGGTGTCCCACTAGAAACAAGATCAACGTATATCATGAAAAACAATAAGTACTTGGGAAAAATTCAGAAATTAGACAGCATGCAAATATCTATTATATCTATTAGTCTGGGTGTTACAGTCACTTTTGGCCATGTCATTTCAGTACTTTTGGTTTTGCCGTCAAATTATAGTTTGTGTTATGGAAACAATATAAAAAATATCAGCTGGCGCGACTCGTGGGCTTAACGATTTAGGAGGCTATTTAACTTTCAAAATTTTTTGGATCATCTGAGTACAGCCGAAAGTCTGTGAATAGTACCATTATAAGGTGTAAATTGAACAAAATGTTGTCAGCTCCATAGGATTAGTGGTAAAAGTTGTCAGCTGGCCATGTCAATGTCAACTTGCCCCAGGGTACATTGTAGTAAAAAGTCAAAAATAAGAACAAAAACAAGCAATCGTTTTATTTTCTGTTTCAATATATTTGAGACATCATAAACAATTACCTAATGACTAACAAATACTGTTCTTACTATTTTTTCCAAAAAGCGTATGCAGTATGTTCGCTGATGCGGTTAACAAGAGGTGAAATGGACCTAAAATTGAAAGATTCGACAATAAAAAGACATTCTTGATAAAAAAAAGTGTGCTTGCCAGAAAAATAGCTACGAGGGCTGATCAAAAATGTAAAAACATAAAATTGAACAAGAGCACAGCCACTGTTGCCCTTTTGTCGTTTGATGATAAATAAAAAACTGCCTAAAACTCTGTCAGAACCCTGATTTCGATTTACTGAAAAAAAAATAAAATAAAAAACTTTTGAAAAATTAAACAATTTGCAAGTCCACATTCTACCACTTGCATAATATGATGACTTTTATACCTGTACATGATTAGCTGTTGTTGTTTTAGGTTTAAAAGTCATAATATGAAAGTAGTAAAATGCTAAAATGCAAAATTGTTTTCTCCCTCCCTGTATTTGTAAGCAACCTATTTTGACACTGCTTTGACAGACGTAAGTGAAAGTTACTCAAGAAGGTATTGGTTGCTCTTATCGACGGGATGTAAGTCAACTTATATCCTTAAGGAATATGGAGGACTGTAACTAGGAGAGTAATCGAAATTATGGAGGACTGTAACTCCTCCATATTCATAATTTAATGAAAATGCCAGGAGGAGGAAAAATGTTATATCATCGTTCTATATGGGATCATTAACCAGTCGCGATTGCCAGCCTTCGATATCGCTCGGGCGCAAACTCGTCCTCGAATGATAAAAGCTACTTACATCCATTGTAAAATCAATAACTATCAAAATTTTCATAGAGTCAATTTTTTTTTAGTTCGGATTCGGGGTTAGTACTTTAATTTGGAACAAGTTTTTTATTTATCATTTCACGTTAAGGTGCCAAAAAATCGGGGCTATGATTGAACGTTTACGTTAACTTAACATGTCTTATCAAGAATGACTTTTTGTCGTATCTTTCAATTTTTGGTCCATTTCACCTCTTGTTAACCGCATCCGCATACATAATGTATACTTTTTCGGCGTTACATATCATCAGCGAATGCTCTGATATACAGGGTGAGTTTGAAAAAAAGTGCGCATTTTGATAATAATATGGTGAATAGAGTATGGTATGATTGGTATGATAATCACTTTTTGTAAATGAACATGTCGTGTCCGCGAACGTTTCGTAAAAATAATAATACTAATAATTTGGATTTTTTGTCTGTAAATTCGGATCGTCTCAAGCGATTTTCATAAAATTATCATAGTTTTGTTCTTTTTCAAGCAACAAGGCGCAACACTTCGAGCAGTTGTTATGAAATTATTTAATTTTTTATTTTTCTGCATTACGTTGATTTTTATTTTTTATCTCGAAAACGACGCATCGAAGAAGAAAAACTCAAGTTGCCTTTTTTGCCCAAAATTGAACGGAAAATCAAAACATGGTTTCTACTTTGTGAAAACTCAATGGAGTACAACTTTTTCATCCAGAATCTCAAACGAATTTCTCAAGGATATGCTTGATAACACCGGATATACTCCCTGCAAGTTTGAACAAAATCGCGTGAGGCGTGTCGAATCTACAGACAAAAAATCGAAATTTCACTCAATTTCCGACACAGTATTTTCTTATCAATACGTTTCCGGACACATGTTCATTCACAAAAAGCGAATATCCGAGTGATTATCCTACCATACTCTATTCACCATTTCAAAATGCGCACGTTCTTTAGACTCACACCCTGTAGATAATGGACTACTGTACTGGGAGTATTGCTTCTAGAGTCATCCATCTTCAACTCATTAAACTATGGCTTAACCGAGTTGCAACGTTGCAGAAATCTTTTGACATTCATAAATCTTGTTTTAAATGCAATTCGTTAACTTACCTCGTTAGTCATGTTGCCCTACTCTCCCCTACTAAAAAAGTAAAAAAGAAAACTCGAATTTTCCTTTAATTTGAAAAAAGGGGCGGTGCTAAAGCATTTCACTCTCACTTTCTCTTCCTCATTGCAGTCATATCGTCGTTAATTTTACGTAGTGACATATCTTA
Source organism: Orchestes rusci (assembly GCA_958502075.1). NCBI lineage: Eukaryota > Metazoa > Arthropoda > Insecta > Coleoptera > Curculionidae > Orchestes > Orchestes rusci. Next base: position 14,698,941 of record OY293305.1, on the reverse strand, counting down.
AAAAATCATATTTTGTGATAGGACCTCAAACTTTTCACCTTAAATAAAAGTCACTGGTATGAGTAACGAGTCACATTAACCAATAGAAAGTGGATGGATAATACATATATTATTGAATTATCATAGAAAAATGTTTGTATCTACAACTGTCAAAAAATAGTTGTTTTATGCAACCATCTATAGATATAAAATGTTCCACATATTACACGGCCTGAGAGAAACCCGTGGATCATAGTTCTTTATCCACGGGCAGGTTCTTTATTCACGGGCAGTGGGCCAATCATAAGCGAGTATTGCCAGTAACGCGTGGATCATAGTTCTTTATCCACGGGCAGGTTCTTCATTCACGGGCAGTGGGCCTAAACACAAATATTTTTGGCTTTATTTAGTGACTTTTTTTCCAATTTTTTTGACAGTTGGACATAAAGCATTGTATTTGACTCGCATATAATGAACATATTACACTCGAATAAAATTTTAAATTAAAATTATAAATTTTAATCTCGTGTAATATTTGGCTCATTATATGCTCGTTAAATAAAATACTATTTTTATTTCATTTCATTTAATTAAAACAAAAAAAAAACATTTTTTTCTATGACTATTCAATAATGTACTTTCTATTCCCAAGTAACAAAACCCTGACTTCCGACTTGATTCAACCACTCCCAACGTTGTCATTGGTTTTTGTTTGCTGCCTTATGCCACCCAAACTTAGAGCAACGTAACCACAAGGTCACTACAACGTTAGAACTTGACAATTGCAGAATTTTACTCTTAACAACGTAGGCGGACGTCGGGAGTAGTCAGCGCTGGAGACGTTGCCGAAGGTTGAGAATCGCGTGGTCGCCATAACGTATTTGAACGGTCTGTTTAATGCACTACAGAAGATACAACGTAGTACAACGTTGTTACCAAAAACGTGTATAAGTGTGTATGAACTACAACGTACAACGTTTTAACAAGCGACTTGGAGCAACCATGAAGATATTGACCAACTGCAACGTTGGACAACGTCTACTGAGCGACTCCCAAGTAAGCATCAGCAGGAGATATAATCTCAAAATAAGTATATTTAGTAAATATTATATATCGATGTTATAAAAGCATTACTCAAATCAAAATGTATAGAAACAAAAATTATAAATATTCAAACACTTTTTATTGAAAACGTGGGAACATCTTACAAGGAAACCAGAGCAAAGGAAAGGGGATCAATATGGAAAATCAGTGTAGTGAGGGACACGATGAAAAAACTACTAAAGTTCAAGAGGTACCCATTTCCATTCAAATCAGAAATAACCCTACTCCTGCTTCCAAGACAAATGCCGATGAACTGAATAGTGCGGACTTCCGGGACTCCTCACAGAAGTCCGTCGTCACGTCGAGTGAAAAAACTGGCATTTGAACGTAGTAGATTTTATTACAGTACTCGAATTTTTAACCATAACAAAAAAAAAGCGATCAAGAAGGATTTTTACGAGGATAAGTTCATGTATATGCTACATATGTCACATGGCGTTTTACGTGGTCCAATTTAGTCGGTATGAGTGTACTTTTCGGAACCAAAGGTCGCTTATAGTCAATGGATTGTTGTCGATAGGGCCCTTTACACTTCTTTGGGATTTTAAAGGTTAGCGTCGATGACTACGCCATTTTCACCATTCTATTGTGTCATGTGTTGTGGATAGATTCAATAAATATCAGACAAAATAGAGAATCTTCACTGTTTCATCAAGCGAATACTTTTTGTGATATCGTCATATGATATTCTTGATATTTTCACTTTTTTTCAAAGCAGATTTTCAAGAAAAAAAATAGGTTAACTAATTAAAACTATAATTTTGGAATCAAAATTAAAAAAGTTAATGGAGGACTCTGCATTATTTCGAAATATCGAGGTCATATTTATCAATGAACTGACGTGCGTTTATGATTTTCAGTTCCCAAAATGCCAGTACCATCACTCTTATTAACTCTAACTTTCATAATATAGGTAGCCATATTTCTAATAATGCAACCTGTCATTTTCTCATACCTCGTTCGAAACAGAACAATAGTTGGGTTCGGCATTATCATCGCAGATGTGACAGATTTTTAGTCACGTGATAACAATCAAAACATATACGACCAAATCACGTGCCGGACTATTGAAATCGATCAAAACTAGCGGAGGCACATGATCTGATCGTGTATGACTTGACTGTTATCACGTGACAAAAAATCTGTCGCATCCGCGATGATAATGCCGAACTCAACTAATATTGGATTCCTTTCCGTTGAAAATAGTAGCGGTTGACAACGATCACCTTAACCTAAGATTTAAGTTGCGATAAACATCTATTGGTACACGTTGCGCGACGTCTCCATCTGGGCAAATTCGGCAACTCTGGCGACGTCGTTTGCATTCCAAAAATTATCCACCATTTTGGTGAAAATATTGGTCGCTAGGACTACTACACAATGTCGCTTGGCAACGTTGGGTCGCGTAAGGCGACATCGTCATTATGTTTGACAACGTAACTTTGCTACTTGGGTTGGTCAATGTGACTCGTCACTCATACCAGTGACTTTTTTTTCATTACTCAATTGTTTCAACCAATGAAATGATCTTATGTCATTATCCAACTATTTCAGAGCCAATCAGAAAATTCGACAAGTTGTCAACCTTCGAATCCATCATTTTGAAACAGCCCAATTGGCCGTCCATACTTGTTTTATAGTCATTGTGTCAACAAGCTAACTTCACTCTAAGTACAGTTGTGAAAAAGTCCGTCCAAATGAAATTAAATATTGCAAAGTTCGCTTCAATTATTGAATAATCATAGAAAAGGTATAGTATTCTACTCGAGAGAAATGACTATTACTCACGAGGATGAAGTTTGCGTAATCATCATCATTTCCCACTCGTAGAATTATATGCTATTTTTTTTCACCTCAAAATTTATGTTGGTCACGAAGTGCAGCCAAACCAGTACAGGGTGTTTCCGTATATTTCGTCTGCAGGCTAACTCGCTTATTATGCAAGATATATAGGGACTTTAAATACAAAGTTGGTATTAACATGAACCGCCAGAAAAAAATATTTTTCCGTATACCGGGTGCACGAGAAAAGTGTGGCAGACACAACTTGCACTTTTTTGAATAGAACACCCTATATATTATTTCGTAATCAGACATTATTTTTCTGATCTCAAAAATATACAACATGTTGGGATTCCTTCCAGACGTTTTCAAAATAATTAAGTTTTAAAGTTGGTTTTTTGATATTGCCAAATTTAGTATCTATGACTACAATAATTGTTTGAACATTATTTATTAATTTTTATCCTTTCAATAATCTAAAACAACGAATAAAACAAGTGAATACATTAAATTATTAATAAATTGATATTATAAAATGCATTTAAGAAAATGTGTTGTGAATAATGGCGGGTATATTCAATAGTATCAATTTATTAATAATAATAATGTATTCACTTGTTATATTATTGGAAGGATAAAAATTTATAAACATTGTTCAAACAATCATTGTAGTCATAGATACAAAATTTGGCAATACCAAAAAACCAACTTCAATACTCAAATATTTTGAAAACGGCTGGAAGGAATGCCTACATGTTGTATATTTTTGAGATCAGGAGAATAATGTCTATTTAATTATAAAATAATATATAGTGTTCCATTTAGAAAAATGCAAGTTGTGTCTGTCACACTTCTCTCGTGCACCCGGTATACAATTTTTTTTTTCTGGCGGTTCATGTTAATACCCACCAACTTTGTATTTGAAGACCCTATCTATCTTGCATAATAAGCGAGTTAGTCTGCAGACGAAATATACGGAAACACCCTGTACATAAAAAAACACTTCAACATCATTCTACAGTTAAATTACAATCCTATTGAGAAAACAAAAGATGTGGTACAATGATGGGATAAGTTCAAGAAATTCGGCTGGTGCAGTATTGGGACTTATAAAAAGTGATACAAACAAGAACGGGATAAGTACAGATATCTTATCCCGTTATTGCACCAGACCATAACAGGGGATATGTTGTTTGCATTATTTATTCAATATTCATTACCAGTACGTATCCAATACTTGCACCAAGCAAAAAGAGCAAGTTTTTGAACCTACATAAGCAACTAACTCCTTTTTGCAGAATTATGCACTATTCCCTTTTTTGCATCAGGGTCGTCATTTGCGGTCTTTGTTTAGTATGACGCTCCTGGCCCATACTGAATTTTCCTCTACTATATTAATTTTTGAATAATGATTTTCATATTTGCAAAAAATTTGCAAATTGTCCATTCGGCTTCATTGACGTTTCATCGAATAATTCAGTATCGTTTTAATCTCGGTTTTAATCTAAAGGAATGTAGAGAGAAGTACACACGGCGTTTCAAGAGTGAACGTTGGTGTAAGTTGGTCCGTTTATTCGTTGCGGCTAGAAGCATAGAACACTTTTTGCTTAAAATCGTAGATTATATCCTTATTGTACCTTAATCAGCTGGTCGAAAATGTAAACAACTCTCATTTGTACTTTCTTTTGCAGTCGTGATAAATTGCGGAGTCATTTGGAGAATGAAAATTTGCCCTATAAAGCAAATCGCATGAACGAAACTCCTCTTCACGTACATCCTGTCATTCCTGAATCTAGAAATTTAGAGACTGTGAAATGTAAGGAAGCCTTCAATTTGCTACACAATGATAATGTTTATTGTGATCAATTTGGTATAAAATATGAGGTAGATATATGAGAGGTCTTACCAACACTAATTTGGAAATTATAGGATGTCAAAGATGAATGTGTTGACTTGGATCCAGGTTCAGAGTATATCATCAAAATGTTAGTCTACGTTCCATTCAACACTCTTATTCATAAAAGATTATATACGTCACATTTGAAGCTACTTTGCGAAATTGAAGTCCTAGGGTCAAGCAAATTGCTGGACTTTATAAAAACTATTGATTGTATTTCTGACAGATTTTCGTCAGAAGAAGTGTTCAGCTTGGACGTAGATTTGACTTCAATGGCATATCCAATGGTAAGGAGATTGTTGAAAAATGCTCCAAGTATTTTTAGGAGTCAATGATTTGATAAGTCACATATTTCTTTCAAGGATGAGTACCCCTCAAGGACATTATTCATAGAAAATACTTTTTATAATGATATGAGTCATCCAAATGCCATCGACTATTCAGAATTGCCTAGAAAATGGGCTGTGGAAAAGGAGCTTGGAGAATTGAAATCTGAAAACATTGAGAATGTAAGTAGGGATCGCTAAGATATCAAATAAAAAAGAGGTTATGCGAAATTGTGTGATATTCAGGATTTTGTAAATTATTATTATTGTAGGTAACATTTAATCAACTACGACCACGCCTAGGATATGGCTATGTCTACATACATCAAGGGTTTTGTGAACATATCATCTGCTTTAAAGATGCTAGACTTCTTGGGCATAAGGACAGTTTAGATTCTTCAAAGTAAGTCTTTTCTAAAAAAAAATTATAGTGAATATTCATCAAAATAGAGATATAGCAGTGATTCTTTCAGCTACCCCCGAAAAACTGCTGCCAAACGTCGTGGAACCTACTTATGTTTCATATGCTCCGTAGTTCAGGCCAACTGGCTAGTTCTAAACAGTGACAGACTCCCCATGAGAAAAGTCTTCTTTTGCACGAAATGTTGTAGATCTTATATGTTCCGTGATGGCAAAAAATTGGGAAATTTTCAGTTGTTTTCATATTTTAACGATGATGATATGAAAACCGGTTTGACAAATCTTCTTGAATCTCAGAATATCGACCATGATGATCAATCGGATGAATATAGCGATGATGAAGATATCAAGGTAGAGACCAAAAAAATACTAAAAGGTGATTCAAGTTCTGGGGATTTGTCTAATTAAAAAAGTAGTTTTTGTTACTGAAATGTTTGTGATTGGAAGGTTATCTGATATAATCTATAGAAGTATATTATATGTTATCATAATAATTATTGGACAAAGAAATTCCCCTTATATAATAATCATTATAGTTTAGGTTTGCATTTTTGGGTAGGATGAAAGTGAATAAACCAGTTTGTGAAATTGACTCATTTTATTATCACAACCGTTATTTGGTAATGCTATTGGTGCGGATGAAGGGGCATCATTTTGGCGAGTAGGGTGTGTCCACAAGAAACCCTATCTGTCACAGACTCCTAGTAGATCTCAAGTCTCCTTTGCTTTCCCTTATCAATCGTCTTTTGGGAATAAGTGAATCACTAGAAGATGCTCCATTGAGCCCGAGATGACCTGCAGCGATACTTACAGAGTTTTCTTTTTTTTTCAGCAAAAAGACTCAATTTGCTTTCTTGGAGACTATTTTCATCTACCTCTCAATCAAATCATATGATTCATTGTACATTAAATAAAACTAGCACAAAAAGTATATATTATATATATTATATATTATCAAAATTAAATGGAAATGTACATAGACCACAATGACAAACAAAGGCATACTTCCAGTTTGTCATAAGTAAAACAATACCATAGTCATGTCAACAAATAATCAACTTGTGTAATCAGCCCTGTTTTGGCCAATTTGGTCATGGACTTTGTCATCACAACTGTTGTGGAAGGTCTTGACGTTGAAGTTCCCTTTTTCTTCTTGTACAGGGTGTCCCAACGATAGAGTAAAGTAGGTTTTATCATATAGGATATGAAAAATATCAATATCAATATGCGTCACAGGTTAGGGATGTAAATAGCGCACATTCTGAAAATATTTGGAAACATACAGGGTGCGTCACAAAAGTATGGCACGAAAAAGTATGATTTTTTTAAATGGAACCCCCCGTATATTAATTGATATTTCAATTCTTTTTTCAATTTGGAACAAAAATTGTGATACAACTAATGTTCCTAAATTCAACAGTTATCGAGATATCGCGTTTTAAAAATGGCATTTTTGCAACTTTGACATGCTATAAAACTCAAACTATTCAAGTTAGAGGAAAATGGTTTGCACTTTCCTCTCTAAACTTTTCAAGAGCTCTTCTGTCATTTGGATAGAAGGTAACTTCAACTGTCAACTTTTTTCGGCACATTTTGACATTTTTTCACAATAATGGATTTAATCTCCTTGAATAGCTAACCCAAACTAACCCAAATATTTTCAGAATGTGCGCTATTTACACCCCTAACCTGTGACGCATATTGATATTGATATTTTTCATATCCTATATGATAAAACCTACTTTACTCTATCGTTGGGACACCCTGTACGTGGATGACTCTATAACAGCTCTTCCCTGCACGAGGCCGATTGTTCATATTTTACATAATCTGATACTAAAAATGCAAGAAATTTTACGGAACATGGTATTTTTCAAATGATAAACCCTGTATATTTTTGGCTTGAATGATAGATCTTTTTCTTCTGATTCCAAAAAGATATCAAACATGTTCGTATTTAGTTCAGCCGTTTTTGCGCTATCCAATTCCAAAGTCTCGAAAAAATCACATCACTGGAACATTACCTTGAACTGGGTTGCTAAGATATGGTAGAATCGAGGGTAGAATCCAGATCAACGTAATGTGATTCTTATGTGATTTTGAACTTGAATAGGGCAAAAACGGCTGAACCAAATACCAACATAATATGATATATTTTGAATCAGAAGAAAAAGATTTATCACTCTAGCCAAAAATATACAGGGCCTCTCATTTAAAAAATACCATGTTGTGTAAATTTTTCAGGTTTTCGATGCATTTTTGTATTTCTTGGTATCGGATGTCCATGAAAAATACTATAAATTTGCTCATTTAAACTTTTCTGTAAAACCAAAAATAACTGAGATATCTACTGAGTTAAATATAAACAATCACCCTGTACGTGCTGGGTAAACTGAACAGTGTGAACTAGCATTTACAATGCACTTCAGAGATGGAGAACAACAACCGTCTTCATTTTTTGGATATACTGTTGACAAGGGAGTAAGACCAGTTGTATGTTGACCTTTTCAAGAAATCCTCTAGATCCAACAGAATCTTGAACAATACCTCGTCTCACCCTTTCAAGCAGAAAATGAATGTGATCCAGCAATCCAAAGAGATTTATAGATAGACCCGCGTTTTTGAAAAAACATCCAGAGCTTGCGCACTACGCTTCTTGTCAATGGGTATCCAAAATCGATGATCTATTATTGATAAGATTCTGTTGGAGCTGGATGGTAATTCACCAACGCACCAACAATACCTCTTCTCGAACACCAGAAGCCCAAAGAGGAAGATATTTCAAATAATCATTAATCAATGACTCCTCTCGTCAATCTTGGAAAAAAAACTGAACAGCAATGAGGCACCATTGCCTTCTACAATACAAAGACGGTACCATCTCTGTTCACGAAATCTAAGGATCGAGTCCAGCTAAGTGATCAAAGCAATTTGATCTACAGGATTCCATGCGGCGGTTTTGATGCTAATATTATTTTGGACAAACCAAACAATGTCTGAAGAGACGTATTGCGTAGGTATCTTAAAAGAAATTGTGCTATAACCGCGATCGAAAACCCCAAAACAGGACAGGCCAGGTACCATTTCGACACTGGACACAAAATTAGATTCAATGAAGCCCCAATTATTGGGAATCGAGAATCTAACCTGAACAAAAGGCTATTTTTGGGAATGGCACACATAAAGAAAACTCAGCCCAATGTCAACCTGAATACGGATATTCAAGATCTGAGCCAAGTTTACCACATTATTAATATTTTTTAACATGCAATTGGGTTCTCGAGCCACTGCATATTATACAGCCTGTCCCAGTAACTTCTTACCAAATGGGAAAGATGTTTATTATTAATTTTATGGAAAAAACTTTCTGTTTATAAGAAGTTCTGCTTCGTCTGAAAATAAAGTTTCAGTCCTAAAAAATTGTCTAGGATATACAGAGAGGCTCAAAAATCTAAATGTAGCAATTTTTCATAAAACAACCCCATTTGAAATGGTGATTTCACGACTATGGTTATTGTGTAAGACTAACAAATTATTTTCAAGCATTTTTTTCAACAAATCAAAATACGGGTTGGGTAAATTTCAATTTTATTCATAACATATTATGCGAAAAACAAATAAAAAATTATAGTAAACGGAAAAAGGCCTGTGCTGGTTTTAATGTTGAATTAAATTTATATTTATTTGGAACAAAGCCATTTTATAAAAACTATAAATATAAATACAACACACTTACATCTTATGTGATATGTGATAAACTTTAAGACTACAAAAACAATCTTTACTGAATCAAACTATTGACTTGTGATTCTGAAACCAGGCAGGCTATAACCGAACGCAGAAATTTTATTCTTAACCAACTGCACGAGTCCCACCGCTCAACGAGTCCTCGCCATTTACGTTTTCGCATTTCATCGACCTACGGTCGGACGTTTATGTTATTGTCATAGGAATGAACTTTTATTCATTTCACTGATTTGTACTCTTTATCTAATCAATCTTTTCCAGCCATGATGCGTGATGGAATCATACATTGTCATGTGTTTGAAAAAAAATTGTTGTAATCAATATTATAATTCTAATTCTTGATAGTTTTTTCGATTATATTTACATGACTGTAAATGCCGAGGTATATGCCAACTCTCACAATATATTCATAATAAAATATTGCATGGAATGTAATAATTTGTTTTGGTTTTGGTAATATTTTGAAACTCTTCCAACCAGTTTTCTAAGTTAGTCGGTTGATTATCTACAAAACGGTTATATTATTTATTATTATTATTATATGTTATTGATTTTAGCTTCATATTCAATATTTTATGAAGTTTTTCACGTTGATGCTCATAAGAAACATGACTAACCTTCTCATAGACAAAAATCCCTTTCTCATCATTTTTTAAAACATAAAAGAACGATTTCACGGGATATGGAGTATTTTTCCAGGTTGATTTTGAGTTTGGGTCAATTTTGTTTATTTTTTGTCTGACAAAAATGGGTCCCCTGGCAAATTTTCATAAATAATCTTTCCTTTTTCCGACAATGCATTGGTAATTTTGTAACGAGAATACATTTTTGTCAAGTTTAAAAATGTTACTTCTTTATATTGGTTCTGTTATATTATATTATAATAATGAAACACCCTGTTTTATCAATATTGCGAAAAAAATAGAGATGTGTTTCCGGTGTTGGAATTTTATTTTAATTTTTCTTTTTCCTAAATAATATTCAAACTGGTGTGGATCTTTTGATGAAAATTGGTTCATATTTTTGGATTCCTCACCATAGGAAATTCATATCAGATCTAAGTAAGCCTCTAACTCATAGAGGGCGCTCCCACACTTTGGACATCCCTGCAGTTTATTTTTTAGTGAAAAAACTGATTTTTTCATCATTTTCACGCAGAGAATTTATTGTTGTTAGAAGTCGCTACGTGCAATCATTATCGATAAATTTGAATTTGAAATAATGAATACATTTGATTTTGAAATTATGGCGAAGCATGGTGTTTCATTGACAGTGCCAAAAATTAGGATATGAGTTTGCCTGCTTGAAAATAAAAAGAAAACTCTCATCAATAAACATGTGTCCGCGGAAATGCTTTGTTACAAGAGCTACATGGTGTTGAAGTTTTTATTGTATTTAATTTTTTTCTAGATAATATTTAAATAAGAGCTATTGATAACATTTTACAAACTAGTCAACTTTGACCTTTTTTACTGAAAATATGGAGCAAACCTACGAAATATTAATTGTTATAACTTCTAGCAGGTTACCTTCGCCATAATTTCAAAACCACATGTGTCAATTATTTCAAATCCAAATATTTCGAGAATCGTTGCACGTAGCGACTTCTAACAATTATAAATTTTCTGCGTGAAAATGATAAGAAAATCTGTTTTTTTTTACTCACAAATTAATATAATACAGGTTCATCCAAAAAAAATGTGTAGGTAGCGCCCTCTACAAGTAAGAGCCATACCAAGATCAAATTCTTATTTTGCATGATAAGAAACTCCTAAGCACAAATTCTCATCAAAAGATGGACATTGGTTCGAATGTTATTCAGAAAAAACCAAAACGAAAATAAAATTTCAACACCTGCAGGGCTCTGTTACGAAGCATTTCCGCATTTACAGATACATGTTTATGTAAAGTTTTGTTCTTATTTTAATGCGAAAAAAACACATTCCGAATTTTTTCTCAATATTGATGAAACACCCTGTACAGGCTGGGCAGCTGAGAATGCGGTGTAGGTACTGTATCTCGGGAACTATTCATCGTAGAGGCTTTTGCGGCAAAAAAATTTATGACTAAAACGCCCAAGAGAAAATCCTGGAAAATATTTTCAAGTCAAGTAGTAACAACCAACACCAAGTAGAAAAATAGGATTTTTATAAAATTTTGCCCAATGAAAATTTATCGATGACATAACTGACTATTAACCCAAACTTTTTGTCTAAAACGTTTTATTTTATATCTACCAAAATAAAGCGGTGTGGGAAGTTCAATAATTTTTTTAAACAAACGGAGATTTCTCCCGTTTCGCTTGACCGATTTCAAAGGGCTTGGACTTGGGTCCACCGCTTTATTTTGAAAGAAGACAAAAAGTGTAGGAATATAGTCAGTAAATATGAAAATATCATCGATATATTCTTATCGGCTAAGATTCTATGAAAATCCTATTTTTCTACTTGATGTTGGTTGTTACGTATAGGTAAGCACCAGGGTAAGCAAAGCACTGTCCTTACAGTTGTGAGTTCTGGCAAAGGGTATGAAAAGTCCCGCTTAAGGTATAGGGGCAACATGCTACATCTGAACCTAGATTACAAGATTGCGCTATCTTTTATTTACTCAACAATGATTAAATTATTTAAGAGGCTATATAAACACCAACCTCATGGTCTTGTATAATTTGAAGGTATAACTAGAACTAGACACCAGACAAAAAGCTCAAAACTTCCATAGTTCAAACAATTTAAGCTCGAAATTAGGAATAAAAATGAATCTCAAATTCACAGTGCGCAAACGTAATTCCCCAGGACTCGTTGAGCGGTGGGACTCGTGTAGTTGGTTAAGAATACAATTTCTGCTAACCGAACGGATCTAAGTCGTTCACATTTGAACATAAAACACATTTTGGTAAGGGGGCTGTGATACCCATAACTTGTAAGGTGAATTTCCACATGTCCACCATTCCTTTCCATACATTTTATGGTTCTTCTTGAAATTTCAGATACTGCTGCTCTTATTATATCAGGCGTTACATCTCGAACACATTGCCTTATAATTTCTTCTGAATGGTCGACGTCTTGAAAAGCCCTGTGCTTAGATACCATTTCTTTTAACAGACCTGGAAAAAAATCCAAGTGTGTGATATCTAGTGACCTTGGTGGTAGGGAATTTCACTGCGGCGTCCTATCAAGCGCCTCGGAAAAGCCTGGTTCAAATATTCTGTTAACCTGGCTGCACTATGGCAAGAAGCGCCATCATGCTGATAGCAAAGAATATATTGTAAATTCAATGGCAGTTGATTCGTGAATTCAAAAATTTCATTTCTTACAAAATTTAAATAAACATCTACTGTAATATTTCCGCGAAAAAAATATGGCCCAACAATTTCATTATTTAAAATTCCTCCTCAAACATTAGTCTTAAAATAATATTGATCCCGACATTCAATAACGAATTAAGGATATACATCATTCCACCAAGGGTGCAAATAGATTTTGGAACAGTTTTTGCAATTTTTCTCGAAGAAATCTTTGGATTTTCTGATTTTCAATAACCGCTTGCAGAACATCTAGGTGGTTATCTTCGTTAAGTGTTCTAGCTGGACGAGTTATTTTCATTTTTATATATTTTAAAAGAGGATACATTTTTCTATTGAAAATGGAAACAAAAACAGAAAAATTATTGTTTTTTTTCAATTTTTTCCATTTTTTTTGTTTTTTTTTTTCTGTTTTTTTTTCAATAGATTAATGTATATCCTTTTATATATATATATTCCGGGTTTAGATTTTGTATATCACAATTAATATAACTTAATCTAAAAAACAGCTTATAGCTGTACACCCGTTCCTCTCCTCCATACATCTCGATTTAACGCGTCCATCTCATTCAGGTCTCTCTCTTCCATAGCTTTTCTCATACCTTCGTTCCATGAGCGTCGTGGTCTTCCTTTCTTTCTTCTACCGGGTGGTCTCCAACCATATACTTTTTTTGGCCATCTATGTTCTGGCATTCTAAGCATATGACCGAACCATTTGAGAGCTTTTCTCTCTATTCTTTCAATTATTGTCTCTGTGGCGTCCATTGTTGTCCTGATGTACTCATTGGTTTTTTTTTCCAGGCGAGAAACTCCAGCACTTCTGCGAAGATAATCCATTTCCACTGCTAGAATCCTTCTTCTTAAGTCTGCATTTATAGTCCAGATTTCTGACCCATAACATAAAACCGATTCAACCATCACACGTCCGATGCGTTTTTTGTTTTTTATAGAAATGTTTTTGTCCCACCAGAGGGAATTTAACGCACCAACTACTTTTCGGCTCTGGTGTATTCTATGTCTGATCTCAGTCTCTCCTTTGCCTGAAGTGTCTATGGTAGCCCCTAGATATTTAAACTTTTCAACCTGTGTGACCTCTGCGTCTTCATTAATTAATATTTCAAACTGGGCGTTAGAGTTGACAGCGAGATATTCGGTTTTTTTTAGGCTCACTTGAGACCCCAGGACTCATATTCATTATATAGCCTCTTGATCATAAACTCCAAGTCATATGAGTCTTGTGCTAGAGTTTCTTCTCCGATTGGTATTCCCATTCCCCCACACTACCTTTTCCAGTTTTTTAGCACGATCTCAATATACAGATTAAATAGTAGCGGTGACATGCTGCATCCTTGTCTTAGCCCTTTCGTGACTGTTATTGTCTGGGAAAAACTATTGCCGCTTTTAATAATAACTGTATTATCTTTATACGATTCCTGGATTATGGCTAGTAGTTGGTCGTTGATTTCTAGGGATCTTAAAGCTTGCCAAAGTTTTTGTCTTGGCACCATGTCATATGCCTTTTCTAAGTCGATGAAAGCCAAGTGCATTTCCGCCCCCACAGATATCATTTTTTCCGCCATTTGTTGTCAAATGAAAAGGTTGTCATTACATGATCTCCCTGGCATAAAACCACTTTGGTCTTCGCTTATTCTGTGGCCTAGATTTATTCTTAATCTTAATGATCCTTCCAAATAGCCTGCTAAATGTAGGCGTGATACTTAGCCCCCTGTAGCAATTTGGATCTTTCCTATTGCCTTTTTTGAAAAGTGTTAGAGTAGCCGTTTTCCACTCTTCTGGTATTTTGATCAAATGGAAGCAATTATTGAAAAGTCCGGTGATTCTTTGACAGAGTATTGCCCCCTCAGCTTTAAGCAGCTCTACCGGCACCTTACCTGGCCCCGGAGATCTTCCGTTTTTCATACCAGAAATGGCCTTCTGAATCGTTTTTCCCGATACTTGAAAATGACTATCTACTTCTGTCTGTATAATATGTTCATTGAGGGCTTTGTATTCTTCTCGAGTTTCGACCAGTAATTGCTTATAGTGCGATTCCCACTTTCCCATTGGTATTAGATTGTCCACTGCTTTATTTGAATGATTTTTTTTCATATTGGTAATAGTCCTCCACACCTCAGTCGTCTGGGCTCCTCCAATCAAACTTTCAATCTGCATACACCTTTGATCCCAAAAAACATTCTTTTCTTCTTTCTCCTGCCTCCTTAGCTCTTTATTTTTGTTCTTATACTCCTGTCTATGTTCTGTTTTCTTTGTTGTGAGCCATTTTTTGTATGCTTTGTTTTTTTCTTTCCTCAGTTCTTTGATCTCATCTGTTATCCCTTCGGCTTCTTTACACCTTCTATTTTGTGTTTCCATCCCCAGCACCAGCTTTTTCAGGTTTTTCCTTATCTTGTCCTTGGGTTTGACTGTGTTGTTTAGGTATCCTGGTATATGGGAAGACAAATTTGGCAAGTACTAGATATTGATCGGAACCGCAGTTGGGACCCCTTTTAACTTTACAGTCCTGGCACTTGATCCTTTGTTCTTGTCTTGTGATAATAAAATCAATGACCGATTTTTGTTGCATTGAAGGCCTTTCCCATGTGTATGTATGAATATTTTTCTGTTGAAAAAACGAGTTGCAAATTTTCAAGTCATACTGTTCGCACACCTCAATCAGCATTTCACCCGAAGCATTCACCGTGTCTTCCCCAAATCTTCCCACTACCTCATCGTTCTGTCGACGACCGATTCTAGGTAGCAGCTTTAGCTCTCTGATCCTTATCGACACCAGACCAAAAATGAACGTAGTCACCATTTTCGTTATTTCCTTGTCCTTTTTTCTTGGTTTCTGAAAGTACTGCTATGTCTATTTGATTTTCCTTAAGTTGCTTTTCCACTTCTGTAATTTTATTCGTTCAACCTTGTGTATTCCATGTTGCAATTCTCAATGTCCGTTTCTTTGCCAAAAGTCGTCGTTTGTTTTTCCTGTCCGGGTTCCGAAGCGTACGAAGAGTGTCTTGAGCATTTGAGGTTTTTACTGATGATGAGGTGCTGGCCCATCGCTCAAACCCCCAACCTGGAGGACCAGGTGATTTGCAATCGAGGTTTTCTTCCCCTAGCCCTTAATGATCCAACATCCAACTACAAGGCAGCAGCTTCGCCGTATCCTGGCAGGAGCCCTTACAGGGTGCTGTTATCCGGGCTAGGTAAGCCCTGGTTTTTTTGCGAGGTGTTACTCCTCGATCCCTCCTCCTTTCCCGTAGTGCAATGGGACCCCGGGCTTGGGACCGGCATAGCGGAGTTATACCCTTTTAAAATATATAAAAATGAATATACCATTACATTCGAAAAAACTCAAAAATATGCTACCATTTCAGTTAAAGCTTGTCAATTTCAAATGGAAAATGCACATTGACAACAACGACAAACAAATAAGACATACTTCCAGTTTGTCATATAAGTAAAACAATACCATAGTCATTCAAACAAATAGGTAATGGAGTGAACAAATTAGCATCGAATACCATAAGACCTCTGCTGGAGATTTTCTGTTATCTTGTGAATCCAGTTCCATATTAGTTCTTGTCAGACCCGCTTGTATATAGAGGACCCTGGAGATGAAACCCAACAGGGTGACTGATGATATTGATAAGTGGACGTATTCTGAGGAGGTGAAGGTAGAGCCCATTTGCTACCGATCAAACAATATCTTACTTTGATACCTACCCTTCTTAAACTACTCCTTTTCGATCTAAATAAAAAAATTAACAAAATAAAGATGGCTTTTTCAAATTTCGCTTTTTAAATTACAAGAGCTTATACATGGTACGCCATAGTAAGTGGCCTATTAGAATATCTCGGGAAATAAAGCGATTGGAATTCTGAAAATTTGTAGGGAGAGATTTTCGGAGATGCTCTTTTCAAATGAGATAATAGTGACGTTACGCGAATTCCGGTTGTACCGGAAGTAGGCGTCAACTCGCTTGTTTCAAATGGAACACCCTATATATCATTACGTATTTGGATTTTACGTAAAATTCTAGGCAGATTTCATGTATAATGTCCTAAACCTAAGTATAAGCGTTTTTGAAATATTTGGGTTCTTATGTCAAAAATGACGTTTGCAGGTTCCTATTTAAATGTAAATTTTTCGTATAAGAAAGACTCAATTGTCTAATCTGTATCGGATTTCTTGTTGAAAGGGATCTACTTCAAAAGATGTTTCACAATATTTTGATAAATATTATTACAGGGTGGACCAAAAATAAGATCAAAAATTGAATCCAGAAAACCTCCATATATCGATTTTTTCAAATCGAAACCCCCAATTTTTAACTTTTTATCCTATTAAGTATTGAAAATAAAGGTGAGTTTGGATAAGATTTTCTATTCCAAAATTCAAAAAAAAAAAAAATAAGAATTTTTGGAATGGACAATCTTATACAAACTCACCTTTATTTTCAATACTTGATAAGATAAAATGATAAAAATTGGGGGTCTCCAGTTGAAAAAATGGATTTTTGGCAGTTTTCTTAATCTTATTTTTGATCTTTTTTTTTGGGACACCCTGTTATGATAGTTATCAAAATATTGTGAAAAATCTTTCAAAGTAGGTCCCTGACTTGGGTATAGGACATCATACATCCAATCTGCCTAGAATTTTACGTAGAATCCAAAAATGTAGGTAATAACATAGGGTGTTCCATTTCAAACAAGCGTGTTGACATCTACTTCCGGTATAACCGGAAGTCGCGCAACGTCACTATCATTTCATTTGAAAAGAGCATCTCCTAAAATCTGTACCTACAAATTTTCAGAATCCCAATCACTTTATTTCCCGAGATATTCTAATAAGCCAGTTACTATGGCGTACCCTGTATATATTAGCAGTTGAAATTATATAAAATAAAAATGTTCACTGTAAGTTATCAATTTTGTTTATTATTCAGAGTTATTCAATTGTTAATATTGAGAAATGGTAATAGGTGCCCAATCACTCTGGCAAGAGTAGAGAGAGCAGCGAGATGGGAAGAAAGTTGTATGGGTCTTCCCCATACCCTTGTATAATATTGATTTATTACAATATTCAAAAAAACAACCGATTCATCTACAAAATTCATGAAAATAGGATAAAACATAAAAAAGTTATTAAACGTCAAACTTCGTCAAAAAGACTAGGGTGGCGGAATCTTGTGCCGGGAAGTGTATAATATGTCGAAAAATGTGATGGGCCCCGAAACTTGTTGCTAAAGATGAAGAAAACCAATATACATAGACTGGAGCTTTTTCCATATCTGTAAAAAATACGAAATTTGCTTATTGATTTTTTTGGCACATGGATCGGCGAAGAAATGACGATATAAAACAGGTAGTGAGATTGCCAGATTTAACAAGTACTTTATTTGTTCACAATATGAATAGGAGCAATGAACTACTCGGAGAACTTAAGCCTTACATGGATGGAACGCTTTACAAACTAACCCGCGAACTATATAAAGTATTTTGGTTTCTCTTTTGAGTAAAACTGTGCATGTGTGGTCGCGAACAGGTTTCACACTTCCCTCCCCACACAAGTACAGTCTGACTGGAGGGTTCAACTGCACAGGTTTACCTTCGAAATTCGAGTCTTCAAAATTTCTCAAGTTTCAATAAGTAATGTGCTCGGTAATGTGCATGCATGTTTTATGTGAAGTTATCTGTTTCTCAGACAAGAATTCAGTTCACCATAGTTTACACCCGTCGGAGAATGATGACAGAAACTAGTGAGGGATGTCTCGATAAGCGTTATTTGTGTGGAAGCATGGAGCGGGTTGCGGCCGATACACACCTCGACCAAAGGCTACAGAACAAAATGCGTGTGATTTCCTCTATATAACCCGCTCGAGTGACACGTCTTCTACCTATTTTGTAGTATTTTTGTCTTTGCCTCGACTCTCGACCGACCTAGGATCTCGACCCAAACGACAAAACTTTATGAATTCTGGCGTCTCTTGCCACCGACTGAACGCTCCTTCAGTTTTTACCTCCACTCACACAAACCTGCAGGCAAAAAGATTGTGTGTAGGGCGCTTAATGTGTAATAGTCCCCAGTACAACGTGGTATTTTCGAGTGATACATAGGTATAGTCGTGAAACTTTGTGAACTGCTTCCTTATGTCAAATGTACTAACCCCTGAAAATAGTAACTTTGGGGGTGGCCATGTCTTCGCACACGCAACCTCTTAATTTTTATCACCTGACGTTATTACGAGGCGATATATATTTTGGTGGCCAGGTATACCATTCTTTCAGAAGCAATATAGAGAATAATTTTTGGAAAAATCAGAACTGTATGTATGTAATTCCATTACATCCATGTTCAACATATTGAGGTTTCGGTGGCCATCAAACCATGCGTGATTTTCGGTGTCCAAATATTTCCGTCAAAAATGATTCATTATATTGTTTTTGAAATAATGGTATACTTGGCCACCAAAATATATATCGCCTCGTACGTAATACCGGCGTAAGGTGATAAAAATTAAGAGGATGCGTGTGCGAAGACATGGCCACACCCAAAGTTATACTATTTTCAGGGGTTAGTACACTTGACATAATGAAGCAGTTCACAAAGTTTCACGACTATATGTATCACTTCGAAAATACCACGCTGTACTGGGGACTATAAAGTAAACGAAATAATAGGAGGTCTCGCTCCGTTGACTAACCCTGTAGATTTATTCATCTATTATAAAAGATAGTTAAGTATGATGAAAAAAAAACTTGTCAATCATATATTGCGTCACGACGCGTCGCGACGGGCTTAAAAATTATTTCAATCTCATTCAACCAAAGGATTGAGAAGAAATCCATGAACGGGCTTCCAATGATCGAATGGACAATTTGCATACATTTTCAAATGACTTTAAATTTAATATACGTATTCTAGACAATATCATAAAGTCACCAGCGAAAAACTTTTTCTAAAATCCCCAAAAATATACTTAATAAATAAAAAGGACAACGCAAATTCCACTGTACTATCGAAAACGGGGCGGAGCATCTCAGTCAATACGCCAGACGGAGAAAGATAATGTATTCTTTGACGTAGCAGTGGATGTTGATTGGCGCTCTTTAATCGGTTATTACTACATTAATAGTGGTCGTGGGTTGAACATGAGTGAAATCAGTACTTACAAATCCTTATATTTTTCATATTTTTAAAAAATGTGCAAATTATTGTCCATAGTCGAGTCACTGCTACTACAGTGGGACATAACCTGAATCCTTCAAAAATGATTGATTTTCCGTTTTTAACCACGCTCTACTTTTCACTTGACACTGGTATCTCGAAGAAAACGGGTAGTGGATCATCAATGGAACACGTCTTTATCAGTGGCGCAGGGCGCTGACGCTGACTGGTTAGCATCATAAACAAACATAACCTCAACGGAAATTTAACTAGTCCACAACTGGAACTGACGTGGATTAAAACATATTTGAGCTATAAATTAAAAACTTGGCTTCAAAAACATCATCTAAAATGTCTGTGGCTTCAATTTTTGATGATGTAAAACGGATGAACAAACGTCAGGTAATTATAAAATAAATTTTATTGATATTTTTCTCTCAAGATTATTGGATAATACATATTTCATCCGGTTTTTATTGTTCAATATTCCAGTCAATATCTGTCTAGTCTAGCGTTCTATATAAATAATTTAGCATAGTTTCTACCAAATTTTTCTGTTTTCGACGTGGTTTTAGTAACTATTGTGAATTTGGTACATTATTTCTTACATTATTATTAACAATAGTTAATTGAGATTATTGGAAATATTTGGGACCTCTATTTTCTATTAGCTAGTCCAAACCAGATAAGGTTGATGGGTTCTCAATACAACACACGAAATCTAGAAAAAATCGGAAAGCCCAGTAGGAAGAATAAGACTTAATTCGTGAATAGTTGCGAAAAAAAAATCATTCCTTAAGTTCGGAAACGCAACTCCCCTGCTCTCTCCTAGTCGCATAGGACAGAACCTTGGAAAACATCAAAAATGAAAAGAAGGATCCCAACCGAGATCCCAACTTACTAGTGTTACCAGTATAAAAAGTAACTGAGAACGAAACCCACCAAAACCGTCCAAATTAATAAAACAGTTGTTCAGGTATATTTTACATGAGAATGCTTGAGTAAGTTTTATACTGGAAATTCCGATAAACATTCAGTTTACTCAAAGAATGTCTCTCGAATGTCGCTCAGGCGATGTCGGCATTTGTCAACAGAGGCTAAGCCAAAGTAACTGAAACTAACCGCTACTAAAAAGTGAACTCCTCGGTGAACACCAAGCTCAATAACATTCCTATTCAACAGATAACAGAAGAAAAATGCAGATTATCTTTTAATCAGGTATCTTTCACTCGTACACTGTTCGTTGTCGCGAGTCTTCTCAAGAATTGGGTTTGGTGGCATGCATTTAATGTTTTAGAAAGAAGAACACAGGGAAGAACAAGTCCAATGGTGACAAATCAGGAGATCTTACAGGCCCCTCAATATGGTAAACGTGAAATTACCCTGCGATTGTCACGGGATATCGACATTTATTAGGTTTTGAACCCGGTTTTGAAGTAAAAAAAAACGCGTTTTTCAGCTGATACCACCTAATGGCATTATCCAAGGTATTATCCTCGGTATTATTGGTTGAAAAAATGCGTATTTTTTTGCTTTAAACATAATAAATAAGAAAATCACGTGACAATCGTCGGGTACTGTCACGTGACTACGGAACGCGCCACAGCCTGTAGTAGTTCTTGTTAACCACGGCTGCACCCACCGTGGCATTCGTTGAATCATTCAATAACGTTTTCCGACAAGTCTACAAAAATCCTACTTATGACATTTTCTGGAGGAAATACGGCCCAATAATTATTGATCACCCAAAAATTCCTGCCCACACATCGAGCCGCACATTCAATTTTTCGGCTAGTCTGCACCTCTTTGAAAATTCTAGGGTTTCAATTCGACCAAAGTTCTAGTAGTTTTGATCCTTCACCATTAGTATTTTTATAATGCTTATGGTTTATGTCTTTTTTTTTGCTTCACCGATAAAATGTAACAATTTTCATGGTAATGAAGCAATATTTGATTTGATTTGATTTGAATACCTGTAGTATCTTTAAAGTCAATTGAAACTGTGAAAAAACCAGTAAGTACAATAGATCGAACAAGTCATGAAAGCTGTGACGTTCCGTCTAATAATGTGAGTGGACTGAGCAACAGCAGAGAACTCTCGAAAAATAAAATAAATGCTATATTAGATTTGTTTGGTCTATTGTACCGCGCCGGCGAGTTTTTGTGTGGTTTCAATTGACTTTGAAAATATTATACATACCTATCTATACACTTGAGTATACAGGGTGATCTAGTTACCTCCGGCAACATTTAAAATTTAGATTCTACTAATTAAAATGAATAATCTTTTCAACTCCTCGTCAGTTTCGAGCGAGGTTTCGAGATATACACATTAAAAAATGTTTCAACATTTATTGATTTGAAACATTTCAATCACAAATTTTTTTATGAAACAAATTAGTTGAGACTTTTTTTTTGTTTTATTCTGAAAGACGACGAAATGTTCTCTCGAACCATGACAAAAAACACTTGAAAAATTGAGTTATGTCCTTTTTTATAAGCTTGTAAACTCGAGATTGTATTTTTTAAAACTTCACCTATTTTTTTGAATGGTTGTAAACAAGCACTAAAAAAAATTACGAATTTGTCAGTTTCTGTAAAACGTGCTTCTCATATTCGGTTTTGGTTGGCGTTCAAAAAAATTCAATTGTTTTTTGCTCCAGTTGGTAATAAGAATTTGAAAATGAGTTTTCGGTTCATCTGAAAATACGACCTCTTATTCCATATTTTTGCTTTACTAACTGAAATATGATGAAATTAATTAAGTTCGGTGAGGTAAATTGAACATAAAACTATTACATTTTTTTGAAAGCTAACCGAAACTTGATATGAGAAGAAAGTTTTACAGAAACTGCCAAAATCATATTTTTTAAGCTTTTTCACAACCATTCAAAAAAATAGAAGAAATTGAAAAAAATCCAATTTTGGGTTTACAAGCTTCTAAAAATGGACATAACTATGATTCTTTGAGTGGTTTTTGTCATAGTTCGAGAGGACATCTGGTCGCTTTGCAGAATAAAACAAAAAGTAAGTATCAACTAAATTTAGTTCATGAAAAATTATAATTGCACTGTTTCAAATTAATAAATTTTGAAAAATCTTTGAAGATCTCTAAGTTGAAAATAGGGTAAAAATCGAGGTAAAAATAGTTCATTTTAATTAGTAGAATCTTGATTTCAAATATTGCCGGATTATAACAGGTTATAAATTGAGTACATACTTGTAAACATTTTAAAGGGTGAATCTTTGACTAATTTCAAGACAAAAAGTTTATATATAACATGGGATCGAGCATGGGTCCACAACGTTGGTTTCTGAGATACTGGTATATTGGTGACGAGAAACTCAAATATCAACTTAATTTTTTGGAAAAAAAATTAAAAAATCAAAATAAAATAAATCTAAATAAAAAAAACGAGCTGTTGTGGACCCATGTTAGTATGATATTTTTTTCCTTAAAATTAGTCAAACATTCGCCCTTTAAAGTTTTTAAAAGTACTTGACTTACACTCTGTTTATTGACAGTACTATGAATGTTTTTGAATTTAGAACAGAATAGACAGAATTGAGGGTGGTTCAGTTTAAACTACATTAATTTTGATAAATTATAGGGCAACAACAAAAAAGTTTATCTTTTTCATGCAAAAACTCTGTTGGACAATTTATCCCAACAAAGATGGGAAAGGTTTGGACAATTTTTTTTTTTTCTGGCCATTACTTTTTATCGAAAAGAAATAAATGATACATGAGGATATAATGGACAATTTGCATACATTTTCAAATGACTTGAAATTTTATATACGTATTCCAAACAATATTAGAAAGTCATCAGCGAAAAAACTTTTCCAAAACACCCAAAAATATACTAAATAAAAAAAAAAACGCAAACTTCACTGTTTGATCGAAAACGGGGCGGAGCCAAATTACCCTCCCGCGAGAGAGGAAGAGTCATCTCAGTCAATACGCCAGACGGAGATACATGATGTATTCTGTGACGTAGTGGATGTTGATTGGCGCACTTGAATCGGTGATAACTACATTAATAGAGGTCGTTGCTTGATTTTTAAACATCAATGGCATGAGATGGCTGCATCCTGTCGAATGTTTATCCTGTCGAAAAGATCGAGTACGATCGTCTGAGAGCGGACGAGTGATCACGATTCAAATTGTCGACTCCGTGAAAAGACATGCTCCGCGGGCGTGGTGGGGGAGAGGTAGTCCCGTCAAAACAACAGCTGTTGGGAGTTGGGAGAGATGTTCGGCTGTTACTAGTAGGGTATGCTAAATAGCTAGCCGTGGATAATAATTATTATAAATTAGATTATAAAGAGAAAGAAAACACAATTAACTTATTTCTGATTGCTCCAGCACATAACAAAATCGTTAAAATACTTTGTTTTTTTTTACAAGTTTCCTCTTATTGCTTTGTGGATGATCAAAGCATGATTACGATCAACATGTCTGAAAAAAATTAGGGTTGTGACCATTGATTTAAATTAAATCAATGGCTGTGACTGATGATTGGTCTATCATATTAATGGAATTCAAGTAATTCAATGAGTTTATTTTTAAATACATAAGATGAAGATACCGTGTAGGGTTGCGATTACAGGTTCAAAAATGGGGTGATTTCAAAATAGATATCTTGATAAAAAGGGTGGTTCCTTTTAATCTTTCTATACAAGGTGTAAAAAATAGTGTAGAAAACTGGGGGGTTGATATTATTGTATAGTATTGATAAAAATAAGAAAATGGGTTCTTATAAACATAAGTATGTCCTAAAAATATTTGATTTTAATTTTTTAAATAAATACATAAACACATACATCATTTTTTATGGAAAAGAATATTAGCAGAGATGGTAATTTCATTGAAAGGGGGTAGTTTTTTCAAGGGTTCTCTTACGATGAACGTAATAATCTCCGGAGTTTTGTACACTATTTTTGCACACCCTATATAGGTATAGATTACATATAAAAGAAAAGGTAGAGGACAGTTAGTGTATAATCGTTGGAGGGCAGTTCTGTGTTAAGTGACCTCATTGTTTTGAGTGACAGATTTCCGTTTGACAAACGGGAATCATATGCTCATCTACATATTACCTACGCCAAACTCAGTGTGGATGGTTCTATATGATTTCCGTTTGGTAAGCTGGACTATGTATCACTTCCACTTCGAAGTGAGATTGAATGTACCCAACTCAGTAGTACAATGTACAGAAAGACAAAATAATAGTTTTCAGTTTGTTTTTTTTGCAACATGGTTTTCTGCATGTTTGCAGTTGTCATAATAACGCGTTTTAATGTCAATGATGTTTTGAATTGTACAAAAATAGTTATTTGTGATACAAGTGCATTATTTTGGAAATAAGTCAAGATAAATACATTCGCAAGTCACTTGCGCCAGTAGTCGGCCTTTTTTGATAGTACTGGTAGTGATATTTGGATGAATCAAATCTTATCATTCATATGTATAACGATAATATATCTTTCTTTGTCAAGCATCACCATTCTATGAGCGAATGAGCATGGCAGATATATTATAACCGGTGCAGAAATATTTTTTTTCAAAATTTTCCCGCAAAAAGTACATTTTTCCAGTTGTCTGCCACTCTCTTTCCTGTTTCGGCCACGTTGTTACTTGTTACCAGTAGTCGGCCGTGGCAAATAAAGAGTGATTTGGTACAGACCAGTATTGGGTAAATTTTTCGTAATCGCTAATGGCAGATATACCTGTGAGCGGTATGTCAGAGAAACAGTTCACCTCGATTAAAAAACATATCATGAAGTCATAGCTCTCGAATGGGTACATTTTTGAATACCTACATTTAGAAAGTGGATATAGAAACTACCTCCTACCTCCTACTCTGACCTAACTACTTGTGTGCTAAATTTTTGGCAAAATTGCATCGAATCTTTGTAAAACCTAGATGTTCTTGTACCTTTTGAACAGAGGGGGCAATGAGAAAAAAAATTAAACTTACTAAAAAATATAATATTGTACATGTTTTCTTGGAATACATGTAGGTATTTTGTAGCAAAACAACGGGAAACTCATCCCTTGCTCCTGGTTGAACAGAAAAAAAATGGCTGTTGTTGGGGGGCATGCTGTAAAGCTATTGATCTGGGTGGTTTGGGGGTAAACAATACAGTGAGCACACATCTCGCCATTAGCAGCGAAAGTTACCAAAAGAAAAAAGAAACATCCGTCCCTCATAATCCATCAGTCACCCCCCACCCCCCCCAACCATTTTCATTCCCATTGGGCATCATAACCCTAATTATTTTTCCCAAAAGTAGTCATTCTCTTGTGCTCTCAGTTGCAATTATAATATGATGAAGCCTAAGATATGTTATTGAGCAACCCACCCTAAAAACTTTCAATGCAGTTTGGTGGCGTTCAGGTACACGACGGTGGTTATGGACGATGTTCGAAGCTCAGTAGTCTGATTAGCAATTTTTTGAGAATACAGCAAATCACTCTCAAAACATCCCAGTAAAAATTTTGCAACAAACAGAAATGTATTTTTTTTGTATGTGTAATTGATTGATATGAGTACATCAAAGCGTTATCTACAGACTGCATTGAAAACACACTGCTCATTACCATGTTATAAGGTATGTCTTATTATAATATCTTATCACGTTTTATGGTACCTACCTGAATAAATTAACACGTGAATTTGGAAAGGTCTTCTGAGATTGATTGCAGTAATTGCTCAGTCTTGTTCACTTTTTCAATCATGGAAAACATGAACTGGATCAGTTTTTCAAAAAATAATTATTTTATCTCTGCAACACATCATCACAATGATCAATGTACCATATCATCATAATAATATACATCATAATAAATCATATTACCTATATCGTCCCACTAAACACGAATGGGCGTATCTAGCAAAAAATGAAAAAAAAAACATTTATGACCATTTCAGAGTCCTCGAGATTAGAGGACTCTGAAATAAGTATAGATATTTTGTTTTATTTTTTGTCAGCTACGCACATTCGTGTTTAGGGGGACGATATTATACCTGAATTTGCAATTTTCTTTAGATAAAAAGCAAAGTCGCCTAGTACGTATACCTACAAAGTTTTCTGTAACTTGGGATCATTAGGTATACTTTTTATTATCATAGGTGATGGAACCAATACAAAATTATATACCTAGTATTGCACGTCGCTTTATTTGCGTCTAAAAAGAATCACAACATGGAAAATAATCCACAAATCCAATGCCACAAAGTATTTGTCTGATCTGCTCCATCCATCCATTTACATATCACCGGGCATTCGACTTGTCCCCTCCATTCGTCAAAATCCCCATTCGACAATATACTTCACCAATGATCCCAGAGCATATTGAAACTTCCGAACCCGAACGACCGTTCGTCGACAGGATGAACATTCGACAGTTTGAAGCGGTCCCAATGGCATCAGTACTTACTAATCCTTATATTTTTCACGTTTCCAAAAAATTTCCAAATTGCCCATTATGTAGCTGAATATAACACTGAAATCAGGATGAAATTATTTATTTGATAAATTTAACGACAGCTATCATGTCACTCCTAATCAGCAGGCTGGTATCATCTGGGCACAATTAGGGGTTTTTTCGAACATAAATCAATATTTTATCACAATAGTTAAGTAGGTTTTTTATAGTATAATCTTTCGTTTTTAGGTACTATATTTCAAGAAAATTTTGTACAATGGGATATTTCGTATATTCTTTGATATTGCAAGAGTTGTACAATTGATTGATTGGACTTATAAATCTCAAGTTTTTATCTTTTCTACATGAATGTCAGTTCTATATGAGTATGAACATCTTCATTAATTTATACGGAGTTTTACACTTGAGTTCACCGTTCAGAATTTTATACATCTGTTCACACTGATCCTCGCACTGATCTAACTCCAAATAAACTCTTATATTGCCATTTTTGTATTTATTCATGGTTTGTCTTTGTTATACCCATTTTGATTTTAAGGATTACATCGCAGACACGTCTTGTAGCTTTATAGTCAAGCCACAAAACATTTATTGCTTAAACGGTTTTCTGTTATTTTTCGGTGATAGAAGAAACCAACTCAAATTAACCCAATCTTCTCTGAACAAAACCATGTCTGTTTTACAAGATAAAAAAACTGCTGATATACAGTGTGTCCCAAATTCGTTTCTCTATACAGGGATCTTGGCTCCTATTATACCTACATCAAAGGTTAAATGGGGAAAGTTTTAGAGGAAACTTAGTGCATTCGATATTCGGTTCCAGATCTGCGATCGGTCAATTGGTTTTGGAAATATCGGCGAAAAACCGGAAATGGCGGATTTTGTTTTTTGCCAGTAAAACCGAAACGGCTAATTGGACAGCTATGAGAATGTGACATTATCGGGACACTTTTTTAAGACGAATAAAATGGTGTGTATGACATGTCTCAATCGCCTTTTGTTTTTCCGCAACCCGCCTCAACTTACATTTTTCTTATGGCCGCCATATTGGATTTTTCGATTTTTGGAAAGAGTGTAAAATTTCCAGTCTAGTGATGTCCCACAAGTGCATAAAAGATTTAAGTATCATCGAAATATCACACTTCGTAGCTGGGACTCAATCTTTTCTAAGGAGGCCATGATTTATTTGTCGCAAAACATCATTAATAGGTACTATATCAACTTAAGGTCACCTTATTTGATGTGCAGCGAACGTGTTAAACTCATTGAATTTTCAATAGAACATGGACGTAAATCATGGCTTATCAACGAGTCTATGAGTGTATTGAATAAAAAGTCAGAAAAATTATTGTTTATTCAATCAACACTTGAGCTTTTGAATACTTACAGGTAGATACAAATATATTGAAAATGAAAATACTGTAATGTGTTCTCAACTGTCTCGGTATTGATTTACAAGTTTGCAAAATGACGTCCATTTGCATCGAGGCATTTTTGACAATTAGTAACTGTTTTTCGTACAACCCTCGCAAGTATGTTTCTGTTGATATTTGTAAGTGTGTCAAAAACTCTTTGTCTCAGGATTTCTATAGTCGCAGGAGGATCAAATTCATAGACCTCATTCTTTGTATGACCCCAGAGATAAAAATCCAAGGGCGAAAGGTCGGGGGATCTAGGTTGCCAGGGTATTGTACCATTTGATGAAATGATCCTTTCCTCAAACTGCTCTATCAAGAAGTTCCTGACTTGCATGGTGTTGTGAGCCGGACATCCATCCTGTTGAAACCAGGTTCTTCTGAACTCATCTTCGGTTAGAGTAGCTTGTAATGCCGGCACAACCTGATTTCGCAATAGCTCTAGGTATCTCTGTGCGTTTAGGCTGTAGTCAAATGAAAATGGTCCTATGAGTCGATTTCCTGAAATGATTGATTGATAGTTGCCCAAATGAGAAAGGTAAGTTGGATTAAATTACCAATGACCACACACCAAACGTTAAACCCAAATCTTGTCTGTAGACGTCTCGCTGCCACTTCGTGAGGGTTTTCCACAGCCCAATGATAAGTGTTGTGCTTATTAAAAACTCCACAATTCGTAAACCTACTTTCATCGGACCACAAGACATGATTTACAAAATCGGGATTGTCATTACACTTCCTTGTACACCACTCACAGAAGCGCATTCGTCTTGGTAAATCAGTTTCTTGTTTCTTCAAGTCCTTGAACTACTGTGGGTCTGTATGGATGGTACTTATTCTTTTTTAGCACTCTCTGTACTGTTGATTTTGACACACCAATTTCCCGTTCTACAGTTCTTACCGATTTACTAGTGTCTTCGTTGACAGCTTGTAAGATGTTTCTGTTGCGAATTTCATTTTCAATGTTGTATCCGCTTCTAGGTGGTTCGAAGGCCCCAAAGTTGATCAAATTAACAACCATTTTTCTGAATTGGGTTTTATGAGGCTGCCGTCGTTCGGGGTACATCTCCAAATACCTTGCTGAGGTAATGTCGGCATTTCTCTGTGACTGCAAGTACAGTGCTAACATATCCAACTTTTCTTCATTCGGATAGGGAACACCGGGCATTTTTTATAGGTTTCCACAAATTGTTTATCAGATTTATTATTTTAATGACAGAGAAGCGTACTACTATTTACGTAAACACAACTTTCATACTGAATTATTATTTGCGGGGTGTTATAGACCACAACGCCATCTTTCGGCAGAATTATTGAACGACATATCAGAGCCTCCTAGGATTTTGCTTAGTGTTGCACAAGACAAGACTTGTCTTGAAAACTAGTTCCTTGTCTTGTCTTGAAATTCAAGACAAGAAATTTTCAAAGTCTTGTCTTGCACAAGTCTTGCATACTAAAGTCTTGTCTTGTCTTGCAAGTCTCTTGAAATTTCTTGTCTTGCACATATTTGTTAAGATTTTATATCCTAACAAAAAGTAAGAAAATGTCTATATTTTATTTCATAGAAAGAATCTTCTTCGTATTAAGAAAGTGATACGGAAATAAACGACGCTAATTTTAGCAAAAAAAATCTTAACGGAACAATTTCTGTTTATAAAAATATGAAACACCCTCTGTGTATATTGATAACTCCATGCTCGAAGGTGTCCCATTTTATTCTAATCCCAATGATATGATGCTTTATATATCTATATCAAAGAATGATTTTATTCTTTGTCTATACAGGGTGTTTCCTAAAGATTGGTAAAAAATTCGTTGTGTGATTCCTGGGGTATTTTCATGAAAAAAAGTTCCTATAAACATTTGCCGAAAAATGCTTCCTAAGGGAGCTACGCCCTTTTAAATAGGGCACCCCGAAGACGGTTTTTCCTCAATATTTCCGAAACCTTACATACAAAAATCATGAAATTTGGTACATCATACAAACTTTTAATGCTGAATGAGAATTTGAGCTCAGAATTTCAAAATTTTAATCAGGGGCGTACCATACTGGTGGGGTTAAAGAATTTTTCGGAAATATTGAGGAAAAACCGTCTTCGGGGTGCCCTATTTAAAGGGGCGTAGCTCCCTTAGGAAGCATTTTTCGGCAAATGTTTATAGGAACTTTTTTTCATGAAAATACCCCAGGAATCACACAACGAATTTTTTACCAATCTTTAGGAAACACCCTGTATAGTAATCGCAAAATAAGTAATTACATGAAATAGGTACATATACAGGCCTATTAGAATATCTCGGGAAATGAAGCGATTGGGATTCTGAAATTTGTAGGGAGAGATATTCGGAGATACTTTTTTCAAATCAAATAATAGTGACGTTACGCGACTTCCGGTTGTACCGGAAGTATAGGCGTCAAGTCACTTGTTCAAAATAGAAACCCTATATATTATAACGTATTTGGATTCTACGTAAACTTCTAGGCAGATTTGATGTGTGATGTCCTATACCTATACGAGTTCAAGCGTTTTTGAAATATTTAGGTTTTTATGGTAAAAATGGCGTTTGCAGGTTCCTATTTAAATGTATATTTTTCGTATGAGAAAGCCTTAATTGTTTAATTTGTATCGGATTTCTTGTTGGAAGAGACCTACTTTGAAAGATGTTTCACAATATTTTGATAAATATCATTACAGCGTGGCCCAAAAATAAGATCATAAATAAAATCCAGAAAACCGCCAAAAAATCAATTTTTTCGAATGGAAACCCCCAATTTTCATAATTTTATATTATTGAGCATTGAAAATAAAGGTGAGTTTATAAAAAATTGTCGATTCCAAAATTCAAAAAAAAAATAAAAATAAGAATTTTTGGAATGGAAAATCTTATACAAACTCACCTTCATTTTCAATACTTGATAAGATAAAATGATAAAAATTGGAGGTCTCCATTTGAAAAAATGAATTTTTGGCAGTTTTCCTAATCTTATTTTTGAGCCACCCTGTAATAATGGTTATCAAAATATTGTGAAAATTCTTTCAAAGTAGGCCCCTTTCAACAAGAAATCCAATACAAATTAAACAATGAAGGCTTTCTTACAGGAAAAATCTACATTTAAATAGTAACCTACAAACGTCATTTCTGAAATAAAAACTCAAATATTTCAAAAACGCTTATACTTAGGAATAGGACATCATACATCCAATCTGCCTAGAATTTTACGAAGAATCCAAAAATTTAATAATATATAGGGGGTTCCATTTGAAAGAACCGAGTTGACACCTACTTCAGGTATAGCCGGAATTCGCGCAACGTCACTATTATTTCATTTGAGAAGAGCATCTCCGAAAATCTCTCCCTACAAATTTTCAGAATCCCAATCGCTTCATTTCCCGAGATATTCTAATAGGCCACTTACTATGGCATACCCTGTATAGAGGTACGTACCTACCATAATTTTAAAAATATAATTCTAGTCAATATACCTACTAAGAGTAATATGTACCTATGTCAACACATGAGAGATAACTTGGCGGACTTTTTTCTCTGCTATATGCTATATCAGCAGGTATCAAAATGTTTTCAATTCTCATGATTAAAATTATGTTATCATGGCATATTTCGAGAAAACTGATCTAGAGTTGATTGATATCAGAATAAAATAGAGGTTGATCTATGCATTCATCAATGTTGTTCCACTTTACAGAACCAAACTTGGTGTTCGTATCCTTTTCAAAATGGCAGCCTTTTGGTTCTTTTCTACTCAAGAAATACTGAAAAGTTTCAATAATTTATTTTTTGGTTTGTCGTTCTATTTCTAAAAATAGAAAGGTTACATCAAATCAAAATTTCATCAACATAAAATGACCACCCTGTTTTTTTTTTAATTCTTTAACGTTAAACAGCAAAATTTAAGTTAAGTTTTGTTGAGTGGATAAAGGTGTTATATAGTTCCATAAAAGTCTATGATTTTGTCATTAATCCTTTTTTCACATGAATGAAGGTTTCATGTACTCATTCTTCATATCACAGGAATGAAACTTCTAGATTAGCTATAAAACTTGACAGGTATACAGATGAAAATTTATCATTTCCAACTTTCAAGAAATCTTGAATTCAAGAAATCTTGCAAGACTCTTGCAATCTCTTGCATATTAAAGTCTTGTCTTGTGCAGTGCAAGACAAAAAATTTTGAAAGTCTTGTCTTGAATTTCTTGCAAGAGTCTTGATCTTGCAAGACATTTTCAAGAGTCTTGTGCAACACTAATTTTGCTTATAAACCAGTTTTCTGTCAAATAAATCATGGCCTCCTTAGAAAAGATTGAGTCCTAACTACGAAATGTGATATTCCGAAGATACTTAAATCTTTTACGCACTTGTGAGACATCACTAGACTGGAAATTTCACACTCTTTCCAAAAATCGAAAAATCCAATATGGCGGCCATAAGAAAAATGAAAGTTGAGGCGGGTTGCGGGAAAACAAAAGACGATTGAGACATGTCATACACACCATTTTATTCGTCTTAAAAAAGTGTCCCGATAATGTCACATTTTCATAGCTGTCCAATTAGCCGTTTCGGATTTACTGGCAAAAAACAAAATCGGCCATTCTCGGTTTTTCGCCGATATTTCCAAAACCAATGTATCGATCGCAAATCTGGAACCGAATATCGAATGCACTAAGTTTCCTCTAAAACTTTCCCCATTTAACTTTTGATGTAGGTATAATAGGAGCCAACATCCCGGTATAGAGAAACGAATCTGCGACACACTGTATTTGCAATCGGTTATAATGCAACTATAATCTAAGAAATTTTCCATCGAATAATTGAGTAAGTACCCTGCGTAGAATTGAAAAAAACCGAGAAAACCATTATTTGTCCAAAAAGGATCTTGGACCAGGATCTTGGACCAAGATCTTGGTCATAATACATTGTTTAAATAAGTTTTATCATGAGGCTCTATTTTGGTTTGTTATTTCTTCAACGTTAATAACGTTTAACCTGGATCACCCTGTATAGGTCAAGGTGGTTACTGATAGTTTTGTCATGGAATAGTCAAATCGATTTCAGTCCAATACCGATCCTCCGTTTTCATGAATTTGTCCCAAATCGTTTCCAAATCATTTTGAAACATGCTATTTTATCTGACATTTTTGTCAACTGTAACTGAGCTTTGCTTGTTCCCAGTCAGTAGAGGATTTCATGTCTTGCAAAAAGAAACTCAAACTCCTCAAACAGTTATAAAATATTTAAACAGTTTGTTGTGTTTGAAATGAGAACGGTAGCGTTGAAGTTATGGTAAGAAAGCTGCCATGTAAAAAAATCGCTTTGCGAATATTTTAATACGGGGTCCGTTTTCATGGTATTTTGGATACCAAAATGTTGATTTGATCCCAGAAAAAGCGGAATCGACCTTGAGGTTCGAAACGATTTGGGTGCCTATTTTCATGGAGTTTTCAATACCAAAACGGTATTTAATCCGAACTGAATGAAAACTTAGTAACTGTGCCCTTCTTTTCTTGAAGTCATTTTGATATCTCAAATCTTGGTAGTGGTTGTGTGTAGAGAAATGAGTTTTTTTGGCATGTTGAAGACTCGTACGGGCACAATTGACAAAAATTATAAAAGTCAGTTAAGTATGCCAAGATGCTTCTGGAACAACGGCATCTGTTGAATTCGGGTATTATGACGCCAGATGGCACCAGTGCCTCTGTTTTATTGGTGCATATATATATTTTCAATATGGCGCGACAAAATCTCTTTGGTCAGTTGATTCGTCGCCAGTAGTTGTGGGCTGGAACGTTAAATCCGTAAAGAGAGACTAAGTCAAATATTCTGTGCCTATGACTATTTTATCGGCACACATTTGGAGTTTGGTCACAAGGAGGAGAGTGTAACTTTAATTCCAAAATCATCAAATAGTAAGCTTGTGATTACGGTCATAATAACAAAGTTAATTGAATTTTTGTGTCAATGGCAAAAATTTGCATCTTTTTTTTCTTAAAAATATTGAAAAAATGAGAGGTATTTCCGTTCTGTGCAATAATTCTTGGGAAATTAATTTTTAACGTTTATTTCTACGATAGTCCGCTTTTTCAATTGGATAATTTATAATATCGAATGACATATTGTTATACCTAATTCAATTTCAAACCAAGTCCACTTCATTTACTGATTAAATTTTCAGTTTTTCTACCAAGTTCTTAGTTTTGGTATGATAGTGTCATCAGCACTGATGATATGGAAAGGGCTTATGGTAGTGACCGGTAGTGAGAGCCCAATTGTTGTAGTTCTATCAGGTAAACGATTATTTTCGACATATTCTGAACAAGTATTTGAATCGATCTGTCCCAATTTGCAGGAAGTATGGAGCCTGCTTTCCATAGAGGAGATCTCCTTTTTCTTACTAATTATCCTGAAGAACCAGTCAGAGTCGGTGAGATTGTGGTATTCAAGGTCGAGGGAAGAGACATACCCATTGTGCATAGGGTACTGAAACTACATGAAAAGTAAGTGATCACATTTTATTCTAGTTTTCGCCACAGAAAATACTTTTTTTTTTCAAATTTCAGGGATAACAGCACAGTTAAATTTTTGACAAAAGGAGACAACAATAGCGTAGATGATAGAGGCTTGTATGCTCCAGGACAACTGTGGTTAACCAAAAAAGATATCGTTGGTAGAGCTAGAGGTTTCTTACCATATGTCGGCATGGTAACAATATTGATGAATGAATATCCCAAGTTCAAAGTAAGTTGAGATTTTGACCTCTTTATCGGATTTCTAAAATCACCTTTCTTCTAGTATGCTGTTCTAGCTTGTTTAGGATTCTATGTTTTGATGCATAGAGAATGATTTTGAGCTGAGTACTGCGGTTATCTCTCTGGAAGATACAACAGAACTGTACATTTTTTCTGATAATTCGTCAACTTTTCTATTTTTATGTTTGTTATTTTTTTCTCTCTATGTTTAACTGTATGTGGAGTTTTGGAATAAAGAAATTTGAAATGAATATCAACTATCATTTCTCCATCTGTCAAGACCGAATGTGTAAATTATGAATGTCACCAAATTGGAGAGATCAAGGCATTATTTTATGCAACAACTAGCTGAATAACCCGCTCTCCGAGCAGCCCAGGCAAAACCCAGTTTTGATTCAAATCCATCTCAAAATTCTAATCCAACTTGTAAGAACAATAGAACTGACTTGCATCTTGTGCACAAAATGTAGATATCCTAATTCAAACGAAAAAATCCTAAATCCTTGAACAAAGTGGAACATCCTAATCATAATAAATCTTCCTACTGATTATTATTAGCGTTGGGACTCCAAAATAACACAACACAATCGAAAAACCATCCAACAAATCACCGTCGGTGTCGTCTGCTCTTACGTTGCTCAATAATGCAAAATATCCTCAACCAGAAGAAAAAACACGAAATCAAAAACCAAAGTGGAACATTCTAATCCTATCTTATCAAAACCAAACAAAACTTACTACTAATTATCATTATTAACGCTGAGATTCCAAAATAACACAACACAATCGAAAAATCATCCAACAAATCCCCGTCACCCGCCGTCGATCTGCTCCTATCAGAAATCGCCCATTAGGAATGATTGATGTCAATTATTATCACAATGTACTTCTTTTTTTTTCTTTAATTCTTGAAGACGATTTATTATTATTTATCTATACATTCATAAAAGGAAAGGTATGTTTGTCCGTGAAAAAGATAGCATTATGAGTGTATCTAATGAGGGAGAGAGAAGTCTCCATTCTGGCAATCTCTGATTGGTCAGATTGGTTGACATGGCGTTGCCATGATGATTGCCAAAGTAACAATGGCTACATTCTGGCGGCCACAGCAGCTTAATCTGATTGATAAAAAGCCTACCTGAACGTGTTGGTGTTGTGAAGCGTCACGTCAGCGTAAAAAAATGTTGCTTTTTCGAAAGCAGATCTCGCTTGACATGTAAATTCGGGATATGTTTATTTGTGTATAATTACATTTTCATTATGTGGCGGACCTGTGGCGGATTCCCATGTAGCAACACGCCCCAGATCGGTTAGCAACGACACCACCGATACTCGCGGCTGGATATAGCTTCCGTCCTCACAACAATGTTGTCGTTTCTCTGTTTGTTGGGTTGGGATTATTAACGTGAGCATTGAACTCGATACTACCGTACCTGGAAGGGACCCATCCGTGCTGTTTACATCGAGTTGACTGAAGACAAATTTTCGACTAGAAAGAGATAGAGACAGAAAGGGGTGTCTATCTTTGTCATATCTGTTGACATAATATATTAGCTGTGTTTGTTATGCACCACTAGTGCACACTTTTTCACACTGCAACACTCAGTGTGCTTTTGTTTGTGAAATGTTTGTCTGTTTTTTAGGATAGAATCTTAGTACGTTTAGTAAAGATATTCTATCCTGAAAACCAGACAAACAATTAACGAAGAAAGCCACACTGAGTGTTGCAGCTAATATTATGTTCAATCAATATGTAGCTTTCTATAGTTTGGGTGCCAAACAAAATGGTTAATTTCTGCAGTGCATTTGGGTGTGGTAATAAATACACCCCAGAAAAGCAGATTTCATTTTTTGGCTAAGTGATATAACTCCAATTATTAAGGACAAGGGCATGCACCTTAAGTATACCTACACGAAATTGTCCTAGTTAAAAGGGCCCTACTCACACTCCTGCAGCAGGGGCAATCTAGGCCTGCCGCAGGAGAAACTTCCTTGTAAAGTACGTTTTGTTTTGAAAATGTGACAATTTCACATCCTGTTCGAGTTCGTTGGTACTACTAACATCATTTCCAAAGATTGTTTTCTCATATCTTGCTTGAAATAATGCTAGGAAGGTATGAAGGGGCCCTTACCGCCCTGCTTAGAAGGCGATCTAGGAAATTGCCCCAATCGCCCTGCCTTCTAGATTGCCCCTGCGCAGGCGTGTGAGTAGGGCCCTTTAGGAATTGACGATGGTAAACACTCCAAGAAATGCAAAAGTTCTATTTGGACATTCCTCAAGCCCCCTATATCAAAAAACACCATATTTATTAGTTTTAATGTGACCTCAAAAATAAAAGTATTTTCATTTTTATTTTAAGCTATTATAGTTTTCCAAGTTTATACCTTAATACCTTTACTTTACTCAATACACAGGTTGAACATATAAATCACCCTGCACCTACTACCTACCCTTTATTTTCTCAACTATTCAATCGAATTACGGATCATCTTAAGTATACTTAATTATTTACTAATTTGTTTCTTATTTTGCATTTTTCCAGATAGTTATTTGAAATATATAGATCCATCATATCATGATAATTAAGACTACTAAGTATGCACAGAATTGTTTTTCCAAGCAAACCGCTTTTTCAATTTATCTTCAAACTATTTGAAAACCTCCGACTTCGCATTAGGGCAATGAGTGTGACAAAGATAGCAACACCTTTTTAGTCCAATCAAAATATACCTATGCGCCAAAAAAATACGACTAAAATTGCCTCAGTTGTCGACACGACAGGGGCCCTTCAGTTACGTAGTATCGAGTTCAATGAACGTGAGTGGGGGTTGGGGGGCAGGGGGAGGTTGTTTATTTTGATTGTACCCCATCGGAATCCAGAATCTTTATAAAATAGCTTTGTTTCGTGATTTGATTGTATCACTAATCATAAATCCTTGGATGGATAACAATAAGATATTGATTGCGCTGTGGGTCAAAATCTAAATACATTTTCAATTTACAGTACTTGTGTGAAATTTTTCTTTTCATTACCTATTTGTCTGTATTGAATTAATGATGAAAGTAGATACAAACATTTCAAATTTAAATTTTATTTTAATCAAAAAAAGAGTTTCAAGGTTCATTTTCAGAATTTTCATAACAATAAAGAGTACCTGTATCGGATTTCACTTTACAATTGATGAATTTATTTCGAAATGTTTTTCTTTGTGTATTACGTTTTGTGGTAAGAGATGGAACCAATTATTTTTGACTAAAATTATTGAATTTTACAAGTTCTGTCAGAATT
Organism: Orchestes rusci; assembly: GCA_958502075.1. Taxonomy (NCBI): domain Eukaryota; kingdom Metazoa; phylum Arthropoda; class Insecta; order Coleoptera; family Curculionidae; genus Orchestes; species Orchestes rusci. Next base: position 14,660,290 of record OY293305.1, on the reverse strand, counting down.
TTAGCAGAGGTAAGAAAAGAACATAATTTTAATAATAACATATGGCGTTATGGCATATTCTGCTTTTGTTTCTATTGTAAATTCGGAGGTTCATTCAACTGCTTACAAATTTCGAATTGTTACCAGTTATCACTACTTGAAACGCCGATAATTCGGGACAAATTAATTGAGGCATAATGTATGGTCGATAAAAAAATTCCAAATTGAATGGACGATCAAAATAATGTAATCAATTATCTACATTTTTTATTTAAAGTTACAGTGACAGATCAAAATTGGAGGTTCAAGGTTGGCAAAAAAAATTAAATGATGCTCGCTAATTGAAATGAAAAGATAAAAAAAATGATAATAGACTCAATTTTCTCGATTAAAGAAGGATTTTGACCATCAATTCCAAAATTATCATCACTATCCTATTCTCGAACGTTTTTTTCTGTCAAATCAAATACATTTTGAACATAGCCAGAATGAAGCCTTCTCGCTCCCTCATTAGATACACGCATAATGCTATCTTTTTTACGGACAAACATACCTTCCCTTTTATAAATGTATAGATAGATATAGATAGATTATAAATAGATAATATTGCAAATAGATACAATGAAAGAATATTCAGATTTGAGGCAATTCTATTTCTTCAAACACGGGACTACTTTCTGAACTATCGATCAGTATTGAATTTTGAAATGTGTGAGTATATTTTTGATCAAGATGACGATCTTGAAATATTTGGCTGTTCCATATACCGTTCTGGTATACCAAGTTGTTGCCGTGATCAATGTCTGTGCTTCTAATTGGTTTGTGGACGTGCTGATACTTTTCGCTGTAGATGAGCATTGCCAAGCCAAGTGGGTACGTGGTCCGCTCGAAAAACATTTCGTCACTTTGCAAGAATTGGTAGTAGTAGCACAGCGGCGAGTCTGTTATAAGACTGAGCGCAGAGCGAGTTTCTTTCCGGCTACTCAATGGGCAGGAACCAGCGAGTAGAATCGTCCAATGAAATTGAGTTCATTGTTAAATTTGGTAGATACTAAATAGACTTAACGGTTATACCAGTGCCGGCTTTAGGGGGGTGTAGAGGTACTAACTGCACCCGGCGGCAGAATCTAGGAGGCGGTGACGAAATACCTGCCATTGAAAAAAAATATTCATATTCGTATACTTAAATTTCATGGTTAAAAAACTAGAGTAAACGTCTTTCTCTACCGTCAAAACGACGCGACGCATAAATAATGCAACGCGCAACCCGCAATCAGGTTTTTAATCCGTTTTCTGTTCTGCGTGACTTCGAACATAAATAATACAATGTGGATGGTACCATATAATTCCCATTTGGTAAGCGGAAATGTCTCTCCACCCACCGCTCATTCTAAAAATAGGCTATTTTATGGCTTATTTTCAATGATCATTTTATTAAATCAAAGTACCTACGAATATGAAGAAATTTTTTCATTATTAAAGGCGGTATAGGCACCAGTGGCGGCGGTTCTACGGTAAGGGGGGTAAAGGGTGTAATTAGACCGCCTCTAAGCAAGGTACAGGGTTATCTATTATATTTTGATCCCCACCTACAGAGCTCTTATCATGAATGGTAGAAGAAAACTTCAAATACAAAAGTTCAAGGTTTTTCACGTAGTATTTTTTTTGGTAATAGCGGAAATAAAAAATCGGCTTCACAGTATTCAAAAAATTGATAAAGTTATATTTTTTTAAATGGAACACCCTGTATATCAATGGCCAAAATGATAGATCTTTTTTTTCCTAATTCCAAATATATGATATAAGATGTTGGTATTTGGTTCAGTCGTTTTTGCGCCGTTCAAGTTCAAAGTCTCATGAAAATTACATTACTTTGATTTAGATTCTTCCGTATTAGTCCACGAGAAAGCTAGGTTTTTTTTTCGACTTATCTTCCCAGTCGCTGTATTTGAATGAATATGTTCTTTTAGTGCAAAAACAAGAATTTTTGAGTGGCTAAAATTTCTGGATGATTTCAATGTGATTTTGAATATGAATAGCGCAAAATGGACAATTTGCATACATTTTCAAATGACTTGGAATTTTATATACGTATTCTAGACAATATTAGAAAGTCATCAGCTAAAATTTGTTTCCAAAATACCCAAAAATATACTAAATAAACAAAAAAGAAAACGCAAATTTCACTGTATAATCAAAAACGGGGCGGAGCCAAATTACCCTCCCGAGAGAGAGAGTCATCTCAGTCAATACGCCAGACCGAGATAGATAGGTAATGTATTTTGTGACGTGTTGGATGTTTGATTGGCGCTCTTTAATCGGTGATTACTACATCAGTAGATGTCGTAGGTTGAACATCAATGGCATCAGTACTTACTAGTCCTTGTATTTTTCATATTTCCAAAACATGTGCAAGGTGTCCATTGGCTGAACCAAATACCAACATATATTATACAGGGTGGTCCTGCAATGACTGTACAACGTTTAATCACAAATTCCTTAACCAAAAATAAGGCGATCTAGGCCAACTTACCTATATCCAAAAATACTTCGTCAAGCCTACCAGAGGGCGTCAAAGATTCAAAAAAATGTTGGTTTTTCCCACATTTTTCGAAAATGTACAGATCGATTTTAATAATTTTTGGTACCTAGTCTTGGACCATGAAATTACGATTTAGTTTCTAAAGCGACCGGTTGTGATTAACCGGAAGTGTTATAAACATGACGTCACATGTGGTTATTTCTTTTGATTTTTTTTTGGATTTGACTTTTTGATTATGATAGTTTAATGCAGTTTTTCTCTCCCTTGGGAAAAGTGGTTGTGCCAGAAAAAAAAAATTCCAATTAGGTACACGGATATTTTATTATTGAATCAGTTTTTTCTAGCATAACCACTTATCCCAGCAATTTTTTTCAAGAGAGGGAAAAGTTTTTCTATACCCTGCGTTGTTAGATAAAAACGTCTAAAATATCAGAAAGTCAAATCCATAAAAAATCAAAAGATATAGCTGCGTATGAGTCATATGACGTAACTGATTTTTTATGGAATCTACTTTTTGATGATTCACATGTTTTTATCTGATAATCCAGTATGTAAGAAAGTTTTTTCCTTTCTTCAAAAAAATTGCTGGGATGAGTAGTTAGTTATGCTAAAAAAAAATAAATCAATAATAAAATATCTGTGCAGCTAATTGAAAATATTTTTTTTCTGGCACAACCAATACATTGAACTATCAGATTAAAGCATTTGGATTATCAAAAAGTCAATGCCAAAAAAAAACCAAAAGAAATAACTTTACATATGACGTCACCTTTATAACACTTCCGGTTAATTACAACCGGTCGCTATAGAAACTGAAGCGTAATTTCATGGTCTAAGACTAGGTACCAAAAATTATCAAAATCGATCTGCACGTTTTCGGAAAATGTATGAAAAACCAAAGTTTTTTTGAGACTTTGAGGCCCTCTGTAGGCTTAACGAAGCATTTTTGGATATAGATAAAATTCCCTAGTCGCCTTATAGTCTTTTTTTGAAAAATGAAATGCGCACACTGGCACACTGCTCGTATGATCCGAAACTTCTTTCCCAATTTTTAACGTGTTAATCAAAACTTTGTTTTCTGTCTACCAGTTCATCATTGCTAAGTTTGATTTCCACAATGGACAATTTGCATATTTTTTGGAAATATGAAAAATATTAGGATTAGTAAGTATTGATGCCATCGATGATTAAGAAATCAACCTACGACCTCTACCAATGTAGTAATCACCGATTAGCAGCAACAATGATTGATTTCTTCTATTTTTTTTCTTTTATTTTCAAACGTACTAAAATATTGAATAGAAGTAGCAACATATGAATAAAAACAGGGAATATTATTTAGATGATTATGTTAATTACTTCAATGCTTTCCAATGCAAATCAATAAAACAAATGACCTATAGAACAGTTCGGTAACTTGTACATAGAGGGCGTGTCGCTTAGCTTCACTAGCGTATCGCAAAATGTGGTAGGGGTGAGGGGGGATACATGAGCAGAAGGTATAATTGATCAAATTGGCCTAACTAATGAAATATCTGCAATAGATCTCTTTTTCTCCCAAACATAGTTTGCTGTTATCTTATGTCAACACTAAAAACTGAAAATGACAATTTAGTGCGCACCATTTCGGAGGTTAGAATGCTTCAGTTTATTTCCCACCAAAAGTAAATAGTTGACGTTCCATATATCGTGTCTACTTTGAGTGGTCAAAATAATTCTTCGAATAATTTCCAATAAGACAGTTCAAAGTCCAGTTCTTTGCGCATGTGAATTGATTTTGTGTTGATTTATGTATAAAAGGTAAAAGACCGTTTCTACGGAAGCGGAGAGGGGCCACCTTAAAATTAAATATGAAATTCCGAGTTCGTTTACAACATTTTGTAAAAAAAGTCAGAATTCCGAGTTTTTTGCAAAATTCTGACTTTTTTTACAAAATTTTGCAAAAGAACTCGGAATTCTGACTTTTTTCACAAAAGTTTGCAAAAGAACTTGGAATTCTGACTTTTTTTTACAAAATTTTGAAAAAAAACTCGAAATTCTGATCTCAATGAACCACCTGCTGTTTCTTGAAGTCCTAGCCTCTTAAATGATCTGCGAAGCGTTGATTCGACAGCTGATTGCCGACAACTGGTCAATCTTCTGCCTTTTAGTGGGAAGTGGAAGAACCCGAGTGCGTCAAGCTCCAAAGCAGTCCAAAGCCTGGAGATTTCGTCCAAACTAGTGTCGTTCGGCGAAGGGTTCGGACGGGTATTCTCGTTACTCAATATACGCTCAGCATTTGGTGTTCGCTCAGCATCTGATGACGTCAAATTCGCAGACCCCCTGTCTAAATTTACAAAAATGGAATTTACGTCTTTTGACCACCGAGCGAAGTAGGCGCGGTAGTAGGAATACGCTCATACTTATAAACTTCGCTCAGCGTGCAATATGTCATTCCAGAACGCCTACCATTTGGTTGCCGTTTTTCATACGGCATATCATACGTTAATAGATTTTCCTGCAACTTGCAAATATTAGTTTGGTTTTTCTAAAGATCGAGTTTTTTTCTTATGAATACTACACTTCTCCTGCTCCAAACAGGGTGTAACAAGTTCCATGTTATAGAATTTTTAGTAATTCGTTAACCAGAGATACACCCCTCTGTTAAATGTGGAGAAAGTTTAAAATTGATTCTAGATAGGTGATATCGGAAAATCGTCAATTTTTTCCAAATACCGTTATAATTTTTCCTGAATGGATTTGAGGAGATATTTAAAAGACAAATGATACATTTTGGTCTCTATTTCTCCTTTTCAAAATAATGTTGTCGAAATTGATATCTGACGTTTCGAATTAGGTATCGTAACTATCATCAATTTTATTTTTCAAATATGGACAGAATTAACTTCTCAATTGATGGTTATAAAGAGATGCCACACTTGCTGTTTTAATTTTGTTTTGATTGTTTCTCAAAATGGTTTACTAATAGCGAGATGGTTATTCTGGTCTGAAAGTTCAAGCGTACGGGAGTCTGTCAATATATTGAAGATTGAAGTTGAAGTAGCAGCAACAAATTATTGTTATGGATGTGGAACGGTATTCGATCCCATTTCGATCCCGATGTCCCAGTGCAAAGAAAACAATAACCATAGACAGAATGGAAACGCTTCTCATGAAAATCCACCAATATTCTTGATATTGATTGATATTCCAGATAACAGCGAATATTGTTGAAGACCACTTCTTTCTGTGACAATTCTTGAAAAAGAAGATTTAGCTTACGCAGATACAGGGGCCACGCGATCAGTCGGGGGAAAACGACTTTTTGAGATCTATGAATCCAAAAGCACTATACATACGAAAATGTTAAAATAACTTTGGCAGATGGAGGTGCCTTCATTCACTACAGATGTTGTTATTGGAGATAGGAGCAAATGTACAGCCTTCCTAGCATTGACAGAGATAAAATTTGGCCTAACAGATATGATAAGAGCAACTGCTACTGAAGTACCTACAAACACCTAACATATCCTGTTGCGTGATAATGAAGGCACCTCTTTATTACCTGATGAAGAGAAAATACGATTAATGAGTTAATCATCCAGCATCCCGATATTTCCAATTTACAAGGAGAGGCCACGAAGTTTGCCGAGTTGCATATTAATATAAAACAACAGGTGTGTCGCCAATTTCTGTGCCTCACTACCAGTTAAGCAAACAAAAACGTGATGTTCTCAAACGATAGATAGACCAAATGCTAGATCAAGACATAATTAAAGAATGAGCAGCTCTTGTGGTGATGGTGGAGAAACCCGATGATGTCATGATAATTTGCATTGACTACTAGAAGCTGAATCATGTTACGGAAGTGACATGATTCAGGATAGATGACTTTCTACAGTGCACAAAACAGACCAAGTTCATATCAACTATTGGCCTCAAGTCGATATTCAAGATATCTGTAGCAAATGATGACCGAGATAAAACTTTTATCACTACATTTGGATTATTTAGGTTCAACAGGATGCCACTCGGCCTGAAGAACGCGCCCGCTGTTTTTCAAAGGCGCATGTTTTTCAAAGGCGCATGTTTTTCAAAGGCGCATAGACAAAAAAACTCGGAATTTCCTATTTTATTTTATGGTGGCCCCTCTACGCTTTCGTACGTTTCTTCTCTTTATTTAAAATATATGCCCTTGGAGATACTTGATCAATATGATATGGGATACCGAGTGAGATACTTGATAATCATAGAAATAGAATAAGAATTCATCAGGATTCTTGAAAAAACTGGATCTATGATCAACCCCATCACCCCTCTCGTGTCAAACAAAAAATTGTTTAGCAGCAAATGTGGCATTCAAGATAATTTTTAAAAAATGTTTGGAACATATCGATCAAATATCATAAATGATCATTTTTAGGCTCAAGGCCTACTACAGCCTTATTTAATAGCGCATATTTGATCTTCAAACAAAAGCGTGTAAATCATGGCGAACTTTGAACTTCATATAACTCAAAACTAACTTTTTGTCACTTACTAGACCATCGATATTTTCTTATTTCATGTCTGCTGATAATCCCGCTGTGAAACATTTCATACACACGCCCCTTTCACACTTATTTTCTGGGTATCATCCCTCGTAAAATTGATTTATTTACTTGCTGTTACTCTGAATCTCCACCGGGAGAGTTTTTACTGTTCTTCTTCTATTTATTTCATTTACTGGTTGGGAACCAGACATATGTATGTACCTACAAACTATTGGACAATATGTAGACTGATTAATTTGAGGATAAATTTATTTACACCCGTGTTTTATTCAAAAACTCAGAATACCATTTCACAGCGAGATTTTAGAACGAACGCTTAGACTTTCTCAACTTTATAAAGGTACACGGGCACTCCGGGCTCTCTAGACGATTTTCCTCATCCCGTAAAAAAACGCCCGAGGTCACAGTCTCCTCCCAGGCCTGTCCGTCATGTGTGATCCTGCTAGATGGCGTTTTCGTTTTATCAAAATTTAAGACCAATGTCAACCAAGAACAGGACCAAAGCTTTCGTTTTAAAATAATGACGTCACGCATAAAACCTGGTCCTGAATAATTGGGACCAGCGGGAGAAGCTGGTCCGAGCGACTGGTCTTTATTGTAAACAGAAAAAACTAACCTATAAATCAAAACAACAGTTGAATATTATGGTTTCATTATACCATAATATACCTATAAATTAAAATATACCGCCGCCAGCTTGTCGATTTCCCGCGAGGATGTTGAAACAGACATATACACGGTACGTGCATTCTACCCATAAGTCTGTCGTTGCTGAGGATGATCGAGATCCTACCCAAGGATGGACTTATGGGATTCTTCTGCAATGATAAAAGTCATTGATTGATGTTCTTCTGCTCGAATTTTATTTTCTCACCTAGCGGAGAATTCCTCTCATTGCCTTATGAGACGCACGCGGTGTATTCTAATTTATGGGTATATGCATTATACTGTTTGGTGTGGATTGCAAAAAAAATGGAGGCTGTGAAATTTTTGATCAAAAATAGAGAAATAGGAATACAGGGCGATGTAGAAACCCTGTATTATTACTGACAGGGACGTGTTTAATTTTGGTATTCATTTAATCTAGTTCGGAGAAAGAAGGTATATAGGTATATCTTGACTTTCGAAGGTTTTCATCACTCTATTTGCTCAAAAATCATATCATTTATTATTTATTTCAGATGACTAATACACTTGATTGATACTGGAAAATCAATTGATAAGTTTGGGATTATCTATATATTATACACAACAGACATCACATTAGTATATATCAAATAATTAATCTTGGGAAAAAGGAAGAAGTTATCATTATTTCTTTACCAAACTCAAAAAGTGTGGTTAGAATCAGGAAAATTGTTTTCGTTTTATAAAAATAAAATACGTCATTATTTTAGGACCAGTCAAGACTCCTGTTAAAAAATATGTCATTTATATGTCAACCGGAACACGGCGATTCGACCTCCTCCCTCTTGATCTTCAATCAATTTCCCATTGAATTGAGTAGTATCAAAAACCACTTGACAGAGTTATTCAGAAGAAACGTAAAATGTTTAATGCGGAATCATACCTACTTTCCACAGCTTCTCTCTAGCAGGTTCGACTAAATCGAATGGACTATTAGATTCTTTTTGATTTTTTTCTTACTCCTTACCGCTATTGTATTGGGTGATATTGATTTCAATGAAGAATGTATATTAGGTAGGTAATGTTTCAAATTAAATGTATATTTTTGTTCTTATGAGAAACTCCGCAGTATTCAACAATTATTACAACAATAACATTGAATACACGAAGTTATAGAAGAAAAACTATTTACATCACAAAAGGCGACTTAGTGAGCTTTGGGATAAGGCCTATTTGGTTCATTTTTAATGCTCACTTAAGAAGAATGAAAAGCGATGGAATTGTGAAGAATAAATAACATGTTTTCAACAATCGAGCACACTTACAATAAAATGAACACAACTCAAAAATTCAATTTATTTTCATAATCACGTATAACATCCGCACACATATAGCACTGAACAACTTTAGGCAAATATATTACATAGTAGCTTCGTTTTGGTTTGGTTAATTTGTCGATTACAAAAAACGAAGCGATTCAAATCGACTTAACTTGATTGAAATAAAATATCTGTACACAGTGGATTTCATAACTGAAGATTATTTACAGCCAACTCTATGTTAAGTGACCAAGCTACAATAGTTTACACTCGAAACTCAATAACATATATAAATAAACGATCATATAGAATTACCATCTTCTGATAAACAACTAAAAAGGAACCATTCAGACTTACACAACATATCACACAATATGAATCAACAAAAACAGAATTCATCTCAGTCCAAAAATCAAAGATACTTCACTGGTGAAACTAGAAGCGATAAAAGCATTTTTCCACTTTATACCTAGAACTTTAACCATTGAACATTTAGAATGCAGCGCTTCATTTTTGGCATTTATATACAAACATTTTATATTCACTGAAACTTGATTGTCTTTAAATCGAACTAAACTATATTTACATTGGTAACGTTTTATACATTTGCTGATGTCTCAGGCATTGGATATGTATTTCAAATAAACAGACACCTTTAACTTCCACAGTCTAGGCATAGCTTTGGCTGTGTTCCAAGGAGAGACCGGGTATTTTACTTCCTTGTTCGACCCAGTTTTTCAGTCGTCCTCTTAGTTCTTCCAAGCTTTTCGATTTTGCTTTATTGATTCGTTTATATTTGACATCTTTTGGCTTTGTGACAGATCTATGATTGGACATTACTCGATTATACGTCTTAACAGGGTTGGGGTTTTGTTTCTGATTGTCTCTGTATGTATCGTTTTCTTCCTCTGGACTATATTCTGTATCTTCCGTTGACCTGGAAAGAAAACAATGTAAATCACGTTATGTAACTTTTTGGCTCTACCTCTGATTATATGCCATATTTTCGGTTTTATAACACACTTTTTCTTCCAATGATTTCTTTTTGGGAATGCCTCCGTTGACAGTGGCATTTTCTTCATGAGAATCGACGTTACAATTGGATTTTCCCCTCATAGCGAAGGATTCTCTTCTCTTACTCACGTCACTAGTTTCATCTTTTTGGTTATCGTTGTCTGCATCTTCCTCGACACTGGAAAATTATGGTGATGTAAATTTTCTACAAAATTTAAAGGATGAACATACAAAAGTTCATTTAGTAAGGTAATAAGGTTTATTTTTGTTCAAGTAGTGAAAAGTGTCTCGATTCATGAGCTCATTCGCTACGATACATTTTTTTTGTTACTGTGTTACAGAAAGATGATTCTTATTTGACTTTTATAGAGATAAATTACGACGTTCCAGGAAAAATGGTCAAATACGGGCAATATCTCAAGGTGAGTTCTGTTAAGAAAATATTGAATTATGATAAGCGCACACTACGTCAAAAGAAAATCGTAAGTCTCTGCCTGGTAGATGTCGTGTTTTATGGATATTTTATAATTTCTTTTGAAAAAGAATTTTGGTGTAGAATTATCTTATAGCATGTCCACTAAATATGAACAATATTGACATCTCAAAATTCATAAACTAATATTTTATCTATGCATTATGTTTTTGATTAGGTGAAATTACATAAATAACTCGTAGACCACAGAACACGCAAGGCATTAATTGTAGAAGAATGAACGAGTATCTTTTGCATGAAAGTGTAGAAACTGATCAACTAATTTACTTGGAAAGTTTAACTTATATATGCAAGCAATATTACAGTTGAATATAAGGTGGTGAAATATCACCCACAACAACGTATTTTAATTTCCGCCCAAGGTTACAGTGCACAATCTAGAACAACGTAACTTTAATATTAATTGCTTAATTACTCTTACCTATAAACAGTTTCAAGTATTTCAGGTCTTCTCAGAAAGCCATTGTTTCTTCTACCAGTATATTTGAGATTTGGATCAATGGCATCAGAAATGGATCTCATAACAGTTACACCGTCAGCAGACATCGTTCTGAACTTTGGTATGTGATATCCGCCATCATAATCCGCATCTTCCATTACAACTGCGCTATCTGAGTCATTGAGAGATTCAAGATCTGGTAGGCTGTATTCTATATCAGTTATGTCATTCTGAGGAACTTCTAGGCCGTTATCAGTCAGTCTGTTGGTTAACGTCTCTATCAGCCTGGAAAGAAAACACATTGATTTATTTTTATACAGTGTGTCGCATGAATACACATTTGTATTTTTGCCATTTAAAAAACCGGGGTACGAAATTTTGTAGAGTCATACATACCGATGACCCATACTTTTTATGAGATCTATTTAAAGTTTTAACTTTGAAGCCCGCCAGCTTCTACGGTTTCGCAAAGAGGGGCTCCATATTTTGCTTTGCGTCAGATATATCGAAAAAAGTTACTGGAATAATGTTCTAAATTGTATTTTCACATCCCATACAATGTTTTACGAGAAAATTCAATTTTAATTTTCAATATTTTTGTTACGAATGCATTTTTCTGTTTTTTGACACAAAATATGATTTTCTTATATAAGAACCAAAAATGTTACCCTTTTCAAATTGATACCTACTGTCATGACGCTTTAAAAATAAGTTTGAAGGTTATGAGAAGGCATATATTTTTTGTAGGTAAATGATTTAAGGTGATCTGAAGAAAATATAAAAATGAGAATCAGAGTTTTCTCTTGAAACTCGGAATCCAGTTTTTGCATACAATTTAAAACATCTTCGTCCGATATCTCCGACGCGATTTACTCGAAGCAAAATATCAGAAATTGGCCCTCTTTGCGAAGACGTAGGCGGGGTGTGGACATAAAATTTCAGTTAAATAACATAAAAAGTGTGGCTTATGACTATACAAAATTTTGACTCATCCAAATAGCGAAAAAACAGAGGTTTATTACTCATGTTAAATGCGACACACCCTGTATAACGAGATGGATGATTCAACGATATACAAGCTGACTGGAGCATATTAAGACACCATAGAAAAGTTATAATCCTGATATCAGTGTCTTATCAATTAATTCTTATCAGGAAATTCGTCGTTTTCAAAATAGGGACTACGGTGTAGAATTTTGACAAAAAAAAAATATTTCCTCTATCTTGAAAAGGCTTCCAGTGATGATGAGTGATGTAAGAGTAGCACTCGCCAGACTGTGTTAACAGTGTCTGATCAGGCAAAATAAGCTTTGTTCACTTGTCGAAATGAAAACGACATCTTGTGCAGCTTATGGTTCCTGGCGACGCTTTTTTCATGCTTCGAATTCTGAGTGGTTATAGCAATTATTTGTGGACTCCACTTTATAGTTATCTTGAGGTTTGGCGGAATATTTTGCCCCATCTGCTTGACTAGTTGTTCATCCAGTGGCTAATATAAATCTGGTCCAATATGATGGCTTTCCTGGGTATTTTGCGCGCGCTGATTACAGGCCTGTACCAGACATACAACATAATATGGGTTTGTGTAGGTTTTCTTTTGACGAGATCCCAGACTTGACCCCTATAGACTTTTTTCTCAGGAGCGCCATGGAAAGGTTAAAACACCAAGCTTCTGTGTCGACTAGAAAGTTGCCAGAATCCCAGAGGCTGCGGTGGTAGTTTGGAACGATCGTCCACGTGCGCATATAAAAAAAACCTTTCCCGTGTCTTTTTCTTCAAATAGCTTTGTATCATTTTGTCCCAAAAAATATTACACTCATCTTTTTTGAGTCCAACCCTGGACAAGTGATTTTTTTACACCATATGGGTAAATTCATCAAGTCGGTTGATGTATTTCCAAAACACAGAGAAAAAACGGTGAATTTTCTTCATAGAGACAACGCACTTTTGATTATCGATGTCCTATCTGCGACTACTTCTCTATGGTTTTTCAATTTACTTATTCTAAAATTTGTGACCAGTGATCAGGGAAACTAAAATATAATAAAAGCAAAACAAGGATGTTGACTTTGAAAAAAAAATGAACCCTACTGACATTTTTTTAACTTTTCAAATGAAGCAACTAAAAATAGAATTTTTTGCCTAATGGATTTTTTCGTATCAGGCCTCGTTTTACCTGTTTCACAATACTGATTGATTGATTGTTTCATTCTAGAAAAAAATAAAAATCACAAAAAAGTCAGTGACGTTCACTTATTTAACGAAAATATTCGGTAAGATGCCCCTTGGAACGCCACTGGTCTTCATAGTTTTTACATTACAGGATGAGACGGAACAAGGCCTTTATGTCATACACAGGGAGTAACAAATTCGAGTATACAGGTTGTAACAAAGTCGAGTATATAGCATTGGTTACTCGTTAAGCATAACCATGAGAGGTTCAACGTCGGTTAAATGGAAACAAAGTTGCGCAATTTGAATCTCAAAAAAATGCCGCTTCGAAACTTGGAAAATTCCGAAGACTTCCGGAGATATCCGGCAATAACAGATTTATTTGAAATCTTTCTTTATTTTCTCCTAAATTTATTTGGAGTGATAATTGAAAGTGTATGACACATTTTCATGGCCACTTTTTCTGCTCTTCAAGAGAGCATGGTCGAAATTGATATCCGACGTTTCGAATTCTCGCAACCATCATCAACTTTTTTTTTCAAATACAACTTTTCAATTCATTTCTTGAAAACTCTTGGCTTCCTGAAAATAATGATACATCATACTCAACTTTTTTTTTAATTCATTTTTATTTCTTTATAATTTTTTTCAAACTTGAAGCTTCTTTATTCAAGCTTGAAAAGTCACAAGAAATTATGTTTACCATGAATACGATACATGTGTTATGTTCTGAAAGGATCTAACACTCTTAGAAAAAAATCGCTCGGACCCTTTGATTTTTTATTTTTAGAAAGAAAGATTTTGAGCTTATAGTCAACTTTGTCACATTCATCCCTTTAACCCCAATAATTTAAAATGGGAGGGGGGTCGAGTGATACATTATTTTGAAGGCCCTTCGAGCCTGATTACATCTGCCGTGTTTCAAGCCTCTGCTGTCGTTCCTTTTGATATGTTTTTTTTTGCATTTATTAAATAATTACCTGCAAGAGTTAATCTCTCCAAACTAAGAGGATATGATGTTGGACAGAAGATCTTAAAAATGAGCTATTACTCAATCATTTTGACGAGTTTGGAGAAGTTAACTCCTGCGGGTAATTATTTATTGAATAAAAAAAAAAGTTTGACAGGCTGTCATATCAACAGGAATGACAGCAGAGGCTTGAAACTTGGCAGCTGTGAACAGGGTCGAAAACCCTTCATCACTTGACCCTCATTTAACATTCTGGGGTTGGTGTTCACTGCCATGCGGGGATGAATGTGAAAAAGTTGCCTATAAGCTCAGAATCTTTACTTCTAAAAATAAAAATCGACGGGTCCGAGCGATTTTTTTCTAAGCGAACTATGAATGACATAAAGGCCTTGTTTCGTTTTGAATGGTTCACCCTGTATGTAGGGCAAACGTTTTATTACTAAAAATAAATCTGTGGAATTCTTTCCATAAAATTAGCTCAGGAAGACGCCATTGAATTTAAAAATATGTTCGCAATTGAGGAAACACTTGATTCCTAATTAGACCAAGCATTAGAGATATTTCCGTGACAAAAAAAAGTAGAAGAAAACCGACTGCATCACGATGTTAAGCACATTCACTAGTGATATTCCATCATGTTGGCTCAAAATCAATATGTGCGGTAACTTATAAACAATTAAAGCGTCAAAATTGAGTTTTTCTTCCGTTTTTTGATTATAGAATCTTCATTTTTGAAAAGTTCAACACCCTGTATCCTGAAGACTTTTAATGAAAGCAGGTCAGGATTAAGCATTTAAATCTATTGTACGCAATTAGGAAACACCCAGTATATACAGTGTAACCCATTTGTCTTCGGGTCACTCTAAAAAAAGTTGAAAAGTATGGAAACCCATAATTTTACGTTTTTCTTGTCTCTTTGCGGTCTATCTAGTACAATAATTCTATTAATTTGTTGTGGTATGGAATAGATTTTCTGTGTAAAATACTTCAACATACAGATTCATAAAGATTGATCATGTTGCCACATTCAATAAAATGAATAATAGTCATAATCATGACAAATTACCAATGCTGTCATGGACATATTACCAAATTAATAACCAGTCCTACTTGAATAATACCGTATGTTTATTAGCCGATCAAAACGGTTTGATATGGTAAATACCTTGAAATTAGTTATTGGTTTTTATTAAATCGTTCAATTTTTAATAAATTGTGACTTTCAATAACATGCGATATATTCGACTTAGCATGCACTTGAAAAGTATAACATACTTACCGTTGTTGTTTAAATATGAGATTTTCTCGAACATTCAACATAACAGCGATGTCCTTCTGTTTTCTGATCAGTCTGGATTCAAACAATAACAGCTTTGAACTTATTGCCTTTAGCTGATCACATTTTTCTTTCTGAAGTCTTGTGATGAAAAGTTCCTGAAATGGAAGGGAAATTCAAAAAAAGGAATGATAAACCTACCCTAACGTGATTACAGAAACCACACTCCCAGTGTTTTTATCTAGACATCGCACATCGCAAAAAGGAGGGCTCTCCCCTGCTTGCTTTTTTGGCAATGTGTAAACGTGCCCAAGTGATAGTGAAAACGATCTATCTCAGCATATCTCTCAAAAAAATATCGATCAACAGTACATTATTAGGGTGTACCTGATATTTCTCTCGTGAGAAGATGCGGAGCTGTAACAACAAAGTCTTATACCCACCGATCGCATTGTAATCGTTTTTGTTAGAGAAAATGTTTTTTTTTTTAAATTTGACTGCTAAGGTATTGAATAAGTATTCTTTCACAAGTGTGCTTCAAGAATCAGTGGCCTAATTACTTAACTGATTGCTGTATTTCAGGCGTTACGACTTTTCGGGGTATTGGCCCTGATATTGCAGCCTCCGTTGAGGTTATTGTGTTTTCTCTGTGCCGGTTTTTCGATTGATGAGCTGGGTTTGTGACTCTTTCTTCTGTTTTTATGTCCGACCTTTGCGGACGTGTAAATTCCCCTGATCTCTTTTCCAAAAAATCAGTGCTTCATATTCAAAGACGATGTGCGATGCTGTTTCCTGTTCTTCTTTGGTTCATCGTTGAACAGTGCCATATGGAAGAGGGTATTGTTCGCTAATTGGCTCACTTTTGAGGTAAGGATTTTTCTTTCTTCAAAATTTTCTTGCATGCAGTTCTTTATTACGTGTCCTTCCGCTTGGAAAAACATTAGCGTGCTCTTCAAGGGGATCATATCATGATTTCGGCGTTGGGGTTTCCCCTACGATTCCGATCCTGCTCCAGAATCGACAATGTCATCATAGAGATCATAAGATCATAAGATATCTATTCGATAAGACTATTGATTCGATAAACAATCAAACCTCAATGATATTATCATTCATGTCAACTTATCGGATATATAAGTGTCAAATGTTGAGAAATTGGGCATAAGGGATCCGTGCATGGTTGTGCTAGTTATTTGAAGGGTCCTTGGGAGTTTGAGTGTCCCCAGCTGCTGCCATGCTTGCTTTTATTTTTATAAATATATCTAGGGAAAGTGGTTATGCTGCTACGGAAACATGCTAGTCTATCTGCCAGTTCTGTGGCTGCTTGGACAACGGAACCGTAAACAAGACAAGTGTTGGTCTTACCAGAGTGTGTACAGTAGAGCCAGTTCAATTCAGACTCCAGATCTTGCTGTCTTTCATTTGGCTTCTCTTAGCAGCTGCAGTTCTTTTCAACCATCGCTTTAAGTAACAACGAAGAGAGATTTCTGAATACTTTGAGTTGAAAGTGAGTACTTGGCAGAGTATCGGTATGAGTGTGGTTTTGCTCTGCTGCAGATGAGCAGGTTTCATATTCAGGGGCTTTGTTCGAATGAGTCTAAAGCTCACTCGATTCTGTTGTCACAATTTGGCGGGCCCAATCATCATGTTCTTCTCATCATGGAAATTTCGGAAGAGAGAGTGGTAAGTATGCACTGTGTGATTTTGCCAATGTGTTGTATTATCTAATAGATTCGATGATCTGAGCTTTGGACAAAAAACGGGTCATCAATTATTGCGGTCTGTTGTTATTTCAGGCATAGACAAAAATTTGATGCTTCAATTAAAAAAAAGACTCTTTTAGAAATGATGACTCCCTTTTATATGTGCAGTTTCAAAGTCTACTATGTGCTACATCATTGATGTGATATTTTTCCTGCATCTGAATGAATGAAAGCTAAGTCTGAATATTCCCCGAAACTATTTAAAAAAAAAGTTTGTCGACATTGAAGAAAGTGTTTTGATGGGATCTAGTCATAGGTACTTTTTTTTTTGAAACCCCACTTTTTTTCAGGATTTTAGTTTTGGCATCAGCATATCTTCCTTCAATGATCTTCTAAAAATGAGATTTTCAAGTTCGTTCACGATGCTGTAATATTGAACTATTGACTACATCAACCGTATCAGATTTTATGGGAAAAAATGAAGCTGTCATTTCAAAAAATTGAATCTATGAAGATACCACCCACAGTGTCAATGCAGGATAAACTGTTCGCTTTTTAGTTGGATCAGGCTCTAAAAGTTCACTTTCTACAATAATAAAAAAATTGGCAGAACTTGCGTATAGAAAAATTTTCGTTATTCCTTTCTGATCAATAAGGTACATACATAGTACAAATATTCACCAAATTATCCGTTTGATCATTCGCTTCTCTAATCCTCCATCATTTTATTCAAGAATAATGGGAACTTCTATGAATCACAATGATCAGGTATCAAAACTTAAATTTTCCTTATTACATCTGCATTATTTCGAGCGGTGTTGCGTTATACAATGCAAACAATTTTTTTTGGCACAATAACTTCCAATCTGTTTTTTATCCTGTCACATCAGCGACCCAAAACTAAAGTACACTTTCAAGTCAAACGAGGCTTGTTGGATTCATGTGGGAAATAGACTGAACCGTTTCCTTGATGGATTAGGTATCTGCTGATAAACAATTCATGCCATCTACACCAATTTGTTCCGAGGCCTGCTAGACGATAATCTGTTTCACATTGATCCTTTTGAAATCGTAACAGTACGGTTTTACCTATAATTACTGAAACGTGACTGTGAAGTAAATGTAGGCAAATATGAAGGCGTGAGAAAAAGTGAAAAAACGAGATATGCGCGATGGAACAGTACGATAAATTGATTAGATATATTCAATGAATAATAAGTAATCGATTGACTCACTTCAACTGTCCCGTTAGTTCACTTGTGCTTTTGTTTTGTAAAACAACATACAAGAGAAAATGTTATCTAATTATCTCTTTCACTGTTTTATGAACGTGAAGTGCTACGTTAATTTCAAAACCTTAGCGAGAACGACGATCTGAAACATTATAATTTGCGGAGTTCCTTTTGTGAGTAAGTCGAATTGTATCGCGACTTCGTTACATTTGCATATTATATGGAAATGAGGGAGGCTGTAGTAGAATCAAGATAACATGATAGCAGATTCTCATTTCGTAAATGTTCATAAAAACCTTCCAACACGTTCAAGTTACCAAAATAATTTTGACATTAGAACTAATGGCTAGATATATCTTCCTCTATTACCAGAATCTTTTTGCGGAAGCATAGCAATATCTCAAATCATAGATGACAACTTACCTGCATTTTATAAGCTCTTCTCCACGCCATAATCTGTTGAGCTTGCTGTCGTGTTTTGGCTCTAAGATCTCGAACTAGCTTTCGAGCATCTTCCAGATTCTCCGCGTCGCTGCTGTTCATTTGCTCATCTGAAGGATTACTGCTTGGTTGGAGAAAAGGACGAGGTGTGGAGCCTAAACTTCCAGATCTGCAAAGAAATAACGGAATGGTTGAGAAGAGACAGATTCACCAAAAATAGTTTGAACAGAATATTCCAACTTGATCTTTCAATAAAATATTTACTAAAGTATATTTGACTCACACCAGCATTTGATCACCTTAAAAACGTTTAAAATTTGATGTGCATTGCAAAATCTTTGATATTCCAAGAACCAAGGTTTTATCTGCAAACAGAGATAACACCTTATACCTAAGCTTGAGAGGCCATTCAGTTCAGATATATCCAGGAACAACTACAGACGTCCCAGCACACCTAGCCTTGGCACACCACATTCTATGAACCATTTTGCCAGAAGATCACCAATAAATCGCTTCCGCATCTGAATATTATTTAAAAGTCAAAGGCCTTTGTCAATTTGCAAGGACATATCCAGGAGTGCATCCTACCACCAAAAGCTTATCATTCAACCTTGATCTTAACACACATGCAACAATATCTAGCCGGGTTCCGGTTTCTTGAAGAAGAGAATAATTGAAAATAAAGGTCACATGATTTGAACCAATGATCAATGGTGAAAAGAACTGCGCTCTTTGGAGAGTTGTAGAGTTGTTATCCGAGTTCTAAAACAATAAGATGGACGTATCAAGAAATCCGTGAACTCTAAACTCTTGGTAATCATGGTTTCGGTGGTTTGTTATACAAGAAGAAAAACTTACACTAGAAGAATACATCCTTGAAGATACACATTCCAATTCGCTAGGATTTTCGTAGCCATTGAAGGAAAGAAATGTTTCACACGTGGAAAAGTGGGCTTCAATATTATATTATTTTGATACTCATGAATATATTCAGCATATTTTGAAATTGATTCGATTTTTATTGCTTCAAAACACAATACGCACAGAATGTTTCATAAGAAACGAACAATAATCTGTTGACCTATAACACACAAATCGAAGTAAACATATTGATGGAAATGCTATACTTAAATGGTAAGGACTTATCATTTGCCCACATACATATAATAAATTCGTTGCTTATTCGGAGCAAAAATAATATGTATAAAGTTCATGAAAGCAATTTCATTACCTCTATAATAAATGAATGAAAATAGACTGTCAAAATGATTGAAGATGATGATGGATGTATTTGGTCCATACAAAAAGATAGAAATCAGACGAATGGCGATGTATTGGAATTTGGTAAGTTGTGTAACACAAGAAAATGAATCATTACCTTGACATATTATGTAGCAGTTTGCTGCAATTACCATCATATAAAAAGCCGATTTAAATATTGTTTCCACTGGGGAAATGAACTACGACAAGCATATAAAGTGGGCATTTTGAGGAAACTGCATCAACTTAAAATGTTCTCTTTTGTTATATTTTCAGAGGTACTAATGATTTATTCATAGTATCTTCATGAGAAGGTAAAACCTCCTCTATAGTCTACCTCAAAAGGGTGCTTTCACTCTACTTTGGCATACTTTATACTGAACTTTTAAATCATCAGACAGCTTCTTGAATAGCCGACGAACTCTTCAAGCTTGAAGCTCTTCTTATGCCAAATGTATGATGTTACCCTGATGGGGTCAAGCGTTGTCTTCTTTCAACTCAAATCTTCACCAAGTTATTGTCTTTAAAGAAAAACAATAATTTATTTGATAACCAAATTATGATGGTGTCTCTGAGGTCCCAGTCTTCCTATCCAAAATTAGCAAATCCAAAGCAGAGCTTCGCCCCAGCAGTTACCATACAATCCAGCTATTTCAGCCTATGATTAACGTTTGAAGAAAGACATGATTATCATACAGAACAGTCCACCGTTGCCTTTGAATTTAGCCGTTATTGTTATCAGTGTAGCAACAACGCATATTGAGATAACACATTTTTAGTACATTGGAATTTGTCAAGGGCACAACAAAAATATACATGGAAAACCTATAGGACCTGTAGAAGTCCTAGCAGAAAATAATATTCTGAGAATTCTTCAGAAGTTTGAATGAAACAAAATTTTATAATTCGTTGCATTGAACAACACTGGATACTTGCTTGTCTAGCTGCTAATAAAAAGGCCAGATATCGTTTTATTTTTTTTTCTAGTTCTCATGTGATTTCTCTAGAATTTGCATTTTTTTTAGAGATCTCTTAATCCAGGTTATTCAAATTCCTGTTAGTCTATAACTTTTCGCACTTTCAAAAAACTTTCTAGTAGAGTATAAAGAAAAAGAAATAGATACTAAGTATATCTGTATCGTTCGAAGCTGAAAAAGTGAATAGTGCAAATGAATCAATTTTTATATTCTTGTTATGATTATTGGCTAAACAATATCTTGACCAATCCATTCAATATTGGATAGTTAGTTTTATTGTGGCTCTCAATCGGATAAGGAAATGCCGATGGGCTAATAAGGAGTATTCCACACTTCATTGAAAAACGGACAGAGAGAAGCCTCGCCAAAAGAATTGAGTGATCCATTTATCATTCTTGGAGTGTAACTCACCACCGCCCAGGGGGTGAAGTTGCGAAGTTAAAAATAGACGCAACAAGTTTCATCCTAAAAACAATCATCGATGGTTCCAAGCGTTTTATTTTTTTTTCTTAAGGGTCTGTTAATCTAAGTTGGATACTTTTAGCTGGAATACACTGGATAATATTCTGTTGAGTGATTAAAAAGGTGGAAGCTCAGACGACAATGAAGGAATGAGCGTGAATTGGTTTTGCTGATTTGGTTTTTTTACAGCTTAGACAATTTATCGTTATCAGAGACTTCCGTGTGTAGTTTCAGGTTTTTTGTCTGAGATGTATTTTGTCAATATTATGATATTATCATATATCTAGATAAGGTATTGTTTATTTTACTCATGTATATTTATTATAGATATCGATAAGAACAAAAAAATAAAGCAAAAAGAAATAAAAGAACGGAAAGTATTACAAATATCGTTTAAAAAACGTTCAAGGTTCTACAATACTCCATTTATTTCAGGACAGAATATGACCGAACAATAGGCTATTGCATAATGTATCTGCAGCTGACCTTATAACTCGTTTACCTACCCGACATCCACTTCCAAAAGCGTTTCCAAATACACCATGATCAGCGATAAAAATCCTCAATATCACCAAAATAACACCAATCAAGTCAAAACTCATCAAATATCATATTCAGCACAATATCGAAACTGAATTGTCGACATTTAAAAAACATGTCGGTATTCGTTCAGGAATTTGCACCGCGAGCTGTGCTGCTGGTCACCCAGGCGAAATATCAACCGGTACTAAGTCCGGCCAATGGGTAAGGTATGGTAGATAGTAATACTCCTGCAAAAGTCACAGTTGTCTAGGTTTTCTGAATCGAATTTACGAGGGAGTTGAGATATGAATTATGTCATGTCAGATATTTTATGTTCTTATTTTTCATGATTGTCAACAGGTTTTTGATAAATCCATTGACAGATTGTAAGTCAGGCGATGAAACTAAAAAAGCAGCTTTGCAATACTGTTCTGCTGTAATCTCTTAAGCATTGAATATCATGAATGTCTCACTGAATATGTTTTTGGAAAAACTGTCAAGCTTCAAGTTCAAAAAATTCACCACATCCCTTTTTCGTAATTTTACTGTCACAAAGGTTTGGAGACAGTTTAATACAACTATTTTCTTTCATTTGTTGTCAAAAATCTACTGGGGAAGTAAGTTCGGCATTACAGTAAGGACTGGTTGGAGCAAGACTTTTATTTATCATTTCTTGTCAAATGGCAAAAGAATTACTGTTTGCTCTTGATTGATTTTATGTTTTTGCGTGTTTGAGACGCATAGCGACGCATAATAAGAATCAATTTTCCCATCATAATTCCTGGGAAGGCGGTTTTTTCGCCTGGGCATAAATTGGTATATTGCGCCGCTTACGTCAAAGTGTTCATCTCTAATTGAATAAGATAAGCTCTAGATCCCAGAACGTTATTGTCTATACCATAGTATTCTTGAGGTTTTGCCGGAGAATATAATAAGGGATCCAAAGTTCGAACAGTTCAGTCGTGAATTATAAGTGGTGAATGGACAGTTCACGAGTAAGTTCCAAAACTTAATAAGTGCGAATATAAATTAGGTTAGGGTTATGGTGAAATCGTTAAATGTTTCAGTTTGGACACTATCACCATAATTTTTGACATCAAGATGCTGTCCTCTTATCATCACATTCATAGTTCATACAGGTATTTTCGCTAAAATTTTTGCGAACATATTCTGAGCTTAATAGAGATTTGAGAAATGAGCAAACGCATCATCGAATTAGTTCTAAGTTTCTTGGTTCCGCGAACAACTTATCCAACACCTTCATCGCCACACAAATAATTTCAAAGTTCTATAAACTATTGATCCTTTAACTCTTCCAAATCATCTCTTTTACTTAAATACATCATCTTAAAAATAGGCTCCTCAAAAACCACAAAAACATGTTTTATTTTAATTTTAGCTAAGTCTTCTCATCATGCATTTATCAAATTGTCTACCTATTAATTTAGTTCATAAAATGGATGCAATATTCTCTTAGCTGGAATTGTTCGGAATAAAATCCTTGCCGTGAGTTAAGGATATCGGACATATCCGGATTAATCTAAAAAGAAATTTATTTTTGTGGTTCACGAAGACGAGATTGTTAATCCGCAATGAGTATCGTGCTTTTCGCGAACAGCTTGATGTGATTTTGCGCAAGTGAAAATACTTATAATAACGTATGCATACAGGGGTTAGAGGTCCCATTTTTCTTTTCCCTGGAGAATTTGGAGGCCATTGTTGCAATACTTAAAACACTCAGCGGCTATGAGCTTTTACGCTCCATTTCAGCTCTTCCTGTTTCGTAAAAAAAAACAATGTAAATTTTCCTACTCGAGTTGTGTTATTTCCCGAGAATCAGTCTGGATATCGTATTTATCATTCATGCTGTGCAGTACCAAAAAACGTTATATACAGATGAAGGAGTTGAGGAAGTCTTCAGAAAAATCTCCGTAGTTCGAATTACATAAAGGGGTACACCAATTATCCTCAGCTTATTTTGTACTGTAATAAGTATAGATCCATATACAGAAATCTTATCAAATTATCCAAAAATCTACTACACCAGGAAGATCTGAGAATCGAACAATAAACGTGAAGCTTGCCGGTCAATTGTGAATGACATGTGTAATCGTACTCCGAACAATCATCGAGAGCCTGGCAATACCTTGAACTCTTTCTAGTGTAGTGTAGTTGCTGAACTCACTAGGAATCTTCCTGACTCTCCGGATCCATTATCCTACTTTAATGACATCTCTGTGTTGAGCTCATTCCAGTTTGTTCCAGTACAGAGGGCCGAGGTTATGGATGTTATTCTTGATATAAACAAGTAGATCGTCGTGTGGTGAGGATGGGGTGAATGCCATGATTCTCATGCAGCTGCCTGATGATGCTTTGGATGATTTGTGTGCCGTAATTGACAAGTCTTGGTCTCGGAGAGTTTTTCTTCCGTGCATGCATTGGTTATACTTCTACACAAAGGCAGGAACGTCGCTGCCAATTTTCATCCAATTTCACTGTTTTTTACGCTGTCGAAGGTGATTGAAAAGGTATTCAAAGGGAGAATGTGGAGCTACCTCAGCTCTCACCACTTGATCTGTCGAGAACAGTTTGCATTTCAGATTTCGTTGGGTACATCTCTTGGAAAGTGTTTTGCTCAACCTCAATCAGGGTGAGGCGGTGGTGGCGGTGCTGTTTGACTTGTTCAAAGCCTTTGATTGTCTTGATAACAGAATACTGTTGGCTTAGCTCTCCAAATATGGATTAAGAGGGGCCTCTTGCATGGTTTGAGTCATATCTTGTTGGGGGCAGTCAGTCAGTTTTTGTGCGGGTAACAAATCAACAGCCTTGGATATCAGGTGTGAAGAGCCTCAAGGATCAGTGCTTGGACCTGTACTCTTCTCATTATATATCAATGACCTGAGTCGTTTGAATAACTCAGGACAATCTACTATTTTTGCTGCTGATACCTTTATAGCCTGGCATAACATCTTCTGAGCTGAGAGAAACTATCTTCATCGATCTGGTCGAAATCAAGAAATGGTGTGAAGTGAATCGTCTATCTCTCAATATCGTCAAAACCAACATTCTGGGGTTTAAATGCAACATGAAGAGATTTAGATGGAAAGATGAAGTTCTCCAGGAAGTTTCTGGGTAATTATATTAATAAAAATCCTCGCTTTGAGGAGCACATTTTCAAAATCAGCCGGAAATTGTCATCAGCTTGCTTTGCCATCAGAGCGACATATTCACAACTTGGCAGTGAGGTTGCCAGAACCGTCTATTTTGCTCTGTTCGAATTTCACCCGAGGTACGGAATTCCATTTTGGGGTGTAGGCACCCAAACTAATATTAAAATGATCTTCTTGTAGAAACGGGCAATTCGCAGTGTTGCTGATGGTGCTGATAATTGGGAGTCATATCGACCTCCTTCTCTCTCCTTGAAAATTCCGACTATGACTACTACTGTACATTCCTGGGACTGCTACTCTCGTTCATAAACGTGCTCTCATGAGTGTGGACCGTCACCTTTTCATGTTACACGTAGATCCTCACTTCGACCGCTCCCTCTACCTTTTCCTTGTAGTACCCTCGTCCAGAAATCGATTGGGTATAAAGGAATACAAATTTACGATCACTTGCCCTTAAAATTAAGAACAATTTTAGATCTGATACATTTCAGAGAGGCTGTGAAATATAATTCCCCTCCAACATGTTTGGATGGATATCATAGTAGTGATATTGGATAATTTTTATAAGGTACCTATTTAAATTTATTGTGTAGAAATTAAGAAATTTTAGTTCTTAGTTTGAGTAGTTTAATACGCTTTATCAATGAAACATTTTTTTTTTAAAGACAATAAAGCATATATCTGATTGATAGGGTTGTTTTTTTCGGGCCGCGCATGCGTATATGTCAGGTCAGGTCGCGACACTAACATCAGATCTTTAGCTAAATGAGAGGAGTGACGCGATTGAAAAAAGGCACTTTTGATGGCCAATTATAAAATTCACATCAACTTTAAGTATACCTTAGCTAAAATGTCACTTGAGGTGACATTAAAATATCGGCCCTAGATATGCTGGATCACCCTATACACTCCATAGCCATCCTTCATTACATCGTTTTTTTCAGAAAATGTTCTAATACTACTCAGTTTATCTCTGAAATGATAGATATCATCAGTTTGTGCCACTTCAGGGCAAATATTCAAGGTTATTGAAAGCTTAATCTGGAGTGTATGAGGAAAATATTCAGAGTATCGAAAAGAAGTAGGTATAGTGTAACAGCAGATTCCCTACAAAAAAATAATAGGATTAACCCCATTTGTCTAGTCCGAAAGTTGATATGAAAAGAGATTCAGGGTGTCAAAGTTATTATTTTTTCCAGAATGTCTGTAAGGTTTTATCGGGAGTCCGACGATCTGTTTGCCTCTTTTCTTCGATTTCTCTAATCATAATGTCTAGATCGGCTGATAGCAAGATGACTTCGATCCTACTGCTCCAGGACCGACCGGGCTATGTCTGTATTGTCTGTAGCATCTAAAGTAATCAAATTCTGTATAGTAGAGTATTCCTATATCTGTCGTACTGTCACTGAACCTCTTACACATTACTTGACACGTTCGAGTTACTTTATCAGTATGTGAACGTGTTGACTGACATACATCGGCGCGACATTATCAAAGCCATAGAAAAGTGATTAAAATATATTCACTTTTCTATGATCAAAGCTGAAAATATTTTGAATTGGTTTTGCTTCAGGAAATGTTGAACAACATGCTTCGACTTCGACATTTCCAAACTAGTCATGTCGATTCGACTTCTTTTCATCCGTACCGACTTGGTTCGGATTGCATTCGATTCGACCCGACATGGATCAACAATGCCGGGCGACCATCCTCACTGAATTAACATTGTCGATCGACACTATTCGACCGCACTACTACTATTTAATGATTCTCAATCTACAACCTGATCTGCAGTAGTACCATACTTTTTTGTGTAGTACCATACTTTTTTGCTGATGTGAAACCCGTTATCAAAGCCAAAGCCACTCGAATCTTTCAGGCCTTGTGGACCGGGAGATAACGGCCATTTTTGGGTAACGTTCAATGCCCGTCTGCCGAGCTGATGTATGGTATATTTCAATACTTTAAGTCGATCCAATTCTATAAAAATAATTCCCTTCCGTGTACCAACTCCAAGATCAATAATTGAAATTGTACTAAAAAATTAAAAAAAAATAACGATCGATGTCCATCTGCCGTTGTGATTTTTTGATTGTGTACTAAATAAAATTCATCGGTAACTCATCGGCAGACAGTTTCAAGTGATGGGTTCTGCAGGACCTTACTATGAAATTGTTGTGGAAAATAAAAAAAAAAGATTGATGCTCCTCTGCCGAATCAAAGGTAGGTTTAAAAGCTCAAAGGAAACCCTAAAAATCCATCGGCAGACATATAGGACATATACTTAATAATAATTGCGAATTTGTTGTTTGTTATATTTTCATAACAAATGGATTGACAAATGTCCGTCTGCTAATATCATACACTGTCACGAAAATATCGTAATTAAAAATTCTCATTTATTATAAAGTATATGTCCTATATGTCTGCCGATGGATTTTTAAAGTCTCCTTTCAGCTTTTGAACCTACCTTTGAGACGGGCATCAATCGTTTTTTCATCATTTTCACAACAGTTTGATAGTAAGGTCCTGCAGAACCCATCACTCGAAACTGCCCTTGTTCAGCATATTTCAGCACGTTTTTACTTCGACCATTCGAAGCGTTTTCATATGTAAATAAATTATCAGAACCTTTCAAATTTAAAACGCTCCGAGCTCGACCGGTGACGTCACAGCACCCGTCGCTTCTAATCGGTATTGAGTGAACACTGAACAGGTCACCGGTCGATACAAGCGTCGTTTTCAACTGTCAGTTTGAACTATTTTTTGTCCGCATCACACATTTTGTATCACAAATCAATAGCAGAACCGCAAAACTATAAAGTTATGACCAGAACAATAAAATAACCAATCAAACAATTTCAAACCTACGCATGCCGTTGCTCACCCGGTATTGAGGCGACAGATGGAGTGACGTCACAGTGACGCCAAAAATATTTTGATATATGAAGGCCCGTGAGCTTATCAATTTTCATGCAGTCGAGCTCAAATTTTGCTTATGTGTCATTCTTCGAGCCTTTTGAATCCAGATCCAATGATGGGTTGAGTTTTGTGTGCTACCCATGTTGAAGTTTAACTATCAATTGCTTGGACAAATATAACTGCACTGTACTAAGATCAAAAATGAGTATTTTCCCAGGACAGGCAAATTAAAAAATTCATACAAACATAATAAAAGTGTTTCAACCGTTCATCGAAGGCGCCGTCACAAAATTAGATATTGCAGCAGCTATCAACTAAATGTCAGTCATTAACGAAGTTTTTACTTATGAATAACACAAACGAGGAAATGGCAGACGTATGTACATTACATGTATGGACGAAAAACGGTAACCGTAATTAATACGACGATGCGAACCTTGTATAGCTGCTGAAGAAAAATGTTTACTTTAATCGTAGATTATTAAGCTCATTTCATCCATTGATAAAAAAAAAATCAGTTATGAGATTTGTAAAATTTCTTTGGATGATTTTGCGATATTTCTGTGGATTCCAATGAGGGGGGATATTGTCAGATTTCTCGGAGATTGGAGGTGTACTAAAATATCGCAAGATTAGAGGACTGTTAAAATTTTCATGACTCCCAAATACGCATAATTACAGGTTTATTATATGTATAGAAACGGAACTACGCTACTTCACGAAGCTCACTTGAATGGAAAACGGAGATGAGAAACATAGGTAACCATCTAATTAATTTTTATGACATTGCTATTGCCCTGAAGAAGATCTAAATCTAGTTAATTATAACTAGGAGAAAGTATGACCAATCTGTGTTACACCCCAACGAGACGAACCCAAGAAGTTGCATTCTAATTAGAAGTAACATGAACGCGCTAACGCCGTAGAGGACTTACTGCGATAAGGACATCACGACAATAAAAACAAGCCTTTCATTAAAGGGGATCAAACTGGTTGTAATACCGACATAAGCATACCTTCCACATGGACAACAAGGGAGGCCACGCTTAGAGCGCTGCATGATCGAACATCCAGGAATAATAATAGGGTGCGAAGCCGATGCACACCACACAATTTGAAGGAGCACCGTCATCAACAGCTATGAAATAACTGTCTTTCCACGTATTCCCAAGCGTACGCACGCCACTGGGAACAGGCCAATTTTCGCTACGGTGAAAATAAGAGGTCGAGGAAGTGAGCAACTCATTAATTTCTAATACCTCTCTGCTTGTGTTGCTATTTCCCTGCTTCATCCTGCTTCGAATATTATCCTGGCAACACCTACCATCACAGCTGCTGACTTCACTCTTGGCCACACATTGCAAGTGGGAATGGTTCAACTTGTTCCTGCTTGCACTGCGCTATACACCTGCCTTGTCCTGCTTCAAGTCCTACCCCAGCAGCACTTGCCGTCTAAAAAATATGCGATTTCAGATCACTATTGACGTCACACGTTGCAACCCGTTAGAAGCAGGATCGGTCAAACAAGATTTCGCTTGGGCTGCGATTTCCCTTCCCTATCTTGCCTCCAACTCCGTACCAGCAACCCTCACCGTTTCCGAACTGCGGAGCTTCTTAGCTTTGTTGTGACTAGCCTCACAAAGGAGGCAGGATCACTGGAACAGGTTCTTGCTTATGCTATGTCCCTGCTTTATCCTGCTTCAAGCCCCGTACCATCGCAAGTCCTACCGTTTTTTGATTTTTGTTGTTGAGGATGGTCATGGAACTCTACAACTTTTCCAGTTATTATAATTTCGAAACGTTAAATGTATTTCAAAACACGTCGAATGTTCAGAATGCGTTAATTGTCTTCGCTGTCGCTTTCTCAATCACATTTGACTATAAAATGTTATTGGGAAAGCGTTAAATGTGATTCAGAAAGCATCAAATGGAAAAAATTCAAACTTCTACCTAGTTTATGATAATGTTTCGCTGGCCGGGTTGAGAGATTGGGCAGGTCCGCCCCTCTGCTGAGAAACAGACCAAGCTCGACGCGATCGGCGCCTGCGGATCCGGCCACTGGCTCCTATCGCTCGGCGGTCGGAAGGGCAAATGAGGTTGTTATCCTTTCGGAGGAAGAGGCCACCACAGTAACACCGGAGGAAGCGGCGGCAATCCGAAGACACCTCATCGCCCAGATGAGGCTGACCATGGAGGCCCCGCAGATGGCCTCCGAGGCTTCAGTTCCAGAATTCGGGTCTTCAGGAGAACGGGGGAAAGTTGTACTAATCCAAGAGCCTTACTGCTCCGGGGATAACATCAGAGGCCCACAATTCACCGGTATGACCATCCACACCGGCCATGGAGGACCAGATCGACCACGGACCTGTAAAGCGGTATCCAAGGAGCTACAGGTAACTCACTTGCCACAGTTGGGTACCATGAAGGATGCCACTGTGATCCTCCTGGAACACAACCACCAGGGGACAAAGGGTGAGTTGCTTTGAATAAATCTCTACCTGCCGTATAATACTGTGCGTTCACTTCCTACGGATTCAACACTTGTCTAAGCAAGAAAGCAAGTCCATGGGCTCCAAAGGTCGGCAGATTCTCTCCCCAGGTGAAATAGATGCAGAGGTCCAATCCCTGACAGATGCAATTAGCACCGCATTTGAAGAGTCTTCTTGCCCACTCAGGAGAGTGGGGACCAAAAAAGTCCAATGGTGTAGTCTCTGGAGCGTCTTGAAAAGGAATTCAGGAGCAGGTCACATCACCGAGCACTCTAGGGTAAAGTGCAAGCTGACTGGGACAGCTTCGTTGAAGCCAAAAGGAAATTCAAGTCAGAGGTAAGAAAGAGCAAAAGAGCTGCATGGCGTGGATTCAGTAGGGAGATAGAATCTCTCTCAGAATCAACTAGACTATTGAGGCTACTTAGCTTAGAGGGAAAAACAGAGATAGGGCTGTTGAAAAAAGAAGACAACACATGGACTGATGACATGGAGGATACTTTAGACCTTCTTCTACGTACTCATTTTCCTGGAGAGGGCAATAGACCTACTCAGGAGCCCCTCCCTATCCTCATTGTGGACTGGGAAACGACTGACAAAGTCGTTACAGATGAAGCAATTGAATGGGCCATAAGTGGGTTCAGTTCATTAATGGCTGCAGGTCCTGATGGTATTTTTCAGGCGATGATGCACAGGGCTAGGCACCTGATGCAACCTTGGCTAAATAACATCTTTAGAGCAAGCATCGCCTTGGGACACGTTCCAAACGTGTGGGAAACCGCCAAGGTAGTCTTCATACCCAAAGTTGGGAAGAACTACGGGCGCCCAAAATCGCACAGGCCGATAAGTCCAACATCTTTCGAAGCTAGAACCTTGCAAAGATTGATTGATAGGTACCTACATTATCTCTTCATAGGAACTAGCATACCTACTGCAAGGGCAAAAGCACGGAGTCCGCTCTCCATGCGGTAGTGCAACCAGCTGAAAAGGCCATGAAGACAAAGAAGTGGCTCTAACCCTATTCTTTGACGTCGAAGAAGCATTTGATAAGGCCAAAACCGGCGGTATTTGCGAGGCGCTCACCAGCAGGGGTGTTCCCTCTTCCATCGTGAGGTGGGTCTGGTCCTCCCTTCGTGACCTCCAAGTAAAAGCGTCCTCAGAAGGCCACCAGGTTGAGGCAGAAATCCCAAGAGGCTGCTCCCAAGGCACCTCCCTCTCCCCCAGACTATGGTGTCTGATAATAGACAGCCTCCTCACAAGGTTGGATGCAGAAGGATTTTACACTCGGGTGTACGTGGACGATGGACTGGTGCTAGTGAGGGGCAAACACCTAGGGATCGTCTGTGAGCGGATGAAGCTAGCCTGTAAAATAGTAGAAACATGGTGTGGAGAGATGGGGCTGTCAGTGAACCTTTTCAAAACAGAGATCATTCTCTTCACCAACAGAAGAAATATCCGGGAATTCAAGCCACCCACGATGTACGGGACCACACTGTCACTCAGGCAGGAGGTCAAGTACCTCGGGGTGGTGTTGGACAGCAGGCTAACGTGGAAACCCCACGTTGAAAGCACAATAAAAAATGGAACAGCAACACTGTGGCTACTGCGTCGAGTGGTCGAAAGACAGTGGGGTCTAAAACCCCAGGTCATGCATTGGCTCTACCAGGCTGTCATCAGGCCGAGGATCTCATAGGGATCCGTGATCTGGTGGCTGGAAACCGATGAGACCACTTATGTGCCCAAAGTAAGACCGACTGCAAAGGATGGCTTGTTTGGGTACAACAGGCGCAATGAGGACAACTCCTGGATCAGCACAGAATATCCTCCTCGGACTGCCAAAACTAGGACTCTGGGTAAAGAGAGAAGCGATGGCTTCCTATAGTGGGATGGTAGCACAGAAGACATGGGGGAACATGGTAATGGAAGTTGGCCACACCAGAATATCATCACTGGTGCGGTGCGAGTTACCGCTTCTATCGGCCGGGTTGACACACACGGATGGTCGTCTCAGACTCCGAAGGAGCTTTAAGGTGCACGTACCGACGAGGGAAAAGTGGCTGACCAAACCTATGGAGGCGCCTGTCAACACTCAAGTCTGGTTCACAGATGGGTCCAAGGCTGAACGCACGGGTTCGACTGGAGCCGGAGTGTACAGGGCTGACAGGAACACTGGCGAAGCTTTTCCCCTTGGAAGACTTGTAACAGTCTTCCAGGCGAAAATATTCGCTATCCTAGAGAATAACATATTGTTATCTACTCCGCGACAGTCAAGCGGCACTTAAAGCAATCACCAAACCAAAGATAAGCTGCCCGCTGGACCAAGAGTGTAGGGATGCGCTGCAGGTGCTGCGTGAGAACAAGAGGGTCAAACTAGTATGGGTTCCGGGACACGCGGGGATCACCGGCAATGAGCAAGCGGACAAGATGGCCAAACGGGGATATGCCACGCGACTGTCCAGACCAGAACCATTACTAGGCCTTAGTAAACAACTAGTCTCACGCACTCTCAACGAATGGGCGTGGGAGAGAACAGTTGAGAACTGGAACAGAAACCCATTATACAGGCAGGGCAAAGAAATGATATGAGAACTCAAAGGCCAAGGACGGCACAATTGCTGAACAAGAGCAGGAAGGCACTGAGCACCATCGTTGGCATACTGACAGGTCATTGCAGGCTCAACAGACACCTGAATTTGTTAGGAATAAGCGAATCACCCATATGCCCCCACTGCAGAAGGCTGGAGGAAACCTCCTACCACCTGCTGGGAGTTTGCGACAGGTGGGGGTGGGGTCGCTTGAGAAGGTAGGTCCTAGGAACAGCCACCATTCCCAGGGAAGAGTTGGGGTACCTGACCTGGGATGGTCTGCTCCTATTTACGACAAGAACGGGCCGGTTTGAGTACGCCTACTCGCCGGGCTTTGCTCCCCCCCCTTTACCATTACCATTACCATTATGATAATGTTAATGACCTGCTCAACATTCGACTACGTTCCATGTGGCGGCTTTAACTATGGAATATGGAATCATTGCTTGTTAGACGATAGTTTAGGTGTATTTTTTTCTGCTGAATATGTTATTTCATAAATAGATCCTCTGGATTGTTTTTTCAGAAAAAAATAATATCATCCAACTTGTTCACATAGTAGATAGCCTATGGAGTACCACAAATTCGTTCAATTTTAAATACGACATTAAAGTCATCTATCATGTATAGGCAATACAGCCATATAAGCCATGAAAACGATATCCCAAAAAGTCTCGAGGCAAAATTTTCTTGAGCATAGAATTGCACAACTGTAAAGTTATTTAACCAAATTCTTTTACGGTTTCCGATATCCTCATGAATTCTCAAAAATTTTCGGATTTTCAGGATCTCAATTTCGCATCTGGACCATTCCGAATTATTTCATTTGATTACATTACATTATTCTGAATTACATTTAACGCTTTCTCAATTACAATTGACGCTTTCTCAATCACAATTAGCGCATTCTCAATTCCATTTGACTATTCTCAATTACAAGTAACGCTTTCCCAATTACATTTTACTATTCTCAACTACATTTGACGGTTTCTGAATAACAATTGGAAGAGGTGTAGAAGGCAATAATAAGCCATATCATGAATATCCCAAAAAGTTTCGAGACAAAATTTTCTTGAGCTTAAAATTGCACAACTGTATAGTTATTTGATCAAAATCTTTTACGGTTTCCGATATGAATTTTCAAATATTTTCGGATTTTCAGGATCTCAATTTCGCATCTGACCCATTTCGAATAATTCCATTTGATAATTCTGAATCACATTTAACGCTTTCTCAATTAAAATTAACGCATTCTCAATTCCATTTGACTTTTCTCAATCACAAGTGACGCTATCTCAATTTGATTTGACTATGACGGTTTGTAAATTACAATACGCTAGGTTTCTGTGACGTCATGACGTCAGCTGTCAGACGGAAATATCCAAACAAGCTATTTTTTAATACCTCAAAAGCTGACTTTTCACTCGGCTTATCATATACGCACTAACGGGACACACGATATATGTAATACACCCAAAAATATAGTCCAAAGAAGTCCAAATTAAACACAAACACTGATTTAAAACTCACAGAATACAAAACCACAAGTCACAAAAGCTTGTTTGGATACCAAATTTGGCCACGACCAATCATATGGTGCCTGTGACGTTTTCAAAAACGTCGCGTATTGGAAAAGGTGTAGATTAGGAAAAGACTAAGTTGGGTGCATAAAATTTTTTA
Source organism: Orchestes rusci (assembly GCA_958502075.1). Classification (NCBI taxonomy): domain Eukaryota; kingdom Metazoa; phylum Arthropoda; class Insecta; order Coleoptera; family Curculionidae; genus Orchestes; species Orchestes rusci. The sequence goes on along the minus strand of OY293305.1, from coordinate 14,625,487 downwards.
AAACTCTGTATATCACAATTCAATACATGGCAATTAAAACTTGGCAGGCACACCTACAACATGTTTTTTGATCCATTAAGAATGTTGAAGGCATTTAAAATGTGGACAAGCTTATTTGATGGCACTGTACCTAATGAATTAATCGTTGGTTTCATCTGATTATTTTTAATTTAACCATTTAGCAACTGTCATCGGTGTCACTAAAATCAAAGTGCATCATAAGCAGTAACCTCTTGCAGTGATCCTGCTTCCAATGTGCAATTGAAAAGCCTCCAGTTCAAAAACGGTAGGAGTTGCTGGTACGGGTTTTCAAGCAGGATAAGGCAGGGACATAACAGCATAAGTAGAAACCCGTTTTAGTGATCCTGCTTCCGGATAAGGCAGGGACAAAGCAGCATAAGCAGGAACCTGCTCCTGCTGATTGCGATCCTGCTTTCTATGCGACGCTAATCACCAACAACGAAGTTGAAAAGCCCTGCAGTTCGGAAATGGTAGGGGTTGCTGGTACGGTTTTTAAGCAGATAAGGCAGTGACATAGCAAAGCAGCCGAAGCAGGAACTTGTTTGAGCGATCCTTCATCTAATGGGTTGCTACGTATGACGTCACTAGTGATCTGAAATTAAAGCAGGATAATGCATGTATAAAGCATCTAAAGCAGGAACAAGTTGGACCGTTTTTGTTTTCAATGTGTGGCCAAGATTGAAGTCAGCAACCAAAATGAAAATCGCTGATACTCGAAAAATGGGGCATGGGTGTTGCTGGGATGAAGTTCGAAGCAGTATGGAGCAGGAATATAGCAACACATGCAGGGAAGTGTTGGGATTTTTTTGCTTCCAATGAGTTACTCACTACCCCGACCTGAAAAGAAGAGAAATAGTCGATCCAATACTATCGCAAGGACGGTGGATGTTTGTCTGTCAGAACAAATAAAGCCATACGACAAAACACAACAAAACCTTCATCTCGAAAAGAATGAAAGTTGAGAAATTGAAAAATAAGTTTGCCAGACTCAAACAAGAAAAAGTTCAAATTTGAGTGTAAGGGAATGCGATGAGTTACTAAACCTGGACAAAAAAAACACAAATTAATTTTCAAGCAGGCAATACTGCCATACAGACTGGAATCATGAACGTGAGGAAGAGCAATATCCTACGAGGAGGTCGCTCCCATTCATCACTCACAATCCAGATGAGACAATCCAGACAATTGAAATCAATTCAATGCAAGCCTTTGGAAACCTTCGTAGGTATACATTCGAAAGATGGAATGTCCACACTCACTACATTGGATCCCCGCATTACTAGTCTCTTCATGGGAAAGGTGTACAGAATTAAATTTTTCGAAGAAAAAGAAGAAAAGTCTTCAACCCAATACCTTGGTTTTGATGGATCTTCGAGAGTAGATATCTCTTAAATAATCGAATTTGATAAATGGTTAGAGAAAAAAGTTGGAAAATTCTGGTCTGGAATAATAAAGTCCTCTCAAAGACTTTAATTTGAAAGCAAACCATTGTTTTGATTAATACCACAGAACACATATATGTGTTCTGTGATTAATACTGAATTTGGTGCGCCGATAAACTTAAACAGTGTATCTTGGGTTAAACCACATTCCGGACTCTTGAAGTAACACAATGTGCAATATCTAGACTACGTTTACTCATTAATTATTGTAAATACAAAGCCAGTGAAGCAGCCGAGAATCTCAATATTGCTACCTGAACAATCAGTTCTGTGAATATATTTCTTGCGACCACCTCGTATTTTTGAATAGTAGAGTAAACGTCTAGTGGTACTGCAATGATGGGTACAATCGTGGTTTGAGATTGATAGATCTTGAAGAACGGCCTTGCAGTAATGTTGCAAGGTCGTCAATAGAAAGGCTGGTGCACCGTAAATACTTTGGTGAATATGTAAATGTATTCATACACGTTCATAAGCCTGAAGGAATTGCAAGACATATTGTGTTTGAGTCGTTTTTTGATTAACAGTAAAAATAGTAGTGATTTCCTGATATTATAGAGTACTTTTGAACGATCTTTTTCGTAATATTTCCAAACTCTTGTTAAGTTGTTGCTATATATGGTTACTGAATTTGCATAAAATATGCTACAGTTTTATAGCCAAAGATTTCATGATCTTTAAGATGTACAAGAAATGTTCATACAGAATTGATTTCAACCTTGTTCAAAGTTCTTATTCAAATATAGGCAGCGCTCCACTTCGATCAGCTCGATTTGATAATGTAGATATTTAAAATATAGCACAAACTGTTAAATACGAGGCTTATGCTAATAACAATAGAAATCCTTGAACCGCGAGAATTCAGGTGTGCCAATTTCATTACAATACGTATCATTTGGTTCGGTTTATAGTTACAAGCAAGAGTGAATGGTCTATTATTTGAACTTTTCGCTTTATTTTGTGGGTTTTATTAATAGAATGCTTTTGGGAAGGAAACAATGTCATAATAATCAATTGTGGAGAAACCGACAATTTGAAAGTTTATTGGGTAATTGTCGAACACATAACAGTACCGAAATTAACTTACCGGCTAGGATGTTTTTTGAAAATTCACGGAAAATGTTGTCATTTAAAAATTTATCTTTTGAGATGAAATCAGAAAAGTACCTATGGTATGGATGAAATATGATACCGGTGAAGCATAGTGAAAAGTGAATATTATCGATCGCAATTAATTTATTAACCAATTAATCAATTAATTGGAAAACTCTTCATCCAACACTATGATATAATGCGCGCACGATATTTATTTTGTTAGAATTTCCGGACATGAAGTGGCCTGTTACTTATAAGTTGGATAATGTTATAGTTTTGATGATCGAGATAAAGCATCTAACTCACGTTTTTAACGCATCATGTGAGTTATGGATCGCAACGCAATAGCTTAGTTTATTTTTTTAAATTGGTTTGTAGGAAGTTTGGTGTGTTGTGTGCATTTTTCAAAAATAAGTCACTTTGGGTCTGTAACCTTTTCTGTGACTTATAGAGTATTATTCTTCAGTGTTCACCCCTAACTTTCAATCCGTTCAATATACAAGAACGATATTTGAATCCCCAATATATGAACACATTCTTCATTTTAACACGCAGTTTAGAGACAGCTGAGAATGTCAAAATCGCAATTGGTTCCCTTCTTGAAAAAACTACTTAATATTGAAAAATAAAAAATAAACAGCGACTCCAAACTTTCGGGGTGTAATAAGGATGGTAAGAGTACTGTTAGAATCGACGGCGGAGCTAATGCTGGAGCGCCCCATATCTCTCATCTATACACTCGCAATTTTACTATTTTATATGTATTGCGCAATTTTAATTATCTGGCCCTGATGATGCAACGGACCAGTTGCGAAACGTTGGCTCATTGATATTGATGTTCAATATATTGTCCAAGAAAAGCTGAAACCTTTTTTCTTCAACAATTATACTAATACAGGACGAAAACCCCACTACAACTCCCCCAAGAATGAAGTTTTGTCGTATCATTAAATTTTTGGTCCATTTCACCTCTTGTTAACCGCACCCCTGTATTTTTGGAAAAAAGGAGGTTCTGAGAAGATGTGTATACAGTGTATAAGTTTTTTTACAGTGAGAAATTTAACAAAAATAACACATCACAGAAATTTTAAAAAATAACCAACCAAAACCAAATTAACAATTTTATATAGCTGTTTGTTACTCTGATTGAGAGATTTTGTTCACAAATCTAGTTTTGAAATATATTTTTTTCTCTGTGTAATGGTTTTCATTTAATTTTGGAAATAAATTATTATTATTATAACTCTTGAGGAAAATCATTTATTGAATAAAATTAAAATGAACCATAAAAAGTTGATGAGATTGACCTAGTCTTTCGTATGATTATCCTATGACTATCCGTGAAAATAGAATATAATGTAGGTATAGTGTTGATGCAATATTTTGGAAAATAAACGCATCAAAAACCATTGCAGATTTTTGCTCTAATAAAATTGGGTAGGCACCTACCCATGACTTTTCCTGACTGATTAATCCTTCAATTATTTCATCGGTGAAATTTTCTTTTATTAGAAATCAGTGAAAAAATCTGGAATTTCCTTGAAAAGTGAATTACACCTGAGTTGAATCCAGAGGTTTCTCATTTCATGCATAAATAAAATTTCCATGAGATTCTCCTTAAAGATCAGTTGAAAAAATCAAGATATTGTCAAAAGGTAAGAATAGGGTGACCAGACGTCCCGGTTTTTTAGAGCGCTAAGGAAAGTCCCGGCTTTATTCAAAATGTCCCGGTTTGAAAAATTCAAAAAACATAAATTTTCCAATTCACTCCCACTACGATTCATTATTTCATAAAGTGTAGAATGTTTTGTTTATTTCATTGTAGTGATAATAAAACTCTTGCAAGTGTAATTGTATATTGTATAAAAATGAATATGAATAATATGATGATATTTTTTAATAATTCACATTTAAGAAACGTTCCTCCAATTATTGATTTCGAATTTCTCGCTTAAAGCATAACAAATTTGGTAATTTTTCAGTTTACCGACTATTGCATGTTTTATTTTCTTTTTGCATTACCGTTATTTAGACCCTTCTAGAAGTTGTTTACAACCATTGAAATATTGCGCAAATGTGTGGTTATGTGACAATCTTACGGGGCTGGGAGTTATTTAAATCAATGGGCTGGGAGCGTATAGGAGTGCTGGGTGGGTAGAGAAAAGCGCAAAAATCGTAAGGAAAACTCAAATTTTTGATTAATTTATTGTGAACCACTATCCCAAACCAATGACGTCGATGTTTTTTAGATATCTTTGTCCCAAACTAACCCGACCTAGCCCAAACTCACATTTCATTGTCTTTTTTGGGTAACAATTGCTTATACGGTTTTCTGCTATTTTTTGATGTTTTTCAAATTTTCTTATATAGTCACATCCTAGTTTCTTCAAGGATTGCAAATTTACTGGCGGAGGGAAAAAATTATGTTATTTGATTTTAATTATAAAAAAAAACATATTGAGGATGCCGCTCCAATAATGAAAAAGTAAAAAAAAAACTAACTCAAACTAACCCAAACTAACCAAAACTAAAACAAACTAACCCAATCTAACCTAAAAAAAAAAATCTCTCCACCCGTGTTTCCACCCGTAAATTTCCAATCCTTTAAGACACTAGAATGTGCTTGTTGTTTCAATGAAATAAAATTAAGGCACTACGTTCTCTACACAATTGGCAAAAACTGGAATAAATATTTGAGGGCAAAGAAAAAATGTCAAAAAGAAATAATTGGTTTTTTAATGTTTATAAACATTTGCGCAGCATGTGAATATATAAATCTTATTCTGGTTGTTCTTGAGAATCAGTAAGTAGTTATTTTAATCCTGTAATTGAATACTCGGTAAACTGAAAAAAGACCAAGCATTTTAGTTTGAGGGCCATGCATCCAAACCATTTTTTAAAGGAGAAAAATGGTGCGAGAAATATGTCCTGGTTTTATCCCTTAAATGTCCCGGTTTTTCACCGAGACCATCTCTGTCACCCTAGATAAGAACCTTTTTACAGGGATTAGGTCTTGAGAATAATTAGGTAGATATTTGGATAAAATAAAATCGATAATTATCTATCTGTGATAACTATATAGCAAATAACATGATTTTATCTTGATTTATTTATAAAATTGAGATGTGCATTTTTTTATTGTTTGAAAAAAAATCACTGTAACAATGTATAAAGTTTAATAAATCGTCAATTTTCCTAAAAAACGGTCACGAAAGCTCAGAATTTTCAATGGTAGCCTTGAAATTTTCATATTATCATTTCATATGATTTCTTCCATTTCTTGTTTAAAATATCAAAGAAATATGTCTTATGATGAAAAGGCGTATTTATAATGTGCACGTAGGTAGGTACACTGTACACTATTTTGTATATTTTGAAATCAGAGTCAGACAATAAGTCTGGATCTTCAATAAAAACCAAAAAGTTCTGCATTATCAAATATCATACGAAATCAATGATCATTTTTATTTATCATGATCTACACTCAACTTATTTCATCAATAATAAATGCTTGAATAAAATCCTGAAATGTATACTTCAATTCTCGAGCAGTTTATTTGGCGCAATCCATTACAGTTTTCTACGGCGCAGATAAGATCGCTAGCGGCGGCTAGCGCTGCATTCGCTGTCAGTTCCGATTTTACACTCAACGTGGCGGCACGTCCTACAATCAAATCGATACCTAGCCAATCTCCAGTCAGTGCTGTACGATCATATTGTCATCCTTGTTCAACTCACTTTGAAACCAGCCCTATAAAATAAGGAACAGTTTTTTCCAGGAAAAGAATTGACAAAATTATATTTGACATTCAAAACCTAACCTAATTTTTTTGTATTGTTTTGTTATTATTTGTAAATAAAAATTGGACCCCAGTAATTTGGAAAATGAGTGCCGTTCCAATAGGAACAACAATTGAAAAGACCAAGTATGAGTGCGCCCAGATGCCGAAACGATACCAGAAAGAGGATATGTTACGCAAGACCGGCCTGCAAGTCGGTAAAGTTGATTTGTATTACAGTAACAGAGGAATGAGGAACGACGCTTCGTTGGTGCCCCCCATTAGGCAGACAGCCTCGATTTTCAAGCAGCCTGTTACAGTTTATAAAACGCAGGAAAGTAAAGTTAAATCAGGTGAGGATTGAGAATGTTATTCCCATTGTGAATTTACTTTCTGTAAGTAGCGAGGTAAGTAGCTTCTTAAATCACATTTTTCGTAGCTGTTATTGTTCATACGTCTGCATTATTTTCAAATGTAGAACGTGATTCAACAGTGAGTATGCATAATCTCCATTTTTTTTTCATTCCATAAATCTCTCTTTCACCCCTCCTCGTTTGTTGGGCTTCCTTTTAACTGAGCCCAATTGAGAATACTGCCAACGCAACGTTCACAACTAAAATAATATCTCGAATTATACCTAAGACATGAAGAATTTGAATAATTATTGTAGATTGGAAGCAAGTGGCTACTCACTATAATACTCACTCCATTTTTTAACGAAAAAATGCATTTTTATCATTTTTGTTCCCAAAAATAGCAAATTTCTGACGTTAATCTTCTTATTAGTTGAATTTGGGTATATAGGGTATGCTATATGAAAAATGTTTAGAATTTTCCGTAGAATGCCAGAATCAAATAAAAAAATTGGGTTGCAATTTGAAATAAGAAAGTTGGACCACGTCCCAAAGTTTTGAAACACCCTGTATGTGGGAAAACATTGTTTTCCCAAAATTCATTTTGAACCATTAAACTTTCATTTGAAACAATTTTTTCTGAAACATCAAATTAAAAAGTTGATGGGGGGTCCATTCATCTGTGAACACCCTGTACCTACAGGTGGTGGTCATTACATATTCAGAAAGAGGTCATATTTCTTATTTCAAAAATATATAGTTTGATTTCTATCTGATGAGCCGTTCAAGAAATATTATAGGTATACCTAGTTTGAAATTTGAATATTTTGAGGTTACATCTTGGTACACTCACACAAAAATGAATGTATGGTAAATGGATAGGAGAAAGGGGAACGATATAATTGCCTCCAAATAGCCCTGACCTCACACGCCCAGATATGTTTTTGTGGGGATATCGGGGGGAAAAGTTTTAGGTACCTATATGGTGTCAGAATGGACATTATCGAAGAAGACTATAATATTAGATGTAATTCGCCATATTGATGAACAGGGTCAATTGATTCAAATCAATGATTTAAATCGCGATTTTAATCACAGCCTCGACTCATCATCAAGCCTCGACTCATCAAATTCACACCACGGCACTCCAACAGTCTTAATTGACTTCTTATCTTTTTTTTATAAGGAATTTTTTGGTATATTACCGCCGAGGGTAACGCTGATGAAGTTTTAAATAAATTGAGTTGCATTTTGCATAGAAGTCTAAAACCTGGTACCGATAACATGGACAAACTATTAAAAATACAGGACATACACAGGACCGAGCACAGGACTCTGCAGTACTTCAACAATACTCTGCAGGATATGCAGGACTTTCAAAATATGTGTGTACTAACTGTAGGACGGTGTACAAATGTGATGGCATCTGAAGACCCCTCCTGTATTACACTTGTTTCTACATTTCGAAATAAAAAAGCTACCTATACGCTTTTCTGTAATTTAATGTAAAATAGTGATACCTGGAGTGATACTATTCAAGATGCCCTCGTAAAGAAGATATTGACAAATTTCTGCGTTACCTAGTAACCAGTCACTCTTTTATTTCAAACAAATTATTTCTTGAATAGTAGGACTTTTTTGCATTAAATAATTACAAAAAGCATTTAGCTTATTTATTTCGAGAGCTAGAAAAAAGTGTAACTCATGAAAGATGTGCGAAATTTAGTCGACATTCCAGACGAACTATTTTCACTATGCCTTTGTATTTAAAAATTTCGAGTAAATTTGAAAAATGTTCGTCGTTCGCATTTTACATTGAATTAAATCGTCTTTTCTGATCAAAGTCATTTGAAATCCCTAAATTGTGGAATGAGACCAAAATCGCGACAATCAGTTGAGCTGTTTTGAAGTTATGAGTATTCTTGCGTTGTAAGATTTGACAGCTGATACCTGTTTTATTTGACATACATACTAGAAAAAAAATAAAAAAAACAAATTTGAAGGAAATTTCTCAAGGAGTCCATAGCGGTAGGTACTCCTTTATATTTGTTTCTATTTAAAAATCACGAAAAAACAGAAATTTTGTGTTTTGATAGCACCGTTACGCCATCTTGTGGCTATCTTGGGAACTTCTGATATATTTCCAGCATTTTCTCCATTCCATGTTACCCAGTAATTTTTTTTCCGCAAGTCTCTGGGATGCCTAGTTTATGAGATCTGGCAACTTGCCATTCTTAAATAGACACCCTGTACATATGGAAAAAAGATTTTGATCGAAAAAATCGATCTGAATAAAAAAAAATCCGAAAATTTCAAACTGAAATATTTCCCAAACATTTGTTTTGATATCGTTGCTGTCTTCAACTTTACTTTTGTTGGTTTTATAAAAACATTCAGGTGAAAAAGGTTTATTATTAACAGTCGGAACAGACCGACATTTTGATTTTACTCAAGTGTTATTTGAACCATAAGAAATGTTCCTATAGTTGTGAAGTTTGTGTAAGCCTCAAAACATTATTTCAGACCCACACGCTTTAAAAATTATTGTTGTTTCATTTTTTAACGTTCATGTGCTTTTTGCAGAAATACAATTTTGCTATGTTATTGTATTTCGCGACAAAAATCACATTGTCGAGATTTGTTTTCTGCAAAAAAATGAAATAAAAAAAAAGTCGAAGGTTTTCAAGCTAGACGTTTTTTGTTATTTTCCAAAACCAAAAGCTGCTGAAGACGGAGATTGTGAGTTCTACAAATGCACCCTTCATTTAAGAAATGATTATGGAATTGAAAAAAAATTAATTCCAATGGAAAGGATGAGGTTCCACAAAATTAACATGTGGTGTACAGGGTTATGCATTATATTTTGACCGGCAGCTCTTATTATGAGTGAAAAAACTTTAAACACAAAAGTTTCATGTTTTTTCACGTTGTATCTTTTGGTTATAGAGGAAATAAAAAATCGACGTTACGACATTTAAAAAATTGATTAAGTCATATTTTTTTAAATAGATACCCTTTATATTATTAGCTAAAATGTAAGATCTCTTTGTTCTGATTCCAAATATATATAATTTGTTGGCATTTGGTTCAGCCACTTTTGATTATATTTCGAGCAATAAACTATAATGACTGTTGATCTCCAATGGTCAAAAATCAAGTTATAAACTCAAATATTCCAAGTGGCTGAACCAAATGTCCACAAATTATATATATTTGGAAACAGAACAAAGAGATCTTTTATTTTAGCTAATGATTCCATTTTTGAAAAAATGTTAAAAAAATATAACCCACTATTTCCGCTATAACCAAAAAATTTTACGTGAAAAAACCTAAAACTTTTGTATTTACAGTTTTTTTCTATCACTCATGATGAGAGCTGAGGGTGTATCTGTATTACACTCAATTGAAAAGAATAACTTCGAATCTAAATGAATAAATACTGAGCCGGAATGGGAGGAGTAAGTTATTGAATAAAAAAGGCTTACATGATAAATAAACCTATCCAAGCCAAACAAAATCATGTATTGGAGTGAAGTGAATTCTGTGAAACAAGCTTCAACAAAATCATATCATTTCTCCGACCAGTAAAAATTAAGCTAGGCTATCGATCTATCCGAATACGAAAAAAAAAAAAATAATGGAATGGTCGCGGGAATGGTCATCGCGTCAAAAAACTGCTCCAATGGCAATTTTGTTTAATTAAAATTCTGAAAAGGAACACTGAAATGAGAGTATATGTATATGCAAAATTTTATAATCTCCTGATGTCATTTTGCTTGGTAAAAAAAACAAAAATCCATTCTAGGCAGCTCCACCCGTGAAGTCATGGCTCCCAAGATTGTGTTTACTTTGATCTGATAATCCCTTCAGGGTGTCAATTTGAAAACTTCCCACCCTGAATAACGGGCTCTCAAGAAAATAAAATAAAAAACGCTCGGACCCGTCGATGTTTGTTTCGAGGAGGAATCAATTTGAGCCTTTTTTTGAACTCTGCGGCATCACCCTCTGAGCGAGGGATATATTCACCCCCAAAATGTTAAACGGAAAAAGGGGTCGAGTGATATCTTATTTTGAAGGCCCTTCCACCCGGATCACAACTCCCGAGTTTCAGGAATCTGCTGTGACTCCTGTTGATATGACAGCTTCTCAAAAATTGGTTTTTATTTGTTTTTTAAACTAATCAATGATTAACCGCGAGAGTTAACTTCTCCAAACTAGGAGGATATGATGAGGGACAGAATATCTTCAAAATGAGCTATTACTCAATCTTTTCGATGAGGATGAATTTCATCCAAAATAAAAAAAAATGTAGTGAAATAAATCTTCGTCAAAAGGATCAAGTAATGGCTCATTTCATAGATCTTCTGTCCCTCATCAAATCCTCTTAGTTTGGAGAAGTTGACTCTTGCGGTTAACTATTTCTTGAATTAGAAAAAAAATAAAAACAAATTTTAGACAAGCTGTCATATCAACAGGAATAACAGCAGAGACCTAAAACTTGGCAGTTGTGATCAAGGTCGAAGGACCTTCAAAATAAGGTATCACTCGACCCCCCTTTCCATTCAACACTTTGGCGGTGAATATCCCCCTCGCTCAGGGGGTGATGTTGCAGAGTTGAAAATAGGCGCAAATTGTTTCTCCCTCGAAACAAAAATCGACGGGTCCAAACGTTTTTCATTTTTTTCTCTTGATGGGCCGTTATTCAGGATTGGAAGTTTTTGAATTGACACCATGTATATGTATTGTGTTGTTCCATTGCCCAAAAATGAGAAGGTTCGTTCAGCATATTTTCATTTGCTCGTTTTCATATGTGAATAAAATATTAAAATGTCGCAAATTTGAAACGCGCCGCTCTCCCAAGTAGGCATTGGTGACGTCAAGGGAGCGTCGGCGTCGTGTCAAACCGGTGTTATCTCAAACAATACAAGAACTATCCATTAAAACAATCTCGAACAAACAATTAAGGGGAGTCGTTCATTTTGCAAATGAATGACACGCGTGACGCTACTTAGTCCGTATTAACGCGACAGACACTTTGACATAGGATCCGTTGATCGATCTAAATATTTTGATATTCGAACTTTTTTATTTTTATACAATTGAGCTGAAATTTGGTTTGCTTCATGTCAACGAACATCGTAACTGAGTACTATCAGAGAAAAAAGTTTTCTTCTGATATATTGTTTCCGGTAGTTTGACCTGTAATCATGTTAATTGACTTTGTCTTGCAACTATTATTATTGAACCTGCATGATTTCAGCGAGGTACACGTATCAATGACTTTAATTTTAAAATTCCCAAATATTAGACAATAAGTGATCTTTTACCGGTAAAGATTTACTACACCCTTTTTGAGATTCAGTACGCCTCTTCCTTTTTTCATTTTAATATTTTAAATATGGAAATCACATCTCTTTGATCACAAGAAGGGTACCTACTCTATGATGCAAAATACTTCTACGTTTCTCCCGAGTTACATAGTTACATCATACTCACCAAGACATTTTTCTCGAAGATGTATATTTTCATGTGAATAAGTCTTCATTTTTACTTCAAAACTCTTGACTAATGATCTAAAAACACTTGAGGATATCCATAGTATATTGTTACAGTTACAGACCCATTTGTTTTCGGGTCACCCCGAAAAAAAGTTCATCAATTGACCGATTTGGCTCGAGTTTTTTCTAAATTGTAGTGCTTGACAAATTCTATCTTCTCGCCTCATACAAAATTCAAGTTCTACTTTGCCAGTTCTCAAGACCAAAATTTTCACAAACCACATTAGCGATTTTTTTTTGGAAAAATCTATGCACGCCACTGGATTCGTTATCCTTCAAAACAGGCCTTTACCAAATTTCACCGAAAAAAAAAAATATATAAATTTTTCATTTTTTTTTAATCCGCACCTGTGGTGGAATCACTTTATAGTAAATATCGAATATAATTTCCAATATACCCAAAAAAATTGATAGGTGTATTGAAGAAAATGGTGGCTTGGTGGAAATTACCAGAATTCAATAGTTTTTTCATGACCAACTGTGAAGTTTTGAAAACAAATTAATTATCTATTTTTATCTACGAAATAGTTACTACTTGAAACTTTCTGGTAAAAATTGGTATTTTTCGCCCATTTTGTAAGATGCCGGATACAGTGGCGTGCATAGATTTTTTCAAAAAAAATCGCTAGAGTGGTTTGTCAAAATTTTGTTTTTGATAACTGGCAAAGAAGTCCTAGAAGTTTGTATGAGCGACGTCATTTTTGGTGAAAAGATAAAGTTTGTCAACATCTACAGTTTGAAAAAAAACTTGAACCAAATCGGTCAATTAATATACTTTTTTTTCAGGGTGACCCTAAAACAAATGGGTATTTCGTGTATATTTTGAAATAAGATGATAATCCTTAAGGTTATGAATCCTTATCTTACCATATCACTTTAAGATTCTTCTCCCTTCCAGAAAAAAGAAAATTCGCCGACATAACTTATGTAGCGGATTATTAAATTTATAGTCCTCGAATATTTAGACATATTTAATAAACAAATTAATTATTCTGCAAACTAATAAATTCATTGAGCTGCTTCCTTTGGACTTTCCTTGTATTGGAATGCCTTGCATTTTACAGTCTTGTTGAAAAAAATAATCAATAGGAAAAAATCAGGGTTTCCACAATAACCAACTCTGATATTTTATGTAAAAAAATTCCCGAGCAAAATCATTGACATACACTTTTTTGTAAAGCCTTAGATTCGGTACTCGTACGTAGGGGAGAGTGGGGCAAGATGACTATGGTAAGGAAAAAAACTCTATAGAAAATACAGATACGTAATTTTTACAAGACAAATACCCTTATTCAATGGAGCAACATTTTGGATAACAAACAAATTGAGGAAACCAAACGAAACTTCAATCCTTAAAAACATACAAGAAAGAAAACAAACAAAGTACATTTTCATCATCTTGCCCACTTGTGGAGTACGCTGACGAACCTATGGGGGCAGGATGACGATTAAGTGCAGAGATCACAGATGAAAGTCCCTCTCTTGTAAGAAGTGTACGCCTCATGCCACCAACCCTCCTCGAATCCTCTACATTGGATACATTTCTCAATTGGAGGTTCAGTGTAGGGTCCTGGCAACCTGGACACAAAATATCTTTTTTCTACGAGCGTGCGCAAAGTAGCCACTTCGCACACTCATTTGCGTGTGCAAAGTAACCTTTTCCCGCACTAGTGCGGAAAATTTTTTTCCCGCACTCAAATGTCAACTCAAATAACTACTTACCAATTTGTTGTTTTAAACTTCGTTTCCATACCAACCAAACTGTAGATAATGCACTTTGTAATGCAAAAAATAATGTTCTTGTTACTTTTCCCTTTTCGGTCAAAATCAAAATGAAACACACAATTCTTTTTTTGCGTTAAAAACGCATTCGCCAGTAACGTAAACAAACATTGATAATGACGACTTTCAATCGGCATTTGTGAGTGGTTCTTGCTTGATTTTGGTGCAAATAACTGTGTTTATCGGAAATCTTCGAAAGATTTGAGCTGAATAGTGGCATCAGAAAAACCTGATCATGTATACAAACAAACGGACAATCAAATTTATAAAAGTATAAACGATTAAACGAAGACTGACTGATCTTAGCTGTCTAGAGTGTCATGTCAAATCAAAACAGTGTTGCCAATATCAGGGAATAAGGCGACAAAAGAGGAAATTTTATGAACAGTGATCGGACATGCCCTTGCATTTCAAATATAAAATAAATCAATTATGATTTTGATTATACCCAAATTATCCAATTTCCAGCTGCCGCCACAAACTGTTCTTTCAATATAAATATATTGTTAAGCATAAATAATCATTATTCTCAAGTTCTATGTTTTTAAGTGCGTTCAAATAATATATTATCTAAAGTTTTTCGTGTCTAATCTGTGAACTATCGTAGAAAAAATATTGTTCCTAACAAGTTCGCAAAGTGTCTTTCCCGCCCTTAAAGCATATCCGAACTCCGCTTCGCGTCGTTCGTCTAACTGCTTTTGCGTGCGGGAAAGCATCACTTTGCGAACTTGTTAGGAAAATAACTATTTTCTTTCTTGTTTTGGTAGGGTTTGACTCGAATCATTAAACACTTTTTTCTTCACTTCTAATACTTGAACCAAAGATGATATTATACACCTTCCTGATCAATCTTTTATAGATTTTTTTCGTCGTCATCTTGCCCCCGTCAACTTGCCCCAGGAAACAATTTTTTGGTAAAAAGTCAGAAATAAGAACAAAAAAGGAGCACTCGTGTTGTTTTCTATTTAATCTTATTTGAGACATTATAAACAATTGCCTTATCACTAACAAAGACTATTATTGTTACCTTAGATTTTTTCGAAAGCGCTTAGTGTTAGAAGCGACTGCTCCGATATAGATTATGGACTACTGTACCGGAAGTATTGCTACTAGAGTCATCCATCTTTAACCCATCAAACTATGACTCAACAGAGTTGCAACGTCGCAGAAATCTTCTGGTCGACATTCATAAATTTTGTTTTAAATGCAATTCGTTAACTTACCCCGTTCGTCATGTTGCCCTACTCTCCCCTATAAGACAATGAATTCCACTTTTTACTTTTGTGAAGTCAATTATAAGAACTTTGCAAAATTTCACAAGATTGTTTCAAGCGGTTTTCTATTTTTTTTTTAATCTGACCGCGACCATACTGGCTGGTCGCGATTATCCATTCTCGACTTATTCTGTTCTATGTAGTTGTTTTTTTCTTGAATGTTCAACACGCACGTCAAATTCATTTTTGATAAGAATATGGTAAGAACTTGTATTGCACCTTTTAAGGACTCAAGGCTTTTTGAATCTTTCTAGGTAAATATTTTTGAAAGGTTGAGATATGAGAATATTAAAAAATATAATAAACCAGTTTGTATACCACAAAAGTTCGAGAACGCCTTTGAAAGTTTAACGAATATAATATATGTCAACATGCCTGTTTGAAAATCAATGTTGTCGGGATTTGGAAAAAGGGTCAGATTGAATGAAGCTCGAGTACCGTTGTGGAGTATTAAAAGGAAACTACCTAATTCTTGAGTTTTCACGATGTGATTCTAACAGAATATACAGGGTGGGCTAGATTTCTCAATAAAGTATACTTTCTTGTTGTTCTATCATCTATCAAAACTAATGACATTTAACCTAGACCACCCTGTATATCTGTGGAGATAGAGGACGGCTAAACAGAGAAAAACTGATTCCTTCAAAAACATGAATTTACTCTACAAATTCTGATTAAGAAAGGCAATCCCATCTCAAGGGGTATCATCCTGAACAAAACCACTACAAGTTGCGACTTCACGCTCATGACATAATTCTATGGAAAAAAAAGCCAAGGAGAATCTGCGAGGAAATTCGTTTTAATCAATAATATTATCTCAGTTATTCACGAGAAGCTAGGATGCTCGAAATATTTCAAGGCACTTTCTTAGCTACCAGCTTTTAGCAAATAAAACGTGAAATTGAGAGGTCTTCCACAAAATTGAGTTTAAGACGCTCCATAATCGACTTTGTTAAAAGAATCCTTATATTTTTCTCGCATACCAAATATGAAGTGTAACGTCAGTTGGTCGATATAGACCATAACCGTAACCGAAATGAACCATAACAAACATTATCTCAAATATCGATAAAACCATCCAAGTGCAGGAAGCTATCAAGTTACTCATTCCAGGTAAAATTAAATAACTTGCTTGTGAAAGCGCAATAGTAAGGTCATTAGGAATCTAAATTTAGTCTGAATATAATAGTCGGTGATTTGTTTGTATTACATTTGCGATTATGTAACAGTTTTGCATTTCAGATCTATTATAAATCATCATATCCTAGATTTCTACAATTCCAAAGATCATTTAATAGATAATTTGCAAACGTCGTGACACAGTGCCTTCTAAATAAAAGTGTGCCGAAATGTTAGGAAGTTTAGGAATAAAGTGGAAATTATCTTTGTTATCTTACATTAAAAGTAATGATTAAGTTCACAATATGAAAAAATGAGGTCTGCAGTGTAATTTCTTACAAGAAAAGAAATGGACGATTTATAACGTAATCATGGCGGTCTTTTTGTAGCCCTCGTTCAATTATCTACGTTTTTATGAAAAAAAAGAGCTAGTATCTTTTTTTATACTTTGAGCTTATTAGCTACGGCTTTGTGAGTATAATACATGTATTGAATTCAAAACGCGATATTCTCTTTAAACGATTCGCAATGTATTGAATATTTTAGTGGACTGGTCTGATAATCGCATAGCACCAATGTTCTAAATTCTTGAAAAGAATTGAAAATAGTTACAAAGACCTTTATATACAGGGTGTCTGTAAATGGTCTTAACAAAATCTTACCACATATTCCTGAGCTCAAAATAAGCCGATTCAAAGCAACTCACCTCAGTCCGAAATTGCTGCGTTTCCAAGATACTGGGTCGCAAGGCTAAACAATGAAAATCGAATTTTTCAAATTGTGTGAACATTTTTCAACGTATCACTTTGAAAATTGGTACCTGGGGTTTTTTGGGATGCAAAACCTGAATTTGCACACTTTGTGCCCTCTAATGGCGATGCACACTCCACTTCTGATAGTTTTAATTGACCATAACTTTTTTCCCAGTATGGTTTTTCACTTTTTTTGTAAAGGAAATGGTCTTGAAGACATTTTTGAGCAAACAAGGTATTCTTGTTATAATCTGCTAAAGTGAGTAGTTTCCGAGATATTTTGGCTTTTAGTTTTCGAAGCCGCACCAGAATATTCAAATTATTTATCTTTTTGATAAAATTTGGTCAGTGAATTAGTAGTATTTTTATTTTGTAGGTTGGCATAGCTTTATGGGTTTGGAAAACCATATCAAAATAAGGATTAATATCAATCCATGGGCGTGGACGTGGACCGATATTAATCTGAATTTTGATATGATTGTTTTGCCCAATAAAGCCATGCCTACATAAAAAAATTCAAATACTGACCAACTTTCAACCTTGAAGATCACAACAATTTTTTCAATTCAAGGTAATTTGAATAATCCGTTGCTGCATCAAACACCAATAATCAAAATATTCCGAAAATTTTAGCGGGTTATGGTAAAAAAGTTATGATCATTTTGAAATACCAGCAGTGCAGTGTACAGCGCCATCTAACGACCACAATGACAAGGTGTTCATATCCAGGTTTCACATCCCAAAAAACCCCCGGGTACCAATTTTCGTAGTAATACGTTAAAAAATATTCACACATTTTGAAAAATTCGATTTCTATTTTTTAACTTTGCCTCCCTGTATCTTGGAAACGGAACAATCTTGGACTGAGTAAGTTGCTTTGAATCGGCTTATTTTGACCTTAGGAATGATTTTGTGAAGACCTTTAACATACACCCTGTATATGTTTAGAGACTCTTATTAAAGAATCCATTCAACTATCGAGTATTATTGCTTTGAATTGAAATACATATTTGCTTCTTTAACCAGTCTTCTCATATACATAGATGTTCCGATTTTTTCCTTTTTGCTTGAGGATAATTTGGAGCTTCCCTAACAAATTTCGTACCTGCTTTTATCCTAGATTCTTTTGTGACAGCTTTGAACGCTGTATTTGTAGTCTACTCAGAGCTTTGTATTTCAATGAAACATTTTATTCATTTGAAAAGATAGTTTATTCCATGAAAACAGGGCAGCTCTACAATAATTCCATTTGCGAGACTATTTTCATCTCGATTTTTCCATGATGATGGCAATTCATTTTTAATTTCTGTACTCAAAATTTTCTTGTTAACGCTCCTCCGAGGGGAATTCTCATGTCTCTTTTAAAAAGTCTCAGGAGAGACAAACATTTCAATATTCTCTTTTTGCCAACGTCATATTTTATTTTCTGGGCCCAAAACCGGCAAACGAAAATCAACTCAAGTGATTCCCCAGATAGTCTGAACATAAAGCACACTCAATGTACCATAATTGATATACTACTTTCGCTGTGACTTTCCAGAATACAAAAACGGAAATCAAGAGAAGCCGAAGCAGCTATTTTGGGAAAAACGGCTCGAGGGATTGAGAGCTTGCGACACTGATGGAGTGGAGTTCGAAGGCATGCAACTCCCTAAAGGGCTGAAGCCAGTTGGGCCAAACGTTACTGAAGAAACGATTATCCAGAGCGTTGCAACAGCATTACATGTTTCATCTTCGTCTGTTACGGGTGAGATTGATTTGTACGCTGAAATATACTGCATTATTCTTTACTGTGATCAATTATTGATTTTCATTGTGTTACTTATCTTATTATGTTAACTTCTGCAGTAAAAATATTTTATTTCCAAATGTACTCATTCGTATTCAATTTCCACCTCAAGACCTCAGCGCTCGACATGGAAGTTGATTTTATTGCCCATGAAATATGTGGGAAGGCACATTTGGCGACCCATGAATTTACGATATATCTACGTATGTATGTTCAAGGGGAAAGTTTATTTTAAGCTGGGAAATATGAGTCAGTTTGCTGGATTTGCTGGCACACTAGATTTGTTCTATAACCGATATAATAGTTACAATAAATGAGGTTTGAAAAGGGTTTTATTTTCAGGTCAGACAGGCACCAAACAGTCTTTGGAAAAAAATCCTGGAGTGTATTTAGATCCAAAACAACCTTTGGTTCAAGCGGTCAATGTTTCAGATGATGATATAAAAAGACAAGAAGATCGTGTTTCTTTGGTTCGAAAAAAATTACAGGAGGCTCTTAAACAATGAGACTGTGTTATTTTTTCAGTTATTGTGGATCATTCATTTTTAGGATTAATATCATTTTATAGGCTTAGAATTTGTGATTTTTGTATTTGTCCGTTTCACTATAAAATTTTGAACATTGAATTTGAATATATTATTCAGGAGTGATTTGTTTTGTATTTCGTGAAATAGTGCTAGGAAATCACCATATTCAATAATCGTGATACATAACGAGATTTTAGAAGTTCCTGGTTCTAAAAATGAAGAAGATATAGAATCGATGATTTCTACTCTTGGAAGTAAGAGAATAGATGAGATAGAAAACTAAGAGAAGCGAAATGGTTAAGTTTATCGTAAAGGTCTTCGTTATAGTATTAGAAAAAAGTTTGCTGATGGGTAACAAAACTGAAGCAGAAACGGATATTAAACACCGGAATCACCTGACTACATATCAATAGATATCTCCATATGAGGATAACGAATTATGATTCGACGGGTGTGTAGCAAAGGTAATATAAAATCAGGACCGTACGCCATTAGAAGGGGTATGAATCAAGGTGTCATATTCATTTTTAATCATGGCATGAAGAACGGTTTCGAAAGGAATGATAAAACGGTACTTGGTTGGAGAAAAAACAAGTTGGTGGTTAGTCTAATACGGAACGTCGTATACATTTACAACATATACAAATTTTAAAAAAAATTCAACACAGAGAATGAGCATCAGAAACTGCAACTTTTCTACATTAAACCGACCTCACAGAAGTTACCTTATACCCAGATTCTCATAAGAGAGTTTTTACCATAGACTTACAATAACAAGACACATAACGCCTATAGGTACCTTTAGCATTGAATTTTTTGACTTAAACACAGTGATAAAAGAGGCCAGCTTTGTTTTTGTTAACTTACCGGTATAATGACAAAATGTCTGCCTGATTTTACTTTCTGGCCACACACTACAGACATTCTAGTCATTGTTTTATCAATAAATAAAACACTAAATAGTGCAATTTAGAGAATAGAAAATATTTCACAGAGCTAGGTTTTGACCTGAGAAATTGAGGAATAAACTCACTATTTACTAACTTCCTAACCTCACAAAACGGTGTTTGTAAACAATAGCGTCAGAGAAACTGGCCTTAAGTTTGCGGCCAGATATTGCCAAGTTTCAACATGAAACGTAAACCTCAATACACATTTTCATCTTCAAAAATGTTTTTGGATGAAAGGGAAGTGATTTGTGGCAAAAACAGAAGATAAATGAAATTACGGTTGTTTAAGATTGGCGATATAGAAGATTAGCAGTTAAATTAATTTATTTTTCCGGGAATTTTTTTCATGCAGCTTCAGAACATTCAGGGCACATGCATGACAACATAGCTGAAAAAAGAGTGAATATTTATATGAGGGTTGTTTGGGTTAGGAATATTTGTTTTGTTACTTGTCTTGTGATTTCAAGTCTATGGTTTTGACGCATGAGCTATAAAAGCGCATAAGAGAGATAACAGTAGAATGCAGCTGGGTACGTCCTCGTGATTGGTCAGAAGTGAAAACATTTGGCGGGTGATTCGATTCTCCCATCTGTTTTCTAATAGATAATAAGAAAGAAAGAAAATCTCCAGTTAATACCTGGAGATTATCTCTGAACGAAGTTCTATTAGTAATAATTTATTATTTTTTTAGGCATTATATGATTATCGGAAGAATAATTTTCTTTCCCTGGATTTATCCATTCCACTGTATTCAAGTTGGAAAATCGTTCCGAAGTATATTTAGGCGAAATAATAATCTGTGGAGAATAATGGAAATTTTATTGCTAATAGGTTGAACTTCTTATTTCAATGAGCTAACTGTATACAGGGTGTTTCCTAACCTCTGTGACAAAATGAAAGGGGTGACTCTTCGCTTAATTTTAAGACGAAAATGTGGTATAACTTTTTTTCGAATTTCGCTTTGTTTCCAAAATACAGGGTGTTTAATTTTTTTTTTTGATTAGTTTTTTATATTCAATTAATTTATCTTTTACTCGATTTTGTTGAAGTTTGGTAACGGTATTTATAGTGATAAGGGGCTCATTTTGCCATGAACAAATAAAAATTATCGAATACAGTGGCGTCCCGAGCGGTACTTCAACCAATATTATTGGGAAAAAAATGTACGCCACTGACTTTTTGTGTCATTTTCATTTTTTTCTCAGGTTATTCAACTAAAAACGCAACTTTTTGATCTCTTGAATTTTTATCGTATCTTGCCTAATTTTTGAGATAAACCACTTTATTGCATGTCTCTGGACTACACAAAAATAACAATATGATGCAAAGTAGGCTTTTTGCTTCGATCCATGGCAACCACATTATTTGTTTTCTTCATGACATTTGCCTACTGTATGAAAAATCAACAAAATCGAGTATAAGATAAATTAATTAAAAATAAAAAACTAATCAAAAAAAAATTAAACACCCTGTATTTTGGAAACAAAGCGAAATTCGAAAAAAAGTTATACCACATTTTCGTCTTAAAATTAAGCGAAGAATCACCCCTTTTCTGGTCTTGAATTATTGGTGGAAGTCTAGAGAAGGTTTGAATGTTAAATAATGATAAATATGCCCGGAATTAAATAAAAAATAACTGTCAGCTTATGCCGTTTCCTTTCAATTAATGACAATGACAGTAAGTTGAGGTATATGCTCCATTGCTACGTACAAAACATCAAGCCGCGTTCATATTCAATAAATATTAGCGTTGTGTGGTGAATGTAAATTACAAACGGCGAGTAGAATAATGCTATTGTATTAGATAAATGTGTGGGAACAAATAATTATTTGTAGTAAATTAACCTTTTGTTTTATAAAAAATATTGAATCGAAAGTTTGTTATTCTATATTATCTTATAAGTAGGCAGGCGGAGTCGCGGGTTTTCCACTTAGCGTATTAATATTATTTTGCTTTTTTCTTTTCAATTCTAATTAAGCTTATGAGAAACAATTAATCATAATGTGCAACAGATTTTGACCCTTTCAATTGAAAATAGGTACTTATTTTTCATTTTTTTCTTGTTTATTTAGGTATATCTCTTGGTCATTATTTTTCGGAGACGGTTGGCATTATTGTGGACCGACTTTCATTTCAAAGACAATACGTTCATTAGAAGGCGTTTGGGTGGTGTAGTGGTGGAAAACATCGCTAGCCTCGCAGGAAAAAACATTTGCTCGATTGCAAAATCACTTGTGTGGGTAGACTGATTATAGGGTAATAACTTTTTTGTCGTGAGCCCACGGGGGAGGAAAAAAAAGTTTATTAGAAAATATAAAAATACCAAACGCTAAGAATATTGATACATTCTCAGATACCTTGTCTTAAAAGTTATAAACCAGGTACATTACATACTTGGGTGTTACCTTTCTATATACAGGGTGTTACTTAATGGTATGTCATAATCTTGAGGGGGAGTTCCTGGATACATTTTACGTCGAAAAGGTCATAAAAACTTGGGTCTAGCAAAAAAAATAAAAATAAAATAAAATAAAATAAAAATAAAAAAATAAAAAAAGTGTGTTCCTATACCATAAAATCCTGTGGCAAAATTCAGTACAATATCTCAAACCGTCTTTGGAAAATGTATCAAAAACTGAAAATAAAATAAATCTTCAACACCCTATATCCTAAAAACCAAGCATTTTAAGACTTAAGTTTATATGACCTTTTCGACTTAAAATTTATCCAGGAACTCCACCTTGAAATTGTGACATACCATTAAGTACATATTCATCAACATACATAGGTACCTGCACCTGCCTATAAAATTAACGAGTGTCTATGTTAACAAACACTATTCGCAAATCATTATTGATAATGACCTATAATCCTAGCTACAAAAGAGACCAAGAGATATTACCTAGATAAACAATCAAAAAATGAAAAATGAGTACCCATATGCCTACCTATTTTGAATTCAGTATCAAAATCTGGTGCATATTATGATTGTTTCTCATACGCTTAATTAGAATTGAAAAGAAATAAGCAGAACACTATAGTTCATTGAAATAAGAGTTCAAACTATTTGCAATATTTTTTTTATTATTCTCCATAGATTATTATTTCACCTACATATCCTTTGGAACGATTTTCCAACTTGAATACAGTGAAATGGATAAATTCAGGAAAAGAAAAGCATTCTTCCGATTATCACAATTCCTAAAAAAATATTAAATATTACTAATAGAACTTCGTTCAGAGATTTAACACCTGGAGACTGTCTTTCTTTCTTATTATCTATTTGAAAACAGATAAGCGTATTATTTATTCATTTTATCATTGTATAAAAAAACTAAACAATGATTTTATCAATGGAAAATTCAATTACATAAATTCCAATTCGAATCACCCGCCAAATGTATTTAACTTCTGACCAATCACGGCGACGTACCCTGCATTATTTTACTGTCGTCTGCAGAAGAGCCGCCGTGTTAATATATTGTAACAAGTTTCGCTATAGAAAACACTGTTCAGCTTTAATTAATTCATTTTACAAGTAACTATGTACAGAATTCACTATTCACAAACAAAATCACAGCTTATTTATGTTTTACGATTTATATTTCACGACGAACTCCTTGAACTAACTCCTTGAAATGACGGATCTCATTATATACCCTCGCCAGGATTGAGAGAACAATCCAGATATTTTTGGAAAAGCGAATAATGTTCGACGCCATCTAGCCTTGCTAGAATGTACCAGAATGCCAAACAATTCTACACAATGTGGTGGCTGCGGCGGCGCATTCACCATGCAACGTCACATTGCCCCCTTCTTAAGGCAATTCGTCCCGAATTGCCTTCATGTCGGTATCGGCAACTGTCCCCAAACCGGCAGCCTGATGTCCTATGGAAGTAGCAGTCCACTGTCCTCTGGTTCGTCCTCCGGGAAGGATAGCAGCACACCAGGATGTCAATGCCGCTTTCTTTGAAGATTACCTCCAGCATGCTCCGTACTACTCTCCAGTCCAGTTGGTCGTTCGTCATTTTCGGAATTGCCAGATGGGTCAGGTCCTGTGACAGCATCAAGTCACGAAGATGACTGAGGGCTTTCCAGACATCACTGTAGGTGGTCAGATGATGTGGAAGCTTCTTCGTCACAAGGTAGAACAGGTGTCGTGTCCCATTCGAGATTTGGAGCGGCTTCCCTACCTCTGGCTTTTGTCGTCGCAGATGGTCCAATCGTCCAAATTTTCGTTTAAAAGCTGCAGCAAGTCCACTCCTCATACTGAGGTCTTCAGTGACCCAGTGAGCCAACGAGTATTCGGCCGGTGCTTCAAACAAATCCAGCTGCCTCTCTTGGACAACGCCATTCTGGACTTTCTGGCCATTGGAGTGTAGAGACATGAAAGTTTCCAATGACATGTCTTCCTTGGCTGACCTGATCTGCCTCACTTCAGCGTCCTGATCGTCGTGGTTCCCAGCATACCGAGCTAAACGATTGAAGTGAACAACCCTCGGTTTTCCTCGTGGTGGCTTTCGAATCCTGTAGACGACGTCATTGATTCGCTCCAGAATCTCATACGGGCCCTCCCAAGAACTTTGCAGTTTTGGGGAGAATCCACGTCGCCTCTGTGGGTTGTGAAGCCAAACCAAATCTCCAACCTGGAACCCTCCTTCTTCGGCCTTCACGTCGTACGCCTCCTTCATCCTGTCGCTGGCACTTTGGATGTTTAGTCGGACTCGTTGATGGATATCGTCCATTTTTCTACGAAGATCACTTGCGTAGTCTTCCCCAGCGACATCCTCACCAGGTGGACAGCCAAACTTCAAATCGCAGGGCAGCCGGAGTTCACGACCCATGATGATCTAAGCAGGTGTTTCGCCCGTCGATTCATGAACTGCTGACCTGTACGCCATGAGGAATAGGGGAAGATGTTGATCCCAGTCTCTTTGATGGTCAGAGACAACTTTGGCCAAGTGTCGATTGATGGTTCGGTTCATTCGCTCCACCATGCCATCCGATTGTGGGTGTAACGCCGTTGTCCTTGTCTTCTTGATCTTCAAGACATCGCAGACGTTCTGGAATAGCGTCGATTCGAAGTTCCTGCCCTGGTCCGAATGCAGCTCCAACGGGACACCGAAACGGCAAAACCATTCCTTAATCAAGACATCGGCAACGGTAGCTGCCTCCTGGTTTGGCAAGGCATACGCTTCAGCCCACTTGCTGAAGTAATCCATGGCGACCAAGATGTATTTATTTCCTTTGTCCGTTTCAGGGAACGGTCCAGCCACGTCGATTGCGATCCTTTCAAAGGGGCTTCCCACGTTGTATTGGCGCATAGGAGCTTTTGGCCGTTTCTGGGGTCCGTTACTTGCCGCACATACGGCACATTTTCTGCACCATTCCTTCACATCGGCTTGACAGTTAACCCAGTAAAACCGTTCTCGCAGCTTTCCCAGCGTCTTGGTTACACCCAAATGTCCACCCGTGACGCCATCATGGACCTCTCTCATCACCTCTGCCTGTCTGTTTCCAGGAACGACTAACTGCCTCCGATCTTCCGTGCCATCCAGATTCTTCACCAGCCTCTTCAGGATGCCGTCATCAAGAACCATCGAGTCCCATTGAGCCCAGTAGGACTTCACGGTGGTCG
This sequence comes from Orchestes rusci, assembly GCA_958502075.1. Lineage (NCBI taxonomy): Eukaryota > Metazoa > Arthropoda > Insecta > Coleoptera > Curculionidae > Orchestes > Orchestes rusci. The sequence goes on along the minus strand of OY293305.1, from coordinate 14,599,406 downwards.
AGAACCGCGCGACTTCTTGCCAGGTTGGTCGTTGGCCTGCCTGTTTCCATCCGATGAAAAGCTTCAGATCTGGATCTTTCTCCTGGTCCTCGCGAAGCGCCTTAGACTGCCAGGAATCATCCACCACAGTCGTCCTGCAAGTGCTCGCCTCCTTTTCCTCGGCTCTTTGACAGTGCTTACATTGTTCTGGACAAAGTCTCCTGGATAGGGCATCAGCGTTGTTGTGGCTGGATCCAGCTCGATGTTCCGTGTCAAAGTTGAACTCTTGAAGTCTCTCAATCCAACGAGCAACTTGACCCTCCGGATTCTTGAACTGTAGGAGCCATTTGAGCGCGGCGTGGTCGGTTCTCAGCAGAAACTTTCTTCCGTAGAGGTACTAGTAGAAGTGCTCTACCCCTTTGACTACTGCCAGTAGTTCCCTTCTCGTGACGCAGTAGTTCCGTTCCGGCTTCGACAAGGTTTTGCTGAAATAGCCGATCACCCTTTCGTGTCCCTGCTGGATCTGGGACAGCACTGCACCAAGTCCTACATTGCTGGCATCTGTATCCAGGATGAAGTTTCCCTCAGGTAGTGGGTAGCCTAGGATGGGCGCGCTGGCAAGTGCCCTTTTAAGTGTGTCAAAGGCCTCCTGACAATCCTCGTCCCAGTGGTAGCGTCTCTGTGCCTCTGTGAGCCTGTGAAGAGGCCGGGCGATGTTCGCAAATCCTTGGACATAACGCCGGTAGTACGTGCACAGACCCAGGAAACTTCTTAGCTCGTGGAGGTTCTTTGGTACAGGCCACTCCTTAACTGCCTCCACCTTTTTCTGGTCAACGGCTACACCCTCAGCCGACACAATATGACCCAGGTATTGTACTTCCCTCCGGAACAGTTGGCATTTCTTTGGACTCAGCTTCAAACCGGAACTTCTGAGTCTCTGGAATACCTCCTCCAAGTTCTTCAGATGGTCTTCAAATGATTTGCCAACCACAATTATGTCATCCAGGTATACAAGACATGTTGACCAGGATAGTCCTTTGAGCACAGTCTCCATCAGCCGCTCGAACGTAGCAGGTGCGTTGCATAACCCAAATGGCATAACAGTGAACTGCCACAGCCCAGCTCCAACGCTGAAAGCAGTCTTCTCTCGATCTTCAGGGGCCATTTCTACCTGCCAATATCCGCTTTTGAGGTCCAGGGTTGAGAAGATCTTCGATCCGGCCAAGGTATCCAAAGTGTCGTCAATCCGTGGTAGCGGGTAGCTGTCCTTCTTCGTCACGTTGTTCAGCTGACGATAGTCCACACAGAATCGAGTTGAACCGTCCTTCTTTTTAACCAGAACAACTGGCGATGACCACGGACTACTAGAAGGCTCGATGACACCGCCTTTCTCCATGTCCTTGATGATCTTGTCCGCCTCCTCCTTCTTGGCCAAAGGTAGTCTTCTAGCTGTTTGGCGGATCGGTCGTGCTCCCTCTGTGTTGATGGTGTGCCGCACCACGTTCGTTCGGCCCTTTTCCCCAGTCCCGTTGTCGAAGATGTCGCCGTAATTCCTTATCAGGTTTCTCAATCGTTGTTTTTGTCTCTTATCCAGATCTTTTGAAGAGGTGACAACTAACTTCTCCATCTCTCCGGTGAACTCAGAGATGGTTTGCTCAGTCTCACATACTTGTCGCACCACAGAGGAAATTGACGAGCAGAGCCCCAAAACTGTGTCCCTTGCCAAACTTACACAGTGATAGTTGACGTTCATCACTCTCACGGGCACAGTCTTTCCCACATGTACCAGGCTCTTTCCACATGCAATGCCTCGTCCTACTTCAGAATCGTGTATTTTAGGCTCAAACATCACGATGCTTCCTTCTTTCATCTTCCCTTCCAGGCGAGCCCACAAAATCATCTCGCTCCTCTCAGGAATTGAAGAATCCCCAGCCAGCAAGACACGAACTGTCTCTTCCTCTCTACCATGCATTATCACCTCTTCGTTGTTGGTTTCCAGTGTTCCATATTTGAAATCTAATTGGAAGCCTTGGGTGTTCATGATGTCCATTCCGATTATGATTTCTTCCTCAATATCGGCAACCAGCATTGGATGTTCGAAGCTGGTGCTTCCCAGAGTCACTGCTGCCTCCACTTCACCATGTATCCTAGCCAAGTCTCCTGTTGCCGTCCGTAGTCGCCACTTTGTTGGTTTAATCATTGTCGGTGTTGTGACAATGTCGGGCCTGATGATAGACTTCGTCGCACCTGTATCCAGCAGCATGGTGCGTTTCTCTCCATTAACCCAGCCATCCACAAACACGCTGTTCAGTTTGTGTCCTAAAGAAGCAACTATGGCGGTTTTCCTTGGGGCATACTGGCTACAGGTCGACGATTGCCCCTTCGCATCGACCCTCTCTAGTTTTCCGACGTCGAAGAAGGTGCCCGTATCTCCTTCTTGCATCGACTACGAATGTGGCCAAGCTCTCCACAATTCCAGCATCGTAGCTCCCTTCGCTTGGACGCCTCCATTTCCTTGACGACCCTCCTCACATTTGCGTCGAAGGAGTCTTCCTCCGCGAGATCTTGGTCCTCCATCCTTCGCACGCGTGCAGGAAGCTTCACAGACTGCTTCGCCGCTTCGAATTCCAAGGCTTTGGCCAGTGCTTCAACCAGTCTATCGGGACGATGGAGTATCAGTGACTGCCGAATCTCCTGGTCTCGAAGTCCATCCAAGAAGGCCTGAACTGCAAGCCTCTCCATAACGTTCTCTGGCGTGGTTGGATAAGCCAGTCGTGCAAGGCGAGCAACATCCGCTTCAAACTCCTGCAAGGTCTCGTTGGTCTTCTGAATGCGATTTTTCAAATGAGAGTGGTAGACGTGCTCCAAGTGAGTTTGCCCATATCGCTGTTCCAGATGCTTGACTAGTACATCGTAGTCCTCCTGCTCCTGGGTGTTGAGCGTCTGCAGGATTTCTGTAGCTTCCCCACGAAGTGCCAGAGTCAGTGCCAGAGCTTTCTCTGTTGCGGTCCATCCATTTGCCCTTGCTACTGCCTCGAACTGGCGATGGTAATTGTTCCAGGACAGCTTGCCATCAAACTGAGGGGCTTTCATGTGGACTCGCACGGTATCAGACTCCATTTTAGCACCTTTGCTCTCGAATGTCACTTCTGGTTGTTTCTGAATCACTGCTACTTGTCTTCGCACTTCCTCGATTTCTTCTTCCAAAGTCTTCATTGTATCTCCAAGTTTTGCTTCAAATCGTTGCTCAAGGTTCTCAATTTCTTCCGTTACCTGATCCTTCCAGAAGTTGTAGTTGTCCGCCAGCTGTTCCTTGATTTTCTCCTCCATTATTCTAGAAGATTCTACAAACTTCTCTTCCATTTTTCTGGAGTTCTCTTCCATGGCTCTAGATGATTCTTCCAGCTTCTCTTCCATTTTTCTGGAGTTCTCTTCCATGGCTCTGGAGGATTCTTCAAATTTATCTTCCAATCTCTTGGACAATTTCTCAACTACCGCGTTGGGATCGGGAATTTCAAATTGGAACGTATCAGGATCCATGCCTTCTTCCATTAAAGCCTCACGAAGCCTTGTTTGTAGATCAGTTTTCTTACCGCTACTATCCAGGTCACGCTCCTCCAGCTCCCTTTTCAACTCGGCGACCTTCAATCCGGTTAAAAACACTAGTTTCGCAGCCATCACAGCGAATATTTATGTCCGTTTCTATAGCACACAATAAATCCCACTTCTGACACCAATGTAACAAGTTTCGCTATAGAAAACACTGTTCAGCTTTAATTAATTTATTTTACAAGTAACTATGTACAGAATTCACTATTCACAAACAAAATCACAGCTTATTTATGTTTTACGATTTATATTTCACGACGTATTCAGAACTGAACTAACTCCTTGAAATGACGGATCTCATTATATACCCTCGCCAGGATTGAGAGAACAATCCAGATATTTTTAGAAAAGCGAAGAATGTTCGACGCCATCTAGCCTTGCTAGAATGTACCAGAATGCCAAACAATTCTACACAATGTGGTGGCTGCGGCGGCGCATTCACCATGCAACGTCACAATATATATTTTTTTGAATCTGAATTCAGACTTATGAGTCAGAATTTCGACATATTATTACGAGATTCCGGCTTATTTCTTACAAGCTTTCGTACATGAGCAGCTTATTTTTCAACATATTTATTTTTTTTTGATCTTAACTGTTGTGTCAATTAAAAAAATCAAATAAATTCCCAAGTCGCTATTTTATAGATGTCTTGACTCGTAGGCAGACTTGGGTCGAATACTGAAAAATGGTTTTCGAATACGAATACTGAATACTGCGATCAAAAATGGATTCGAATACATGGTATTCGAACATGATACTACGACAAACATCGAATACACGTTTTGAAATATATTCGAATACAGAGTATTTGTATTCATGTATTCATGAAAAATGAATATTTTCCAGAATACCCATTAAATTCAACTAAATTGAAGATGAATAGAAAATATACTTTTCTCAGGTAGAAATCGCTCAACGACGTCAATTTTTGTATTTTGGGGGACACATCCTTGTTGTATTTTCACCTCCTACTTTTAACCCGTGCGCGGGGATCACTGGTACCCACAAAAAATCAATAGAATATTAAAAAATGATAAATCAATTATAATAAGAAATAATAATAAATAGTGGCAACTTGAGACTTTGGGAATATAATCTCGATGAAAATATCTATAAAGGACGTATCATTCGATCCCCCTTTCCATTTGAAATTCTGGGGGTGGCTATCACCTCCGCTTAGGGGTTGACAGGTGAAGGATGAACATTCGAAATATGTCTTCCACAAAAAACAAAAAAAAGACGTGTACAAGCTATTTTTGATTAATCACCAAACAACTGAGAAAACGTGGATGGAAAGTTTCTCGACTTTTTCGTGTTCCACCATGTAGATAGCTTCATTAAAAACAAAATTTTTATTGCATGCACAGAGGAAGAAAATTAAAAAACAGGATAAATAAAGCAAGGAAATATACACTGGCATTTACCAGATAAAAAAATATGTAACAAGAATCAAAGGTCCACTTAGTAATTAGTATTATAAAGCCCATTTTTCTTTCAATAAGATCAACGCCTGGAATAGTTCTTCATTCAGCTGCTGTCGCAGGACTTGGGGATTAGGGATGCCCGATCACTGTCTGAAGAACTGTGAAGCCTAGCTATCAAATTGTCAACAGTGACTTGGGATATTCGAATATTGCACTACCAATACCAATATTCATTTTATTTTATTTTTGAATCCAAGTATTCAGCTACTTAAATTTTGAATACAAGTATTCATTTATTCAAATTTTGAATACCAATATTCAATATTCTATTCAGGTATTTGAATACTCAAGTAGTATTGAATACAGAATAAAGAATCTTGGTCAAAAAAGTAGTTGTATGAATACGAATACCCAACTTTGAAAATCTATTCGAATAGTATTCGAATACCGCAAAAAGTAGCTTGAATAGGATTCAGAATACCGTCTATTCGAATACTACCCAACTCTGCTCGTAGGTAATATTGTCTCAAATGTTCATGCTCAACAGCTTTATTTGATACGAGTATTTTGTGAGCCTTGACAAAATAATACGCCTCGGAGCTGAAAATATCTAAATTTGTGATTTGTCATGAAAAATAAGGATGCATGGTGTGCTATTAAAACACGTTCTCACAAATAGGACTCAGTCTAGTCTGACACTAGTTAATTAGGAAGTAGGTAACTTGTCACACTCTATTAACGTGTTCAAAGGCAGTGACACTCATGCCAGCAAGTTATATCATATAATCCTTAATTACAATATGAACTATGTCGTTTCATTATTGTTAAGTCGATGTTATTGTGACAATCCGTTACCTTCACCATGCTTTTCACTCTCCATGAACTGTTATACTTGTTTTAAAAATCATTGTTAAATAATAGTAGGTACATTAGTTTTGTATGATCAAGTTATCAAGAATCATCAAATGTTTTATTTTTACTGTTTATGCCGTATGAACTTGAAAAGTATTACTTCATAGATGAAGAGTATTTTTAAAGCCAAATAGAAACTGCGACAAAATTTTCTCGGCACGGTACTTATAGACCAAACAAAATCAAAAAGCTCAGAAAGCTGTGACGTGCCGCCTGATGATATATGAGTAAAACGACCAAAAGCGTAAACGAGTACTTATCTAACCTGTGGGCCAAATGTTGGATCCGAATCTGAGGTTTATAGCTACCTCGCCAGGTATCGGCTTTTCAACGAAAATTGCGAAAGCCTCGAAACGTCGACACTTTTTGCATTTTTCATGTATAACTCGAAAACTAAGCGTTTTTGATGACTATCATAAAACACCAAATCAAAGTAGACAAAACTTCCTACAAATACTTATATTTACTTTTAACTAGGGATGGAACGGACTCACATCAGGCCGGATACCGAACGTCCGGCCAGGTGGCCTTACCGGATACCGGACGTCCGGCGGCCGGACCTATGAATTCTATAATTGTTTTAAAAATTGATGTGATTTCCGTGGCGACTCCAAAAAACTTTTAACTGGTACAGTGAAACTTCTCTAACACGATGTGTTCTCCAAATCGAACATTCTTTACAAATATATTATGTATATTACCACCTCAGCATGTAATTTTTTCTCCATAAGTCGATTTTTTTTTATAGGTAGGTAGGAATAACATCTATACTCAAATGAATCAAGGAGCATTTTTCGGAAAACCACCAATTTAGTGTACCTATTTCGGGAAATAACCGATTCTCAGTGTTTGTTTTTAGTTTCTTCACAAATGACTGAATAGATTAAAATATAAACTAAGTACCTACTGTCTTGTGTTTTATTTCCGGTAAAATCACATAAAATCAAGGTAGGTTAATCTGTCTGAAAATTGAGAGTCTGCCTTAGCTTTTGATTCTAAACAACTTTTCTTAATAAACTTTTCTCATATCTTTCAAAACAAAGGTACTTTACTATTGTCAATTTTTACTGAATCAGTCTCAAACTACCCTGTATATCAATTGATTTCGCTCATTTTCTCAACATCCTAGTTTAAAACTAAGCAGGAGCGATTCCCAGAATATCAGAATTTAACTCGGAAAATGTTTGTCATGTTAACCTTACCGAAACCCAATCGGTGGACAAACTGTATATTCTATTTTCAAGCGTTTTCTTCTGTTGTCACTTTACTCGAAATTTTATTGGGCGGGTTGTACAGTTTCCATGCTTTGGTCTATTGAACCGGGTTTTCGCAGTTTCGATTGACTTAAGAGTTTGGCAAGCGAAAATCTGTCACTCCCACTTCGGAGTGAAATCGAATGTAACTCAGGCATAAGGACATAACAAATTTCTGCTGTCAAAAAGTAATCGACATGAAATGCTATATATTGTGATTTGTATCAAAGATTTCCAAATAATAAAGTTGTGATTTATAACCACCACTTGTAAATTATTAAGCTTCTTATTTTTGCTTAACGGCTGGTTTTCACGCGCTTGTGATAATGCGCGATAAGCAAAAATACAAACATTTTTACGTATAAAAATATATATTGAATTACCTCTATAGCTGTGCTCGTTATGCTATTCATAATTTCGGGAATGTTTTTCAAGATATTAGGACCTGAGTTTCATCAATAATAACTTGTTTCAAAAACTTCAACTCACAAATTGTGGTGCAAATTGGAATATGTGGTTGTGATACTGGATAAGCTTCAATATTCCCTTACTTTACAAGACGGAATTCTACTCTCAGAACATTGTCAAGTGAAAGAACAAAAATTTGATAATCACTTCGAATATGATGCAATTTATGTTGAAATGACAATAGTGTGAAGTGGGGGAACTTTTAACTCTTATACCAAGAGAACCAAAAGAGATATCGGGTTTGTTTTTTGTCAGAACACAACTTGTTTTTCATTCTACAATAAATATAATATTTATTAATTTTCGACCTGCCTTAGTCTTTTTCTGTTTGCAAAAATAAAAAACATGTCCGCTGATTACAGTTGCCCCGGGAAATGAGGCAAATGTATTCACGGCTTCGAACTGCCATATTGTGACGAAACATTGTTCAGTAAATGGTGAATGCGCCGGTACATTCTGGTACATTCTAGCGAGGCTAGATGGCGTCGAATGTTCTTCGCTTTTCTAAAAATATCTGGAATGTTGTTTCAATCCTGGTATATAATGAGATCCGTCATTTCGAGTGAGTTAGTTCAGTTATCGATTAGCCGCGAATTATAAATCGTTACAACATAAATATACGCTGCGATTGTGAACATAAATATTCCTGGTTGTGTCAGTGACTTTAAATAGATTAATTGAAACTGGACAAGTGTTTTCTATAGCGAAACTCGTTACATTGGTGTCAAAAGTGGGCTTTATTGTGTGCTATAGAAACGGACATAAATATTCACTGTGATGGCTGCGGAACTAGTGTTTCTAACCGGATTGAAGGTCGCCGAGTTGAAGAGAGAGCTGGAGGAGCGTGACCTGGATAGTAGTGGTAAGAAAACTGATCTACAAACAAGGCTTCGTGAGGCTTTAATGGAAGAAGGCATGGATCCTGATACGTTCCAATTTGAGATTCCCGATCCCAACGCAGTAGTTGAGAAATTGTCCAAGAACTTGAAGGGTCCATTGGAAGAGAAGTTTTATGAATCTTCTAGAGCTATGGAAGAAATCAAGGAGCAACTAGCGGATAGCTACAACTGTTTGAAGGCTCATGTAGCAGAGGAAATCGGAAATCTGGAGAAACAACTTGGAGAGACTGCAAAGGCTCTGGAAGACGAAATCGACGAAGTGAGAAGGCAAGTGGCAGTAATCATGCAACAACCGGAAGTTACTATCGGGAACCACGGTGCGAGTGCCAAGATGGAGTCTGATACCGTGCGAGTCCACATGAAAGCCCCTCAGTTTGATGGCAAGCTGTCCTGGAACAATTACCATCGCCAGTTCGAGGCAGCAGCAAGGGCAAATGGATGGACCGCAACAGAGAAAGCTCTGGCACTAACTCTGGCGCTTCGTGGGGAGGCAACGGAGATCCTGCAGACACTAAACACCCAGGAACAGGAGGACTACGATGTGCTCGTCAAGCATCTGGAGCTGCGGTATGGTCAAACTCATTTGGAGCATGTCTACCATTCCCAGTTGAAGAACCGCATCCAAAAGTCCAACGAAACCATGCAGGAGTTTGAAGCGGATGTTGCTCGCCTGTCAAGACTGGCTTATCCAACCACGCCAGAAAATGTGAGGCTGGCAGTCCAGGCCTTTTTGGATGGTCTTCGGAATCAGGAGATAAGGCAGTCCCTGATACTTCATCGACACGACAGACTAGTCGACGCTCTGGCCAAAGCCTTGGAATTTGAAGCGGCAAAGCAGTCCGTGAAGACACCTGCGCGCGTGCGAAGGATGGAAGAGCAGGATCCCGCACAGGAGGAGACCGTCGAAGCTACTGTGAGGCGAGTTATCAGGGAAGTGGAGTCCTCCAAACGCAGGGAGGTGCGATGCTGGAACTGTGGTGAGCTTGGCCACATTCGTAGCCGATGCAAGAAGGAGAGACGGGCACCTTCTTCGACGTCGGAAAACTAGAGAGGGTCGATGCGGAGGGGCAATCGTCGACCTGTAGCCAGTATGCCCCAAGGAAAACCGCCATAGTTGCCTCTTTAGGACCCCAACTAAACAGCGTGTTTGTGGATGGCTTGGTCAATGGAGAGAAACGCACCATGCTGCTGGATACAGGTGCGACGAAGACTATCATCCTGCCCGACATTGTCACAACACCGACAATGATTAAACCAACAAAGTGGCGACTACGGACGGCAACAGGAGACTTAGCTAGGATCCATGGTGAAGTCCAATGCTAGTTGCTGATATTGAGGATGAAATCATAATTGGAATGGACATCATGAACACTCGAGGCTTCCAATTAGATTTCAAAAATGGAACACTGAGAACCAACAAAGAAGAGGTGGTACTGCATGGGAGAGAGGAAGAGACAGTTCGTGTTTTGCTGGCTGGGGATTCTTCAATTCCTGAGAGGAGCGAGATGATTTTGTGGGCTCGCCTGGAAGGGAAGATGAAACAAGGAAGCATCGTGATGTTTGAGCCTAAAATACACGATTCTGAAGTAGGACGAGGCATTGCATGTGGAAAGAGCCTGGTACATGTGGGAAAGACTGTGCCCGTGAGAGTGATGAACGTCAACTATCACTCTGTAAGTTTGGCAAGGGACACAGTTTTGGGGCTCTGCTCGTCAATTTCCTCTGTGGTGCGACAAGTACGTGAGACTGAGCAAACCATCTCTGAGTTCACCGGAGAGATGGAGAAGTTAGTTGTCACCTCTTCAAGAGACTTGGATAAGACACAAAAACAACGTTTGATCAACCTGATAAGGAATTACGACGACATTTTCCACAACGGGACTGGGGAAAAGGGCCGAACGAACGTGGTGCGGCACACCATCAACACAGAAGGATCACGACCGATCTGCCAAACAGCTAGAAGACTACCTTTGGCCAAGAAAGAGGAGGCGGACAAGATAATCAAGGACATGGAGAAAGGCGGTGTCATCGAGCCTTCTAGTAGTCCGTGGTCATCGCCAGTTTTTCTGGTTAAAATGAAGGACGGTTCAACTCGATTCTGTGTGGACTATCGTCAGCTGAACAACGTGACAAAGAAGGACAGCTACCCGCTACCACGGATCGACGACACTTTGGATACCTTGGCCGGATCAAAGATCTTCTCAACCCTGGACCTCAAAAGCGGATATTGGCAGGTAGAAATGGCACCTGTATCATGATCCTCTAGTTCCGAGTCTTGTTCAGGCGAGTGAAAAACTGAATTATGAGAATTTTAGTCTGATATGATCAGTGATTACATTAACATTTATTTGACGACAGAATCAGATTCCTTATCAAAAATTACCTGAGAAAGCAAAATATCACAACTGTATTGTTATATTCGGGGTAGTAACAAGGAATTGAAAATCGTGAACGACACTCACAAAACGAGTATAAATGCAGACCCAATAAAAAATTAAAAATAATCTCAATTTGGAACTGAACAAGGTTGATGAAAAGTAATAAGGGTATAAAAAGGGTGATGTTCTCGAATTCTGAACAATGAAAGTTCGCAAACGTTATACCAAAAAATACAGGTGGTCTGATTACACTTGCCCCATAATTACATTTACTCCACTTCACCCTGAAAATAATGTTATCCTCACTCTAATCTAAAATTAATATAATTCCATCATAGTTCATCGACAACAACTGAAACTGAAGAATAAGCGAAACCTAATACCTGTAAAAGTAAGCCTATTAACACTAACGCACTTCACATGAGACAGTCGGCTTGACAATCATTTATTCAAATGCAATGGACTGTTTAATCGAACAACCATTGTGAAACAATATTATTTCGCGGATCACGTAACATTGCACTATTTTTATTCAAGTGAAAGTGAATATTTCCTAGTCAGTTCAGTTCTTTTGGCTTTACGTGGAGTACGTTTGTTTCGAAAACATAACCCTTGGTATGGACAATTTGCATACATTTTCAAATGACTTGAAATTTTATATACGTATTTAAGACAAGATTAGAAAGTCATCAGCGAAAAAATTTTCCAAAATACCCAAAAATATACTAAATGCATAAAAAAGAAAACACATATTTCACTGTATGAACGAAAACGGGGAGGCGCCATATTATACCCTCCCGGTAGACAAAGATAGATAATGTATTCTGTGACGTAGTGGATGTTGATTGACGCTCTTTGATCGGTGATGACTTCATTAATAGAGGTCGTAGGTTGATTTTTCCAACATCAATGGCATATCAGTACTCAAATAATCTTTATATTTTTCATATTTCCAAAAAATGTGCAAATTGTCCATTGTCGTGGTCACTGAAATAACTTTGTGTTCGAGATACATTATGAAGTTGAAAAAAGTTAATTAACAGTTTCAAAACGACAAAAAACGTCTAGATATTGGGGGTTATCAAAACATGTTCTCTTTATTTATTGTTAAAATAGGTAATTTTATCGGAATCGTACATCAAAACAGTTTTTAATTTTTTACTTGAAAACGACACATCGAGAAAAAACGTAGGTACAAATCATACAAGTGAATATGAACTTTTCTTATCACTTTTGCGAGTTTCATTGTTAAATTTGCCCGATTAAAATCTGAAACACTTTGATGTATAGATGTTTGAAGGTGTTGTGAATCTGGAAACAAATTTTCGTTTTCCCATCATCTTTTATCATCATCATACCTGATGACGATCAAACATAGATGGAAACGTCTTGCAACAAAATAAAAGCAAAACGATTGAAGTCCGAAAATCTGCAGGATCAATATACTTGAGTGTAATTTTTTTCAAATTAGTAAGAATAGCAATTAGTTAGAGCAACTCTTGTTTGCTCTAGCTCTGATGAATCAAATTCAATCAGCATGATTTCTATTTCTCACATAGCCTTTTCGTTAAAGTAAAAAGTTTAGTGATAATTGGAGTTCCATATTTCTTCAAATGGTGTGAATCTATTCAAACCTTCATCATTTTCATCATCCGTTAAAGGCGTTGTTCTCGTAAATTGTTCTAGATTTGCATGTTGGTAATTCGTAGGAACTATATCATTAAACAACGAGCGGGGAACCTACATCGTGGGAAGCCATTGTAGGTGGAGCTCAACAAGGTTTGGTGCTTCATCTTATTCAGTGTAGTCCGTTCTGGTTGTTATTCATAAATTAGAATGTGGGATAACATGAGAAAAAAAATCCACTCATATTTTCAACATTTACCGGGAGTTTTCAAGAAGATGATAAGGACACTACAAGAAAATGTACCATAAGTTTTAAAATGAATACCTATGCAATTTTTATTTGGTTTTATTATTTTATTCATCTTCCTTTATGATCTTAGTCTTTCCGTGATAATCGCCACCCCAAGGGCTCTTGTAGATATTATGTTATCTTCATTATAGGCTATACCATATTAGTATTAGTTACCATGCATAAGTCATCCTGGCAAAAGATTTTGTAAAATAACAGAGACTTAATTGGAAGTTTATCGCCGTTTTGGAAAAAATTGACGAAGAGACTGATCTTTCAAGCCACGCTTTCAAAAAGCGAAGTTCTTCATCGGAAAGTGAACCTATTGTTCTTGAAAACAAAAAAGTTATATATCTACTTTGAAGAATCAGCCCATTCATACGAAAAATTGGAAACCGATCCAAGTGAATAAGCGGGATATTAGATATGTTGCATTAGTGGAAAGTGTTCATGTGTTGTAGCAATATTGTTCTATATCGTATTTGCGAATTATTATTTTCTGAAGTGTGGAAGATGTGACCTTGATGAAGACCTTGTCCTGAGATCACTCTCTCTCAGTTGCCATAGAGAAGCGGCTAGAATGCTAGAATATCACTAAAGTATGCTTTTGGCTCAGAAAAGTTTGCGTTAATTAGGCACTTGAAAGCTTTTATTATAGCATATTTTCAAAGGATAATTCACTTTTCTGTTCATTGGAAAAAAATCTGAAAACGGATATGATTTTCTTAGTTTATGGTGATATTACTTTATGATCATTTACATGAGGCGCGTGATGCTCTATCGATTTTAAATGTGTTTGGCCAACTTATTTGAATACGTGGCAACAACTTTGCTATTTTCAATGAGACACCCTGTACATTATGGTATTTTTGGCTTCGCCATTCTTTTTTAAATAATTTTTCATAATAACTCCTTAACTATCTAGCGGTCTACAAATCAATCAATTTTCATATTTCTTCTTCAAAACATAGCTCCAATTAAACGTCGGTTACTACGGTATTTGCATTCATGAAAATCTGAGATTTCGAAAAATCGTTCACCAATATCCAGTGTTTTGGTTGGGTGTATAATTTTTTTTTTTTGCGTTTTGTACAGGGTTTTTTTTGTAATAGGAGCTATGGCGAAAAATGTTTTTTTTCAAATAATGGAACGACATGAACCCTATACAGGGTTTTTATCAATTGAGTGCCGATACTTGAGGGAGATAATCCTTGGATGGTCTTGAGACAAAAAGTTTTGATGGACATAGGTTCGCAAGAGTCTAATTTTTAAGATAAAGGGTATTAATTTGAAAACATAAATCTTTTTTTTTAATAACTATGTTACTATTTCAGATATCTTTATGAAATTTGGTGCACGTCTTCTATGCATCAATATGCATTTCGGGATGTACAAGTAATTCTATTATTTCTACCGGTGGAGTCCGTACGGGTTCTGCATTCAATATTTTTGGAGAAAATCTTGTACGTCACTGCTTCCCTTTAAAATGAAAAATATTTTTGAAATCTATATTTATTTCTAAGCCAATCTGTTTCTCGATTTTAAATAAAAACCACTCATTTGCATTGACACCCTGCTATGTCTGTGGCGCCCTCTCTAACATTCTCTTCAATATTTTTAAATGAAAAATTATACGTCAATGCTTTTTTCCGATATTCACTTTATTTTTTTAGATTCTAACACAAGTATCTTGAAAATTAGGCTCTTGTGGCTTGTGGACTTTCTGAAATCTTTATCGTCGCTTTTCCTACTTTTTTTTGTGAAAAACTCAAACTAATTCTGGTCGAAATGATAGAAAAAATTCAAAACAAATAATGAAAAACCACCGAACTAACAAAAATTGAATTCATCATTTTTTTTTTTTTTAATTTAAATTTGTTTTGATTTTTTTGGCAAAAATGAATTATATAGGTACCTAAGCCTGTTGATTACAAAAAAATACGTATTGTAACAACCCCGTCTGTATTAATAAGATAGCGTGCAGACAGTTGTCACATGGTGTCAAATGAGAGACGTCAGAGTGAATTTGTGTTTCAATTGAGTTGTAATACTTATTCGAGTCATCATATTATCATCAAACATTGTAGTCAAAAGGACATTATAAATTTTTAAAAATAATGTGTTAAGGTTTGCCTTTACGTGTTATAATTGGCGCTCAACTTTTGGCCTACAGTGTTTGGAAATTCAAGAGCTTGTGTAGTGTTTTTCGGTGTAGACTGGGACTGTACATTTTGTGAAAACCTTTGAGGACATTTGCAAAATTCAACCTGTCTCTGGTGTTTGGGAGTGGACATTTCGTGGAATCCGCCGCGGACATTCATGAAAATTCGCTTTTTGCTGTTTTGTGGACTTGAGTGACGTTTTGCGAATTCAAGTGGCAATTTTGTGAAACTCGAGTGACGATTTTGTGCAGATTGGTCTCTGGTGAGTCTTGTATAATTGTATAATTTTTATTCTTCGAGTCTTCACACTGCCATCACGAAAACATTCGTACCGGCTTCGAAGCTGTGATTTAATTCAATCGAAAACAACCGTTGATAGTGCTGAAATGAGGTTAGCTGAGTCAACCTCTGACACAACGAAGATGTCTGTTACTCTGAGTTCGGAGCAGTTCCAGGAACTGTTGTCTAAAATCGGGAGCGTTTCAAATTCTCAAACAACGCTTACGGGAAATTTCTCAACGTGTTCGTCGCGTTTCAATGGACATACACATGCTGATGTGAACGCTTTTATTGACGCTATCGAGACTTTCAAAGACTGTTCAAAAGTGTCCGATGATAACGCGTTGCGTGGACTTTCTATGCTGCTGGACGATTTCGCGGCTACGTGGTGGCAGGGTGTGAAAGACACTGTGGTAACATGGAATGAAGCCATAGATCTTTTACGTTGTACTTTTGGACCCAAAAAGCCAGCCTACTTGATTTATCGCGAACTTTTTGCACATGAACAACTTGAAAACACCATCTGATGTTTTTATATGTCAAGCACGATCAATTTTGTCTAAACTACCATCTGGTACTCTCTCAGAAGTTGTGCAACTTGATATGATATATGACCTGTTGGATAAACGAATTCGTGAGAGGATAAGTCGTGACAAAGTCAATAGTTTGAATGGGTTATTGAAAGAATGTCGTCAAATCGAAGAGACATTTGTTGAAAGATTTGATTCAACCCCAAAGCTTTCTGCTGCGCCTGATAAGGAGAAACGGTTCAAGTGTACTTTTTGTAAATATACAGGGCATACTGAGGACCAGTGCAGAAAAAAACAGGCTTTGATGGATGCTTCAACAAAATCTCCTGTTACTCAAGGTCATACGCCTTCTCAGTAATCGTCTCACCTTTCTGCTAGTTCAACAACGACTTCAATTCAGAGACAAACGAGTCATATCACTTGTTTTGGATGTGGTCGACCCGGATGCATTAAATCCAGTTGCCCAACATGTTCGAACAAGGGGACACCCAGTGCATCATCAAGCATTGATTTCTGTTCACTAGATGACTGCACCAAGCCACAAATAGATCCACAGGCCCGGCCTGTGCTCAACATTCAAATTTTGGACTTGAATGGTTATGGACTCATAGATACTGCTGCTAAGCATAGTATAGCCAATACTTCACTCTATGAAGCTTTGTCTAACAAAGGTGTGGAATTTCAGTCACATACAACCTGTATCAAGTTAGCTGAAGGAAGTTCAAAGAAGATTGACGCAAATATTGCCACTGTCGACGTGACTTTGCAAAATCGCATTTTCCCAACCACCTTTATCTCCTTAGCGAATGCTGGCAAGACGCTCCTTGGTATAGACTTCTTGGAGCAGGCTAACATAGCATTGAATATGGGACAAGGAAGTTGGAATTTTGCAGATGAACCTGACTCCAAATATCAGCTCATTTTCGAGTCAACAATTAATGAATCAAAAGTGGATGTAGCATCTTTGTCGGGGACATGGTTACTGAGACCAGAGGAAGGCACCATGCTTCCCAACGACCAATCCAAGATATTGTCAGATCCGCTCCAAGTAAATGAAGATATTTTCGCTCTAGGGGGAGAGCCAATAGGGTGTTGGCTGAGCATTCTATTGAGACTGGTAACCATGCACCTATTTCAGTACCTCCATATCGCATGACACCAGCAAATAAGGAGAAGTTGAAACAAGAATTGGTCCAAACGCCATCTTATAATCAGCGATTTGAAGTTTTGTCAATAGATTTATTTGGCCCTTTGCCAGAAGACGCACAAGGATTCCAATGGATTTTTATCATTGAAGATACAATGACAAAGTGGGTAGAACTTTTGCCCTTAGTTAAAGCTACTGCAGAGTAGTGTGCCAAGACTCTCGTCAACGAAGTTTTTCTTCGCTATGGTTTGCCAAGAAGAATCATCACAGACAATGGGGTACAATTATTTGTCTCACACCTATTGCAGCAAGTTTGCGACTACTTTGGAATAAAGCAGAACTTAACGCCCTTGTATCATCCAGAAGCCAACATGGTTGAGCGGAAAAATAGGGATCTTAAGTCAAGATTGGCTATTATTGTAGGTAATAACCATACATTATGGGTTAAGAAACTACCAAGCCTCAGATTCGCCATGAACAGTGCCAGGTGTCAGTCTACGGGTTATACAGCTGCATTCCTGAATTTTGCCAGAGAGATGAGAGGTCCTGAAGAAGAACAACGGGATCCCCGAGCTATAACCGAAGCTGACAATGTCCTTCCCGATTTAATAACCTACCTTCAACGTATCAATACAACGCTGATTGATGCTAAGACAACCAATGAAAAATGTCAAGATCGTCAAAAGAAATATGCCGATCAGAGGAGAAATCCTACCCCTGACTATGAGATTGGGGATCACGTCCTTGTAGCTTTACACACCAAAAGTAATTACGACAATGACTTCAAAATTTGATCCTAAGCGAGATGGGCCATATGTGATAGTTCGACAAATCTCTCCAATCTCGTACCAGCTAGCCAGCATTGAACATCCAGATCAGCCATTGGGAATCTACCACTGCAATGCTCTTACCAAGTACCTTGGCAAAGATGATGTGTCACCAGTCGTCTCCATACGCAAGCGAGGAAGACCTAAGAAGAAACCCATTGTTGCTGGTTCCTCGACGCTCCCTCGTCCTCGAAACCAGAGGGGGAGAATGTAACAACCCCGTCTATATTAATAACATAGCGGGCAGACAGTTGTCACCTGGTGTCAAATGAGAGACGTCAGAGTGAATTTGTGTTTCAATTGAGTTGTAATACTTATTCGAGTTATCATATTATCATCAAACATTGTAGTCAAAAGGACATTATAAATTTTTAAAAATTATGTGTTAAGGTTTGCCTTTACATGTTATAGTATTCTATTTGTCCTCCATGGATAGTGAACATCCATTTACTCGTCTTGATAAATTGTCTCTTACGCGTTGGAAAATCTCTGGCTTGAAGTTAATTAATTACCCACATCAATAAACATATACAGGGTGTCCGGAAATTACGCGTCAGGATTTTGGTGGGCGATTCTACATGAAAAATTAATGCAACAAACTTCTATACAATTTTTTCAAAAACTCAAAATTAAGGAAGATACAGGGTGTTAAAAAATATTTTTTTTTTCTTATTTTTTTTAATAACTTTTTTTCTAGTGTAATGATTTTCGCCAAATTTTGCATGCATGTCACTAGTGTTTCTTTGTATTCACCCTATTAATTTCACGCTAGTCGTCAATGACAAAAGGCTGAAGCTGTCCTTCACCTTAGGAAAATTACTTAGAACTTTTTTGTTTTAATCTTTTTATAAATTTGGATGTCAGATTAGTGAAGAGCATCAAAATATTTTTTAAAAGGTGCTCGTGTTGCATCATCGTAGAATTAACGATTTCCGAGAAAAACGACTTTAAACATTAACCGTACCTTAAATAATTAAAAATTCGTACTTTGAAAAAATTTTTGAAGTTTTTGAAAAAACTGTATAGAAGTTTGTTGCATTAATTTTTCATGTAGAATCGCCCACCAAAATCCTGACGCGTAATTTCCGGACACCCTGTATAACAACTTTTTCTATCTAAATAAGCTGCCTTAAGCAGCCAAAGTATCAACAATAATGATCCTACTATGTGGATATCTCTGGTTGTTGATTTTTTGAAGTTTCATAATACTGCTTCGAGTTCAGAAATGAAGTAAGGTCATATTATTACCCGCAAGATTCACCATTAATGATGCGAAAAAAATCAGGAATAAATAAAAACGTTCCCATAAACATGGTTCCGGAAATACTCCGTTAAAGGAGCTATAGGGTCTTCGAGTTTTATTTGTAATGTGGTTTTTTGTAAATAATACTTGAAATTATATATCGATACTTTGATGCAGCTTGGTATTTGGGATTTTGTCATGCAAAATTCAAATCTGATTTCAATATGGCCTTAACATGTGGAGGGGTGTTAACACTGTCAACAAAAACACTGAGTAGAATGTGAACAATTGTTATTCAGATATTATTTAGAAAAAAATAGATAAAAATAGAACTCGGTTATGAAGTATTGTCGAAGTTACACGTGTTTAGACGAGCTTTTCTTCTTATTTAACATTCAACTCATCCGGAATATTTAAGCACCCCATATATATAGCCCAACAACCATTTTGCTTTGGTCTAGAAGCATTGATGACTTCAAGCTGAAGCATAGTGTTCACTATTTACTTATTGATAACCATAAACATAAAACATGCAAGAGTGATTTCATGTTCGCGATTCTTTGCATAGATTATTATTCTAAACATGTGCCGAATACTATACTATCAAATTACATATCATGACATTCATTGGTAGACAAAATCAATTATTATTGAATAAGCTGATCGTGATTTTTTTTTTAAGACAAAATGACATCCACTTCCTTTTTTGTTCTGTTATATTGAAAGAGAAAATATAGTACAAAGGAATATTTCGTAATTTTTTTTTTACGCAAATTCGACATTGTGAAATCGTCAAGGACATTATTATTTATTTATATCATTTTAAGAGACATTTGACTAAGGCTCCTTAAAATTTGGAAATTGGAGATGTAGCAACAAGTGATTATAAATGATAGGATATACAGAGGAGGTGAAAATAATGTGGGTACTTTATAAGATTTTTTTTCCTTCCTGGCTTTTTTAGTGATTCTTTGAGTCTGAGATTATACATACTTACATAATCAAATCATAGCATTCATAGCTTTACAACTCACGGCTTACCTGCAAAAAATGGAAACAATACCAGTTATTATTTGACATTGGAAATCGATTTATATTATTTTGAAAAAAAATTATCTAAACAACATTTCTTTGAACGAATTGATTGTATGGGATAAAAAACGAATCAAAAAAGGTGTATCGAGG
The DNA here is from genome assembly GCA_958502075.1 of Orchestes rusci. Taxonomy (NCBI): domain Eukaryota; kingdom Metazoa; phylum Arthropoda; class Insecta; order Coleoptera; family Curculionidae; genus Orchestes; species Orchestes rusci. The sequence continues at coordinate 14,579,193 of OY293305.1, read as the reverse complement.
CTGTTGATCTAAGCAGAAATTCCCAGCACCAACCATGGCTCTGTGACTTCATTTGTTGCAAATCCATTTTTTGATTTTCAAATGAAAGACATTTTATCACTCTTTTCTTTCTAAATGGCTGGACCAGAAGTAATGGGACATACGGTAACAGTAGATGCCTCACACAAAAATATTGCGATAGACCTCAACTTGTTAATTCCGAAAGTTAATATTAACAGAGATACAGGGTGTCAAAGTTGAATTTCAATATTTGATTTTTTCAAATAACTTTCGAAATAATCAAGTTATTTTGTTGAGATTTCGTAAACAGGGGATGTTTGACTTGCAAAATTCATATCTGGCATTGGTATGGGTCTCACATGTAGGTGGCGCCACTTACACATCTTTCCACTCATTCAAATAGTTATAACTTTTTTGTACGCACTCGAACATTTTTTTTTTTATATAAAAAAGATTTTTCCATCATTTTTACGTAAGAAAGGTACACTGTGTAAAAGTCGATGGGAGTGACCTTTTTCAAGATATTTGCCCTTGAAATAATCTAAGCAATAGTTATTTCGGATGGAAAATTTTGAAAATTAACATAGAGGGCATCAAAAACTCCGTTGTCACGGTAGTTTTGACAAGTGTCTCGATGCTCAATTTCTTATTAGAGGAAAACAAAAAAGATTGTTATTTTTTTTTAAATTGATTCTCCTATTTTTATTTGAAAAAATGTTAGATTAGATTGATTTCTTGGAAACAAAAAACTTTGGCCATTCAAGCTGATGTCAACATTACCATGATAACGCAGTTTTGAAACCTCCTATTTATGTTCATTTTCAAAATTTTCGTTTTGAAACCACATTGCATATTACTTTAAGTGCAAATATCTTAAAAAAGGTTACTCCTAGGCACTTCTACCAAGTTTATCTTTTTCATGTAAATCATATTTTCAATTTAAAAAAAATGTACGAGCGCGTTCAAACTTGTCAAAAAAAACGGTACATCCGAAATTTTCGCCCATGTTTGGACACTCATAATTTTTTAACGAATCGATGAAAAAATATGCGGTTTGCACCAGCATGTAGAGCATTTCTTTGCGGTTTATGCGGATGGTTCAAAAAATTAATTTCTCCGGAAATTTCTTTTATACAGGTAGGTAAAAAAAGTACTGTAAATTTTCTTTTTCTTCACTGTCCCCCCATTTCCACAGAGATTTTCTGGAGCTCTTTATCGATATGCCCAAGTGCTTGTTACGTCCATACCTCGAGATATTTTTGGTTGATATCTTCTTTCGTTTGTGAAATATCGACTTTTTTTCAAAATTATGACATATAGGGCTTTGAATGGCTTTTCTGCTAATTCTAAGTTAACAACTGACAACGTCATGGCATAGATCCATTATTTAGCTGTCTTTCTGATGAGTTATTGGATACTCCGCGAAATTTTGAGTATACAGGGTGTGCCAAAGAATTTTGATCATATGTAAAGCACTTTTTAGTTATTTTGTCAGGTTTTATTGAAAATCAGTTACTATTGATTAATTAATTAATTCAGCTTCTTTGACATTATAATTTTCAAGAAAACCTGACAAAATAACTAAAAAGTGCTTTACTTATGATCAAAATTCTTTTGCACAACCTGTATACACAGAATATTGCCAAGTATCCAATAAGTTATCATAAAAACAGCAAAACAATAGATCAATGCTATAACATTGTCAGTTGTATACTTAGAATTAGCAGAATAGCCATTCAAAGCCCTATGTGTCATGATTATGAAAAAAAGTCGATATTTCAAAAACGAAAAAAGATATCCACAAAAATCCAAAAATATCCAGTATGAACAAGCACTTGGGCATATCGAAAAAAAGCTCCAAAAAATCTCTGTGGAGATTGGGGGACAGTGAAGAAAAAGAAAATTTTCAGTACTTTTTTAACCACCCTGTAAAGAAGAAGTTTTTAAGGAAATTAATGTTCCGCATTTACCGCATAGACCGCAAAGAAATGCTCTGCATCGTGTCCAAACATAGGCGAAAATTCCGGGTGGTACCGTCTTTTTTGTTTGAGTAGTTTATTTGAATGGAGTGGAAAGGTGTGTAAGTGGCGCTCCCTACAAGTAATTCCGTGCTCATGTTTGAATTTTGCATGTCAAACTATCCCCATATATCAAATTTCATCGATATAACTTGATTATTTTAGTCTAAGAGCCAGTGAATTTTCTGCGTAAAAAGTTGCCGATGGACAAATTCCTGTTTAAACTGTGAAGCCTCATGCCTCGTGATCGAAAACGTCAATTTTTGAGGTATATCATCAAGAAAAATACCACTAATAAGGCTGTAACAATGCCCTTGTTGCAAAAATTTTTACATTCTGGCAAAATGGAAATTATAAAATTAATTTTACCGGCCGAGCTCTAACGACTTTACAATCTAATTACATTATAATTGACTCAACTCGTAAATGAAATATTCAGAGTTTATTTCAGGAAGAATAAAATTTGTCCTGTAATAAGTTAAACTCAAGTGAATTTCTGCTTAAGATTGAATATTAAATGGGGACAAATTTTAACGGAAAAGGAAATTTCTTTTGAAGTAGTTAGTTCAATACTTATTCTTTCGAAGTATCTACACTGACTAATTTGATTTATGTTGACTTCCAAATTCATCCTCAAAAAATCTATTTTATATAAATCTGTCTACAAGTTTCTCATAGTAGTATAGTACCGGTAGCTAGAACTTATATTTTGATACATTTGAATGCAACTGCTACTTTCTGTATCTATTGTAATCCACAGGGTGCGCCAATAGTGTGGACGAAATATTTTGTGTTTATAGTTAGTTCACACCGCGTAGACAGAGTGATTCATCTGACAGTTGCACTTTTTTGAATAGATGGCTTTGTATTAACAGGGTGTCCCATTCTTGCTGTCTTTGCGTGGTATCTCCCTCATGAGTGAAGAGAATGAGAATGCGGTTTTAGCTATACTGTGCTACTATTTCGAGAAACGAACGATGCATAGCTCACTTTGTATCTGATATACAGGGCGAAATTGAAAATTGACCATTCTCAGGCACCCCTCGTATCTAAAGCTCTACATAAAACATTTTTAGGTCAGACAAGATCCTTCCCTATTTCTTGAATATTCTTGTCAAGCTTCTACAAGAAGTCACTGATTGATAGAAGATCAAGTAGTTATATCTGAAATGGCAGATATCCTATATGTGGCATATAGCTCATTTTGTATCTGATATACAGGGCGAAATTGAAAATTTACCATTCTCAGGCACCCCTCATATCTAAAACTCTACATAAAATATTTTTAGGTCAGACATGATCCTTCCCTATTTCTTAAATATTCTTGTCAAGCTTCTACAAGAAGTCACTGATTGATTCAAGATCAAGAAGGTATATCTGAAATGGCAGATATCCTGTATTTTATGCCACGAAATATATCACAATTGCTAAAAAAATCAAGAATATTGAAAAGCAGAACAAGGCAAAAATCTGAAGAAAAAGAGATGTGAATAAATGTCCTATAGATTTACCAATAAACGATACACAAATATTGTTTCTCAAAATCAAAATCATTCAAACACTTATCGAATAACATATAAGTCTGGAAATTATTCTCAACCAGTCATGAATCACTCCACTTCACTCTTTACTCGGATAGCACTATTATGCTCTACAAGGCTACAGTAGCCTGGCAACAGGTTAATGCAGTTAGTCTCGACTTTATGGTTTCTCTGCTTTACCTCCAAATTGGTGTGATTAATCACGTGAAAGCCAAATGCAGCACTCGAGATATAGACGGGGAAAATTGGATTATACACGTAGCCTTGACTTCTATTTGATTACAACATGATACGACTTAAAACAGAGAGATAAAGCCTCTCACATCGGCTGGAGACAAATCTTTCATGAACCAGAGGATATAAGTCCATATCCAGATTTTGGTTTGTTTTTATGACCAATAGAGCCTTTCTTTTTTTTGGTAAGAAGTGAAGTAAATTCCCTTTAACCTGAAGTTTGGTTAGTATGAACTGCATGTGTTCAATCCTGCAAAACTTTTTCAGTAGTAAAACAAATTACACGCACTGTTGTGATGTTATGTAATGGTCCAATTATGGCTTTTCTGTCGAGGCCTCACTTGATTCAAATTGGTCTTTTTTTTAATATACAGAAAGGTGTAAAAGTTAGAGACCAAATTGTAAATTTCTGGGTTCTCCGATATCTCCATTATTAGGCACATTGGAAAATGAGAACATCTGTTGCCCGTTTGACATCCCCTTTATGATTCCACGAGATTGGTAGACTCATTTATGGCATCTTATCATGTATATTTATGTGAATAATGACTGAATTATTCAGCATCTAAACACATTAGTACACGTGGGGTAGATAGATAATTTAATTTTCCAAATTCGAATAATCAAGTCGCTTCTACACCCTGCTATTCAACATTCGATACCACCAAGTTGGGCCAATGAGACACGTGGATACTGAATCTGAGATACGTAAATCTTGGATTCAGACCATACATATGCTTTGGAACTATTCATACACAGCTGAACGTCAGATACAGTATCCGGATACAGAAAATCTGCGTCTTGCACCTTCGGCCAACGGCGACGCCAATGTGTTCAAATGAGTGTACGAGATACAGTTGCTGTTATTAGACACTTTAAGCACCTCCTAAATTTCAAACGTATCCGTATCCGCATCAATCTGCGCATGCTCAAAACAGATACGGGGGTTCCGATTCGTTCCGTTGCACGTATCGTTGCGGGCCTTTCATCGTATCCGTATCATAGAACGCATCTTAACTAATCGAAGAATTATAACAAAAGCTCTTCAAAAACGATAAACGAAAAACACACAAACATCCAAACCAAACCAAAAATATAAACAAAAATCAATATCTGGGTTACAAAACGCGAAGTTTGACAACGTTTCACCAATCCGTTTCGTATACGTAGAACCGATCGCTGCTTAAGCGGGTTTTTAATGATTAACGTATGTCGATTCGTTTACGGATCCGGATGCGGATACGTGAAAAAATGTTGGGTTTGCTTAAAGTGTCTATTTTGAGTCTGAAATACCGTATCTCGCATACTATATCTCAGATTCAGTATTCTCGTGTATCACAGGCCTCACTGTATCAAAACTGTTTCAAATCTATGATAATATGTTCAGTTAACTACCCTTTCAAATAATTGATCCACTAACACGAATTACATTTTATTTTAGTCTTTAAATAAAGTAAGGCAAAACATACAATTTTCAGATGCAGAATTCTCAACGAGTAAAAAATACAATATAACCAAAGAATCAAAAGAAGGATGCGCAAAGCCAAAAAAAATACACTATTATTTTATCTTTACAATGCTTTATAGATCATTGGTTCTTACCCTGATTAGAACTGCTCATGTTCTTCATTTTCTTCATAAACTGCGAAACATTGCAAATCTGTTTCATTGGATAAAAATTTATCTATACATAATATGTACATATTTTGTCAGTAATGCCAAAGTAACTATGTACTTTGTATGTGAAGAAAACAAACTTTTCTCTTCTGTACGTAACGCGAAGTCAGATTCTGGCTGAGTTCGTGGAGCACACTTTCTGCGCTATTTCGTGCCATGATACAAAAAAAACAAGATAAGACACTATCGAGTCTCAAATTCGTCCGGCAACGCGCAGCTACGTCATCTGGATCGGAGTGGAATTTTAAAATGAATTGACTGCTATGGGGACATGTACAAAGTGATTGTTTATATTTTACTCAATAGATATCTCAGTTAATTTTGGTTCTACAAAGAAGTTTGAATGAGCAAATTTGCAGTATTTTTCATGGACATTCAGAATCCGATACTAAAAATTGCCGGAATGCATCGAAAACTCAAAATTTTTACACAACATGGTATTTTTTGAAAGGGAAACCCTGTATATTTTTGGCTAGATTAATAGTTTTTTTTCGTCTGATTCCAAATATACCACACATGTTGGCATTTGATTCAGCTATTTTGCGCTATTCAAGTATAAAGTCTCTAAAAATCTCATTACTGGGACATTACCTTGATCTGGGTTGCTAAAAGATACGGTAGAATCCAGATCAACGTAATGTAATTCTTATGAGACTTTGAATATTGCAAAAACGGCTGAATGAAATGATTTAGAATCAGAAAAAAAGATCTTTCAATCTAGCCAAAAATATACAGGGTTTCCCATTCACAAAATACCATGTTGTGTGAAATTTTCTGGTTTTCGACGCTTTTTGCACTTCTTGGTATCGGATTCCGAACGTCCATGAGAAATACTGCAAATTTGCTCCTTTAAACTTTTTTGTAAAACCCAAAATAACTGAGATATCCACTAAGTAAAATATCAACCATCACCCTGTACGCTTCTAAACATATTTCGGGATATTCTATAGGTTATAAGAGCCATGGGCAACAAAATCGATTAAATAATTGATAAATTGGTTATTTGGAGTAGTTTGTGATATATATAAATAAAATAAAAGGTAACAATTGCTTATACGGTTCTCTGCTATTTTTCGAAGATTTTCAAATTTCTTATACAGTGTGTCTAGAATAAAATGATGTACATGGGAATATTGGAAACGGTAAGAGATACGGCGTCGCTTGAATGGAAGAAAAGTTGCGTATTTGTATTCCCAAAAATATTATAGCTTTGTTTTAGTTTGAATCGATACGGTAATGTAGATACAGGGTGAAAAAGAAAATGTCCATATTTGAAAAACTACAAAATTTTGCTTATTATAAAAGCCAATATTTTCAAATTTACAGGATATGGGTAAGAGGAAATGACGATTCTAAAAACGGCATCAAAAAATGTTGTAGGCCCACGATGTTGCGTCCGGCCGAGGCCAACTTTGGTTTTTCTTATGGAGGCCATATTGAACTTCTCCATTTTCATGGTCCGTATTGAAAATAATTTCCAAAAATATGACTTCCATAAAAAAAACAGACTTGACTTTGTCTGGACGCAACATAGTAGGTCTAGAATTTTTTTGACGCCGTTTTAGAATCGTCGTATCCTCTTACCTATATCCTGGAAATTTGAAAGTGTTGGGTTTTATAACAAGCAAAATATTGTGTTTTTTTCAAAATGAACCTTTTCTTTTTTCACCCTGTATGAACATAACGAAATCGATTCAAAATGAAACAAAGGTAGAATATTTTTGAGCATACAAATACGCAACTTTTCTTCCATTTAAGCAACGTCGTATCTTTTACCGTTTCCAATATCCTCGTATAGTCCCATGTACATCATTTTATTCTGGACACACTGTATAGTCACATTCTAGTGCGAATCAGGAGTATCGCCTTCCCCAACGTATCCACACGCCGATAGAGAACCCTCTTTTTGGATTCTGAATCCGATTTGCAGCCAACTACTGCACAAAGCGCCATAATTATCAACAAATTGATTCGCATCTCAACAAAATAGTCGTAAACAAATCAAAAACGTCATTCAAACCACATATTCACAGGAGGGAAAATGACACAAGTTTGACAGCAGATTTTCTTTTCACGAACCAACTGACGTCACAAAACATGCGCAATGTCTGGCCCTGATTTTGTGCTTCGTTTATTGCAGGGACGTAGTAGCGAATAACGTACTCCCCGAACTCAGTCTCTATCTGTGCATCTTGGCGCGCAAACTAAAGGTTGATCTATAAACTTGCCGTCCGCCGTTACGGTTGACGTTCGCCGGTGCCGCTAACGTTGCCGTCGCCCAATGCATTTATAAACTTTTATACCGTCGATTCTCGTCGAAGATTTTCAATTTTTTTTTTACTCACTTTGAATGTTAATTTGTTTGAGTTTAGTGAGATTTGGTGACTGACCCGAGTATATTTTGGTACAAATCCTAATTTTATGATAAATATATGAATTATGGGAACAAAAACCTATTGAGCCATTTTCCTATGGCTTGAGCTACAAACGATGGACGGCAAAATATGGAGATGAACGATCTGTAATGGTGCGCCAACGGCAGACGGCATGATATAAAATTATGCAGGCGCGTCCATATGTTTATCTCGAACGTCAAACGTCAGCGGTAACGGTAACGGCAAACGGCGAGTTTATAAATCCCACTTAAGTGTCATCTCGATTGTCACAGAAATTGCAAGATTTTTCTACGTATTCCGACATTATTCTAGAGATGAAAACAGATGAATTGGTCATTTGAGAAACCCCACCAGTCTTATGTAATCTTACAGGACATATTATGGGGTGTCTCAAATGACCGATTTAGATAAGATTAGAACAGAATATTTGAGATTGTTCGAGAAAAATCCACGTATAGTGTTCGGGTTCGACGGATTATGGTAGTATTGACAACAATATTGAGTGGTTATATGAATTATAAGATTCGTGCAGAATGTCAAGTAGTGAAGTAGTGAGTGTAAATTAATAAATAAAGAGAATATAAATCGGAGTTTTCAATAAATCATTGCGAAGAAATGTGAATTGTACTTCTGTTGTTTAATTTTTGTTATCAATATTGCAAAGATTTCGAAAGAAAACCTTGGTCGTTACGGATTCAGTGTGCGATATACATCCGACTCAATCGAATATATTTGGAGCAACAAGAGGGCTTGTTCTTTCCTTAGGATGTCCAGTTCCTAGATATGTTGTATTTCTACAGCTTGGATTGATAATGTTCAATAACCAAAACTTCAAATCAATTTACTCATAAAAATGTCATGCAGTTTTCACTGTTTTGCAATTCAACTATGAAAGGTGAAAGGTAAATACATAGAACTCAATTTATTTTTTGCTTGTATACAACAATTAACCAAACAATATGGTATCATGCAATCAATGTTTTCAATCATTTCACAATTTGTCATCCTCAATTGTATTATTAAATTATCCAGAAACATCATGCGGTTTGAAGTTACAAACCACACAGTGATCTTGTCTTGGAGATTATTGAGTTGCAGCAAGCAAAGGGAAATTGAACATCGTTTTATCTAAATTAAAGATAAATCGTACTGCGGCTACGTTTGCACATGAAATCAGTCATTAACATCAAATGAGCGCTTATGAAAGTAAGTGCCAAAAAGCGATTATTACCAAACGTTTTTCTCAAAGGGCACAAGTGAATATCGGAAGAAAATGAGTGTACTCTTTGAATGTGTCGAGAGTCTGAAAGAACGAACAGATTGGAGGACCAATTTATATTTTATTGCTAAATGTCTTGAATTTCGTACGTTATATAAATGTTCCATGTTTGAATGCAAATAACGTTGCGAATAGGGGACTTGCATCAACTTTCGAATCCAGCAATAGATTCGAAAGTCCGTGAAAATGAGAAACGTGTTTTTTCAAGTTAGTCGAAAATTGATGAAGATATAACGCTTTGAAATGTGCAAACGTCACAATATGCTCCGAATATCTATTTTATGATATACAGAGCTTGAAACTTAAGTAACTTTTGAAAAGATCATATTTGAACGAAATAAAAGAAACGATTTGTATCAATTTTCTACAGTTGGAAGAAGGTGAAGAAAAATCCGTTTGATTTTTCATGAAACTTCACCGGTAGAGGAAGGCAACAAGTAGGTACCTATGTAAAAAGTGGGATGGAGATGATAAGGAGCATTATGCCATTTTTGCTTGTTTGAAGCTTCATTGAAACCAAATTTTGTACGATGTGCCTCCAAATACTCTACTGATGTTGTGACACCGCAGACCAATCTATTATCTTTTGAGCGTATAACTTAGATATTGCAAATTTTTTTTTCTAAAATACTGCACTTCCGCGATAAAATGGAATAAGGAGACATTATTTCACGGCTATCCGATGTTGAATGGAGAAGTTGGAACAAAAGCGTGATGAATGCCAAGAGTTACATTCATGTGACTTATGACCTCCTGATACCAGTTCTATTCCGAATAGAAATCATAAGTCTAGCAGCATGGCACTATTCACACGCATGTACCTGTCGACCACCTTTCCATTCAACATCGGATAGCCGTAAAACAATGACTTTTTATTCCATGGACGAGAGGTTCAGCTTGAACATACCCTACATCTATTTGCATTTGCAGACGCTGAACACCCAAGAAAATAAGGACCATGATGTACTGGTGAAGCATCTGGAACTATGACATGGACCCAATAACGCCAGAAAATACAATGTAGAGGCTTACAGTTCAGGTCTTTCCGGATGGACTTCGAAACTGGGAGACCAGGTAGTCCCTGGTACTTCATCATTCCAAAAGACTGGTCGAAACACTGCCCAAGGCTTAAGAAATTGAAGCGACGGAGCAATTCATCAAGCTTTCTGTGGGCGCGTGTACTTTGGAGCAACAAGATTCCGCGGAGAAGCAGTGAGGACACCGTCAAAGCATGTTTGAGGAGGGTGGTCAAGAAAAAAGATGCTTTCAAGTGAAAAGAGCTGCGGTGCTTAATTTGTGAAGAGCTAGGCTATGTCGGGAACCGTACAAGAAGGAGAGGCGAGTACCGTCATCTATACGTCGAAAAACAAGAGAATGTCGATTCGAAGGGGCAATCGTCGCCTGTAACCAGTTCACTTCAACCGCCAACTGGGCTTGAACAACCCACACATTGTCGAGCACGTTGGTGCGAGCCTACTTCCAACTCGTGCTCGCCCAACATGCTCGAGCGTCTGTGGGGGTTTAAAGGTGCAATAAAGACGATCGTCAGGTCGGATATCGTCACAACACAGACAAAGGTCAAACCCACGGCAAAGGAGCACCTGGCGAGAAATCATAGTGAAGTGAAAGCAGCAGTGACTCTGGAAAGCACCAGCTGCAAACATCGAGTGCTGATATTGGAGAAGTAATCATAACCGGATTGACAGCATGATTTCCCAAAGCTTTCAATTCGATCTCAACAATTGAACATCGAGAGTCAACAACGAAAAGGTGCTTGGGACAGACGAGCAGATAGTTCGTGTGTTACTAGCTGCGACTGCTGGGAGTGTTTGGATTCCAGAAAAAAAACACACATAGGACGAGGAATGGTTTGTGGAAGGTGCCTGGTACAAGTGTGTGCCCACGAGTGATGAACCTCAACAATCACCCTGTAAAACGTGGTGGATGAAACAGTTTTGGAACTCTTTGCGACATATGCGTGAGGGTTCACGGCAGAGATGGGGAAGTGAGTTGCCATCTCATCAAACTATCTGGATAAGACAAAAACAAAGATTGAGAGGCTTCTCAAGATTATTCAGCGACATCTTTGAAAGCGGAATTGGATGAAAACAAACGTGGTACGGCACAAAATCAACACCAAAGGAGCATGATCGATCTGTCAAACAGCTAGAAGACTATCTTTGAGGAAGAAAAAGAAGTCGCACAACATGAATCATGACCTAGAAAAAAAAAGTATCACCGAGCCTTCTAGTAATTCGTTGTCATCGCCAGTGTATATTCTAGAAAAAAGACGGTATCCCAACAAACATAGACGGCCAAATTTACACCTTTTCGACCTACGAATTGGTCTAGAGATAATAATGTCGAATTATGAAAAGTGCAAAATCAACGACATTTGTCCACATATTTCCCTATGTGGGGAAAAAAACTAAAGTAATTTGGAATCAATAAAGAGGTCGATAGGTTCTTGCCAACCATCAGGTTGAAGGCGAATGAAGGAACTGTCAACCTGTTTTAGGTCAAAATGTGGGTAATCTGACCATATTATTATGTTGGTCCTCAATGTAACCTATCTCTTACCTGATGGTAAATAACAATGACAGGGAAAATACACTTGCATATTGATGTGAGATGGACACGGATTTTCTTAAATGCTAACATCGAAACATGGCCGCTCTCATATGTTGTGTACCTTTTAGTTGATTTTTCGACCTTGATGACATTATCCCCTAATTTGGGTCAAAATTGACTAGATATCGACGACAGTGCCAATAATATCTTTCAAAATTGACAATTTCACATCTGCTGAGTTATCTTGTCCTGTTGCTACAAGATAGTCCTGGAATGTGTTCTTTCAAAATTTCCATTTGGTAGCAGCATTACAACTTTGTAGATCAAAATCAGGTGGTAACTTCACTGGTCGTTGAAATATTTAACCAAATCCACATTTTCTTCTTCTGTCCTGGATCAACACTTCCTTTTTACGGGATCGAAACACACTAAATTTTATGATTCTGCTCGACAAAATTGTTTCAAGACGACTGCGCCATATTTAAATAATTAACATTTGTGATTCGTATTCCGTGAAAAAGGATTTTATATTTCAAAAAATGATGTGAAGAATGACAGTGATAATTATTTCATATTTTCACCTGTACATACAACACCTAATTCTTATGTTATACAATTTTACACTGTTCAACATTCAACATAATATAACTAAATATTTATTCAAACAAAAGTTTGCTCTTTTTGTTGCCATTGTTGGGGCTTTTCGTAGGAAGCTTGCGACAATACAAGCTTTTTACTTGGCAACACTGCTTTCGAGCGTTCATGCAGCTGTCAGAGCCAAGACCAAGACCAAGATGGCAGAAGTCAAAACAAACAAGATCGTAAACGCATCAACTCAACTTTAATTTGTATCCTGAATGTATAGGATTCAATCTACTCAGAATCTATAACAGATATTTGAAGATATTTACAATTCTTTACCTGATAATGTAAAGGGTTACGCACCGAAAAAGTATAAATCTGCTTTGAAGTTCATAATATTTAACAAACATATGCAGGAGTATAATTAGTCTCGCCCACCGCTAGTCTCGTTGCCGGCTGCCCAAGTTGTAAATTTTCAGATGATAAGTACCTGTTATCTTTTTTTTTTGTATAGAAAATTTGCACTATTTCTCGCGCGTTTGTAGCGCAATTTTGTTATTTTCAAGTCGTATCACCTTTCATGAGAGGGTTGAGTAGAATATATCTTTTCACGAATGAAATAAATATCGAACGGTTCATTCTTGGTTCACATCACCAGTTGCATCTGAATATCCTCATGTGCTTCAAAAAAGAAATCTGTACGGAAAAATAGTTCACCTTTGAGAGTTTGAATACACATGCCAGCTTATTTACAGTTCGGATACTATTGTATGCTTTAATTGGAAAGGTTCAATAACGGGTCAAACATTGGAAATGAAAATATGACATGAGAAACGCTATCGATAAAAAAGTGAAACTGTCAATATTCCGAAAACTAAAGATTATGTATCTAGAGTTGATTTTGTATTTGAACGAATTAATTACAGGTTCACGCAGCAAAAGAAGAAATGTTTGGTCTTCTTTTCAGATAGGTATTTTGAGATTTTCTTCTCTCTGTATTGTTGATTATGATGACCCGTGTGAACAATTAACTGTTACAAAATGAGGAGCAGAACTGACGATCATAGTTTTCAAATGCATCAGCTACTTATACTAATCGCATTTTCCTGAAGTTTTCTTATCAATTTCAAACAGTTTTCTGCAGCCTTTCCGTATTCAAATAAAGCTGATATACGATGGCAAATCGGGTTCTATATGCAAGCAATAAACGTCCATATTTCTCATTTCTAAAGCCTTTCAGAATGTTCTTTTGATAAAACTCATGCCGGTAGAGTTGAGAGCAGAGTCTGAACTCAAATTAACTCGATTCAAGTGTACTTCAATCAACTAAATAGAAATCCGACTCCGATATAAAGAGCTTCAAAGTGCCGCCTAACTAAATTGAAGACTTAATTATTCAGACTGCATCTTATATCCGCGTTCACTTTTCGCAATTTTCATGGATGTATAAATGTTTCGGGGTTAAAGTTGATGTTGTAAATCAAAACTTTTTAAATTAAAATGCAGCCTTGTTTTCTTTTCTTAGCAGAAGCAGCTATAAATTTAAATCACTGAAATTGTGTTCGTAACAGATCACTTGGACTTGAAAAAGCACAGAGTTATGATATGCCATTTCATCCATTAGTACATAAAATAATCGAGATTGCTTCCACTTAGAATAGAAATTCTACTCGGACCGTTATTATTGGTTCGGTTGAAAATTAATTATTTTATGATTGTACATTTTTTCATTCAAAATTTACATGGGAATGTGGAAATTCTGGAACAAGAGAGCAATCCTCCTACTAGTTATTATACAGTTTGTGATTGTTTCTCTATCGTTAATAACTGGGAAAAGTTTATTTTATCGTTTGTTGACTCTCACTATACTATGCACATAATTCACAAATCACATCAAGGTAACAGAAAGGCCCATCATCAGACTTTTTAAGCGAAAAATTAATTTTCATGAGAGTGAACAATATTCGAAACAAAGGGGTTTCCCCAAACAGTAAAATGACAAATGATATTTCCGAGACCAGATATTTTGACAGAGAAATATTCCACCTGCTGCGGTTCTTTTATATTATATTAAAAAATTTAAAAGATTCGCAGTGTGCTCATGAAATTTGTATCAATATTTTAAATTTAAATTTTAGTTGTCAGATGTTCTGGATTCAAGCGAATATGATAAACGGCTTGGAGCGCATTTAGGATTTTAACTCCAATATACTGGGAAAATGCTACACCTCAGTATGCGTACATACATACTTTTTCTCAACAGCGGTTGGCGATGAAAACAGATAGATGAAAAACTATATAGTTCTAGAATATTCAAATATACAGATTTGTTGTAGATCGTCACGAAAAAAAGTTATAGTAGTTCCTATTTCCTGACCCAAAAACTATTTTATCTCTCGAGGCAAAATAATTTCGAAATTTGAGAAATAACACCTTTGAGGTAAACTGAGGTAAGTATATAGATGTTATGCTATTATTTATAACTCATCCTATATATAGATAAGAAACTCAGTATTCCATCCAACATTAAATCAGAAAATACTGGCTTAAACCAAAAACCAGCATGAGGAAACAATATTCGGTTTCAGTGAAACTACAGCTCATTGATGCATTCAGGAACAAATCAATCAAATCACGGTATTATTAAGAGATGTGGAAAAATCAAGCTACTCCAAACAAAACAATAAACGCTCTTCGTATTATCTTCTCTTTATAATATCACCCTATAATATAATAATTGAATTTTTGTAGTGTCACAATCAGTGTACAAGAGCTTCTTTAGAACTGTGCTCTGCATCGGAGTCAAGTTTATAGTCTTTCCAACAGTTACAGTTTCCGTGGAACACCATAAAAGTTTCAAGTTACACTTATCTGCAGTAGTAAACATTTTATCTTGTAAGCTACTAGTCTTTTATAGTTCTCTATGTGAAAAGACTATCTCGATGATATTTTTGATAGGTAGCTACGCATTTTATAAAAAATAGTAAGTAGCATCTGCATATTATATTCTTGCTATACAGTTTTCTTAAATATAGTACAGGATGATTCAAGAAATTGTTAATATTTAGTTGCGCTGTAGAAAATTTGGGTTGATTCAAGTTATTTGAGGTTGGTCTTGAATATAGTTCGGCTCAGGGAAATTTAATCACCAGCGCCACACGTGAGAGTTGCGCTGTCGAAATCTACGACGGGCAAAAGTGGCAGAAATGTTGATGCGGTAATAGTCGCGCAAACAAAACGAGCGCTCCTCTCCCATGTAGCGCTGCCCGGTGACTAAATTTCTCTGAACTGAACTATCTTTCAGAACCAACCTCACCTTTTTATGCCTCCTCCCAAACTTTCTACAGTGTAATCAAATATTATCCACTCTTTGGGCCATCCTGGTCTGATGAGAATTGCTATGTATATCGTAAATCTTGATGCCTGCTATTTATAATTTAGGTGGATGGCCTGTCAAGATTTCTCATCATAAATATCAAGTTTTACCTATTCTAAGTGATATCAATCATGATTTTTATTGTGTTCCTCAGAAGCATCATATAATGTAAATAATTGCATATTATGTTCACTGAATGAGAAATGTTTTGTTGATGTTCCTTACTACCCTCTTAGGTATGTCAGAATGTCCCTTATTCTGTATAGGTATGTAAGGGGTCTTCGGGTAATATTGCCCAGTCTGAAATACCGCCCGTTTTCAAATGATTTGATTTGCATTAGGCGCCATTAAATCGCACCCAACCTGCAATTGTATCTTAGATTATTATAAGTCCCAAAAGGTTTAACCTGAAAACACTCAGGTGTAACTAAGTGCAAGATTGTTCTTATTGTTGGAAATCTGGATTAGTATGTTAACCATGATTATCTCTTGCTCCTGAGAAGATTTTGCTTATGAAATCATGTTTTTGGAAGGAGAACATATCCCTTAAACATAAAGTGAACAGGGTTGGAAATATCGCCCACTTGAAATGTTGTGTGCACTTTGATTGTTGAGATAGTCTTTTTGCCTTTAACTCATGGGCAATATTTTAGATTTTGGATCGTGTGGGCGACAATGAAGAAATGGTTTGGGATATTGCCCATTTTTCATTTTCTTTTCTCTTTCAGAATTTTTTTTTCTATTTTTGTAGAATTGGTTAAAGAGATATACGGTGTAATTCTCTAATGTCCTCCCCTTCTTACTTTTCAACAGTTTAATATACAGGGTTCGCCAAAGTAAGTGGTCTATTGGAATATTTCGGGAAATAAAGCGATTGGGATTCAGAAAAATTGTAGAAAGAGATTTTTGGAGATGCTCTTTTCAAATGAAATAATGGTGCCGTTGCACGACTACCGGTTCTACCGGAAGTAGGTGTCAACTCGCTTGTTTCAAACAGAACACCCTATATACTATTACATTTCTTGATTCTACGTCAAATTCTAGGCAGATCTGATACATGATGTCCTATACCTAAGTATAAGCGTTTTTGAAATATTTGAGTTTTTATGTCAAAAATGACGTTTGTAGGTTCCTATTTAAATGTTAATTTTCTGTATAAGAAAGCCTTTATTGTTTGATTGGTTTTAGATCTGTTGTTGAAAGGGACCTACTCTAAAATATTTTCCATAACTCTTTGATAACTATTATTACAGGGTGGCCCAAAATGAGATCAAAAATAAAATCATAAAAACTGCCAGAAATCCATTTTTTCAAATGAGAACCCCCAATTTTATCATTTTATCTTACTGAGCATTGAAAATAAAGGTGAGTTCGTATAAGATTGTCCACTCCAAAAATTCTTTCTTCTTTGGAATGGACAATATTGTATAAACTCACCTTTATTTTCAATGCACAATAAGTTAAAATTATAAAAATTGAGGGTTTTCATTTGAAAAAGAAAGATTTTTGGCAGTTTTCTGAATTTAATTTTTGATCTTATTTTTGGGCCACACTGTAATAATAGTTATCAGAATATTGTGAAAAATCTTTCAAAAATGGTCTCCTGCAAGAAGAAATCCAATATAGATTTAACAATGGAGGCTTCCTTTTACGAAAAATTTACCTTTGAACGTAGTTTTTGACATAAAAACTCAAATATTTCAAAAACGCTTTTACGTGGGAATAGGATATCATGCATCAAATCTGCCTAGAATTTCACGTAGAATCCAAAAATGTGATAATTTATGAGGTGTTTATTTTTATTCTTTTTCTTTTATTTCTTTTAGAAGATCATCTCTGAAAATCTCTCCTTACAAATTCTCTGAATCCCAATCGCTCTATTTCCCGAAATATTGTAATAGGCCACTTACCTTGGCGAACCCTGTATATGAATGAATTTGGAATGAATTTGAGGACGTTCTGAATTTTTCGACCTAGTGGCGACAGCTGAAAATGTCAAAATAACAGAAAATAACTGAAAGTTTGAAGTATCTGTCTCTTTCTAATTTTTCAGTATCAATTCAGTTTTTTTTTAAATGGCCCCAATTGCCGTTTTGATTTCCTCAGCTCTCATCAGTCTGCAGAGAAATGCAGAACGTGCTCATATATTGGAGATCACATCACAAAATCAATTCTTTGATGGCCGTTCTCCAACTTAAATCGTTACATATACCAGGATAAAATTTAAATCCCCAGTATATTATGAGCACGTTCTGCATTTCTTTGCAGAACGTGGGGGTGAAAAAAAACTCCATTAATATTGAAAAATCAAAAAGTGACAGCGACGTCAAACTTTCAGGGTGTAAAAAGGATGGAAAAAGATCAGGTATCACTCGACCTCCCAATCCATTTGTTTTTTTTTTAAGAAGCGCACAGCTGATATTTTGACATTTTCAGCTGTCACTATTATGTCACTGGCGAAAATGCTACTGAAAAAGGACGAAGCCAAAATGAAAAACACATCGCTACCAACGATCAAACCATTGAAAGATACAGTAGATGAAAGCCTGTTGAAGCTACACAGCGACAGGTAGAGCAATTGAAACGGCTGCAACACATTGAGAGCTCTGTGGCCAAACTTGGATATGGAAAAAGCAGGAAAATTACTAAAGCATAGAAAACCCTCTGTGAGCACCCTTGTAGGAGTAATCACAGGACTGTGAAATCGGAACCATGCTTCGAAAATGGGGCCTAGGGACTGCTGATCTCTGCAAGGACTGCATCGGGGTGAATGAAACGATAAAACATCTACTGTGCCACTGCCCAACTCTGGAAAAAGGACGCCTCAAGAATATGGGACAATACTACCTTGAAGACTTGGAGGAATCGGGTCAATTTAGAACGATGAAGAGAAAGGCTGCAGGTTAAGACCAAGGGGACACCTCTTTAAACAAAGGAACACAATGAGCCATTTGGCCTCCGAGTGAAAGCAATGCGAAGCAGGAAACTGCGGAGCAGGTCATACCCTTCGCAACCTAACCTAACCTAACCATATTGTCAAAAAATTCAGAACGTCCTCACATATAATGGTGTGTCCAAATCATGTTCTGATATATCAAACGGTTCAAGAGTTAGAAGGGAGGGCGCATTGAAGAATCACACTTTAGGTATAGTTATATTTTGAGGAAGATGCACTTTTTTCACGTTGCACCTTGAATTCCAATTTCGTAGTAGCAAAATGGCTTCATCATCGCCGTTTGCGTCCACTGCTGGACATAGGCCTCTCTTTGTGTTTGCCACCGCTTTTGATCCTGTGCATCCTGTATCCAGTTTCTCCGGATTTTTTTGATATCGTCCGTTCATCTTGTTGATGGACTGCCTCTCTTTCTGGTGCCCAATTTTTGAAAACCGGAGAGTGGAACAGCCAAGAGAAAGTAGTCTAGAACTAGAAGGCTTTCTCTCGGCTGTTCTAATTCCCGGTTTTCAAAAATTGGGTCCCTGTAGGCTTCGTGCTCCACTTCAGAATACGTTTTGACCATCTTCCATCCACTGTTCGTGCCAAGTGGCCAACCAGGTTCCACTTCAGGGTTGCGAGTCTCTCTATGACATCGGTCCTACGCCGTATAGTCCAGTCTCTTAGAGACAGTCCCAGCATTGACCTCTCCATAGATCTCTGGGCAACTCGCAGCTTTTTCGCCGTTTTTTGGTTAAAATTAACGTTTTTGCCCCGTAGGTTAGTACTGGCAATATACATTGATTGTATATTTCCGTTTGAGACTTATAGAAATGATTGTTTTGAAAAAATCCCTAAGCTTTCCAAATGCCGCCCACGCCAAGCCTATTCTTCTATTCAGCTCGCAGGTTTGGTTATCTTGGCCAATCCTGATCTCGTGTCTCAAGATATTTCTATGAGGAAGCCCGCTCAATACTCCTACCGTCAACTCAGATATTTTTGCTCATGACAAGGTTGGTCATGCATTGTGTCTTCGTGAAATTTATTTTTAAACTGACTTCTTTGCACGCTTCATAAAGGCTCTCCAACATATTCTGTGCCTGGTCAATACTGTCGTTGGTTATAACAATGTCATCAGCGGACCTCAAATGACTTAACAGCTCTCCAATTCATGTCTCTTTTGGAGACATATTCCAATACGGTGGTAAACAGTTTTGGGGACATTGTGTCACCCCGACGAACTCCTTTCACAATTTGAAATTAACTCGTGTCTGCATGTTACCTCACACATGCAGGTGCCCGCCTGTATATGTTTTCCAACAGGAAAGTATATCGATGATCAATACGACAGTCCGCTAGCGCTAGCAACATTTTTTATTGGTTTACGAGGTCGAAAGCCTTTTCGAAATCTATGAATACCAAGACAAGTGGCTTGTTATATTCGGTGCATTTTTCTATGGGAGTCCTAATAGTTTGGGTGTGGTCGTTTGTTCCATATCCTGCTCTAAATCCCGCCTGTTCACGTTGATGGTAACAATCTGATTAGGATATCAGATGCTAAGCTATAGTCTTTATGATGTCTAAGGATTTGCCAACATTGCCCGGCCTCACCGAGAAACAAAATGGTACGAAGATTGCCAGGAAGCCTTCGGCACTTTGAAATGGGCACTGCCCAGCGCACTCATCCTGGGCTACCCACTACCTGAAGGGAACTTCGTGCTAGATACGGATGCAAGCAACGTAGGACTTGGTGCAGTGCTGTCCCAGATTCAGCAGGGACATGAAAGGGTCATGGGTTACTCTAGCAAAACTTTGTCGAAGCCTGGAAGGAACTACTGCGTTACAAGAAGATAGCTGCTGACAGTCGACAAAGGGGTAGAGCACATCTGCAAGTACCTCTCCGTAAGAAAGTTTCTGCTGAAAACCAAACATGCTGCACTCAAGTGGCTTCTACAATTCAAGAACCCGGAAGGTCAAGTGGCTCGTTGGATCGAGAGACTCCAGGTGATCGATTTCGACACTGAACATCGAGCTGGATCAAGCCACAAGAATGCTGATGCCTTGTTCAGAAGACCTTGCCCAGAGCTCGGTAAGCACTTTAATAGAGCTGAGGAAAAGGAAGTCAGCATGTGCAGAACAACTGTGGTACACACTTCTAGCAGTCTGACGCATTTCGTGAAGACTAGGAAAAAGATCCAGATCTGAAGTTTGTCATCGGATGGCAACAGGCAGGCCAACGACCAACCAGTCAAAAAGTCGCGCGATTCTCGACCACCGTGAAGTCCTACTGGGCTCAATGGGACTCGATGGTTTTTCATGACGGCATCCTGAAGTCGAGGTAATGAAGGAGGTCCATGATGGCATCACGGGTGGGCATCTGGGAGAAACCAGGACGCTGGGAAAGCAAGAACTGTTTTACTGGGTCAATTGCCAGGCCGACGAGTAGGAGTGGTGCGGAAAATGTGCCGTTTGTACTGCAAGTAATGAACCACAGAAACGCACAAAAGCTCCTTTGCGCCAGTACAATGTTGGAAGCCCGTTCGAGAGGATCGCTATAGATGTGGCTGGACCGTTTCCCGAGTCAGGCAAAGGAAACAAATACATCCTGGTCGTGTTGGACTACTTCAGCAAGTGGGCCGAAGCGTATGCCTTGTCAAACCAAAAAGCGGCTACCGTAGCTGATGTCCTGATTAAAGAATGGATCTGCCGTTTTGGTGTTCCACTGCAACTGCATTCAGAGCAGGGCAGAAACTTTGGATCGGTGTTATTCCAGAACGTCGGCGATGTCTTGAAAATCAAGAAGACGAGAACGACGGCGTCACACCCTCAATCAGATGGCATGGTGGAGCGAATGAACAGGACCATCAACTGTCACTTGACCAAGGTTGCTTCTGACCATCAAAGAGACTGGGAGGAACACCTCCACCGGTTCCTCTTGGCATACCGATCTGCAGTTCACGAATCGACAGGCGAAACCCCAGCAAGGATCATCATGGGTCATGAGCTTCGGCTGCCTTGCGACCTGAAGTTTGGATGTCTACCGGGGGTAGATGTCACTGGGGAGGACTACGCAAGCGTTCTTCGCAGAAAGATGGACGACATACATCAACGGGTCCGTTTGAACATCCAGAGTACCAGCAAGTGAATTATGGAGGCCTATGACGTGAACGGCGAGGAAGGCGGGTTCCAGGTTGAGGAATTGGTTTGGCTGCACAATCCACAGAGACAACGTGGATGCTCCCCAAAACTGCAATGATCTTGGGAAGGCCCGTATGAGATTCAGGAGCGAATCAATGACGTCTTCTACAGGATTCGAAAGCCATCACGAGGAAAACCGAGGGTTGTTCACTTCAACCGTTTAGCTCGGTATGCTGGGAACCACGACGATCAGGACGCCGAAGTGAGGCAGATCAAGTCGCCCGAGGAAGACAAGACATGTCACTCGAGACTTTCATGTTTCTATACTCCACTGGCCAGAAAGTCCAGACTGGCGTTGTCCAAGAAAGGCAGCTGGGTTTGTTCGAAGCACCGGCCGAATACTCGTTGGCTCACTGGGTCACTGAAGACCTCAGTATGAGGAGTGGACTTGCTGCAGCTTTTAAACAAAAAATCGGACGATTGGACTATCTGCGACAACAAAAACCAGAGGTGGGGAAGTCGCTGCAAATCACGGATGAGACACGACACCTGTTCTACCTTGTGACGAAGAAGCTTCCACAACATCTGACCATCTACAGTGATGTCTGGAAAGCCCTCAGTCATCTTCGAGACTTGATGCAGTCACAGTACCTGACTCATTTGGCAATTCCGAAGATGACCAATGACCGAGTGGACTGGTGAGTGCTGAGACGCATGGTGGGAGTGATCTTCAAGGGGAGTGGCGTTGACATCCTGGTGTGCTGCTATTCTTTCCGGAGGATGAACCAGAGGACAGTGGACTGCTATTTCCACCGAACATCACACTGCAGGTTTGTGGATAGTTGCCGATATTGACATGAGGACAATTCTAGACGAAATGTTTTAAGGAGAGAGCAATGTGACGAATCATGCCCAGTGGTTCGAAATTTCAAGGCAGCTGACAACGGAAACAACGTTCAGACCATAATGTTTCGTCATAACACATCGGATCTTGTCCCTATTATCACAAAGTCGGTCCACTGTGAGAATTTTCGAAAGGTTTTTTTTGCACCAAAGGTTTCGTCATCCTTCGATTTCTCCCCAATAATTCTAGGCTATTCATGAATTATCGGCGAAGGTGGTCTGAGGTATATAAAAAGGTCGCCATGTGATGAATAAGTTCAGTTCAGATTTTGATAAGCTGTGATTGTGAGCATAAATACGTTGTTGTGAATAGTGAGTGCTGTACAAAGTGACTTAAAATAAATAATTTAAAACTGGACAAGTGTTTCTATAGTGAAAAATACTACAATGGGTTTAACGCTCACCGATATCAAACTACTCATTTGTGTTGATATCAATTCGTGAATCGATATTATGGTTGTCTTTGTAACTATGGTGAATGATCGAGATCATGAAATAATTTTGATTTTATTTTTCTTTGATATTGTCCACACGTCTGGCTCGCTAGAATGATCCTTGCTTCGCTTTGGTTACACATCTTTTTGTATAAGAAAGCATCTAAAGATTATCATCTCTTCTACGTGTAATCTTTCTGGAAATATTTTTTCGTTAACAACTACAACAGTAGATTCATGTAGTATGGCTCTTACATGTAGAAGGTACCACCTGATCTAATATCTAACTATTTCTAATAATAGCTTCATATTTTTCAGTAGAAAAGATAAAATTTAATTAGTGAGTGATGTCATCAACTGTTATTCAAATAATTTTAATAGGACAAATTATTTACAAAACGACATCCTGATGCTTCTTCGATAGAGCATTTTCGGTTACATTATGTTTATACAACATTTTCAAGTAGAAAACTTAATATATTATTAAAACACCCTGTATAGTTCTGTACCACAACTTTTGAGGGTTGCACTGGGAAGAACCTACAACTTTATCTGTACTCCAAGGTGACCATTTTTTAATACGAATGAACCGTTCAAAAATCAGCTGGTTATCATCCATTTTCTTGACTTCTTGACCTACTAAATGCTACATTTTTGAGGGGAAAGACACTTTATACCAAAATTTATTTTGTAGGACGAAGTTGTTTCGGATTATATATAAAATGATCTTCACTCTAACTGTTCATTTGAGACGTCTTGTTATCACAAAATCAGTCTGTTATTGAAGACTTGCAAAAATAGTCCTCTGTCCCCGGTCTAGTATTTTATTATAACATAGATGTCGAGCAATCATGCATAAGCCATATCGATTCTTGAGATATTTGAAAACATTCATATCATTGAATTCTATGGTTTCTTTCTATAGATCAGAATTTTAATTCCCCGTTATTCTAGAATTCAGTAGAGAATAAAACGAATTCTTGAGCGGCGATTTCAATAGAACAGATTCCTTCTCGTATACCTAAGTATCAAGCACGGTGTAAGATCACCGTGGTATCAAGCAAATAAATCCGTGTCATTGCAAAGCAAATGGGGACCACTTGATCACTATACTGTACTTTGGTCAAATAAATAGTATAGAGTGTGGCTCTCCTCTATTCTAACTTTCAAACCGTTTGACACATGCGAAAGAAATTTAAAAACACCATATGTGAGGACGTTCTGCATTTTTTGACAGTGGTGACAGCTGGTGCCATTTTGAATGAGAAAATCAAACGGAAATGGTGGTCAAGTGATACTTTATTTTGAAGGCTCTTTGACCCTGATAGCAACTGCCGAGTTTCAAACCTCTGCTATCTTTCCTGCTGATTTGACAGCGTGTCATTTTTTTAAAAATTTTGTCACTTTATCAATAATTACCCGCAAGAGTTGACTTCTCCAAACCAAGAGGATGAGGTACAGAAGATCTTCAAAATGAGCTATTACTCAATCTTTTTGACGAAGATTTTTTGACGAAGATTTTTTTTTACCCCATTTTTCTTGTGATATTTATCCGCGTCAAAAATATTGAGTAATAGCTCATTTTGAAGATCTTCTGTACAGGGTTATTCATTATATTTTGACACCCATCTACAGCTCTTATTGCGAGTGATAGAAAAAAACTTTAAATACAAAAGTTTTGGTTATGGGGGTTATGTAGAAAACATGTAGCTTCGTTTTTAATGGAATGTTGATAGTTTATATGATTAAGTTAGTGTTGTGAATATTTGTTGTAGTTTAAAAAAATATATTTTTTGAATTCAAGTCGAGTTTCAAAGTGACTGAACCAAATGCCTACAAACCATATATATTTGAAATCAGATTAAAGAGATCTTTCATTCTAGTCAATAATATACAGGGTGTTCCATTTAAAAAAATATGACTTAATGAATTTTTTCTATGTTATGATTTCGATTTGTTGATTCCGCTATCACCAGAAGATACTACGTGAAAAAAAACAAAACTTTTGTATTTAAAGTTTTTTTCTATCACTCGCAATAAGAGCTGTAGATGGGTGTCAAAATATAATGAATAACCCTGTACCTTATCATATCCTCTTAGTTTGGATGAGTCAACTCTTGCGGGTGAGTATTAATCAAGTAACAAAAATGAAACGTTGTCATATCAACATGAATGATAGCAGTGGCTTGAAACTCGGCAATTGTGATCAGGGTCAAAGGTACTTCAAAATGATGTATCACTTGACCCCCCCTCCATTTGATTTTTTCATTTAAAATGACGCCCATCTGTCATTTTGACATTTTCCGCTGTCACAACTACCTCAAAAAATGCAGAACGTCCTCTCATATGGTGTTTTCAATTATTTTTCGCATGTATCAAACGGTTCAAAAGTTAGAAGAGGAAAGACCATTTTGAGCCGCACTGTATAAACAAATTCATAGAAGTACATCACAAGGTGTCACAACGATAGAGTAAAGTGAGTTTCTGGGTATTATCTGATAATAATCATAGCATCAATATCATATGTGTTATAGAATAGAAAAGTGATAAGCGCCCACTCTGAAAATATTCAGGGATATCCAGAGTGTCACAAAAGTGTGGCGTGAAAAAGTATGATTTTTTTAATGGAATACCCTACATTTGATAGGTCTAAAATTGATAGTTTTGAATATTATTTGAATCTAACTGTAAAATTCAGCATTTTCATTACCCTGAAAAATAATAATTTTCTCCGTCATCTAAGACATCCGACTTGATATTTGGTGGGGATAAGGCACATCCCCTAGAATATTCTTATTAGATTGAATTTATGATTAGAAAACCTACCATTTTTGTAAATTATGTCCAATCTTTAATAATAGAGAAATTTCGATTTTTCCAAATTGCTACACACATATTTCCTGGATTTGATAGGGCCCGCTGCACCATGGAAATACAATTGTCCAGATATTATCAAAAGTCAGACAAGGCTCACCCAGACTGGCGTGTATATTAATTATATTTGTTTTGAAGCATATTCTTTGTAATGAGAATATGGAGGGTGTGCCATTTGAGAAAAATGAGATTTTCTGTTTTGAAAATCGGAAAGTTTGGACTATTATTATTATAAATACCCGGTATAACGAATGGCGAATATTTCATGTCCAAACATTCATATGATACTAGTCCTTATCCCAGCCAAATATCAAGTCTATGATTTATCAATCAACTGAGAAAATAATTGATTTTTGGGATCACGAAAATGTTAAATTTTACAGTTAGATTCGAATAATCCAAAAACTATCAATTCTAGATCGAAACCTTGACCCAAACATACAGGTTGTCTCAGATTTTAATAGGAAAAACTAAATAGACGATAGAATTTGCAAAAATAGAGCAAAAAGTTGATATCAACTTGTAAGTTATCGAGATCCAGGGTGTTAAAGTTACTTGAACAAAAATATATTTTTTTTAAGTCATTTCAAAAACTATTTAGTCGATTTTGACATAACATGACCTGTTAATAGTACTTACCATGGGACTTAATTTGATGTGATCAGATTTAAGTTTAATGAGGCATCACTGTTAAATTTTTTTATAGAAAAACATAGGCTCGCTACTGTTTTTTTGCTATCAACTTTTTCTTTTATTTTTCCAAGTTCTGTCGTCTATTAAGTTTTCTCTATTAAAATCTGAGACACCCTTCAAAACAAAAAAAGTTCATAATATCACAAACAATCAAGAAATAAAATCAAATATGGAGTGATGTATTCCATTCACAAAAAATCATACTTTTCCTCGCCACACTTTTGTGACACGTCCTCTATACTCCAAAATATTCTCAGAGTGTGTGCTCTCCATTCCTTCATCCACATGATTCTGATAAAAGTTATGATCAGATATCCAAAAACATTTTACTCTATCGTTGGGACAACCTGTACCACGGATAGGGTCTTTGTAATTTATTGTTCTGCCCACATTACATAAAGGGCACAGGAAAAAAACCAGACATGTCACTTTTTTTTAAAACCGAGAGAATAAAATTTTGATGTTCAAAATAAAATATTTCTACTTTAAAAGATTCTTCAACGTAGACTTACATTATGATGAAGTGGTTAGAAAACCCTGTACACAGTTTGAGAATTAAATTCAAGAATAAAATGTCTAACGGAAAAATTAATGTCATTGTGATAAAAGCGTGGGGTGCCTCAATATCAATTATTATCATACTTTTTTACTAATTTCTTTTTCAAAATGCAGAGTTAGTAAATAAATGGGTTAAAAAGTATCCCACGCTTCCATCACAATAACATTAATTTTCTCGTAAATAATTTTATTCTTGACTAAACATTTATTTTTACTTTTAAGTTCGAAAGCGTGTTTTTTAGTTTTTTTTTAAACTATAATTTATTCCTTTCTTTCTTTCTTTCTTTCTTTCTTGACAAGTGTGCAAAGTTTCAAATCAATTTGGGCAATTGTAGTGGATAAAAATCGAGTTCCAAGATTCTTTTACAAACAAACCTACAAGTGGAGCTACTATAAGGTGTGAAAAAATTCGTTGTGTTTGTTTTTGCCCCTTGGCAACGTTGCGTTTTAGACGTTCAAGAATAATTACAGTTCCATCAACTAGTTTCTCATTCACCATCTGTCGAACAAGCCAACATCAATGAATGAGAAGGTCGAAATGTCAGATAATTCAACAAAATTGAGATTTGTCTTCAATCAAGCATTACTTCTTACTTTTTAATTCTTTTTTAATTGAAATTTTTGTATTGTCATCGGTTCTTGACAAGTGAAGCTAATATAAAGCGTGTAATAATTGTTTCAGAATGACACAATTTAGGAATACTGTATCTGTGAATTGTTAAAAGATTTCTACCTTACTTTCATGTTGTCAATATTCATTTATCGAAAATGGGTCATTCTTGCCAAGTTCCAAATTTTATACCCAGACTATCCTTAGTCCAATGGAATAGCTTCCTCAAAATGCAAAGGAAGAACAGTTTTTTTCTTTTTGATTTACCGTAAGTAAATGTCGGCGTCGGTAGAGAAATGGAGCAAGCTTAGACGGATCGAAAAACACAGTCCCTTATTAGCAACTATCTCGTATGTAGTCATCTTTGATATGGTGAGGTAGCGTTCAACACCTCTATTGAGGGGCTCAATGCCAATGACCTATAGCAGATTCAAGGAGGAATAATCCTTTCTAAGTTCCTTCCGGGGACAGTAGTCACTGTGGAAGCTGCAATACTCTAGTATGAAGATGATTCCAAAATTCAAGATCTGTTGCAATATTCTTTAAGATGTTAATCAATGCTTATAGCACAGACAAAAATGATGATGAACTTGTTCGTTCTATTATCCATCAACTACTGCTTGATTGGAAACAATAACTATTTTTCTGACAATTGTACCAAAAATCAAAGCATAAATGAACAAATAATGTTATACACCCAGAGTATCAGACGTTTTTGAGCCATGTTCATGCAAATTTATCGTCATGTGAGTTCAAATAAACTATTATACCTACCTGATAATTAGTGCGGTTTTCGCAAAGGTTTATGTCCCAGCGGCAGCATTAATTAATTTTATGTAACTGTTAATGATCGGGATGTGCTTGCGTTGCTTGACTTATCTAAGGCACACTATTAATCATTGCTGACCTTACCGTAGCTCAAATTAGCGGCAACTTTATCTGCAATCCGATTGAGGAAATATTTTGATGCAAATTCAGGATCGTCATCATTTGGTCGGACTCCACTACTGCTGTCCTCGATTGGGGATGCAGGCCCAGGCACCATTTGTTGAAAATTGGCAATGAAAAATTTGAGCTTTGCAAAAATTGAACCGAGAATTGAACACTGCGTAAAGTAAAATGAAAATAGTGGTACAGGGTTATTGATTATAAATGCCCCTCCCTCTATTTTTTTAATTTGACGGTTTAGAAAAATAAATAAAAGTTTCATGGTTGAAAATGAACTTTTTAAATAACCTGTTTTCACAAATACAGGGAGCTCCAAAAAGTCTGGGCGAGGTCCAACTTTCTTATTTCAAATTGATACCATATTTTCTTATTTGATATTTGGATTTTCCTTTTAACACTAAACATTTTCTATGTAGCATATCCTATACCTAAGTTTAATGTATAAAAAGATATTTGATATTTATTAATTGAATAATAATAATTTATTGTTGTGAAAATGTCAAATATATCTATGATTTCGAATTATTGACGTTCGTATTGACATAAATGTCACGTTATTAGGTAATTTGAAGGTGTGAAAGTATCAAAGTATAAATAATTCTGCATTTGATTCAAAAGATTTTTTTTATATAAGACGTTATTTTATTTGTTGTTCATTTTTTGGGTATCAATTTGAAATCAGAGAAGTTTTGGTATATCCTACACACACAATTACGTCAATACTTCGAAACCATAGATGTATTTCACTTTTTTATAACAATGATTAGAATTTGAACGAGAATCCAAACATCAAATAAAAAAATAGGGTATCAATTTGAAATAAGAAAGTTAGACCTCGCACAGACTTTTTGGAACACCCTGTATAGGATGTGAAAGCAGATTTTTTAAAAATTTCATTTTCAACGATGAAACTTTCATTTGGAATACATTTTTCTAAAACTTCAAATTAAAAAGTTAGATGGGCATTTATAATCAATAACCCCGTACATTTTGCACAGCTTCGTGATGAATTTGGGTTGTTAACGCTGAATAAGGCTACATATCAGCAAAACATCCTATTTGACATATAATTTAAGTTTTTTTTAACCATTTTTTCAATTTTTGACAATGAAGATACTGACAAAAAAGTCTCTGTAGGGCCAACGTGAAAGGATTCAGTGATAGATGTATATTTTCCATAACACTATTATAGAGTTCCTATGACATGAATAAAGAGTACCTACAACTGCCAACATTTCTAGTCATACACCCACTATCTATTTTCGACGGATACGGAAGTTCATTCATAGATATTGCTCAAGTTGATATTATAGCAAGTTTTATTGTGACTTCAATTATGAGCCAGCGAACCTGACAAAAAGTGCTTTGTACGGCATCATATCATCCGCATTCCAATACACGATATGAAATTATGGAAATCAGAATCTCGTTTTATGGCCTCCAAAATCCAATTTCCAAGAAATTCAGGATACAAAATGCAAGAGGGGTGTGTAATCTCTGAAACACGAGTCTGATAATAAGTTTTGTTCATTTAGATTGTTTTGTGTACAGTGTGGCAAACGGATCTGTAACCACGGAAAGAATTCGTATAAAAAAAATCGATATTGCCATATTTAACTTCCAGAATGCAAAACCTGTTGCTTCGTGAAACAAAGCTCATTTAAAATCGATTTTCATAATTACAAATATTGACAAGTAAAGTTCAAAGTATATTAACGTACAGTTTTTAATCTATTTTCAACAACAGGACTCGAAAATAGTCGAAAGGCGTATCTTGAAGGAGTCTTATTGGTTGTCAAATGTGATGGCACTTTTTCGATGAATGGATTGGACTCGCAATTGGCCGTAGTGAGTAACGTGACTATTTTCAGCGCATCATAACAAACCCGGACAATAGCAAATATTTAGACATTCAGTGGCGGTGCTTTCATCAGTTTCATCTGTGAATTCTGAGCTTTGAGGATAGTTGTGAAAAAGTTATTGTTGTTGATTATTGACATTATTGTTACCTCGTTATTGTTGTTCTTGTTGTTGTTGTTGTTGTTGATTATTGTTATCGCTGTTATTATTTGTTTGGAATAATGAACAAATATACTCACGGCAAAACACTTCATAGCCAAGCAAGAGAAGTGATAGCGAGCGTTTATAGGTATATTGATATAAATTAAATTTTTGAGAATTTTTCCTTGTGTCTGTATAGGGTTTGTGATGAGGAGGCCTCCGATAATTCGCTTAAATTGCCTCTCAAACGTAAGCGAGATCGAGTGTCTCTTTATACTGGTGTTGGCGTATCGACTGTGAAAAAAATTCGGAAGGAGGATGAAGAAAGGATAAGAAATAACCCGGATAAAATGTTATGCAGTCCTGGAAAGAAAAGACCGCGTCAATCACTGGTCGAAAACAATGATGATTTTGATTTCCAAATGATACGAAATATGATTACCAGATTTTATCTTGAATTTAAAGTTGTCCCGACCACCAGGAAATTACTACAAAAATTGCGGGAAGAGTCATATTTTCCATATTCAAGGGAAACGCTCAGGGGTTTACAAAAATCAAATGGATTTTCTTGGCGTAAATGCCAAAATGAACGAAAATTTCTCATGGAGCGGCCCAACATATTGCATTAGAGGTACAAATATATCCACGCAATAAGAAGGTATCGTCAAGAAGGCAGAAATATTGTTTATTTGGATGAAACCTGGGTGGACAATGACTTGAGTTGAGCCCCTTATTATTCCTTTGGGCCAAGATAGTGATAGGGAAACTGATGACAACAGTGATGACGATCATGATGATGATGATGAACTTGAAAAACAGTAGGAACCTAACGCTGGTTCGTCATATATCAAACCGGTATTTATTATGTTTTGAATATTTCAACTGAACCTGATTAAAAAAAAAAAAATTGGGTGAATCAAGTGACCAAAAAAGATTTTTTGGCAAATATTGTGACGATGACAAATAAACAAAAATTCTCCCTCATTATTCTTCAGACAAAAATATTTTCGAATATCAGCCAACACACCACGCCACTGGGTTTTCCATGAATGAAACCGGCCATGTTTTAATACTGTTTCGTTCCCCTTACCGATGCCTCACATTCACAGATCCATTTGCCACACTGTAGAAGTTAGTTTCGATATTGATCATAATATGAGGACATCTGCTACTTCTCATTGAATCTAGTTGATCACTTTTCAATATTTGTGATGATAATATCAAACGATAAACGCCCCATCAAACGTTATAGCCTTCTGGAGATTCTGCCTTCAAAAATGGTTTCACTTGGTCGGATGTTCACAGCATCAACATCAAAATGTCTACGTTTTTTCAACGATAATAAAATTATTGACTCTAACAGTATTTGTTTAGTAAATTCAAAATGTTGAAAGAAACTTGATACGAATCAAACATAGACCAAAATTTTGATCAAATGCAATGCTTATTGCATCATCGATTTGTTATATCGCAATATAACTTCGATTGGTGTTTGGGGTGAATATTTGGAAGAAATTCATTTGTTGCGTTAGTGGTTTGGAAGTGCGATGAAATGAGATTTTAGTTTGTTGAACTCCAATTAAATTCTAATTATTTGAGTTGTTATTGAATTACGCTCTGTCATGACTGTAGTGAACTAGTTTTATTATTGTTAAAATAAAACTAGTTCACTACATTCACTGGCTCATAGGTGCGTATGACTTGAGTCTTGAGTCGAAAAAAGAGAACTTTGTGGTTATTTCCAACAAGCAGTATGTACCTATAACATCATATACACTGTGATGATGGAGTGGAACTCATAAGAAGACATAATATTGAAGAAGATGATCTACGTATGGCGAAGTTTAGCTCTTTCGAAAAAGAAAGACTACCTTATTGCATATCCAAAAGATTTTTTCTTTCTGCTGCCTGTTCATTTTGAGAAAATGTACTCTCATCTTTCAAAGGAAGAATTCCCGTCGAATATCATGTGTATGGCTTCTCGAGACCACAAGACTTGTCGACGACGAACAGCATTATGGCAAATAAAAAACAGTGAGTGCCCAGGTGTGAATCGGATAACCTCCAAAATGTTGAAGCTAGGCGTGAAAGCAGTGAAAGTAGACATCCAAGTAGTATTATTCAACAAATGTTTGGAGAAAGGAGAGATACTTGAATAATGGTATAATTCGGAAGTTATTATACTATTCAAAAAGGGGCTACGGTGGCCGAGCGTGTAACACGCCGGCTTGAGAGACCGTTAGTTCTGATTGACGTGGGTTCGATCCCCGCGGTGAGCAGAAAATATTTACTGTTCTGTATTTAGTGGCACTCTCACTGGCTAACGCTACTGAGTGGACAATTATTAAAATTATAAATTACTGACAGTCGAAAAGTTTAATAGTTAGCCTAAATTAATTGGTCCTGCTAATTCAATATATAACTAGGTGATGTTCTCCATCATCAACTTAGTTGGAACTGCATTGGTCCTGGGGTTGGCGAAAAGGGTCTTACGGCCTACTCGCCGGGCAGTGGTTTGCCCCCCACCAATACCAATACCAATACCAATACCAATACTATTCAAAAAAAAAGATATCACAAAAGTAGAAAACGATCGCCCAGTTATTAGTTTGTCACATCCATATGATCTATTCACACGAATAATGAATAACCGCCTTACTCGACATATACCAACCCGTTGAGAAGCTGGCTTCAGAAGAGGTTATAGGTAGGACTTGTCGCGAGACAATCAACAGAACGATGAACATCAAAACCTAAAACATGGAGACCAAGGAAGACTAAGAGAAGTCTAGGAAGACCACAAAGAAGATAACTAGATGACATCAAGCATATCGAAGGCAAAAACTAGTCTACATGGCACAAAACAGAGAGACGTGTGAACATTCAAGAGAGGTCTATGTCCGAGAGTGGATGCATGCAAAATGGCTGAGTGAGAAGAAGAAGAAGAATATACATTGTCATTTGAAAATTTATTGTGAGACAATATTTTTGATTGTGATCATGATATAGCATGGACATAAGTGCGCTGAGCGGACACTGAATTACAACACTGCCACTAAGAATGCTAACAAATACCAAATGACCAATAATAATAATTGAAGAAAGGAGTTGACAGCCGCATCAAATATTTTTCCACACATTCAACTGAATAAGGTCATTGCATTTAAAAGTTGGCTCATTAGAACGTTCATGTTCTCTTCTCATAAGATGGCAAGCATAAACGGAGGTGAAAAATATGCTAAATGATTTCTCAACATCAAGATCTCGTTTCACACATATTCTCTGCCCAACAGATAACAGTTGAGATTTACCACTCTACCACCATAATGATACAGCTCTGTACTTGCACTACATTCCTGATTAAGCTCCGGTAGACTATTCATTCTCGATCATCACTGAAGGATTCAATTTTGAAAGCATGACA
Organism: Orchestes rusci; assembly: GCA_958502075.1. NCBI lineage: Eukaryota > Metazoa > Arthropoda > Insecta > Coleoptera > Curculionidae > Orchestes > Orchestes rusci. The sequence goes on along the minus strand of OY293305.1, from coordinate 14,545,004 downwards.
ATGCTCCAATCGTTGACTCATCTAGAATGGGTGATAGGTTTTTTGCAACAGAGTTACCTTGAAGAATTAAGGATGTTTGTGATCAAAACTCGAATAAACATTTTCCAGAATCGACTTTGTACAAGATAGTATGTAAGACTTTGGAGGATTGAGGGACATCGGTAGATTCAACAGTTAACTTGAGGAATCTTCAGCCCTCTTCTTCCGGAATCCTTTGAAGATTTTCTGTGGAAAATGAATAAATCACCAAAATATTCTATAGAAACCTCAATAATGCATAATCCTAATGCGACCGAACGATCAATGAGAGCTTTTTGTTAAATACCCTCTTGACCCAAAAAAAAAAACATGTTAACAACATATAAAACCGATATTCTCGACTGAAAAAGGCGATTACGGGAACATCGGATAGCACTCTCTAGCGGGCCATGAATGGCATCTGTTTTCAGATATCATTTCTTTTTTCACATGGCTTTCCTTCATCATTTTCCGATCGTATATCAAGTTTCCTACAGCCTGCTGATGAGGACAAATCAAGATGAACAAGTATGTGTGTGTGGGCTCCTGAACTAGTTATTGAGAGGCAGAAGAGAGATAAAGCACGTTTCTTGATTCTGCTCAGAAAAACACATCTTATTTTCAAGTATGATTTCGCTCCACTCTCCATGTTTCTTTGCGACGGACTCTTTATTGATATTTCCATCACGAGGTCTACTGTCTGAAAAAACTCTTTCTTGGTGCTTTTTAGGAAAAACAAACGAATAAACAGTCTCAGCCTCGCAGCATTGTGGCTCAAAATCGGATTAACTTATCTTTTTATGCCATAGGCAAAAATCCAATATTCGAAATATTTGCATAAGCTTAATCCAGAATTTCCAAGCCATTTATTGCTAAAACAAAGCCGTTATTGAGTCAACAGAGGGTCTGTTCCAAAATATGTCAGGTTTTTGTCAGATGCTCATTTCTTTTTCATCGTCCCTGCTTCATAACTTGGAAACAATGTACTTCCTTATAGGCTCTTATAAAAGGGACAGTGAAACATTGATGGCGTTCGGGGGATTATTTTTCATGATTTATGCTTTCAAGTCACTTCTTCAACCACGAACGAGTAGAGCTGGTTGGAAATGTGTTTCTATGTGACAGCTATTGTGAATTATTGCAAAAGAAATTGTGGAAATGAATTGTAGAATGAGTTTGTGAGAAATGGGGAGATTGAGAGGCATATGGGAAATCCGTTGGATTAATCGATCACAACTTCAATACACCTGCACTAGATCTGTATACACAACGGTGAATTGGAAACACTGGCAAACTCTGGACTGAGTTTGACATCAATTTCCTCTTGAACCTTCAGCTCGATTTCATTAATTTTATTCCCAACGAATTGAAGAGTATTCACTTATCCATTCTCTTTTCGTAATTTAATAATTTTGAAATATATTGCAAAACGGTATACACAAAACCATTTGTACACATTGTATTTTTTCTGAACAATCATCAGAGACAACACAGTTTCGAAAACAAAGATCTTGGTTCTACTCTTGAAGCTTCGCGGAGAAGTTTCGTTTTCAACCTCCGTCTCTTTTGTGAAAATTTTTAATTCACACTGGATATTTCACTTAGTTGTTCCTATCAAGTTATTGTTTATAGAGGCTAACAAATATACATGAGTGGTGGAAAAGTCCGCTTCATATTTTGCAACTATTTTGATGGTGGTTTCCTTACATGATTTTGACAGAACAGTAATTCAAATGAAACAAGAAACAAAACAAAATACCGGACTATATCATGACTCAAAAAAGTTCCTTTGAAGATCTATAGACTAAAAAGACAGCAACAAGTGGCAACAGAGACCTACGCTAGGAAATTGCTAAAATTACCAGTGGGCCAGGAAGATCATGTGTTGCCTTTTATGGTGTAGGTTTAGTACTCGTTTGGTTTGGAGGTTCAAGGGTCAGTACTGGGTCTCAGAGGTGATGAAGACAGCTTCATTGCTATAGAACTCTGGGAAATACCAACAAAATGAGAAGAAAGCACAAAAAAGGTGATAAGTCAAAGTGCTCGAACTACAGGGAAATCTCACTTATCCATACGACCTACAAGGTCCTTGCCAGTATTGTAACTCCATACTCATAGAACATTCGAGAGATTTATCAGGCAGGTTTCAGGAAATCTAGATCCACTATGGACCAACTTTTTTCACTTAGGCAATTACTAGAGAATGGATGGCAGTTCTGCCACACCAACCATAATCAATTCATAGATTTCCGTCAAGCATACGACTGCATTAGAAGATCCCAAGTATGGAATGCAATGGCCAAATTCTCAATCCCTTCTTATCCAGGTGACGAAAGTGTGAATGGAGGCTGGGAGGCCCATAGTTTGAATAAATAACAGTATCAAGATACGAAGTGGCTCTAAACAGAGAGATGCCTTGTCACCTCTACTCTTTAACATCGCTCTAGAGAAAGTCACGAGATAAGCAAAAATACAAACAGAACTTCTGACTGCACGGTGCCCTCAATTATTGTTAGCATACAGGGTGGCGCATTAGTGTGTGGAAGTCCATTTTCTCCCTTGTCAAAAGAGATAGTAAAACATTTTTAAGACAAAACTTATAGGGTTCCAGCAGAAACTTTTTTTAAATAGCAACCCCAACTTTTGATAAGAGATTTGGATTCAGCATATTATTCTACGTATGATACAGTGGTTTTATTTGCCAGAACATGCAGTGTTGTCAGGCTATCGCGGATTTACTAAAATTTAGGGTAAAAACATTATGTAAAAAAGATTTGAAATTATTGAATCTTGCAAATATGCGTATTTTTCAATGTAAGCTTCAAAAAGAGAATTCGAAAGATAAACTGAAGGCATTATTATACTTAAAAATACAAACTCATCCGAGCAGATCTACGATCTTGTTTTATCTGTCAAAACTCTAAAAAGTTTGGTAAGCTGGTGAACACATCTGAGTGTCACGAAAAACATCAAAGAGTCTTTACTCACTTTTCATCCTGTATAGAGATGAACTATTCAAAAACGCTAATGTGTTCGTGAATAATGAAGCTTCAATTCATAATAGATCACTGAAATCGAGCAGAAAACTCGAGAGGAAACTGGGGTGAATTTTGCTCGTTCCCTTGATTTTGCTCGACTTGTACGCTAATTTATCTCTCAATTCACCTACCTATGGAGCTATAAATAACCGGCTCAATTTTAATTTAAAAAGCTGAGATGGGTAGCATGCACCATACATGTAGTGGCGGTATTTAGCATATTATACTATAAATTCATATATGAATAATATAAATGTCGGAGAAACGTATAAATACAGATAAAGCCCTAGAAAATATTATAGATTCGACTGTTTGTTTTATTTGCGATAGAAACTCACATTATTAATTATTATTCGATCATGATTTACCGCAAGATTTCAATGACTGTGCCCAACACTGTAATGAGTATTGATCAATTTGATCAACGTTCTTTATTTATTATGTTATTCTTATCCAAATCTATTTTTCGTTCTCATGTGAAGATCAATACACACAGGGTGGTGCAACAAGGATGCGGTGGACGATTGTGGCAAAATAGTGAGAAATTTTGATATTTTTTTCTTGCGTATTATAGTTGGTGAAAAAAGCTATGTTTTGAAAATGAAGTCATAGTACAGGGTGTCCAAAAAAGTTTGTGGCAAACTGAACTTGTATTTTTTTTATATTGTGAAAATTTTAATCATTTCTCCTATCTCGTACGATCATTTTGATATAGGGTTTGTTGGATCCAAGACTTATAATAAAGGAATGGGAGCAGTCAAAGTTGAAAAAGGACCCTTGGTTGGGGAAAAATCAACTGAACACAATAATCACATACACTCTGAATAAAATTATTTTTCACTAAACAGGGTGGTCAAGTTCTGCAAACACGACCTGGACACATTTTTTTCAAGCGGAACACCCTGTTTATTATATTTCTATCTTAAAGAAGGTATGAAGGTGGTAAGGTGTTTCAACGGCCTTGAACTGCGAATGCGGAAATTTTTATCCAGATTGGTTAAAAACGTTTTTCGAAGGACTAAGAAAGTTCCAACATGTACGAATGGAGTTCGAGAATTTTAACTTCTTTTGCCGTGTTTTATCATTCAACTCCGTTACTTTGTTGATTGACCACAAAAATATCCAGCATTCCTTCTATAAATCGTTACCGCTCAAATCACCTTTCTAAGAGTGGTTCAGTCTTGCCGGTGGCGTGATCATTGGATGATGAGACTGTTTCTTGAGAAACTCTTTCCCACCTTACTAGTTATTTTCAGAGACGTGTTTTTCTCACCGCTGGCAAAATCAGGGCTACCCCAGCTTGTCTTCGCTCGAATTTTCTCTGATATCTTTTTGTCGCTTTTGGGGTTTGTTCTACAGTCGTGGAATTCAAGGAAAACGAACACTTCCCTGTAGGGATAATTACCTTTCCTTTACCTACCCTTCTGAAAAACCTATTAAAATATCAAAGAAACTGGTGACAGTCACAGAAAGTATTCGCATATTATTATTATGTTTGTATATGTTTATACGCATTGGTATTATCATGTATTATCACTCAACACGCTTCACAAATTCGTGTTCTCTTGACGCTCAGCTCTAAACTGCAATGGTGATTTATAGTCACTGATAATATTTCCGTGATCTGTCTTAAATGCTGTGATGCTGTAATAAAAAGTACAATATGAACCCGCATTTCCCATTATAAGGCTCTAAGATTTTTTAAAGAGAATAAAGACACAGGCCTTTTCTGATGATGTATTGTTATACGCGATTTTTTTTTACATTTTTTGGAAATAAATTGACCTTTTCATAAGTTAGAATTTTTAATTGCGATCTCATCAGTCCCATCATTGGATTCACCAGAGATCCTATTCCCTATGTAATTTTATCTCAGAAATAAAGCTTGAACTACATAGTCGTGATAACTCGTATTTTTCATTCAAAATTCCGCACATTTACTGAACATTTCACTGATGCGTTAGACAAAATATAAATATTTAAATAGTTTCCTACTTACACAACGGGGGTGACTCTGAAAAGCATCAATGTTTCAAAAGGGCAAAGTAAAGAAAAATATACCCTTTCAAGTCTGGGCAAAGTGAAAGCAGGTGATCTACTTTGTACGTAATGCAGAGAGATCCCAGGATAGATTAACCGAGCAAATGGGCTAGAATGAAATTCTGTACCTGGAAATCTTTTAAAGAATATTAGGAAGCAGAATGACATTCTTGAATTTCGAAACCGCTTTTAATTTTAGATCCTTGATTGTCCTTGTCTATGAGAATTATAATAATTATGCTCAGCATGAAGCACGCTTTTTATCGTGGCATTTTGTTATTTGTATTATTCAAACTAATTTGGTCGAATAGAGGAAGTTGCAGTTATACGGAGCGCATTCCATTTGTTTTTATTCACACTGGATTAACATTTACTTGACATTTTCTACTTTGCAGCTTTTCAAATCATGATTCATGGAATGAAACTACGAAACTTCATGTCAATTGGCGACATGTTAAACTATGGCTATAAAGTTGGAAAGATAATCACGGAAAAGCTATAAAAAACTAGTGTCCACAAAGAGTCTCCAATGATTATACGACATTAAGACTTCGTGTTCTTTGATGTAGATTGAGAATCAAGCGGATGCCTGAATTGAGTGGACGTTGTTAAACTAACGAGGTGAGAGAAAAAAATATTTTACACTTCGAATCCAGCAAACTCTTTCACACGGTTTTTATCACCCTATAAAAAAAGCCAACTCTTATTTAAAATCAGTTGTGGCATAATGGAATTCATCACACATTGGAAGCGTTTTATTTTTGGTGTAGTCTAGAGATCGCATACATATTTTAGAGGTTTTCTCAGCAGGCACTGCTTGGCATCGAACCGTTACATATTTAATGGTTGCTCCGGTAAAAAACTCTGCATTACATTGGATGCCGGAGAAGAGAGCTATAAAATGTATGCCCAATTTGGAAACACAACTCAGTAAATATTTCATTTATGATCTCGGTGATGTTCATTACGAACGGCTCAATAATCTGAATCTGACAAGAAATTGACGGGATGAATGGAAAATTCAGAAAAGCGTATTTATGGAAACTTTTGAATCAAATCAAATCAGCATCTCAACTACCACACAAAAAAGAATTTTGATTTTTCTTTTAGACAAAATAATTCTAACTAGAAAAAAAAATGTGGAGCATCGTACACGTGGCAGAAGTGAAACTGCTAGAGAAAGAGATAGAAAGGGATAATTTCAAAAGATATGGGCGAGGATATGGGTGTCTGTGAAAGGTCTTCACAAAATCTAACCACATTATCCTGCCGTCAAAGTAAGCCGATTTGAATCAACTCACATTATTCCGAAAATGATTCGTTTCTTAGGTACCGGGTGGTAAGGTGAAACAATAAAAATCGATTTCTTCAAAATGTGTGAACATTTTTCAACGCATTACTTTGAAAATTAGTACCCAGGGTTTTTTTGAGATGCGAAACCTGAATATGGACACCTTTTCGTTGTGGCCTTTAGAGTGTGCTGCACACTCCACTTCTGATGATTCAAATTGGCCATAACTCCTGTGATAATCCGCTAGAGTGGGTAGTTTTCAAAATATTTTGGTTTTTAGTATTCGATGCTCACCAGAATATCCAAATAACTCACCTCTATGATAAAATTTGGTCAGTGAATTAAAAGTATTTCGATTTTGTAGGTTGTCAAAGCTTCATGGGGCAAAAAAACCATTTCAAAATTGGGATAAATAGTTCAGTCAATCGGTATTTCAAGGTGGTGTGATTGTGAAAAGTGGTTCATTCTTTGTTTTTTGAGGTGCTGAGCACGAATCTGAAGTTGTCCAACAAAAATTGTCTCCGCAAATATGAAAAATAATCAAAAATCCACCATGAACTATGTCTTTTAGTGGTTTTTACTTTATAATTGCCAAAGCAAGCCATTTACACAAAAACTAGTTCCATAGTCGAATGAGGAAGAGAAAATTATCAACAATTTATGTCTCTTGTTTTTTTTTTGTACTGCATATGGTTTCCACGCAAAAGAATGTTGAAACATCAAGAAATTTCGAACATTTAGAAAAATGGCAAGAAACAACATATATTTATATAACTTTTCATGTAGCTAAATATTACTATATTGGCTAATAAAAGCGAAGAATTTCTGCACAATAATATATTATGTATTGCAGCCGAGTCTTCTCAGATTCCAGTTGTTCTACGCCTGGAATATAATAATTATTGACATGATACGAAATGTTTGCAATTTATTAAATTAATAATATAAAAGCAATTTCTAATGAAAATGTCTGCCCAATTGATATATTATGAACTTAAACGTACTCTCTTGAGCAATGGATCGAATTCATATTAAAGCAGCAAGTTTCTATTTAGAAACATATTTTCTTGAGAGAAGGTCGAGCAGAGTTAGGTTTGCTTGCATAGTTACGTTCAGGTGATTCTCTGTTCTCGCAATTAAGGGACATATTAGAACAGTTTAGGCCTGCTTTTTTGCATCCACAGATTATCTGACAGTTATTTATGCATTTGCAAGAAATAAGTTTCAAGACTGCCTCTGGTGCGGGTGGCTGTAGTGCAGCTACTGGATGCAGCCCCTCTTTGGTTCTCTTCCAACCCCATTTCTCAGGATCTTTGCTATTTCCAAGCTATTGTTGTACTTGAAAGTATACTTCTAGAGAATGTTGCTGTGCTGCATCCTCGGTAGGAGGTAGGGAAGCCAAATGAGATGTTGTTCTATGTGCAGATCTAAGATAGCATTTATATCTCAATTTATTCAAGGATGTGCCTGCCTTGTTCGTAATTTTGTATAATGCAGCAAAAAACGTGATAACAGCATTAGCAACACTCTCAGCATGAGCCGTTGGATCTTTGAGAATTTGAATGGTCTCGGTTAGAGCAGGGTTTTTCTTGAGGGTTTGGAGAAACCTCATTTCACCTACGTTGAACAATGCTGAAGTGCAGTAAAAAAAATATTTTTCTTGAAACTGTTTCTTGACTCGGCTTCAGGAAGTATATATTTGAATATAGACCCCGACAACGACCAATCATGATCACCAGCAAATCCACATCTTCCCCCACAATAACTACAGAATTATGGCATCCTCTTGTGCCTGCGTTGTACGAATGCCAGCAGCTGCAAAGTTGGCTTTCATCATTGCGATAAGACGGACTTTGTTTCTCATGTTTTGGTGATTTTTCCTTGAGGAACTGTCGGAATCATTGTTTCGTCAAAAAAGACATCTACTGACATCTGATCTTCTTGCTCGCTCTGCATACTTGGTACCATCTTGAGGGTAGCCATCGAAGACCACTACAGCACTGTCCTTGTACTTGGACTTGACAAAAGAAACATAATTCTCACAAATTTACGAGAATGTTTGACCCCTGGTCCACACGACTTTGTGCAACAGGTATCCTCCATTAATGACGTAGATACACCCTTGCAGATCTGCCTGCTCAGATGGTATAAATGCTTTGTATGACGTAGACTTGCTTCCTTTTCTCATGCCATAGTCATCAAAAAGAGACAACGGATAAGAACACAGTTCGTATTTTAAAAATTCCTCAAGTTATTCATCAGACTGCTGTGCGATTGTGATCCTTCAAAAAATTGTCGAAAGAATTATGGGTATGGTTTCATTTCTTATTTTGATTGAATTTTTCATCGTAGCAAGTGGCAAAACTCTGACTGACCATTAGAGTTGCGCTTGATACGTACTACCTGTCCTCCCGTTAACCAAGTGTGTGGTTTTTTATGTAAATACGTTGAAAGGCAACGAATCACCCATCAAATGATTCAGTTGAAAGGTAAGCTACATTTTATTCATTAATTTTGTTTGCTATTAGTCAAACACTAATAATTTTCATATTTCAACACTCCTTCACGTGAAAACCATGTGAAGTACAAAAAAAACCAAGAGACATAAATTGTCATAGTTGTTAATCATATTTATTTCCCTTCAAAGCCTTTTTTTGTGCAAGTAGCTTACTTAGGCAAGTATACGCTAAAAACCACAAAAAGGAATTATTTATAACGATTTTTCGATAATTTGTCATATTTGCGGAGACAATTTTTGTTGTACAACTTCAGATTCGTGTTCAGCACATCAAAAAACATAAAATAAACCACTTTTCACATTTACACCAGAATTTTCCACTTCCCACCTTGATTATGAACCACTTGACTGAGCTAAAATATCAATCCATGGGTGTAGATTGATATTTTGGGGTCGACCGATATTAATTTCAACTTTTATGATTTGTTTTGCCTCATAGAGCTATGTCAACCTGTAAACTTCAAATACTACTGATTCACTGAACAAATTTTAGCCTTGAAGGTAAAATTATTTCGGTGCGGCATAGAACACTAAAAATCAAAATACCTCGAAAGCTGCTCACTTTAGCACGTTTCAAGAGTAGCACATAAATAAGCAGTGAATAATGCCTTTTTAGATTATTGGCCAAGTAAAGGCTTAGAAATATGATTTTTGATAATATTTCTATGGTTTCATATAGTTATAGTTTATTATAGTCACATAAGAACGGTTCAAGGTTATTATCAGATGATCACAGCACACACTAGTAGTGGAGTAGGGAACTTTTCAGATTCAACTTATCACCATAATTATTTCTGTTTTGGAGAAAAAAATAAAAATTATTGAAGTTGAAGTAAGTACATCTTGAAGGGTCCCCTTAGTATCTCATTCAATACTAATGTCCAAGTTTGTTATGTGTGAATATGGAGGAAGTTTGAAATAAAACTTATTTTCTTGTTGCAGTTGACAATTTTGCAGGTATTTCGGTTATACAATCAATCATTCTCGCTGCTTTTATACAAAATTTTTTCACGACAAAAATTTCTTCTCGCGGGATTTGTTGGACTATTCCCATTTTAAGAGATGAAATCTCGGATGAAATATTCAATTCGCTCATTTATTTATTTTTTTGTAAATCGAAACTAGAACTTATTTTCTGACCAGATTATACTAACAAATATATTTATTTAGAAGTTCAAGCCTTAAAATAATATTAAGATGATGGGCCCTGAAAAAACGGGGCATAGGTTGCGGTTACGTCATTCTGCTCAACGTTTTCTTGATTTCCGGCATTTCAAGGAATCTGTGTTTATAAATCTGGTTTCATGTGAACATGTGTTACAACAATACTTCAAAAACGAAATCACAAGAAGCAATAAAACAAAATACCTTGCTTACAGCAAAATAAAAGTTTAAATTCACTTGGCAACGGGGACATGCTTGGAGTGACGTCAGTAATACTTCGATCCATTCGGATGCGTATTTTTGAATTTCAGGGAGTAGGACTTTTCGAGTGGAGTGAGAGCTGTTTTCTCAAAAACGTAAGATACTTATTTTTGAAATTCATTTGAGGAAGGGGGCAACCTTGTTGAGAATTGCGCAGGTAGTGGTGATATAATAATGACCGCTTAAAGGGGGACACCTGAGAATGGATTTTACAATCATTTTCAAAACGGATCAGGGTAAAGTTTTGAAACTTTGGATTCCTACTAATTTGAATATGCTGAATTCAAATATCAATTCTGAAATTTGATAACCTAGTTGAGGGGTGAGTATGGAAAAAAAACTAAAACTTGTATATACAGGGTGTCCTGCGAGATAAGGAACAAAATTCAATTACGTGTTCTTCAGGTGAATTCGAGACGAAAATGTCCTATGAACATGGGTCCGCAAATGATTTTTTTTTAATTTTTTTTTTCTTTTTTGTTTCAAATAATATTTACGTGGAAGTTGTTGTTGCTGTTCGTTTTGTGACTGGAGCGGACAGAATAATGTTCAGGAGCTCGTGGGAGGCAGTCAATAATACGAGGAAGGCTACTTTATGTCTCCTTTATTCACTTTAAAGCTTTCGGGGAATTATTCACCTATCATCAGGAAATCTACATCAGTGGTTAAGGATACAAATAATCAGTGAGGCAAAAACTCAGACTCACGGTGCTGGTGCCTGATGATATTGTCCTTCACATTCGGTTAGTGTTTTTTGGTTTTCCCTTGAGTTTTTGCCTTACTAATTATTTGTATCCTTCACCATCAATGTAGATTTCCTGAATGATGGGTGAATACTTCCCTGAAAGCTTGAGAGTGAATAAAGAAGACGTATTATTGACTGCCTCCCACGAGCTCCTGAACATTAAAGTTGCTGTTTACATCACAAACTACTTGAATTTCATCTTTTCAATCAGAATAATATGTAGCAATCATACGAAATATTCTATAACTTCTTGCAGGTTAGCTTCGCCATATTTTCAAAATCGCATGTATTTATCATTTAAAATACGAATATCTCGAAAATGCTTGCCCATAGCGACTTTTGACAAGGATACTTGATCTGTTCTAAAGATGTGACATAGGTACGTCCAAGAAAGTTATGGCTGTATATAACAAGAAAAATGGATGCAGGTTGCCCCCTCCACAAGTTAGAGCCATACTAAGACAAAATTCAAATTTCGCATGTCAAAAAACTCCCAGACACCAACTTTTATCAAAATATCGACATTGGTTCAAATATTCTTAGAAAACACATAAATGAAAATAAGACTTCAACACTCTGTAGCTCTGTAATGAAGCATTTTTGGACACATATTCATAGGACATTTTTGACTCGAATTTACCTGAAAAATATATAGTGAGATTCTGTCCCTTTCTTCGTGGGACACCCTGTAGATCATCTCTTTTTGTATAATCTTTTAAAAGGTCGTCTTGGTTTGTATCGCTAGGAAGCACTATTTTCGAGAAAAGGGAATTTGAAATATACGCTGCATAGTATTAATAGTGATTCACGACTTGACTTGATTTTCAAGCTACTTGACTTGACTTGACTTGAAATCAAGTCAATCTCAAGTCAATTATCTGTTTTTGGAATTCAAGTCAAGTCAAGTAGTTAGACATCAAGTAGCTTGACGATCAAGCCCAAAATATTCAAGCTACTTGAGTTTGATTTCAAAAAATTTAAATTTTATAACAATTATCTGAACTGCCCAAACGTAAAAAGAATAAAAATCTGAGTACAAAAAAAAGCATTTTTTACCAAAAATATATAAAAAAAACAAACGGACATACTATGTTAAATACTAAATGATAAAACAACAAAATGAAATCTGTAATAATACAAAAAAACAAAAATGGAAACAGTAAATTATTATTGCTATTGTTTTCGCGGCAGGCCGGCAGGTAAGCTTAGTAAGCTACGTTCCTGACAGTTTACAGTAGTGACATTGGCAGGACTGGCGCATATCACCGCATCGATCGAGATCAACTTTGCCAAGCTGCATAATTGTCTCAGGTTTTCGTTTCAATGCCCTACCAGCTATACAGCTAGGATTTAAAATGTATACAGTGTGTCCCAGATTCGCTTCACTATACAGGGATCTTGGCTCCTATTATACATACAGCAAAGGTTAAATGGAGAAAGTTTTAGAGGAATCTCAGTACATTCGATATCCGCCTTTAGATTTATTATCGGTCAATTGGTTTTGGAATTATCGTCGAAAACCCGAAAATGGCGGATTTCATTTTTTGTCAGTAAATCCGAAACGGCTAATTTGACAGCTGTCAAAATAGGTCATTATAGGGACACTTTTTGAAGACGAATAAAATGGCGTGTATGACATGTTTCAATCTTCTTTTGTTTTCTCGTAACCCGCCTCAACTCTTATTTTTCTTATGGTCACCATATTGTATTTTTCGATTTTTGAAAAGAGTGCAAAATTTCCATTCTAGCGATCTCTCACAAGTGCATAAAAGATTTGAGTGTCATTGAAAGATCACATCTCGTAATTATGTCATGGCCTTCTTTTCTAAGAAGGCCATGATTCATTTGTCTGAAGATTGGTTTATAAGCAGGTTTACAGCTTTTTTTTTATCTAGGGAGTTTCTGATCTGTCGTTCACTTATTCAGTATGACGGTTGTGTTTTGATAATGAGTACCCACGCTTTTCAAATTGAAATAATAAATCTGAAAAACAGATGGTCGAAACCTGTTAAAAATGCCCGGTATTCTCAATATCTCTGATCAAATGAAGAAAAGCTGGTCATGTTAGCGCTGTACTTGCGGTGACATAGAAATGCCGGCTTTACCTCAGCAAGGTCAAGGTATTTGGAGATGTATCCCGAACGACGGAAGCCTCATAAAACACAATTTAGAAAAACCGATTGATAATGATTAATTTGGTCAACTATAAACAGAAATAAACTTGTAAGGATTGTTCAAAAAACAGTCGCTAATTGTCAAAAATGTCACGATGCATGCCCATGTTCTTTTGAAAATTCAATGCGTTCAACACATTTGCCGCACACTTGATGCGTTGACCTTATGCTGTTACAGTACTTATTCATATTTTGCGACAAATAAATCAGGGCCTCCTTATATAAGACCGAGTCCCAACTACGTAATGTGAGTTTTCGATGATATTCAAATCTTTTATGCACTTGTGAGACATCACTAGACTGGAAATTTTACGCTCCTTCCAAAAATCGAAAAATCCAATATGGCGGCCATTAGAAAAATGAAAGTTGAGACGGGTTGCGGAAAAACAAAAGACGATTGAGACATATCATGTACGCCATTTTATTCGTCCCAAAAAAGTGTCCCGATAATGTCACATTTCCATAGCTGTCAAATTAGCCGTTTTGGATTTACTGGCAAAAAACAGAATCCGCCATTTTCGGTTTTTCGCCGATATTTCCAAAACCAATTGACCGATCGCAAATCTGAAACCGGATATCGAATGCACCAAGTTTCCTCTAAAACTTTCTTCATTTAACCTATGATGTGGGTATAATAGGAGCCAAGATCCCTGTATAGAGAAACGAATCTGGGACACACTGTATAGCAGAGATTAGAGCTTGTCATTCTTCTACCGGACGTGGACTTTGACCATGGAAAGCTATCAAATTGAAACTAAGCAGAATCAAATTGTTTCCTATATCTTGGTAGGTATAAACATAAGAAAATCGAAATTAATATTATCTGGCAGAAATAATAAGATGCTTTGGCCAGTCAGTCATAATGATAATTATTGCTCAATTATTAGAATAATTATTATTATGTACATTTTAAATAAAAAGTGGAAAATACATATCTAACATAATATTATAATAAATAATTACAATACGTAAGTACCACGAAAACGAATTTGATATGTCATTATACATTATACTTATTCAATTATTCGACTGTGAACTTAGTTCGAAGACTCTGGAATAAACCTTTCAATGTGTGCCACATATCTTGCGCAGTTGTTGATGTTAATTTATTGCAAATTAATAAATGAATTGAATCACTAATTAATCTTAATCTTGATAAAAAAAAATCCCAAAATAGCTATATTTCGTCTACATAATATTAATTTGTTTTTATTGTGTGAATATGTAAGTATGTACCTATGTATATGATGTAATTTGATTCTGATTAGTTCCAATTTGAAAATAATTGTTCTCAATTTGAATTTATGAAATCTCAATTTGAAGTTGAAGAGGTCGATATAGATGTTTCCACATACATGCCGGCTAGACGCAAGTACCTACTTGCTGTAAGCTCAGTGAATCCCCTGTGTACATTTCACGGATTCAAGATTTTTGGTCAAGTCAAGTCAAGTCAAGTAGTTCTGACCGTAAATCAAGTCAAGTCAAGTAAAAAATTTTGAAAAGTTTGAGTTTGCATGTCGAGTCAAGTATCTAAGAAAATAGTCAAGCTACTTGGCTTGATGAATCCCTGAGTATTAACAATACCATAATACAGGGTGTTTTTCAAAAATTGGTAAAACAGTCGTGGGGTGATTCCTTTCAATGAAAAAAACTTCCCATTTTCCAAACAATGTTTTCTAAGGAAGGCACGCTCGGAAGTATTGAGGAAAAACCGACTTGGGGATGCCCTATTTGAATTCGTTTTGTTAGAGCTTGCTTCGATTCGAAATCCATTTCCAAGCGATCTCAGGTCGTTTTACAATCTTTGAACTTGAATAAAATTGAAATGCGTGGAGCTAGAAAACCCAAGAAGCGTGTGGTTCAATAACGGGAAGGTATCAAATTTGATTGAAAAAGTATGCATGTTGCAAGCAATCCTGATTTGGTATGATATTTTCAATATAATAATGATCTCTGTATTATTTTACATATTTGTATATTTTTGGCAAGATTGGGTTCAAACACCACTATTCTATTGCATAAATCAACATATCGTGTTGGATATAAGCTACTTTCTCAATTAGTATCATCCGAATCATCCGATGACACTGGTTGCACCTTTATTGGGGCAGAATGTGAAACATTGATGGGTTCTTCATTTCGCTTGCACTTTTCACCAGCCGCTGTTCCTTCATCCTCACTCCAACTTCATCGTTTTCATTATTCCTAGGTCTTAAAAAAATCTATTTTCCATACATATTGTCTTGAACTATAATATGAGGAAATTCAAATGAACCCGAAACTTATTTTCAAACTCATCTCATCCGAGTGCTTTGAAGTTCCCGAATGCAATATTGGCAACTCAACTTGTTTAGCCAACTTGTGTAGGAGTAAGTCGGTATTAAAGATTGTATGGTTTTGGAAAAAAACAAGCTAAAGTCACTCTCAATAACCCAATTACCCTCGTGAAGTTCAATTTGGAAGTTAATTAGGCAGAATTTTTTTCTAATGTCTCTACAACGGTCAATTTGTTTTTATCGCGATGAACAAGCTCATCGATTTGATGGTAATTATACTACTTATTGAGTGGCGTGAAAAGCAGTTAGCTCGGATGATTCGGGCTTGTTCAGTATGTAGGTAATTTTTGACACAACTGTTGGATCCATGATTTGCATTTTTTAGTTGCTTAGTCAGCATCATTGGAGAAATAGAAATATTATTGAATCGTTTACACTTTATGTATGTCGATGATGATCAATACATTTTATTTAATGAATTGAATTTTATTTATCAGGTTGGGGTAATGTCGGTTAGGGTTCCATCAATGAAATTGTGCTGATATAAAGACTTGGATTCTTTCTTTCTGATTTTTCACAAGAAGGATTTAGTTGTCGTGTTATGTGTTTCGTGAAAACAGTGAAGTAGTTTTTTGGAAAAATATCTCCATATCTCATTCATCATACACAATTTATAGACCGTCAATTCATCTTCAGAATCATATTTATCAAGAAGCATCAACTTCAATTATCTTGTGAGAGTCTGCATTTGGCCCAAATTATATAAAGTCCAGAAACGTTCTGTTGTTCATTGTCTTGTCACTGAAAAAAATGCAATTATTTTCTCTTGGGTGGAAATGCATGGGCCACTTCAAATAGTTTCCCGTGAAATTTCCCAAGAGATCTGAAAATTAGTGACTAGGGAATTCTCATCATAAACAACCTTATCATCTAAGGTGAGAAACATTTCTTACATTGTCTGAAATGTAGATATTTTTGTATTATTGGTAAAACTTATAACTCTAGAAGTTCTAATGAGTAGAAACTTCATTTCAGCTTCACGTGGACAAATCGCGATTATACTTCGAGAAAAGTTCAGTGGCTAGAGTGGAATTCAATTCGTTTTTGTGATTGCGGCTAGCCACTTTCCGCAACGCGCTAACAATAAACTTCAAACTTGGTTGGAGTTTTAAATCAGCTTGAGTTTCGTTGTGTAATAATACTATTGAGAAAACAGTCGTGGTCTTATTCATTGTTGAAAGTTGGTTTGGAGTTCAAATAGTTTATGGGAATTGCGAAATATGGCCAATCGTTCCTGTTTGTTGATGATTATGATTTTGAAACCCAAAAACTGCAAGAGCTTCATGAAATCTCATATTTCAATTAGCTACATTTTCAAATCGATTTCAGTCTGACATTTTTGTCAACTGTCACTGTCAGTTTTGTATGTTCAGGATTTCATGTCTTGTGAAAAGGAACTGAAACTCCTCAAAAATGATTATAAAATATTGAAACAGGTTTTTGAGTTTAAATTCGAATTTAGAACAAAAGATTTTAGGTTAGTTTCAATACCAGAACGGCATTTAATCCGAACTGAATCCTTTATGAAAAGGTAGTAGTCATGCAGGGTGTGCGGCGGAAAGCTTTCGAACCTGAGCACCGTAAGGCAATGAAAAAGTTGTCTAGAAAAGGTTCAAGGGAGATTATCAGTAGTCCTGGAACCATTACGACCATAGTGGACAAGATTGAAAAATTAATTTTTTTCAAACTCTGGCACCACCCTCTACATTTGTGTGGAAGAGAGACCACAGTGTCTATCGGGTAGCCTTTGAACAGTGGACAAAGTATTCTAGGCGTTCAGTGCATAATGTTTCCGCTGCGTTCTGAGAGCACGACTGAACTTTGTCCTTTGAATAAGGCACAAAATTCAAAAAAAACAATTAATTGGTCAAAAACCAGGAAAATAAAAAATGAACGTATTTGATTAATACGGTGGTTGTTGAATGCAGTCTCCGAAATGATGAATATACTTTTTAACGGTTAATGGTGAAAAAGGGATGTGCGTAAAATATTTAAAACGTTAAATCGAGGAAATCTGCATATTTCCTCGTTCAGAAAAGAGTTAGTCGAGGGTGCTAGGAATCGGATTTTATGAAGTGGTCGTAGTTGTACAGGGTGTTCACAGATAAATGGACCCCCATTAACTTTTTAATTTCATGGTTTTCACATATACAGGGTGTTTTAGAACTTCTGGGCGTAGTCCAACTTTCTTATTTGAAAACGCAAGCCTATTTTTTATTTGATTGTTGAATTCTCCGGAAAATTCTAGACATTTTTCATTCGGCATACCCTTTACCCAAACTCGACCAATAAATGGTATTATTTGGAAACCTTCAAAACGCGGTAATCGTAAATAGATGTCAACTTCTCAAGAAAGATCTGAACAACGTACAGGGTGACCCAATGTTATCCGACAATATTTTAAATTTAGATTCTACTAATTAAAATGAACAATCTTTATTCTATGGACATTTATTCTGAAAGACGACGAGATATCCCCTCGAACATAAAACTGGTCACCCTGTATGTATAAAGAGAATATTAAATTTAAACTTTTTCCTCTTCGCAATATAACATGTTCAAATCATTCTTGACAAGTTGACATCTATTGACAACTACATCGTTTCCAAGGCTTCGAAATAATGCCATATATCTTAAAACATGCTCGGAAAAATAGCAAATTTCTGACGATAATATCTTCTTACCGGTTGAATTTGGGTATAGAGTATGCCAAATAAAAAATGTTTAGAATTTTTCGGAGAATGCAAAAATCAAACAAAAAAGTAGGGTTGTGATTTGGAATAAGAAAGTTGGATCATGCCCAGAAGTTCTGAAACGAACGTGAAAACCTTGTTTTCACAAAATTCATTTTGAACCAATAAACTTTCATTTGAAACATTTTTTCCCAAACATCCAATCAAAAAGTTGATGAGGGGGTCCATTTATCTGTGAACACCCTGTACAATACATCACGGTTCTTATGCGATAAATGTTGCAGAAAATGGTATCCAGAAACACATTTTTTTTCAATGCTGCTCCGGAACTATCTTATCATTATCCCTCTCTCAAAGTGTTCCTTGTTCCTCGAATTTTACGATCTGTGATGAATCAGGTCACAAATAAAGTCACTGAAATAAAAAAGAAAAAAGGAATTTCTCTCAAACTGCCCTGTCTTCCGGGAAAACATAACCACCCTCGGGAAACTGATATAGAAAATCAGTATGGTGCACTTTCCTGTTGATTAAGAAGAACATTACGCGGTGAACTTGAGATAGTTTCGGAAACATAACCGGCAAAGTGTTATTGAGTTGAAAATATAGAAAAAAAACAATCGGAAACGGTGATACGGGACGGAGTTTTGGTGCGGCGGATAGCAAGTGCTGCCCGAACCATGATTGATCGATTGGAATTGAACGCGGTGCTTTTTCACTTTAAAATTGGTGAAACGGCAATCTCAATTCGGCGAACGGGTTGGATATAATGATGACCTTATTACGACAGAAGAAAATTGATTCTGGAAAATATTCAAACGAAGTATGAGATGCGATAAGTAATAAAACAGCACAAGGAAGAGAACTTGGACATACTGATTGTTGATCAACAACATAACGGAACAAGCAGTAAACAACAGACATTCAGGAGTTTTGTTGGGACCGATATTGGAAAATGTGAGCAAATATTGAAATCAACCTGAAACAGGCCAATCCAATTTGACCGGATCTATTATGAGAAGGACAACTCCCTCTTGCCACTAAGGAAAGACCAAAAACTATGTGTTGCAATAATTATAGGACATCACTTATCAAAGGAACATGCGAACAGACGAGCATAGTGAATAATGATTCCTGCAGATTCTGTGGAAAATACAAGGAATCTGACCCAAACTTATTTAAATTTGGAAATTAAGCTTTGGAGCTATTGCTATTGTGTAAAGATGGCAGTCCTATAAGTAAATAATGATAACTATACTTTAAACTTTGATACGGGATCTTGAAAAAAAGAGCCTATACTACCCAAACGAACGTACGCTCAAAGATATGGAAAAGTCTAACGGATTTGAATCCTAAGAGCTTATGAGAAACACTTATCTTTGAAAATACTATCTTTGAGTCAACAAAAATCATTTCGATTTTCCGAATCGATAATTTTTTCAATATCACTAACATCAGTGATAGTGATGATGGTGTCTTCCCTGAAGAGGGAACAAATCGGTCTCGAAAGCTTGAATAAACAATATATTAAGTTGGCCTCTCTTTTTCGACTGCTCCCCACGACCTTCTCCTTCGTAATCACAAGCCAGTCACGAACATCTCCACGTATTGTCTTTTTACAAACAGGTAAGAAATAGGTTACATTGAGGACCAAAATGGGCTCCGATTTCCAACATTTTAACGTAAGACAGGTTGAAAGTGTTGGATATAATTTGTGTGATCACTGAACACAGTGTAGTAGTGTTTAGGTGAATTGTCACTGGTGTTATTATTATGTCCATTATTCTCGCTTGCTATTCAATTTAATTTAATGCTAAAAGAATATTGTGTTTGTATTCATCTGTATAAAATAATATATTATGCCGTTGTTTGATACAAAAGTGTGTCAATCATTATACCAACAAGTACCAGAAATCCCCCTTGTTAACAGGTTATGGGCCTATAGATTCAAGTGAAGGGATTCCGTTGTATAAAATAAAAATCTGAAATTTGTGAATCTGAAAAGCCTTTTTCCTGTGAAGCCGCCATGTCATCTCAGCAAAATTCGCTGCCGATCGACCGTCTGAAGGGACGAGAAAACCTCGATACATGGAAATTTGCAGTACAAGCTTACTTGGAAGATTTGGAATTGTGGGACTGTGTGAGTGGTACTGAAAAGGATGAAAAAAAGGACAGGAAATGCCGTTCCAAGTTGGTCTTATTAGTTGAACCGGTGAATTACGTTCATATTCAAAATACGACCACCGCTAAACAAGCTTGGGACAATTTGACGAAAGCATTCCAGGACAGTGGATTGACTAGAAAAGTTGGACTTCCACGTATTCTTTTTACTAGCCGGTTCACCCAGTCATTTTGAACCGATGATAATGGGCATCGAAAGCTCAGGTACTCCAATTACGGCTGATGCAGTGAAAACTAAATTATTACAAGACATTTCCATGGTAAAATCAGGTTCTGGTGATAATTTGAATTCTGCTCTGTATGGCAACAGTTACAAAGGAATGAACCAGGGAAAGAAAAACAGGAGTTGTAATAACTATGAGAAGAGACAACAAAAAGGTCCCCGGTGTTATGAATGTAACGGTTACGGACATATGTCGAAGAACTGTTCATCGTCAAAGGCTGGCAAAAAGCACTTCAACACGAGAGAATCTGGCGAGGATAAGACATTGTTTGCAGCATTCTCAATGCAATCGTGTGCAAATGAATATTTTTTGGACAGTGGTGCATCTTATCATTTATGTATAGACTCTAAAATACTTCACAATGTTAGAAAAGCTCCAGAGTTGACAATCACCTCCGCAAATATCCAGAAAATGGTGACTGATACTGTCGGCGATCTGGCACTTCCATTAAGTATTTCAGGTGAGCCCTCTGATAAAAATGTTAAAAATGTATATTATGTACCTGACCTTAAAGTTAATTTGGTATCTGTGAGCCAAATTGTGAGTAAAGGACATTCTGTGATATTCAATAGTAAGGGAGCAAAAGTGTTCAATAATCGAAAGCAGCTCATTGCTTTAGCGAGTTTGATGAACAATTTGTTCAAATTGGATATTTCTCAAAGCAATTGTGCGTTGTCCATGCAATGCAATACGAATCTCTGGCATAAGCGCATGGGACATTTGAACTATGAGAGCCTCAACAAATTTGATGATCTAACGGATGGGGTTAAACTGTCTTTTAAGAAACCAAGTACAACCTGTGATATCTGCATGTTAGGAAAAAGCCACCGTTTGCCTTTTTCCAAAAGTGATTCTAGTACTAGTCATTGTTTGGAACTAGTTCACTCCGATCTGGCGGGACCGATGGAGGTAACCAGTTTGGCAGGTTCAAGATATGTTTCAACATTCTTAGACGATTTTAGTCATAAGTCCTTCGTTTATTTTTTGAAATCTAAGGAACAAGTAATCGACTATTTCAGAATGTTCAAATCCTATGCAGAAAATCACACTGACAGAAAAATTAAAATCCTACGTACTGACAATGGAGGGGAATACTGCAAAAAAAAATTGGGTGAGTTTCTGAGATCGTCGGGGATTGTACATCAGAAATCGTGTCCTTATTCCCCGGAACAAAATGGAAAAGCAGAACGCCTCAACAGATCGCTACTATAGCGAGCTAGATGTTTGCTGATAGAATCAGGGCTCCCAACTGGTTTTCGGGCCGAAGCAATAAACTGTGCTACTTATCTTTTGAACAGGTCACCGTGCAAGTCTGTTGCTACAACTCCGGAACAAATATGGTCAACCAAGAAGCCAACTCTCCAACATCTCTGAATCTTTGGTTGTGTGGCGTATGCACACATCCCTGTACCGAAACGATCAAAACTAGAGCCCACGATCTATTCCTAGTATACTGGTAGGTTATTGCGAAGAAACAAAAGGGTATAGACTGTATGATCCGATGAAAAAGATAACCTTTATTTCAAGAGATGTGAAGTTCTCGGAAGATAAGTGGGGCAGTTCATTGTTAAAAAACCGATCCACAGATACTGATGGAAATTTTTATATACTGCCAGAAGAATTTGAAACTGACGAGAGTAAGGGTAGTGCACCGGATTCTGAGGATTTGACGGATTCACTGGATGATAATGACGTTCAGCTGTTGCACTCCAAAAATAACTCTGAATTTTCTTCTGATTCCAAAAATATTTCTTTAACAGCGTCGAATGTGAATGATGGTCAGTTGATTGACTCGGATTCAAGTTTATTACCGATTGTCACAGCACGGATACCTGACAATGCTATAGCTAGGCCGCAAAGAGAACGAAAACCTCCAACTGCTTTGAAGGATTTTGTGACCTATTCAGCCTTCTCTACCGAGCTGTCAGATCCAATATCACATTAAGATGCGCTGAATCGTGAAGAGAAAGATTTATGGATTGCTGCCATGGATCGAGAGTACAAGTCTCAGATGGATAGTAAGACTTGGGATTTGGTCGAACTCCCTGCCTCGAGAAAAGCCCTTGAGAGCAAATGGGTATTCCGGACCAAGAGAGATTCAAGTGGAAAATTGACAAGTCACAAAGCGCGACTCGTAGTCAAGGGATTCGCCTAAAGGAGGGGAATGGATTATGAAGAAACCTTCTCACCAGTTGTAAGATACAGTTCAATAAGATATCTTATGTCACTGACTGCTGAGCTGGACCTTGATGTAGATCAGATGGACGCGGTATCTGCATTCTTACAAGGAAATTTAGAGAAGGAAATATACATGTGTCAACCTACGGGATATCATGATGGATCATCGAAGGTCTGCCGTCTCCGGAAGAGCATCTACGGGCTAAAACAGGCCAGTAGGGTATGGAATCAAAAACTGGATTCTGCCCTTCAAAGATTTGGCTTATCAAAGTCAAAGTTTGACTCATGTGTATATTTTAACATACATGGAAAAAGTGTGTTAATTGTGGCTGTCTGGGTGGATGACTTATTAATTTTTTCAAATGACAAAAAATTGAAAAATCAGATTAAGTCTCAGCTCTCTAGATCATTCAAGATGAAAGATTTAGGTGAGGCTAAGCATGTACTGGGTTTCCAGCTGACGCGTGATCGACGTGAAAAGAAAATCTGGATGAGTCAAGAAGCTTACATCGAACAAATGCTAAAGCGTTTCCGTATGGATGAAGCTTACCCAGTTTCTACACCGATGGGCAGTGGTGAGAAATTTTCAAAGGCCCAAGAACCGCAAACTGACGAAGATAGAGACAGAATGAGAAATATTCCCTATCAAGAAGCTATTGGAAGTCTTTTATTTGTGTTTCCAGACCTGACATAGCTTATGCTATAAGCAGCTTGAGCAGATTCAACAACAACCCAGGAATGGCGCACTGGGCAGCTGTCAAACGTGTTTTCAGGTATCTGAGAGGTGAATCTTCGTGGAAGCTTCAGTTTGATGGCAATGTTAGAGGATCTTTGCATGGATTTTGTGATGCTGATTGGGCTAGTGATCCGGAAGAACGTCGTTCAGTCACTGGATACATTTTTATCAAATGTGATGGTCCTATATCATGGTGTACCAAGCGTCAACCTACTGTGGCTTTGTCATCCACTGAGGCTGAATACATGGCAATGTCAGCAGCAGCACAGGAAGCATTATGATTAAAAGGACTAGCTGGGGAGATTGAGCGTTCTTCAGGAAACCCTACTGGGATTTTTTGTGATAATCAAGGTGCAAGAAATCTAGCGCTAAATGGAGTTTATCAAGCAAGGACAAAACATATTGATGTTAGGCATCATTTCTTGCGAGAAAGAATTGAAACTAAAGAGTTGTCTTTCACATATGTGCCTACCAACAAGATGGTTGCGGATTCCTTAACTAAGGCTCTTGATGCAAGGAAGTTTAAAGAATGTGTCAATGGCCAGGGACTGCAAAAATAAGGACGGTGTTGGATATAATTTGTGTGATCACTGAACACAGTGTAGTGGTGTTTAGGTGAATTGTCACTGGTGTTATTATTATGTTCATTATTCTCGCTTGCTATTCAATTTAATTTAATGCTAAAAAAATATTGTGTTTGTATTCATCTGTATAAAATAATATATGCCGTTGTTTGATACAAAAGTGTGTCAATCATTATACCTACAAGTACCAGAAATCCCCCTTGTTAACAGAAAGCTCCTTCATTCACCTTTAACCTGAAGATTAGCAAGAACCCATCGACCTATTTACTACTTCCAAATAACTTTAGTTTCTTTTCCCGCATATGGAAATATATGGACAAATTTCGAAGATTTTGCCTGGACATCGTTGTCGTTGGATCTGTTTATAGGTCGAGAAGCGGTGAATTTGACCTTCAATGTTTGTTATGATGACACTGGATGATTATTGATAAGAATTATTATAAAGATAAGTGATAGTGAAGATGACGTGATCATAGTGCCTTTATTTAAAAAAAAAATTGTTCAGTATCAAATGATCTTGTTTATTGATGTGATTGCTTTTGGGCATCTCCAGACCTTCATCAAGATATTGAATATAATTTTTAAATTTCCCAAAAACGAGTCTACACGTAAATATTGAGATCAACAATAGTAATATAGACTACTAACAGTACTTACCAACTGACTTATAATCCCAATAAAACATCTTAAACCCTTTTAACATAAGAGGTGGTCTCTTGAAAGCTGTAACCACCGTGAAAAAGATCATCACCTACAGCTTTATTGTATATTGTATGTTAATGTTTTCAACGTCTTACATATTATGAAAAACCAACTATTGGGTGCTAACTATAATAACTAGCAAAAAAATCATCGGAAAAACTTGATTAGCTTGGGAATACTGTTCAAATAAATCAATGATTCTCACCATGACATCAATCTATCTGTGAGGTCCACTGCACTAATGGCCAGCATTACCTGAAACAAGATAATTTCATGAATGTCAACATAGCTCATTCATTATTTGATCACGTTTAACCACTAGCTTCCGGTTACATAGCCATTTGGAATGATTTAAGTCGCAATTTATAAAGTAATTCCCATTGCTAGACTATTCACGATTAATTCCAGCCATTTATTCTTATTCGACAAATACCTATGAATCATTTGTGGTGCATACGATTTTTTGGTTTTGGTAACAGATCATGAACTTAATTGTGGTTGCTATATATTCTGAAAAAAAACCCAACGATATCTGGTTTAAATAAGAACTTTGCAAGGTATGATATCTACACCACTGATGAATTACAGATGAAAAAATCAGATAACATCCCTCGATTTCACTGTTTACCGAATTCGCCGTAGGAGCCCATAGAACCTGGGATTTAGTAGACCCCACGGTACACGGGTTAGACCCCTTCACATCAAAGTCACTCGTAGGCTTATTGTGGATCTTCGTAGTTCACTCCAAGTGTTGACTAGAGTATGATTGAGTGCCATAAAGCTTGATAGGGTAAATTTTAATCTGAGCTGTAGTATTAACATTTTTGATGCAAGTAATTGATTATTATACCACAGCCTACTCGGTTTCATCGGCCATCACTGGTTACTGTTAAAATCCACGGCCATAAGAGCTCCGCCCCTCCGCTCCGTCCCTGGCGGTTCACCTTGGAGCTACTAGATATTATTTTCATGTGAAAACTTGCGTTAATCAAATCAATATTTGCTCTTTCTATACTTGTTTCAGTTTCTTCTACGATTTTCGTGTTAACTTGGTTAACCAACAATCATATTTCAAAGTATCACTAAGCACTCGTTAGATTTTTTCACTGTGAATCATGTGAATGCTTAGAGCCACTACGTGTTTTATATTTTTTGAATTTTCTACTCTAAAGGGATATTTTTATATTATTTATTCAACACATGATAGTTATGACTTTCATAATTGATGTCATTCTAGTTAAGTGAACTATCAAATAACACACTAGTGTGTTATAATCCAAAATTACTAGGTACTAGTTAGTTATGGATTACAACTCACGTTCTCGTGGCAACCAAACAAACAACCTTTTTTGACCAAAATATGAAAAAGTCACTGTCC